>CM057454.1:489403750-490830000 GCA_016271365.2 Neoceratodus forsteri | reverse complement strand
GATCTGACATCAGAACGATAGTACAACAACTTTTTTGACCTTTGAACTGCCCTACAACATTTGGGAAGCCACCGTTTTCCATCTAGAATAAGCCCTAACCATATACTATAACCCGAATTATTAATTAAACTCCTTCACACAGCAGTTTCTCTTTCTCATGCTACCTGCAACAGTTTCTCTTTCTCACTGAAGCTGCAACTTACCCAATTAGCTTTGCAAAACACTCACCTGTGTCCCACTATGTATTTGACTCGTAGTCCATAACACACACACACACACACACACACACACACATATATCTATATCTATATACCCACATATATATATATATATATATATATATATATATATATATATATATATATATATATATATATATATATATATATACATACATACACACACACACACACACACACACACACACACATATTGGGGTTTTATATAGCCGGTATCGCTTCACATTTTACGATGCAAACCGTCTGGTAATGCGAGTCAAAACATGGAATGGATTGCATAAAAGTACGATCCATTTTTTCCATTTTGTTTGTGGTTTCCACCTTGTTTGAGGCACAATTTCAGCCACAGTTATGTAATTCATGCAAAATGGGCTTTACTATGCCTGTTCTGCCCATGACCCCCACAGTTACTGGCTGCCTGATCCCGCACTCTGGAAGTGGCTACATGAGAGTGGTGTAAAAAACATGACTTCAGTAGTGTGATACAGTGAGCAAGAAGGAAGAGCAGCTCCCTGAATTGAACAGCGAGAAGACCGACCTGAGAAAAGCAAAGCTAAAGGTAGGTATTTATTTTTCATACTGTGTTCATGGCACTCGGAAGATAGAAGCATTAATTATCCCATGGGGTAATTCTGTTGTGGTGGTCAGGTGGAAAAAAAAAAAAAAACGCAGCTTGGGTCAGGGCCTCATTACAAGTTGGACACTGCTGGTTGTTGAAAGGCTGTGGCAGAATGCAACCCCCCTTCCCACAAGGTGCAGAGCTGTTTATGCCAAGGTTTAAACATGGTGTGTGACTTGAAATGTACCCCTTTTGCCGTTGATGAGCAGTTTTATCTGAGTGCTGCGATGAGCCCAGCCCAGCCCATAGACTTTCTGCACACCCCCTTCCCACCCATCGCCTCTGAGCTGCTCTGGACCTGGGCTCAGTCGGGACCCCTCCTGCAGAGAATAAAACTTACTATCAGGTAACGTGCAGGAGTCCGGAGGGGGTTACTGGAGTCCTGTCTCACCGTGGCCATCATCATCAATGAGTCTGTGCTGCACGCTGCCCATCCACAAAGTTGACCGCGTGTCTGCATGCCGCCCACAGGTTGTTTCTGGCAGAGCCCTGGCTGCAAACAATTTGGATTTGGCTCCTTCTCTCCCCAGAATGGCCAGAAAACCCAGCTCTCCCACCATCAGATCGGTGATGCTCTCTGATCCCCCTTCCCTTCCATGGCGTCCTTCGTCTCTGTGGGTGACTGCAGCAGGCCCTGCTGATGATCCCCATGTGCACAGTCCCTGAAACAAAGTCACGCTGAGTGCCACTGCCTGACCCGCAGAACTTCTGAATCGCGATCAGTCATACTGCAGCAGTCGAGATGGCTTCATTAGCTTAGAGCGCTGCGGGTCTGGCAGCAACTGGAGTTGGGTTATGTACAACGTCCTCGAGGGAACTACTGTAGGTGGAGTTTGTTTCGGTGGGATGGACTTGCTGCATAGAACAACAGTCTCAGACTCTGCGCAGCACTGCCTGCCAGTTCTGTGACATGGGTGGGGTGTTGGGGGGGCATGACCACAGTTAGTTGTCAGCAGGGCTGGTCCTCAAGTCTGGGGGTTGGGGCTGTTCCCCACAGTGTATTCCTTCGATACAGGCTGCAGTTATTCTGAATCTGGGCACTCTTAAGGCCAATTCATTCAGCAATGTAAATGTGCCCAAGGGACTGTGCTGATCCCTCCCTGATGAGTGTAACCTGTGTTGTTCTCCAGTGGCTTGCCTGCCACATGGGAGGGAGGGAGGGGGAGGCTCAGGGGTGGGGAAGTTCTTACTGAATAATAAATGAGCTGCCTGGTGGTGGTCTCAGAGGCACTTCAGGATCGTGTGTTGGTGACAACTACTTTGTGCAGCTCTGGGGTTCTAACTGGCATAGTGCCCAAGATTGCCTTCATTTTGGGGGCTGAGGCAATGCAAGACACATCAGTCCGGGACAAGCTATTGTCTGTCACACTGATTACTATTCTAAGACAACTGCTCTTGCAGGGCTTGTGTGGAAAAGTACCATCTGGGCTTGTTGGAGGCCCTCATGTCAAGCGCCAATAGTTGCAATGTGTGGGCCTGACTTCATAACGCCCTCCAAGTGAAAAAGCCCACTCTGCCCTCTCTGGGTTGTTTCAGTTTTGTCAGGCCAAGCATTACATTGTGCAGCCTCACCACACCAGTAGAATTATGGGGCCCTGAAGCAGTCCTGAGTGACCAGGGTCAAAGCATCGGACTGGGTCCTTCTTCTCACTATGGACTGCCCCTGCATTCAATGACTGAGGGCCTGCCATGCATAGTCAATGTGGCCCATGCATGCATTTGATTTGTGCCGGTCACAGCTGCTGGTACTTCCACTCCCCCCCCCCTCCATGGTCGGGTGGTATTTTGAATCAGGTGGTTTGTGCAGCTGCCCACCAAGCTCGCCAGTGAGCTACTCTGTTGTGGAGCAGTCTAGTGTCTGGTGTTTTGGGGATTTTTGCGTTGCTGGTGAAGGTTATTATGCGGGGAGGGTGGTCAAATTTAGTTGAGGCTCTGATGCTAGAGTCTGATATTGGTTTAACTTTTTTTTTCAGGTTGGTGACCAGACCCGACTGTGTGAAAACTTTGTCCCGGTGGCACAAGAGAGTGAAAAGAGGAGCCCGCCCCAACTGGTGGCCCTCCGGTAAGTTACTGCTATGTTACTGTCCTCAGTGAAAAATGAATTATTTGAATAGCAAACGAGTCTCTGAGTGTAATGTCCTGTTGTTTTGCAGGGGCTCACTGCCGCAGTGGTTCATCGATTACCCAACCAGCCTGGCCAGCCAGCGGTTGTATCCAGTTTTCCAGAGACAAGGTAGGGTAACTTACATTTGGGGCATTTGGCAAGCTAGCTTGGGGATTGTATTGGAAGTCAGTCAGATATAGTGAGTATACAAACACTGACAAATTGTCATTGTGTTTGTAGGTTCAAACTGAGCTGCAGCTAGCTGCACGTGGACTGAAGTTGCGCAGCCAAAAGGAGCCACTGGGTGGTAGACTGGGACTCAGGAGGAGGAGGAGGAGGAGGAGGAGGAGGATCGGGAAGAAAAAGAGTGACAGGATTCAGAAAAGTGCCAGGAGTAGAAGCTCTCAGAGCGAGGAAGATACCAAGAAAAGCAGGCTGATAATTATGGACTGAAAAAAAAAACACAATATTGTGTGAAACTCTAAAGCCAACTGTACATTGTCATTATATTCGAAGTGGAATGAGGGGTGTTTGGTGAGCCTAGGGCTAGCAATCAAACTCTGCCTGAAAACATTTGGGTGGGGTTTGGTCAGTGTGGCAAACGGCAACCAGAGTTTTACACTTTTGGCATTTGAAACTCGTGATGGTAAATAGTAACTGTTTGCTGTGCTTGGGTGCCCATTTTGTGTCTGGCCGCCACAACGTTCAAAACCAGCAGCTGTGACAGAGTGAGACAAGTAGTCTCCAGGGCCTGCCATATTGATGACTGGTGTTTAAGCCCAGTCTGTTAGTATTTTGTTGTCTGAGGGCACCCCCCACAATAAAACCAAGATTTGGTCATCAGCCCTGCAGAGCTGTGCAGACAGCAGCAGACAGTGATTGTTTGCGACCATTTAAGGTAGAGGCTCTGACCCATTACTAGTACTGTGTGGGTACTGACTGACTGGTCCATTTAAGTTAGAGGGCTCAGTCAATCAAGCCCCTACCTCAGATGGTCATCTTCTGCCCTGCACAGCTCTGCAGTGTTGTGTAGGAATGGGCGGGTTCTGAGACCGTTTAGGTTAGAGGGCTCAGACCCGGCGTTACTTGGGTAACTACAGATTTGTCCCCGACTCCCGTTTAAGTTAGAGGGTAAGTCAGTCTCCCCCCAACCCCTTGACAACTGTTCAGCTGCAAGTAATCACTAGGTGGTGTCTGCAGGAAAGAAGCGACACAAGACAGAATTTAGAAGCCTGATGTTTATTGTCAAATGTCTTTCGACAAATTATACACACTGGAAAGAAGCACACACATATTCTTGTTCAAGTTGTTTTATTATTGTTACATACCCAGTGAGCCAGTCAGCGTCACACACAGCTACGTGAACCTAGAGAACAGACAGCAACCATGGCAACCAGCACCAAAAAAGTAAGGAGGCACATTGCAGAAAAAGGAAATTGATCACTGCAACGAATGGTTAGTGTATGAAACAGGCAATGGTGGTGAGTTTGTAGACCAGGTAAAAATGTTCTCAGTGTGAAAAATGGGCAGACCAGTTAAAGTACTGCAGAAATTTTAGTGAAAGTTTCATTGTTGGCATCCAAGGTACAGCTTTGAAAAAGGACAATGTTGCAAAACACAGCCAATGTGATGCTCATAAACGAGCAGTTACACTCAACTGAAAACCAGAATCAATTGCCTCCATGTACAAAACTACACCAATAGGATGTGCACTATTAGGAGCAGAAGTAAAAGACAGAGCTGTAGATCGCCGACTGATTGAAATCGCTTATCTGCTCGCTAAAGAAGAACTTGTTTAATAAATTTGAATCATTTGTTAAACTTGAAAAAAGACATGATGTTGATCTCGGAAGTGCATATGCAAATATTAACGGTTGTCGTAAGTTCACGTCAGTTATTGGTGAATTGTTACGGGAAAATCTACTCACGGCCCTTCAGAAAAGTCTGTATTTTGCGGTTCTTCTAGATGGGGCAACAGATGAAAGTTGTATTGAAAAAGAATTACTGTATATTATGCATTTTAACGAAAGTTCTTGTTTAACAGAGATTACCTTTTTCAGATTAAAAGACGTTAAAGCACGCCACTGCATAAGGTTTGTTAGAAACACTTCAAGAAGCCTCCTTAGAGTTTGCCATTTTAGACTTTAACAGACGCATGGTTGCTATGTGTGCATATGGTGCTGCAGTAAACCTGGGGAAAAGAAAAGGGCTATCAGCTCTGCTAAAAGTAGAAATGCCATGGTTGCTGTCTATTCATCGTCTTAACTATAGACTTGAAATGGCAATTAGAGATGCACTGAAAGAAAAAATTACTCACCTTAGTAATGTTGTTTCTTCTAATGGAGTCTTGCTATATTATAGACATTAGCAGTTTGTTCCAGCTCTAGAACTGCCCCGGAGTGAAATGGTTAAAACCATTCCAAAATAGAATTTTGGCACGAGAGCAGCTCTATCTGTGTCATTTCAAACTTGAACTGTCAGATCTTTACGAGCCAAACTCACTAAGGTCTGTGTGGAAGCTGTAACCTACACTAGCCAAATGGCTACCTAAATAATAACAACCATTGATGGTCCCAACACACAAGACTCAAGTCAGGGGACCAGAAATACTAACTCGTAATAATATGAAAATGGAACATAAGTATAATAAAAACACACACACGCACACACATACACACCCCCAAAGTCCCAAAGGGACAAAATGCTAACAGGACATAAGTAGTGCCCACACTAAGTTGCCCGCACCCCACTCAAGTAGAGGTTCTGAGAGGGGCAGGTTGGGGAGGTCTATATATAGCAAGACTCATTAGAAGAAACAACATTACTAAGGTGAGTAATTTTTTCTTCAAACAACATGAAGTCTTGCTATATTATAGACATTAGCAGAATACACAGCAGTACCTCCATGAAGGAGGGGCAGAACCTACTTAGGGAATAGGCTCTGAAGAACAGCTGTGCCAAACCGAGCATCTCTCCTGGCCTGGACATCCAGGGAGTAATGCTTGGTAAAAGTGTGTACTGTTTTCCAAGTAGCAGCCTGGCAAATCTCTAATAAAGGATATCTCTGGCAGCAGCTAGACGAGCTGTACCCCTGGTAGAATGAGCCCTCAAACCGGGGGCTCTGCCCACTTCTGATAACAAATTGGATACAAGAGACAATCCACCTGGCTACTGATCTCTTAGTGGCAGGTTTGCTCTTCCCAACTTCACCATAGGTAAGGAAAAGTTGAGGATTCAACCTGTGACCTTTGGCACGCCTATATAATAATAAGAGCTCTTTAACATCCAGGTTATGCAACCTCCTTCCCCAAGAGGAGTGATCAGTGAAAAATACTGGAAGGAGATAGACTGATTAAGATGGAAATCTGAAACCACCTTAGGCAAAACTTCCTATTAGTCCTAAGGACTACCTTATCCCTGTGGAAGAAATAAAGTCAGTCTCCACTGACAAGGCTTGCAATTCACTTATGCGTCTGGCAGAAGTGATAGCCACAAGAAAACAGTTTTCCAAGTTAGGTATTAAGCTCTGCAGAAGACAGAGGTTCAAGGGGTTGCATTAACTGGGCAATGCAAACATTAAGGTCCCAAGCAGGGCCGGTTCCAAAGGGAGGTATTAGTATGGAGTAATCCCTTAAAAACTTGGAAAACACAGGATGAGAGGAAAGAGGGATGACTTTCCTGTTGACACAAAAGCAGACACAGCTGCCAAATGAACTCAGGGTAGCTGGTCTGAGACCCAAGGAATTAAGATGTACCATGTAATCTAACAAAATGGGCAATTCAGCAGATTCTGAGGAAATATTTTTCCCAGCACACCAAATGGAAAACCTTTTCCATTTAGAACTATAAGTAGCTCCTAGTGGAAGGCTTTCTGAAGCCTTTAGGATCTCAAGAACACCCTGAGAGAGGTGTAAATCAGCAACTCTAACTCCTCAAGAGCCAGGCCTTGAGGTTGAGGGATTTGAGGTCCGGATACCAAACCCTTCCTGGGCACAAGTCAACAGATTGTGATTCCTGGGGAGGCACAGGGAAGATGGACTGTCAGAGACAGAAGGAGTGGGTACCAGGGCTGCCTGGCCTAATCCGGGGCAATCAGAATCACCCTGCAAGGCTGAGATCTGATTTTGACTAGTACTTTGAATAGGAGAGGAAAGGGGGGGAAAGCATAGAGGAACTTCCCCTCCCAATCCAGAAGAAGGGCATCCAGGGGAACTGAGCCCAGCACTGGAGGCCTGCAACAGAACAGAGGAAGTTTGTGATTGTCTGGGGCTGCAAAAGATCTATCTGAGGATGCCCACCTGGCAAAAACTATCCCCAGCACTTGAGGATCCAGGGACCATTCTGTGATGGCCCTGGGAAATCCTGCTGAGGGCATCCGCTAGGACATTGTCCTTCCCTGGAAGATGAACTGCTATGAGGAAGTGTTCAGGAATAGGCCAGAGACCACAACTTCATTGCCTCGGTGCACAAGGTCAAGACCGAGTGCCCCTGTTTGTTGATGTACCACATTGTTGTGGTGTTGTCTGTTCTGACTTGTATCACCTTGTCGTGGACAGATGCAGAAAAGCTGAAGAGCTAAAAAGACAGCTCTGAGTTCCAGCAAATTGATGTGAGCAGAGATTCCTGGGGGACCAAACTCCTGAGTGGAAAGGTCGCCATGTGGGCTCCCCAACCCACAAGGGAAGCATCTGTAGTGAGAGTCAAGTCGTGAGAAGGGGAAATGAAGGGACTCCCGCCTTAATTGCTCTGATCCTGCCACCACTGGAGAGCTAGGATCAAGGTTCAAGTCACTGGGACCAACTTGGAAAGGGGTCTCTCTCTGAGACCAAAAGGTTCTCAAGTGAAACTGAATATGTCTCATCTGAAATCTGGCCCCTGCACAACAGCTGTGGATGCAGCCATGCCCCAGGAGCTGCAGAAAGTGTCTTGCTGGTCGAGAGACCTGCAGAGTGAAGGAAGAGGCCAGAGCCACTTAAATTTCTTACCCTTTCTGGGGAAGAAAGGCTCTGGCTAGCTTTGTGTCCAATTCTGCCCCTATAAAGGTGAGTACCTGGACTGGTTCCAGAACCGACTTTGGTAGGTTTAGCAGAAAACCCAGGAGGTGAGAAGCTGCTGGGTGACCCGCAGGAGAGATTTTACCTGTTCTGGGGACTGGCCTACAATGAGCCAGTCGTCTAGATAGGGAAAACAGCAATCCTCTGCCTCCTTAAGGGGCCACTGCCACTGCTAGACACTTTGTGATACCCTTGGAGCAGAGGTAAGGTCAAGGGCATTGCTCTGAACTGGTAATGACCTGAGGGCAGTTCGAATCTGAGGTACTTTCGATGGGATCTTCTGATTAGACATGGAAATAGGCATCCTTGAGGTCCAGGGAGGCTAGCCAGTCCCCTGGCCTTAGGGAAGGTAAAATCATTGCCAGAGTTACCATTTTGAACTTTGGTTTCAAAAGATGCTTGTTCAGATATCTGAGATCTAAAATGGGCCGCCACTCTCCTGTCTTTTTGGGTAAGGAAGTATCTGAATACAGACCCTGCCCTGATGCAGGGGAGGAACCTTTCTACTGCTCTGAGAGCTAACAGGGATGAGACCTCTGTTTCCAGAGCGAGGTCTCTGAAGCACTTGTAGGTAAAAGTCTGCTTCTCAACTTGGGAAATTTTTGAAGCTGAGAACCAGACCCTGGCTTACTACTTCCAGAACCCACTTGTCTGAGGTTAAAGAAGCCCACTCTGACTGAAGTAAGCCAGCCTTCCCCCACTGGTGCAGGAGACTGGCCCTGGGCACCCCATCAGGTGCCTGTTTCGCAGGAGCTTTAGGCTGGGGTGGAGCAGGTCTGCCCACCCTCGCCTGCCCCTGCTCTGAAGAAGCCCCTCTGAGCATAGGCAGAGGAGGCCTGAGTCTGGTAGAAAGGCCTGTGAAAAAGGCCTACCCCTACCCTGGGGCATGCCTTTGAGGAGTAGCTTGCCGCTCCTTAGCCTGGGCACTCTTGTAAGTAGTCCTATATTCATCCATCTTCTTCATGTAGTTCTCGGTCTGCTCTCCAAACAGAGAACTTCCCACCACAGGAAAATCCATAGCCTTAGTCTGGGTATCCTGTGACAAACTAGTACACCTGAGCCAGGCCAACCTACGAAAAGCTACAGATGTGGCCATGACCCTAGAGGAAACATCATTAACATCCACAGCAGCATGAAACTGAACCTTAGAGGCTTCAATGCCATCAGCAGCCACCTGTTCTAGTTCACTAGCCAGCTGGCCATGGGCCTGCTTGGCCAATTGCATAACAGTATCCCATCTAGATTTCTGATACCTAGCTACATAGGCCATATAATTTGCTTGCCTGAGTCCCAGAGAGGCTGCCATATACTGTTTTTTTGCCATGGCATCAATCTTCCTGGAATCCTTGTCAGGAGGATGTGAAGCCAAGGGAATATTAGCTTTATCACAGGCAGCAGCCTGAACTACTCACATGACTGCATTGCTGAGAAAGGAATTCTGTATCAGGGCCTGACAATGTATACCTTCTGTTCATCTTTTTATCTACAGGAGGCACAGAATTAGGAGCTTTTAAAATTTTAATTGTTTGTTTCCTAAAAGACTCATGTAAAGGAATAGACAATCTCCTAGGCTCTAGAATATCCATCATTTCTACAAAATCAGGCTCCTCTTGCTCATCCACAGCCTCTTCTAAAGGAAGCTGGAGGGTTTCAGCAACTTTTTTATAAAACATAAAATGAGATGGGGACTCAGACAGCATAGGGGAGATTCTAAAGGTCTGTCTGGGAGATGTCCGTTCAATGGGCACACCCAGACCTTCCCAGCCACATTCATACTGTTCATAATCCTCCTCCCCCTCCTCTGGTTCATAAAATTCCTCAATATCATAATCCTGAACCACTGGGACCGGACGAACCGACCTTTTACCAGATAGTGGTGGTTCGGACGAACCCTGAGACAGTGACTGGACAATTTGTATGGCTTTTGCTATCTCTGCAGCAGTTGGAGAAGGAATTTTGGACTCCAGACCTGCTGATTTTCTTGTTTTCTTTACTGGAATTGGTTCCTCAGAACCAGCTTTTCTTTGCCAAGGAAGTCTGGCCCTGGTCAGAGGGCACTCCCTCTGGTTCGGGTTGGCACCGAACCGGCTGGCCATCCGGGTCAGCGGACTTTTGGCCCTCGCTCCCTAAGCCTGCCCAATCTTTTTCCAGGGTGGCTGCAGGGAAATTCTTACATACCTGGCAGTCTGACTGGAGGTGGTCAAACCCAGACAATAAACACATGTGGTGTGGGTCAGCCTTGGCAAAGACTTCCCACAAACATCACAGTGTTGAAACCAGTGGGCCAGTTTTTCTTTTGGGTTTCTCAGACATAATGCCAGCCTAACCAAAAACTTGCCCTTTAACGGCAGTGCTAGAGCAAACCTTATCGGTTCCTAACCGTGTCACGGGTATTGGAAAAAAACGTAATAAATCCGTTTTTTTTTAGAACCGATAAGAACCGGGAACCGCACTCTAAAATAGTAACTTTTAGTTTTAAATGAGTTTTAAACCCACTGATCGGTTCAAAACCGAACCGTAACTTACAAGTTCCACACAGACAAAACCTTCATTTACTTACGGTTACCACAGATAGAGCTTGAACCGCACGGTTTTACGGTTAAAATAAAACTATTCTCGGTTAAATCCAACCGAGAAAACACTTTTTAAACCGAGAAATGAACCAAGCAGAAGGAGAAATCTCCGGAGCGACTGTTCACTGAGGCGGAGTTAAGAATCTGACAGTTCAAGTTTGAAATGACACAGATAGAGTTGCTCTCATGCCAAAATTCTATTTTGGAATGATTTTAACCATTTCACTCCGGGGCAGTTCTAGAGCTGGAACAAACTGCTAATGTCTATAATATAGCAAGACTTCATGTTGTTTGAAGGACCATTCTTTGATCAAGTGAATGATAATCTCATGACATTGTACTACCTTTACGAAAAAAAGTCCAAAGAAACTTCGCGAGCTCAGAGAATTAGCTAAAATAGTGGGCGGTGAAGTCAGCAAACCAGAAAGAGCATTTGGAACAAGGTGGGTAGATCACAAACTTCGTTCCACTCAGACACTGGTAAAATCCTACACAGTTATGATTCATCATCTTGAAAATCTCGCAGAAATTGCCACTATGCCACCAACAGAGAAAAGCAGAGTTAAGGGCATTTTGACCAAACTGAAAACTGCCAAATTTGTCACTCATTTACATAAGCAATAATACCCAACAGGGTGGGCGGTATTGTGCTATACCGGACCGCCCAGGGGCATAATGAGGCCCGACGCCGCAGGCGGAGGGCCTTATAGCCCTGGAAGGTCCGGTATAGCACAATACCCACTCACCCTGGAGGATATTATTGCACTTAGAAAATGGGCACTGTATTATATATGTTTAAAAATAATAATTGTTGTATTTAATTGTTGAAAGTCTAAGGTATTTAATTTATTTTATAACAAAATAGTTCCTCCGCCTGCAGTGTAGCTGGAGTTGGGTTGCCCCCCCCACACACACACACACACACACACACGGTTACATTGGTAAAAGGCTTTTGTCTGCATTTATTTATTTATTCAGTCAGTTAAGACTGCAGTGTGTTCCCTCCAGCAGCAGTCCCTTTAACTGAACAGAGATTAAAAGTGTCCCTATGCAGACCAAAGTCTTTGATTTTAAACAAAGATTAAAGGCTCCTTTACACACGGAGCCCATTTTATAAATAAGGAATGGAGGCTCGATACTCAGGAGTCCATATTTTAAACTGAAGTTCCAAGGCTCCATTTGCAGTCAGAGTGTTGAAATTAATAATTTTCACTGGCACAGCATCTGAGTTATAAAACCATGAGGACAGCTCAAGGGAACAAACGAACCTGTGTAAAAAATGCTTAGGTCCGGTTTTGAGAGTTCGAGGATTCAGCTCCATTATGAGTGATCTAGCACTGCACATATAAAACTTTTGAACTATGCGATTGCTCAATTTCCATATTGTCATCTGAATAAAGAAAACAGTACCTCTTGGAGGGTATACCCCCAGCGACATCCTCCACCAGTTGCTAAGACAATGACAAACTTTACTTACAGAAGCAGCTCTAATCTCACATCGTAAGTAACCCCTGGCAGTTAGTGTCTGAGTTTGTTTCGTCTCTCACTCTGATTTAAAACTGCTGATGACTGACTGACAGCAATGCACGTTTAACCACACTTTAAATGTGTGGAAACAAGGGTTGATGTAAAACAGGGAACCACTGCCAGAGTCGGCAGTTGTCTGCTGAGTAGGCAGCCTGCTGAGCAGACCGAGAAAGCAGGCATGAAGATAAGCGGGTAGCGCTATGCCCAACAAAAGTTTCGGGGTTTTTTTGTAATTTGAAACTGCAAGGAGAGACCGTGGAAAGGGAGAGTGAAACTTGAAAACAACCATAATGGAGCAGGAGGCTTTTGGCAGGAGGGAGCACCCTGAAGCCTTTGGATAAGGTAGAATGGTACAAATAAATTTGAAAAAAAAAAAAAAACAGCAAGAGTTTCCTTATGTGACAGTTGGCTGTGCCAACAAGCTGTGTACTTTGTAATGTGGTCTCGGTCAGTCATTTGTATTAGGGAGCAGAGCCCGATCTTAACAAGTCATGTCAGGGATCTCTCGATAGCAGCATATATATCCATGAAGATACTAAAAAAAAAAAAAAAATTGAAAACTGGTATTAGCGACAGTAGTTTTTCCATTTGAACAGGGCACTCAACTAACAACGGGGGTGGGGGGATTATCACTCGCTAAGTGAAAGAAACAAAATGGTGGCTTTAAAAAGTGAGCATTCCAAAGGCACAGTCATTTTG
The DNA here is from genome assembly GCA_016271365.2 of Neoceratodus forsteri. Lineage (NCBI taxonomy): Eukaryota > Metazoa > Chordata > Ceratodontiformes > Ceratodontidae > Neoceratodus > Neoceratodus forsteri. Next base: position 490,817,185 of record CM057454.1, on the reverse strand, counting down.
GAAGGTAATCAGGCAGCCAGAGACTGGGACTCATTAATTACCAGTCTCTGTTGTCTGATACCGGACCAGCAACCTGGTGGCATTAGCCAATCAGAAGTGAGAATGCATCCTACCCATTTTCTAATCTTCTATATTGACCTTCTAAGGCCACTGTCACGACTCTCCCTCAGTTTACAGGGTTCTTCTGCTGACTTGATCTTAGCTTTGGCTTGTGTTGACACAACCTTATGGCAACTACAGCATCTCGCAGATAATCTTCTCAGAACATGCAATTCTGAACTTAAGACACTCTTACAGCAACATGATCATGACGTAACTGACAATGATGAGTCTGACGATTCTGAACTGGTCATGTTTAAAGATGTTACAGTCTCAAATGCTAACAACAGCATCAGGCACCTTATAACTGAGGTACCTAATTATGTCAGTAGTGTACAACAGTGCATTTCTGATAGATTTTCTGATATTACTGACTGTGACTCTCAAGACCAACACCCAATTTTTAGGACTTTAAAACTGTTAGATGTGAAACAGTGGCCTAGGAGTGCTGATGAGCTAGAAATGTTTGGGAACATAGACTTGGACGGATTTATTACTATGGACAGATACAAAACATAATGTTGACCTTGCTGCTTTGCCAGGAGAATGGTCTGAACTTAAAACTTTATACAATAAGTTTTTAAGTCACAAACAGGGAAGACTTTTGGAACTGTATTCTGAAGTCCTACAGAGAACAATTCTCAAACTTCTACCGCATTGTCGTTATTTGTAAGCTCATTCCAGTGTCCAATGCAAAGCTGGAAAGGTCATTTTCAATAATGCAGCGTGTCAAAACTGACTGGAGAAACAGCCTGATTGAAGTAATGTTGGAACACCTGGTTAAAATTTCAGTTGAAGGTGACAGTCCAGAGACATTTGATCCTTTTCCAGTTGTAGACAGATTCTTCAGTACTCCAAGAAGAGTTTGTGTGAAACAAAGGCAGTCAGAAGCAAAAGGTCAGATTCATCTCGCACCAGAAATGTAACTAGTTCAGAAGATGCAGCAAGTAGTAGCATTATGTCTTACAGTACTTCCGAGTTAGACAGTGAGGACATGATCATGATCTCCATCCTCCCCCCCCATCTCTAAAGCCCTGGAGAAAGTGGTGGCCATTCAAAGCACTGATTATCTGGCTAAGCATAACATCTTATGCCCAGAGCAACATGGCTTCCGTGCTGGTCACAGTACCAGCACTGCCCTAATTGAATTCTCCAACTTCCTACACTCCTCCTTGGATACCAGCTCCCTAGCTGGTGCAGTGTTCCTCAACCTCTCAAAGGCTTTCGACACCATCTCCATCCACTTCTGCTGAATGCACTCTGCACACTGGTCTCGGCTGGCCCCCTAGCATGGTGCACAAGCTATCTTGGCCTCGATCACAGTGTGTAAAATCAATAACACACTCTCCGATACCCGTCCCATTCACTCTGGGGTCCCCCAAGGCTCCATCCTGGGTCCCCTTCTCTTCTCGCTCTATCTGAACACCCTGCCCAGTGCTTGCCCTGGCAAAATTCTACTGTATGCAGATGACGCTGTCCTATTTGCCACCGACCGCAATCCCGTCTCCCTCCAGGACACCCTACAGCAGTCTTTCAACAGTGCCGAAGCTTGGTTTAAGGAGCGCAGACTTGTCATCAATCTTAAAAAGACCAAAGCTATGCTCTTTTCCCACCCCAAAACAAAGCTAGCAACCACCACTCTATATCCTTCCAAGTACCAATCAGCCACTGGAACAAGTCTGCTCCTACAAATACCTTGGGGTTACCTTGACTCAGCCCTCACATTTCACAACCACATCGATGCCTAACATCCGCCACTGACACACAGCTTGGCATCCTCTTCCGCCATAGAACCTGCCTTCCCAAATGCTCTCGCTCGCTGTTACATCATCCGTTCTGTCCTTGTAGACTATGGTCTACCAGTCTATAGTGCTGCCAACACCACTGCACTCAAAAATTCACTTAACCCTGAATAAAGCCTGCAGATTGATTACTGGTGCCCCCAGGCTCCACACACACCTGTCAGCTGTATGTCGAGGCTAAACTGCTTACCCTGGATGAACGGCTCCAATACCAAACCCGTCTCTCCTCAAAAACCTACTCGGCTCCCCCGGGAACTGCATCCATCCACCAGAGCCCTCCCACTATTGCAACACGGTCATCCAACAAGACCACTCTAATGGTCCCCAGATCAAGAACCAGCCGTGGCCAGAGGTCCTTCTGCTATAGAGCCCCAACCTGGGTTTAACTCTCTCCCTGCACCCATCACCAATGCCACCACCATCTCCAAGTTCAAAACCACCCTTGAAACCACATAAATCAACACTTTCGTAACTGCTCCTGTCTCTGAAAGTAGCCTCCACCTCCACTTCTCATGACAACATCAGGAAGCGCTCTCCACCTAGAACCTGGCCAGTGCCAGCTGTTTCAGTGTTTACCTATTAGATTGCTCACTATTGATACCAACTTGTGTAACACCTGTTCTCAATTACATGTACCCTGTAACCTAAATGTATTTGTCTGACCACAGTGTGACGTGAGCCTCTGTTGAGCGCCTATTGTTTTGCAAACCTATGCTATGTAACCAAAAACACTATGTATGTCTTTATGTGACGAAGTACCTTTGGAAACGAGCCTCTGGCTCAAAGGTTGTAAACTGATTTTACAAATAAATAAAATAAATAAAAAAGATCATTGATCAGTAGCAAGCCCCTGTAAACTGAAGGAAGTACACTTTTGGCTACATGTTTTAGCCTAAGTGGCAGTAAGTGCCGTGGGGAACAATTTCAGGTGCTCAGTGTCGGTAGTTGGTCACTGGAGAGAAGTGAGTCAGTTAAGAATCCACGCCAGTCAGCCGGCTCACTGATATGTCTGCTATGGCAGTGTCCTTTGATCCAAACCTTTTGGCAAAAGATTAAGTCAAAACTTAACTCCATCTATCCCTGGCTCAGGGAGGCTTTAATCTTCCAGACTTTAAACTAAACTCCAAAGCGTCATTTCTTAGGATAACCTTAATGTGGTTGACGGAATCCTACTCGACCCCTTGGAAGGATATCGATTTCGCCTAAATGATCTATTCGATATCAAAAAAATTCTTCTTTCTTCAGAGGAGAAGTCTTTATCACCCACTACTTTAACGGGCATTACGGCTCAAATTTATAAATGTAGGAAAAGTTCAAGGCAAACTGGGCCACTCTGTATTATATATGAATACACTAAATTAATATCAGAAGATGATACATTTACACCCATACATATGGATTCCACATTTAAGGAATGGAGAAAACTAGGCCTTAAACATTTTTTCCAGTTTTTATCCCCCCAAGGGATACTCTCTTTTGAAAAAAACTACAGTTCCAATATAGGGTCCATAGATCAAATCTATTTCGCTATTTCCAGCTTAGCAACCATATATTTAGAAACCAAAATGATACAACCCAAGATCCAGTATCCAACCCTAGAACCCCTCAAAACATTTATGGAAGTTATAAAGGGGACTTTGGGTAAGCATTTAATTGGAATAATATACAGGGAATTGAGAAATAAACAAAATGAATCAACTAAATCCATATTACAGGAGTGGAACAGAGATCTCCACCTAGAAATAACTATGGAGGCGTGGAGGGGGATCAGCTGTAAGTGCAGTTAAGATCACTTCCTCCCCATTTTGGAGAGAATTTGCGTGGAAGTGTCGTTCCCACTTTTTAGAGCTCCGGCAGTCCAGCTTAAATTCCTCCCGGAAGAATATGGAGTTTGTTGGAGAAAATGGGGGTGCCCGAGGGCAACACTGGAACACATTTTCTGGCAGTGTCCTTGTTTCATGCCCTTAAGGATATCCCTATAAACAGAATTAACTAGCTTATTAGAACAAGAGGTAGAATTAACAGCTGAGCAGGTACTGCTGGGGATCTTTCCAGACCATTCCCCTCCATGGGAACAAACTCTTTCACCTCCCAGTTTGTTGGTGGTCAAAAAGTCAATAACTCGCAGGTGGATGACTAGCACCATTCCAACAATATTAAACTGGAGATCTATCATGTCCGAAATGTATGTCACAGAATCCCTTAAGGCAGAAATCTAAGGTAAAGCTCCAAAATATGTGATGAGATGGCAGAGATAGGTGCTCTATCAGGGGGTGGTAGAATCACATTTTTGACCCTAGTACTGGTAGAATTATTATGGAAGGGATCAGGAGGGAAGGCTGGCTTGAATAATGATAGAAGAGTTGAGAGAAAAGATAATTTAATTTTAGTGGGGGGGGTCTAATCAAGAGAGAGGAAATGCCTCACCCAAATATAACGATAATAAGGAATAAATAAAACATAAGGAGTAAATAAGGTAAAATTTAGATGAAATGGAGTTGGAGCTTTACCTTTTGAATGATTTTTGACTAGAACGTTGTATACTTATCACACTAAACATTCAACCCTTTGGGTAAAATTAAATAAACTGTCAAATCATATAAACTGACTGGAGATATATGGTAATATAAGAAAATGTCTGAAATGTACTCTTGACCAAGTGTAACAAAAACCTTTTTAATAAAAAAGAAATAAAAAAAAAAAAACAAACAAACAACTTAACTCCATGATGGGTACCAAGAACTGATGGTACCTGATGTATCCATAATGGACAACACTACCCACTCCAGGGAGGTGGCCAGTCAACATGGATTCTACCTGGAGACTAAGACAGCCAAGAGACTCATTCTTTGACTACGCTTGGACCCACTTATAAAGAATGGCTGGCACATGCCCAAGTCTTGAGAAATTAGCACACAATATGAAGAATGCACACCAGGCTTACGCAGGTTTTTATTTAACTCTAAAAACTGATTAGCGTTTTGCTCATAAAAATTCTAAAACATCGAGAAAATGCACAGCACTTGCCTCACTGTGTTGAACAAACATAACACTTCTAGAAAACCTTTATAAATATTTTGTGTAGGGTTAGTATTGTCCCAAGGAAAAAAATGCTAATGAAGAAGGACTGATGTGAGCTGGAAAATGAAAGGTTCTGCCTTTGACAGCTGAATCAGTAGAGGGAACCAGGAGTAACGAAGCCCGGAGACCAGCCCAGGAGAGAGAATGACAGTATTTGCACAACTGAATATGCTTGCTGTAAATGCAGTACATGTTGTATGTTTTATACGTGTTGCGAAAACAAAATATGAATTGCAAGTAGGCGAGGAAAGCAAAAAACTGCTATGGTACTTGAAAGAGGTGGCGAAAAATGTTAAGACTAATAGGGTTGCATTCACAAGGTATAAGGAGATGCAGAGGGAGGAGTATCAGTGGAAACAGAGGGAAGCAGGGAACGCAGTAAGGAGCACAAAGGTACAAACTGAAGAGGGAACAGCCAAGGTGGTAAACGGGGGCAAGACTTTGCTTTAGGTATGTAAACAAAAACAGAGGCAGACCGTGGGAGGGATCGTATGGTTAAAAAGATAAGAGGGGACTGTGCAGAGGGGGACCAGGAAAAGGCAGGCATCCTGAACAAATGCCCTTCCTCAGTGTTCAAATAGGAAGAAGGGGAAGGACCACAAAAAAAATATAAACAGGAGCTTTCGGGGGGAGGGGGTGGAGGAAAGAGTGCTGAAGGGACTGGCAAAATATGAAAGTGGACAAAGCAATGTGGACAGATGGGGTGCATCCAAGGGCACTGGCCACACCTGACACTCCTATTTAACAGCTCACTGGAAACAGGAGTGATTCTGGAGGAAAGAAGGAGGGAAGATGTAGTCCCACTTTACAAAACTAGTAGCAGGGAGGAGGTTGGCAGTTATAGGCAAGTCAGCCTGACATTAATGGTGGGAAAGTTAATGGAATCATTGCTAAGGAAAAGGACTGTGGAATACCTTGAATCCAACAGGTTAAAAGACCCAAAGCAGTATGGATTCACCATTTGGTGGGGGGGGGGGGAGAAAGGGGGGGGTCATGTCAAATGAATCTGATAGATTTCTTTGACAGAGTGACCAAGGAATTAGATCAGGGTGGAGCAGTGGACATCACCTACCTGGATTTCAGCAAGGCTTTTAACACCATTATGCACACCAGACTAGTAGGTAAGCTGGGTAGTTTATGAGTGGGTCCAAAGGTGATAAACTGGCTAAGAAACCAGTTAGGGAATAGGTGACACAGGGTGCTGGTAAACAGAGTTAACGCCGAGGATGGGAGGGTGACCAGTGGGGTGCCTAAGGGCTCCGTGCTTGAACAAGTCTTCTTAATGTCTTTATAAGTGACACTGCAGAAGATCTGGAATGGGAGGTCTGCCGCTTTGTGGATCACACCAAAATCAGCAACAGGGTGGGCACTCCAGGTGGGTGGGTGGAAAGGGTAAGCAGAAAACTGAGAAAACCTGAGGAGTAGTCAAGGGTATGGCAGCTGAGCTTCAATGGAAAAATAATGCACTTAAGGCACAGAAACCCAGGGGCAGAGTATAAATGGTGGACTGGTACTGGTAACCACCACTCAGGAAACAGACCGGGGGTGGTAATTATGTCGGATAACTTAACAGTGGCCAGGCACTGTGACAAGGCAGTTGGATGCTGGTGTGCACAGGGAGGGGTATCACCAGCAGAAAGAGGGAGGTGGTGTTCCCCTCTGAGTAGAGGTTGTCCAGAGTAGGGCAGCTAAAATGGTGCAGGGTCTGCACCAAAAGACCTGGGGACGAGAGACTAAAGGACCTCAATATGTACACCCTGAAAGAGAGAAGGGAGGAGGGAATATGACAGAGACCTTTAAATACCTCAAAGGGAGTACACATAAGGTACAGGAAAGAAGTATTTTTCAGATAAAAAAAGGAACTCAAGAACGAGGGGACATGCTACGATGCTGAAGGGGGGCAGATCCAGAAGAGATGCAAGGACATACTTCTTCACAGAAAGAGTGGTAGATTCCTGATACAGCCTTCCAGCAGAGGTGGTGGGGTGAAGACAGTGATGGGGTTCAAAAACACATGAGATGGGTATAAGGGTATCTTGGTTGAAAGGAAGGGGGGGGTGGAAGAAAGAGCTAGAGACCAATTAGGGTCTGCGGTGATGCTCTAGGTAGGGAAAAACAGGCAGACTGGGTGGGAGAAGCAAAAAAAAGTCTACATTTCTAATCGTGAAAAAAAAAAAAAACTAAATAATAAAAGTTGATTCACTCAATGATTACAGTCACCATTCGTCAGTAAGGAACTTTCAACCTGCCATTACTGATGTGATTCAGGGTATGAGGTCAAACAGAACTGCAAAAGCAAGGAAAAAAACAAACAAAAAAGGATGTTACCAGTAAAAGAGACAAAATAAATAGGCCACTTAGCCCCAACGCAGCTTCTTTGTAGTTATGGCTACAGAAAGTCAGAGAGTATACTGTGATGGAGAACAATATCAGAAACTTAACCCTCAGTTCCTACTTTAGCATTCTGCTTTTTGAGGCCATGGATTCAGCAGTGAAGCAACATTTAATTTATGCTTTGTTTATTAATGTTGACTCTTCCTTGTATGAAGACACTTCTTGTTATTCCCTTAACTCTCTGGTGCAACTACTCAGACAACAGAACAACTTCTAGAGATTTACAAAAAAAAAATAAAAACAAGGCCGAAACATGTTAAGTGACGGATGTGATGTGGCCACAGACGGGACTGAAACTATGTATTGTGAAAGAGGTAAAACCTGGAGTGGTTAACAGAACTATATCCAGGAATTCTATTACAGCATTGCATTTCACACAAAATGATCACAGTCTCTGCAGACGCGGCCAACAGAATTCCATCTAGTCAAACACCAGGAACTGCTAAACAGCATTTACAACTTTTTCAAAATTCACCTAAAAACTGCAATACCTTAGCAGATTCAGAATTCATTTAATGAAAAACAATGGCAGTTCCGTAAAGTTATTCATGTACAGTAACAGTAACCATTGTAACTAAACTGGCTTATCTGTTTAACTGTTGTAATCGTATATGCTTGCTAACTATGTAACCCATATGCTATAACCTAAAGTCTGTCACGTATTTGTCCTCAATGTGACGAGGTACCTTTGGAAATGAGCCTCTGGCTCAAAGGTTGTAAACCGATGTACAAACAAACAAATAAATAAATAAACAAACAAACAAACTGGCTTTCAAGGCTGATGGCGATTTAGTGACAATTTCCTTTTTCAAGTCCTGTCAGTCTACTTTCTGCAATAAAAATTCCCAAAGCAGAAGACTTGTTAAAAATCTATGTTAACTTACAAATTCCTATATGCCTCATTTTCTGTCTGAAGTGCTCTACCAACTTGGCTTAATGAATTAAGCTTTTCAGTGGAATGATTTCCATTTCGGTTAAATGAATGACATGATGTCCATCACTGTACAAAAACTAAGAGAGCTAGAAACCAGGTCAGGTGTGTGCATCACAATGCTCAAAGGGAGGACCGCAGGAGCTGGATCCGAGTTTGAGTTTTCTGCATACAGTACTTATTTATTTGAAAATGTTTCACCAGGAAAAACATACAGAGCTGCAATAGCTCGTTTACAGATGTGTCCTGGGGAAAGGGAAAAATGGGATACATTCAGAATATGAAATATGATAAACAAAGAGCTAATATAAACATGAAAATTGTACATAAGATAAAAATTAAAACACAAAGGGCAATAAACAATCAAACTGCAGCTAGTAAACAATTCTTATGACATTCAGTACACTGAAAGTCAGTAATGCCAAGGACAAAATATATTCACTGCATGATAAAGGATGGAAGCTGTGAGCCGGCCTGGTGGTGCTGATGGTTGAGGCGCACCTCGCACCATGCCAGCGACCCAGGTTCAGGAACAGACTCAGGTCATCAGGGGGCAGCAGGGGAAGAAAGGATAGAGCATCGGAGAAATGATCTCCTCTCCTGGGGAGCGTTGGGGAATGTGCCTGCCACACTAATGACCCCAGTGGAGACTGGGGAGCAGTAGTTATGGGCACCTTGTAATGGGGATTGGGCGGCGGACATCCTGCGGGCAAACATGGGAGCGTGCCCGTCGTGTGCTGTAAGTCATTGCACATCCGTGTCCTAGGGACTCAAGGAAAAAAAAAAAACAACCTTGCGACGAGCAGTATGACGCCACCGACAGACGACCATCTTCCTGACCAAACAAAGCCAGACATAAGTTGGGGCAGGGGCTCAAGGGTGATGTGGTCTCTTCCCCCAGTTCCCCCTCACCCGGGAGGGGCCATCTGAGGGGGATAAGCCACTGTTCTCCCCGTTCTGCGGTCATGGCAGAGGCTGGCCGTGCAGACAGTTGAGCATCTACGTACATGGCAGAATGGGGTAAATATATCCCATCGCCATCAAGCAAGGAGATAAACAGAATGTACAGAAAAGAAAAAAAAAAGGCATTAAAACTGATACTCAGGGGCAGAACCACACAACAGAGTAAACACCAAGCCCACTTAGCCAGTACATGAGGAAAAGTCTTATCTAAGGAGATGGAAGAAATAGGAGGGGGAGAGAGATAGAGAGACATAGAATAAAAAATAGGAGGGGAGAGTGATATAGAATAAAAAGGAGGAAAAGGAAAAACATACGGCAGAGGGTAAGGGATTTGGCAGGGGAGAATGTGAAGGATTAAGAAAAATGAATAATAGGGAAAGGCATGTGTTCAGGAGCAGGAAGCGGAAAAGTGGTTACGGAGAAGACAGAACAACGAGTTAGAGGGCAGGGCGGAGCGGATATTCAAAGGGAAGGAGTTCCAGATATTTGGGATATGGTAGGAGAAGACAGCCCATCCTGAAGCTGAAATATGGGCTGGGAGGGAGAGTCCTATAACGGGAGTTATGGAGGGTGTACCTGGGAGAATTGGGTGGGGGGTTAAAGAAGAGGGCATTTAGGTATGGTGGAAGGGAGCCAAGCAAGAACTTCCCAACTAGTGAGGCACAATGGGCAAGGTGTCCATCTCCAAGAGGAGGGAAGAAGAGGGCGGAGTAAAGATCACAGTGATGTGTACATGGAGGACAGTTTAAGGCAAAGTGACAGAAGGAGTTGAAAAGGGTGTAGAGTCTGGTGAGTGTGGACTTACGAGCAACACTGTAAACTACGTTTCCAGAGTCAAAGATTGGGAGGATTATTTTCTGGACAATCTCACAGCAGGCTTGAAGGGGGATGCAGCCACAGTGTCTGTAGAGAGCACCAAGTTGGGGATGTAGATTTTTGTGGATAGCATCCACATGTCTGACAAACCTAGGTTCCGGTCTAGCCAGAGCCCAACATATTTAAAACTGGAGACATCCTGCAAAGGGGACCCCTCAAGGGTGTGAAAGGTAGGAAGTGTCATAAGCCTGGCACCAGAGACAGCAACAAGCAAAGGACAGAAACTGCATGAATGTATAAATCCTTTATTCAGAAACCCATATAAACAAAATATATACACACACACATACATATTTTATATATATACATAGATATACATATATATATAGATACACACACACACACACACACACACACACACACACACACACACACACACACAATATATATAGTGTCAATAAAAGATTTGGTGAAATGAAGTTCAAAGATTCTGCGGGGTCTAACCTATGTTTTATCACCTAAATTTATTTTATTACAACTCTCCTTTATCCAATGATTATTCTACTACAAGTAACATTACTTGTTCAGCCCATTCAAACCTGACAAATGTCTACAATCATTTCGAAAACATGCAGTGCAAACAGGCTTTGCAGAGACATGCAAATCAGAATACAGTTTCATCAGAACACTGGAGGACATGTCTGTTTAAAACAATCACTGAGATTTGCACATTTTTTGTCACAGAAGGTTAAGGTGCGCATCTCTGTGAATTCTTGCATGTGTTTTCCTACTAATGCCAGTCTCTACAGCAGACTGTGAGCATCCTCATCAAGACCCACCTCAGGAACTGTTTAAACATAGAGGGTTGGATTTCAACTGCCCTGGCAGGTACATAACTCTATTTAAGCAATATGTCACGACCTGGGGCCTGCTCATCACCCCCAGAGGCGTAATGTGGCAGGAGGCGCAGCTGAGTGTCATACTGCCCCTAGCAGTGATTGACTGTTAATTTAACTCCTAGGAGTGCCTTAACTGCTATTGTAAAAAAACTGAAAAAAAAAAAAAAAAAAGTGGTAGAAGTGTACCTTTGGCCGGCCAGGTGGCGCAGGGCTGGTAGCTGGTGCCTGAGCCACGCCAGCGACTGAGGTTGAGGGGATGTCGGGACTCGGGGCGCGGGCTGGCAGAGGAAGAAGAGGATTGAGCATCTGTAAAGACTGCTCTCCTCTCCTGGGGTGGGTAGTGGGGAGGTGTCACTCTGCAGTGACCTACGGTGGAGACATGGGGAAGTGCAGACGCAACCCAAGGGAACATCACCAGAAAAATGGAAAATGGCTCTGCGTTCAGCCGGATGATGGCCGCCTAGCAATCTGAGGCAGTCAATGTCCCAGAGCCCCCGATCCCTCAGCCGTTTCCTCAGGGCCAAGTATAGTGCTAGCCCTACCTCTGGTGCCTTCCCCCTCGGAGGAGGAGGACCCGCCCAGCAAAGGGTTACATCCGGGTTACCTTGGAGATGACTGCAGTATGAGGGTCGGGGCTCAGGAACAAGACGGGTCAGATGCCACCTTGGCACAGCCTGAAGGAGTAGCTGAGGCGGTAGCACGTAAGGGAGGAAAAGAAATAACACAAAAAAAAAAAAAAAAAAAAGTGTACCTTTTGACCATTTCCTTCATTGTGAGTAAGATTTATTTATGAAACAGCTAGGAATGCTGGTTCAGAATGCATCATTCCAGTCATTCATCTGTGCTAAAGAATAAATGCTGGCAGGAAGAATTCATGGGCCAAGATATCAAGTTGTACGTGACAGTGTAAACAGAGATTAATGTAAGGCTGACAGAATGCTGATGGAGAATCAGAATGGAGCATTTCTGAGAATTTTTTTTATAATTAATTCAATTTCATTTTAATAAGTGTGTTCTTGGTCTGCCACATGGATCTGTTTGACATACTATAAGTGATAAATATGTAAAATAAGGTATAATTACTTCAAAAATGTAATAAGTCCAGGTCAAGATAGATCTGCGTGGACTAGTCCATGTGAGCTGGAAAAAGTAATACGAAACAGTAAAAATAGTATTCTTGGACTGGGCAACATGGGCAGTGGATAAGGGACAAGTGGTGGATTTACTCCACTTCGACTTCAGCTAGCCATTCGACTCTGTGCCACACAAAAAGCTGCTGAAGAATTTAGGGAATCTGGGTGTCTGGAAGCAGCTAAGGTCCTCATTAGATGGACAGGTACCTGTAGTTGGTTGGCAGGAGACAGCAAAGGATGGTGGTGAACAGAGTACAAGCCAAGAAAGAGGGAGATCACAAGTGCAGTGCTGCAGGCGTCAGTTTTGAAACGAATGCAGCCGTGCAACAGTCAGAGAAAGAAAATGTACATGCATTTAAATTTCTCCCTCCTTGTGCTGGTTGCAGGGCTCTAGGACCACCGGGATATATATCAGCAGTAAGACTAGTGTACACAAGGATGAGAATAAGACAGCTGTAATACTAGACTTCAATAATGGCCTGTAAGACTCTACGGACGAATGATGCCACGGCATAAGGGGACGCATCTAACTTGAAGAACTTCATAAATGTGTGCAGAGAGGACCAGGTGGCAGCTCTGCAATGTCAGCTGGTAATGCATCCCTGAGTTCTGCCCATGAAGTGGCCACAGCCGGAGTGGAATGGGCTGTCACCAGACCCAGTAGTTGAACACCAGTTTATCTGTAGGACAGTATGATGGTTGACCGAATCAATTGGCCAACAGGGTCTTTAGCCTTAATTTTGACCTGCTGTGAGGACCAGAAGACTCATCTTGCACAGTGGCTCTGTTCCTGTGAGGTATTTCTTTAAGGCAAGTCCAGGATCCAGAGTGTGCAATTATTTTTCTTGTCATTCATGGGCTTAGGGCAGAAGGATGGCAGGACAAGTTCTTAATTGCAATGGAAGCAGAAGTTGCTTTCGGCAAGAAACCCAGGTGTGGTAGGGCAAAACCCTCCCACTGTTTTTTTGTTTTAATAGAAAATAGAGAATGAGGTCCTAAAACACTAGAAAGTCATACAGCCCACCAAGGCTGCCCTAAGGTACCAGATAAAATGAAAGCATGCTAAGACCTAAAACCTTCAGTGCAGAAATGGGCTTACAACATGCCAGATAACGTTTTATGTTTCCTTCCCATCCTTTTGGCTGCAACCTTTCTTCTATGCTAACCATTCTAACTGGTCTTCTCTGGCCTGCTCACCCAGGGTTGACACTTTAATGCTCCAATGCTTCTCTTTCTGACCCCCACCCCAACTAGCATTAAGTCACAAGGGCTGCTTTAGAGCAGCTAGGGTGAAAAGAAAAAAAAAAAAGTTTGTAGACTTTGGTGCTGTGTTCCCCATAGTTACCATTTACAAAATACTGCACCTGTAGAAGAAATTCAGTAAAACGCTATCAATCTGTGTTTTTGGCCCTAAATAAATTATAAAACAAATACTAAAAAAGAACTACTGTAAATCCCCTTTAGTTTTATATGGAGAATAATTAAGGTATCAGCTAGCATGAAGCTCTTCTTGTTGGTTGAAATGTATAAAAACGCATGTTTTACAAGCTGCTACAAACAATGCATTAGCAATGCCTTTTGTTTCACATTGCTGGTCTCATCTGTATTTTCCTGATATTAAATGTTATTTATTGAAAAGTTTCACCAGGAAAGCATCCTGAGCAGAAACCGCTTGTTTACAGGGAAGGGAGTGGAGCATGCAAGGTACAGTACTGGTACAGTGTAAATACAGTTACAGCACAGGTACAATAACAGTACATATAGTACATACAAGTAGAACAGTGTTTACAGAACAGGTACAATAACATTGTGTACAGTACATAGAAGTGGAACAGTGTTTACAGAGCAAAGGGTGACATAGTTGAGAGTACACAGAATAAAATGCGAATTGCAGGAGCAATACAGGTCAGCAGCTATACGGTGTAACGATGAACAGTAGGGGCAAACAGACAACAGGATGTACCAAAGAGGCAACTTGGTTGGTGTAGATCCAAGCAGCAGCCCAAGTGCAGTTATAGTACCTAAGGTGGAGGTAGGGGACTTGGTGGAAGGTGTGAGGACAGCTGCACACTGGGGGAATGATATCATGTAGCAGATAGAGAGTGCAGCGGGGTGTGTGGACAGAGCGGATGGCTGAGGGAGGCATCTTGGAGAGTGCAGATGCAATTACAGTCAAAGTGCAGCTGTAAACCCCAGGAGGGGGTGAAGGAGATGTGGGGAGAGGTTATGGGCAGTTGCAGACTAGGGAGATGAAATTTCATAGTCGGTAGGAAACAGATTGCGGAGGTGGAGGCCGAGAGGGTTTCTTTAAGACCAAACTGCATATATTGCTATATGCTGAGAAATTTTACTTGTTTAAGAAATACCTGGCTGCATGTGTTTTTAGTTTGCTTGCTTCCATTTTGTGGATTACTATGCATTCAGGCCAGCTGAAATCTGTGGACTTTAGAGCACTCTAGCACGAGCTAATCTGGGAACAAGAAAGGTGGGACTTCCTGGCTGGGAGTGCCCTTCCTCTTACAACGTTGTCTTTTTACTTTCTGTTTACTTTTCTGCATGAAACAGCCATATTTAAAATTTTTGCAAACATTTAAGTAAGCATTAATCACCGACAGAGGAGGGCTCTGCCGGTGGATTAATGCCAGCTTGGGGGGGGGGGGGTTGATGCCCGAGGGCGAAGCCCGAGGGGTCCAACCACCCAGCGGGCATTAATCACCAGCAGAGCCCGACGCTGGAGGTGATTAATGCACTTGTAACATAGGCTCATTGCAGCGGTGACGAGCCTGTTACCGGTGTGTGTCCCTCGGTGCCGGAGACCTTGCAGACAGACAGAGACAGTTTGCAGAGCGGCAAGGGTTTTGCAGTGCTGTGTTAGAATATAACATAATTCTACTTTACAGCACTCTCTGTGTTGGCAGCACCCTTGCCCAGTGGCAGACAAGTGGAGGAGAGTGACATGAAGAAGGCAGGCTCTCTGTCCCTCCCCCTGCCATGTGCAGTCGCTTCAACAGCCCATCCCCCAGCACCTACTATGGCACCACACTACACCTTTTCTCCGTACAGTAAGGGGGCTCGGGTTTGGTCATCAGTTGGAGGCAAGCCCTTTATAGCCCTTCCTTTAATGCAAGTCACTGCTCGGGCGGCCCCTTTATGACCCCACCCCGCGCAACAATCCCCTCTTTGCAGGAGTCACGCCCCAGCGACCATAAGCACTGCCACCGCTAGTCAGCCAATCTTCGCCCAGGGCGAGAACTGCATGCCGGGCTGGACGCAGGCGGGCGCCGCCTACGATGTGACTGACACAGATCTGGAGATCCTGGGCAGGCCGGTCATGGAGCGATGGTAGACGCCATACATGCACTCCCTAACCACAGTCGCTGCATCCAAAGGTGCTGTCAACCGGGCCAAAATCCCACCAGGCAGGGACAAACAGCTGGGAGCTCATGGTGCTGCCGCGTCAGTCTCCGTTGACGGGTCTGTCTACCAAAGCCTTAACTTGATCATCAGGCTGGTACTAGCCTCACACCTCGCAAGGAGGATGGTGACAGCGGGGCAGAGAGCAAAGCTCAGGTGCCCTCAACAGTCAAGACTGTCACAGGAGGCAACCAGGCGGCACCACCAGGCTATGCCTCACGAGCGCCGCAAGTGACGTGTGGGGGTGGTGACAGAGCGGGCAGGTCCCCTCTACTGCTGCGATGGCCAGAGGTGGTACTAACCGAGCGGCCGTTACCTATGGGTTAATCACCGCTTGGTTGGTGTCACCTGGGCCACTTCAGCCAATGCCGATCCTCGCTTTGGCTGCTCTCTCCTGTGCCGTGTTACAATTAAAATTAAGGTATGACTGACAGGTCACATGGTCTCTAGCCCTATAAAAGGGACTGCCTGAGCAGTCTGTCAGAAAGATGAGATAAGATCTGAACTGTGGAGGAAGCAGGCCTCTGCAAGAGTAACAAGCATTTGTCAATACCGAATGCCTGCTTGCAGGTATTTGCAGTGGTGTTTAGCACTTGGACATGGTTTAAAAAAAATCAGTGACAAAGAAGCAAAATGAGGGACACCGTTTAACAATTGGTTCTATCCCCTGAAGCAGGCAGCCTAAGAGTATTGGTGTAAAATACTTTGCAAAACAGCAAGTCTGTAACTCTGTTTGACAATATTGTGAGCATACAGTATACTCACTGTTCAATCACAGAAACACAAATTTTAGGTGGGACAGGAACATTGCAAGAAAAAATCAGGGGCATCCCTGAAAATCAGGGGAAGCTGAAAGGTATGGTGTCTCTCTCTCATAGCAAATGAGCATTTGTTAATGCCGAATGTTGGCTTGCTGACATTGGCATTGGTAGTGCAGGAGTTAGAGAGATGCATAATTGGATTGGCAGTGAAGTACTGAACTGACGCGAACTACAGCCCCACCCTGCAGAGACTGACAGGCATTGCGGTGTACCTTTGGGTCACTGGCCATAATACTGATGCCATTTCACCTCACCCTACCCCGCAGACACCGAGAAATGTTGCTGTGTGCCTTGGGGCCTTTGGGCATTAAGTTCACCCCATTCCATAAGGAAATACATGGAGATGGGTGCAGTATAGGAGAATGGGGTGAACTTTGGGTCTGAACAGTCCAAGGCACATCTAGATGCCTGTCACTGGCTGCAGGGTGGGGGTGGAATGGCGTGAGCATTACAGCCGACAATGCCAAGTAAAACCCCTGATGCCTGTCAGTCTGTACAGGGTGGGGTATTATGGTTGGGAACCATAAAGCCCCGGGCGTGTGTTGGTGTTTTCACTCCAAATTTTCAACATGGGGTGTTTTTGACCCTGCCTCATGAACAGTGGCACTATTGAGTTTGTTAGCCGGAAGGTGATTTTGCACAGCGACTGTGCCATTTGGCACCACAGGTGTGAAAACACATTTCAGGCAGGATGTGAAAAATGACAGCTGCACTGTTAATGTGGAGGTGCAAAAAATGGCATTGTTGAACATCCCTGGAGTGAAAATATGAAAAATTGGTGAAATCACGAGTGTGCGTAGAAACCGTGCAATGCATAGTCGTAACAAAATTATTTTGGGGACTTTTTAACCAAATTTTCAACATAGGCATTTTGGGAACTCCAGTCATGAACAGTGTCACTGTGATTTTGTTAATCTGTCCCAAATATTGATTTCCCACAGCGACCATGGCATTGTGCGCCATATGTGTGAAAACACATTTCAGGCAGGATGTGACAAATGACAACTGTACCATTCATAAGGAGATGTTCAAAAATGGCAATGCTGAAAATCTAGAGTGAAAACATTAAATACTGAAGTCACGAACGTGCGTAGACACAGCGCAACACACACCCGTAACGTAATTATTTGAAGCATTTTTTTAACTAAATTTTTAACATAGGCATTTTGGGACCTCTGCTCACGAACAGTGTCACTGTGATTTTGTTAATGTGTCCTGAGCATTGATTTTGCAAAACGACCACACCATAGAAACAGAGACTTTGATGGCAGATGAGGACCGCTTGGCCCACCCAGTCTGCCCATTTGCCTAGCTATTGGATAAGCTGCAGATTCTAGTTTACCAACAGCCTACTTCCTCCTACCCCCCCAAACTATAACTGCCTTACGGCTGTTCCCACTGTGCGCCACATGCGAAAACACATATTTCGGGCAGGATGTGAAAAATGACAGCTGTACTGTTCATAAGAAAGTGTGGAAAAATGGCAATGTTGAAAATACTAAAAATTGTTGAAGTTATGAGCGTGCAATGAAGCTGCGCAACGCGCACTCGTAAGAGGCATTGTTTGGAATGTTTCCACCAAGTCTGCAAGATAGGCTTTTTGGGACCCCACCTCATGAACGGTGCCAGCTGGCCCATCCCTCTCCTCCCGTTTCCCAATTACCACCCCCCCATCCTATCCCATCCCCTTTTAAAGCTACCTACTATCGTGCATAATACAACCTCCTTTGGTAAAGCATTCCATTTTGCTACCGCCCTCTCTGGAAAATAGTGTCTCCTCATTTCCCTCTTAAATTTACCACTCACCAATCTAAGACCATGTCCTCTCATATCCCTTCCTCTTCTGAATTCAAATATGTCCACGGAGACAAGCAGAGTATAATCTGTGTCTTTCTTAGGGGTGGTGACTAGTGGAGCTATGGAAAATTAGAATGTAACCAGAAAACACAAAGGAGAAGCATATCACGTATCAAATTAACCGCAGTGCAACGTGAGATACTCTCCACTGGTTAGAACTTTATTCCAACCGCAAAACCAGACCATTTTCAGGTAGTAGTAACAGTATTCAAACTGTACGGAAAAATAAATCTGAGAATGCATTTACATGGCAATATGATAGCTACATAAAGAGATAATGGGAATCTTCTGAAGGTGACACTCAAGAATTTACTGTCACCTTGAGTAATTCACAGATAGATGGTATTATCACTGAGGAACTTCCATATGAAACTTATGATAATCAGAAATCTAATTAGGAGTTCAGTGTAACATTGCTTGCTGATGACAGTGATCATTTTCCTTCCAGGGGTCTGATAGGGGATAATGCTATATGGGACGTAGAACCGGTTTGCTATAGGCATACGGGTTTCAAACCTAAGTAGTGTTTGTAGCATCAACCCCTACGATCCCAGCTGTGGAGGCATTTTAAAATCTTGTATTCAGTGACGTGAACCATTTATTTGTGGATGGAGAGCCACATGACATGTACCACAACTTCACCACCCTTGAACGCCAGGTTCTTGATGAATTTAAATCTATGGAAGATATTACTGCATGGCAACAAGGGTGGTTATGCTGTGGTAATATCACAAGAGCAGTACATACAAGAAGCCCTAAGACAGTTGAGAATTAGTGAAAACTAAAGACCCCATAGGAGTGATCCCACAGTTTCATACAAGACCATTTTAGATAATTTGGTTAATGTCTTTGTGAAATGTACAACTAAGCTATGACAAGGCACATTTTATAAGTGTGAAAAACCCTACCCACCCCATGTTGCATTTGTCACCTATGGTCCAGTTTTTTTTTTTTTTTTTTTTTTTGCTCATGCACACATCCTTAGGGAGGCCAGTCTATCCCACATTGTGTTATAGTCAAAACAAGACCTTAAAGTGCTAGTGCATAATTAAGTAAGTAATAAGCCATGCCAGAGTGAGCATTAAAGGGTTTAACGGCATACCCCAGGGATGCACTGAGGTATAAGGCCAAAGGTCAAGTGTCCTTACACCCCAGAGAACTGCATTAAAATAATTTAATGCACAATCTGGAGTGGCTTATTACACTTATAAAATGTCTCGTCATTGTCAGTAAGGGCATAAAAAAAATAAACCACTGTGTTTGTATGTACAGCAAATTATTTAGTTTTAGTTTAGTTTAGTTTAGTTTATTAGTCTAGGAATTAATACCTTTGAGCCAGGGCTCTTTTACAAAGGTTCCACGTCACAAAGAACATTTAACAAAGCACGATACACATTACAGGTAAAACCAGACAGGAAAGTTACATCATAAATTTGCTATTAACAGTTTAAGGCAGTAACGTTTTTAAGTTTCATAGAAAAACAAGCTATAACAGGTTCAAGCGAGTAGACAATTTGAGGTTAAGGAAACTTCCAGGAGAGGGTGATCATTAGGCGCCAAAAGGAGGCTAGAGAGGAGGAAAGGTGGTGAGCGGGAGAGTAAGTGAGAGGGACAGGAAAAGGGGGAGTGAGTTTGGGTGGAGACAGGAAGTAGTAGAGGTTTAAACATTTACAAAATCAAAAAAAAAAAAAAAAAAAAAGATGGATTATTGAATCAAAAAGTTCCTGCTTTATGTTGCAGTTTTGTGCTGTATACAGTAGCAAGCAGAAGCCAGCAGGTGGTTCTGTGCTATACAGTTTAAAGCGCAGGCAGCCTGTGTGTGGCTTTGGTCACTTCCATCACCCCTCCCCCTAACATGCTCCACTGGACCTGACCCGCTTGCACTAACTGAGAGTAACTGGAGTTAGGAGTGCAAATAATTTTGTTTTTATATTGATGCTGCAAACCAGTAACAGACTACAGGCAGAACTTGGCCCCTTGTGCCAACCGATCCTCACCTCCCCCACCCCCCTTCCCGAGCTCAGGATCAGAAAAATGAGGCAGATCTGTACAACAGATAGCAGTGAGATGTAAATTACTGTCTCTCTTACTGACTTAACTGGTGCTGCTGCTTCAATTTGTTGTTTGACTGTGAGTCTCCCATCCCTTTCATAGAAACTGGACAAGTCAGTGTACTGCAGTTGCAATCCCAGCTCTCATACACAGTTGAAATGACTTGAGGTCGGGGAATGAAATAATTTGGAGATTTTTTTTTTTTTTTTTTTATATGGTCTGTGCCACAGAGACCTGTAGTGTTGTTTCCTGCCCCCCTCCCCCCTTTCAAGGACTGGAACAGGGAGCTCAGTGTTGGCCCTGATTTTACTTTGCTAACTCACGTGCTAAAATAGTTTTCATGAGGTTCCCCCTCCCCACTGTGGTATGAAGTTTTGTTTTTTTGTGAGTGTGTCCACGACCCCATGGTGATGCGTTCGGTTTGATGTGGAGATCTGATCTGAACCGGAACAGTGAAGTAGTTCTGGGCATGTGTCGGCCCCTCTACTCCCATCTTATGATTGGAGTAACACCACTCCACCCATTCTTGCAGTGGAATGCTGTTTGAATACGCCACAGCAAATGTGGAAATGGGGTCGGGGAGCTGAGCGCTACCACTGTATTGCTGAAAAAGTTAATAATCTGTCCCCACCCGGTCCACTTGTATGATCTGAGCCATGGACTGTTTCAGGACTGTTACAGTAATGGGTCACAATAGCAGAGGCTGTTTTCCATTGCATGCTGACTGTTTTAGTAACAGTCTTTCTCCCAGCCCCCACAGGAGCAATGGCAGCAGAACTGCTTTATGGCCTCTCTGTTAAATTTCTGATTTTAATTAACTTTTTTCTTTATTGAATACCTCTGTTAAAAACAAACAGGTTATTGTCTGAATATACCAGCAGTATTTAGCTTTACTGCAGTCAGATCTGGTTACTCCATGCACATTTGTTTTTGCCAATTTTGTTATGTAATAAAAATATATTTACTGGTTTGTGGTTATAAACCACTGCCAGTGAGTGCCTAACAGCTCCATAAACCGTATATATGGTTTATGGAGCTCTGGAGCAAAAGAGTACCACAGCATCACCAGAAAAAATGCCAAACAAGCTGTCCTCGCAGTGCACATTCACAAGCACTACACAATCGGTCACTCAGCACAAGACAAGCTTCTCGGCAGTGGTAATGGTTACCCTCCCAAAGTGGCAAAACGGACAATTTAAACCAAAAAAACAGTAAATATAAAACATGGAGAAGTGTGGTCCTCTGGAGATGTTATGCACCCCATTTGTGTATGACGCCCATATGGGGGAGGCATCACACACCTCGGGGGTGCATAAAATGCCCATAAACCACACTTCAAGCATTATTCTACACGTACACTGTAAAAAGACAGTGTCCAGACTAGTTTTATTAATATGGCAAAATATCCCTTTGAGAGGTTCCCTGTTCAGATAATTTATGTTATAGCAAGGTAGGTAATAACCAGGTCTGACTGTATAATTAAACGAGTGCCTGTCGGTGATTAGCATGGTGCTCAGTACAGTTAAACTGGATGGGAGAGGGGCACTCATTTTATTCTAATATAGCACACTACCACTGGTATATTCAGACAGTAAATACATGGAGTCCATTTTAACACAGGCTTTCAATAAATACAAAAAAATAGAGATCTGACTGAGAGGTTATTCGGCTCCAGGTTTTTAGATTTAGCACACATATTTTAGTATCGATAGGGCGATCAATGGTTGTATTTTTTTTTTTTTTTTTTTTAACAGAACCTGAGTGGAAATAAGCATGGGAATAAGTCTGATGTGTGAGCAGCAGTATGAATGAATACTAGTTTCATTCATTGGAGAGCAAAGTTTGTGCTGACATCTGTGTCAAACTAAAGAAGCAGTGCTAGAAAGGATGCATCATCGGTGTTTGATCAATGATGATGATCACGCTTCAATCAATATTTTTTTTTTTTAATCAAACAAATTAGAGTACAATAACCCCTCAGTTAAATCCTTTTTTTTTTTTTTTTTTTTTTTATTGAATAACTGTTAAAAATGGACTTTGTGTTTATTGTCTGAATATAGGAATGGTACTTTGCTTTATTGTTACAAAATGACTGCCTGCCAGTGCTCAGTGTTCAATTTAAGTTAAACTGGATGGGAGCACACATATGCAATAAAATAAGTTATAAAAAAAGAAAACATGAAAACGGCAATATATTTCCCCTACAACGCATATATCAGAAACTCAGGAGAAACTTGTCGGCCTCTCTTTCAAAGGGCCCAAGGTTTTGCAAGTGTTCCTCAATTGTGCCAATCGATCCTCGCCCTCCCTGAGGTCAACACCACAAAGATGAGGCAGATCTGAACAACACATGGCAGTGAACCGTATATTACTGTCACTCTTACTGGCTTAACTGCTGCTGCTGCTGCTTCAGTTTGTTGTCTGGCTGTGAGTCTCCCATCTCTTTTATAGAAGCCGGATAAGTAATAAGTCAACGTACGGTATAGTTGAGCTCCCAACACTCATGAGCAGTTGAAATTACTTGAAGTCGGGGAGCTGATTAATAATTTAGAGACTGTTTTACGGTCTGTGCCACAGAGACTTGCACTGTTGTTTCCTGCCGGCCGCCGACCAAGTCAAGGATCAGAACAGGGAGCTCAGTGTTGGTACTTTGCCAACTCATATGCTGTGGTACCAAAGTTATTTATTTTTTGTGAGTGTGTCCATGGCCCTATGGTGATACACCAGTTTGATGTGGAGAGCTGTGGATGTGGACCACCACAGTGAAGGAGTTCTGGGCATGTGTCAGCCCCTCTGCTCCCACCTTATGACTGGGGTAATGCCACTCCACCCATTCTTGCAGTGGAATGTGGCTGGCTGTTTGAATATGCGGATCAGTGGTTTCCTTTCAAGTGAAGACCACTGCAGCCCAACTACTATCATAGACAACTCAGCATCTACTGGTGCAGTAGGGTCGCACCTGCTACACTGAGCACTGCATTGGATAGGAGGGTCTCACACCTCCAAAAAGTCGTACTGTGACAAGACATTCCTTGCGCAAGCAAAGGGAAAAATTGGCTGATGCAAGAGGGAAGCAGTCAGTGCTGGGGGCAGTCCCAGAAAGACTGACCAGTGGCAGTACTAGCCAAGGCTGTGATGTTTTGGACCAGAACGGAGTTAGGCAGCTGGAGAGGTGACTGGTCTACCCGAAGTATGGGCTGCACAACTGCAGGTACAGGTAGGACCACCCTCAAGTACTGATCTTGTCCCTGTGAGCCTACTGGCTGAGTGGAAGTCAACAGCCCTGTAAGCCAGGTTTTTACAGCAGCCCAAGATTATCTTGACTAGTCAACTGATACAAGCAATTCAGAAGTTCCAGATTTGTACTGCTTGAACTCTTTATTTCATTGCCCAGTGTGGTGAATTCTTTACATACTAAAGTGCACTGCACCAATGGACATTTTAAAAGAACTTTTCGCTCCTTCTGCGTCTTGACTCCAACCTACATCCTACACCGGATCCATATTTATTTATTTATTTATTTAGTTAGTTAGTTTTTGTTTACCGGGTAAGTGCACTAACCATAGCAATGACTACTTTCAGGCACGACCCGGGAGGATACAGTACAAACAGAACAAATACAACAAACGTAAGACACTTTTACATAGTTAAAACAAATGTACACTATAGAACAAAGTGATAGGCATAATAGACAATAGAATACTAAGCAAATAGTTATAGGCAGGGTAATTACAACTAACCATGTAAGTACTATCCTAGAAACAGAGTATACAGAGGCATGTCAATAAACAGGGCTAATAACATATTGTCAGACTAGGGTAATTATGAGGAAATTATAGAAAGGGAGATAAAAGTGTGAGGCCTGAGTGGAGAAAATAGGCATAATTTGGATAGCATGGCGAGAGAGAGAGAGAGATGAGAGAAAATGGGAAAGTGCTATACGCCTTGATAAGTTCAAATGGAAAGTGCCAGGAGGGAAGAGGCGAGGAAGGGGCTAGAGGGGTTTGAAGCAAACGCAACTATGGGTAGAGGCAAGATGATTCCATAATCCATTTTTAAAAGAGGAGTGGGTTGAGGATTGGCGTAGGGCTAGTGGGAGGGAGTTCCAGAAATTGGGGGCATGGCAGGCAAAGGCCATAGCACCTTTAGAGGAAATGTGTCTGGGGATGAAGATGGGTGCATTATTAGCAGACCGCAATCCTTAGCGAGGTGCCAGATTCAGGAAAAGACCCACCAGGGGTCTGGGTATTTGTAATCGGACAATATTGTCAATGATGGAGCCATAGGCATAGAGCCTTAGATCAGAAGGAGGAAGCCATCCCAGATCAGAATATAGGAGACAGTGGTGTTTCAGTCGATGAGAGGAGGATGCGTAGCGACAGATGTTGTTGTACGTGACATCTCATTTTTGGAGGCTAGATTTGGACACGGAGGTGTACTCGAGTCCTGATGAGACCATATAAGGTTTTTTGGATGAGAGTGCCCCAGTCTCACTAATTTTTCTAGCTGAGATGAAAGCAATGACGAAGGTGTCCTTCATTATTAGATGGAGAAGGAATGCCTCTCCAGATGTTCGAACGGGGCTTTTGATAGAGCCTGGAAAACTAGACTGAGGTGCCAGTGAGGTACAACAGACTTTACTGGAGGACAGTTCAGGGTCACCAAGCACAGCAATCATTTGATGTCAGGGTGGGATCAGAGTGACTCTCTGGATCCCACCTGTAGTAGCATTCTGTGCATTTTCTGCCGCTGGAGGACTTGTCCTAGGACTTGCTCCCAGACTTGTCTAAAGACATTGTTGCCCTATTAAGAACAGAGTTCTTTGCCACAGAAAAAGTCTGCGGACATGAGGTAGTGAAATCTGTTCCTATACAAAGTATGACATCCAACCAAACCCCAGACAGAACAGGAGGCACCCTAGTAAAGTGGACGGCTATGGGATCTAGGTTCTTGGAACTGTGACAGGGCTGCAACAAACAGCCCCTTGCAAGTAATCGGTGTTTGTAGAAAAAAAAAACAGCTCCCAAATGCAGACAATCTCTGCATAAAAGAAAAGCCAATTTTTGATGCTGAGTGAACAAACAGCTACATACACTTAATGTCTCCCTGTTAGCTGTCAAGGCGATTTAAAAAGCCCTCCAAGAGATGCCAAATAGCCCTTTTCTTGAAATGGGACTCCTTGCAATCAAAGACTTCAGAGTCACCTGCTCAACAGAATAACTGAGCCATCAGAGGTGGGAACCAGGGAGCACACTGCTCAAAATGGCTGCCGACTGGTTTCCCATGCTAGGAAAGTAGTATGTCTGAATTGTATTCACAGCTCACTGAAAAGGGCTGCTCTTAGCCCCCCCCAAAGCAGTACTCTCTGTTGCTTGAAGCCAGAGAGCCGTCTGAATAGCAGTCCAGGATGGATCCCATGACTGATGCATAAACCCCCACTCCAACATTCCTGGGTGGTCCATGTGTCAGTGTTAAGCTGCAAGGTCATGTGGAGCAGTAAAGTAAAACCTCAGGAATTGTAACCTCGAGGAATCTGAGGAGTGCTACTTGCTGTCCTTTAGATGTTGTACAATAGAAGTCCCTACTGAGGCACTGTCCATGAAAATCGGGGGGGGGGGGTGCCAGACTGTGCTGCTGGGCTGTGTCTGGGAGGCTCCAGCCTTGAGGGGAGTATTCTGAAATCTAGAAACTTAATATACCGAGTTTCACTACTCTAAGTCCGGCAGACCAAAACAGTTGCCAAACATGGAAATTTTGCCCGCTGTGGAGTTTGATCTAAAAATAAGTGATGTGCAGGGGCAAAGCCCCCTGAAACATGAAAGAAAAAAAAAAACTCTGCCGCGGGATGTTAGGCAACCGTGTTTCAGTCAGCCGGACTTGGGGTAGTGAAACTTGGGATATCGAGATAGATTTCGTAATATATCCGCATTGAGCCTTGGTGCAAGCTAGAACTGATCAAGGCCTAATCTCCCATAGCACATCCAGGACACTGCACTGAAGCAAGCACTGCTGAAGAAAGTCAAAAACAAAGGAAAATAAACTGAAAAATTACACCTGTGATCCTGTCACAAAGTGATAGAGCTGTGCTGCAAGCTGCCTGCTTTCCTGCAAGAAGAAGAAAACTGGTACAACCCGCTGTGGGAGGAGCTAATGTCTTACTTGCTGCAATTCTTCTTCCCGTCTTGTCTGAAGCCTATGAAGGAGACCTCAGTGGTCCTAGAACCCTGAGACCAGCACAGGGAGAGAGAAGCAAAATTGTTCAGATGACTCAGTGTCTGTTAGAGAAAGGCAATGTGCGGTTCTAAAGAATTAATTTTTTGAGTTTTTTCTTTGCCCATCTGACTTCATGACCAACAATGTGCTGCACAGTTTGCTGGTCCCAAGTGCAAAAACATATTTTATACTTACTGTTTACTACAGTGTAATAGATTGTATCTGGTCTGTTTCTGTTGTCTTGCAAGCTGACATTTACAAATCTCAGAATCCTCTGCAGTCAAGTTGACATCAGAGGACGGCCGCAGCAGTGGGAGATTCAACAGCCTGCAGTGCATGTTAGAGTTTTTAAAAACTCTGATCTTTTTGTTTGCTGGTCACACTGTCAGTGTCCTCCCAGGGCTAAGTACAGTCCTAGAGGAGGAGGAGGAGGAGTAGTACAGAACTCTGTAATTAGTCCCAGGAGAACAACAGGACAAGCAAATATCTGATTGGATCTTATAAAAACTCTAACATGCACTGCAGGCTATTGACACCTATTGCTACAGCCCTCCTCTGATGTCAGCTGCAGGGGATTATGGGATTTTGTAGTTACAGATAATGTCAGCTGGAAAGCCAACAGAAGCCATCTGACAGAATCTAGTACACTGCAGTAAACATTAAATAAAAAATATTTTTGCATACAAAGTGCAAATTGGGACCAGCCCCATGCTTGGATGTGGGGCTCTTATTGTTGACCGTTTTTGGTTTTTCAATTTTTATTCATAAATTACTTTATGAATTGGATACACTCAATTGAGCATTTGCTCATATACAATGAAGTCCATGTTACAACTTATTACAATAAATTCAAAGACAAAACACAAAATTACAAGTTTACACAAAAATACAAAAGTTACATTTAAAAAAAAACACATCCCAAGTACCATGCTCTACTGGCTCTTAACTTCAATTTGCTTTTCAAACACAGTGTTCCACTACAATGTATGTTGAACATTTATTCAATTCAAGTGCAACAGTGCCTAGAATTCTCATTAAATGCTCCCAACCAAAGTTGTACATCCCCCCCACTTTATAGTTTTTCCCACTGCTCTCAAGTATGTAGGCATGTTATTCCACAACTGTGGTCCTCTAACAAATACTGATTGTTTCCCTATATCTGTGTTGTACCTTGGTATAACAAGGTCCAAAGTGCTCGCTGATCTCAAAGAATATGCTTTTACCCTGGATACCAAGTTCTCCATGACGTAATTTGGTAATTTACCCATTAGCCCTTTATGTACAAAAGCCAAAAGATGTTCACTAAAACTATCGTGTAAATACTTTCAACCAAGTTGTCTATACATTAAGCATTTATGTGTTAAGCGAGGGCCTCCTAATATAAAATGAGCCAACCTACTAAGACAAATGTCCAGCTAATGAAGATCTTTTTCTAGGCCTGTGGAGTATAAAATGTCTCCACAGCTAAAGGGAGAATCATATAGTCCACAACCTGTTTCCTTACCTCTATACTCATGCAGTCTTCGATTCTGTAAAGGGCACCTAATCTTTTCCCTATATTCACAGCTAAATTATTTATACGAGTAGCCCATTAGTTCTCAGATTTTGTCAAAGTGAGCCTCCCCCAAGCCATGGAAAAGATATTGAGCCCCTCCCCCCATATTGAAATAATCTTGAGCCTCCACAGAAAAATAGCACAGTACATCAGGAATGAAGTAAAACTTGTTTGAGTAGCTCGCTCTCATTTTGTTCAGCTTATTGTAACCTCACCTTGTAACTCCACTTCCCAGTTAAGCATACTTGCTCCGCTATTCTGACACTCAAACCATTGTTTCTCCTTATTGCAATACCATAATGGGTCAAACTATGTTCTCTGCTTCCCCACTAGCTTGAATAACCTTCTATCCCACTTCTGCCTCTCAGCCTCTTACCTTGCTCTTAAACAACTTTTCAGGAATCCTTTTTCTCCCTCCTGATCTTGCGCCTAGTACCTCTCTGCTTAACTCTTGTTTTTGGGCAGTTCTGCCACCAGTCTAATTGGTCAGTTCTTACCTCTCATTATTTGTTCATTGTTCCTATTTGTATGCACTGTTATTCATTTTGTACTGCTTGGCTGTTTTGCAGTTACCTTTTGGATTGCATTCATGCTCTACACATCCCTGGGTACACCTGAAATTAGCCTTGTGTCAGTGTGCCTTTCCTGGTCACTGATTTATACATAAATTCACCTACTATTATCCTCTTTCAGTTTGCCTCATCCCTTCACACAAAATATCTAAAACTCAAAATTTAATTACACTACTTTTTCAGACTTGCTTGGGCCTCCCCTGGAACAGGTTGGAGCCTCCCCAGGGAGGCTGGTCTCACCATTTGAGAAACCCTGGAGTAGCCCAACTCAAACAAGTGTCCAGCCATAGCCCCAGGTATTT
Source organism: Neoceratodus forsteri (assembly GCA_016271365.2). NCBI lineage: Eukaryota > Metazoa > Chordata > Ceratodontiformes > Ceratodontidae > Neoceratodus > Neoceratodus forsteri. Next base: position 490,788,281 of record CM057454.1, on the reverse strand, counting down.
GTACACTTGGAGTGTTCAGTCCCTTTTAACACTACCCCTGCAGCATCTGCTGGGGCAGTAGACTGTGCTTAAGGGGCGTGTCCCACCATGTGCTGGAACAGTAGTGTCTGAAGTAAGGGAAATTGACCCAGCGCCTCCAGGAAAATTAGTGTCAGAAGTAAGAAATGTGTCCCAGGAGATGTTGATCTGCTGGGAAAGTAGTGCTTCAACACAACTCTGCTCTGTACTTTTGAGCAAGAACAAATCTTTTTCAAGAATCTTAAGACTGAAAAAGAGTTTTGTTTGTTTAAATAGAAGTGCACTAGACTTCCCTTTCATCCTTTTGAACATACAGGGTGACAGAGACAAAGGTGTGTTGTCATTTCAACCCTCCAGCGGTGGGCAATGCTTTTTAGAATGTAAACACATCACGGTGAATGGTATGCCTGTACACTAATAATACAGGTTCTTTAAAACACTTTTGTAGAAAACATATTTATCAGCAAATCACTAATGTTTGCGACTGGGCATAACTCTGCCTGCTCTTTACAGCAAAGTAAAGAGAGATATGGTTGGGAACATTCAGCTCTGTACTATGGGCCTCAGACTCTGTGCTCTACACAAAAAAATGTACCCACTGCCCCAGATATTCAAAGGGTTGAGCCCAGTCGCGATATTCAAAAGGAAAAGTCATGACATATCTGGAATGTGTAAATGCGGTGAGGGGCTGCAGCCCATTGGCTCACGCTGTGAACCAATGGGCGTGCAGCTGAGTAATCAGCCGGGCGGGCGGTAGGCGGGAAGTTGCCGCCCAGCGGCTGACCGGGGGAGGGACGGTGGGGCTCAGGGCGGGTGGGGGTACTACTTGACCACCAGGGATACTGGAATATTTTGTTTTACAAATGCCTGCAATCGGCCACATAGCGGTCCACTGGACCACCAGGGATATAGGAACGTTTTCTCTTTTTTGACAGATGCCCGCGATCGGGCACGCAGCAGTCCACTGGACCACCAGGGATATAGAACATTTTCTCTTTTTTGACAGAAGCCCGCAATCGGGCTACAGGGGGCATAGGCGGATTTAGAGGGGGGCTAAGGGTGCTATAGCTCCCCCATCATGGAGCTCCTCTATTGGTAACACACTGTGCTGCATTCTTAATCGGTATGCATTAATGCCTCCATGAAAGCTGCCTGAGCCACACAGGGCTCATCTGTCCTCCAGCAGAGCTGGCCTTAGCTAGGTGCAAACTGTGCTCCTGCACCTTGGGGGGGCCATGCTTTTTTCTTGAGGGGAAAAAAAAATAATTACAAACATTTAAAAATACCTAAATGTTAGAGATGAAAGTATTTACCAGCAAATGAAAGTGGAAGACAACTGGCTCTGTTACTGTTACAAAAGGTGGGGCAGTTTAGCTGCGGTGGAAAAGATTAGGTTAAGTAAGTGCTAATGGTGTTAATGGCCATACTTTACACCTCCCATGTTGACTACTTTCACAAACAAAGGACAATATTGACAAGAGAACTTTTTTGTAACCTGGACATGTAGGTGAAACAGTGAATGATATGACAAAATCTGTATCAAAAGTATGTGAGCACTCAAACTGGTTTAAAAACCTGACCAGCACAGAGCAAAACCGGATTTCCTGATAGGGACCCTGAAAACCTGATCACCAGGTAAAACAACTGACAGGTGGCAACCTTACTGGTATCCCACGATAATCCTCTCTATTCTCCCTCACTCATACCTCCAGAAAAGTTAAGTTGTTTAACTTGTTTGCAAATCAGAGTATCTGAGGTGTAAGTGTCCAGTGATGATGTCCCTGTCCTTACAGAAATGAATACGGTAGTAGTACCATACTTACTTAAGTTCTTGCTCCAGGCTCAGTCAGATTAATTTCCAACGGTGAAGGCAAATAATTCAATGCAGTCAATGGCACTAATTAAAAGATGCTGGTTAAACTAGCAGGGGGCAGCCGCTGGGATCGGACGGGACATTAGTGTTCCTGGGTGTGTAAGAAATGTAGTACTAGTGTTATTAATTTCTAGTTTGGGGAGCTTAAATTCATGGCATTAAAATAGTTTAAGATCACTTATAGTTTTGTCCTATATAGCAATTTGATTTTGGCGTGGATTTGCAGGAGAGGGAGTTGGAGAGTAATGCCCTCCTGTACCATGTTAGGAATGGTACAAAACTAATGCTGGGGCAGGTCTGGTCTCAGCGACAGCATGAACCAGGAGAGGCAGAAACTGGTACATGAGACCTTTGAACTGAGGTAAAAACTTCAGCATGTACTGTATGTCTAATCTGTGTGGTCTTTTCAGTTGTGGCTGTACAGTGTGAATGAGCACAGAGGGAATTAATAGACATAGGGACTTTGAAGGTGTTGTGTTGTATATTATGGCATGTGCAGGAGTTACTGCACGCTTGGAAAGCAAAACTGCCAACAGAAGTCATAAGACCTTGTTTTGCACATTGACACAGGCAGTTACAAAACCCCAAAAAAAAGTGATAGAACTACATGAAATAAATATTTGATTCTATGTGTTGAAGGGGGGAGGAGGGGGCAAGTTGTGATGTACCCAAGCAAGTGCTGTTGCTAATAAAAAAAAATGCATTTTTATATTTGTGGGCCTATCATAAAAATGAGATGCCTCATACCATGGGGTTACCCAAATAAAGGACATTTTAAAACAGTAAAAAATATTTTATTTAAAAATGTATTTTCTTTGGAATAAATTGTTCTATAGAATAAAATATGTTTTGCAAAAATAGCAAGCAGACTTGAAAGGATATTTTCAGAAACTAGATAGCAAAGTGATTTTGTTCCCATATTTCTATAGTTATTGTATTTTTTTTTTTACTGAGATAAGGTTGGGGGATACGTTAATCTGTACTGCAGGACAAACTGGGATGGGTTGGCTTTATGGTAATGTCATAATGTGCTTGAGTGACTGACATTTGTGAACTTGTTTACTTGGATTGTCATTTAATTTGTCTGCAATTTGTCATTATGACCTAGTCTCTTTCAACTTTTCTCATTTTTATGTGTTTCGGATGTGCTGCCCAGCTGCAGTCTTTTGGTGTTTTGTGTTTTTTGGGGGTGGGCGGGTATTTTGGGCAACATACAATCATGTGGACTGTGGGGACGGTGCTAGGGTGCAACTAAAAGTATGGGGAAGGAGGGAGGAAATGAGTAGAAATTGCATTTGAAATACCTTCCAAAATGCAGCAAAATGTAGAAAAATTTCTGGGGGCCTAGGCGGCCCACCAGACCCCCGGCCTGTTATTTTTATTTTTTATCTGACTTGAGCTCCCTCATCTATAGGACCCCTGGATCCGCCCCTGGGGGGCGTTGGTCCCCCGACAGCTGCTGCCTGGCAGGGTGCCAGGCATAAGTCGTGGGGGGATCAGGGCACCTGCATGCAAATGGGGCCGTGTGCATGCGTAAATGGCCCCATGTGCGCCTTTGCATACATTATGGCCCCATTTGTGTTCAGTTTTGAATATCGCGGTTGCTGTGCATGGCGCAATGGTACTTACACTAGCGCATCCCCATGCTCCACTCTGGCCACTTGCACTGGCGCAGTGCCACTGCACCATGCACACTGCGGGTGGCCAGGGTGCGATATTCAACGCTGCTGAGCCATGGCGCAGCTCCATTGAATATTGCCCAGTCCACACCCCTGTGCAGCCAAGTTGCGCTGCGCCCAAGCTTGCGCCACAGCCTGGCGCAGTTTGAATATCTGGGCCACTGAGTGACATACTGTACATAATCAGTTAAGAAACACATAAGCCATGACAGATTGTGTGTATATAGCATTTTCTATGTAAAACGACAGGGTATAAAGCACGAGGACAAAGGGCAAATGTCTGTACACCCTGGAAGTGCATAAAAACTGCAAAAACCTTTATCCCTAATATACAGACACTTTTGAGTGGGTTATTATACTTAGAAAATGTTGATTTCATCTGGTAAAAAGTTGTTTTTTTTGGGGGGGTGGGCCAAAAGAGATCTGGTATCAGACTGTGCACAGATGGCTTTCAAATGCACAGTCAAGTGACGTGTTTTGACCAATCATGAAGAATTTTCAGAACTTATTTTATAATAAAGCATTAGCAACATTTAACTTAGTATTTTTTTTAAATATATACTTCCAGAACTAAGTGGTCAGCAAGTAATCAATTCTAACTCCTCATTGTTCTCATCACAATGTCTTAAAACTGAAAAAGCAGTAGGACCCGGGAGGGGTGTTCAAATTAAAACTTTTATTACTTGCCCAGCCATGACTGTAGCTGAATTTTTAGCTGCCCCCTATTAATTACAATGAAATTAGCTCCGTTTTTGTACTTGCCCTTCAATGAAATTGACTTGCCTCAGACAGGGGGCAACTGGATTTGCACACCCCTGCCCAGGGGAAGAAGTCAGCTAGAAACTTGGCAACCACCTGGCTAGGCTTCAATACATGTAATCAAAGTCTCCCAAATGGGATACCTTCACTGGCTCAATTACAGGTTTTAGGACAGGACATATGTTGGGCAGGAAACAGTATGACGGACAACAATATCATGCCGGATGGGAAACAGTATGGCGGATGGGATACCATGCGTGGCTGAAACTATACGGCAGGCAGGAATATCGGGGACTTGCATTATTGTAAGGATACACGAGAACTGGAGTTGATTGAATATATTTAAGGGGGTGCGAGGGTTGACTGCCCTCCCCCCGGCAGAAAATGAATATCCTAAGGGGATTTATAACTACATTCTGGTGATGCAGGTAAGTGGGCTGGTTGGTATATGGTTATGAATGGGGTTGTAACTGTATGCATTTGCAGTGGGCTGGAAGGTAAAACACATGACTAGAAAGTGTGAATGTGGCTAGTTCACTAGTGGGAGACTGTCACTTTATGTTAGGTTTGTAATAATTATGGTCACGGTGTACTATGTCTGCTGGAGGTACTGTGTGTTCTGTGGGGTATACGATGTATTAACTGTAAAAAGTTATGAATCTTTCGGAGAATTTTGTAGGTATCTTTTCCTGATGCAGTATTCAGCGAAATATAGATAAGAGTTATTATCTGCCATTAACATTATCTTAAGTCTCGTTGTTGAACAAGACTTCAGATAAGACTTCCTGTCTGCCATGTTCCCTGTCCCAAAAACTATAAGCGCTCTCTGTCGTTACACAGAAACATAGAATTTGACAGCAGATAAGGACCGCTTGGCCCACCTAGTCTGCCCATTTCCCTACCTAATGGATAAGCTGCAGATCCTAGTTAACCAACAGCCTACTTTCTCCTACCCCCCACTAGAATTGCCTTATGTCTATCCCATGCATTCTTGCATTCACCTACTGTTTTTGACTCTATGACCTCCTCAGGAAGGCTGTTCCATGTATCCACAACCCTCTCTGTGAAGAAATACTTCCTTACATTACCTCTGAGCCGTCCCCCCTCTATCTTCAAGTTGTGCTCCCTTGTTTTTGCACATCTTTTTCTGAAAGATGCTACCCTCATGGACTTTGTTGATTCCCTTGAGGTATCTGAAAGTTTCTATCATGTCCCCCCTCTCCTCAAGGCTATACATCTTTAGTTCCTTTAGTCTTTCTTCATATGTCTTCTGATACAGACCCTGCAACACTTTGGTTGCCCTCCTCTGGACAGCCTCCACCCTGTCTATGTCTTTGTGGAGATTGGGACTCCAGAACTGTACACAGTACTCCAGATGTGGTATTACCAACTGTCTGTACAGAGGGCCAACAACTTCCTGTTTTCTACTGGTGATGCCTCTCCCTATGCATCCCACTATCCCCCTAGCCCTCCTTACTGCCTTCTCACATTGCTGGCCCACCTTTAGGTTGTCTGATATGACTACCCCCAGGTCCCTTTCCATTTTTTGTTGTTGTCAGTATCTCACCCCCCATTGTGTACTCTTCCCCTAGGTTTTTGTTTCCCAGGTGCATTACTTTGCACTTCTTTGCATTGAATCTAAGATGCCATACATTTGACAATTCCTCCAACCTTGCCAAGTCCTTTTTCATCCTTTCCACCCCACCTTGTGTATCAACCCTGTTGCAAATCTTTGTGTCATCTGCAAAGAGACATACTTTCCCTTCCAGTCCCTCTGCAATGTCACTTATAAAGACATTAAAAAGGACCAGCCCCCAGTACTGAACCCTGCGGTACCCCACTAGTAACCCTCCTTTCTTCACTGTGGACTCCATTTATTATTACCCGCTGTGTCCTGTTGTCCAACCAGTGTTTTACCCAGGCTACCACCCTAGGACCCACTCCCAGGCTGGCTAATTTATTAATCTTTTGTGCAGGACTGTGTCAAATGCCTTGCTAAAGTCTAGGTAGGCCATGTCCACAGCTACTCCCTGGTCTACTGCTTCGGTCACCCAGTCAAAGAAATCAATTAGATTTGTTTGATATGACCTTCCCGCTGTGAATCCATGCTGCCTTGGGTCCTATGCCCCACTGGCCTCTAGGTACTCAACAATTCTTTCCTTCAGAAGTGATTCCATCCTTTTCCCTACCACTGAGGTCAAACTGACAGGTCTGTAGTTTCCTGCCTCTGTCTTGCTCCCACTTTTGTGAAGGGGAATGACATCCGCCCTCCTCCAGTCCTCAGGTACCACCCCATCCTCCCATGATTTATTGAAAAGGGTAGTCAGTGGTGTTACTAGTTTTTCCCTTAGTTCTTTTAAAATCCTGGGGTGAATACCATCAGGCCCCATTGCTTAATCCACCTTCAGTTTTAAGAGTTCTTTCAGAACCCTTTCTTCTGTGAAAGGACTCATATCAAACCCCCCCTATCCAGAGTGCTTCTATTGACTGGATTAGGTATTTCCACCTGCTTTTCCATTGTGAACTCTGAGCAGAAGTATTCGTTCAGTATCCCTGCTTTTCCACTGTCGCTCTCTGCCCAACCATCTTCCTCTTTATTCAGCCTCAGTATCCCTGCCTTAGTCTTTCTTTGCTCCCTAATGTACCTATAAAAGGTTTTATCCCCCTTCTTAACCGAGTTGGCTATCTTTTCCTCGGTTTGGGCCTTTGCTATTCTGACATCCTTACCCACTTCCTTCTGCTTTAACTGGTACAGTTCTCTGTCCTGCTCCTTCTGTGTTTCCTTATACTTCCTGAATGCTATCTTTTTTTCTCCCCTTACCTTCCCTGCCACTTCTTTTGAGAACCATAGTGTTTTCTTCTTTCATTTTGATTTGTTTATTTGCTTCACACAAAGACTCGTTGCCTCTGTGATGGCGGTTTTGATGTTTCCCCATTGTTGCTCCACCCCACCTTCTTGCCTGTTTGCTAGTGCTTTTCTGAGGCACTCTCCCATTTTGACAAAATCAACGCTCCTGAAGTCCAGTACCTTCATTTTTGTGTGGCTTGACTCTACAGCTAAGTTTATCATGAACCACACTGTTTGGTGATTGCTTGTTCTCAGATGGCTACCCACTTCTAAATCAGAGATCCTCTCTCCATCCCCATTTGAGAGTACCAGGTCTAAGATTGCTCTCTCCCAAGTGGGTTCAAAAACTAGTCGTTACCCACATGCCCTTGTGTCTGGTGGTTGAGGGCTCGAGCCCTGGAGATTGTCACCCTAACACCACCTCAGACTACAGGCCGGCCAGCCAGGTTGCAACCATTTCTTCATAGTATATCTCTGGCTACATACACCTCTGCCCATTTCCCAAGCTTTTTGCTGCCCTGAATGAAGTTTTCAGAACTCCGTACGATACCAGCATAAATAAACCCATGATTGAAAGAACTAGGAGTTAAATTGGGCAGGAGCACACAAAAATACAGTTCCACCACATCTTACAAAATTACACAGAGTTTGTGCACCTCTGTCATTTTTTTTTTTTTTACCTGATGGCACCTCGGTCTGCCTTCCATATCCTGGCATCCGTCTTCTTCCGGCCACCGTCTGGTCCTGCCTGGCCCCTAGTGAAGCCCCCACTGCAAATTACTCTTGTGGCTAGCCCCCCACACCAGGATGGCTGAGAGTCACCCTCACTCCCCACCGAGACCGGATCCAGTATAGGCAGTGATGCCCCGGAGGCCAGGCATCCCAAAGATGGCCATCAAGCCGCTGCGACCATGCGCCATATTTTTTCCACTTTCTGGTCTGTGTGGTGGGGCGTGCAGGGGCCTTGAGGCGTGAAGCGCATCACCGTGCTCCCTTCGGCGCGTGCCCCAGCTCACCCTTCTAGTACGGGTGCCAGCGCACGCTGCCCAGCCTCCGCCAGAAGTCGCAGGCGTGCCGACAAATGAAACCCCCCTCCCTGGACAGGGACAGCAGTCTCATGGACGCTCACTCCCTCTCCTCCCCTGCCAACCCCTGGCGGCCCGAGTCCGTTCCCAAACCCAGGTCGCTGGCATGGAACAAGGTGTGGTATCCAGTGCCTCAATCCTCAGTGCCACCGGGCCGGCCACCTCCGTCATTTTCTTTCCACTGAATACTACTGGAGAGTTCCAACTGTCCCCTACGTAAAAATCTACTAAATGTGATAGTTCCCTCACCTAAACATAGGGTTACAATCTGTCCTGACTTTTTCAAGAAAGTCCTGATTTGGGAAGCTGCGTCCTGCCAAAAATAATGAAAAATGCTACATTATCCTGACCTTAAGTAGAAACCTATTTTCTTACACTCCTCTAAATGTTGCAGAAAACTATAATACCTTAAAAATAAGAAACAACATAAACAACTACAACAGGTAGTCTTAATTCTGTATAGTTAGAGAAAACAAGCCTGTCATATTGATCGAGGTTACATATTGTCCTGCAAAAAAATCATGTTTCAGTAAGAAATTGCCCACTTTGGGCTTGTTAAAAGGTGCACACCCCACCTAATCAGTTTCAATTTAACCACTGGAAAGAACAAAGCAATGACCAGATCTGCAAATAACCACCAACAAGGATGCAAGATGCCAAGTTCCCATGGTCGCACTCAAAACAATCGCAGCTGGTGCGGGAAAGGGCCGGCCGTGTGACAGGAGCAGCGCTGACAACAAGTCAGTGACACTTCCGCAGGAGCATGTGCTCTGCTGTGTGTGACAGAGGTGATACCTTCCTGCTTCGTCCAACTGTACCAACGGGAAAGCACAACTCAGTGAGCATTCCCGAGTCCTTTCTTAGATTGATGCTGTAGCTTGGCATCGCATGCGAAGACCTGGTGTAAATAAAGCCACGCTACTATACATTATACCCTTCCACCACACCTCACATGTGGCACGCCGTCCTTAAACATGTGGAACAAAAGTGCAAAACGTGACACACTTCATCTAATCATTTGAGACAAACAGCTTGGAATAGAAGTGTTTTGTGTTTTTTAATGCTCATGGAGTTTGTTATTCTTTGAGCAACACCTGTTTCACATCAGTTGTTTCGGTTTGTGATGCTTTGAAATGCTAAGTGGAACGTGGGACACAGCATCCCCGCAAACCCACTACCACCCACCTTTACCTGAAGCTGCAGCACTGCTGTGCTCGTATCTCTCCCGGTTCCTACCGACAGTCTGCCTCGCAGTGTTTGGCGCCCACCGACTCGGATTTCGGTGCCCGTGGCGACAATGGAGAAAGCGAGAACAACTCGCCCGCGCCCACTATGCCGCTTTCCATTGGGGACTGATAACGGTCTCAAGTCCGAGCCACTGCCACCCGCGCGGAAGGAGGCACCTCCATGCTGTAGGATATGCAGCAGCGCCAGCGACTTTCTCCGTTCCTTCCGCTACTGCGGGATGTTCACTGGAAGTGCAAATCTTCACTGTCAACCTGCAGCCGGCAATGAAACACTTCTTCCGGTCCAAGATGGCGGCCCAGCAGCATTCCTGAGATCCGGCACTGCCTTCTTAAAGGGGAACAGTCAGTAAAAATGACCCCACAGCTGGTCCCAACGTAGACTTTGGGGGCCAAAACATTTTGGTTTACTTACTGTGGTACTGTAGACTATAGCAGACTAATTTTGCGTAGTTGTAAGCTGGCATCTTTTTTACTACAAATCCTAGAATCCCCTGCAGCTGACATCAGAGCAGTGTGAGATTCAATAACTTGCAGAGCATGTTAAGAGTTTTTGTAATCTCCAGTCAGATGTTTTATTTGGCTGCTTTTCTCCAGCATGGCCTCCAAGTCTCCGGCATTCTGCTGGAGTCTACAGCAATTTACCGCATCATTCAGACCTCCAGCAAGCAATAATAACCTCAGCATACTGAGCTGGAGATCAACTACCTTCTGCCAGCTTTTACTATTTTCTGGTGAGGAAGTCAAATTTGTCAAGCTAAGGCACTTGTAAAGTGCTTATGTCATTGGTGATAGCTGATAGCTTCTAAATAAAGATTATTGGGCGATAGTGTTAAATATTGGGTGATAGTGCTGAATATTGGTGATAGTGTTGAATATTGGTATGCCTAGGACCAGGGAGCAGGCAGGGGCAACTGTCCAAACCCAGTGGCTCAGGGGGGTCTGAGGGACCTGTAACAGGAGATGTGAGGCTGGGGGGCCACCAGTTCTAAAGGTGTGTCCCTGGGTCCACAATTTTATTGGCACCCTTGCCTAGGACCTACGCTATTAGCGTAGTGCTCAAGTTACACTATTTGGTACAGTTGCCTTTATATTAATTTATTTGGGTTGAGGTTCGTCCCCACACTAACCTGTAAAGAAAAAAAAAAGTCTGGTGGGGGGCAAACCCCCCCCCAGGTTAAACTGACAACCAAGTAAGGAAGATCACCAAAGCAGCGCTGTATTCAGAAAACTTTTACTGCAAGCTTCCTATGTGTACCCAATATTCTACATTATCGCTGATTATTTATTAAAGAGAAACCCAGCGATAGTAGAGAACACCAGAGGAGGCAGTATAGCGTAGTGGTTTAAGGTTCTGAGCTGGAGACCTGGGTTTGAATCCTACAGCCCCCACTTGCATACTATGCGACCCTGAGCAAATAACTTAACTTCCTTGTGCTCCCAGGTCGCACTGTAAACAAGCTTCCAGCTTAGTGTCTCTCTCCTGGTAAAAAAAAAAAAAACTTGTGCAACTGTGTTTCAAAATCAGACACCAGTATGCAAATAGATTACCCTACGGTAGTTATGTGATGCGTGCTCTGTCAGTTATTGTTTAGTTTGTTAGAGTTTGGGGGGATTGCCGCCCCCCGCACATGTATTTTTCAACATTTGGTGCAGGGGCAAAACCCCCAATTGAACAAACTAAAAAAGTGACTGAGCTTTACTTCGTCAGAGTACACATCGTGGCATCATGTTTGTCACTCTGTCTGAGTGGAGGTCTGTGCCCCCACACCATCTGTGTCTTTAAGATAGGGGATGTGGGGGGGGGGAGTGCCCCAACTCAAACAAACTAAAAAACAACCAGCAGAGCACGAATCCTGAAGTGGACATTTAAAAATACTATCACTGATGCTACATGCAGTCATGTACACTGGTGCAATCAGTCAGATGTGACCTACGCTAATTCCTTACAGAAATGCCGGTGGTCCGGTGTTCTCCACTTCTGCCAAAAATCCCTGGTCTCTAGCTCATGCAGCGTTAACGGAGCTGAGTGTTAACTGGGTAATTTAAGGTTATAGCTGCCAGGATCCACCCATTTACAGTAGTGGCAGTTTTAGACTGTGTGTGTGGTGTCATGGTGGCAGTTTATCCACAACAGAGTCATTAGTGCAACAGAGTTTCCACTTATCTAAACATTTTTACTGTCGTACTACTGAGGAGGAATTAGCCAGCAGAGGTAAAACTGGCACCTTGTATAGAGTCAATCTAATGTCTTATTGATGCCTTTACAGCTGCAGTCTGATGCTGAGAGATACAGAGTTCTCACTGATAGAAATTATGTTTTAAGGGCTGCAGTAGCTATAAATAGTGTCCTCCCATATGGGGAGGATGAATTTTTTGTGCAAATGCTAGGTATTGGCTGGAAAGGAAGCTGATACGGTATGATCACTACTACACATGGGTAGTGGTTGATAACTTGTATCTGGACAATGCCGGCTGTACACTGTGATGTGTGTTATATGTTTGTTCATGCAGGGAGTGTCTGCTTTGTTGATATGTAACAGTGGCCACTGAATGTTTTATTTTTGGTGTTCAATGGTGGAACCGCACTTGATGTTCCAAAACAGGGCCCCATCTATTAATGAAAGCATGCAGCTTTTTAGTGCCCTATTCCAAATAATATTTATTTATTTATTTAGTTTTTGTTTACCGGGTAGGTACACTAGACAGCATAGCTGCCTATTTTCAGGTACAACCTGGGAGATTACAACAAGGGGTATGTAGACAATAGTAGATACAAGAAATCATCACAGGAACAAGTTGAAGTCAGACATAATACACTTATACAAAATTTTCCAGCAATGACAGTACATTTGCAGGAATCTATATGTAATAACAAAACAGGAATATAAGTGCAAATAACTAATAGTCATAAGTCATTTAACTAGTAAGTGTTAGAAGAGAGAAAACAGCAAGATTTCCAGGCAGGTTTGAGAGTAATAGAGGTTGGAGCTGGTAGTCTACTAGGAGGAACCAGTACAGGAGTGGGTGGATAGAGAACAGGAGCAGGGTTCAGAGCTTAGAGTCATACGAAGCTCCTGTTTGAAGCTGCATGGAGAAGGAGAGATTCTTAGACTCAGTGGAAAGGAGTTCCATAGTTTAGGGGCCCAGCTGGAGAAAGCATTCTCCCCCATTTTGGTTTTACATCTCGGTTGGACAAGAAGGGATTTGTCAGCTGATCTCAGTAGGTGGGAAGAGCGCACAGGTTTGAGCAGTAGAGCCAATTTGTCAGGTATCTGGGAGGAGATTATATTCTTTATAAAACAGTAGGAAGTAAACTGACGGAAGGCTGAGGGGCTAAACCATCCCAGAATGGAGTATAGTGTGCATCAGTGAGTACGTTTGGGTAAAGACAGAGCAAAATGGCAAATGCTGTTGTAGTGGACATCCCACTTTCGGAGGAGCCCTCCAGTATTTGCCAGTACGGCCATTAATCCATGTCAAGTGGCTCAGCAGGTAGTACACTTGCCTCTGAGGCCGAGAGATCAGAAGCCCGTGGGTTCTATCCCCACACCAGGCACTTGGGTTACTATCCTAATACTGACACTGTAGTGCAGCATGACGGGGGTGCTGCACTCCTGAGGAGCAGTCTTTTGGATGAGGCATTAAACCAAGGTCCCATCTGCCTGTTCAGGTGGATGTTAAAGATCCCATGGCACTTCTCAAAAAGAGAAGGAGAATTTCCCCCAGTGCCCTGGCCAAATTTCCCCCCATTCACTAAAAATACCACCAACAGCTTAATCTGGTTCAAGGTCGGTTGATATTCATCTGTATCCCCCTTCCCTGGGTCGTGCCTGAAAATAGGCAGAATTTATCTAGTGCACTTAACCGGTCAAAAAAAAAAATGCCCGCTGGCCCGGTGGCGCTGAGGTTTGAGGCGCTGGACGCCACACCTCGCACAATGCCGGCGACCCGGGTTCGGGAGTGGACTTGGGCCGTCGAGGGTCAGCCAGGAGGGAGAAGGATTGAGCGCCCAATGACTTGCTCTCCTTCTCTGTGGTGGGTTGGGAAGCTTTCCCTGCTGCAATACCGCTGCCCACTGGGGAACTTGGAGGGATGACGGTGTAGCAGGGGAGATGCTGTGGCATTGGGTCGATGCTGGCAGAGGCCCGGAGCAGATGCACGTCTCGACATGCACTCGACTCCTTGTGCCTCACTGCACGCCAGCATCAGGGGGGTGTAACTTGGAGGAAAAACATCTCCAGTCCTCCTAGATGACGACTGCCGATGCCTGCTTCGTCACCTGCCGACTGGAAAGGGCAGACTCCGCTGTGCAGCTCACTCTCCTGGGGATAGAGGAGGGTAAGGGGGTTCTCTCCTCGCCCTGCCCCCGGGGGGGGTAATCTGGGCCATCAAAGGGCCCCAGGGGATTAGTGAGTGTAGCACTCTAGGAGAAGACCCTGGAACAGTTCGTAGGGTCGGGGAGCACAGCACCTTGGAGGGCCTGAAGGAGTGGAGGTTAGGAGACAGTAAAGGTGCAGAAAAATAGAAAGTAAAGGAAAAAAATGCCAATTTAGGTCTCAGGGTCCCCTGTGCAATGGCCATCCTCGCCGTGGATGTTAGGCTATGTCTCAATTTATATACCAGCCCAAGATGAATACGGATGGGTTTATTGACTGAGGCAAGGTGCAGGTCAAAATCCAAGGCAGGATCAAGGGTTACTCCTAGGTATTTAAAAGGTAACTGTGTTAGGAGCACCATCAAGCGCTCTGATACTTAATGGTTGGGTGCAGGACCGAATTTTTGAACCTGAACTGAAGAGCATGGTCATCATTTTATTTTTAAGACAAGCTTGTTTTGTAATAACCAGCTCTGAAAGTTACTGAAGTTACTATTGAGACTCAGGTTGATATCTGAGAGGTTTGAGGAGGATGAGTAAAGAACAAGATCACTGGCACATTATTCCCTAGTCACGTGCCTCGGTGCAACTTTCAGTGATGCAGCATTCAGGCACTTGACAATCCTGCTGTTTACTTTTGAATTCCTGAAATAAGACTACCATGATGTTATATTAAATTTGTTCTCAGGGTATTTGCACATCTACTACAAGATCATCGTCATGAAACTTACTATTTCTTATTCAAAGAAATAATTGAAGATTACATTAGCAGTTGGTTACTGTGAGTCTGATAACAGCTCGCGCTGGATTATGTTGGTTTTGACCTGAAGACACCTTTCCCTTCCAGCTTTGTTTCTAAGGCAGTCATGTACCAATCTCAGTACATTAAAATAAATAAAAAATAATTCTGACACTTGTGTGTGATTACATTTTCAAGGGGTTTCCCCACAAGTTTACCTAGTTCCATAGATGGCAACATTAAGGACTATAAGTCAGTCTTGTCATTAAAACTTCTCTCATTACGCATTTGAGAATACAGTACTTACTGTACCATCTCTAGAGTTTGACAAATGATGTATGCCTCCTTTACATTTAGAGGACTATAGAACATTACCAGTTTTGAAGTTCAACTGATTTAGTTTCTCATTTGCTGCAATATGGTCTTTATTATGCATTTAAAGTAAGAGTATGATTCAAATTTTTCAAGTTTTGTACCTTAATGCCCATTTCCCTGTGGAGGCATAGTCAATCTGTACCAGAATTACAAATGTTACTAGTGTACAGTAAGGGAGGGAAGGGATCATAACTGTGGCTGAACTACTGACCAGCTGATCTGTTTTCACGTTCCCGTCTGCCTGTTCTGCAGTGGCTTTCATTTTTTATCAAAGGTTGCTTAATGTGCTGTAAAAACATTTTGAAAATGATCCCCATAGACTTGTATGGGGTACACCTTCACGCTCGCCCTGGATAAATGTCACAAAATCTGAGAGTGCAGGGGTAGAGCAGGCAGACAGGGAAGTGGAAAGGGATCAGCTGGCCAGTGGCTCAGCCACAGTTACAATCCCTTCCCTCCCTTACTAGACACTACAAAGAAACATAGAATTTGATGGCAGATAAGGACCACTTGGACCACCTAGTTTGCCCAATTCCCTACCTAATTGATAAGCTGAAGATCCTAGTTAACCAACAGCCTACTTCCTCCTACCCTCACTAGAATTGCCCTATATCTGTCCCATGCATTCTTGAATTTTCTCACTGTTTTTGACTCCACGAACTCCTCAGAAAGGCTATTCCATGCATCCACAACCCTCTCCATGAAAAAATACTTCCTCACATTACCTTTGAGCCATCCCCCCTCTATCTTCAAATTATGCCCCCTTGTTCTTGCACGTCACTTTTTCTGAAAGATGTTACCCTCTTAGATTTCGTTGATTCCCTTGAGGTACTTGAAAGTTTCTATCATGTCCCCCTCTCCCTCCTTTCTTCGAGGGTATACATATTAAGTTCCTTTACTCTCTCTTTGTATGTCTTCTGGTACAGACCCTGCATCATTTTGGTTGCCCTCCTGTGGGCAGCCTCCACCCTGTCTACATCTTTGCGGAGATGGTATCTCCAGAACTGTATGCAGTACTCCAGATGGGGTCTCACGAACTGTCTGTACAAAGGGATGACAACTTCCTGTTTTCTACTGATGCTGCCTCTCCCTATGCATCCCAGTATCCCCACAGCCCTCCTTACTGCCTTCTCACACTGCTTGCCCACCTTTAGGTTATCTGTTATAACTACCCCAGGTCCCTTTCCATTTCTGTTGTTGTTAGTATCTCACCCCCACTGTGTACTCTTCCCCTGAGTTTTTGTTTCCCAGATGCATTATTTTGCATTTCTTTGCATTGAATCTAAGCTGCCATACATTTGACTATTTCTCCAGCCATGCTAAGTTCCTTCTCATCCTTTCTACCCTACCTTGTGCATCAACCCTGTTGCAGACATTTGTATCGTCTGCAAAGTGACATACTTTTCCTTCCAGATCCTCTGCAATGTCATTTATAAAGACATTAAAGAGGACCAGTCCTAGTACTGCACCCTGCTGTACCCCACTAGTAACTTCACTGTAGACTCTGTTTACTATTACCCTCTGTGTCCTGTTTTCTAGCCAATTGTTTACCCAGGCAACCACCTTGGGACCCACTCCCAGGCTGGCTAACTTGTATATTAATCTTGTGTGTGGGACTGTGTCAAATGCCTTGCTAAAATCTAGGTAGGCCATGTCTGCAGCCCATCCCTGGTCACCCAGTCAAAGAAATCTATTAGATCCGACTGACACGACCTTCCCACTGTGAATCCATGCTGCCTTGGGTCCTGTGTCCCGCTGGCTTCTAAGTATGCAACAGTGCTTTCCTTCCGAAGTGATTCCATCATTTTCACTACCACTGAGGTCAAACTAGCTGGTCTGTAGTTTCCTACCTCTGTCCTGCTCCCACTTTTGTGAAGTGGAATCACATCTGCCCTCCTCCAGTCCTCAGGCACCACCCCATCCTCCCATGATTTGTTAAAGAGAGTAGTCAGTGGTGTCACTGATTCTACCCTTAGTTCTTTCAGAATTCTGGGGTGAATCCTTCCGGCCCCATTGCTTTGTCCACCTTCAGTTTGAAAAGTTCTTTCAGAACCCTTTCTTCTGTGAATGGACTGGTATCCCCCATCTAGAGTGTTTCTTTTGTTTGGTTTAGGTTCCTTCCCCTCTTCTTCTGTGAATACTGAGCAGAAATATTCTTTCAGTATCCCTGCTTTTCTCCCCCCACTGTCACCCTCTGCCCACACTTCCTCCCCTTTAATAAGCCTCATATCCCTCTAATGGTCTTTCTTCGCTCCCTACTGTACCTAAAAAAGGTTTTATCCCCCCTTCTTAACAGAGTTGGCTATCTTTTCCTCAGTTTGGGCCTTTGCTATTTTGACTGCCTTCTCTGCCTCCTTCTGCTTTAACTGATATAGTTCTCTGTCCTGCTCTTTCTGTGTTTCCTTATATTTCCTGAATGCTGTCCTTTTCTCCTTAACCTTCCCTTCCACCTCTTTTGAGAACCATAGTGGCTTTTTCTTTCATTTTGTTTTGTTGATTTGTTTTGCACAAAGGTTTTTTGCCTCTGATGGCAGTTTCGATTTTTCCCTATTGTTTCTCCACCCCTCCTTCTTGCCTGTTTGCTAGTACTTTCCTGAGGCACTCTCCCATTCTGTCATAGTCAGCCCTCCTAAAGTCCAACACTCTTGCAGTGCACTGAGGATGACCCTGCTCTTGGGTGTGGCTGCAGTAACTATTACTAACTTTTGTAATTCTGGCACAGATTGACTGTCACCCCCAAAGGAAAATGGGCTCTGAAGCCCAACAAGGTATGTCACACATTAACTTTGAGGTTTTTGCTCAGCATGCTTGCTTCTTTTTGGTGCATCTCCATTCAAGAGGGTCTTGGAGGACTCAAGAGCAGCTGAGTAGTTACATGGTGTAGTGCCCTAAAGTGGTGCCACAAAAAGATTGCCCTCGCCCTTGGCAATCATGGATGTGTGATGGTAAAAGGGGTTCCAGGATACAGAGTGGCAGAGCCAGTGGCACCCTCTAGGTGCCCACACACACACACACACACACACACACACACACACACACACTCTTTCCCTTGGCAAGGTAGTAGTGCAGGGCAGGAAAAAACATATATAAGCTCTATTAATTTTGTCAACAAAGAGAATGGAGGGATGGTTTGCTAGTTTAAGAGCTGTTATGGAGTGTGTGTGTGTGTGTGTGTGTGTGTGTGTGTGTGTGTGTAGAAGATGGAATGATTGGCTCTGCTTAGGGAAACCAGCGTACGATAGAATACCTCACAATGTAGTATTTGTTATAAAGAAATAAACAGTAATGTATGTGAACTGGGTAATAAAATGGGTCTTCAGAGATCCCCAAAAATATTACATAAAGAACAGATTATTTCCATGGAGCCAGGTGTGATGTGGTTCTTAGCATAAGTGTGTAGTGCCTTTTCTTTTACCTTTTGTTTTACCAGGTGAGACACACTAAGCTGAAATCTTGTTTACAGGTGCAATCTGGGGAACACAAGGAAGTTAAGTGACTTGCTCAGAGTCACACAGTATACAAGTGGGGGATATGGGATTCAAACCCAAGTCTCCAGCTCAGAGCCTTAAACCACTGTGCTATACTGCTTCCAAATAGTATGTTCAGCATGTTCAAAACAAGCTCTAAAATGCACCACAGAGCACCTAGCCCAGATACTACACATACTACTCCACCTCATCCCTTCCAGTTGTGCCAGTTTAGCTACAAAGAAGTCGAAGACATAATTCTTAGCCTTGACACCATGAAAAGTGCAGGGGACGATGGCCTTGAATCATTTTTCTTGCGGTTAGGCTATGCCCAGCTCACAGCCCCCATCCTTCATAGCTTCAACTTCTATTACCACAGCCACTGTTCCATCCTGCTGGAAATCTGCCCATATTCTTCCTCTCTTCAAATCAGGAGATCCTTGTGACTTAAACAACTACCGTCCTATCTCTATCTTGCCCGTTCTCTCAAAAGTGCTGGAAAAACTTATATACAACCAACTAAAAAATTACCTTGAAGCGCACTCACTCCTAAACCCAGCCCAATCTGGCTTCAGATCAAAGCACAGTACCATCTCAGCCTTAGCTAAAGTCTCTAATGATTGGATCCATGCTATGGACACCAAGAAGGTTACTGGTGCAGTCTTTCTAGACCTCAGTAAGGCCTTCAACACTGTAGACCATCACCTCCTCATCACCTGTCTTGCCTACATAGGTGCCACTCCACTTACCTTACAGTGGTTTAACAGTTATCTAACAGGAAGGATACAAAAAGTCAAAGCTGATGGCCTACTATCTGTCCCCCTTCCAGTTGCCAGAGGAGTTCCTCAAGGCTCCATCCTAGGACCAATCCTTTTTTCCCTGTACATCAACAACCTTGACTCCCACATAAAGAACTCTAGCATACATTTCTTTGCGGACGATATGGTTTTGTATGCATCAGGCTTGTCCTTAACCGAAGTCAGGGAAGCACCCCAAGCTGACTTTATCCAGTTAGAAAGCAACCTTATCAATGTCAAGCTTCTCTTAAATGCCAAAAAAAACAAGACAATGATTTTCTTAAGACTTGCCTTGTCTGGTGCCCTACCTACCCCACCTAAAAACTTCATAGTTACCTCTCTAGGTGAACCCTTGGAAGTCGTACCTAAATTTAAATATCTAGGTATGCGGATAGACAACAAGCTTTCCTTCAATGACCACATCAAGGATCTATCAAAGAGGCTTAAAGCACGCTTGGGTTTCTTCTTTAGAAATAGGACCCTCTTTTCTCTCGCGACCCACAAAAGACTTGTCCAAGCAACATTCTTTCCCTTGCTCGACTACAGCGACATAATCTTTATCTCCTCCCCAACCTTGAGCCTGTCTAAACTGGACGTACTCTATCACCATGCTCTTCGCTTCATTACTAACTCTGTGTACAGGACCCACCACTGTGATCTTTATGCAGCAGTTGGATGGACCTCTCTTGCCACCAGACGCCTCCAGCATGCTGGCATTTGGATCCTCAAATTACTACTCCACAAACTGCCTGTCTATTTAACGTCTCTCATACATATCATACATAGCGCCTACTCCCTAAGGAAATCTGACCTTATCCTACTAGATGTTCCCAGGACACGTACCACAGCTGGCCAAAGAGCTCTCATACGCCCTCCCAAACATTTGGAACCAACTACAAGCCATGCTGACGCTAACCAGCATCGTATCAATTAACTCCTACAAAATACTAGCTATCTCTAACTTAAAAGACATATGTAGATGCTACTAGGCCCCCAACACCAACTCAACTTCCTAGGTACCAACTGGCCCTCTACTTGTTAAGCTGAAATGTGTTGCATAATTTAGGGCAAGGTTAAAGCTGGAATGTACTGCATATATAGCATAAGGACTTCTATTGTGTATACATCTTTTATTATATATTTTTTTTTCTTTGTTGTTCTACATTTTATATTTCCTGTCTGTGTAATTGCAAACTGTATGTGTATGTGCCTCAGGACCTCCTTGTGAATGAGCTTGCTCAACGGAGTCTTTCCTGCAATAAACTTGAACTTGAACTAACACCCCCAGAGCTTCAGGGGGTCTGGCGGCCCCCAGCCCCCGGTTTTCATATAAACTATTTGCGCCAGCAAAATCAGTAAATCTCCAGCAAAATTACTAAAATAATCCAGCCTTGAGGAAAGAAGGGAGAGGGGGGACATGATAGAAACTTTTAAGTACCTCAGTGGAATCAACAAAGTCCAAGAGGGTAGCATCTTTCAGAAAAAGAGACTTGCAAGAACAAGGGGACACAATTTAAAGATAGAAGGAGGGCGGTTCAGGAGCAATGTGAGGAAGTATTATTTCACAGAGAGGGTAGTGGATGCATGGAACAGCCTTCCTGAGGAGGTTGTGGGGTCTAAAACTGTGGGAGAATTCAAGAATGCATGGGACAGACATAAGGCAATTCTTGTGGGGGGTAGGAAGAAATAGGCTGTTGGTTAACTAGGATCTGCGGCCTATCCTGTAGGTAGGGAAATGGGCAGACTAGATGGGCCTAGCGGTCCTTATCTGCCGTCAAAGTCTATGTTTCTATGTTTCTAAAACTTCAGAGCTCCCTTGGAAGGTATGCTCCAGGGGCTAAGTACAGTTCACTGTGACTGTACATAGCCCATGGAGGACATAGAGAATAGTGGATGGGCAACTTTGTGCAGCCAGTGTGTTGTGCCACCAAGGGGTTCTGATTCTCTGTGACCTCGAGAGCGAAGCTTGAGAGGTCTGTAAGAATCAGAACCCCAAGGTGGCACAACACACTGATTGGGCATAGAGTTGTCTATACACTATTTTTTTAATAGTGTATGGTGCCCCCTAAGTAAAATAAACATGGTTTCTGTATCGCTCCACATTGTCAATGGGTAATCATTACAAATGGGGTGTAGTGCACCCATACCAGAGGAGTAGCACAGCCCAAGCTTTTGAATTTTGGGCACCTGAGGATTCCATACCCTAATGGCAGTTCCCCAGTTTCGCTGTGCCATGAGAAGAGGAGATAGCTACTGCCCTTATTGGGACAGTTGTGAAGACTTCAGTTTGGGGCTGCAATTCTACTCTGCAGATGGGGCTGTCTGTTTACAGGGAGCACCCCCTAAATGTCTTAAATTGTGCCTGTTAAGCTACAGCTTTGAAACTGACTAACCTGCCTATTTTTATTCTCACTTCTTTGTGGACTGGGAGCCAGTTTCATCCTTGCTAGGGTGTTTTGTATGGTCTCCTGGTATATTCAAAAAAAAAAAAAAAAAAAAAGGGAAGGTGCCTCAGGTAGGTACATATTTTTGTTTGGGGAGAGTAGGGGCTCTGAGGGGTCACTCATGTGTGTCGTTGGTTTTTCCTTATTCCCACCACACCCCAGCTTGAGGTTGTTTCTTAGGTTTACTGTGTGTTCAGTGCATTTTTGCCAACAATAAAGTCACTATGTGAAGGATTGGAGGAGGCTGGTTGAATTCTCACCTTGTACTCTATTCCCATTACGGTTGTGCTGCCACCATTAAGGCTGAGCGTGGGACTCCTCGTTATTCCAGTTTCCCGCCAGATAAAGCTAGGGAACACAATGCACACAGGTGTTTTTCCTTGTGCGTATCGCGCTCACTCCCCCATGACCTCTGGAGAGTACACTTTCACTTTTTAAAGTTACTGGACATATTTTATAGTTAAGTTGGCTGGCAGTTTCTGTAGGATTCTTTCTCCACATAGTTGTTTAAAAGCCGTGAGTTTTTTTTCCTGTCAGTGTTTGAGTTGTGGGCAGCTATATTAAGGGCAGTATTAATTTAAGGTTTAACTGTTTTTCTTGGCACCATGACTTTCAGGAGACCATACATTATGGAACGATGTAAGACTTGCAGAAGGGTAATGAGGCCCTCTCCCGTGGGTACTTATTGTCCTCATTGTGTGGCACAGCATGATATTTCTCTCACGGTCCCCCCCAGCCAGTCCTCCGAGCTGGGGGAAGGGGCACCTTGTCCTTCGCTTGGCAGTGGCAAAGCAGAATTGTGTAAGAATCTGTGGTTGCTCCTTGGTGAATTTTTGAGCCCCGATGTCCCGCAGGGCATCCCAGCAAGTACACCTGACCCCAAACCGGGTCCCTCAGGTCAGGGGGCCCCACACAGGCACATCCAGGTACAATGCAGCATGAGCAGGCTGCAGACTCAGATATGCAGGCATATCCCAACCCTGCCCTTTTGGAAGGCCAGGATGATGATGATTATTATGAGGATCTTGGGGAAACACCTGACCTTAGATAATTACTTTCAGTCAAGGAGGACGTACATTCTGAGGAGGAGGTAGAGGAAGGAAAGTGGACGGAATCCAAGTCCAGGATACCGATTCCACCTCTTTTTGATGATAAGTCCTTGTTTGTTTTAATAGCTGAGGCATGTAGATCTCTACAGCTCAAGGAGGAACAGTCCATGGAGACTCTTGAGGTTGATCCAGTTCTATCGCAGTCCTGCTCTGCACAAAAATGTTTTCCAGGTTTTGTCCATTGCGACCAAATTATTGAACAGGAATGGGCAGGTGTGGATGAGAGAAGAAATCTCCCAAAACCAAAGACTATGAATTATCCTTTTCTAGGGGAAAGGTCTCGTAAGTGGGGACCCCCCCCCCACTTTGACAGACGAGGCTGCTTACAATTCTATAAAACACACCGCTCTTCCAATGGAGGGGGCTCTGGCACTATCAGATTCGCATGACAAGCGGACAGATACCGCATGCAGGAGGGCTTTCACCGCTTCTGGGACAAACATTCATACATCCCATGATTCTTTTATTGTTGCCAGGGCCTTGAACCTCTGGGTCACTACGCTGACTGATTACATCCCTCCTGATTTTGGGGGTGCAAGTATTTTGCAATTGGTGCCCATGGCATCCTCCTTTCTTGGGGATTCCACAGTGGATAACTTACGCTTGTTGGCCCACTCAGCCTACCACTCTGCATCGGCCATGAGGTCCGTGTGGCTCTGACATTGGTCTGCTGATCTGTCTTCGAAGACAAAGCTGTTTAATCTTCCATTTAAAGGAAGTTTATTGTTTGGTTCTGGTATGAATTCTATCTTACAGGAAGTACATGATGAGAAGGGCCACCTCCTTGTGACAAACCAGCAGTGCTAGGCCACCACTCCTCAGCGAGGCCAGGGCGATGGACGGCGCAGACAGTACCGAGGAGGATATTATCCCTTTTGGAACGTCACTACACAAAGGAACAGAGGTTCCTATTCAGGTGTTAGGGTGATTAGCCCTGATCAGATTCTTGGCAGTCATAGAAATGCAAAAGAGACATAGACTAGTGGCATATTTGGTAATAAAACTTGTTTATTACACAAAAGATAAACAGTTGCCCTAAGCAGGTTTTACCATAGACACTGGGAGCCAAAAGTTTCCCAAATACCCCAAGGAGTGAAGAAGGTCTCGAGGGGAAAATGTAATACAGTAAATTATATACTACTGATAGTTGTCATACAGTAGTTACTAAAAAACTAGTACATAAAATAAGCCCGAGTGGCCAAAGAGTAGGTGGCTCCACAGTGTTATCTATCCTTATACATTATTCGTAAAGTCAGTTAACAACACAGAACAAAGGATTCTTACAAGGTACAGGATGAAGTGCAGTAATACATAATTCCAAAGGGTGGCAGTGCAGTCTGTATAATGACTTCTCAGAAGATGACAAAGACACAAGTGTGCCTTGGTACATTACATGCTGTTACTAAGCAAAGTAAAGCAGAACCATAATCATAATGTTTCCCTAACTACCTGCACTTGTACGGTAAGTGCCAACACCCTACAAGTTCGGAGTAATTTGTCATAATATGTATGTAACATAGGGTTTGTTTAAGGTGCACAGTGGGATACCAATTAGAGTGTGGGGACCTTGCATAACACCCCCGTTGCCTTACTGAAAAGGCAACAACACTATGGGAAAGTAGTGAGAACAATCTCTGTCATTTACAGACCCGATGCATGAGCCTTGTAAAGGAACCTGAGTTGTTCATGATGTTGTTTGAGTGTGCATTTTAGACAGGAACATGTTAGTATCAAAAATGCAATTAAAAATGCTTGAATAATAAAATCTTTAAAAGTAATCTCTAACCAAGTATTTGAGAGTGCAGTATTTAAGTCACCATCATGAATAAGTGTGTTCAGGGCATCTCCAGCTTTGGAGATAGTATTGCTGATGTAGATGAGATTGGTATCCTTTCTGTCTTAAAGGGATTTCAAGGTTAATGTCAATGGATCAATATGGGCATTAAAAATGGGTAAATACTGAGAGAGAGCAAGCATATATTCAGGATCACTGTCAATAACATCTGGTTCCACAATGTTGTTTGTAGTTTGATGAGAAATAAAACAGAAGTTAGGGAATTGCACATTACAAGTCTTAAGACCATATGAAACACTTTTATAATTAGTCACAGTGCAGTACTGACCATCAGAATTATAAGACATTTTAACAGTAGGAACCCTCCATTTTCTCAGTTGAATTTGGGCAGGTGAAAGATTGATTCATATATCTTATAGTCAGGCGATGAACCTCTTTGACTTAGTTCTGGTAAAGGCGTCCAGTGTTGCCCACTGGTGATGCTGTTGATGGTGCCCTGGGAGTATCAGTATTGTTTGATTTAATGTCCAAGTCCATTGTGAAGAACCAATCAGTGCTGTCCGGTGAATAACCACATACCAGTTTGATGATGTTGAAAATGTCAAAACGACACAAATAATGATATCCCTTCTTAGCACAACAGTCCATGTAAAACGCCACCTATGCTTCAAGGGTAGGATGGAAAACCTTGGAGCTTGGCAGAAGACACCAGGAGAAAGGACTGCTGTGTGACTGGACTTCTCTGCTGGGACTAAAGTAGTAGATCTTTTGTACTTGGACCTTTAATTTAGGTAAAAAGAAACTAAAATACAAAAAAAAAAGTGTGTGTTTGGGTTAACTGAACTGAATGGGTATCTGAAGAGTTATCTCAGGTGATTGAAAGGACTTAACTGCTGTGAGGTTTAAATTACTTGTAGAAAGATCTGGTAAGTAGGGGGGAGTGGCTTAGCTAGCAGGAAGCTACATTTAAAGACTGCCTTAGAAAGATTCTGCTAATAGCTTGGCAGAAGACACCAGGAGAAAGGACTGCTGTGTGACTGGACTTCTCTACTGGGACTATATTGCCCTCCTTCCCTCCCTCCACCCCCACCCTAAGCTAGTTCTATTTTTATAGGCACAGGATTTGACTAACAACAGGAACTTCCTGTTTGGGGGCAGGAAGTAGTGATCACAGAACCACCAAGGACCCACCATCCTAGAAGGGCAAGAGTAGCTCTCCGGCCCCTCTGAGCTGCTGGAGGTCTGCCTCTGAGCAAGTAAGTGGTCTACTGAGAAATATAGGATATTCTTGTCTCAGAACAGGACAATCAGGAGCTTAAAGGGCACACAGGCAGAAAGAAGTAAGGAGAGAAAAAACAGAGGAAAGAGTAAGGATTGCAAACAGTTAAGGGGCCAGAAATAAGACATGATTGGAGTGGTGCAGTGCAGTGGCTGTGGAGCAGCAGTCTCCCGGGAGATGTTCTGGAGGATGCAGTGTTGTCCCATCTGCAGGCACCTCTCTGGGCTGAGGGAGGAGATTGCTCATCTCCAGGCTGAGTTGACCAGGATTTGTGGGACCTCCTCTTCCATCCAGAGACCACCAGTGCCACTGCCGTTGCCTCAGAGGTTGCCAAGAAAGAGGAGCGGTTGGACCACAGTGGGCTCAGGGACGGTGAGGGTGGTGGAACAGAGGCACATCCCTCCAGTTGTACTCTCCACTCACTACTATGCCATTCTGGCAAGTGTGGTTCCTCTATGGAGGCACCTGCAGTGGAGACCAAGGAGGATGCTGGGAACCTCCACAAAGGAGACCCACAGGAGGGTGGCAGGGGACCCTGCAGGGAAGGAAACAACTCCTGGTGGGGACTCCATTGTTAGGACAGTAGAACTGGGGAGGAAGGGAGAGGGAGGTAAGGTGCCTGCCTGGCGCCGTGGCTTGGAGGGACAGGGAACGAATCCTCAGGATTGCCAGAGCAGCTGCACAGGGGAGGGAGCTGGATGTCATTGTCCACCTAGGGACAAATGACCTAGCTAAGAAAGGGATTAGAGAAGTGCAGGAAGAGTTTGTGAAATTGGGGAGGGGCCTTAGTCAAGTAGCACGCACGTAACCTTCTCAGAGGTGCTACCAATCTATGGCATAGGAGAGGCTAGGGTGTTCCGCACCATGGGATTCAATCAGTGGTTGAAAAACTGGTGTGGAGCTCAGGGAATTGGCTTCATTGGGGACTGGGGGTCCACCTGGAGTGATGCAAGCCTATACTGGCATGATGGGCTGCATCTGTCCGGGAGGGGAACCAGGATCCTAGGTGATAGGTTTAAATGCTTCATTGGCAAGCTTTTAAACTAGCCAAGGGGGGAGGCACTGGAAAGGAGCAGGAAAATCCTAGCCCCCAAATAATCACGGTAGTAAGTCACAAACACCAACATAGAGGTGTCGATAGGAGAAGGGCAGGGTAAATGGAGAAAGTGACAAAGGCAAGAAGGACAGGGATGGGGCAAAAGGAGTAAGGCCATCAGGAAATGGAGGGTAATGAGTACCAATGCTCAGAGTCTGGGCAACAAGCTCCTGAGCTGGTGGCCTTGATGGAAGAGGGATGCCTGGATATTAGCAGTCACAGAAACATGGTACACAGAGAACCATGACTGGGATGTTAACATACCAGGGTACAACCTACAGGAGAGACAGGCAGGGGAGAAGAGGGGAGGAGTAGCTCTCTATGTAAAGGAAGGGATAAAATCAACTGAACAAAAGAGTAAACAGGGAGGAGAGGAGGACTGTGGGTCACCTTGGAGACTGGAAAGGGCACCACAATCCGCACAGGGGTTGTGTACAGACCCCCATGTCAGGGGGAAGGAATGGACAAGGATATGATAGAAGGCATTCTTAGAATGGCAGAGAAAGGGGAGATACTGTTGATGGGAGACCTGAATATGCCAGATGTTAACTGGAGCACATTTGCTGCAGCCACATCCAAGAGCAGGGCCATTCTTGATGCCCTACAGGTGGCATGCATTAGACAGCTAGTTTTGGAACCCACTCGTGAGGGAGCAATCTTAGACCTCGTACTCTCAAATGTGGGCAGTGAGAGGATCTCAGATCTAGAAGTGGGTTGCCATCTGGGGACAAGTGACCATCAAACAGTGTGGTTCACGTTAAACTCAGCTACAGAGTCAAGCCACAAAAGTGAGGGCATTGAACTTTAGGAGCGCTGACTTGGCAAGATGGGAGAGTGCCTCAGAAAAGCACTAGCAAACAGGCTAGAAGGAGGTGTGGAGCAACAATGGGAATTATCAAAACTGCCATCACAGAGGTAACAAGCCTTTGTGTGAAGCAAATAAATAAATCAAAATGAAAGAAAAAGCCACTATGGTTCTCAAAGAGGTGGCTGTGAAAGTCAGGAAGAAAAGATAGCATTCCGGAAGTATAAGGAAACACAGAAGGAGCAGGACAGGGAGCTGTACCAGTTAAGGCAGAAGGAAGCAGGGAGGGAAGTCAGAATAGCAAAGGCCCAGACTGAGGAAAGATAGCCAACTCAGTTAAGAAGTGGATAAAACCTTTATAGGTACATCAGCATAACGAGAAAGACAAAGGGAGGGATAGTGAGGCTGAATAGAATGAACGTGTGGTGGGCAGAGGGGACAGTGAAAAGCAGGAATACTGAATGAATATTTCTGCTCAGTATTCACAAAGAGGAGGGTAAGTGTCTAATCCAATTAACAGAAGCACTCTTGATAGGAGGTTGATTCCAGTCCTTTCACAGAAGAAAGGGTTCTGCAAGAACTCCTAAAACTGAAGGTGGACAAAGCAATGGGTCCTGATGGAATTCACCCCAGAATTCTAAAAGAATTAAGGAGGAACTAGTGAAACCACTGGCTACTCTTTTTAATAAATCATGGGAGGATGGTGTGGTACCTGAGGACTGGAAGAAGGCAGATGTGATTCCCCTTCACAAAAGTGGGACCAAGACAGAGGCAGGAAACTACAGCCCTGTCAGTCTGACCTCTGTAGTAGGGAAAGTGATGGAGTCACTTCTGAAGGAAAGAATAGTTGAGTACCTAGAAGCCAGTGGAGCACAGGACCCAAGGCAGCATGGGTTCATAGCGGGAAGGTCATGTCAGACGAATCTAATAGATTTCTTTGACTGGGTGACCAAAGTAGTAGACCAGGGAGGGGCTGTGGACATGGCCTACCTAGACTTTAGCAAGGCATTTAACACAGTCCCACACAAAAGATTACTAGTCAAATTAACCAGCCTGGGAGTGGGTCCCAGGATGGTAGCCTGGGTCAAACATTGGCTGGACAACAGGACACAGAGGGTAATTGTAAATGAAGTCCACTCTGAAGAAAGGGGGGTTACTAGTGGGGTACCGCAGGGTTCAGTATTGGGTCCAGTCCTTTTTAATGTCTTCATCAGTGACATTGCAGAGGGACTGGAAGGAAAAGTATGCCTTTTTGCAGATGACATAAAGACCTGCAACAGGGTTGATACACAAGGAGGCGTGTAAAGGTTGAAAAGGGACTTGGCAAGGTTGGAGGAATGGTCAGAAGTATGGAAGCTAGGATTCAATGTGAAGAAGTGCAAAATAATGCACCTGGGAAACAAGAACCCAGGGGAAGAATACACAATGGGTGGGGAGGTAGTAACAACAACAAAAAAGGAAAGGGACCTTAAGGTTAGCAAGCAATGTGAGAAGGCAGTAGGGAGGGCTGGGGGTATACTGGGATGTATAGGGAGAGGCATCATCAGCAGAAAACAGGAAGTTGTTATCCCTCTGTACAGACAGTTGGTGAGACCCCATCTGGAGTACTGTGTCCAGTTCTGGAGACCCCATCTCCGCAAGGACATAGACAGGATAGAGGTAGTCCAGAGGAGGGCAACTAAAATGGTGCAGGGTCTGCAAGAGAAGCCGTATGAGGAGAGACTAAAGGAGCTTAATATGTATAACCTTGAGGAAAGAAGGGGGAGGGGGGACATGATAGAAACTTTTAAGTACCTCAGTGGAATCAACAAAGTCCAAGAGGGTAGCATCTTTCAGAAAAGAGACTTGCAAGAACAAGGGACACAATTTAAAGATAGAAGGAGGGCGGTTCTAGGGCAATGGAGGAAGTATTATTTCACAGAGAGGTAGTGGATGCATGGAACAGCCTTCCTGAGGAGGTTGTGGGTCTAAAACTGTGGGAGAATTCAAGAATGCATGGGACAGACATAAGGCAATTCTTGTGGGGTGTAGGAAGAAATAGGCTATTGGTTAACTAGGATCTGCGGCCTATCCTGTAGGTAGGGAAATGGGCAGACTAGATGGGCCTAGTGGTCCTTATCTGCCATCAAAGTCTATGTTTCTATGTTTCTATGTTAACCAAAAGAGGTGGAAGATCAATGCATTCTCTATAGATATCCTCATCAAGGTGCCCAATGGAGTGAATGGAGGCTGATTGATTAAAATGAGCTGTAATGGGATTAAAATGTGGTAAAGATACAGTAAAGGTCACAAACGTCTCTGATGGTGCATTTATTTAAATTATAACAGGGTCCCCTACTGGGTTGATGGGTGACATAACCTAAGTTACATGCAGTTGACATGGGTATGGATAGTAATCAGGAAGTGCATATTATGATGCAAGCAGTAGATTTACAATGGGGACAATACCATTTAGCAAGTCTTCTATCATGAATAATATCCGGACTACGTCCAGATTCCAGATCATGGAAGAGACTATTGACAGTAGTTATGACATAAGAGCCATAAGCAGAACACAGATGTTCCCTGGCAATATATTGCTTGTCTGCCTCATTGTTATTCGGTTGGATAAGTTCATTAATCTTATTCTTAGTATCTGTAAAACTCTTTGCAAAATTATACATGTTATACACGATAAAGCACTCATCCTGACTAAGCCCATCTACACCATGCAATAAGGGTGGTAGTATATCATTTTTCATGCCATCTTGGAATTTGGACATTTGATTAGTGATAGAGGCAATATCTGCTCTGTTCCAGGTGGACATGCCAGTTCCGAAGAGACCAGAAATAGTGCCTATGGCACCAGTGACGTCAGCAGTGTCACGCCTCCTACATGAGGAGGAAGATTGGGCTTTTTTCTTATCACTAGGGATTGGCCTAGGCCTGAATAAACCTAAGTGTTCAGTAGTATGTGTACCAGCTATTGGGTCTCATGTACATGTCTGGTATGCTGCAAGACTGTCTATTAACATAGTACTGAAAAACTTAGATGTGTTTTATTATGGCACATACCAAATTCAGCCATATTCCAATAAGTAAGATGAAAAATAACTGGAACGTGCATGTACTGCACATTGTTAACAAGAGTTCCAGGAAGGGAAGTGGCAGTGAGACCACTGGTTGATTGCTTCAGTAGGGGCAGTGATGAAAGTGAGCTGGAATGCACAGAAACAGAGTTCTGATACTTTTTCTGTGACCAGAACACCGTTCCAGTACTTTTTCATTAGAAAATAATGCTTTTCTGCAGTGCAGATTCATATAAACCACGCACGTCATTACCAAAAACCATTGTGTTTTTTTTAAACTAGTTAGTTGGGGGGGGGTCAGTGGAGTGAGGAGTCAGAGTCTGGCTGCTGATCAGAAGAGATTGGTCAATTAGGTAGTTTCCACTAATCACAAATTGTGTCGTGGACGTAGTTCTTTTTCTGTCACAGAATTATGTCCACAACACAATCCGTGATTGGTGGAAACTACCTCACCAGTAGCTCATCAGCAGACGGTGGTTGACGACTGCCGCACAGCAAACAGTTAATTCCATATGTTTTAATCCCCTCGTCAATGTTGTGTGTGTGGGAAAAGTCAGGGAAACCATTGTGAGATTGAGCAGCTGAGGTATAGTCGTGTCAGACTTGAGGATCGGAAAAAAAAAAAGAAACTCCCGGACAAACCAACACCCAGGAAGAGACTGATCTTGTCGGTTCTCACAGAGCCTCTCTGGTCCCTTCCCTTCTGATAGCCTGTGCCTGACTGAAATAATTAGGTGAGGCAGCCACAGAGGTTGTTTTTAATGATTTGATATGACTGCCTGTCTGGTCGTGGAAAACATAGACAGTTTTGGGTGGACTGACCATACGACCTCTGTAGGAAATGGAAATCAATTTTCCAGAAAATGCACGGTTGGGGGGTCCTTGACAAAATATACGCAGATCATTGGAGGCTAACAGGATTCCCCTTTTTTCTTTTGACAATCCCGACAGTTCAGGCCTCCCTCGATCTTCGTATGTTTGGTAAAGGAAATGCACCAGCATTACAGGATGTCTGTTACACCTCGGTCCACCTCCTTATCTGAAGAGGACTGTCTGGCTGTGGATCAGATTTGTGCCTCAAACTAATTGTCTCCAGTCTGCCATTGCAATTTTGCATGTGCTCACCACAGGAACATGATCCCCAAAGAAAAAGTTTCATTTTTTGTCTGTCTGACGTGAGCACTTCCTTCGACTCTAAGCTGTTTAGAGTAGAAGGAAGCTCTCATGTCAGGCAGACGAAAAATGTAACTTTTCCCCTGAGGACGTTCCTGTGGTAAGCAAAATTGCAAGTGGAAAGGCCAGAGCTGGAGTGCTGTGCGTCGTCCTGGCAGATTGGCAGCTTCTCCCCACCTCTGAGTTAGTACTGGTCAGCGACTATTCCTCACATTTTGGGAAGCAAACAACTATAATGTGGGTGCCTTTTCACACACAGTATTCCGTTTGATTTTTTTTTTTATACATTGACTTGACTGCATTTACTGCTTGCTGTATAATACAATATGCAATGCTTCTCTCGACTGTGTTTCTACTCAGTTTTAAAATTTTCCCAATCTGATTTACAGTATAGATCTTTAGACCAGGACTAAGTGGGAAAAGTGTGTTTTCACTGGATCTTTTGTGCGGGACTGAGTGGGAACAGTGTGTTTTTACTGGAAATTGCTAAATCTGATTTTTAACTGTTGACACTGTGGCTTTTACAGTTAATTGTTGAACATTTATTTTAATCATTGGGCACAGTAGAATCTTTTGATTTAGCTGAACTGTAAGTTAAACCATGGACACGGTGGGTTCTATTGAAAATTTCTGAATTTAATTGTAACCTCAATTGGAAAATTAGTTGAACTGTATATAAACTGTGGGCACAGTGGCTTACACTGAAATTTTGCTCTGTTTAATTTAAATTCCCTCTATCCTAACCTGATCTCTCCGTAAAGTTGTACCTTAACTTTTTTCTCCCTTCCCCTCATTCCTTAAAATTTATTTTAATCTTCTCTCTCCTCCCCTCTTTCATCCACTCTCACTCCAGCTTCTGACAACTCCCCTTGCATTACCTCTCCTAAACTGCTGTGGGTTCTGGAGCCACGGCACAGACACTCAGTAGCACTCTATTATTCCAAACTACCCCCTCCCTTTTCTCTGCTTGTCCAGTTCCAACCACTGATTAAACAGACAGCCATTCCTGTGGCCATTAAATAATTATAACTCTCTCTCCTTCTCCCTTTCAGATCCTTTATCGGTCTCACTGCTCTGCTTTGCAGCAGCAGCTCGATTTCAGGAGATCCCGGACATTCTCTGCATCCACGCCTGCATCTCCTGCAAGGTACACCCATTAAATTCCTTCCTTGAACCTCAGTTCGTAAGCCACGTTTCTTATCGTGTCAGTCCTAAAGTTCCTACTAAA
The DNA here is from genome assembly GCA_016271365.2 of Neoceratodus forsteri. NCBI lineage: Eukaryota > Metazoa > Chordata > Ceratodontiformes > Ceratodontidae > Neoceratodus > Neoceratodus forsteri. The sequence goes on along the minus strand of CM057454.1, from coordinate 490,755,022 downwards.
TGTATCACAACTTGCTTTTCAGCTTTAGAAAATGTTAAATGCAATGAGCAGAGCCATGGATGGTACTGTAAATGGTTTAAAACCTCAGAGCCAATGAGATAGTGTGCTTATGGTAGGAGTTGCTGACAACAGAAATGAGTGTTGGGACAAGGCTTGAAAAAGTGAAGATAATTCAATATGCAGACAATCACAGATGCCTTCCAGGAATGGTGTGATGCAGACACCAAAAGTGCAAAATAATATGATCTGATATTAGCATAAAGTATACAGTACCTGCACCTCATTTATTTGGTCATTAAAGAGACCCACCACAATGAGCCCTTGCACCATACATATAGGTGCCTTACCGCCAAGTGATGCTAATATGCTGCATATCCCCGAAAACTGTTTTGTGGTTAAAAACCTATTTCTCTCATTAAATACTGTATTTCATACCAGGTCCCAAGGACTTCCCGGTCATTAGGTTCTGCCCACGCTCTTCCCCCCCATGCTCACTGACATGATGATGAGACGCCAGTGAGAACGCAGGGCATGCTACATTATAATCAGTGTTAGGATATCTTTCAATCTGTTATTAGTAATCTAATGGAAAATTGGCAATGAAACAGCACTGGGCGACTAACGAGGCCCTTGTTAGTCAACTGGTGCCCCCATTTCATTGCCATGTGGCCATTAGATTATTAAAAACAGATTGAAAGATATCCTGCCATTGATTGTAAAGGAGCACGCGCCCGCACTCTCACTAGCATTATGTCATCAGGGGTGTAGCGTGGCAGGCAGATAAAAAATGGGAAGTTCTTAGGATCCGGTAATAGAGAATTTTACGAAGGAAATAACTTTTAAACAACAAAAAGTTTTCAGGGATATACAGCATATTAGTATCCTTTGGAGGTAAGGCACCTGGACATATGGTACAGGGGCTTCCAGTGCTGTATTGGTGGGTCTCTTTAACTATGTCAAGCACCATTCTATTATATTTATGTCCATAAACACAATGTTCCTTCCCTTATCTGCATAGGTAGCTCCCTTATCTGGATTTATCTTGGGTAGGATTGAATGGGTGTCAGTGAGACTCCCGTTGCCTATAACCAGGGCTTTGTGTGGGTGTCACTAGGACCTTTACCTGACTTCTAGTTCCCATTACCAGAATTATGTGTAGGTGTCTGGGACCCCTATCTGACTTCTGTTCTACTTCATCAGACCTATATGTTGTGTTACTGGGATCCCTGACTTCTTTCTACTCTCCATTACCAAAGCTACTGCATGTGTGAGTGTCACTGGGACCCTTGTCTGACTTCTACTCCCTATGACTAGAGCTGTGAGTGGGTGTTACTGTGACCCCCATCTGTATAGTACCCATTATTAGAGCTATGTGTGGGTATCAGTGGGATCCCTATCTAACTTTTACTTCCCATTACCAGAGCTATGTGTGGGTGTCACTGGGACCATTGTCTACCTTGTAATCCCTATGATCAGAGTTGTGTGTGGGTGTCACTGGGATGCCTGTCTACAATCCACTCATTTCCCCTTTTCCATAGCTTTATGTTGGTGTCACTGGAACCCTCATCTGACTATCACACCTATTACCAGGACTATTCATGGGTGTCACTGGGACCCACATTTGCCTGCCCCCCATTACCAGAGCTATGTGTGGGTACCACTGTGAACCCTGTCTACCTATTATACCCATTACAGGACTATGTGTGGGTGTTCTTCTAGTTTTGACAGTTCTTCTGCTGATAAAATGACATGTTTGCTCATATTTTCACTTTTTTCCTTTTTCTTTGCAGGTACGCTCTTGTTTTCAGAATCATCCTGGAAATTCTCCATTATTTGGGCTAACTGGAACTGTGAGGAAGGTATGTCAGACATTGTTTACTGTTGATAGCTGTCAAATGGCAGGCTACTGAGATATTTTTCTGTCAGGAAGCAAGATGGCTGCTATTGGCCACTGACAAGTCAGGGGATTTATTTATTTATTTAGTTTTTTTTGAACGGGTAAGTGCACTAGACAGATCCTGCCTATTTTCAGGCATGACCCGGGGGAGGAGGATACAGATGAATGCCAACTGACCTTGAACCAGATTAAGCTGTTGATGGTATTTCTAGTGAATAAGGGAAATTTGGCCAGGACACCGGGAAAATTCCCCTACTCTTTTCGATAAGTGCCATGGGATCTTTAATATCCACCTGAACTACCACCAATCCAGGCAGATGGGACCTCGGTTTAACATCTCATCTGAAAGACAGCACCTCAGAAGTGCAGCACCCCTCTCATGCTGCACTGCAGTGTCAGTACTGGGATATTAACCCAAGTGCCAGATGTGGGAACTGAACCCACAGCCCTCTGATCTCCCGGCCTCAGAGGCGAGTGTGCTACCTACTGAGCACTGACACTGCTATCAGGGATATTGAGGGTGTCCTGCCTGGTCACATGAAGTTGTGTCAGCTGTGACTTTATGGCTGTATAAGGACACTGAAAAAACATATATTGGCCAATCAGAAGGCAGGAATATTCCTACACATTTAATAAAATGGTTTATATGAGGACAGTTAACATGTCTGTTGATTCCTGTACTGAGTGTAGGTAGACTATAGATGTTATATTCTTTGCCGGTCAACTGACGAACCTCTCCATAAAATATTCCTAAAATTTGACAGAGTTCACTTGTTTCTGTACACTTGAAATTTATGTTTAGTTGCCTGCCTTGTGCCCAGTTATTTAAAACATTAATCGCCCACTGAGTAGTTTTTTTAGTGTTCACCTCATCGTTTTGTTCTTCTATTTTTGTCATTTTTTTGCTGATGAAATTACATGTTTGCTCACATTTTCACTTTTTTCCTTTTTCTTGGTAGGTGCTTTGACTGGTTCTCTCTGGTTCTCAGTATCATCCTGGAATTTATCCATTATTTGGGCTAACTGAAACTGTTTCTGTGAGGAAGGTATGTCAGACATTGTTTACTGTGGACAGCTGTCAGATAGCAGGCTACTGAGGTATATTTCTGTCAGGAAGTAAGATGGAGTCACGCTGCATACTACATCCCCAGTAACGACCCCTTCTGCCCACATGTCGGTCTAGCGCCTATACGCCCTCTAGCCTGTACTGTCTACCAGGAGGCAGACAGTAGCCAAGGGATGCGACCTTCCTCCCTTCCCTGGAGAGGAAAGCTACATTTTCCGGCAGCTCTGTCCAGCTCTGTCCTCCCCTCTTGCCGACCTCTGATGGCTCATGCTCATTCCAGAACCTGGATCATCAGGATGGAGTGAGGTAAGGTGTCCCGTGCCGTAGCCCAAAGCGCTACTGGGCCACCTGAAATTATGCTTTCTGATTTTGAACCAGCATTCTGAAATTGTTGATGGAAGAACTATTTTATTAAAAGTCTTTAATTAAATGATGAAAACATTCAAAAAGTGTGCTTTTAACACTTTTTTTTTAGGATAATTTTTTTATAATAGCAATAAGGAAATAATACCAGGAGTTAGATTAACAGTCTGTTTGTCACACCAGATGGGCTGTGCCTTGTGCAACATCACATCCATATTGGGTGATTAACAGACTGTTTGTCTAACCCCTGGTCATGCCTTGTTGCTTAAACAGTATTGATCTCAGTACTACAGGACCAATGAGTACATTGGTTTCACTCTTATTGGAGCTCCTCAGCTCTAGATAACTTTCTATTTCTGCAGGGTTAACAGATTGTTTGATGACTGGAAAATTAGTTCTCAGCCCTATGTTGTTGTCTTGCTGGGAAAATGAGCTTAACTACTGCATTTAGAAGATGCCTGGAAGCATAGCTGAGTGAAACCATCGCAAACTGTTTGAATCAGTGGAACAAAAGTCACCTATTAAGGTGAAAAAATGTAATGTGGGCTCACATTAGTTACATTATCAAAAAAATAAAAATAAAAACTAAATTAGCAACTCAATGTACAACAAGCATGTTTTGCAATCCCGGAGATCTAATTCCAATGGACCTCACAAGCTTCGATGTGCATAGTTGCCCACCCAGTATTCTCTCTCCCTATATATATATATATATATATATAGAGAGAGAGAGAGAGAGAGAGAATAATGTATGGGCAACCATACACAACAAGGCTGTGTTTCCATCGAGGGGTTGAGATGTTGAGATGACAGCATATGAACCCCAAGAACGAAACTTGAGAGGCGCATGCTGTAATCTCATCCACGAGATGGAAACATGCTGAGATGGTGCGCTACCGCCCTTTAATTTTTAATGGTGGTTACTGTGTATATGTTGAACGTGTCCCATATTGATGTTGTTTAAATATTAAGTGTTATTGTATGTTGCTCGTTTTAATTTTATGTATTTGTATGTACGGTGCCTCTGGGATTGGGCGCCAGAAAATTAAAATTTGCCTTGCCTTGTCTTGCCTTAAAGGTATGACTTTGGGCCTGGATGGTTAGTAAGCATGTAGGTGAAGAATACATGAAAAATTTAAAATTGTACATATTGTATAGTGGAATGTTGATATGCATGGAATTCTGTTACTACATTATGCTTGTTCTGCTGTACTACTGACATCATTATGTTGCTGTCACTACTGCAGCAGAATCACTTAGAATGCTGGTACATTGTAGCTTTCCTCTATTTAATTCTGTGCTAAGACAGTATTGTAGAACATGTAGAGAGTTCACAAGTCAGTCTGATCACGTAAAAGAGAAAAAAATCACACATATTGTACATTTCACTTAATAATACTATACACTATTACAAATGAAGGATGAGCAACTTTATGCACAACCACTGTGTTTTGTCACCTCAGGGTTATGATTCCCATAGACCCCTCTGTGGCAGAACACACTGTTTGTGCATACAGTAGATATTACTTAGAGAGGACTCTTGCAGTAGGTAATTACATATAGGCCTGAATCCGCCTGGCGTCAGGACCCCACGTAACCATTTCTAGCTAGCAGTCTATGGCATGGGACTGCCCCCATGTCAGGTGCCTGACATTGTGCATCATCTGTATAAAGGGGCGGTCCCCCACACCCACCTTCCAGTTCTTTCTCGCTGTCTGCTTTCACAGCGCCTTGCGGTTAAGTTCCTCTGCTCATCAGTCTTTCGTCGGTCTTACAAACCGAACTTGTTTTCTTTGATTTTTCACTTTTTTTGTGGTTAATCACTGTGTATGTCATCCCCTACTCCTTCTGACTCACATAAAAATAAGTGGAGTACAAACGCTTCTGAATGATCTCTCTACAGAGCCTTCTGCTGCTTCTTTGGCAGGGACAGTGGCTACGTGCTTTGGATATGCAGGATGCCTACCTGCATATTCTCATCCGCCCTTCCCACTGCAAATTCCTCCAGTTTTCATTCCAGGGGGCCACTACCAGTTCAAGGCCCTTCCATTTGGCCTTTCCTCATCCCCACAAGAATTCACTTGGCTTGGAACCCTTTTGTTGCCCTGTTGAGCGAGTCCTACAGCCGGCGGTTCTATTGCTGTAGTTTTCCTCATCCCGAGTGCTTTTCTTGGTTCCAGACTGCTTGGGACTCAGTCTTATATGTAATTACCTACTGCAAGAGCCCTCTCGAAGTAATATAGTATAGTTACATTACTTAAGAACATACTGTAACAGTAGATCTTCGAGAGAGGCTCTTGCAGTAGGTAATGCCTTCCCACCCTCCATCCCCATTAACTTTTTCAGCTCCTTTTCCAGGAAGGGAAATATCTGCTTCTCTCTCGTCTTGCCTTTTTGGCCTTTGGTGGGAAAGAACTGGAAGGTGGGCCTGGGGGATCGACCTCTTATACTGACGTCGCATGATGTCGGTGACCTGACATGGGGGCGGTTCCCCACCAAAGACTCCTAGATAGAATTTTTTCCATGGGGTCCTGACGCCGTCCGGCTTCAGTCCTATATGTAATTACCTACTGCAAGAGCCATCTGAAAGAAAGATCTACTGTTACAGTAAGTTCTTATGTAACTGTACTTTGCCCATCCAGTATTCCCTATATAATGTATGGGGAGCCTTTTTTATTAACTTAAATCAAGCAGATTACTCCCTTAATATGTTGTCATCAATATGACATAACATCCCAAAGTATTTACATCATGGTTATGATTTATGACCTTGGAACCTGAAGTCCTTATTGATCTGCATGAGTGGTACAGTACTAATAATTGTATTGATGGTTTCATATTGTGGATACCTGCTAATTGGGAGCTGACAAGTGGTGTGAGAGACTGCAGCACTCCTTTTCACATATTACATTGAACAGTTCTTAAGTTGTAATGGCATTCAACCACTATATATCTAGTCAGCCGCTCATAGATTTTCTTTTTTCTTTTTTGGTTCAAACAACATGAAGTCTTGCTGTATTCTGGCTATAGCAGTTTGCCCCAGCACTTGAACTGCCCCGGAGAGTAGAGGGTTAATTTCTATGCAGAGCATAGAATGTTGAGCTTAAGTTCGGTTCAAACCTCTGTCTGCTGCACTTTGAACTGTAACCGTCAGATTCTTTACTCTGCCTAACTGAACAGTTGCTCCTGAGATTTCTCCTTTGCGCTCGATTCTCGTTCGGTTAAAGTCGTTGGTTTTACCGATAAGTTCTTTATTTTCTCGGTTCAGATCCCTGTCTGTGGTATAGTAAGTACACCGGTAGTGGATTAGATTGGGGGAAAAACTTGTGGAAATTGTACAGTGTTTTGTCAACTGGTTCGGCTGAACCGGTTACTGTGTTTTCTTGTGTGTTTTTGTATTCTACTTGGAATTTAGTGTGTGGTACCAGTTCTTATCGGTTTAAAAAAAGCAAAATGTGTTTTTGCGGGTTTTTTTTTCCAAATACCCATGACATGGTTAGAAACCGATAAGGGGGTCTTGCCTGGGTGAAGCCGAGTAAAGGATAAGTTTTAATTTAGGATTGCTATGTCTGAAACACCCATCTGTGGCTCTTCGGAGAATGGCTTGGCTCAGATGTACTAACCTTTCACAAGGCACCCAGGCTAAGTCCATGGATTTTCCTGTGGTGGGTAATTGTTTGTTTGGGGAGCAGACAGAGAATTACATGAAAAAGAGGGACAAGTATAGGACTACCTATAGGAGTGCAAAGGCCAAGGAAAGGCAGGCAACTCCTCAAAGGCAGCAAGCTAGAAGCAGGCCTTTTCATAGGCCTTTCTACCAGGCACGGACCTCTTCTCCCTTTTCTCAGAGGGTGGCTCCTCAGAGGGAGAGGCAGAAGAGGGACGAGCAGGGCTGCATCCATGCCTCAGCCCAAGGCTCCTGCCAAGCAGACAACCCGATGTGTCAACCCGGGTCGACACCCCCATTCCTGTAGGAGGCAGGCTGGCCCACCTCGTCCAAGACTGGATGTCTGTTACTTCAGACAAGTGGGTCCTGGAGGCAGTAAGCCAGGAACTGGTTCTCAGCTTCAGAAAATTCCCAAAGCTGAGAACCAGATCCTTTCCACCTGCAAGCATCTCCCAAAACCATTGCCCTAGAGGTAGAGGTTTCATCTCTGCTGGCCTTAATGGCCATAGAGAGAGCTCCTACAATACACAGGGGCAAAGGTATGTACTCCAGGTACTTCCTTACCCCGAAAAAAACAAGAGTGTGGCAACCCATCCTAGACTTAAGATACCTGAACAAACACCTTTTAAAACCAAAATTCAAAATGGTGACTCTGGGAATAATCCTTCCCCCCCATTCCTGTAGGAGGCAGGCTGGCTTACTTTGTCCAAGATTGGATGTCTGTTACTTCAAAGAAGTGGGTCCTGGAGGTAGTAAGCCAGGAACTGGTTCTCAGCTTCAGAAAATTCCCAAAGATGAGAACCAGATCGTTTCCACCTGCAAGCATCTCCCAAAACCATTGCCCTAGAGGTAGAGGTTTCATCTCTGCTGGCCTTAATGGACATAGAGAGAGTTCCTACAATACACAGGGGCAAAGGTTTGTACTCCAGGTACTTTCTTACCCCGAAAAAAACAAGGGAGTGGCAACCCATCCTAGACTTAAGATACCTGAACAAACACCTTTTAAAACCAAAATTCAAAATGGTGACTCTGGGAATAATCCTTCCCTCTCTAAGGCCAGGGGACTGGCTAGCCTCTCTGGACCTAAAAGATACCTACTTTCACATTCCCATCAGGTGCTCCCACAGAAAGTATCTCAGGTTCAAATTGCATTCAGGCCATTACCAGTTCAGAGCAATGCCTTTTGGCCTAACATCAGGTCCAAGGGTGTTTACAAAATGCCTAGCAGTAGTAGTGGCCTTTCTAAGAAGAAAGAATATTTCCATATTCCCATACCTGGATGACTGGCTCATTGTGGGTCAGTCTCCAGACCAAGTCAGGTCAGATCTGCAAGTGACCCAGCAAGTGCTCATTTCTCTAGGATTTCTTCTCAATCTTCCCAAGTCAGTTCTCGAACCTGTACAGCTTCTCACTTTCATAGGGGCAGAGTTGGACACTGTCAAAGCAAGAGCTTTTCTTCCCCTGGAAAGAGTAAGGGCTGTTATAGAGCTGGCTTCCTCCTTCTACCTTCTGGTTTCTCAACCAGCAAGGCACTTCCTTCAGCTTCTGGGCCACATGGCAGCTTCCACTGCAGTGGTCCAAGGGGACAGATTTCAGATAAGGGACATTCAGTTTCATCTGAGGGACTTTTAGTCTCAGGAACAAGGTCCTCTAACCAAACTAATTTCAGTGACTCTGATCCAGGCTCTCCAGTGGTGGCAGGATCAGGACAACCTCAGGCAAGGAGTCCCTTTCACCACCCAGTCTCATTCTATGGTTCTTACCACAGATGCTTCTCTCCTGGGGTGGGGTGCCCACCTGGGGAATCTCTGGTTCTGAACTGGGAAGGGAAATTTATATATGCCTTCCCTCCCTTTCCCCTACTATTCAAGGTCCTGGTCAAAATAAGGTCACAATCCTGCAAAGTGATCCTGATTGCTCCAGACTGGGCCAGGCAGCCTTGGTATCCTCTGTTGCTGTCCCTAGCAGTCCATCTTCCCCTGTCTCTTCCCAGGAATTATAACCTGTTAACCTCCTCTCAGGAGAAGATTTTGTATCCCAACCTTCGGTCTCTCAATCTCAAGTCATGGCTCATGAATAGTTAGAGTTTGCAGATTTGCATCTGTCTCAAGGCGTTCTGGATATTCTCAAAGCCTCTCGAAAACCTGCCACCAGAAAAACTTATAACTCTAAATGGAAAAGATTTAGTATTTTGGTGTTCCAAGAAGCATATATCCCCAGACACAGCTGAATTGTCTACAGTTCTGGATTACATGGTTCATCTCAATGGCCTAGGCCTCAGACCAGCTACTCTCAAGGTACACTTGTCAGCTGTTTCCTCACTGGCATCTCATCCTGTTTTCTGTACATTTTTCAAGGGATTACTTCATACCAATCCCCCCTTTAGGGATCCTACTCATGCTTGGGACCTTAATGTCTGCATTGCTCAGTTTATGCAACCACCCTCTGAGTCTTTGTCTTCAGCAGAGCTTAAGTACTTGACTTGGAAAACTGTGTTCCTGGTAGCTATTACCTCTGCCAGATGTATCAATGAACTACAGGCTCTGTCAGTGGAACCTGATTTTATTTCTTTCCATAGGGATAAGGTGGTCCTTAGAACCAATAGGAGGTTCTTACCTAAAGTGGTTTCAGACTTTCATTTGAACAAATCCATGTCTCTCCCTGTGTTCTTCACTGACCATTCTTCTTCAGAAGAGAAAAGATTACACAGTTTGGATGTTAAAAGGGCCCTAGCTACTACATTGAGCGCACTAAGGCACACAGGTTTGACTCCTTACAGTCGTTCCTCACTTATGGAAAGGTGGGAAGGGACAAACCTGCCACTAGGAGAACTATTGCCAGGTGGATTGTCTCTTGTATACAATTCTGCAATGCGAAGCTAGGCAAATTACCTCCTTCAATCAGAATACAGCAAGACTCCATCAGAAGAAATATAATTACTAAGGTGAGTATTTTTTTCTTTTAGTCTTTGGTAACCGGGTAAGGCCCACTAGGCACAAGTGCCTGTTTTCAGGGGCGACCTGGGAGCACTGGGTGGTTAAGTGACTTGCTCAGAGTCACACAGTATGCAGCTGGAGGTTGTGAGAATCAGACTCGGGTCTGGTCTGCTGGATGTATCAAGCTCATTCACATCTCATTCCTTTAACTATTAGGCTATACTGCCTATTTATCTTTGAATATAGAAGCAGTATTATACCATGGGCATAAGTGAACAGCCAATGAAATCGTCAGACTAGCAGTTTACCACCAGTGTAAATCCTCTGATAATCAACGGCTGTTGATGAGTATATCCAATATATCCTCTGCATAGGAGTAAATACAATAAAAATAAAAAAAAGCAACCTCTTTAATATTTGTATTTTATTATCGTAAATAAAATGATCCTTGGTATAATCTGGTGTTTTGCCTGGGCACAAATGACTTGGAAGGGAACAGTCTGATGGAGGTACAGGCAAGGTTCGAGGAACTTGCTAGGTTAAGTAGGAGCAACACTGTTTTTCCTTACGTTTCCTTCTCTGAGGTGTTGCCAGTACCAAGAGCAAGCACACCCAGAAAGGGAAAGATAAGGGCATTCAACAATTGGCTACAAGGTTGGTGCAGTCGGATGGGGTTTGACTGGATAGGTGACTGGGGCTCTACATGGAAGGAGGAGGGGCTGTATGCCCAAGACAGGCTGTACCTGAGCTCTTCAGGGGCAGCTGCACTAAACGGCAAACTGGGGGACTTCATGGCAAGGAAGTTCAATTTAAACTAAATGGGGGGGGTGGCTAAGGACAAGGCCAGCCTTACGTGAGGCAGAGCAGAGATGCTATCAGCCTTCCCCTCAAGTCACAACACTCATCAAGGGAACACTTAGTAGCAGGGAAGGAAGGGATGGGGCTACATGTTGGACGGCTTTGGTTGCAAATGCCAGGAGCCTAAGGAACAAAATGGGAGAACTGGAGGCCACCATGATGGAGGAGAACCTAGACATTGTAGCAGTGAGTGAGACTTGGTGGAATGAGCACTACACCTGGGAGATGGTGATCCCAGGGTATCGGTTGTTTAGGAAAGATCGGGAGGGGAAGGGGAGAGGGGTGGCATTATATATCAGGGAAGGGGCTGGGGTCATGGAAGGGTAGGATGAGGAGGGGGGAAAAAGAGATAATGTGGGTCACCCTAGACAGGGGGAAAACCTGCGTGTTGGGGTAGTCTGTGGGATTCCTATGCAGGGAAAGGAAGGGGATAGACACTTTGTATAGTCAATAGCGAAGATGACACGGAAAGGGGAAATTGTGCTAGTTGGGGACTTAAACCTTCTGGACATAACTGGGAATAAATAAGGTAGAGGGTAACAGCTTGTTCAAATTGAAGAAGGGAGTGAACACGAGGGGACATAGCCTCAAACTGGAAGGTGGGCAATACAGAGGTAATGTCAGGGGGCAGTTTTTCACAGAGAGGGTGGTGGAGGCCTAGAACAAGCTGCCAGAGGAGATAGTGGCAGCTGAAATGGTGGAGGGGTTCAAGAGGGCTTGGGATAGATTTAAGGGGTTGGGAAAAGAGGGTGGAAGCATAACAGAAGGGGGGAGGTAGGGTGTTGGGCAGACTAGGTAGGCAGTGGTGCCTTTCTCTGCCATCACATTTCTATGTATCTGTGTATAATCACAATAAGCAACTCAGAGGATATGAGTTATCAGGGGAATTACCATGGCTGGCAAGGATTTACCCACTCGGCTGCGCCTCATGGGCAAACCACTCCAGCTTTGCAAATCCCTTGATAACCCACGCCCCCTCCTGACTTATTGCTTAAGCATTCATGACTAGCAAGGACATATAACACTGGAGCAGTTGCTGTACATATTGTATGTATTACACAGAACTGCAGAATGTTTGTAAGTAATAAGCCACGAGGGTGTAAGGGTATCCAGTTGCAGCTGGTGTGGTTTGCCCCAATCGCAACCAAGTGGGTAAATCCTCGCCAGCCGTGGCACATCCCCTGATAACCCACATCCTCCGAGTTGCTTATTGCAATTATACATAGGTTCATTTTTTTTTACTATGATGAAATGCAACTTTTGAAGAGGTTGCTTTGTTTTTTTTATTTTTATTGTATTTATTCCTATGCTGCAGATGATTAGGACTAGGATTATATACTCATCAACAGCTGTTGGTTATCAGAGGATTTACACCAGTGGTAAACTGCCAGTGTGATGATTTCATTGACTGTTCACTTATGACCATGGTATAATTTTTGTTTTAAAGTCATAGTTCATAATAGTGGTGAGCATTTTGATGTATACTTTCTTATTCTACCAAAATGGACTGAAACAGTATCAGAAACATTTTTTCTGCACTCTTTATTTATTTATTGAATTTTGATGACCAGGTAGGTCCACTGGGCCCCGGAGGTCCCTTTTTCAGGGGCGACCCCGGGGTCAAAATTACATACAGGTAAACAGATCAGTACACTCGGGTAAATACAATGTTGTTTGACAATAAAATCATGAACTTCTGTATTAAACTTCTTAAGATTATATTTTATTGTATTTAAGAAGGTATTGTATAAATTGGGTATTACAGCTTTGCATGTTCATTACATCTAGGTTAGTCAACCACAGATTTTTGTCCTTTCCTGGATAACTGAAATGCATGCAGTTCAGTTTGCAAGCAGCAGCCCCCGTTAACTAGTATATTTTCCAGCCAGCCTGCCTGACAGAAGTAACGAAATTGGACAGGGATGTGTGCTTTGGCTTCATCTTGCTCTTAGTTGGTAGGTGATTGCCTTACATGTTTCATGCTATTAAATAGAGAGCATAGGCTAGTGGTGTACATATTATTCATAAGCACCTTCCATGTGGTAACAATGGGGACAGTCAGTGTCAATCTCAGGTATCTTAAATGACATGTATGTGGACGTTCCACATTCTTGATAGTCTTACCCAACAGCTCCATAGCAGTCATCATCAGATGTTACTTCGAGAGGAAGCTCTTGCAGCAGGTAACAGAATTAGGACTGATGCCGACTGGTGACTGCTTCTGCTAATTATTTTTTCTAGCAGTACCGACGTGGGGACGCCCCCTCCTCCTGCCATAGTCGGCCCCACCCCGATGTCACCCTATCTAAGGGAGGAGTTCCCATGTGCTCCAGTTCTTTCCAGCCACATGGTCAGGGTTAGTTTGTCTTCGGTTACAGCTCACAGTACCGATTGCTCTCCTTCTTTCTCCACCATTTTCTTTGTTGTTTTCACAGCATCTATGTCATCTTCATCCAAGGGGCACATCAACAAGTGCTCCTATGGGTGACAGATGGCTCTGAAGGACGGCCATTCAGCGTGTCTCTTCTGCCTCATACCCCAAAATGACAGAAATGCCTGCTCCCACTGGCAGACCTTCAACTCCTGAACATGTATAAGGTGTCAGAATTCTCTTTTGCCTTTTTAGCGGAGTTGAAATTGGCCACAATGGAACGTGCCTTGTCCTCGGGGGGAAACTGACCACCCTCTCGCCCACAAGCCCAAGGAGCATCAGGACTAAAAGAGATCCCTCCTCCTCTAGACAGGCAAAGTCAGCCACTACTGCCCTCCCTCCCCCTTCCAGTGCCTGACTATCCAGGTCACCCTCCCTCCCCCAGACACTTCACCAGGGGAGCCAGGCAGAGGATGCTTTGCCCTCTGTGCTGTTTCAGTGCTTGTTGATCACTGTCAACAGGGACAAGTCTTATCTTCTCCTGCACCAGAACATCCAGTTTATTGGGGTACTTCTGGATATCACTATTGGGAAGGTGTTTCTTCACTCTAACATAGCGGGTTGGATTTAGGTCCTGGCATACCAGATCTCTTCAGCCTCAAGAGTCCCTGCAAGACTTCTCCTCAGGCTGATAGCGAATATGGCAGCTGCCATAGTTTCGGTCCCTCTTGCGTGACTACGCATGAGAACTATCCAGTGGTCATTAAGAGTTCAGTGGGATCAGATACTAGACAGCTTGGACACCTTGATCAAGATGTAAGAGCCAATCTGCCGGGAATTACAGTGCTTGGTGTTGTCTCAAAATTTGCTGGTGGGTATCCCCTTCCATACAGGAACAACGACCCAGATTATACTGCTTGGGAATCAGTCCTAATTGTGTTACCTGCTGCAAGAGCTTCCTCTTGAAGTAAGATAGTGCAGTTTTGCTGTCTAGACAAAGGTTATAATTATAACTTAGATATACTTTCTTAGATACTTTAACTTACGTTGATCCTGCTCATACTTTATTCTGTTGTCCAATCCCTCCCCCCAGGAAACATCTGGCAAAGAATAACACATTCAGTTGGAACATGAAGCAAACAACTTTATTTCACATTTTCAAAAAACAATGAAAACAAAAACTTATAGTTGAATGTGACAGTATAGAACAGGAAAATCTGAGATTAAACATTAGTGACGAATCACATGAGACTGATGCTACCACACCAAACGTGTCCATGACCACTACAGGTCAGTGTAACATCACAAGCTTCATTTGTATGTGCTGGTCTAAAGAACAATATGATCACTTTAAAGACAGCAACCATTGGCTTGTTGTAACAGATGGCTTGTTAGGGTGTAGTGTATGTAAAAATGTTGGGTGGTCTTGGTCCTAATGTATCTCAGGGAATGACATTGTCAAAAGCATGGGTAAATGTACGTATTGGCCCTAATGGTACTGATGCTAAGCAGCAACAGAATTCATTAAGGAAAAAAATTTGGGAACACTGGAATTCGCATGCACATAAAATCACAAACAGTATTTTACAACAGGCAAACTGTCATGTAATGCAAAATATCATAGATGAGCAACATAAATCTGCAATGGAAACAGCACATCAGGTATTCAGAACAGCACATTACATTGCTAAGTCACAAAGACCTTATTTAGACCACTCTGCTTTAATTGATCTTCAGATTGCAAATGGTCTTGATATGTGGAGGGTTTTGCAATCCCGTCTGAGCTGTGTTGATATTATATCCCATATAGCATCGGAAATGCATAAACGAGTTATACACCAGATTATACTACAACAGTCAAAGATCTCTGTGCTTGTTGATGAGTCTACAACAGTTAGCAATAAATGCACTCTTATTATCTACACAAAAGCAGGACTTAATGATTCTGTTCAACCTGCAACTATTTTTCTAGATTTGGTTGAACTACCTAGTACAAATGCTTTGATTATAAAAGGCGTTATCATTGCAACATTAAAAAAGCATGACTTCACGTACTCTTTTTTAAAGACATCTTTGATTGGGTTCTGTTCAGACGGAGCGAGTGTCATGATGGGTGCCAAGTCTGGTGTTGCTCGTTTACTTCTGGATGATTTCCCACACCTTGTAGTGTGGCACTGTCTAAATCACAGATTGGAGCTTGCTGTGGGGGATGTTGTACATGCCTGTTCAGGTATTAACCAGTTTCATTGTTTCATGGATTCATTGCATGCACTGTGCAGTCAGTCTCCCAAAAATGAGAGGGAACTTGCTGAGGCAGCAACCTCTGTTCATGGAGAGGTAAAAAAAATTGGCAGAGTGCTAGACGTAAGATGGGTGGCATCCAGTTTCCAAACTGTGCATGCAGTATGGAGCTGTTATTCTGCACTGTATGCTCACTTCACAACTGCAGCTCAGGATGAAAACCGTCCTTCCAGGGAAAAAACGAAATTTAGTGGTCTAGCTGGAACTCTTTCTTCCACTGCTTTTCTGAAGAATCTTGCTGTCATGATGGACGCACTTAAGGAAATGAAAGATTTGTCTGAGCTACTTCAAGAACGAACAATGACACTGCCTTGTGCAAATTGTCTCTTGCACAGATATATTGCAAGATTAAACAGCATGAAGCACTATCCCGGTGAGGCCGTTGAAAAAGCTGTCGAATGTGGTGAATTTAATTGTGTTAAACTCAGCACTTTGCAAAAAACACCAGAGATAAATCATTCACAGTTCATTCAGTGTCTAGTAGATAATCCAGAAAGTCAATTGCTCACATCAGTCGGTACAAGAGCTGGAGGTCCAGTTATGGAAGACCAATATAAGTATCTCATAAATCATAGAAACATAGAAACATAGACTTTGACGGCAGATAAGGACCGCTTGGCCCATCTAGTCTGCCCATATCCCTACCTACAGGATAGGCCGCAGATCCTAGTTAACCAACAGCCTATTTCTTCCTACCCCCCACAAGAATTGCCTTATGTCTGTCCCATGCATTCTTGAATTCTCCCACAGTTTTAGACCCCACAACCTCCTCAGGAAGGCTGTTATATGCATCCACTACCCTCTCTGTGAAATAATACTTCCTCACATTGCCCCTGAACTGCCCTCCTTCTATCTTTAAATTGTGTCCCCTTGTTCTTGCAAGTTTCTTTTTCTGAAATATGCTACCCTCTTGGACTTTGTTGATTCCACTGAGGTACTTAAAAGTTTCTATCATGTCCCCCCTCTCCCTTCTTTCCTCAAGGGTATACATATTAAGCTCCTTTACTCTCTCCTCATACGGCTTCTCTTGCAGACCCTGCACCATTTTAGTTGCCCTCCTCTGGACTACCTCTATCCTGTCTATGTCCTTGCGGAGATGGGGTCTCCAGAACTGGACACAGTACTCCAGATGGGGTCTCACCAACTGTCTGTACAGAGGGATAACAACTTCCTGTTTCCTGCTGCTGATGCCTCTCCCTATACATCCCAGTATACCCCCAGCCCTCCCTACTGCCTTCTCACATTGCTTGCTAACCTTAAGGTCATCTGATATGATTACCCCCAGGTCCCTTTCCTTTTTGTTGTTGTTACTACCTCCCACCCATTGTGTATTCTTCCCTGGGTTCTTGTTTCCCAGGTGCATTATTTGCACTTCTTTGCATTGAATCCTAGCTGCCATACTTTGACCATTCCTCCAACCTTGCCAAGTCCCTTTTCATCCTTTCCAAGCCTCCTGTGTATCAACCCTGTTGCAGATCTTTGTGTCATCTGCAAAAGGCATACTTTTCCTTCCAGTCCCTCTGCAATGTCACTGATGAAGACATTAAAAAGGACTGGACCCAATACTGAACCCTGCGGTACCCCACTAGTAACCCCTCTTTCTTCAGAGTGGACTCCATGTACAATTACCTTCTGTGTCCTGTTGTGCAGCCAATGTTTTACCCAGGCTACCACCCTGGGACCCACTCCCAGGCTGGTTAATTTGACTATTAATCTTTTGTGTGGGACTGTGTTAAATGCCTTGCTAAAGTCTAGGCAGGCCATGTCCATAGCCCTCCCTAGTCTACTACTTTGGTCACCCAGTCAAAGAAATCTATTAGATCTGCCTGACATGACCTTCCGCTGGAACCCATGCTACCTTGGGTCCTGTGCTCCACTGGCCTCTAGGTACTCAACTATTCTTTCCTTCAGAAGTGACTCCATCACTTTCCCTACCACAGAGGTCAGACTGACAGGTCTGTAGTTTCCTGCCTCTGTCTTGGTCCCACTTTTGTGAAGGGGAATCACATCCGCCTTCCTCCAGTCCTCGGGTACCACACCATCTTCCCATGATTTATTAAAAAGAGTAGCCAGTGGTTTCACTAGTTCCTCCCTTAATTCTTTTAGAATTCTGGGGTGAATTCCATCAGACCCCATTGCTTTGTCCACCTTCAGTTTTAGGAGTTCTTGCAGAACCTTTCTTCTGTGAAAGGACTGGGATCGACCTCCTATCAAGAGTGCTTCTGTTAATTAGATTAGACACTTCCCTCCTCTTTGTGAATACTGAGCAGAAATATTCATTCAGTATCCCTGCTTTTCACTGTCCCCTCTGCCCACCCACGTTCATTCTATTCAGCCTCACTATCCCTCCCTTTGTCTTTCTACGCCGCTGATGTACCTATAAAAGGTTTTATCCCCCTTCTTAACTGAGTTGGCTATCTTTTCCTCAGTTTGGGCCTTTGCTATTCTGACTTCCCTCCCTGCTTTCTTCTGCCTTAACTGGTACAGCTCTCTGTCCTGCTCCTTCTGTGTTTCCTTATACTTCTGGAATGCTATCTTTTTCTTCCTGACTTTCACAGCCACCTCTTTTGAGAACCATAGTGGCTTTTACTTTCACTTACTTTACTAAATCAGCTAGCGGTACTCAATCTAGATGACATTACTTTAGATAATATAAGGCATGGAGAGTCTGAGATCAAAGAACTCGCAAACAGGTTCTTTCTTCAAGAAAAGGATACTGTACTTGGGTACATAGAGTATAAGGAGTGTGCTGGCCTTGGCATACCTGACAAGTTGAAACCTTTACAACTTGCTGTTAACACACTTCCAACGAGCAATGCTGAGTGCAAGAGAGGTTTCAGCTGGATGAATAACATTGCTTTTGCTGTACGCAATCATCTGTCTGTCAGTCACATTTCGGATCTGATTTTCATTTTCACTTGTGGTCTTCCTCTTGTCCAATGGAATCCAGAACCATATGTTAAGTCATGGCTTCTTTATGGAAGGCAACCAGCCCACAGTACTTCATGCATGAAGAGAAAATGTAAAGATGAGTCATCTAGTGACAATGGTGGTTTATGGAATCTCTTTTGAAAAGACGTGTAGTGCTTAATAGAGCAATCCAGGGTGTTGGTTATGCTGGAACTTAACATACATTATACTTTATAGGGTAAGGGCCTACCAAGGTTGACTAATTGCATAATGAATTACTTCACTTTACTGAACTACTTTCAAACCACAGAAAGTCTTACTGAATGCTGACATATGCAGTTATGCATTCTCCGTGTTCCCCTACCTATCTAGTCTCCAGATCAAGTAAGGTCAGCTCTGGCCGTTATCCAGAGGCTTCTGGGTTCACTAGGATTTCTCCTCAATCTTTCCAAGTCAGTGATGGAGCAAGTCCAGCTTATCACCTTTATAGGGGCAGCGTTGGACAGTATTCAAGCAAAGGACTTTCTCCCTCTTCAAGGAGTAAGGGCCCTATCAGATCTGGCAGCTTCTTTCAGACCTCAAGTGTCTTGTGCAGGCAGGAACTTTCTCCAGCTTCTAGCCCACATGGCAGTATCCAGCGCAGTGGTCCAGGGAGCCAGATTTCTAATGAGGGACATTCAGTTTCATCTCGGGTCCTTCTGGTCTCAGAAAAAGGATCATCTCACCAAGTTACTCAAACTCTTGTCCAGGCTCTCCAATGGTGGTTGGAGGATGACACTCTCATGCAGTGTGTTCCATTCCTTCACCAGTCACTCTCAGTGATTCTCACCACAGATGCCTCCCTTAATCAAACAAGGAGGCAGTTGGTCAATGGTCTTGTGCACGGAAGCAATGAAGGTATGGACTATGGCTTACTACCTTCAAGCCTCCTTCATAGCAGTGCATCTTCCAGGGAAGGACAATGTATGGGCACTTTTTGCAGCAGGATCTCTCAGGGTCACTGTCAGTGGTCCCTGAACCACCAGATTCTTCACATTATTTTCAGGAGATGGGGCACTCCAGAGATGGATCTTTTTGCAACCCCAGACAATCATCAGCTCCCCCTGCTCTGCTGCAGACATCCACTTCTGGGGTCTGTGCCTCATGATGCTCTACTGTTGGATTGCACAAAGAGGTTCCTGTATGCCTTCCCCCCTTTCCTCTTCTCTTTAGAGTACTGATAAAAAGTAGGTCTTAGACCTGTACAGTTATATTGGTGGCACCAGATTGGGCAAGCAACCTTGGTATACTCTGTTACTTTCCCTATCGGTCACAATTCCCCTTTTCCTTCCCATGAGGCATGACACCCTATCCTCCTCTCAGAGCAGGATTAATTTTCCAGATCTCAGTTCTCTCAGGCTAAAGGCCTGGATGTTGAAGTGTAGGAGTATGCAGGCTTGCATCTTTCACAAGGGGTCTTGTATGTTTTTAAGGTCTCTAGGAAGCCTTCCACCAGAAATACTTATGATTCCAAGTGGAACATATTCAGCATCTAGTATTATCAGAGAAATGAACAGCCACATTCGGCTGACCTACCTACAACTCTGGACTATTTGGTCCATTTTTATGGCCTAGACATTAGGCCCACCACTGTTAAAGTTCACTTGACAGCTCTATCTACTTTTCCTTCTGCAAGGAAGGAATCTTCCCTTGCATTTCACTCTGTTTTGAGTAAATTGTTCAAAGGTTTGGTACATCTTAACCATCCCTTTAAGGAACCAACTCTGATCCTGGGAGATCAGAAGGCTGTGGGTTCTATCCCCACACCAGTCACTTGGGTTAGTATCCCAAATACTGACACTGCAATGCAGCATGAAGGTGAGTGTTGCACACATGAGGT
Source organism: Neoceratodus forsteri (assembly GCA_016271365.2). Taxonomy (NCBI): domain Eukaryota; kingdom Metazoa; phylum Chordata; order Ceratodontiformes; family Ceratodontidae; genus Neoceratodus; species Neoceratodus forsteri. Next base: position 490,734,774 of record CM057454.1, on the reverse strand, counting down.
ACTGTCTTTCAGATTAAGTCTTGCATTCAGTTTGCTATGACAAACTGGGTAAGGAACCATAACTGGGATAAAGGTCTCAGCACACTATGATATCCCTCTGCTCAAAACAAGTAATGTAGCTAGCTGGAAAACTGTTCATACATGCACTAAGCAGTACTATATTGTTATATAGCATCACTTAATATTTATTATTGTGATATTTGCTCATAATAATCTGGCAGTTACATAGAATGTACAAACAGTGATTTGATAACCAACCTTGAGCCTGTTTAATGTTCCACTATTACCATTTAGGCTGTAACTCTCTTCTCTCCAGGGCAGTTCAACTGAGAGGGCTAACTACATAAGTCAGAGTACAATTAAATTCAACTGGAATATACAAAATTGCTATGGTGATAGATTCTATCTTACAGGACAATGATTGCTGTAAGCAATCCATTATTGTTATACCATTGTTATGACAAGCTTTGAAAGGGTTAACAACATAGTGATGTTCTAGTGATGGCATGACAAGGTTCTTATCTGCTTGATGTCAGTTAATATTAAGGGCTCCCCATGCATACTGCATATTACAGTATAATGTATGGTAAGTGCCTATTAACCACCATAATCAGCAGTTACACAGCTTTGTTATGCACTGTTTAGAATTTTAAAAGTTGTTAACCACACTTCCGGAACTTCCAAACAGTGGCATAAGAAAAAAGAATGCACCAGAGTTCCATAATTCTCACACATAGAATGCAAACAGTGTTTTTTTGACCATACACTATAAAAGATGATGGTTGGGGTTCAGGTGACAACTACACTGAAATCTCCTCTCGTGGTTGCTAGGGCTACAGTAAACCTCTCGAGCTGCGCTCTCGAGGTTTACCATGTTGCCCTAGCAACCACTCGAGGTGATTACAGTGTGGTTATCACCTGATCTCCAGCCATTATCCTCTATGTTAAGCCTTGTTCAGCATATAATAAGACTATACATTTGTCTGTATGTTAGTATGAGACTAACGTTGTTTGAGCAAGAGTAGCACACTAAGCCAAAGCTTATTTAACTGACTTGCACAGGATCACACAGTATGCACACAGGCGGCTATGAGATTGAAACACAGGACTCCAGATCTACAGCTCAGAGCCTTAACACACTATGCTATACTGCCTCCTGTAATGGCCTAACATAGGGCTGATCTCACACCATACATTCTATAGTTCTGTTAATGTTGATATTGTCAGCAATTTTCCTCTGCACCCTAGAACAATGGTTCTCAGACTTTGTCACAGTGAGCCTCCCCAAATCCATGGAAAAGACTTTGAGCCTCCCCCAAAAACTGAAATAATCTTGGGCCTCCCCAAAGAAAAATAACGTACTGTACTTGTGCAGTACACCATGAATAAATTGAAACCCTTTTGAGTACTTGGTTCACATTCAGTTCTTTGTCTTATACTGACTTGGAACTTTTGAAAAAGAACTCCTGTGCTCAAAGGTGTTATCTGAATAACAAATAAATAAAATAAACAAATATTATTCAACTTATTGTAAACCTCCCCCTCGCCCACAGGCCAACCTACTTGCTCTGCTATTTTAACTTTGAACCATTGTTACCTCTTGTTGTAGTACCTTCATGGGTCTGACTACTTCTCTATTTCCTCTCTATATGAAATAACCTTCCTGCATACTTTGCCTCTCCTCCTTCCCTGCTCCTAAGCAACATCTTGGGGATTACTTTGCTCCTTCCTGCTATTGCTCTAGCACTTCTATGCTCAACCTTGTATTTGGGCTGTTCTGCCATCAGTTTACAAATTGATCAATTACCACCACTCATTATTAATTGATTGTTCATATTTATTAGCACTATTGCTCACTGTATATTTCTTGATTGTTTTGCAGTTACCTTTTGAAATGTATTCACTCCCTACCTACCCTTCCCCGGGTACACCTGGAATGAGCCTTGGCTCATTCACCTTCCCTTGTCACCTATTAGAAAATAAATACATAAAATTCACCTACTATTATTATCCTCTTTCAGTTTGCTTCATCTCTTCACTCAAACTATATAAAACCCAAAATTTAAATACAGTACTTTTTCAGACTTGCTTGAGCCTCCCCTTGAATAGGTTGGGGCCTCCCCAGGGAGGCTGGCCTCACCATTTGAGAACCCCTGCCCTAGAAGAAAGAATAAAATGATTTCAGAAATGTTTAGTTTCTTGTATTATCACAACAGTTCTTCATAAATGTATACTATAAATGTTATAAATGGCTACTTCCACTTATCAATTAAAAAAGTTCCAGAAAAGCAGCAGGTGGTTAACTAAACAATGTGCCATGCTATGATCACAGAAACTACTCATTCTGCCAGTGTTTGTGCAGTGAAAAAAATAAATAAATAAAACATCTGAAAACATTGTGCAGAGGACTGGATTGAGGAAAGCAACTATGTGGCAGCATTCCAAGTTGTTATGCTGCAGTAGTGACATAGCTAGTGCAGCATAACAGCTGTGATGACATAGCTACTGCAGCATAACAACTCTATCCATAACAACATTCTACCATACGCGATTATTGTATAATACTGTGTGAAATATATGTGTGTTTGACTCTTTTTGATTTCAATATGAAATTAACTCATGCAGTCTGTATAGGTTACAGAATGCTGTTCTACAACAGGGTTAAATCACATCCCATGACCTTTGAAATGTACAACATCATTTTAAATGGATAAAATTCTATATCGAAAAACACAAAAGTATACATTGTTAATATATACCATTTTATAAATGTTTTATTTCGAGAAATATTAATTGAGCAGGCCTGGTGGCACTGAGGGTTGAGGTGCTGAATGCCACACCTCTCACCATGCCGGTGACCAGGGTTCGGGAATGGACTCGGGTCACTGGGGGCTGGTAGGGGAGAGGAACAGATTGAGCATCCCACAACAGCTCTCCTTCCTCTGGGGTGGGTCAGGGTACTGCAGCGCACTGTAGCAGTGACAGGCAGAGGCCAGTAGCACTACAGAAGCGAGCAATAGCAAGGGGGGATCGCGGAGATCAGCTCCGCATGGAGGAGAATGATATGTATGATAACAAAAAAATAACATATTAGTCGCATTTGTAAGAAAATTTCATGTTTGTCACCAGCACCATGAGGTGAAAAAATGGGTATAAAAATTTGTGCCTCAGCATATGTGGAAGTCGAATTACTTTCTTTTGTGGATGAATAAAATATATTTCTGATTAATTGAACGTTTCTGTATGTTTTTTCCAGCTGAAAATTTTCATTTAATAAGTGCTATGCCACACATCAGGCATGATTATACTGGGAAGGAATGCATGTCCCTCGTGCCTCACAACGCACCAGATGCATGCATTAAGGCCTAGTGTACACATGGTGTGCTGTGAGTTATAGCTGAGTTAGTGTCTATCTCTTTGGTTTCCTACTGTTTCTTAACTGTATTATGTAATCATCTGTCTTATGTCATATAAGGATACCCGGTGTGTGTACCAAAATGGTGGGTGGAGAGGAGTACATATGATGTTCTTGCAGATTGGGAATGTGAATCTTAAAACCAGCTACATACATCCCCTTTCATGTTAAATATGTTAAGTTATTAACCTATATCAACTTTTTTGGAGTAAGACATATTGCTAAAATATAACTTGAAAGTATTCAATTTACAAAACAGATTGTGATCCAGAATTCTCTAAAATTCACCAAATCGACTCTTTTTTTTTTTAATTTCATGGGGGGGGGGCATGCCCCCGAACCCCTCTAGCAAGGCTGGGTTTTCGAACTTGAATAGAGTTCCTGTACTTCTTTTGAACCACTTTCATCACTGAGTAGGGGGTACAGCAGTTAAAAACATAGCTGCTGTAGCTTTGTAATGGTGATTACAAAAGTGTTCTGTGGAGTCTTGTGGGAACCTCTCACAAAAAGCAGGGGCAATCAGAGCAGTTAGATTATATAAACTGGAATGTCTGTGACTGGCTTGGTGTATGGACAGGGTGCCATTTGGGTCAATGTTGGTATTGGGCCAACCTTGGAAAGTGCCTTTTGCATGGCAGGCAACAGGGAGTGTTTTTCCATTGTTGTCAGTTTGCCATTCAGTTTGGAAGGAAGATTTGTCAGGGACCACAACTGAAGCAGTGAGTTAGGCATCCTTGCCTTCCTGGACAGTAATCAATTTGTTGGTAACATCTATGCTAACTCCTTCAGGGATGGTGATGAGTTTTTCTGCTGGGGTCATGTATCTTCCCTGAAGATGATCAAGTAGTGGAAGGAGTTGCCTTAGACGGTTGCTTTCGGATATAGTTTTCGTATCCTTGCCATGGACAAAGGGGAGTGCTCCTAATAGCAGGAGAGCCAGGTGCATCATAGCCATCTCACAAGAATACTTGTAAGGAAAAAGAAAAGGTCAGTAGGTACAATTCCGCCCAATGGGGTTAGGAAAAGTAATTATGCTCCATTATACAGTTTTAAGTGGTTTGTATGCAACCATTTCTCAGTATGTTTTCTCTGCTGAAGGAGTCTAGCTTGGTAGACTGTGGGATGACTTTGTTGACAATGGGGTAGGGTCCTTCCCATTATTGGAGAAAGAGTGTATAGGGTGAGCAAATCTGAGTACCATTACCTGATTTCTGACTTGCCAGTCCACTTCTTGTGCATGTTTGTCAAACTGCAGTTCGGACTGTTGTTGGGCCTTGCCCATGCGGTGTGCAGCATACAAGTGGGTTTTAACAACGTTATCTTTGAGTTTTGCAACATATTTGTCTACAGACACTCTGTCTGCAGTGGGTGTATTCAGATCAAATAACAGGTGTTCATGTAGTCTCATGGTTCTACCAGTCATCACCTCGAAGGGTGTCAGCTGGGTGGTGGCTGAAGGAGTACCCCTAGTCACCATAAGGAGCAAAGGCAAAAGGGAATCCCAGTCCTCGGGATTGTCCTTGATGAATCTGGAAAGGATTTGCTTAATCCATCTGTTGGCTGTTTCTACTTGACCTGATGATTGAGGGTGGTAGGGTATGTGGAACTTCTGCTGTACCCCTAGAATTTCAAATGTTTCTTGCATTAACTTACCTGTAAAGCTGGTTCCTTTGTCAGAGTCTACCTTGAGAGGTAGGCCCCACCTGGAGAACAATTGTTCTACCAGGACTTTTGCCGTTGCCATGGCTGTACATTTCTGAGTGGGGAAAGTTTCAACCCACTTGGAAAATAGGTCAGCAACCATAAATGCATACTTGCTGTTTCACTGGTATTGGTCAGGAGACCAATAAAGTCAATTTGGATCACATGCCAAGGACCAGATTGTCTCTGGGGAAGTAGTTTGGCATTTCGTTTGGTTGGGGCTAGATTGTTCTGAGCACAAATCAGGCAGTTCTCTATGTAGTGTCTGACACCCTTTGTGATGCCTCGCCACCAACCAACAGTTTTCAGTCTCTGCAGTGTGTTTTCCACCCCTTGGTGTTCACCAGTTGGGGTGTCATGAAGTTGGTGAATGAATTCAGATCTCAAGGATTCAGGAACTACCCACAGCTTGTAGTTTGAGTCATCAGACTTATACCAGATCAGTTTATTGTCCTGGGACAGATGCAGTTGGTTTGCATGTCTTTTGTAAGGGCTGTGAGTAGGCAGTTATTGTTCAGTTCCTTTGTCAAGGAATCTGAACACATCTCTCAATTGAAGGTCAGACTTTTGTGTGGTGGACAGGTCCAGTGGCACAAAAGGTTCAGGTTTCCTCTTTATAGCAGCTACCTAGAGCATCGGGGTGAGCCATTTCCCATGTCTCCCCCCTCAAGCACCCTCTTTGGCAAGATTGTCTGCTCGATCATTGAAAGAATGGTATGGATCACACTTTGAGTGGGTCTTCACTTTATGAATAAACAGTTTGTGTTTAAAGTGTTGGGTCAGTTTGTGAATGTAGACAAAATGTACTTTGTACTTCATTGGGGTGCCATCAGAAGATGCAAAGGAGTTCAGTTCTTCTGCCAGAAAGGTAAAAATTCAGTCAGAGGGCAACAGACCCAGTTGGAGTTTGTGAAAATAATGGTGTTCTCTACTCCATGTTGTATCCGTTCAAGGGCACATGCCACAGCTGCCAATTCTGCATACTGGGATGATGCAACACTGCAGTGCTTGGAAGCATGTACAGTATTACCATTAGGATACATGATGAACACTTCAAATCTGGTTACCTGTTCCCCTTGATAGTATGAGGCAGAGCCATCAGTAAAGACATGACATAGGGAGATGTCAGCAAGGAATTTTGGAGTAGCATGAAGAAAAGGGCCTGGTTCAGGCAAGGCAGGTGATTGGAGTGTACAGTTATGTGGGGCTCCTTGGTACAAAAGACCATGAGCTAAAATTGAGGGCATCTTGGCAGGGTGGGCCTGTATGTCATAGTCCTGGAGAAGAAGAGACAAGTGAGTCAGTCTGGTGTTGGATACTGATCCATTCTTTACTCAATCTGATAGCAGAAAGGTCGTGGGGGTGTAGTTAGTGTTCAGAATGATAGGTGAGTACCCAACAATGTACAGACAATGCTTGACAGCCCAGTAGGTAGACAGAAGGTTTCTTTCACAAAGGATATACTTCTGTTCAACTGGAGACAGCATTTGGGATGCATAAGCAATAGGTCTCAAGGTACCATTCACTTTCTGAACAAGGACTGCAGACATGGCAATGTCTGAAGTGGCTGATTCCAGATGGAATGGTAAGGACGGATTGGGGTTCACTAAGGCTGGAGCAGAGGCCAGGGCCTGTTTCAGAAGTGTCACAGCTTGAGTGTGGATGGGGCCCCAAGTCCAGGGAACATCTTTTTTGAAGAACTCATTCAGAGGATCAGCCTTCTGTGCAAAATCACAAATAAAGTCCTTAGAATAGTTGACCATGCCCAGGAAACATCTGAGTGTTGCCACACTATTGGGTAGTGGCAAATCTTGTAGGCCTTGGATTTTCTTCCAAGCCGGGCACCTGCCCTGTTCTGTTATGTGCAGGCCAAGAAAGATAACTTCTTTCTGACAGAGTTGTGCTTTTTCAGGATTACACTTGAGGTCTGCCCTCTGTAAGAGGGTCAGTAGTTCATCAAGGAGGTCAAAATGTTGCTCCTTGGTGGCAGTTGCTAATAGTAGATCATCCACATACTGCAGAAGACATTGTGGGGCAGAGAAACCCTGTAGAGCATCCATCATATGTAGATGGAAAAGGGAGGGGCTATTGTGGAACCCCTGAGGTAAGCAGGTCCATGTGTGCTATCAACCCTCAAAGGTAAAAGCAAACTTATATTGACTTTCCAGAGCTAAGGGCAGTGACCAAAAGCCATTGCAGATGTCAAGGGCGCTAAACCATCTATGATCCAGGGTTAGCAGTTTGAGCACATCAGGTGCTTATGCTACAGTAGGTGAGCAACTAGGAGTTGTCACAAATGCACTCAGCAGGTCAGGCCCTCTGCTTCCACAGTGCCAAGCTCAGAGTGCAATAATGCGAACAGGTAATGGACAGGGTAACCTTCCTGTCTGCTTTTGTGTCTGAATCACCTTTAGTCTCAAGTTCTGGGGGGATTCAAACTGTGAACCTTATGCTAGTGTACCCAATGTACAGTCTCATATATGTACCCTCTTCGGGGATTGCGGTACAATCTTTCACCAGGGGCACCCAGCCAGGCTTCCAAAATGAATCCTTTTAACTCTATAAGAGACCTTAGGTATATTCTTAACATTTTACTCAAGCTCAGTAACACCATCAAGCTGTTGAACAATTGTCAGACTTAACCTCTTATACGTCACATGGAAAAAGAACTGGCAGACACCCAGGCAGTCTTTTAAATAAAAGATTCTTTACTAAAAGATGATAAAAATATGAAAAATTTAAACACAGAACAATATATCAAAAAACTCACAATCACATAAAAGAACAAGGGAAAAGTACAAAACATAAACTCCTACCACAATACATTTAGACCTTTTCTATCTAATGTATTACCTCTGTAAGTGCTTTTAAAGTTAAATCAGAGAGCTGTGTCTCTCTCTCGGAGTCCCATAATAATACAACATTTCAGACACAAGCATTCAGTTTAAACTCTGTGTCTCCACACCCCTTCTATGAGTCATCTAATAATAATAATAATAATAATAATAATAATAAATGTATTTATAGGGCACCTTATCTATAACCAAGGCACCTTACAATTTGAAACAGCAAAAACAATTTAAAACAGAACAAACATCAATAAAATTAGCATAAAAGTAATAGTACACTAAAAGAAGAAGAAAAAAAAACTCAATCACTGTATGACTGGTGCCACAAATACATTTTTAAAGATTGTTTAAATCCCTCCACAGTAGTGCACTCCCGTAGCCGATGGGGTAGAGAATTCCAAAGGGTGGGGGCTTCCTACATGAAAGCCCTCACCCCAGATAATTTTAAACGTACCCTTGGAATCTCTAGCAACCCCTCATCGGCCGAGCGGAATGATCACCGAGGGTAATAAGGAACCAGGAGCTCTTTCAGGTAATCCAGACCCAGTCCATGTAGAGCTTTAAAAGTCAGCAAGCTGACTTTGAAGGTGATCCGCCACTGTACTGGCAGACAGTGCAGTTCGCGCAGCACCAGCGAAATATGACACGATCGAGCAGATCCCATCAAAAGCCAGGCCACTGCATTCTGCAGTAGCTGCAAGCAACAGATTTCTACCCCAGGAAGCCCTAGATAAAGGGAGTTGCAGTAATCTAAGCGCGAGGACACAAAGGCATGGACCAATGTAGGAAGGTCGTCAGATGGAACCAGATGCCTAACCCTGGCGATATTCCTAAGATGATAAAAGGAAGATTTGATGACAGCCGACACCTGCGAATGCAGGGTCAGCCCCTCATCAAAAATTACCCCCAGGTTATGTACCCGTTCATAGGTCGGGAGTAAAACACCACTGAGAAAAATTCCAAAGGATGAACCAACCCCAAACCTTGCTATCCGGTGACCCGGGTCCACAACCAGCACCTCAGTTTTTTCAGAGTTCAACTTCAGCCAGCTGGAATCCATCCACTCCTGGATTTCTTTCAGACAGTTATTAAAGACAGAGACAGTTCCAACCTGGTCGGGTGCGAAAGAAAGGTAGTGCTGGGTATCATCAGCATAGCAGTGAAACCTCAGCCCATACCTTCTTACAATGTCTCCGAGGGGTAGCATGTACACCGAAAACAACATGGGTGAAAGCACAGAATCCTGAGGTACCCCACATGACAGAGAAGTAGGGCCTGAAGAAAAAAACCCAGACACCACTCTCTGTGTTCTACCTGTGAGGGACGATGTAAACCACCTGAGGACTGTTCCCGACAGTCCACAGATGTACCTCAGATGACCCAGCAATACCTCATGGTCTACGGTGTCAAATGCTGATGAGAGATCCAAAAGAACCAAGGTGGAGCGGCTCTTCTGATCTCTAGCCATCAGGAGCTCATTGAGCACCCGAACCAGTGCTATCTTGGTACTACGTCTCTTTTGAAAACTGGACTGGAGTGGTTCATAGATGTCATGGATGCTCAAATGGTCTTCCGGTTGTGCTGCCACTACTTTCTCAATCACCTTCCCTAAAAAGAGGAGGTTCGAGATGGGTCTGTAGTTTGCATGGCAGTCTGGTTCCAAGGTAGCTTTCTTCAAGAGAGGTGTCACCACCGCCTCTTTCAGGGAGCTAGGAAACGCTCCAGATTCCAAGGAGCACCAGACTATCCATGCAAGGACTGGACTGATGACATCAATACAACCCAAAATTAGGGAAGTTGGTCCAGGGTCCAAACTACAGCACATAGGGCACACACCCTAGATAATCCACATGACATCCATGAACTCCAGTCGGCTGAAGGTACTCCAAGAAAATCGAGGTGCAGTGACCTCGAACTGATCAAATGCAACGCCCAAAGAGTGTGCTGGCTGGAGTGCCGCCCTGATGTCGGCCACCTTATTAGCAAAGAATTGAGCAATTTCATCGCACTCTAATTGCGAAAAAGCTTTCGGACCTGTAGACAGGCTGGGTTGCACAGTCTGTCCACAGTATGGAAAAGCTGAGCTAGTTGATTCTGAGCAGCCACAGTCTCCCCGGACAGGAACTCTGCCTTCTTACAGGTGATTGCAGATTGATAGACTTCATAATGGTCCATCAATCTAAGGTGGTCGGTTTCAAGAGCGGACTTCCGCCAGCAATGCTCTAACTTTCGTCCTAGTCTCCGCATCTCCCTCAGAGTCCCATCAAACCAAGTTGATCGAGGTGAAGGGAGAGAGGGTGAACACGGACGGGAGCAATGGAATTCAGAGCCGCTGAGACGGCCACATTATAGGCTGTCACGAGGGTCTCTGGGTCACTGCTTACAAACGAGAGGGATGAAAGGTCAAGCACCTCTGCTAGGCTATGAGAACTATCTCGTAAAGGGCGGTACTTAATCATCTCCACTGGGGTAAGCCTACAAAGGGGGGTGCTAATACTAAACTCCACGGTGTAGTGATCAGACCACCCCATGGGTTCCACCCCCAAGCAAGATGTTTCGATCCCTAGGAGGAAGACTAAGTCAAGGGAGTATCTGTATTTATGAGTAGCAGTGGTAACCACCTGTGTGAGGCCCAGAGATGTCACCAACTGGAAGAAGTGCTGACCAAATTGCAAGAGTTCGTCATCGACCCAGGCATTAAAGTGACCCAGAACCATCAGTCTGGGTGACTCAAACGTCATGTCAATGACGAAGTCCGCCACTTCCTGAAGGAATCGCTTCTCATCACCGGATGGACGATAAATGAGGGCAATCTGATAACCTACACCTGCTACAATGGCACACTCAAATGACTCAGCCTCCTCAACTAGTACACTCATTAGGTTAAGTTCGGTCTTGAAACAGACCGCAACCCCCCCCCCCACACCGTGGTCCAGTCTTGGGCGGTGTATCACTGAGTACCCAGCTGGAGTTAAAGCCTCCAAAATGGGGCCAGAATTCTCATCCAGACAGGTCTCAGTGATGCATGCCAGGTCCACCGTTTGGACAAGATCTGCAATAATTGCAGTCTTGTTCTTGACGGACCTGGCATTGCACAACACCGCCCGAGTTGGACGAACCTCCCAGACTGCCCGAACTACCTGCCCACCACAACTGGTTGTGCCCTTGGGTATGGAAACCAGACATGGAGAACCACGTTCTGAGTTTCATTTCGCCCCAGGGTGTCTCCTGGATCTTACCACTCCGATACGATGGCCCCCCTCATTCACCCTTCACTGTTCGAAGCCCCCCACCCCCCCTCCATCTCCTACGCACAATACCTAACGCTCTACAGCACTGGTAAACTGCAAACTTAAGGGGAGGAGTGAAGAAAGGGCGGAGGGCACGGAGAGCAGAGGGTGAATAGTGCACAACTGTGGGGGCAGGCATCCAGCACATTCCACACAGCTCAATCAATAAACAAAAACTCCTTTAACCAAATAATCCCAACTATTCAACAAGTTGAATAGTAAGCTTAAATAAATTAAATTAAATCAAAGATCTAAACAAATTGGGTCTAAGGCTTATAGTTAGTTGATTCTAAAATCCCCCAAAATAAAACCCATTAAATAAATCACAATATAAACAGTTTAACAGTTCTTTGAAAACGAATGACCAGCAATCCACAAATCAAACAATTAAGTCCAGATATTCAATGAATAGACCAGGGAAGCTCCCACCTCCCCTGATCAATAATACTAGTGCTTCCCAGTCCCAGGTTCTACTCTCACCAGAGTATAAGTGACAAGCAACAGAAATAAAAAATAAAACAAGCTGAAGAAAGTCAATCCATAACCACCATAGTGAATCCAATGTCCTTTGCAGCAGATAACCAGCAGTCCAGAAATCAAACAGTTAGACAGATATATTCCAATGTTGAATGTATAGGCCCATCGGAAATTATTAAAAATAAAATAAATTATACAATCAATCCATATCCAGCATAGTAAGGCCGCGTTGATTCAATCAGTCTGGCAGTCCGGGAATCCCCAGTACAGCAGCGGGCTGAAATGTGCAAATCAAGAACCTAGAGGAGGCTCCCCTCCAAGTGTAGCAGCTCACAGGCCTTGGTATCCAGCCTCAACGCCACCATAACTACAACCCCTGGGCAGGCCTCAAAGCACGACCCACAGGAGGCCTAGGTGAACCCAACCAACTCTCAGACTCCCTGGAGAATCGTCTGGCAACTCCCGCTTGGTCACGGGAAACACACTAGCCATTTAGCCCCAGACACAATAGAGGAGCCCCCCCCACCTGACACAATTCCCAAACCGCCGCTGTTTTGGTAACCAATTAGATTCACAGATACTAAACAAATATTTTTGCTCAGTATTTACAAATGAAGAGGGGGAGGTACCTAAAACAAACAATAGAAACACTCTGGATACAGATTTGCACATTTCAGCCCGCTGCTGTACTGGGGATCCCTGGACTGCCAGACTGATTGAATCAACGCGGCCTTACTATGCTGGATATGGATTGATTGTATAATTTATTTTATTTTTAATAATTTCTGGGAGGCACTGATAAGCAGCAGGAAAATCCCAGTCTTCCCCTACAAAACAGGGTACTAAATGAGAAAAAGACCAAGGTAGAAAGGTCAGTGGGGGATGCTGTTACAGACGGTAAAGGCATCAAAAAATGGAGAGCAATGAGTACCAATACCTGTAGTCTGGGTAACAAGCTTCCTGAATTAGTGGCCTTGATGGAGGAGGAACATCTGGATATTGTGGCAGTCACAGAAACATGGTACGCACAGAACCATGACTGGGACGTAAACATACCAGGATAGACTATCTACAGGAGGGACAGGAAGGGTAAAAGAGGAGAAGGAGTAGCTCTCTACAGAAGGGAAGGAATCAAAGCAACAGAACAAAAGGGTAAACAGGTAGGAGAAGAAGCACTATGGGTCAATTTGGAGGCAGGCAATGGCATCACAATCCGCACAGGGGTTGTATACAGACCCCCCTCTCAGGGGGAGGAAATGGACAAGGAAATGACAGAAAGTATACTCAGAATGTCAGAAAAAGGGGAGATATTGCTGATGGATGATCTGAATATGCCAGATGTTAACTGGAGTGCAGTTGCAGCAGCCACTTCTAACAGTGGGGTTATTCTAGATGCCCTACAGGGGGCATGCCTTAGACAACTAGTATTGGAACCCACTCGAGAGGGAGCAATCTTAGACCTGGTTCTCTCAAATGGAGATGGAGAGAGGACAACAGATGTAGAAGTGGGTTGCCATCTGGGAACTAGCGACCATTGAACAGTATGGTTCACAATAAACACAGCAATAGAGTCAAGCCATACAAAGGCAAAAGTACTGGACTCCAGGAGGGCTGACTTTGCCAAAATGGGTGAGTGCCTAAGGAATGCACTAGCAAATGGGCAGGAAGGAGGGGTGGAAGAACAATGGGAATAATAAAAACTGCCATCACAGAGGTAACAAGCCTTTGTGTGAAACAAATAAACAAAACCAAATGATGTAAGAAACCACTATGGTTCTCAAAAGAGGTGGCAGTGAAGGTTCAAAAGAAAAAGAAAGCATTCAGAAAGTACAAGGAATCACAGAAGGAGCAGGACAGAGAATTGTATCAGTTAAAGCAAAAGGAAGCTGGGAAGGCAGTCAGAACAGCAAAGGCCTGAACAGAGGAAAAGATAGCCAACTCAGTTAAGAAGGGGGATAAAATCTTTTTTGGGTACATCAGAGAGCGAAGGAAGACCACGGGAGAAATAGTGAGGCTTAATAGGGGGGTTGGGTGGGCAGAGGGTGACGGTGAAAATGCAGAGATACTAAACAAATATTTTTGCTCAGTATATACAAATGAAGAGGGGGAGGTACCTAAAACAAACAATAGAAACACTCTGGATACAGAAGTTGATACCAGCCCATTTACAGAAGAAAGGGTTCTGAAAGAACTCTTAAAACTGAAGGTGGCCAAAGCAATGGGGCTTGACGGGATTCATAGAAACACAGAAACATAGAAACATAGACTTTGACGGCAGATAAGGACCACTTGGCCCATCTAGTCTGCCCATTTCCCTACCTACAGGATAGGTCGCAGATCCTAGTTAACCAACAGCCTATTCTTCCTACTCCCCACAAGAATTGCCTTATGTCTGTCCCATGCATTCTTGAATTCTCCCACAGTTTTAGACCCACAACCTCCTCAGGAAGGCTGTTCCATGCATCCACTACCTCTCTGTGAAATAATACTTCCTCACATTGCCCCTGAACCACCCTCCTCTTCTATCTTTAAATTGTGTCCCTTGTTCTTGCAAGTCTCTTTTTCTAAAAGATGCTACCTCTTGGACTTTGTTGATTCCACTGAGGTACTTAAAGTTCCTATAATGTCCCCTTCTCCCTTCTTTCCTCAAGGGTATACATATTAAGCTCCTTTAGTCTCTCCTCATACGGCTTCTTGCAGACCCTGCACCATTGTAGTTGCCCTCCTCTGGACTACCTCTATCCTGTCTATGTCCTTGTGGAGATGGGGTCTCCAGACCTGGACACAGTACTCCAGATGGGGTCTCACCAACTGTCTGTACAGAGGGATAACAACTTCCTGTTTTCTGCTGCTGATGCCTCTCCCTATACATCCCAGTATACCCCAGCCCTCCCTACTGCCTTCTCACATTGCTTGCTAACCTTAAGGTCATCTGATATGATTACCCCCAGGTCCCTTTCCTTTTTTGTTGTTGTTACTACCTCCTCACCCATTGTGTATTCTTCCCCTGGGTTCTTGTTTCCCAGGTGCATTATTTTGCACTTCTTGCATTGAATCCTAGCTGCCATACTTTGACCATTCCTCCAACCTTGCCAAGTCCCTTTCATCCTTTCCACGCCTCCTTGTGTATCAACCCTGTTGCAGATCTTTGTGTCATCTGCAAAAGGCATACTTTTCCTTCCAGTCCCTCTGCAATGTCACTGATGAAGACATTAAAAAGGACTGGACCCAATACTGAACCCTGCGGTACCCCACTAGTAACCCCTATTTCTTCAGAGTGGACTCCATTTACAATTACCTTCTGTGTCCTGTTGTGCAGCCAATGTTTTACCTAGGCTGCCACCCTGGGACCCACTCCCAGGCTGGTTAATTTGACTATTAATCTTTTGTGTGGACTGTGTCAGATGCCTTGCTAAAGTCTAGGTAGGCCATGTCCACAGCCCCTCCCTGATCTACTACTTTGGTCACCCAGTCAAAGAAATCTATTAGATCTGTCTGGACATGACCTTCCCGCTGTGAACCCATGCTGCCTTGGGTCCTGTGCTCCACTGGCCTCTAGGTACTCAACTATTCTTTCCTTCAGAAGTGACTCCATCACTTTCCCTACCACTGAGGTCAGACTGACAGGTCTGTAGTTTCCTGCCTCTGTCTTGGTCCCACTTTTGTGAAGGGGAATCACATCCACCTTCCTCCAGTCCTCGGGTACCACACCATCCTCCCATGATTTATTAAAAAGAGTAGCCAGTGGTTTCACTAGTTCTCCTTAATTCTTTTAGAATTCTGGGGTGAATTCCATCAGGACCCATTGCTTTGTCCACCTTCAGTTTTAGGAGTTCTTGCAGAACCCTTTCTTCTGTGAAAGGACTGGGATCGACTTCTATCAAGAGTGCTTCTGTTAATTGATTAGGCACTTCCCCTCCTCTTTTGTGAATACTGAGCAGAAATATTCGTTCAGTATCCCTGCTTTTCACTGTCCCCTCTGCCCACCCACCGCTCATTCTATTGCTTTTCACTGTCCCCTCTGCCCACCAACCGCTCATTCTATTCAGCCTCACTATCCCTCCCTTTGTCTTTCTCGCTTCTGATGTACCTATAAAAGGTTTTATCCCCTTCTAACTGAGTTGGCTATCTTTTTCCTCAGTTTGAGCCTTTGCTATTCTGACTTCCTCCTGCTTCCTTCTGCCTTAACTGGTACAGCTTTCTGTCCTGCTCCTTCTGTGTTTCCTTATACTTCCAGAATGCTATCTTTTTCTTCCTGACTTTCACAGCCACCTTTTGAGAACCATAGTGGCTTTTTCTTTTTTTGATTTGTTTATTTGCTTCCACAAAGGCTTGTTGCCTCTGTGATGGCAGTTTTGTTGATTCCCATTGTTGCTCCACACCTCCTTCTAGCCTGTTTGCTAGTGCTTTCTGAGCCACTCTCCTTCTGCAAAGTCAGCCCTCCTAAAGTCCAGTACCCTCACTTTGTATGGCTTGACTCTGTAGCTGAGTTTAATGTGAACCACACTGTTTAATGGTCACTTGTCCCAGATGGCAACCCACTTCTAGATCTGAGATCCTCTCACTGCCCCCGCTTGAGAGCACGAGGTCTAAGATTGCTCCCTCATGAGTGGGTTCCAAACTAGCTGTCTAATGCCTGCCACCTGTAGGGCATCAAGAATGGCCCTGCTCTGGATGTGGCTGCAGCAAATGTGCTCCAGTTAACATCTGGCATATTCAGGTCTCCCATCAGCAGTATATCCCCTCTCTGCCATTCTAAGAATGCCTTCTATCATATCCTTGTCCATTCCCTCCCCCTGACATGGGGGTCTGTACACAATCTCTGTGCGGATTGTGGTGCCCTTTCAGTTTCCAAGGTGACCCACAGTGCCTCCTCTCCTCCTGTTTACTCTTTTGTTCAGTTGCTTTTATCCCTTCCTTTACATAGAGAGCTACTCCTCCCCCTCTTCTTCCCTGCCTGTCTCTCCTGTAGGTTATGTACCCTGGTTTGTTAACATCCCAGTCATGGTTCTCTGTGTACCATGTTTCTGTGACTGCTATGATATTCAGGCATCCCTCTTCCATCAAGGCCACCAGCTCAGGGAGCTTGTTGCCCAGACTACGGGCATTGGTACTCATTACCCTCCATTTCCTGATGGCCTTACTCCTTTGCCCCATCCCTGTCCTTCTTGCCTTTGTCACTTTCTCCATTTACCCCTGCCCTTCTCCCTATCGACACCTCTATGTTGGTGTTTGCCGCACTTACTACCATGATTATTTGGGGGGCTAGGATTTCCCTGCTCTTTCCAGTGCCTCCCTTGGCTAGTTTAAAAGCTTGCCAATGAAGCATTTAAACCTATCACCTAGGATCCTGGTTCCCTCCCGGACAGATGCAGCCCATCATGCCAGTATAGGCTCAGATCACCCAGGTGGACCCCCAGTCCCCAATGAAGCCAAATCCTGAGCTCCACACCAGTTTTTCAACCACTGATTGAATCCCATGGTGCGGAACACCCTACCCTCTCCTATGCCATAGATGGGCAGCATCTCCGAGAAGGTTACCGTGCATGCTACTTGACTAAGGCCCCTCCCCAATTCCACAAACTCTTCCTGCACTTCTCTAATCCCTTTCTTAGCCAGGTCATTTGTCCCTAGGTGGACAATGACATCCAGCTCCCTCCCCTGTGCAGTTGCTCCGGTGATCCTGAGGATTCGCTCCCTGTCCCTCCAAGCCATGGCGCCAGGCAGGCACCTTACCTCCCTCTCCCCTTCCTCCCCCAGTTCTACCTTCCTAACAATGGAGTCCCCCACCAGGAGTTGTTTCCTTCCCCTGCAGGGTCCCCTGCCACCTCCTGTGGGTCTCCTTGTGGAGGTTCCCAGCATCCTCCTTGGTCTCCACTGCAGGTGCCTCCATAGAGGAACCACACTTTGCTAGAATGGCATAGGAATTGTGGAGAGGTACAACTGGAGGGATGCACCTCTGTTCCACCACCCTTCCCCTCCCTGAGCCCACTGTGGTCCAACCGCTCCTCTTTCTTGGCAACCTCTGAGGCAACGGCAGTGGCACTGGTGGTCCCCGGATGGAAGAGGAGGTCCCACAAATCCTGGCCAACTCAGCCTGGAGATGAGCAACCTCCTCCCTCAGCCCAGAGAGGTGCCTGCAGATGGGACAACACCGCATCCTCCAGAATGTCTCCCAGAAGACTGCTGCTCCTCAGCCACTGCACTGCACCACTCCAATCATGTCTTATTTCTGGCCCCTTAACTGTTTGCAATCCTTGCTCTTTCCTCTGTTTTTTTTTCTCTCTCTCCTTACTTTCTGCATGTGTGCCCTTTAAGCTCCTGATTGTCCTGTTCTGAGACAAGAATATCCTATATTTCTCAGTAGACCACTTACTTGCTCAGAGGCAGACCTCCAGCAGCTAGAGGGGGCTGGAGAGCTACTCTTGCCCTTCTAGAATGGTGGGTCTTTGGTGGTTCTGTGATCACTCACTTCCTGCTCCCAAACAGGAAGTTCCTGTTGTCAGTCAAATCCTGTGCCTATAAAAATAGAACTAGCTTGGGGTGGAGGGGAGGTAAGGAGGGCAATATAATCCCAGTAGAGAAGTTCAGTCACACAGCAGTCCTTTCTCCTGGTGTCTTCTGCCAAGCTATTAGCAGAATATTTCTAAGGCAGTCTTTAAATGTAGCTTCCTTCTAGCTAAGCCACTCCCCCTACTTACTAGATCTTTCTACAAGTAATTTAAACCTCACAGCAGTTAAGTCCTTTCAATCACCTGAGATTTACACCTAAATAACTCTTCAGATACCCATTCAGTTCAGTTAACTCAGACAAACACACACTTTTTTTTTGTTTTCTATGTTAGTTTTTTTTTTTTACCCTAAATTAAAGGTCCCAGCAGTCCTTTCTCCTGGTGTCTTCTGCCAAGCTAGAATTCTAAAAGAACTAAGGGTAGAACTAGTGACACCACTGACTACCCTCTTTAACAAATCATGGGAGGATGGGATGGTACCTGAGGAGTGGAGGAGGGCAGATGTGATTCCCCTTCACAAAAGTGGGAGCAGGGCAGATGCAGGAAACTACAGACATGTTAGTTTAACCTCAGTGATAGGGAAAATGATGGAATCACTTCTGAAGGAAAGAATTGTCGAGTACCTAGAGGCCAGAGGGGCACAGGACCCAAGGCAGCATGGATTCACAGCGGGAAGGTCATGCCAGATGAATCTAATAGATTTCTTTGACTGGGTGACCAAAGTAGTAGATCAGGGAGGGGCTGTGGAAATAGCCTACCTAGACTTTAGCAAGGCATTTGACACAGTCCCACACAAAAGATTATTATACAAGTTAGCCAGCCTGGGAGTGGGTCCCAAGATGATAGCCTGGGTAAAGAATTGGGTGGAGAATAAAACACAGAGGGTAATAATAAATGGAGTCCACTCTGAAGAAAGGGGGGTTACTAGTGGGGTACCGCAGGGTTCAGTATTAGGACCGGTCCTCTTCAATGTCTTTATAAGTGACATTGCAGAGGGACTGGAAGGAAAAGTACGTCTCTTTGCAGATGACACAAAGATCTGCAACAGAGTTGATGCACAAGGTGGGGTGGAAAGGATGAGAAGGGACTTGGCAAGGTTAGAGGAATGGTCAAATGTATGGCAGCTTAGATTCAGTGCTAAGAAGTGCAAGGTAATGCATCTGGGAAACAAACACCAGGGGAAAAGTACACAATGGGGGGGTGAAATACTAACAACAACAAAAATGGAAAGGGACCTGGGGGTAGTCATATCAGATGACTTAAAGGTGAGCAAGCAATGTGAGAGGGCAGTAAGGAGGGCTGTGGGGATACTGGGATGCATAAGGAGAGGCATCACCAGTAGAAAACAAGAAGTTGTTATCCCTCTGTACAGACAGCTGGTGGGACCCCATCTGGAGTACTGTGTGCAGTTCTGGAGACCCAATCTCCGCAAGGACATAGACAGGATGGAAGCTCTCCAGAGGAGGGCAACTAAAATGGTGCAGGGTCTGCACTGGAAGACATATGAAGAGAGACCAAAGGAGCTTAATATGTATAGCCTTGAGGAAAGGAGGGAGAGGGGGACATGATAGAAACTTTCAAGTACCTCAAGGGAATCAACAAAGTCCAAGAGGGTAGCATCTTTCAAAAAAGAGGTGTGCAAGAACAAGGGGGCACAATTTGAAGCTGGGGGTGGCTCAGAGGTAATGTAAGGAAGTATTTTTTCACAGAGAGGGTTGTGGATGCATGGAACGGCCTTCCGGAAGAGGTTGTGGAGTCCAAAACAGTGGTTGAATTCAACCATGCATGGGACAGTCATAAGGCAATTCTAGGGGGAGTGGGTAGAAAGAAGCAGGCTGCTGGTTAACTAGGATCTGCAGCTTATCCATTAGGTAGGGAAATGGGCAGACTGGGTGGGCCAAGCGGTCCTTATCTGCCATCAAATTCTATGTTTCTATGTTTCTGTGTAATGAAACATCCACTGAATGTCCTCTCACCACAACCAGTAATCTTCACGAGCAGCAGGCTTCAACTTCGTCGAAAACTTCACCACTCGTTCAAGCTGCACTCTCACTGCAGAGTCTTCATAGTAGGCGGTAAGGAAATCAAGAGTCAGGAGTAATTCAGCCCAGATCTTCGCAGCTCAATTCCACGAAGCCACACAGCAGACTCCAGGCCATTCCTCTCAGAAAAACCATCCAAATCTGCCTTGAAGTCAGAACTAAAACCACGGCTCACATATAGCGAAAAAAGCCACTAAACACCAGAGTAAACAACTAGTGCTCCCAAATAACAAGGGAGCACAACTACCGAAAAATGGCCAAACAAACGAAAAGAATGGCCATTCTAAAAACTAAACAGTAAATTCCACAAAAACAACATGGACCACCAAACTAATTTATAAAAAACCTGACTATAAGCCCACAAAACACTTACAGATACTATATAACTCACTCAGAAACCTATTTTTTTTTTTGAACTTGAAACTTTTTTTATTTAATGAATGATAAAATACCAATACATTCACATAGTAAAAATTTCCATCCGTTTTTAGGAAAGAGTACCATTACATCCAATTTTACATAAGGTAATTCTGTTTCCCAATTTTACAAAGTTCATTCCATTGACCATCTTATTTCTTTCCTTCTATTCCTTCACAGTACTGAAATATAATCATATATATCTCTATCATTACTTCAGGATTCTTTAAACCATTACTCTCTGAACTTACAGTTCACTATTTCCAACAGACAGAAATTCACCAATTTCTCTACTAATCTCTAATGCTTAAACCAAAACAAAATTAGATAAAAAAAAAAAAAAAGTTTTTCCTTTTTCTTCCTCTCTCCCCTCCTTTCCTCCTCTTTATTTTCGTTCTCAGTATCCATTATTGTAATTATCCACCTTTATTACCCTTCCTTTGTTGGGCTTACCTTCTCTTAAGGGCCTATAATACCGAGAGGCTGCCCAATATACCGGGAGGTCTCCACCCTCAAACCTAGCCCTAGGGGGGTCTCTTGAGACAAAGCCTTTCAACCTTCCTTTCTAGTTGGGGCTGTATGACCAGACCCTATTTTGGACTTACAACAATTGCTCCAAGGTGGAAACACCATCTCTCTCCTCTAAGTGATTGAAGAAGGGGAGCCATCTAGTGTTGTATTTCTCAGTGGTCAGTCTTAACCTTGCTGTGATTGCTTCCATATTCCTTATTTGGTTGATATTATTATACCATTGGGTAATTGAGGGTGCGTCCTCCCTGAGCCACCTCTGGGTGAGGGACTTCAATGCGGCCGCCACCAGGATGTAAAACAAATGTTTCTCTGTGTACTTCTTCAGGTTTGTTGGAGGGAAGCCGGCCCGCTGGCGCAGCGGTGGGATTTCCGCTTGCGACGCCAGCGACCCGGGTTCGGGAACGGACCCGGTTCGTCGGAGGGCCGGCCGAGGGGAGAAGGATTGTGCATCTGATGGGCAGCTCTCCTTCTCCGGGAGGGTGTGGGCAACATTCGAGCTCTGGGGACTCCTGGTGGAGGCCGGAGAACTTCAGCGCTGCCGACGTTCAAAACGGGAGGGGAGAGAGAGATGGGGCTGGATGCTGGCGGCCATTGCACGCCCCGCCTCCTCGGGAGGGATAATGGGAGGAACAAAATCCCACACCTTGCGTCTCGGTGACGCTCTGCCCCAGGAAAGCCCTGATTGGCCACTGGAGCCGTTCCCCCAACCAGTCACAGTTCTGCGGTCAATAGGGGTCAGAACCGTGGCCCCACTCTCTGGGGGGTAGCCGGGGATGACCGGGGAGAAGGCTATATCCGTGGCCGGGCTCCAGGGGTCCGTGACTGAGTTGATGGTTTACTTAGAGGCGTGGGGGAAAATAGGAAAATTAAAAAAAAAAAAAAAAAAAAAAAAGGTCTGTTCTGAGGGAGTCCGAGCACCAAGTTTTCAAACTTTGGGTTATCCTAGGGGAATATTTTGTTATTTCTTCAGATATTTCTGTCCAAAAGGTAGTTATGCAGGGGCAGGCCCAAAAATGTGATAATGTGTACCTTTGGACCCGCACTCCCTCCAACAATTATCCAAAGAGAGTGATGTGTAGTGATGTGAGATGGTTGGGGTCTTGAAGAATCGAATGTTAACCTTCCATCTAAATTCTCTCCAGGAGGGCGAGTTTGTTGTTTTCTGAACTCCCCCCCAAATTACTCTCCAGCTACCCTCCGGTATACCATATTCCGCTTCTGCCTCCCAATGGTCCGTTATTCTCTGAATGGCCAAAGTACCCCTATCCTCCATTAAGATTTTATATATTTGTGAAATATATGCCCTCATGTCTTGTGAGATACTCCTCTGGTAAGTTAGTTTTACTGGGGATGTTGGGCCTTGGGCTAAGCCCTAACAATGTATGCACTATCGCTTTCCTTCCCTATTAATGCTCCTGAACTAGGCTTACCAAGGAAAACTACAGTACTGTCTCTATAATGTCTTTGTCAATGGATAATGTAATGAACAACATCTACCCAATGTCATGTCTACTATGTGTAAACAGCTGAATACTGTATACCGCGATACTCTGTACTACCACATGTTTATCTACTGTATGTGTCTCTTAATGTTTATTCCCGGGTCGCCCCTGAAAAAGGGACCTTCGGGGCCCAGTGGGCTTACCCGGTCATCAAAATTCAATAAATAAAATAAATAAATAAACTCTGTTAGTCCTATATTAACCTGTATATAGTGGGTACACTGGATGTATCTGAACGTATTAGTCTCCTTCAGAGTAAATTCCCTTTGCACTTCTGCAAAGGGTTTCAGGCCTTCCTTCCCTAGAAGCTGTTTGGGATATCTAAGTCCCTTAATTGCCCACTCTGCTAGACGCCTATCTCCCCTACAAGCAGGGAAACCCGGCATGTTATACAGGGGGAGATATTCCCAGACTGATCTTGGTATCTCCCACTCTTGTCTGGCCTTCAACCACATCGACATGGTGTGCCGTGTGAATGTATTCTTGAGTTGCTTTAATTCTGTGGGAAGAATTCTCCAAGGCAGCAGGTTAAGCGGTCCTAACTGGCAATCTTCTTCTTCTTCTATCTCCCGCCATCCATGACTTCTCCCACACATCAGCATTTTTATGACCGGCAATAACTGAGCCGCTAAGAAGTACCTGGGGGAAGTCTGGGAGCCCCAGTCCCCCCTTCTCCCTGTGTTCTATTAGTATTTCCCAACGGACTCTTGTTTTTTTCCCTGCCCATATAAAGTCCGATATTTTTTTCTTTAAGTCCTTCCAGTCCTTATTGGGGATTGGTAAAGGGAGACTGGTGTAAAGAAATAAGAAACGGGGTAGGATGTTCATTTTAACAGTATCTATTCTATTTGTAAGTGTTAGTGGAAGAGCTGACCACCTATTTATGTCCGCATACACTTGTTGCTTTAATGACCCATAGTTACATTCGTAGATCAATCTTGTCTGAACGGGAATATGGATCCCTAAGTACTTAATTTTGGTGTCCACCCATTTAAGGGGGGTCATATCTTTTAACCTCTGGTTGGGGGGTCTTCCCCAGGGCCAACACTTCTGATTTATCTTTATTAATCTTAAAGCCAGAAATATCTCCAAAGTTTTTCAGTAAATCTAGTAAGTGTGGGAGGGAAATTTCTGGATCCCCCAAATAGATTAGAGTGTCATCTGCATACAGGGATATTTTATGAATAGTGTTTTGGATCTCTATTCCTTTTATTTCATCTCTTTGCCATATGGCCTGAGCTAATGGTTCCATGCTAATTGCAAAGAGCAAGGGGAAGAGGACATCCCTGCCTTGTTCCTCTGCTAATTCTAAGGGGGATATTGTGCCGTTTACCCTCACCCTCGCTTGTGGGTCTTGGTAGCATACTTTTATCCAAGTCAAAAAGTTACCCTCAATCCCCATTTTTTCAAGAACCTGGAAAAGGTACGTCCAATTGAGCCTATCAAAGGCTTTTTCTGCATCCAGAAAGATCGCCAGGTCTGTTTTTGAGGTGTGGGTTTTCGTCCGAATAATGTTTAAGAGTCGTCTTATGTTGTCACTTAGTTGGCGGTGTGGTATAAAACCTGATTGGTCAGGGTGGATTAATAGTTCAATATATTTTTGGAGCCGAATTGAGAGTATTTTTGTGAATATTTTTAAATCCTGATTCAGTAGGGCTATTGGTCTGAATGATGCACATTTCGTAAGGTCTTTGCCTTCCTTTGGAATCACTGTTATTAACGATTGGGTCCAGCTCTCTGGTGTTTTACTCTCTTCTAAACATTTGTTAAAGACCTCCACTAGTATCTGGGCCACTGTGGTCCCTAAAGCCTGATAAAGCTCTCCACTGAACCCGTCAGGGCCTGGGGTTTTACCCTCTGGTAGCCGTTTAATAACCTCCATTATCTCTTCTGTTGAAATGGGGCGATTCAGGTCCTGTTTCATCTCTTCCGATATTCGGGGAAGGGTAATTGAGTCAAGAAAAGTAGTCCCTCTCTTTTTAGTTATGGCTTCATCTTTTTCCTCACTATATAATTTTTGGTAGAACTTTTGAAATTGAATTGCTATGTCTCTTGGGTCTTCTAATTTTGCCCCTTGTAGGTCTGCTTCTTGTAAAAAGGGAACATACCTATCAGCCTGGGCTTTTCTTAACCTGAAGGCTAGAAGTCTTGAAGCTCTCCCCCTTACTTCGTGGTATTTCTGGTTTGTGAATCTTAGGTATCCTTCTACTTTTTTGTTTTCGAGCTCTTGTATATTCTTTCGAATTTGGGTTCATTCTTTTTAAATCTGTCGGTCTTGAGGGTTGGCTTTATGTTTTGCCTCTGTTGCCGCTAAATCAGTAAACAGCCTGTTATAGGTGGCTAGTCCTAACTTCTTTTGGGCAGAAGCAAGCTAATTATGTCCCCCCTTATCACCGCCTTAAGGGTGGCCCACTTAAGCAGCGCGGAATGGGTCGTTGGGTTGTGAACTATTTGAAAATCTTTAATAGTTTCCTTTAGCTTTTCCACTAGTGTTTTATTGTTCAAAAGAGAGACATTGAGCCTCCACAGGGCTTGTCTACCCCGAGGTAGTAAATTCAGCACTATTGATATTGGGGCGTGATCTTACAGGGTTATATTACGTATACTGGAGCTTATGACTTCATGTAAATGTGTGATATTTGTATAAAAAAGATCAATTCTCAAATACGATCTCTGAGGGTTTGAATAGAAAGTGTAGTCTCTATCCTTTGGATGGTGCACTCTCCAAATATCTACCAAACCTAACTCCTTTGTCAGTGTTGTTAAAGTTCTGGAGGCTGTTTTGTTCATAACCCCCTTTTTTGAAGAGCGGTCCCTCAACGGGTGTGGTGCCACATTGAAGTCCCCCCCCAGAAGTATCTGGCCCCATGGCAGGCCAGCTATTTTCTGAAATACTTTTTCAAAAAAGGTTTCTTGATGCTCATTTGGGGCATAAATGTTAATAATATGGATAAGTTTGCCCTGCATTTTCGTTGATATACTCACGTATCTTCCCTGCATCCCTCCTTCCGTTGCTTCTACTGTCAGATATAGACCTCTCCGTATCAGTATTGCTACCCCCGCTTTTCTGGAGTTGGGATGTGAGGCTGCCACTACCTCTCCCACTCACGCTCGTCTTAGTTTGAGATGCTCGGGCATTGATAGATGTGTCTCCTGAAGGAGAACCACATCCCCTCCCAACCTTTTAAGTTCCTGCAACAACCTCGCCTGTTTTACTGGAGAATTCACCCCTTTAACGTTATATGAACAGACCTTTAAGCTAGTCATTATGTTGTGTATGGAAATCTCCAGCAAGCCATGGGGGTCGGGGCCCCTTTAATTGTGTATTCAAACCTAAGACCCCTTACCTTTGTCTTGCTTCTGTCCTTTCTTTTGACCTGCTTAATGTCTCGCCCCTCTTTCTGAGTTCTTGCTATGGAATAAACTGAGAACTTCACAACCAAAACAAAAAAGATAAAAAAAGTAATCATAAAAAAAGGTTAACTCTAATTTTACAGTCATCAACCATTAAACCTTTTTCTACTGGACCAACTGTGGTCTAACTCAGTAGAAGAACAGAGGTAACAACAATTTTTCTTGTTATTAAAATATCGAGATCCCTCCCTTCCCCCTCCTTTTAAATATGGAGGAAGCCAAAAATTGAAGGGAAGGAATCCCAAATGAAAATTCACTTCCTATGTGCCTCCCTTCGTCCCCGTCCTCCTTCAATAAAAGGAGAAAAGGGCAAGAGGGTAGCTTAGCTACACTTGTCTCTGTCTAAGAGACTCAGAGCAGTTGTTTTATCTTTTGCTCTGAATTAAAACGTCACGCTTCTCCCCTCTGGGACTCTGACCAACCCCCGGACCCCACCCATCTTTTAATTCATAGGACGCTCCCTCCTCCCTTCTCAATCTGGTTCCTTATAGCCTCCAACCCTTACAGCCAGTCCCCCCACCTTATCACTGTGGCCACCGTTCCCTTCCTTCTTCTGCCGTCTCTCCCCTCCTTGGTGAGTGCAATTGTCAGCCACCCCCTTTAAACTAGGGTCCACTGCGTAATGAAACGAGACACATCGGGCTCTCGGCCTCCTCCCAGCGGCCCAGATTCACACACCTGTATTAGTCAGGGGTGTATGCATGGCCGACATTGCCTATATGGCAATGGATTCTTCACCCCAGCTCACCGGGTGTGGCCCTTCTGTTTAATCGCATCCCCTCTTACTCACACGGAACCCATCAGCCACAGCTACACTCCTCTGCAAAAAAAAAAAAAAAATTAATGGAGAGTAGGGTTCTTCAGTTTTGGCCTGTTGTGACCGTGGGTCTTAGAAACAAATGTGTGCCTCCTTCCTATTCTAGCTAATTTATCTGTTCCCCCCCGGTTTCATTCCCCCCTAACCTCATCCCTTTGGGCGGTTGGCACTGCTTCAGTGATACTACTTCGGGTCACATTTTAATTATACTCTTTTCTGCCCTACCCATTTTATCCTAACCCTGACTCCGTAACCTCCCTCCCTCTTCCTCCTGTCTTCACTACTCACCCACTGGAGGAGCGCCGGCAGGGCCCCCGCCCCGATCTGCATACGGTCGGGTTATTCCTTAGCGGATTTTATCCTCATTGGAGGCCTTCAGCTTAACATGCAAGCGTCAATTCATGGGGTATCCCTTCCCTGCTCCCCCCCCCTTGAGGAAGGAAAAAGGGGGAAGGAAAAAAAAAAGATAAAAAGGAAAATCCCCCTTGTCCCACCTTCTGCAACGCGATTAACAGATGCCTATCAAATGGGCGGGCTGGGACCCTATCAGCGAGATGAACTTCGGTGAACAGGAATTATCATATTAGGGATATTGCCCTGCATTCCGCCAATTGACCCCTTCAAACAAAGCCTTTCCAAGTTTCGATCCTTTTGCCCTCTCTTCCCACCCTCCCTCTCTTTATTTCCTCCCCCCTCGTGTCAGAAACCTATTTTAAATAAAAATGAACTAAAATAAATTAAATAACTTAAATAAACCACAATTAACAAAGTCTAAGTTCAGAGCTCAAGGAGCTCAGTCCTCAGGAAGCTCACACACCACCGCCATCTTGGAAGTAAATTAATTAAAAGTCCTGAAGGGACTTGCAGCCTCTTTTTAAAATATAAAATCACAAAAAATTATTTCCTGTCAGGAGATATTTTAAATAATGTGACTTCAGAAGGAAAAAGACATTTCTTAAATTAGGACAGTCTTTAATCAAGCCTTTCCTTTGAACTGGTGGCTGGTTCCTGTTTTCCCAAGGAACACCAAAGGGTTTACAACTTTTAACACCATGTTGGTATAAAATGTTCTTCCTCTTAAGATGTCATAAAAATTTATTAGACTCATCCTCTGGCAGACTCATAAATTCACATTTTGTTTCCACTTCAAAGAGCCTAGGCATGTCATAAAAAGGTAATAAAATGCCATTCTGAAGTAAGTCAGCTAATTAAATGTGTCCTGGTCAGTTTATATATCCTGTAGCTTCACTGAAACCTGTGTGTGTTGGGGGGGGCACCCATGGAAGCCTAGGCTGTCTAATGTGAGACAATCACATACTCAGGGCCCCATGTTTTCTGCAATTCTGCGGTTGCAGCACTGGACACAGAAATTAGGGCTGACCACAGAAATCAGTGCTTGCCGCAGAAATCAGGAAAACCAGCCACACAGCTGCAAAAATTCTAGCTATGCTGTACAGTCACACAAGGCAAGGGCATACAGTATCTATTGATATGTTAAGTATGCCATGGCATTCATACTCATTTGAAGAGGCAGCAAACTGATACCACCCACTACAACGCCGAAAAGCTACTGGCCGCATGGTATCTTGACTCATGCTGGCTCTTGTTACATAACTCCTTCCAGACAGTATTGTGGGGGGTAGGAGGACTGACACAAGAGTAGCAGAGCTTGATTAGGTCCATGGCAGTTATGATTTGCTGCTGTGTAGGTGTGGGTAGCTCAGCCATGTTAATTTTTCATTGTGAGGCTGGTCATGGTCCATGCTGAGTCCTTGGAAGATGAATTTGGAAGGAAGAACTGGATGGCAAGCTGTAGTTAAGAAGTGAGAAAATTCAGTGGTGCCTGTGGAGGTGGAATCAATCTCGGTGTGGTGACAGGTATCGGAGGGGGAGTTGATTGCAGAAATATAGGGCTGGCAGCAGACTGTGTAGAGGACTCTGTCCCCACTGGTGGACATCTATCACAGTTTTGATTTGTGGGCCACAGTTCTGTACCTGCAAGTGTGAGCATAATTTCTTGGCAGATTTGAACCAGCAACCTATATGGTGGCATCAAGCTCGATTCTTAAGGAGGGTCAAGTTGCCCAGCTGCAGCAGAGTTGGGAACCACGGTATACTAGAACTGGAGCAAGCAGGTATGGAAAAAAATTGGAATGGAGAGTTTCATTGCTGCTATGCACAAGTAAAATGAGGGTCACTGCCTGAAGAATACCACAACCCCCTGAATTACAAGGAGAGGAGGACATGCTAACCAAGGTTACTTCAGCTTAATAAGAATGACTTGCTTGCATTTTTTAGTGTGTCCCCAAAAATGCAAATCAGGTGTCAACAAATCCTACAGACACTGCAAATTACACCCTCCTTCACTGTTGCAGGAAGACAATTCCCACCCCCACCACACAGATTTGCACACTGCACTCAACATGTTTGTTGCAAAGCAGTTAGGGTATTCCTAGTTAAAAAAAATAATACTCTAAAAGAACATTGATCAAAATCAGAAAACAAATGGCTTTCAAGCTGGATTCTCTCTTTATACTGTATCTGCTAATTGTAAATATAAACCAGAAGAAATCCAAGCAGGTTTTGCCTTCTGTGTAGTTTTAGCTAAGTGTGTATGTCCTCCTCTGATTATAACCTAGGAGAACAGCAAAGGCCACCAATTTCCAGAAGAAGAATGGATGAGACTTCAAATTCGGGGTGGGAGGGAAAACTCATTAAAAGAGAACACCGATGCCCATGGCTGTGCCAGGTTTAGGTTACTGCTGTTTAATATTTGTGATAAGAAGACTACATACTGTTAAATGGCCTGCTGTTCCACTTTCAGTGTAGCAGAGTGGTTGCACAGAGGCAGTCAAAGGGTTAACTAAGACTAAATCCCTTTGACGGTATGCTGTTTAGCCACAATTTATCTGCCGCAGAATGGCTGCAGAATCAGCAGTTGTTCTGCCGCAGAAAGTATGAGGTCCTGCCGCAGAATGTAGGTCCACTTTGCCGCAGTAAACACGGGGTCCTGCACATACTATATTTTTATATTACAAATATCATACAACAATCAAAACCAGCTGGCCAAGCGTCACAGGACTGACTTGATAAAGTCTCCTATTATCAATAGTTAGTCTCTAGGATCCTGTGGATTTTTGCACTGGCCAAACGGGTGAGTTGACGGTCAAGACACAAGGCCTTGACACCTTGTTTGAGGAGTGACTGAATGGTTTCTCTGAGCGATGGTAAGGCCTCAGCAGGAAATGGATATTGCCTTTGCCTATCATGAGCTGGGCCTGGAATTTCGATGACAGTTTGCATTCTCCCACAGTCATGCTTGTGTGTGGCAAAAGCATCCACATTTTTCTGCAGGATGGGTAGGAGTTTCTTAAAAAACTCATGTGTCTGGAATAGAGCTATAATGTCATATTTCTTGTCATTGGTGGTAATAGCTGGAACCTCATGTGAATCAGAAATCATGACTGTATGATATTGCCCCCGATCTGCGTCAGGAGCATGTTGGCCAGATCCACCACACAGTCATGTAGTGCAAGAAAATCAATACCCATGACATTGGGTTGATCACGTAATACCATGAGGTCAAAGGTATGGGTTGTCTTGAGGTTGCCTGTTACCACAGGAAGTATGATAGAGTGGTAGATGTATAGCCTTGAGACATCTACACCTTGTGTTCTGGTCCTCCATCCGGTGGACCAGGAAGAGTTTGCTGGATTTTCACCAAGCAGTACAGACATAGCCATGCCTGTATCTAGCAGAATTGGCAGTCCCCGACCGTGGCCTCGGTGCAAGGTCTTCCATTTGTGTCAAGGGTGAGCTTGTTCACATTATAGACTGGGGCCTGTAGTTGTCAATCCAAGCTGCTGCTACCCGGAAGCTCCTGGAGAAGTAGGTTGTCCTGCTCTTGTCAAGCCTCTTCCAGGTCCTGTGTAGGTGCAATGAAGGGTGTGGCCTCAGGGTTCAGGCCTGGTGTGGCCTGATCTGGGGAGGCTCCCGTATCTCCTTGGCCTAGTGAGACCTGTTGTGCAGAGGGCTAATGCTATGATTGAGGGTCACTGACCGGATATGCCCATGGAGGTTGCTGAGGTTGTTGTTCTCCTCTGCGATCTCACTGTAAGAAGGGCCTGATCAATTATTTCAATTGCCTTGACTGGAATTAGTATTGTTCCAATTCCGCTTGTTAGTCCTATTATGGTTCCGGTTTCCACTTCTGGATTAGGAGTGCTGTTTGTTATCCGAGGATGCAGCATTTTTGTCTTGGGCCTTGCCCTCTACTGTGTAGTGGATTGTGGACTCGCCAGTGGATTGCACTGCGGCCACCTTTTTTGAACCGGAATTCAGATCTCGGAGGTAGATCTGGTAAACCCGCTTGGTCTTCAGGAGAATATCTGCAAATTTGTCCATTCTGGGAAAAATTGTGGGCTCAACTTTTTCACGGACAGCCGAAATCATATTCTGGAGGTACAAGTTCTCAATGAGGTCAGCATCCGCAGCTTCACTTGAAAGATGTTTGCCAGTATTGCAAGCCATCCATAACCTTTGGTGGTATGTTGCTGGGCTTTCTTTGGCAGTTTGTTTTATGGGGTAGGCCAACATCACGCCAACCTTGCCTAGGTTGTGTGGAAATAAGTTCCGCTGCAATCTCATCAAAAGTCACATTTATGAATTGGCAAGCCACCCCTGGAAGTTTTGTCTATGGTATGCCAGAGGATCTGTAGCTGGGAGGCTGCCAGCAGGCTGAGCATTTCATATTTGGAATGCACTTTCTCCAAATGGCAACTGAGGCCCGGATATTCAGACTGCGCCAGGCTGTGGTGCAAGCCTCGGTGCAGCGCAACTTGGCTGCGCTGGGGCATTGACTGGGCAATATTCAACGGAGCTGCGCCATGGCACAGCATCGTTGAATATCGCACTCTGGCCACCCGCAGTGCACATGGTGCAGTGGCACTGTGCCAGCGCAAGTGGTCAGAGTGGAGAAGGGGGATGTGCTAGCGCAAGTTCCCTTGCGCTATGCGCAACAACTGCGATATTCAAAAGTGCACATGCAAATGGGGCCATAATGTATGCAGGGCGTAAATGGGGCCATTTGCATGTTATTATGGCCCCATTTGCATGCAGGTGCACCAATCCCCGGTGACTTGCGCCTGGCACCCTGCCAGGCAGCAGCCATCGGGTACTGACGCCCCCTGCACAGCGCGGCAACGTGCTCCTCTGCCCGATTGCGGGCATACGGAGAGTTAAATAATGTCCCATATCCCTGGTGGTCCAGTGGACTGCTGTCAGCCTGATCACGGGCTTAGGTATAAAAAAGTAAAGTCCTATCTCCCTGATGGTCCAGTGGACCACTTGCAGCCCAATCGCGGGCTTAAGTATAAATGAATAACATCCTATATCCTTGGTGGTCCAGTGGACTGCTGTCAGTCCGATCCCGGGCTTAAGTATAAATGAATAACATCCTATATCTCTGGTAGTCCAGTGGACCGCTCGCAGCCCGATCGCGGGCATTTGTAATAATAAAATAAAGTCCAATATCCCTGGTGGTTCAGGGACCGCTCGCAGCTAATTGCGGGCATTTGTATTAAAAAATTAAGTCCAATATCCCTGGTGGTCAGCGGTACCCCCTCTCCACCCGCCCACTGAGCCACGCCCGCTCCCTGGTAGCGGCGGCAGCAGCCTCACCTGCCTGCCGCCCGCCTGCTGACTGACACCGTAGAGGCGGCACGCCCATAGTCCAGACAATGGGCATACAGCCCTACCTATGGTGTCAGTCAGTGGGCGCGCTGAGCGGCAGGCGAGGGGGCTGCCGCCTGCCGCTGACCGGGGGAGCGGGGGGCTGAGTGGGCGGGTGAGGGGGGTACTGCTGGACCACCAGGGATATTGACTTAATTTTTTATACAAATGCCTCACTATCGACTGCCAGCGGTCCACTGGACCACCAAGGATATAGGACGTTATTCATTTATACTTAAGCCCGCGATCGGACTGACAGCGGTCCACTGGACCACCAGGGAGATAGGACATTATTCATTTATACTTAAGCCCACAATCAGGCTGATAGTGGTCCACTGGACCACCAGGGAGATAGGACGTTATTATTTTAAACAGATGTCCACGATCGGACATGGAGAGGCGCCACCGTGGAGGTGCAGCCGGAGCTCGGGTGGCCACCCACAGGTGGCAGCTGCCATGTTGCACCCTGCAACATGGCTGCTCACCTGTGGGTGGCCAGCCATTGTTCCTTTTTTTGGTCATTTGGTAAGGGCGCAGTGGTTTGCATGATGGACCAGCACATCCCAGGCTGAATATCGGGATGTGCGGAGTATGCATGGGCACACCCCTACCTGCACCGCATACATACTGATGAGCTCTGGCGATCGGGATTTGTGCCAGGCACAATCCTCATGAATATCGTGTCGGCGCATCAGTGGGTTGTGCATGGTGCAACACTGTTGCACCATGCGCAACCCTTTTGAATATCTGGGCCTGAGATTATCACTGTGGCTCATGCGGCCTATGCTGTCAGCGATCTGCTGTACAGAGTGGGTATCTAAAGGGAATTATTGTGTGCACAGTTGGGGTAAGGGTTCAGGTCTCATGCTCCACGAAGGGTGGCCTCCGCTGCGGCATCCGCCACAGTGCAGACGACAAAAGTCCAGGAAGCAGCATCCTTCATTATCTTTTCCAGATGCATTTTGAAAGTTTCTTTGCTTTTCTCGGACAAACCTGTCTTAGCGAGGGCAGCCATTTGATTGATCTCCTGTTTGTCAGCCCTTGTCAGAGTGGCTATCAGAGGGGCCATTCCTAGGCCTTAACCTCCCCCATCATGGAGGTCACCATCTTGGTGGCGCACATGATAGTCGTCATTCTGCTGATGACATAGGGTGGCACTGTCATAGCGCAGGGATCTGCCATCTTGTGGATGGCGAGAGTACACTGGACCATATTGAGGGTGTGGCTGAGTGCCATCTTGGTGGATGTCATCACCAGAATCGTCATCATCAGATGTCATAAAGTCAATGGGTGTGTAGTGAAACCTGCCTATCACCTTGACGCGACCAGCCAACACTTCTTGCTGATGGTGCAGTTTCACCATCTTTAATCTACAGCCTTTGTGACTAACTTTTGCAATGTTCTGCTCTACACCTTTTGCAACTTCTTTCTGTAACATTCTATACGCGGTGCTCAACTTGCAACTGTCACTAAGCTCCCTATCCAGTTCCTCACTTACCCATTTCAGGTCCTCTCTCATCTCATCCATCTCCTCACACAAACTCTAATTCATATCACTCAACAAGTTATTCATCTGCAACACCTCTCATTCTGTCTCAACCCTTCACATCCATCTCTCAGCATACTTAAATTTCGATCGTTACCCTGTACAGAACAGTGCAAAAGAATTTCTTTCTTACTACGCAATGACTGAAGTTCTGCTTCAAGCCGCTGCTCCATTTTCAAACTTTCAGATGCCTGCAATCCCATCTCTTTTTTAAGAGACGAGAGTTGTAGTTTGAGGGAATGAAACCTTGATTCAGAGGCTTCTAGATCAGCATATAGAGCCACGACCAACAGCCCTTTAGCATTACGCTTTTTGGCTGTTTGCCTCAACTCGAAGTACTGGGTTGAAATCCCCAGCACGGGGTTTTCAGAACGATTTGCGTCCAGGCAAAATTGTTCCAGCCTGCATGGGAGGTAAGGAAGTTAAAGATGTTGAGTCTCAAGTCTGCATAGATATTAGATGTAGACATGGTACCAGTTAAAGTTTTGGGAAACACAAAATGTTAATCTGTCTGTGGGTGCCGTGCTGTGTATCGATCCACAGCGAGCAGACCAACAGACGGTTTGGCTACTGTACTCTTACAATCCTGCAATTCAAAACACCATTAAGCAAGGTGAACTGGCATCAACCAAGCCCACTAAGCAGCCAAACTTTGCAAGATGCTACGGAGTGAAAAGTATGGGCGAGGTGGTTCAGGTGTGTACAATCATTTACTACCCGTGAGGGAAGGGTAAGCCAACAGGTCGAGAAACTTTGCAAATCCAGACCGCCTGCACACGGTCGCCAATACGATAGGGTGATTAGCCCTGATCAGATTGTTGGCAGTCGTAGAAATGCAAAAGACACACGGACTAGTGGCATATTTGGTAATAAAGCTTGTTTATTACACAAAAGATAAACAGTTGCCCTAAGCAAGTCTTACCATAGACACTGGGAGTTGAAAGTTTCCCAGATACCCCAAGGAATGAAGGTCTCGAGGGGAATATGTAATACAGTAAGTTATATACTACTGATAGTTGTCTAGTGGAGGAACCCACTCTGTAGGGAGCAATCTTAGACCTGGTACTGTCAAATGGGGATGGAGAAAGGATCTCGGACTTAGAAGTGGGTAGCCATCTAGGAACAAGTGACTACCAAACAGTGTGGTTCATGATAAACACAGCCATAGAGTCAAGCCATACAAAAGCAAGAGAGTTAGACTTTAGGAGGGCCGACTTTGGGAAAATGGGAGAGTGCCTCAGAAAAGCACTAGTAAATGGGGAAGAAGGAGGGGTGGAGGAACCATGGGGAAAAATGAAAACAGCCATCACAGAGGCAACAAGCCTTTATGTGAAGCAAATCAACAAAGCAAAATGAAGGAAAAAAACACTATGGTTCTCAAAAGAGGTAGCGGGGAAGGTTAAGGAGAAAAAGGTAGCATTCAGGAAGTATAAGGCAACACAGAAGGAGCAGGACAGAGAACTGTACCAGTTAAAGCAGAAGGAAGTGGGGAAGGCAGTCAGAATAGCAAAAGCACAAACTAAGGAAAAGATAGTCAACTCAGCTAAGAAGGGGGATAAAACCTTTTATAGGTACATTAGGGAGTGAAGATAGACCAAGGGAGGGATAGTGAGGCTTAATAAAGGGAAGAGAGGGTGACAGTGTAAAAGCAGGGATACTGAATGAATACTTCTGTTCAGTATTCACAAATGAAGAGGAGGGGAAGGTACCTAAATCAAAGAATAGAAGCACTCTGGATAGGGAGGTCGATACCAGTCCATTCACAGAAGAAAGGGTTCTGAAAGAACTCTTAAAACTGAAGGTGGACAAAGCAATGGGGCCTGACGATATTCACCCAAGAACTCTAAAAAACTAAGGGTAGAACTAGTGACACCACTGATTACCCTTTTTAACAAATCATGGGAGGATGGTGTGGTACCAGAGGACTGGAGGAGGGCGGAAGTGATTCCCCTTCACAAAAGTGGAAGCAAGACAGAGGCAGAAAACTATATACCTGTTAGTTTGACCTCAGTAGTAGGGAAAATCATGTAATCACTTCTGAAGGAAAGAATTGTTGAGTTCCTATAGGCCAGTGGGGCACAGGACCCAAGGCAGCATGGATTCACACAGGAAGGTTGTGTCAGACAAATCTGATAGATTTCTTTGACTGGGTGACCAAAGTAGTAGACCAGGGAGGGGGCCTGTGGACATGGCCTACCTAGACTTTAGCAAGGCATTTGACACAGTCTCACACAAAAGATTAATATAAAAGTTAGCCAGCCTTGGAGTGGGTCCCAAAGTGGTAGCCTGGGTAAACAATTGGCTGGACAACAGGATGCAGAGAGTTATAGTAAACTGAATTCAATCTGAAGAAAGGGGGGTTACTAGCGGGGTATCGCAGGGTTCAGTACTGGGACCAGTCCTTTTAATGTCTTTATAAGTGCCATTGCAAAGGGACTGGCAGGAAAAGAATGTCTCTTTGCAGTCGACACAAAAATCTGCAACAGGGTTGATACAGAAGGTGGAGTGGAAAGGATGCAAAGGGACTAGGCAAGGTTGGAGGAATGGTCAAATGTATGGCAGCTTATATTCAGTGCATAGAAGTGCAAGGTAATGCACCTGGGAAACAAAAACCCAGTAGAAGAGTACACAATGGGGGGTGAGATACTAACAACAACAAAAATGGAAAGGGACCTGTGGGTAGTCATATCAGATGACCTTAAGGTGGGCAAGCAATGTGAGAAGGCTGTAAGGAGGGCAGGTGAGATACTGGGATGCATAGAGAGAGGCATCACCAGTAGAAAACAGGAAGTTGTTATCCCTGTGTACAGGCAGTTGGCGAGACCCCATCTGGAGTACTGCCTCAGTACTGGAGACCCCATCTTCGCAAGGACATAGACAGGATGGAGGCTGTCCAGAGAAGGGCTACTAAAATGGTGCAAGGTCTGCACCAGAAGACATACAAAGAGAGATTAAAGGAGCTTAATATATATACCCTCGTGGAGAGGAGGGACAGGGAGAACATGATAGAAACTTTCAAGTACCTCAAGGGAATCACCAGAGTCCAAGAGGGTAGCATCTTTTAGAAAAAGAGAAGATGTGCAAGAACAAGGGGGCACAAATTGAAGACAGAAGGGGGAATGGCTCAGAGGTAATGTGAGGAAGTATTTTTTCATGGAGAGGGTTGTGGATACATGGAACAGCCTTCATTGAGGAGGTAGTGGAGTCAAAAACAGTCAGGGAATTCAAGAATGCATGGGACAGACATAAAGCAATTCTAGTGAGGGGTAGGAGGAAGTAGGCTGTTGGTAAACTAGGATCTGCAGCTTATCCATTAGGTAGTGAAATGGGCAGACTAGGTGGGCCAAGCGGTCCTTATCTGCTGTCAAATTCTATGTTTCTATGTTGTCATAGTTACTAAAAGACTAGATACATAAAATAAACCCTACTGGCCAAACATTAGGTGGCTCCACAGTGTTAACTATCCTTATACATTATTCATAAAGTCAGCTAAAAACACAGAACAAAGGATTCATACAAGGTACAGGATGTAGTGCAGTATTACATAAATTCAAAGGGTAGCAGTGCAATCTGTATAATGACTTCTCAGAAGATAAAGACACAAGTGTGACTTGGCACATTACATGCTGTTGCTACACAAAGTAAAGCATAACCATAATCTTAATGTTTCCCTGGCTACCTACACTTGTACGGTAAGGGCCAGTGCCCTACAAGTTGGTAGTGATTTGTCATAATATATATGTAACATAAGGTTTGTCTAAGGTACACAGTGGGATACCAGTTAGAGTGTGAGGACCTTGCATAACACAGGCAACAGAGGATATAGCAGCAGAGGCTCTTTTTCCAGGCACCGTGGAGGAGGACGAGCACAAAGGGCTGGTACCTCACACTTATGGTACGTGGGCCCATCCCTATCCCCTTCTCCTTGGTGGAAGACTACAGGAATTTTTTGCAAGATGGGCCCAAACATCATCGGACACCTTGTTTCTGGAAATCCTTCACCTGGGCTATGCCATAGAGTTCTTAATGGTTCCCTCAGGGGGACATTTTCTGTCATCCCCAGTTTCAAAGCAAGTGGTAAAACACCAGGCGGTGTTGGACAGTCTGACCCACCTCATTCAAATCTGGGCCATATTTCCAGTCCCACCAAATGAGCGGGGTCAATGGTTCTACTCCCTCTACCTCGTAGTTCCCAAGAAAAGAAGTCTGGGGGGGTTCAGGCCCATTTTGGATCTGAAGCATCTGAACAAGTTTGTACACCACAAGACATTCAAGATGGAGTCTCTAAAATGATAACCCTGGTTGTTCGACTGGGGGATTTCTTAGCCTCCATAGAGCTGATGGATGCTTACCTTCACATCCCCATCCATCAGTCTCACCAGAGGTACCTCAGGTTCTTGATTCTGGGCCAGCAGTTTCAGTACAGGGCACTACCGTTTGGTCTTGCAACAGCCCCTAAAGTTTTTTTGAAAGTATTGGTGGTTCTGGTAGCTCTACTATGACAAGAGGGTCATCATGTCTACTCTTATCTGGACAACTTGCTAATTCAAGCATGGACGATGATTCTTGCAAGGAGATCGGTGTCTAGGACCTTGAAGATCTTGGAATCACATGGTTGGATGGTGAACTGGGAGAAGAGCTCCTTAGAGCCTTCGCAGTCTTTGGAACACTTGGGGGTGATCTTCAACACGAAAGTAGGGAGGATGTTTCTATCACCTTCCCAGGAGGAGATGTTGCTGTCGGAGATACAGTGGCTCAGGACTCAGTCCTCAATGTCGGCCCATACTCTGCTGCGGATTCTGGGCCGTATGACGGCAGCAATAGATTTTTTTTGTTAGTACTTTTTATCACCTTGCTCCGGCACCTACCTCAGATGGGAGCCCCCAGTCCTGTTCCCCGATGTCCACCAGCTAACACTGACTGATACCCCCAGGGCTTCCCCCCAGCAGGGCCCCCCAACTCCTGCCAAAGACCAGATCCAGTGTGGCAGGGCTTGTTCGGCGGCGGGATCAGTGAGGCACCCTCCGTCATCCAGCCTGAGCAGAGTTTTCTCCTCCAGTGTTCACCCCACAGAGGTGGAGCGTGCAATGACTCTGGTGTCAGTAACATGCACACTCCCGTGTGCACTCCATCAGGCATCTGTCCCACCTCTGACCCCCAGACAGCATTGGGGTGCCACCCCCAGCCTCCGCTAGGGGCCAGGCATGCACCTATAGCTGAAAACCCCCCTCCTCGGAAAAGGAGAGCAGTCCCTGGGATGTTCGATCCTTCTCCTCCCCTGCCGACCCCCGGCAGCCTGTGCTCATTCCTGAACATGGGTCACCGGTGGGACACGAGGTGTGGGGTCCAGCACCTCAACCCTCGGCGCTAACAGGCTGGCTGGCAGCAATAGATTTAGTTCCCTGGGTCCGCTTCCACATGCGGCCTCTTCAGACGGAGCTGCTGACTGCCTAGGATCCATCATCAAAGGAGTATCAAGCCAGGATCCTCCTCACTCTCAACTTTGTCACTCAGTGAGTTGATGGCTGACTGTGAAGAATCTCAAGCAAAGGAGTGCCATTGGAGCTACTGCCAGAGGAGATTCTCATGACGGATGTGAGTCTGCATGGGTGGGGGCAGTCCTGGAGCAACTTCCCACTCAGGGGGTTTGGTCACTTCAAGAGCAGGGTCTCCACATCAGTGTCCTGGAGATGCAGCCAGTCCACCTAGCTCTACTTCATTTTCAGTCCAGACTGAGGAACACCGCAGTAAAGGTGCGGTCAGACAGTGCCGTCACAGTGGCATATATAAACAAACAAGGAGTAGGGAAATGCCTTGGGAGGCCTCCAAACTACTGAGCTGGGCAGAGGAGAACCTTCTCTCTCTCTGTCAGCAGCACATCTGGTGGGGGAACTGAACATTCAGGCAGACTGGCTAAGTCACGAAGATGTTCACCCAGAGAGTGGCAGTTGAACCCGGAGATGTTCGCACTTCTAAGCAATCGGTTCGGGCCACCACAAATAGATCTGTTTGCCTCAAGTAGCAGTGCTCAGACCCACAGGTTCTTCAGTCGGTATCGGTGCCCTCATGCAGAGGCTGTGGACACTCTGACTCAGACATGATCTTTCCGGAGAGCATATGCCTTCCTACCAATGCCTCTCCTCCAGAAAGTTTTAAGAAAAATAAGACACTCATGCAGACATTTTCTTCTGATAGCCCCCGGAGTGACCAAGAAGACCGTGGTTCTCAGGTCTAGTGAACCCAGCTCAGCAAGCCCCTTTCCGCCTTCCAGTATGAAGGGATCTACTGCTGCAAGGCACCATTCTCAACCCAAATCCAGGCGCAATGCAGCTCGCGACCTGGCTTCTGAAAGGAGGAGACTCTTAAGATTAGGTTTTTCCCTGAGGGTAGTTGAAGCCTTGATGGCGGCTAGAAAAACTCTACTTTGGATGCTTATGCCCGAGTCTGGATAAAATTTTCCTCTTGGGCCAGAGAGAAAGGAATTAAACATTTGAAGACCTCCATTACTCAAATTCTGGAGTTCCTTCAGGATGATGTAGATAAAGGGCTGGCATTGAGCACGCTGAGAGGTCAGGTCTCTGCTCTCGGAGCATCCCTGGGTTTCTCTCTAGAAACAAATAGAGAAGTTGTTAGTTTTCTGCAAGCGGTTGGCAGGAGCCGACCACTGTTTCGATCCACGGTTCCCCTGTGGGATCTTAACTTGGTTCTGAATGCTCTCTGCGTTGAGCCCTTTGAACCATTGTCATCTGTGCCACTGGATGTATTGTCCTACAAGGTCTGCTTTTTAGTGCCCATATGCTCAGTCAGGAAAGTGGGCGAACTCGAAGCCTTGTGTCATAAGGAGCCCTAACTTATTGTGCATGAGGACAAGGTGGACTGTTCCGTCCTTCATCCCTAAAGTGCCCACGGCCTTTCATGTAAACCAAGAGATTTGCTTGCCATTCTTCTGTTCACATCCTTCTCACCCTAAGGAGAAGAAATTGCATAAACTGGACCTCAGGCAGGCAGTTAGGATCTGCCTTCAGCATACGTCTGAATTTCATAAGTCAGATAGTCTATTTGTGCTTTTTGGGGCAGCCAAGCAAGGAGAGAAAGCCTCTAAACCCATCCTAGCTAGGTGAGTGTGGGCCTATGTTGCAAAAGCCTATGTGGCAAAAAAGAAGGAGCCTCCAGCTCTTATCAAGGCCCACTCCACCAGGGTGCTGGCAACTTTCTGGGCAGAGAGGGGTGAGGCCACAGTGTCAAAACTATGCAAGGTAGCTACGTGGACCTCAGTCCACACATTCACAAAACATTATAAATTGGATGTTCAGAGTTCTGCTGATGCAGCTTTTGGTCACAGAGTGTTGCAGGCAGCAGTTCGCAAGTAAGTCTGAAGTATCTGGCGTATGGGATAACATTTTCCTCCCCTCACGGTTTTTTATCTGGGTACTGCTTCTTAGAAACCATTTGTAATGATTACTCATTGACA
This sequence comes from Neoceratodus forsteri, assembly GCA_016271365.2. Classification (NCBI taxonomy): domain Eukaryota; kingdom Metazoa; phylum Chordata; order Ceratodontiformes; family Ceratodontidae; genus Neoceratodus; species Neoceratodus forsteri. Next base: position 490,693,060 of record CM057454.1, on the reverse strand, counting down.
ATGTGGAGCACTACAGAAAGAAGAAATTAACTTCATACTTACTGTAGTTTCCTTTTCTGTTAGCTCCAACATTATCAATGGGACTCGCCCAGGAGCATGACTCCGGAGGGAGAATCTTATCCTGCATGCTAGAAGAGAGGTCTATTTTTTAGTAAAATACCCTATGTGAATCTCTCTATTCTGCTGCACTGCACTGTATTCCTGATAGCAACAACCTTTTAATGCTGAATTATATGATTTATTAATTATCTGCAACCACAGGTTAACAGGTTTCATTAATTAAGGCGCGCTTCCTGTTGCAGTCCTCTGCTTTAAAAAAAAAAGTGAATATCTTATGTTATGTATATATTAGGTTCAGTTCACAGAAGGGCGACTCTAGTGAGAAGTCTGGCGCCTGGGAAGCACCATAAGACTGCATGTTTCGTTTTTTACTACAAAATCCGAATGCATTTCCTCTATGAATTTTGGATAGAAAGGTAAGAAAGTTTATTGTCAATATAATAAGTGATCGTTTTTTAATTGTATGTGGATGTAGCTCTCGTGGCACTGCTAAGTACTAACTGGGGAACTGCCGTTAGCGTATGAAATCTTCAGGTGCCCAACATTCGAAAGTTTGGGCTGTGCCATTCCTCTGGTAGGGGTGCACTATGCCCCATTTGTAATGATTATCCATTGACAGTGTTGGAGCTAACAAAAAAGGAAATTACGGTAAGTATGAAGTTAATTTCTTCTTTTCACAGTTTGTTGTTTTTAAAATATAAGAAAAAAATGTTGGCAGCCTCTTCGTATTTTGGGACTTAAGGCTGGTTTCTAGGATGTGATATGTGGTTTGTAGGGAGCAGATGGCCTACGTTTGTAGTGCAGCCCTCTGTTGACTGTAAATCAGGTGTGGGAGGGATCTAAAAAAAACAACCACATGATGGCTCTATCTTTCGTTTAGCGAGAGAACGTCAGCTGTGAGGAGAGTTTCGTTCCGTAAGTTAATTTATTTATCTGGGTGATCCTGCTTTAAAGTTTTTTTTTATTTACAAGTGTATATGTGGTTGATCCTGCTTTATCTGGTTGATCCTAGTAGAGTTGTGGGTTCAGGAGTTCGTGTCGCTGCTGCCGCTGTTTATCTGGTTGATCCTGCCATTTCTGTGGCTCACGCGGCTGTGCATGGAACCTCTAGAGGCTTTCAAAATGTTGTATCATAGTATGGTACAATCATGTTCCATGACCTTTTGTACTGTGGTCCAACATTTTGAGAGCCTCCGATTTCTATACACAATAAGCCCTCACCATACACTATAGGCTATAGCCTAGCGATATTTACCATCTGTCCTGGTCTTCGCAGGACAGTCCTGATCTGGGCAGCTGTGTCCTGCAAATTAACATGATAAAAACAGTACTACATGGCCTGACCTTTTAGTAGAAAAAAAAAATAGTTTATAACTTTTCTCTGAATTTGCAGAAAACTATAAAGCCTTAACTAAAATACAAATTATAAGAAACAGCAGAAGCAACTAAAAAACGACAACACTTAGTCTTAATTCTAATTATTTACAGTGAATAAATCTTTTGCATTGGTCGAGGTAAGATATTGTCCTGCAAAAATCATGCTTCAGTAAGAAATGTCCCACGTTGGGCTTTTTAAAGGGCAGTAGCCCTTAAGCAGGACTACCAACAAAAGCTTATATAAACTGTAACATGCACTGCAGCAGTCTACTGAATCTTCTCACTACCGCCTACTGCTCTGATGCAGGGGAGTCTGGGATTTGCAGTAACAGAGAAAATCAGCCTACAACTAAGCAAAATTAGTCTGATATAACCTACTATATGGCTAAGCAAAATTAATCTGATACAGCCTACTATACTATAGTAAGCAGAAAGTAAACCAAAATGTTTTTCTACAAAAAGTGCACAGTGGGACAAGCCCCACACTTGAAGCCCCTTGTTGGTGACTGTTCCCCATTGAAGCCAAACTGTCACACACTCGTCACCTCTCCTGGTGGACAAGACCAGAAGGTAGTTCCATCTTTGGACCAAAATTCAAGTGACATGATTGGCAGTTTTTAAAGCGGGTAGCATGTCGTTAGCACTCAGTAGCCTTTGACCTTCAGCTTGGCCCTTCAGTTACCATAGAAGCTTTTTAGCCAGTCAGGATTGCATTCAAATTGTCAAGAAATGGCATTACTTCCCAAGTTGAACCTCTGGATTTGTTTTTTATTATGTTCACATTGCCAAAGGCAATGTGAACATATTGTGATCAGTCTTAGCTGTAAGTAGGCTTTTGGGGGATTGCCCTTCCTCCTCCTATCGCAGCTTCAGAATACCAAATCTCCTCCCCAGTTCCACCCACTCTCAGCCTTTCTCTACCTTAATTACATCCAATCTCTGCCTTTTTCCTTTGAAGTCCATGTCATCTGCATACCCAACTCAGCTCCTCCATCCCTTGCTGCTTTTCCAGCCTAGTTGAGTTACAATGCCATGACTGCACTTACATTCAGTACTTAGTTTTTCAACTGTGTTCATCAATTTAATGTCGCTGGTCATTAACTGTTGTACTCCTACAGACTGCTGCCTGCCCTTGACTGGGTGCCCTGCTGGTGCGGCGCGGCTTTCTCTCCATGCCGTGGCTGCCGCTCCTCCTCTCCCACCTGCTCAAGCTTCCCTTCATGCTCCCAGAGACTGCTGCCTGCCCTTGATCGGGCACCCTGCTGGTGTGGCGTGTCTTTCTCTCCATGCCGCTGCCACCACTCCTCCTCTCCCACCTGCTCAAGCTTCCCTCCTGGCTCCCAGAGATGGCTGCCTTCCCTTGACCAGGAGCCCTGCTGGTGTAGCGTGGCTTTCTCTCCACACCACTGCAGCCACTCCTTCTCTTCCGCCTGCTCAAGCTTCCCTCCAGGCTCCCAGAGACTGCTGCCTGCCCTTGACTGGGCACCCTGCTAGTGCAGGGCGGCTTTCTCTCCACACCACAGCTGCCACTCCTCCTCTCCCGCCTGCTCAAGCTTCCCTCCTGGCTCCCAGAGACTGCTGCCTGCCCTTGACTGGGTGCCCTGCTTGTGCGGCGTGGCTTTCTCTCCATGCTTCGGCCACAGCTCCTCCTCTCTTGCTTGCTTAAGCTTCCCTCCCAGCTCCCAGAGGTAATCCTACAGTTGTTTCTGCAGTCCTTTTCCGCCTGCGTTTCAGAAACTCCGGCATGTCTGCGCCTTCTAAACTGATTGGCAGGCACTTTCCGATCTTGGCTTTCCTGGCCAATCAGCTTCTCATAAACTCTGCTTTAGAAATTAGAAGTGCTTTTTTAATTTTCTGTTGTACCGGAGCACTTTTCTAACTTGTTTTAGCTTCTGCCTTAATTTTTACATGCTTGCAATGCTAATGTATTTTGAAATGTATTGTGAAATGTTACCCTGAAATTTTCTTGTAATTCCACCGACTGTGTTACTGGATTTATTAACCTTTGGATAGACTCTTGCCTGACCTGATTAACTTCTAACTCCTCTGCCTATGCCTTCCTTTCATTTGTAAATTACCCTCCCCTGACTCTTTCTTTGCTCTGAACCATTTATAGACTACAGATCTTCCACTGTCTCTACCCCCTGCTGTTTCTGTCTCCCTCACCCTCTGCCTATTGTCCTGTGCTGTACTAATTTTGATTTCTACCCTTTCTCCCCACAGACTGCTGCCTGCCCTTGACCAGGCACTCTGCTGGTGCAGCGTGGCTTTCTCTCCATACCGTGGCCGCCGCTCCTCCTCTCCCGCCTGCTCAAGCTTCCCTCCTGGCTCCCAGAGGTAATCCTACAGTTGTTTCTGCAGTCCTTCTCCACCTGTGTTTCTGAAACTCCATTGTGTCTGCACCTTCTAAGCTGATTGGCCGGCACCTTCTGACCTTTGCTTTCCTGGCCAATCAGCTTCTCACAGGCTCCGCTTTTGAAAATAGAAGCGCTTTTTTAATTTTCTGTTGTATCGGAGCGCTTTTCTAACTTGTTTTAGCTTATGCCTTAATTTTTCTCCCACCCACCCTCCCCACTCCCTCACTCCCTCACTCTTTAAATGTTCTTTCCTTTCCCCGCCCCTTCCCAATGACTCCTTAAGTTGCCTCCTTTTTAAGGTGCTCCTCCTACTTTTTACCTAACTAAGCTGTCACCTCTTAAGTGCTTCTTCAACTTTATTACCAACTACAGCAGTAGTATCACACGATTCGACTGACATAACAGCCATCTGTGTCCTCCTCCCCTGTGTGCAGGAATACACCAAAACTGAACATATGTCTGATACTCCTGGTTGCATCTTCCTTGACTGGCCTGCTGCTGACCACGGATTTTTGTGCAGCAATACTTGCCTTACATCAACCAAGTCTACATTCCTGTACCTCAACTCACTTACTACCTGACTCCTCTCCCATCAGGGCTAGGCATGAGCATATTCCCATGGGCTCTACTGTATTGGCTCTACTATCAAACATTGAGTGTTGTTTACTTGGACTTTTTGTCCACTCCCTTACTATTCAGTCCCCATGCTGGCTCCCTCCTACCTGTCCTCTCCTCTCCCTCCTCCTCCTCCTTGCTCTCCTTGCTGGGGATGTGGAAAGTAATCCAGGCCCCATAAACACACATATCGACCATACTAACGTTACTTGGACTAGACAAGCTAGCCTCAGAGTGGCACATCTGAATGTCTGCAGCCTCCCATCAAAGTTTACTGAGCTTGAGGCCTGGATGTCCATGTACAAACCCAATGTGTTAGGTCTCTCTGAGACCTGGCTGAAGTCCTACCATGATGATGCTGCATACCAACTCCCTGGCTACTCCCTTCTTTGCCTGGACAGACCAGGTAGAAAGAGGGGTTGGGGTGTTGCACTGTATGTACAGGACCACATCTCTGCCACCACCATCAGCTGCTCAACTCACTCCTCCTCGAGTGAGTGGATCCTCACTGAGCTTACACTGGGTGCATCTAAGAAACTTTACCTAGGCTGCTGTTATAACCCCCCCATCAGGAGGCATCCAGGGCCTATCCACTTTTCTAGATGGGCTTGCATGCATCTCTCCATCTAGAGATACTATCTTACTCGGGGACTTTAACCTCAACTGGGTAGTAGCTCGTGAAACTGACTACATGACCCTATTGAAGTCCCATAACCTGGAACAAATCATCTCCTCCTCTACCAGGTACAACCACCACTCGCTTAACAGTTCCATCCTAGACTGGATTGTCACTAATCATGCTGATCAAATCCTCCAAGCAGGCACAATGTCAGATTCAGTTAGTGACCATAACCCGACTTATACTGTTCTAACCACCAAATCTAGCCATCCTCCCCCCACACTGTTGTCCTTCAGGAAATGTAATGGCCAGGAACATGACTCTGTCTTACGGGATGCTAAGAAAATAAATTGGTCACCACTCTACTCACTCAATAATGTCTCTACAGCAGTTTCTTTCTTTACTGACACTCTTCAACAACTACAGGACAAACATTTCCCCCTCACTACCAGAAGGGTTAGAGGTGGCTACACCCACTGGCTATCTAGGGAGCTGTTGGCACAAATGAAAGATAGAGACAGCAAATGGAAAGCCTACAAAGCATCCCCCTCTCCCCAACTATGGAACGCCTACAGACAACTGCATAACTCATGTAAGCAGGCTGCCAAGTCTCTTAAGCACACATAATTTGCTAATCAACAAAAAAACACCCTTGGCAATCCCCGCATTTTCTTGGCCTCCATTGGATTCCTCCTAAATCCTAGGTCCAGTAAACAAATAACACAACTTGCCTCCCCCCTGGGCCCCATATATGACCCTGCTAAGATTGCTGACACTTTCAACTTGATGTTCACTGACCTAACCTCATATTTTGGTAAACTTCCTCCCCAGCCTCCTATTGGCCTGAATGACAACAGTCACCACTCCCATTCCTCTACGAATGCAGCCCTTCCTCCCTCATTTTATTTTAGGGCCATTGGTCAGAATATTACCATCAAACTCTTGAAGACACTACCATACAAAGGAAGCCCTGGCAGTGATGGACTTTACCACACTTTCCTGAAGCTTATCTCCCCAGTTATTTTCAAACCCCTAACTTACATATTCAATTTTGCACTTTCATCATCCACAATGCCTGACTCCTGGAAGCATGCACATGTGGTACCAATTTTTAAAGCTGGAGATCCCCTTGCACCTGAGAACTACAGACCCATCTCCTTCCTCCCACATCTAAGTAAATTACTGGAAAAATTGTTCATTACCAGCTCTCTGAACATCTTGAAAAATACAACCTCCTGTGTCCCCTTCAGCATGGTTTCCAGAAACACCATAGTATCTCCTATGCCTTAGCCCTTTTCTCCAACCACGTACTTAGAAACATGGATGTGGGCAAGGCCACAGGTGCGTTTTTGTAGATTTATCTAAGGCCTTTGACCCAGTAGATCACCACCTTCTCCACTCCACCCTGCTGCACTTTGGTTGCTCTCCTGAGTTAGCTGCTTGGTTCCACAGTTATCTCTCCAATAGGTCTCAGTCTGTGCTTATTGGTAAAGTCTCCTCTGCTACCCTACCTATACGCACTGGGGTTCCTCAGGGCTTCATTCTTGGCCCACTTCTTTTTTCCATGTTCATTAATGCCCTTCCAGATGATAGCCTAAACTGCAAGGCTCTCCTCTATGCAGACAACCTTGTTCTCTACCATAGTGATAAATCCCTGGAATCCATCTCTTCCACCCTCACAATAAACTATGGCACTGCGTATAACTGGTTCCTCTCCAGCAAACTCCTCATAAATGAAAAAAGACCAAAGCCATGCTCTTTGGCTCTAAGCCTTTCCTTGCCAAAGCTGCCAAATCAAACTCCTCCATCACTATACTCACACCTGCAGCCCCCCCAAAACTGTTCCCTACTTCAAATAGCTAGGTGTGACCCTTGATCCCTCCCTTAACTTCAGTGAACATATTAATCTCACCGTGAGGAGAATTCACCAAAAACTAGGTGCTGCATACCGCCTTAATCAGTTCCTGTCCCCTGAGGCTCGCTTAGCTGTTGTGCAAGGTAACCTTCTGCCCCTGCTCGACTACTGCTCCCCTGTTTACTCTTATGTGTCCTCTTCACTATGCTCTAGCCTAAGTACCACATATAACTCCATCTGTCACTTTGTTCTTCAAGCCCCCTACTCTGCCCACCACTGCACACTCTATCAATCCCTGGGGTGGCTCCCACTACAGGATCATTTCGACTATGCCATTGGATGCTTAGTTGATAACTCTTTCAGGAACAACTAGCTATCTCCCTATGCGACACTACTTACTAATAGCGTGGTCTCGAGAAGCCTTAGACTCTCCTCCATCTCTCCTCTAGTAGTCCCTCGCATCTCCACAGATATGGGCAGTGAAGCTTTCTTGGTCTCTGCTCCTTTCCTTTGGAACCAGCTCCCATCATCCATCCGCATATCCCCCTCCCACCTGTCCTTCAAGTCAAACCTTAGAGCCTGGCTCCTGACAGAGTCAACTTGCAACTGTTTCCCTGACAACACTAGGGTCTGAATTTTCCACCCTTGTTACTAGGATGTACAGTGTGCTGCCTGCCTAAGGCTATCGCCCAATCCGTGACACAATCCTCTGACCCTCGTTTCCTCTCTTACTTCCAGTTTACATCCAGCTTTTCCCTCCTGTGTGCTGTATGCATGCTGCCTCCCCTTTCTCCAAACAGCTGCCTTCTCCTTTGACCTTTCCCTTCTCCTTCACCCCTAGCACTTCTACGCTTATGCTGCCTATCTCCTAGTGTCCCCTAGCACTGCTATGCTTATGCTCCTGATTCTGCTAGTGTCCAGTAGCTTACCTGTCAGAAAGTTGGTCTTTTCACTCCCCTGTTAGTTATCTGTGTATAATTAATGGGTCTCCCCTTTTGCCACTGAGAGACCGTGGCGTAATTTGCAGTAAGGAGCATTTATAACGGCAAACATCTCTGTATCGTTCTTCTCCCTCTCTTGCACCTACAACAGCGTCTCCCGTCCTGTCTCGCGCTTCCTTCTTACAACGGAGCCGCCAAAGAAACACAGCGGTGAGTAAATTAAAAAAAAATCAAAATGAGCACTAGTTTTACAGATGGGGACTTTGAACATTTTTAAAAATAAAAATAAGTGAAGCCACCGGAAATGAAAATCCAGCCAGACGTAAAATAAAGTGGCGCATACTCGTAGCCACACCGAAACTGCTGATTTTATTTTATATAATTGCTGTGGCCAAAAGGGAGACCAGCAATTATATAAAATAAATACGAGAATGTGTTTAAACTCGGTTTACACACACTTGGGGTTAGATGCTTTGCAATAACTCCTCGGGTGTGTGTAAACTCTCGTTAAACACATCACCCCGTACTTTATTCTATATTAGCTTAATGATTACAGTTTGTCTTAGCATTGGCATACGGCCTTAATTAACTGTACCTTTTGTCTCTGTGACATGGTTTTACCTATGTATTGCATGTACTGACTGAATTACTTAATTCATGTATTTTAACCCCATGTTGAACTGTGCACTGTATCATGTATCTTATTTGCTGTTTTTGTACCATGTATTGTATTTCTGTTTACCTGCACCTTTGTATTGTACCTCTGCTTTGCTTGTTGACTGCCACTATGTGGCCCGGGTCGTGACTGAAAATGGTCCTCTGGATCAGCTCACTTCCTTGGTCACCAAAGACATAACTAAATACATTGTAGGGTCACTTGTTACCATGGACCTGTATCTGTACTATGTTGTACTCCTATGTTGAATTATGTAATGCACTGTAGCCTTTATACCCCCATCCTATGTAACCAACCCTTCCCCTGACCCCCAGGACACATCTGGAAACAAGCAGCTTTGCTCAGTATATCTTTCTAGTGAAATATTTCAATAAATAAATAAGTACTTGGCCAGTCACAACATTGGAAAATACACGGTGGAAGTGGGTTTTGCTTGTGTAGCTTGTACATCCAACCACCATTTCCTGTGCAGTTTGTTCAGCTGTGCTGGTGCTGTCCGCCAGTTTGTTTCCCTTCTGTCCTGGGGATTTCATGTTACACAATGGTCACAGCGTCTTCCCTGGCTGTAGCTGCCATGTCTGCTATGCCACTTGTGGCACTTGTCATGTCTTGCCTCCCCACCCCATGCCAGCAGGAAGTGTCTCCTCTTTGGGATACTCCATGGTAGGGAGGGTATGGTTGGTCACTGTGATGGGGCCCAGTCACCCCAGAGTTTCCTCATTATCCTGCCACTAAGGGGTCATGTGCACAGTGCATTAATCTGTAGTCCATCAAGCATCTGCCCTCCTGCAGTGCCTCCTTTTAATCACCCAGGTAGCAGTATCATGGCAGAGGCAGTGACCCTCCCTCCCCGAAGGAGGAGACTTCCCACTGGGCCACTTATTCTGCATCCTCTGTTGGCACTTCTGCAGTCAGAGATCATTCCTGAATCAGGGTTATTGGTGTCATGAGCTGCAGCTCTGCCGACATGGTGAATGGCCAGTTAGAAAACATTGTTGTTTAACAATAAAAAACAGATCTTAAGTTCCAGCATTGGATTTCCACCCATTATCAGGATGTTTCATAGCACAGCATTTTCATCAACTCAGTTTGTAATTCTTCCCACTCAAACAGCTGTTATGTCTTATACGGTCAAAACCCAAGCTCCTAATTTGACTTTTCTGCTGACATTGATTTTTATTGAATAAGTCAGCAGCATTTCATTTCCATTTTCTGCCTTTTGTTTAATGAAAGTAAGAAATTATTTTGTTTCTGGTCACAGATCAGGTAATGTTCTAGATCCAGTATGGGACTCTTGTGAATCTCCCAAACTTTGATACTTTATACTTCGAACCAAGAAATATTTGCAGTAGCGTGCATATGTTATACTGCTTCAGACCGTCTTGGTGGTGTTGACAAAGCATGTAGTGCTGTCATATGAACGACCTAGGTTGACAGTGCAAACCCACCCACTCACCTTCAGTCATTGAAGCCATGAGAGCATTGCAGAGGCTGGGTTCCCAGGTTCCAGGAGGGGAGTGAGACTCCACCTGCTGCACAAGTGCCTCCTGAGGTTGCAGGGAGACTTTACAACATCATGGAAGATCACAGAAAATCTGCCCCCCCCCCACCCCCAGAAGAATGGTGCACTGTGGGTGGCTGTGCACACATTTGAGTTGGGGAGGTAGGAGAGCAAAATCACACAGGGAAGAATCACCTCCCAGACGGTCAATGACAGATGACCTCTCCCCTGACATTCATATACCGATTTTGCCCAATGTCCCCACCACCACCACCACCAATGCCAACATGAAGCAGACAAGTTCTCAGGCCAGGTTTCCAGGCATCTGACTCGGAGCCCCACCAGAGAAGGTAAGCTTTGGGGCTTGGCTAGTACTAGTAGTTCTAGTCCAGGGTCTACACAAGGTAGGCAATGGGGCAGATAGTGGACAGAGGAGAGCAGTGAGGGCAGAAATGGCCAAGTGAGCTACCAGCTGGTGTCTGTGGATGGCAGGCAAGAAATTGCGAATTAAAAGAAAAGAACTACTACTTCAACCTGGTTCAACCTTGTGTAACTTCTACCCTGTATGGGGTCACTTGGTATGGTCTGCCCCCCCCACCACTGAGCATAAAAGGGGAGTCCCTATGCTGGATGATGAAGTTGAAGGAGTTTCTGTTAGCAAGCAACAGCCTGTCTGCAGGTTCCTGGAAGCCCCAGGCCCTACACTATTTCTTAAAGCTCAGCAAAGAATAAATGCACTGACTAGAGGGAGGAAAGCAAAATGGTAAAAAAAAAAAAAAAGATTTACTCCAAAATAAATATCTAACATCCACTTTAATGGCTTAATACATATATATATTATAGGGTGCAGTAGTGCCCCTACAGTTAGGGTTGTACCATCACGTGTATGTTAAATTCAAAATTTTGTACCTTAATAACTTTGGCATTTTTTGATGAAATAACCCACAGTTTGGCATGCGCGGCCATTCAGCCAGTGTCTTAAGATATGGAATGTTTCGTGAGGGCATCTTGTATGGTTTTTGAGATATGGGGCTAAATTCACAAAGATTTGCCCCAGTGCAAACTCCTGTTGCAAGGTACAAACTGGGTTTTGCACCATAGTGTTATGCACAAAAGCCCAGTTTGCACCGTCAGAATGGGCTTGCACCAGGGCAAAGGGATCAGGGATCTGCAATTCAGATTAGGGGATCGCTGTCCCATATAAGAAAATCCTGTGCCCTGGTAGTCTGGTGGTCCCTCCCCCCTTCCCGGCTTCTTTGAAGGCAGTATAGTGCAGTGGGTTAAGACTCTGAGCTGCAGATCTGGAGACCTGGGTTTGAATCCCACAGCCACCTAGGTGCACATTGTATGATCCTGAGCAAGTCACTTAACTTCCTTATGCTCCCAGGTTGCATCTGGAAACAAGCTTTGGCTTAGTGTGCTACTCCTGGTTAAACAATGTTCCCTTGATCGCTGTCCCGTATAAGAAAATCCCATTCTTTGCTAGTCTAGTGGTCCCTCCCCCCATTCTCCATTCACTGTCCCATAGAAGAAAATCCTGTTTCCTGGTAGTCTAGTGGTCCCTTCCCCCTTCCTGTTCTCTGATCACCATCTCGTATGTCAAAAAAATAATGTCCTGTTCTGTGATAGTTCCAAAGCTTTGCACTCGAACAGAGATGCAGACAACTGAAATGCCAGTAAATATTTAAAGATTTACTCAGTCGAGAGCAGAACAGCAGGCACCTTACCCCAGTTATCCACATCTCTGTTCGAGTGCAAAGCTTTGGAACTGTTTGTTTGTTTGGACTGGCTGCCTGCATTTGCACCGCCTCTTATGCTGTTCACAGCATTTTCCTGTTCGGAACCGTTTGCCTGTTTTGTGATACAGTACAGGAAAAGAGAAGCATTTCTTTTTTTTTTGTGTGTGTATGTAATATTTTTATTTGCTTTTCCATTAAGTTACTACATACAATCAAATACATAACTTATTCATCCAGTTACCACCGTTACATTCCGAAGAGATCAATCTCTTCACTTCATTTCACACAGTGTTGCAGTTGATTTCTACAGAGTTGCATTACGTTGAATTATACTGGTTTAGAATTATATCAGATAATATATTATAAAATAAGATTAAATAAAATTCAATCAGATCAAATCAGAACAAATAAAAATAAATCAAAACAAAGTGCAGCAATTATTCTCTTGCCAAGTACCTTCAATCTTCAACTCCATCCAGTCTTTTCCACACACTTCTGTCATTCACTTTTATCCACTCTCTTAGCCTTCCTTCCCATACTCATTATCCTCACCTTCACCCCTTCATCTTTACTACTTTCACATACCTCTCTTCACTTCCTCCTTTCCTTTCTTATCCTCCTGTACCCTCCCATAACATCCAACTTTCTTCCTCCGTTAGGGAGGCCAAGAACGGGGTCCAGTGTCTTTCAAATCCCTCTTCTTTTCCTCCCAACACATACGTCAGCCTCTCAAGCCCCAATGTCTGTAACACCGTCCTCCACCACCCTTGCACTGTTGGTGCTGTCTGCGAAACCCATGTATTCTGAATCCCATGTCAAACCAGAACGAACAGCACCCTAATCCACCTAGGAAGCGGTACCCATTCCTCCTCCTTCCCATTCTCCACTCCAAATAAGCATCCCAAAGGGTCCATTGGCAACTCCCTTCCGGCTATCCTTCCCACTCTATCCACTACCTCCCTTCAATATCTCTGTAATATCGGGCATTCCCAAAAGCAGTGCACATATGTTCCCCTTTCCGAGCCACACCTTCCACATAAGGGCGACACTTCTGGGTGCGCCTTATGTACAATTACTGGTGGTAGGTATACTCTGTGTATGAACTTAAAGTAGGCCTCCTTATATTTGTTGCATATCATTATTCCAGTGTGCATCTGTAGCAGCAATATCCAGTTCTGGTCCGATATCTCCCTCTCAAGGTCCCTCTCCCACAATTTCCTAGTTCTTACTATCCTGTCTGGTAATATAGCCTTTCCTCTCTTAGCAGCCCTGCCTATAAACCCCATTTCCTGCTTTTTAGCTGCATATATCATCCCTTCCACCGGGTCCACTTCGTACAGCCCTTTATTTTCTTTTCCCAAACTTCCCATATATGCCCTGGTCTGGAAGTACCGGAACCTATCCCTTTTATCCCTTCCTACCACTTCTTGCAACTCCTGTAACGAGCACAACCGCCCGTTTACCAACAGATGCCCCAAACTACCTATTCCCTTTTGCTCCCAGTTTCCAAATTCTATATCCTCCATTCCTGGCAAGAAGTAGGGGTTCCCCGCCACCGGCAACAAGAGTGTCTCTTTCCCCTGTATCCATCCTTTCCTCTTCAACACTTTCCAAGCCACCAGTACCTGTACCACCATGGGATTAATTTATTTTCCTATCTTATACGCCCTAAGCCCTCTACTGTGGAGATATGCTGTTAATTTCCCCTGTGCCTCTCCCTGTTCCAATTCCACCCACCTGGCCACTTCAGGTTTATGCACCCAGTCCGCCACATATCTTTGTTGTATGGCCAGAAAGTAGTTCTCCAAGTCTGGGAAGTTTAAACCCCCTTTTTCCTTGTCTGCTTTTAACTTCCCCAGACTCAACCTTGGTTGCTTTCCTTTCCAAATAAAAGCAGTAAAGGCATTCTTCAACCTATTCACATCCTCCTTGGCCAGGCCCAGGTGTATAATTTGTAAGGAATACAAGATCCTAGGCAGCACATTCATTTTTATTATATTAATTCTACCCAGCCATGACACGGGCAAATGCTCCCACCTTCTTAGATCTGCTTCTATAATTTTTATCAATTTGGTATAGTTTAAATTGTATAGTGACCCCAAAGATCTACCCACCTGCACCCCCAAATATGTCATACTCTCCCCCAACACTTTGAGTCCCCAATGTTTAATCTCCTCACCCAATCCCTTAAGCCACATAATTTCTGACTTTCCCAGATTAACTTTGTACCCTGAAAATTTCCCAAACTCCTCGATCAAGGCCAAGAGAGCAGGAACCAAACTCCTAGGATTCTTCATAAGCAACAGCATATCATCCGCATATAGTGCCAGCCTATGCTGCGAGCTACCCTCTATTCCCAACCCCTGTATGTCCTTACTTTCTCTAATTGCCACTGCCAGAGGCTGTATAGCAAGTGCAAACAATAGTTGAGAGAGCGGGCAGCCCTGCCTCATGTCTCTCTCCAAGTTAAAACTCTCCGACCTGCCCCCATTTACAATTATCTGCACTCTGGGCTTTCTATACATCGCCTTTACCCACCCTAGGAATGGTTCACCCAGACCAAACCTTCCCAATATTTCAAACAAATAATTCCATTCCACCCTATCAAACGCTTTTTCCGCGTCCATCGAGAGGATCCCGATATCTTCCTTTCCCCTTCCTGCCCTCCAAAGCACATTAAGTAGCCGCCTCATGTTATGATACGAGTGTCGTCCTTTAATAAACCCCGTTTGGTCCGGGTGAACCAGCCCCAGTAGGATTTCCTCTAATCTACTGGCCAACACTTTAGCCATTATCTTCAAATCACAATTCAACAATTATATTGGCCAGTACGAGGTGCACAGGGCAGGGTCCTTTCCCTCCTTTGGTATGAGGCATATACTAGCATCATAACATGTATCTGGCAAGCTAACCTCTTCTATCCCTTCTCCCTGTTGAAACACTCTACACAATACCTTTGCAGCTCGGGTCCCCAACAACTTGTAATATTCCACTGGATACCCATCCGGGCCCCTCGCTTTCCCTTTCTGCAACTTTTGAATAGCTCTCAACACCTCCCCCTCCATTATTGGTTTTCCTAACCTTTCCCTCTGCGCCTGTGTGGCTTTCGGGACTTTTATTTTCTCTAAAAATTCTATCATCCTTTCCTTTGTTCCCTCATCCTCTGCCTGGTACAGCTTTTGAAAGAAGGCCCTGAAGGCATTCCCTATCTCCGTTTCTTTACTCTGTAGGGTACCCTTTTCATCCCTCACTCCCAAAATTCTATTCATCCTTCTGTGTCCCTTCATAAGGTTAACCACCATTGGACTTGGTTTATTTCCCCACTCAGATATGTATCTTCTGTTAAACAGATTAGTTCTCCCCGCTTCTGACCTTAGGTGCGCATTCAGAGCCTCCCGAATTACTCCCAGTGTCCGAATGGCCTCCCCCTTTTCCCCTCGGGCCTCTCTCTTCTCTAATTCTTTTAGCTTACTCTCTAGCTCCTTTCTCTGTGCACATCTTTTTTTCTTTATACAGGATACATATTCAATAATTGCTACCCTCATAAATACCTTGCCCGTTTCCCATAAAATATTATTCGAGGTGCCCTCCTTATCATTTGTAGCCATGAAGAGATCCCAACTGTCCTCCAGGTGCTTTCTAAATTCCTCATTCTGGGCCAAGTAAGTGGGGAATTTCCAAGCAGGGGGTGTCCCCCGTCTTTCCCTACCTTGTATTTTCACTATCACCATTGCATGGTCTGAGACATGTATTGGGCTGTGCTGTACCATTCCCTTGTAGCATATATATAATGTATCCGCGTCCATATTTTATGGGGGTTCGAAAAAAACGTATACTCTCTCGCTCCCGGGTTTGCTGTTCGCCATACATCCACCATTTCCAATTCCGCCATTCCCTCTTGCCATTGTTGCATTGCTCCTGAACTTCTCCCCTTCCCCTCGGAGTGGTCCATTTTCGGGTCCATGGCCCAGTTCAAATCCTCCACCCCCCATTATTAGCCCTGGGAATTGCTCCCACACCAATAAATCCAGCAAAGAGGCATAAAATTGGTATTCAAATACCGCTGGGGCGTATACTGACCCCAGAGTGATCTGCTCCCCGTCCAGGGTCCTCACAATAAAAATATATCTCCCTTCCTTCGTGTTCCTGATTATTCTCTGTACCTCTAGGTTCAGCCCTTTATGTATTAATATTGCCATCCCCCTTTTACGCATTGAGGCTGAAGCCGCATAGCATTTCCCCACCCATCCCCTAGCCAGTTTAGCATGCTCTACTTCTGTTAGGTGCGTTTCTTGTAGCAAAGCTATATGGGCTCCCCCTCTTTTAAGGGCTGTCAGCAACATAGACCTGTTTACTGGATTTGTAATACCCCTGACATTCCAGGTAATTACATTAACATTTTTACTAATCGCCATCCACGTATACTCCCCTTTTCCCTTTCATCATCATCTTTCCATCATTAACAAGAAGGTTTATATATTTAACTTCTTTGGTTGCACTTTGTTCGTAAAAAACAAGAAACCGTAATAACAACACACACCCTTTCAGTAACATTTTAAACAGATAACTATACACATACCTTCCCCTTCCTTTCTTCTCTCTCTGACCCATTATTCCCCCCACCATGTCCCCCCCTTCATTTCTCCTTTATTGATTTCCTTCCCTCCATCTTCCATTTTCCACTGCTTTCTTTGTTCTTTACCATCCTCCCTTCCCTCCCCACTCTCCTCCTCTTCCTTTTCACCTTGAAATATCCACCCTCCCAGATCAGTCCTTACCTTCCCCCTCCCACCCACTGCACTCTCCCCGGTCCCTTAGACACTGTAGTCTCCTGACTCAAGTGTCTGCCTCATCCCCAGGTACTGCACAAGCGCTTCCATGCTCTCCCCACGGCCACTAAACCTTTGTGCCCCATAATAACCATCCCTATCCACTTCCCGCGTATCTCTTCTCCTAACCCCCCCAGTTCATTTGTCTCCGTCCTATTCCCCTTCAGATCCTTCGTTTTCAATTTCCTCATTTCCCTGCCTTATTCCCCCCCCCTTTAGTTAACGTCACACAAATTTGCTCCATACAGTTGAGGGTATCAGCAAGGGCTAGCAGGGAAAGCAGGCTGTGCTAAAAAAAATGCAATAAGCTCCTCTCCCTACCCGCCCTCCTACCTGCACCCAGACATTATTCGAGGCAGTTCCTTCCATCACTGGGCTTATGGCAGTCTCTCTCGCATCCAAATAACTCCACCACTAAGTCCAGTTCCTCCTCTCGCCATATCCTTATTCTCTGCCTCTATCCATTTTCTCCACATCTCTCTCCGCCATTTTCTGGGCGTTCCGCCATTTTTTGTTCAATTCCAAGTCCCCCAAATCTTTTTTTTTATTTATATGGCAGTGTCCTCATCCTCTCAGAGTCTCCCGTCTTCATCAGCATGAACTTTAACATCAAAACAAGATCTCCAAAACCAAATATAAGCGAACGATCCTCCGCATTTACATCTGTGCCTCATCTCTCAAATCTCATTACAGAGCCCTCGGCTCCCTGTCCCAGTTCTCCATACAGGTCTCAGCGCAGCTTTTGTCTCAGGCTCCTCGTAAACTCCTCTGCTTTTCCACTTCCAGAAGCGAATATAGCCTTCATGCTTTATTTTTAAAGTAGCTGGGTAGATCAGGAAGTTTTCCACTTTCAGATCACGCAGTTGCTACATAATGTTATTGAATGCCTTCCTTCTTTTCAAAGAGCCTGGCGAATAATTCTGCGACATAAATAGCGGTGGCCTTCATATTCCACCCTTCCCTTCTCCCGATACGCCTTCCGCATAAGTTCTCTATCCTGGAAGTGGTGGAACCTAAATATTATCTGCCTCTGTGGCTGGTCATTCCTAGGTTTGGGCATCACGGCCCGATGGGCCCTCTCAAGCTTTAATTTGCCCTTCGCTGGTTGCAGGCCTAGTAGCCCAGGCAATACTTTTGAACAAAAGTCCAGCACACTTTCCCCTTCCATACCCTCTGGCAACCCTCTTAGTCTGAGATTCAAATGCCTGTGATAGTTTTCCTGATAGTCAAATGCATCTTTTAGCTCATTCAGCTCCTTCTGAAGTGCCACCACGAGCCCAGGAGTCGCCAGCAGCACGTCCTCCATGTGTGATATTCTCTCCTCCATCTCTGTCATTCTGCCAGCCTGCATCACCTGCTGCTCTTGTATCTCTTGCAGTTTCAAGTCAAGCTTTCCTTCGAGTTTAATTAATCGGGGCTCCAGCGTTGCTATAACCTGCCCCGTAACCTCTCTTCCGAGGGCCGCCACCTCTGCTGCTGAGAAGGAGACTAGGTCATCACCATCACCCCTTTTCTTAGTGCTTTTTGTCGCAGTCCTCTGGCTCTTAGAGGGTCCCGATGCCAAATATTCATCCATCCCAAGTTCACACACCATCTGCTACATGGTTTCCACACTTTTGGGCACTTTTTAACTTTTATTTTAATATTTATAGCCGCAAAGAGGGAGCAGCGTGGAAATTCACATCTGTTCAGCTAGCTGCTCATCAGCGCCCAAGAGAAGCATTTCTGATGGTTGTCCCCCCCCCCACTGTGTCCTTCATTCACTGGCCCATCATCAAGCACGAAATCTCCCTGGTGGCTAGCAGTCCCACCCCCACCTGATGATCCATCCAAAGTGTATAACTCATTACCATTGGTGTCCACTGGTCCCCTCCCATTCTTATCCCTTGTATCAGAACCTTCCCCAGTTCTCTGGTGGTCACCTGGACCCCTCCATCCTGTCAGACATTAACCCCCTACCCCCAATCCCCCAAACCCAATCCCCAGCCAGTGACCAGCACAGCCCTCCTCTTACCTCCATGGCTGGCTGCCGACTGAGCCCTCAGTGAGCACATGTTGTATACAGTACATGCTCACTGAGGGCTCAGTCGGTGACCAGCCATGGAGGTGGGAGGAGGGTGTGCTGTCGCTGGCTGAAGTCTGATTTTGAGGTGAAGATAGTGGGGGAGACAGTCAGCGTCTGACAGGGTGGAGAGTCTACTAGACCACCAGAGGAACTTGGAAGGTCTCCTTGAGGATCAATGGTGGGGTGGAACCAGTGGACACCAACGGTAATGAGTTGTACACTTTGGACGGGTCATTGGGCGGTGGGGGGACTGTTAGCCATCAGGGAGATTCCACGCTTGATGACGGTCTGGTGATCAGAAGACACAGTGGGGAGGGACCACTAGACTACCAGGGAACGGAATTTTCTTCTATAGGACGGCAATCAGAGAATGGGGAGTGGGAAGGACCTCTAGCTTACCAGGGAATGGGATTTTCTTATATGGGATGGTGATCAGAGAATGGGGAGGGACCACTAGACTACTAGGGAACGAGATTTTCTTATACGGAACAGCGATCAGAAGCCAGGGAGAGGGGAGGGACCACTATACTACCAGGGAATGGGATTTTATTCTATGGGATGATGATTGGAGAATGGGGAGGGATCATTAGACTACCGGGGGGTGCTTTTTTTTTTTCTATCCTCCCAAGCCCTGGCAGGGGCTTTTGCCCTGTGAGGAAGGAACTCTCTCTCAGGTCCCGCCACCCCATACCTGCCGACCCAGTTATTTCCCATGCGGCGGTGCCAGGAAAGAGGCACCTCTCCTTGGAGACTCAATCCAGAACTCGGGGTCAGCTCTCAGTGCAGTGGACCATCATGGAGCCCTGCCAGGCTCTTTTCCGCCCGTTTTCTCCCGTCCCTCTTCCCTACCGACTGTAGTAGACAAACGTGGGCAAACATAAAAGACGTCATAAGCAAAGTTCAGAAGGTCTCTCTGACTATGTTAAATCTTGAAGGTCCGCTGCACCAAGGGCTGACCCCGACCCTCAAACCTCATTACCGAACCTCTGCACTGCATGGTGCTTGGGTGCATGTGGCACGGGCAGGGACACACATGTTGGCCACCTAGGGAGGCATCACAGTACAGGGTGTGTGGCAGAATGCACGGTGGGGACACGGTGCATGCTGTGTCCATGGGGGTGACATGGGTATGGGTGGCGGTTCGGGACATTGTTGGTGGTGGGTCCTGGTAGAGCACTGGCCTGCGGCCAATGTCACTGTGGTGCAGGGGTGCTGTCCCTTGAACACTGACAGACTACACTCACAGGTGTGCGGACTGTCGCAGTACACCTGCATTTGGCACTGTCACACCACTGCGCTGCCATGCTGACATGTCGTGTGTGTCTGGCACATGCTCCATGGGCCATGCCGCTCTCTGTGTGGGTGTCCCCTATGTTCAGCCACTGACCCTGGGTGTCCCTGTGTGTGCAGTGTTGTGGGGGTTGCATGTGCATCTTGCTGTGCTGCTTGTGGCGTATGCTGTGTCTTGTACTAATGCTGATGTTTCCCCTGTCCACTGTAGAGCAGATCAAGCAGCCCACGGCCAAAGAAGGGGGCTGGGAGGTGCCCAAGGATAGGCAGAGAGGCAGCCCAAGGGTGCCAGCCATGCCGCAGTGGGTGCAGGAGAGCAGCCCTGAGGACAGGGGCCTGTTGCGTGAGTACCTGTCTTGTTACTCTGTGGTGATTCACTGTGATGTGTGGCTCATTCCGTGTTCTGCCAGTGACTGGGCTGGTAACATGGCTGCCACAGGCGTTGGGCCAGTGGTGTTGTGGCACTGTGCTGTGCTGCGTACCAGTGTTGCACACCACAGCCAGGAGCTGGCTGACAGGCCACTGTGCACGGTGGGGGATGTGGGCCACTGTCAACTTGAATTGCTGCGAGGGTGCCTGATGGTGGTGGGGGCTGTGGTGGTGGAGGATCAGTGGGGCACACACGCTGTCAGTTGCCATGCTCACTTCTGCGGTGCAGTGTTCTCCATCCCTCTGGCCCTGCCACAGTTTGTATGCATGTGCATAGTTGGCATTGCCTTGCTATCCACGGGCTTCACTGGACAGGGTCTGATTATCGCCACCTGCATGCCTGTTATGGCTGCAGGGCACCACGCCCCATGCCTTCCGGGGGCCTTGCCTGGTGGCATGTGTTGGCCCACCCCTGCCACCATCTGTGCCCTGTATGCCTGTTCAGCCCTGGCCTGGGTCGGTCATTGGCCAGCCACTGTGACTGCATTGCACTGCTCCGGTGCACCTTTGGATGATGTTGTTGTGCTCTGCATTCTGGTACATTGTCATCTGTCATTGGGCAGCTGTGTGCTGTGCTGGGGTGGGCGGTGTCACCTGTGCCGTGGTGCTGTTGGGCATGTCGTCAGCATGTATGTTGGGTTTTGGGTTGGTGCCTGTGTTACCCAGGCCTGCTGTGTGGGCACCTTCCGGGTGGGCCTACCAGTGCATCACTCACCTCCACTCAGGATTGTCTGTTGGGACATGCTGTCCATCCCTGTATGGCAACTTGTGGCTGCAGTATGCCCCCTGGCCAGTGTCCCATCCTCATGGTCTCCCCCTTCCTCCTGTATGTCCACTCCATTCATCATTGTGGGGGACCAGGCCTGAGGAGTCGGAGGGGATAGAAGATCTCCTGCGCCGCATCGTCCAGCAACAGAGGACTCTTATAGAGCAGCAAAACATCCTCATCTCAAAGACCAGAAGGGCGGCATCTGTGTTGGAAGGACGTCTCCCGGAACCAGCGGACAATTAGCCATGTCCTTCATCACCTATTTTATTGGCTCTCCCCTTACTGGACTGGTTTTGGTTTCCTGGCCTCTGTTCCTGTGTCCCTGTGTGCGTCCGCCTCCCCTTTGCACCCTTCTCCTGTGCTTTATTGTACATTTTGTAAATATTTCTAAATATGTTTGCCATTTCACAGTTTGGGTTGATTAATGTGTGTTCATGTTGTTTCCGTAGGGCTTATTGTTGTTAGTGTTGTGTGTTGGGGGGGCTTAGCATTTCATTTTGTAGGGTTTATACCGTTGTCATTCTTTGTTTTGGGGGTGGGTTGTCCAGTGGTGGTTGGGGCATTAGTTGCTCAGTGTTAGGTTATGTTTTTCGATTTAGCATTGCTTTGCATCACTGTTCCTTTCTCGTTTCCTTTCCTTTTGATTATTTACTATTACATTGCAGTTATTACATTTTACTATGTCCTGTGTCGTTCTTGGGTGCTGGGGTTTCACTTGGTTTGTACTGTTCCTTGGGTCTCCCACATGGGTCCTGATTGTTGCTTGCCATTCTCGTGCATGTGTGTCATAGTCTGGGTTGTGCACTGCAGTCTGCTCCTGGGACCTCATTCCTGCCTGTGTTTCATTGCATGTGTCCCAGGATCAGGCTGTTTCACCTCTACACTGTGTTCCATTGTGTGTTTGCACTGCCTGCCTGGGTGCTATATTCAGTGCTGTCTTATTCCTGGGCTGTTTTTGCCCTGCACTCCTGGCCCTGTTTGCCCAGCTTCCTTTGTTTGCTATATTCAGTTGGTTTTGCACCAGGCTATTCCTTTTGAATATAGCCTGCTTTTTGCTCCGGGCTATGTTTGCCTGCCGGCTCTACTCTGCTACTCTAGCCCCGGGCCAAAGCTTTGAATATCTGGCCCATTGAGTCTAATATGGACCAATTTACTTTCTTATAGGCCTTATTAACAGTTTCTTCCATTAAAGACTTTAAATTCTTAGTCTCAGTATACTGTGGTGGACTCTTCCCTTGTTTTGCAGACCAATTACAATAAACAGGACAATGATCACTTATCCCATCCACTAAAACTCCTGAGCTTAAAATCTTTCCTGGATGTGTAACAACTATCCAATCCAGTACTGTTCCCCCGCCTGATTCGAAATTATGCCTTGTTGTCTGGTTAATCATTTGCTGGACACCTAGATCCTGAAACAAATTCAATATGTGGAGTTTTTGATCAGAATCCCAATTTAAATTAAAATCCACCATTAAAATCCATTCCCTATTTAATGGGAGGGATCTCTTAACACCTGAAATCAGATCCATACCCTGTTTTATGTGTCCAGGGTAAAATAAACTGAAGTACTTGTAAGATGCTTACTCAACCCCAAAATAAGATTAATTGAAACAGCATTTTACACCCACAATTACTAGACTGAGGCAAAACTTTAATTGCTTCAGAACTGGATTTCACGTAAATCATAAACCCTCTACCCTCTCTGTCAGCCCAAACCTTTCTAAATGCATTGTAATTTGCTAACAGAATCTCATTATCTTGGTTCTTGTCAGTTAACCATGTTTCAGATAGTTACAATATCGAAATCCTGCTGCATAACTCAAGCTTCAAATTCTGTCCAATTAGATGTTAAACTCCTAGGCCCAGATATTCAAAAGAACTGAGCCATGCGCAATAGGTTTGCGCCTGCGCAAGTCCGAATTTGCGCCATTCTGCGATATTCAGCAGGAGGCAGTTGCACCCCCGAAATCATGCTGAGCAACAGCGCAATGATAATGAAGGCATGCGCAACCGAAGGGGGAGGAACCATGCATAAATGGTGCAGTGTGATATTCAAAGACTTGCGCAATGCACAACAGTGGAGCAAGCGGAAGTTGCGCCATAGCGGAAATTAGCCAAAATAAAAAGGAGCAAGGAAGAGGCGCAAGAATGCTACAGGGAAGCCACATGTGTCAGAGTCAGAGGCACAGACAGGGCAAGTGGCAGGAACAGGGCAGGCCAAGGAAAGGCCACAGCAACAGACAGGCACAGGGAAGATGTGGGGAGCCACACAGCTCAGAGGCCAGCACAGGCAGGTGTACCCGGTGCAGGGGAGGTAGCAGCCAGGACAGCGGGGGAAATGAAGTAACAGCTGCCGGGGGGGTGAATGCAAGCCAGGGACATGGCCAGTGCCACCTTCCACATGGAGGCCTTAATGAGGGGGGTGAGAAGGCGGGCGGCAGGGGGATGTGGCCGTGGAAGGGCCCATCGGCGGTATGCCCCCAACAGGCAGTATCAAGCCCACACCAGCTTTGAGCTGTACACAGAAACTGAGATTGTGGGCCGGTACCACCTGAACAGGGCAATACTGAGGTGGCTCTGTGAGCTGTGCAGTGATGTGATGCAGGCACCCACACGACGGAGCTATGCCCTGTCAGTGCAGACCAAGGTAACAACCTGCATGTGCTTGCTCACCACGGGTACCTTCCAGAGACCAACTGGGGACACCACAGGCATAACCCAGTCGGCCACGTTATGCCACCTCACCCAATTCCTCAGCGCACTGCTGCCACATGCTCAGGAGTTCATCCATTTCCAAAGCACAGCGGCGGAGCGCACAGCAAACATAGAGGAGTTCCACAGGGTAGCACGTATGCCTGGCATGCTAGGAGCAATAGACTGCACCCATGTGGCCATACACACACCACCTGGCCATGAGGGGGCCGCATACATGAATCGCAAGGGCTATGCCAGCATCAACTGCCAGGTGGTGTGCGATGCCAGGGGGCGCATCATCAATGTCTGTGCCACGCACCCTTGGGGAGCACATGATTCATTCATCTGGCACCATTCAGCACTGTGCCACAGATTCGAGAGTGGGGACATCCCCACTGGACACCTAGTGGGTGAGTATGCAAACCAAATGGACAAATATAGGGCCTGGGGGGGCATGGTCAGAGGTGCCATGGGTAGTGGCCTACATGGCTTGGGGCAGGACGATGCTGATCACCAAACCAACCTCCACCCTCTACACACAGGTGACAGTGGATACCCACTCCGTCCCTGGCTGCTCACACCCTACCAGCGTCCCATGACCCCATCGCAGCAACGCTACAATGAGGCACATGCCACCACACACAATGTCATCAAGCGGGTGTTCGGGATGCTGAAGGCACGTTTCTGTTGCCTGGACATCTATGGCGGTGCCCTACAGTACAGCCCCTCAAAGGCCTGTGGGATATTTCTGGCCTGTTGCATCCTGCACAACATGGCCAACGAATGTGGGATAGCCGTACAGGTCAAAGAGGGGGACAGCGATGGGGATGATGGGGACGCCGGTGATGATGGTGATGGGCAGCCCTCCTTGGCCGACAGGAACCCGACTGCTCCAGGTGGCGCAGCTGCACGGGACACCATCACAGAGACACTCAGCCAGCCCAGATAAGTCATGGGGCCATGTGCAACCACCAGTGGCCAAGGCACAACCCACAAACATGCAGGAACCCACACTGGGGTGCATGCCGTCGAGGAGTGGCAGGGCACAGAAGCACACACACAGCCAGGGATGGGTGAGGATTAACATGCCACACTGAAGGACACACACACACACACACACACACACGCACACACACAATGCAACAAACATGCACAGAGCCAGAAGACACACCGACCCAAGCGCACCCTAACCACACACATGTCGACGAGCCACGCCCACTGCCTGTCCATGTGCATGTGTCAGATGCTGAGCACCATTGCGCACGGTGTACAGCGCCAATGCAGGCATCATAATACTGCGTAACTGCAGACAGCAGCCGGGAGGGTGTGCAGGTGGACTGTGTGCGTGCGAGGGCTGATGCCACCGTGCACTGCCCACTGAAAACACACAATGCACACAGGGCAGCACCAGACAGTAGCCATGCTGGGAGACAGGTCAGTCTCGCGACACAGTGCCATAGCCACCACGGATCGTGGATGGCCTGCCGAGACCTGCCAGCACTGACAGGCTGACCACTAGCCTCATGGGGTGGCACCAATGGTCCCCAGGGGTTCCACTGCGTGAAGCGACCTTGCCCATGCAGGGTCTGCAGCACACTGAACATGCCTGCATCAGGAGTGCTCGGGATGCCCACAGCTGAACCCGGCATCGACAGGGTGGGAGTCGCACGATGCCAGGAACAGGTGGTGGAGAGTGCACTGCATGGTGTCCGTGATGCATGGGCACCTCACTGTGTGCCCATTGTGGCCATGACAGCAATGAACGACTGTGCATGCCTGTCAATGGCAGCGGTCACATCCTCCCACAAACGGTCCATCTGTGCCAGGATCCGTTCAGTGTCCCTACTGCGACGCTCCTCTGCCCGCTCCAGAGCCACACACAGTGCTTCCACGGATGTTGCAAGCCGCATCTGCTGCTGGACTGATGCTCACAGTAGGCGGGTGTGCTCATCCAAGAGGTCATCAGCTTCCTCGGCATCCTGTCCCTCAGGGTGTGCAAGGGTCTGATGGTCAGCACCCCTTGAGGGTGGGTGCTGCACACCAGGACCAGGTCTGGGCATGTCCACAGGTGGAGCACAGATGCTGCCATTGAATCCTGTACCCCCAGGCCCGGTGGGCGACTGCTGATGCTGCCCCTCCAGCTGCCGCACCCCAGGGCTCAGTGGTGCTGCCGCAGTGGCCGCAGCAGTCCCACTGTCCTGAACAGACACCAGTGCTGCCCCACTGGTGCTGACAGGCACAGCCTGTGACTGTGCTGACACGCAGACCCCCATGGTGGCACCAGCTACAGCCATGGGCGCGAAGTGCCCTGCTGTATGTCCATCCTGTGGCACACACGTGTCACTGCCCATGATCGTGTCATCATCACTGGTGCGGACTCTGCCCGGCCACAGCCACAGCCACAACCACAGCGTGCTGGCATCCATGGATGCCAGCACGCTGGGACACAGGCAGGGCTTCCTCCACACCTATCTCAGTGACATCAGTGTGGACAGCCAGGCGAACCCACTGTTGTACAGATCCACACATACCTGTGGAGGTGGATGGTCCCACCTCCGACTCCGTCCAACATGCCCACCACTGCTGACCCATGCAGATGCTCAGGACCTGTAAGGGAAAGCAAAGTCGCGTTACTGTGTGTGACCTACCGGGCCCCCCCCAGACAGACCATGACTTACCATGCAGAGATGGGCCACCACCTGTCTGAAAGCCACCGCCCAGAACTCCCTCTATGGCACTTCAGTGCATGCTTGCAGCAAGCCTGTCCTCCGCTGGGGTGAGCTGTACCACCTCCGTCTCGGTCCCCCACCTGTTGCAGCACGTACTGCCCTGATGGCAGCCACCTTCTCTTTTACCCTCCTCCTGTCTGTACCCATCTTCTTCTTACACTCCTGCACGGGGCGCTGGTGGCTGCCATGCAGGTTCACGGCCGTGCCACCTCCTCCCATGCAGCAGCATGGGCCTGAGTGGTGCCCCGCCGTCCACTGAGCAGTGGCTCCTGAGCCAGGTAGGCCTCAAAAAGGGCCTCGGTTTCGGCCTTAGTGAAATTTGGCCTCCTCCTCCTCCTCCTCCCACCACTGTTGTCCTCCTCTCCAAGAATGTGCTCGGTCATTATGTAGCCTGTGAGAATGGCAGTTGTTACTTGTGACTGTGCAGTCCCATGCATGTCCCTGAATCCACAGTCCACACTCCCACACAGCATGCAACTCACCAATAAACTGCAGTAACCGACTATGGCCACTGCAGCACATTGTCGCACCTTTATAGCGCAATCCATGCAAATGAGGTGAGGAGCAACTTTAACTAGATGCAAATTGAAGTGCTGCGCCATTGAATGGCTGATCAGATGATTTGCATATGACGGCTGAATATCGCTCTGTTGCGCTTTGCGCAATGGTGTTGAACGTGCTGAGCCAATGGCGCAGTTCTGTGGCATGCATAGTACACCTCACTGCGCATGCCCAGGTTGCTGACGCAGGCGTCTGCTGCGCTGATGACTGCTGTGGATGGTAGGCAATGCAGGGCACGGCCACCATTGTGTCAGTGGTGCTATAGCGAAGGTCACTACATGGCGCTGTGGCAATGGGCCTTCATAGGCGCAATGGCCCAACTGTCCGATAGTCCGCTGTGGCGCTGGCACACAGGAATCCAATCGCGCTACATGCAATGCCATCCGATGGCGCTGTGCATGGCCTTGGTCAGGGATCCTTGACCCTGTGCCCGACCTTTGACCCCTTGGCACCAGGCGTCAGGCATAGGTGCACCTCTATCGCTCTGTTCGGTAACAGCGCGATAGGGAATGGCAGCGCTGTACCGCGCAGCATCTGCACATGGGGTACCACGCTGCAGAGCGCCATATTGCCTACTATAGTTATCACAATGGCACAGAGAAGGGCTGCTCCCTGGACTGCCATTGAACTGGCTAATCTGATGGCCACAGTCGAGCCACACCATGGGCCTCTCTTTGGGGAGGCCCCCCGGACAGGGCAAGGTCCCAGGTGTGGCAAGAGGTGGCCACAGCCCTCGAGGAGGTGACAGGCAGGGGCAGAATGGCTGAGCAGTGCAGGCACCAATATGGTGATCTGCCGAGGAGGGAGCCGGAGCTAGTGGCCAGGCTGAGGTCACGTGCCAGGAGGGGCATGGTACCACGTCCAGGTAGGGGTTCCGTCAACACACTGTTATCGTCCATATGAGTCACATGGTTGTATGTGTCCAGCACATAGGGGAGGGACCGTATGGGGTTGGCCGTGGTGGTGTTCACAGGGTGTGGGGTGGGTGGGTCTGGCTGGGTGGGGGGACACACTCCTTGGGGCAGGGGGACTTTGCTTCAGGAATGTACTGATGTTCTTCTCTCCTTTTTGTCCCCACAGGCCAGGACAAACTGCACTGAGTACGTGCGGAGCGGAGGGTGGTGGAAGCCACAGCCAGGTGGGCCGAGGATCAACAACAGCCACCCGACCAGCCCGATGAGGGTGAGTGACAGACATCTATGATTAATATTGCATGCTGTGTGACAAGGTGAGCAGCAGGGCATGGCCACCACTCATTGACATCACTGCCATGCACGCCACGGGTTACAGTCAACACTGTCCAGTGGCAATGCATGTCTGGGTGTGCGTCACTGGTGGTGCATGCGTGTACCAGGTGCATGGCTGTGCCACTGCCTTTGCATCACATAGCCATGTCACTAGACGGCCACGGTGGTGCTGTGCGTGACTTGGCTGGTGGGTGTGTGCAGCATTCCACGTGGCTGTATGCGCCTGGGTGGGCAGGTCCTGTGGATGTGATCACTGCAGCTGGTCACACACCATCACAGTGGTATGTCCCATGGCTGTATGCCATGCACAGTGGGCGGGCTGTATGGGGTTGTGCATTCACACCTGTTGACTGTGCTCCCTTGTCCTAGGTGTGAGACAACTGAGGGAAATCAGGGACACCCTGCAGGAGCTCCTCACCCTGGCACGGGAGACAGTTACAATACTCCGAAGAATAGATGAGTTGGGGGGTTCTTCGGAGGCACAGAGCAAGGGGGAGCCAGACCCTGGACCGGCATGGGAGACAATAGTCCCTTGATCCCTGACCTCCCATCCCCTCATGGACCCCCCCACCCCTCTATCCCATCCCATTTGTCCACCCTTCCCCTGCCCACCCCACCTTTTTGTGTCCCCCAAATAACTGTATATAGTTGTTGTTTATGTAAAATAGTTGATTTCTTTATTTTTATAACACATATTACTTTTCTATGAATACTGTGGTGGTCTCTGATTTGCAGCGGGCTATAGGTGCTCAGCTGCAGTGGTGTGCATGGCATCAGGGGTGGTGCAGTCATGGGTTTGTGTGTGTGTCCGTGTGGAGGTGTCTATGGTGTGGGGGTAGATATCAGTCAGTGTTTGTGTTGTGTGTGTTGTTCCCCGTGCACTGGATGACTGTGTGCAGTGGTCCATGGCGCGTGCTCTGTATCCATGGTGCACCCATCGGCCCGTCCATGGCCTGTGCAGCTGACACACATGCCTGTCTGTGACCTGCATGATCTGCTGGCATGTCAGTGGTGGCATTCCCTGCAGGGAGGACACCCGTTACTTTGCTGGGTTGCCCATGTCACTGGTGTGGTGCATGCCTGGCTCAGGTGGCACTGTGGGCAACATGGTCATTGTCCCACCTCCATGCTGTGGCTTGTGTGTGTTGCAGGGGATGTGCCCCACTGTCTATGGCTTGTGCTCTGGGTGACAAATGGTGGGGTATTGGTCCATGGTGCTTGCACAGGGTGGTTGGCACTCCAGTGCCATGGTGGACTGCAGGTTGTGTGTACACGGCTTACATGGGCACACAATGGGGGCTTGGTTGCCCCACTACTGCATCCCTGTGTTGTTGTGCCCTTGGGTATGGGTGGGTGTCTGTCCAGACCCTGTGTGGCATCTGGTGTGGTGCATGCTTCCACGCACCACTATGGGTGTCTGTGCTGGCTGTTGCGGCCAGTGGTGGGCCAGGGTGTGTTACTGGAATAATGTGCGGAGCGCTGTACCACTGGGGGAGGTGTCAACTACGACTGTCCAATATGGGGTCACTCTTGTGCTAGCATGGTCGGTCTCTCAGCAGTACCTCGGGGACTGTGCGTGGTGGCACTTTGTCTGCTGTTGTTGCATTGCCGTGTGCTGCAACCTGCTGATGGTGCTCATGGTGGGAGCTAGCTTGCATGGTTCTGTGGTGCACAGGGTTGCATTGACACTGTGGGGGTGGTGGCATGCATGGGGATTCCTGCAGTGGTGGTCACTGCTCATGGGGGGGTGTCTGGGGGTCACGGTGCAGGTGTGCTGTGCACTGGGGGGGATGGTGTGGCACAGGGTGGTCCGCCCTCCTTGTGTGCCAGTCACAGCTTGCTGGTAGGTGTGATGGGGCACCATGGCCAGGCTGTGGGTTGGTTGCTTGTCTCCATAGACCAGTGGTTATTCCAGCCCTCCCCTGGTTGTGCTGTGCTTGGGTGTGGGGGCAATGTCTGTTCTGCTGTGTGTTCCTGTGCCCATCTGTGGCATGGGTGGTGGGCCCCTACCTCCCTGATTGCGCAATTACATTGCTCTGCAGCTGGGGGGCTCCCTGCTTGTGCTATGGCGCCTCTGGACTGCTCAGCTGAACATCCCTTGTTGCGCTATAGCGCATCATATCTGCTCAGCATCCCCTCCCTAGCTGCGCTATGGTGCAGGTTGTGCGATATTCAGACGTTGGCTGTAGGCGCAATTTGGCTTGCTCCTTTTTTGAATATCGCGTCTGTTGCGCATGGGTGCAATAGACTTGCACTTGCTCCTGCTATTGCACACTTTTTGGGTGCAGTTTGAATATCTGGGCCCTAATGTTCAGGTGAGCAACAGTAATGGTTGACAGTTTCTTGTCCAATCTCCCTCCATTAACATTTTGCTTACAATTGGTTAGTGGCCCAGGGTTTGAGTGAACTGACCCAGATGATAACAAAAGTAGTAAAATTATTTTTCTCATAAATCAATTTTTAGTTTCCTTTTGATCCCCGTGATATTTGTTCTTATTCCTGAATTCCTAACAGGAGGGCCAAAGTGAAACATAATTAGTGTATCAAATTGAGTCCAGTTATAAAGGGCATTGAGCAAATCCCAATTTAAGGTCAGTTCCTTTTTCTGCACTACATTATCCCCATCATGTGTGGTGCCCCTGGCAGAGTAATTCGAATTTAGCCAATTTTGTTTTAAATTCCCTGTAATTAAAGCCACATCATTATAAACAAACAGGAAGACTCCACATATTACTAAGGCCAGTAGTACTTGAACCATTTTCAACTTTTACAGAATATTAAAAAAGGCAAGCAACTGTATCCCGTTTGATAAAAATCACATCAACTAAGTATGTCCTGACAGACACTGTATAAAATTTTATCCACTACCTGTCTTAATATGAATAAACAAACCAAACTCTAAACAAGACAACAGTGTATCCCTAATTCTGAAGCAGCGTTCAGTCTAATCTGTTTCCTAAGATCGAACTAAAGAATACAATTTTTACTTACAGTATATTGCTTGAACCCACCTGACCTAACTCCAAGTTTTTTATATGTATTTCCACTACAGAATGGTGCAGCCACTCATGCTTGTGCCCCCCCGAGGGCTTGGGCCTTGGGATGGCACAATCGTTTTAAATGCTGCAGCCCCAGCATTTAAAATGCTTGTGCCATCCCGAGGCCCAAATAGATTTTCGGTGATGTACATTCGCCGTAACGGCAGTCGCCTTTCTGCAATCACCATTATGACATGGAACCCCTTCACATAAGATGCACCAACCAAAAAAGGAGCACAGGGACACAGTCTACATTATTACTCTAACCCTAACATCATATTTCCCTACTTTTTTCACTTTATCCTCGACCATAACTGATGCATTAACGTAGTTTTTTGCAAGGAATATATATTACAACATACCATGTGCTAACAAGCATTTGTCAATGCCGAATGTTTGCTTGCTGATATTAGCATCGGACGTGCAGGAGTTAGACAGATGCAGAATAGGAGTGGCAGTGAAGTATTGAACTCATGCCAATCCCACCTCCACCCTGCAGAGATGGACAGGCACTGGGGTGGGCCTGTGGATCATTGCCCATAATGCTCATGGCATTTCACCTCACCCTATCCTGTAGACACTGACAAGTGTTGAGGCATGCCTTGGAGTGTTCGGCTTCACAGTCACCCCATTTCATAAGAACATACACTGAAATGGGTGCAGTACAGGAGAATGGGGTGAAGTCTGGGGCTGAACAGTGCAAGGCACACCTCGATGCCTGTCACTGGCTTCAGGGTGGGGGTGGGATGGCATGAGCATTACAGCCGGTGATCCAAAGTCACACCTCTGATGCCTATCAGTCTGTACAGAGTGGGACATTATGGTTAGAAACTAATGCCCCGGGCGTGTTTTGGTCTTTGCAGTACAAATTTTCAACATGGCCTTTTTGTGACCCCCACTTCATGAAAGCATTTGGGGCCTCTGCTCATGAACAGTGGTACTGTGATTTTGTTAATGTGTCCCAAACTTCGAGTTCCCACGGCAACCGTACCATTCTGCGCTAGATGTGCGAAAACACAGATCAGGCAGGATGTGAAGAATGACAGCTGTACCATTCATAGGGAGGTGTGAAGAGATAGCAATGTTGAAAATCTGTAGTGAAAATATTAAAAATGCTTGAAGTTCCGAGTGTACGTGGAAACTGCGCAACATATGCTTGTACCGCAGTCATTTAGTGGAATTATTTCACCAAATTTTCAACGTAGGCATTTTGTGACCTCTGCTCAT
The DNA here is from genome assembly GCA_016271365.2 of Neoceratodus forsteri. Lineage (NCBI taxonomy): Eukaryota > Metazoa > Chordata > Ceratodontiformes > Ceratodontidae > Neoceratodus > Neoceratodus forsteri. The sequence goes on along the minus strand of CM057454.1, from coordinate 490,660,439 downwards.
GAATACTGCCACTATGATTTTCTTAATCTGTCCGAAACATTAATTTCCCACAGCGACTGCGCCATTGTGCGCCAGATGTGCAAACACATATTTCGGGCAGGATATGAAAAATGACAGCTGTACTGTTCATAAGGAGGTGTAGCAAAATGCCAATGTTGAAAAGCTGGAGTGGAAATATTACAAATTTGCGAAGTTACGAGGGTGCGTGGAAACTGCGCAACACACACTTGTAACACAGTCGTTTTATGGACTTTTGTCACCAAATTTTCAACATAGGCATTTTAGGACCTCTGCTCGTGAACAATGTCACTGTCATTTTCTTAATCTGTCCTGAACACTGATTTCTCACAAGCGATTGAGCTATTATGCACTGGGAGTGCGAAAACACATTTTGGCCAGGATGTGAAAAATGACAGCTGTACTATTCATAAGGAGGTGTGGAAAATGCCAGTGTTGAAAACCTGGAGTGAAAATATTGTAAATTCACAAAGTTACGAGCATGCATACAAACTGCGCAACACACGCTCATAACACAGTCATTTTTTGGAATTTCTTTCACCAAATTTGCAACATAGGCTTTTTGGGAGCCCACCTCATGAACAGTGACACTGTCATTTCTTTTATCAGTCCGGAAAGGAGATTCCATGCAGTGACTGCAAAGTCACCTTTTGGGACTGAATAATGAGATGACAGTTACTGAATTCATGAGGTGGGGTCCCATGAACCCCATGCTAAATATTTGGTGCCAAAATTTGAAACAACAGCCGAGATATGCACCAAAGTTGAAAAAAAAAACATTTATGCCATTATACAGCTTATCGGCATTTCTTCAGTTTGCGGTCGACTTTGAAGAGTACCAGACATGTTCCCAGTCCACGAAGATACGTCATGCCAGGCTCTGGAGAGGTAAGTATAGAATTGAGGGGTGTGGGAGGAGTAGAGCATGCAGCGGGTGAGTGCGGGTTAGGGGAGGGGCCTGGGGCTCAACGAGGGACTGTTTTCTTTTTTACAGCATTTAAAATTAAACAGGGCTCAACGAGGGACTGTTTTCTTTTTCTGCAGCATTTAAAATTAAATAAAGACATCGGGAGACACTATTGGCATGCTGGGGTGGGCTCCCAGTGTGCCACCTGGCCGGGTGTTTGTTGGGGAAGGGGGTACTGGAGCTGAGTGGGATTGGACAGCCCCATCAGCCATACAGTGTGGTGGGGGGAGTGGGAGCGCATGAGCTGAGGGGGATTGGGCACCCCCTCAGCACATAACAAATGGGGGGGCACATCAAGCCAACGGGGATTGGGCTACCCCATCAGCAAATAAGCTGGGGATGGGTACATGCCGATAGGGGGTTTGGGAACCCCCAAGTCGGCTTTCATCGGGACTCTGAGGCAGGAGGCAGGAGTCGCCACCTGCCGCCATGTTAAAAGACATTTTACACTAGGCAAAGGACCGCCCTGCAATGATGGGTCGCTCCCTCATTGCAGTGGCAGATTCCTTTCAAGGTGGTGGCATGCAGGCTGAACTAGTGTCAGCAGCAGCATGCCACCGCATTGCGGAAAGTGGGCCAAGCCTCAAAAGGCACTGGGGGCATTGGCCCCCACAGTGCTCCACCTCCAAAACCCCATTTCTCTCCTAAGCTGTGACAAAATGTTTCTTGCGCATGCACACAAGCAAACAAAAAAGGCACAAACAAAAATTAAAATGCAACTGGAAGGCATATAGCCATGGATCATAACTAGCAGAAGTCAAACATTCAAGTGCTTCACTCAGAAAGGAGCATTGTCAGGGGTAGAGTTGCCACCTGTAAGGTTTTTAACCTGATAATCCAGTTTTCAGGTTCCCTATCTGGTTATCTGGTTTTGCTCAGAGATAGTCAGTTTTTTTTTTGTTTGTTTGTTTGTGTTTTGCCATTTTGCGTGCTCACATACTCTTTAAACAGATTTTGACTTTTCATTCATTGTTTCAGCTGCATGTCCAAGTTACAAACAAGCTCTGCTGTCAATATAGCCCTTTCTTTGTAAAACTAGTCAACCTGGGAGGTGTAAAGTATGACCATTAAGATTATTAGCAGTTACTTTACCTAATATAGAAACATAGAAATTGTCGGCAGATAAGGACTGCCAGGCCCATCTAGTCTGCCCGTAAATGCTACACTTGTTTGCAGCCTCTGACCCTACCTGATCAATGTCTTTTCAGCACTCCTTCCCACCTTTAAGGTTTCCTTATGCCTGCCCCAGGCATGTTTAAATCCTTCCACTATGGTTACGCCCACAACCTCCTATGGCAGACTATTCCATGTGTCCATCTTCCTCTCCGTGCATCTTAAAGCAGCACTGCAGCAGAAAATCTAACCCTACCTTTTGTAACAGTAAACTATTCAGTTATCTTCCACTTATTTGCTGGTAAACATTTCCATCTGTATTAGAATTTAAGTATTTTAAATATTTGAAATTATGTTTTTTCCTCAAGAAAAAGTGTGGTCACTGTTTTTGCCTTTAAAATGTTTGGCTGCTTCTGTGCTTCTGCTTGGGACAGACAAATGCACCCATAGCTGCACCCTCTGTCTACACCCTAACAAACTGGCTTCCCCTACCTAGCAGAATAACATTACAGACAAAGTTTGCTAGTCCAAAAAAAATACTTCTTGGCCTAAGACCCCTGCCCTAACTAACTGCTTCCTCCCTGCTGCCAATCTATACAACACCAGCGCATGGCTTGGAATGCCCTTGAACTGCCCTTCCGACAAACTGAACTGGGCAAGTAATCATTTGTTGTCGTAGTTGTTGGTTGATTCATTGAGCAGCCTAAAGCTCTGCTTAACCTACCTAAGACTGACCTGTTCATGAGATCTTGGTGATCAGCCCTAACAGTTCAGTGCAACTGTAACCACTAATCTTTCTAAACTGTATCTCCCTCAGTGAATAACATTCATTTTGTGTCTGATATCTGACTCTGCTGCTATTTACTAATGTTTCCTTGTTTCACACTGTCACTTGTTTTTGTAGAACTCTATGTATTGAATTAGCCTCTATTTTATGTCTTCTGTTAGCACCCTTTGCAAACTGTGTGAGAGGCCTTTCGGCACCATGCAATTCTGCTTAAAGTTGGACCAGCATAACATTCTGTGGTGATTTGCATATGCAGCCCATGATGCTTTGCATTGTGGGGGCATGTGTGATTTTGTATTTTCTTGAAACTTGGCTTCCCAGCCAAATGCCCTTTGGGGTAACCCTTGCCTCAGTGTTTAAGCACAGAGGTTCTTTGTCTATTTTATGTACTTATTTTGACTGCATTCCAGAGGAATTTGCTTTAAGGCCCCATATTCAGAGCCATCCGACTGACCGCGCAAAACTTTGCAACGCACAAAAAAAAATGGGTCAGCCGGCTATGGTACCATATTTAACCAGATAGGGTGATCCAAACAGATTGCACAATCTGTTTGAATATCGGATCCTGTATGCATGGTGCACAGCAAGGGGTTGCCATGTTTATGCAGCGCAACCAGGGTGCGGGCCTGAGGACTGCCCATAGGGGTACTGCGTGGTGCATGCTAGTGTGTACCGTAGCAATGGGTGATATTTCTGCCTAAATATGCAGATTAACCCATTGGGCATGCATAGAACAATGGGTCCATTTGCATGACCATTATGGGCTGATCTGCATGTGTGCGCTGCCATGGAGTGTGCCAGGCCAGTCCCCCAGCCTGATCTTCATAAAAATAAAAGTATCCTGATTGCCCTGGTAGTCAGGATTACCCCCAGTCTTGATCTTCATAAAAATAAAATCGCCTGATTGCCCCTGTAGTCTAGTGGATCCCCCTCCCCAGCCCGATCTTCATAAAAAATAAAATTATCCTCGATTACCCTGGTAGTCTAGTGGATCCCCTCCCCAGCCCGATATTCATAAAATAAACATATCCTCAATTGCCTGGTAGTCAGGATCCCCCACCAACCCTGATCCATATGTAAATGCCAAATTCCCTGATCCCTGGTAGTCAAGTTGTCCCTACCCCATTGGCAGTGACCCACCACCTCCCCCAACTGATGGAGGCCAGCAACTGGCACAGCTCACCTCACACTGCACTGGCCAGCCACTGATTGAACTGTACAGGGCGTGTACAATATTCAGCACATGCCCATTGGTTGACCAGTCAACCAATGGACATGTACTGAATACTCACCTGCTCCCTGTACAGTTCAGTCAGTAACTGACCAAATACAGTGTGAGTGTCTTTCAACAACCACTAACTCCGGTCAGTTGGAGGCAAAAAGTAGTGTGGGTGTCACTACTGCTGAAATGAGGGGGGGCAACTTGACTATCTATAGGAATTTGGCATTTCTATATGGATCAGGGCTGAGAAGGGGACCCACTAGACTATCAGGGCAAGTGAGGATTGTTTTATTTTATGAAGATCAAAACTGGGGGGGGATCCTGACTACCAGGGTGATCAGGGATTGTTTTATTTTTATGAAGATTGGGGCTGGGAGGGGGATCCTGACTACCAGGGCGATCGGAGATACTTTTAATTTTATGAAGATCGGAGTTGAGGAGGGGGAATCCTGACTACCAGGGCGATCAGGGATACATTTATTTTTATGAAGATTGGGACTGGGAAGGGGGCGATCTTGACTATGGGACGATCAGAGATACTTTTATTTTTATGAAGATTGAGGCTGGGGAGGGGGGATCCACTAGACTACCAGGGCAATCAGGGATTATTTTGTGTTTATGAAGATCAGGGCTGGGGGGGTGACAACTGTACTGCCAAGGTTCCCTGCACTTACTAGTGTGCAGCCGGGTCTGCACACTAGTTAGGGTAGGATTTCAGAAGTATAAATTTGCACCACTGCTGGGGGCCAATTTGGGCTTCTGAAATGTTTCAATATTGTGCTGCACTGCATATGCGTGGGGGGCCCCTCATTTGCATTGGTGCAACACAATATTATGCGCATTGACGCTGTCAGGGGTGCACCACGCATCTTTGCCTTTTGAATATGGGCACACCCACAACAGCTGGCACATTTTCAGGTTTGGGTGGTGTCCAAATCTTTTGAAAATGGGGCCCTAAGTATATGTAATGTTCTCTTGTAACTCTGACACTGACGTGGAACCTTTGTAAATGAGCACTTGTGGTCAAAGTTACGCTCTGAAATTATTAATAAATTAATAAAATAATATTGTGGACATGAAAAGGAACTGGATTCAGAAAAAATATACAGTATACATTAAGAAACAATTTGTTTAGTGTATACTCCTGTATACTATGTACAAAATTTCCCTTGCCCTCCCCCAATCACATCTGTAAATGAGACTTCCTTTATCTCTGTATGGTTACCCAGTAAAAACAATTTCAATAAATAAAATAGGAAGAAGTTAAAAATGTAGTAGCAAGTTTAACTGGTACAGTATATTAACATTTTTGATGAACTGCTGCTCTAAGTATTGCCTTTTAGTGCTCCATTAAAATATTCAATGTCATAACAAATGGCTTTGGAAGAAGAACAGTACATGATCAGTCATGAAAAGAGGTGCAGCTAAGAGCGGAGTTCAGCATGTAGTTTAGTATCTGGTTTTTGCCTCAACTAAGCAGCCTCTGGAACTGAGCAGTGAGAATTCAAGAGCTCAAAAGATCCATAACTTGTGCTACGCCAGATGCTCCATTAGGCCATCACGTCACACTTACCATAATAGTGATCCTAAATAGGTTTTTGTTCATGACATTGACCACGTTTTTCTCAGGAAAAGAGGAGGTGATTGAACAAAGGTACTTTTGTATTGAGAAGCCCATTGATTTTTTTTAACTTATGATGTATTACATTTCACAAGATCACTACAAGGATACGCATCTGGAGACGATACATATCGGATAAGACATCATGTAGTGAAAGGAATTGATGTACCACAGATTTTGTTATCATATCTGGCGGGGGGGGGGGGTTAACAGCATATACATTCAGTAGCTATATCTTACATCAATAGAACCACTGTTGCCAGGAGCGAGAACTGTAGTCCAGATTTTAAAGTTACAGTAGAAAAAAAAAATCCAACATTCTATGGATTTCTTGTTCTCAAGACTAACATTTTGTAAGAGAATATTATGATCATACGTAAAATTACATTTTTCTTCAAGTGTGTCATATAACCATAATGATTAATACAGCTATATAATCTACCAAAAAAAAAAAAAAGACTTTTAAGGTGGCTTGGAACTCTATATAATGCAGGAACTGAATTTTTTGAAACAATGGTCCTGGGGCCCAATTTTCAGAAGTTTGTGCAGGTGCTAACCGGTGTTTGCCCACGCAAAATGGGCTTTGTGCTGGAGACCAATATTCAAAGGACTGTGTTGCACCAGCAAACAGGAGTAACGCCCATACAAACCAAATGGGGGGTATGCAAATAGTAGAGCAGGACATGAATATCGGTGCAACAGATATTCAGTGGATTTGCATGGTGTAAGAGGATTTGCATAGTCTATTTGCACCGCATAAATACCATTGATGAAAACCTTCTGTTATTCTGCGCAACCCTAGCAGCTGCCAGAGGTCATGCAGTCAACTAACTGGTTGACCCCTTGGGGAGCTTAGCCAACCCTGTGGTCTGTGCACCCCCATGTGCCAGCCCCATATCAAAAATAACATTTTCTGGTGCCAGTGATCCCTCCTCCCTCCGATCGCCAGTCCCAGCTGTATCAATATAATCCCTGGTGATAGAGGTCTCGCCTCCCACTGATCACCAGCACCAACTGTATAAATATAATCCCTGGTGCTAGTGGTGCCCCCTCCCTCCAACTGCCAGCCCCAACTGTATAAAAATAATCTCTGGAGCTAGTGGTCCCCCCCCCCACTCTTTGGGGGTAGGAAGAAGTAGGCTGCTGGTTAACTAGGATCTGCAGCTTATCCATTAGGTAGAGAAATGGACAGACTGGGTGGGCCAAGTGGTCCTTATCTGCCGTCAAAATCTATGTTTCTATGTTTCTACGATCGCCAGCCTCAAGTGTATTATTATAATCCTTCATCCTAGTGATTCACCCCACCCTTTGATCATCAGTCTCAAGTGTATTGTTATAATCCTTGGTCCTAGTGATTCACCCCACCCTTTGATCACCAGCCCCAAGTGTTTTATTATAATCCCTGGTGCTAGTGGTCCCCTGCACCCTCTGATTGCCAGCCACAGCTGTACAATAACAAGAATCCCTGGTAGTAGTGGCCTCCCCCACTCTCCGATTGCCAGCACCTCACTGGGAAAAAGAATCCCTGGTGTTAGTGGTCCCCCCCCAGCTGCCAACTGGAAATTAAAAAACAAACCATCCCTGGCATCCAGTGGTTCCCCCCGTGGTACTGGGCACCCCCATTCACCATATTTGTATGCGCAGTGCCTTGGATGCCTACGGTGACTGGCACAGCCCTCCTCACACCTCCTCATCTGGCTGCTTTATGTACAGGCAGAGAGCATGCTTCATATTTATAGAACAGGGCACATCACCCTGTCCTATAAATATGTGGCATGCTTCTTGCCTGTACATATGGTGGCCAGCCAAAGAGGTGTGAGGTGGGCTGTGCCAGTCATTGTAGGCACCCGTGGCACCACACATACAGATAAAGTGATTGGGGGTGCCCGCTGCTGCTGGGGGATCAATGGATGCCTGAGATGGTTTGTTTTTTTATTTCCAGCTGGTGGCTGTGTGGGAGGGGTGACCACTAGCACCAGGGATTCTTTTTCCCAGTGAAGAACTGGTGATTGGAGGGTGAGGAGGACCACTACCAACAGGGATTCCTGTTATTGTACAGCTGGGGCTTGCAATTGGAGGGTGGAGGGGACCACTAGCACCAGGGATTATAATGAAACACTTGGGGATGATGAGCAGAGGGTGGGAAGGGGCCACTAGCACCAGGAATTATAATAATACACTTGGAGCTGGTGATCGGGGGGGGGGGGACCACTAGCATCAGAGATTATAATAATATGACCTCTCCAAGGCCATTGACACTGTCTTTCACCCCCTCCTACTTGACTCCCTCCACCTACTTGGCTTCTCCCCTGGCCCCCATGCCTGGTTTACCAGTTACCTCTCTACCAGACCCCAGCATGTGAAGGTAAATGGCACCCTGTCCAACACCCTGCCCGTTCGCTCTGGGGTCTCCCAGGGTTCCATCCTGGGCCCTGTTCTGTTCAGCCTCTTTCTCAACACTCTTCCCAGCTCCTTCTCGGGCAATATGCTCCTCTATGTCGATGATGCAGTCCTCTTCGCCTCCCACCCTGATCCCACATCCGTACAGGAATCCCTGCAGCATACATTCTACCAAGCTGAAAAGTGGTTCCTTGACCACCGACTGGTCATCAACCTCAAAAAACCCAAATCCATGCTTCCATGTCCATCTACACAGAGAGCCATGAGTGGGATGTCAACATACCAGGATACACAGTCTACAGGAAGGACAGGGTGGGTAAAAGAGGAGGAGGAGCTCTCTATATAAGGGAAGGGATTAAAGCAACAGAACTAAAGAGTAAGCAGGAAGTTAATGAGTCACTATGGGTCACCCTGGAGACAGGAAATGGCACCACAATCCGCATGGGGGTTGTGTACAGACCTCCATCTCAGGGGGAGGAAATGGACAAGGAAATGATAGAAGGCATCCTTAAAATGGTAGAAAAAGGGGAGATATTGTTGATGGAGGACCTGAATATGCCAGATGTTAACTGGAGTACCTTTGCTGCAGGCACATCCAGGAGCAGGGTCATTCTTGATGCCCTACAGGGGGCATGCCTCAGACAGCTAGTGCTGTAACCCACTCGGGAGGGAGCAATCTTAGACCTGGTACTCTCAAATGAGGAAGGAGAAAGGATCTCAGATTTAGAAGTGGGTAGCCATCTGGGAACAAGTGACCACCAGACAGTGTGGTTCACAATAAACACAGCCATAGAGTCAAGCCATACAAAAACAAGAGTATTGGACTTTAGGAAGGCTGACTTTGGGAAAATGAGAGAGTGCCTCAGAAAAGCACTAGCAAATGGGCAAGAAGGAGGGGTGGAGGAACAATGGGGAATAATGAAAACAGCCATTGCAGAGGCAACAAGTCTTTGTGTGAAGCAAATCAATAAAACAAAATGAAGGAAAATACCACTATGGTTCTCAAAAGAGGTGGCAGGGAAGGTTAAGGAGAAAAGGATAGCATTCAGGAAATGTAAGGAAACACAGAAGGAGCAGTACAGAGAACTTTATCAGTTAAAGCAGAAGGAGGCAGGGAAGGCAGTCAGAATAGCAAAGGCACAAACTGAAGAAAAGATAGCCAACTCTGTTAAGAAGGGGGATAAAACCATTTTTAGGTACATTAGGGAGCGAAGAAAGACCAAGGGAGGATACAGAGACTTAATAAAGGGGAAGGAATGTGGGCAGAGGGTGACAGTGAAAAGCAGGATACTGAATGAATATTTCTGCTCAGTATATGGGGTCGATACCAGTCCATTCACAGAAGAAAGGGTTTTGAAAGGACTCTTGAAACTGAGGATGGACAAAGTAATGGGGCCTGATGGAATTTACCCAAGAATACTAAAAGAACTAAGGGTAGAACTAGTAACACCACTGACTACTCTCTTTAACAAATCATGGGAGGATGGAGTAGTACCTGAGGACTGGAGGAGGGCAAATGTGATTCCACTTCACAAAAGTGGAAGCGGGGCAGAGGCAGAAAACTACAGACCAGTTAGTTTGACTTCAGTGGTAGGAAATGATAGAATCACTCTGAAGGAAAGAATTGTTGAGTACCTAGAGGCCAGTGGGGCACAGGACCCAAGGCAGCATGGTTTCACAGCAGGAAGGTCATGTCAGACGAACCTAATAGATTTTTTTGACTGGGTGACTAAAGTAGTAGACCAGGGAGGGGCTGTGGATATGGACTACCTAGATTTTAGCAAGGCATTCGACACAGTCTCACACAAAAGATTAATATACAAGTTAGCCAACCTTGGAGTGGGTCCCAAGGTGGTAGCCTGGATAAAAAACTGGCAGGACAACAGTACGCAAAGGGTAATAGTAAACAGAGTTCACAGTGAAGAAAGGAGGGTAACTAGCGGGGTACCGCAGGGTTCAGTACTGGGACCGGTCCTCTTTAATATCTTTATAAGTGACATTGGAGAGCACCTGGAAGGAAAAGTATGTCTCTTTGCAAATGACACAAAGATCTGCAACAGGGTTGATACACAAGGTGGGGTGGAAAGAATGAAAAGGGACTTGGCAAGGTTGGAGGAATGGTCAAATATGTGGCAGCTCAGATTCAATGCAAAGAAGTGCAAGGTAATGCATCTGGGAAACAAAAACCTAGGGGAAGAGTACACAATGGGGGGTTGGGGGGGAGTTAATAAGACTAAAGCAGCTTAATATGTATACCCTTGAGGAAAGGCGGGGACATGATAGAAACTTTCAAGTATCTCAAGGGAATTAACAAGGTACAAGAGGGTAATATCTTTCAGAAGAAGAGATGTGCAAGAACAAGGGGGCACAATTTGAAGATAGAGGGGGGACGGCTCAGAGGTAATGTTAGAAAGTATTTTTTCACAGAGAGAGTTGTGAATGCATGGAACAGCCTTCCTGAGGAGGTTGTGGAGTCAGGAACAGTGGGAGAATTCAAGAATGCATGGGACAGGCATAAGTCAGAGTTGAGGTAGCAAGTGAGTTTTATTTCTCAGAAGAAGCCAGAAGGGGAAGGAAGGAAACATATTCAATTCAGTGCTTTAGAGTAACTGGTAATTGCTATTTTTCTTTTAAACTTAGATTGTGGCTTTTAGTGACACTGCTTTCTTTATTGTCTTTACTTGAATTGTTTTGGGCTGTTGAAAATTTAAAGCGTGGTGGTGGTGTAATTCTATGCTATCTTTAATTGCTGCAAATTTCACCCCCTTTCAACTCTTAATTATATGCCCTGTTAAATCTGACTGACAGGAGCTAAACACAGGTATAGTAAGGGGTGTAAGTAGGAGGGGCATAAGGGGGAAGAAGCCCGCCCTCAGCACGACAAGTGTCTTGACTCATTTATTTATTTATTGGTTTCTTTTTTTTTTTTTAAAAAAATTATCTGAGGATCAGTGGCAGGATTTTAGGACAGTAAATTAATAAAAAGGGAACTAGAAGAGCTTCAGTAGCAGACAAGTAGGTGAATAGTGATAATTCCGGTATAATGTGGGGAGTGGTAAAATGCATGGGCAGCCATTCAGGCAGACCTTCTGGGACACTGGAGGTGCTGCCTCATCTGCATGTGCATCTCTGGACTGCGAGATGAGGTAGCCAGACTCAGATGAAGTAACTGGGTCAGGAGTACCATCACCCCTATCCAGAGACCACCCAGTCCAATGCAACTGCCTCAAAGGATGCCAAGAACGAGAGCACTTGGATGACAGTGGGCCCAGGAGGGTTAGAGCGAACAGGCAGAGGCACATCCCAGATCCTATTCCACTAAGAACTCATATGCCACACTGGCAAACGAGGACAACCAAATAGAGGTACCCAGAGAAGTGGAAGGAAAGGATGTGGAGGTTAGCCAGGAGGTGACCTCAGCGGGGAAAGCAGTGGACCCCAGAGGAGGAGGGAAGTGAATCCTGGTGGGGACTCCATCACAAGAGGGATCCAGCTAGGAACACAGGAGGGGAGGACAGGAGGTGAGGTGCCTACTAGGTGCCACGGCATGGAGGATGGAAGGAAGATCCTGGGGATCACTGGGAAGGCAAGATGGAGGGTGAACTGGATGTCATTATCCACCTAGGTACTAATGACCTGGCAAATGGGGAGCCAAAGGAAGTTCAGGAAGAGTTTAGGAAATTGGGAGGGGTCTCAAGCAAGTAGCTACTTCTGTCACTTTCTCGAAGTACTTCTCACGAGAGGCAAGGAAAGCATGGAGTGCATGCACCAGGAACTTTAACTCATGGTTGAAGAACTGGTGCTGTGAGGAAGGGTTTGATTCATTGGTGACTGGGGATCCACCTGGAGGGATGGAGATTTGTTCAAGCCTGATGGTCTGCATCCATCCTGGAGGGAATCAAGCACTCAATGATAAGTTTAAATGCTACATTGACAAGCATTTAAACTAGCAACGAGGGTAGCAGGCCAGCAAGGAGGTACCTCACTTGCTCATCCCCCAGCTAGCAGTGGAACCAGTGAACCAGAGGAGTGGCTATCTCTGCAAAGCAGTGTGCAAAGATGGAGATTAGTGCCCAAGAGGTGGATAGGCAGAAAGGGGCAAAATTCAGCAGAAGGGCAGACAGCAAGGAGAACCAGGATGAAGGACAACCAAGAAAGGGCTGAGTAGAACAGCAAAACAGTCTAGGAGGTCAAATCATGGAAAGCCATGTGTCAAATGCCAGGAGCCTTAGCAACAAGAATGGAAGATCTGGAGGCTATCATGGTGCAGTCAGACCTGGACATTGTGGCCATCACTGAAACCTGATGTAATGATAACCACGACTGGGAGATGGCCATACCTGGCTACAACATATTCAGAAGAGACAGAGCAGGCAGGAAGGGAGGAGGAGTGGCACTGTATGTGAAAATGACATAAGAGCCACAGAGATCCAGGAGGAACAAAATGGGGAGAGATACTGTGAGTTAGCTGGAAAGGAAAATGGGGACAGCCATCTGCACAGGTGTGGTCTATAGACCACCAGCCCAGGAGGAAGAAACAGATAGGAGTTGATGCTAGCCATCCAAGGATGGCAGACAGAAAGGGTGAGGTAGTACTGGTTGGAGACTTCAATATTCCAGACGTGGACTGAGCATCCCAGCAGCAGCATCAACTAGGAGCAGATTTGTCCTGGACTCTTCAGGGTGCCTTCCTCAAGCAACTGGTCATGGAACCAACTCGCAGAAGACAATACTGACCTTGTGCTCACAAACAGGGACAGTGTGATGGGGTAACAGTGGGGACTCCTGAGGAACAGTGACCACCAGTCATTGTGGTTTGAAATCACAGAAGAGCAGAACCAAACCACACAAAAACATGTATGCTGGATTTTAGGGGGGCAGACTTTGGGAAAATGGGGAGATACTTGAAAGAGGCATTAAGGGGAATGGGACAGAAATCAGGGGTTGAGGAACAGTGGGCAGTATTTAAAATGGGGATTACAAGAACAACAGAATTATGCATTAAGCAGGTTAGCAAGAGAAAAAGGAAGAGGAGACCATTATGGTTTTCCAAAGAGGTAGCAGAGAAAGTGAAAGCCAAAAAGATTGCATTCAGGCAATACAAAAAGACACAGGCAGAAGGGATAGGAGAAGTACCAGGAGAAGCAAAGGGAGGCAGGAGGTCAGTAAGGAAGCCAAAGCTCAGACAGAAGAACACATTGCAAAATCAGTGGGTAGAGGACAAAACCTTTACGGTACATAAGTGATAAAAGAAAGACAAAGGGAGGATAGTGAGACTGAAGTGGAGGATGGGACGCGTGGAGGATGACAACAGTAAAGCTGACATATTGAACAAGTATTTGCTCAGTCTTTACTGAGGAAGAGGAGGGTAATGGGTCTGAAGGGTACAAGGGGTGAGAATGGTGCAGAAATGGACACAAGTCCTTTACACAGAAAGGGTCCTGAAGGAACTGGAAGTAATAAGAGTTGATAAAGCAGTGGGGCCAGATGGGTGCACCCAGGGTCCTAAAGAACTAAGAGAGGTGGTGGCTGAACCTCTGGCTATCCTGTTTAGCCGATCACTGGAAACAGGGAGGTACCCAAAGACTGGAGGACAGCAGATGTAGTCCCTTATACAAAAGTGGGAACAAAGAGGAAGCAGGGAACTACAGACCAGTTAGCCTCACCTCGGTAGTGGGAAGATCATGGAAGCACTACTGAAGGAGAGATTGGTGGAACATCTGGTTGTCAATGGACACAGGACCCAAGGCAGCATGGTTTCACCAGGGAGGTCATGTCAGACCAACCTCGTTGAATTTTTGACTGGGTGACTAGGAGGTGGATCAGAGGAGGCAGTGGACATGGCCTATCTGGACTTCAGCAAGGCCTTTGACACTGTGCCACATAGAAGACTATTACACAAACTGGGGAATATGGGTGTGGGCAGGACAGTAGTGTGGTGGGTAGGTAACTGGCTGGGTGGCAGGACACAGAGGGTGGTGGTAAATGGCTGTCACCCACAGAGGAAGAGGACCAGTGGGGTACCACAGGGATCAGTGTTGGGACCGGACCTATTCAACATCTTCATCAATGACATGCTGCAGGACCTAGAAGGCAGAATTTCACTGTTCGCTGATGACACAAAGCTCTGTAACAGAGTAGACACACCAGAGGGTGTAGACAGAATGAGAAGGGACCTGCAGAAACTTGAAGAATGGTCAGGGGTTTGGCAGTTGAAATTCAATGCAAGGAAGTGCAAGATAATGCATATGGGGCACAAAAACTCTGGCACAATATATCAGTTGGGGGGTGAGGATATAGCATGCACCAAGCAGGAAAGGGATCTTGGGGTTATCATCTCTGACAACCTCAAGGTAGGGAAACTGTGACAAGGCAGCAGGTAAAGTAACTAGGATGCTGGGATGTATAGGCAGGGGCATCACCAGCAGGAAAAGGGAGGTCATAATTCCGCTATACAAGACACTAGTGATGCCCCACCTAGAGTACAGTGTACAGTTCTGGAGACCATACCTACGTAAGGACATAGACAGGGTAGAGAAGGTTCAGAGGAGGGCAACAAAGATGGTGCATGGATTGCATCACAAGTCCTATGAAGACAGGTTGAAGGAACTGAACATGTACTCCCTGGAGGAGAGGAGGAGAGGGCTATCATGAGACATACAAGTATCTTACAGGGAGGAACAGGGTGCAGAAAACACTATTTTTAAGCGAAAAAGATATTTCCAGAACTAGAGGCATGGGATGAAGTTGGAGGAGGACGATTCAGAGGAAACATGAGAAAGAATTTCTTCACAGAACGGGTGGTGGACAAGTGGAACACCCTGCCAGAGGAAGTGGTGGGGGCTGAAACAATCATGGGATTTAAGAATGCATGGGATAGACATAAAGGAATTCTGGAGGTCAGGGGTATGGGGCAACAGACTTCTAGGAAAACAAACTGAACTTACAAGCTCAAATGGGCAGACTGGGTGGGCCATAGGCCCTTATCTGCCGACACTGTCTATGTATCTATGTATCTATGTAAGGCAATTCTAGTGGGAGGTAGGAGGAAGTAAGCTGTTGATTAACTAGAATCTGCAACTTATCCATCAGGTAGAGAAATGGGCAGACTGGGTGGGCCAAGTGGTCCTTATCTGCCGTCAATTCTATGTTTCTATACGCTCTTTTCTCACCACCAGAAAAAGGCCAAAAATGCCCCCCATTGCATTTTCCCCAGTAATCCACACCCACTCGAACAGGTGTCATCCTTCAAATACCTGGGCGTCACCTTCAACTTGACTCTTACCTTCCACACCCACATCAATACCCTGTCCTTAGCTATAAATTCTTGGATTGGCCTTTTCTATAAACATAGAGATTGCCTCCCCCAAACTGCCCTCCGACTGGCCATTAACTCCTCTGTCCTGTCCTTAGCAGATTATGGCCTTTCCATCTATGCCGCAGCTGATAATACCGCCCTCTCCAAAATTCAGACCTCGATAAACAAGGCCTGCAGGCTCCTGACCGGTGCATTCCACTGCACTTACACCTGCCTGCTCTATTCCACTGCCAACCTGCTCACCTTTGAGGAGCACCTGCGCTACCAAACCTGTCTACTTGCCAATAAATGCCTGCTAGGTCTCTCCCCCCAGGGACTGCATCCCTGCGGCGTGCATCACCATCTGTTGCCACCCATAGCACAATTAAGGCCACCTTCTAGGTGCCCCGTACCAAAACCTCTTTAGCCCAAAGGTCCTCCCACCTCTGGGCCCCCACATGGTTCAACTCCCTCCCGCCCTCTGTCACTAATCTTACCAAAATCGATCCCTTCAAAGTTGCTCTCCGTAACCTCCTCTTTGACGCCCGAAGCTGAAATTGCCCCTGATTAATACTATGGTGGGTCCCCTTCCTGCCTGGCCCTTAGCCTGACAATGTCCACTGGACAGCTAACCCCCCTCCGCTTTTCTCCCCTTCCTCTGTTTTTCCCCCCAGCCTTTCCTCATAGGTATTCATCCCTGGCTCGTCCAAGGCTGTACCTTCTATTATAGTAATATTTTTATTCGATTGTAAGTTACTGTATGCAACGTTACCTGTAAACCACTGTTGTAAATGCGTTCTTATTGTTATCTGTATTGCACCTGTATGTTACCACTGTTGTACCTCACACTCAGTGTTGGGCAAGTTACTGCTTCTATTACTTTCTATTTCTTTTTGAAACTTGATCCAGGAAGATATGTGCAGTCACTAGCAAGGATGGAGAAGTACTAGAAAAAGTAATACACCTTACAGTTAGTTACTTCTTTCTTTTTATACTAAAACAATACAAAAATAATAAATAACTATAACAGATTACATTTATTTCAAAGTAACAGGTTAGTTACTAGTTACTTTCAAATCAATGTAATCAGTTACAGTTACGTATTTCTTTTGTATAAAAAGACATAAGTAATTGTAACTGTAAGGTGTATTACTTCTTCTAGTACTTCTCCATCCTTGCTAGTGACTCTACAGAGCTTCTGGAACAAGTTTTCAAACGTAATAGAAAGTAATAGAAAAAGTAACTTACCCAACACCGCTCACACTGTATCCATGTCTACCCTCCCTGCGACGAGGTGCTTTTGTAAATAAGTCCATGACTCAAAGGTTGTAAATCCAACTTTCAAAATAAATAAATAAATAATACACTTGGGGGGGCCTGTCGGTGCAGTGGCAAGGCATCCACCTGTGACGCCGATGTCCTGAGTTCGGGAATGGACTCGGGGGTCAGAGGGCCAGCTGGGGGGGGAAGATAGAGCATCATGAGGCAGCTCTCCTTCTCCGGGGGGGGGCCAAGTGTCCAGCGCTATATATGGACCCCTAGTGGAGGCAGGGGGGTTCCTTAGTGACTGGTGCCTGACTTAGTGGGGAAGTGGGACAGACATTGGGTTTGTCCCATGGATGTCACTGTGTGTCCCACCTCTCAGGGAGCACAGCAGTCAAAAAAAATGTTTCTACTGCTGACAGATAATGCCACACACCGGACCCTGTACCATCACCCAGGCTCCTGCTTCCGTCCCTGACTTCAAGTCCACCGATCTCTACCGGCAGGGGGGAGTAAGCTGGGGTGGGGGGTGTTCGGAGGGTTGGGAGTTGTGGAGGGGGCGTGTCGGGGTAGAGCAGTGGCGATAGGGCCGGGTGGACCATAAAAAAAAAAAATACATTTGGGGCTGGCAGTCAGAGGGAGGGGGTTCCACTAGCACCAGGGATTATAATAATACACTTGGGGCTGGTGATCGGAGGGAGAGACCACTAGCACCAGGGATAGCTATGGCTATCCTGGCTGGGGGGGGGGCGTCACACTACCTGCCTCTGGTACTCCTGCAAATGGGCCCATAATGGGCATGCAAATGGCCCCCTAGTGCCTTGCATGCCCAAGTGAGCTAATTTGCATGGGTACCTTTGAAAACTGCAGATAGCACACCGACACTATCAATCCTTGAGGCAAACTTCAGGAGCCATGTTGGGGTGGCGCCTCCTTGGATTTAGCCCTGCTCTGACATGGCCCCAGAAGTCAGCTCTGGTAGCGACTAATTAATATAGCATCCCTGGGACCCTGAAATTGCAAAAGCTCAGTGCAAACATTTGCACTACGCTTTGCACCTTTTTGAATATTGGACCCCTGAACTTTAACATTTTCTAACGTAATCGACTCTGAAAACCATGGCACAAATACAGTATATCTCTACCAGGAGGTCTGCTTCACTCCGACAATAACATACAAGCAATATTCACCACTGTGCAAACAAAACTGTTCAGTTTGCTGATGGGAGGAAAGCAGTTCTGCCTTGAGAGCTCTGATAAAGAAATGTGGGTCAGAGGACCAGGACCTTGGGGATGTCATTTTAAGATATGCAACCTTGGTCACAAAGTGCTGCACATGATTTGTGGTAGTACGTGTATAGATAACTTTTCAGTTAAATATAAAAACCAAAAAATCATTCCTTGCCTGAAATAAATGGAACCGGCCCTCATTCTAAGTCCTATTTCAGTCACTTGGTATCTCACCCTCCTACTTGATCCACCCCCTACTTTCATTCAGAAAGACAAAGAAATTGTGCCATACCTCTAATTTTCTTTGGTGTCAGGACTTTCCTCCCTGGAGGCAAACTCCTTTCTGATTCTGGCGACCACCTTTCCTGCTTTTTGTGGGTCCATATGCAGGAAGGTTTTACCTCTGTAGATAATTTTAATGGGTGCTGGTAACATTATTTCATGTAATTTTTTAAGGCAACAGGGTAAACATACAGGAACAAATATCCCTTTTCCAGAAGCGACCCAGGGTCAGTAAAATACATACAAATACAAGAATATACAATTAGCAAGGATATTCAATTAATAAAACAATAAATAAAAGCAGAATATTATATTCAAAAACAGATATATACTGAAGAGGTAACCTGAGTTCTGAAACAAGAACTAACAGCAACAGAAAATGAATTTATGTTGGGAAGACGCTTGACATTAGAAGGCACAGATGCAGCATTAAAGGGCAGTGAACACTCCTCTGCTACAGTGCTAAGTAAGCAATAAGACATGATGGGGTATACATTATGCTGTGATAACCACACTCCCAGGGGTTTAATTGGGCATGAGGCCAAAGGCTGACTGACAGTTACCCCTGAGAGTGTGGTTATGACAGTGTAATTTGTGTCCCCGTAGTGTCTTATTGTGCTTATAAAGTTGTTTTCTAAGTACATATTAAACAGAAAGCTTAAAAAGAAAAAAATTAAAAACATTTTAAAAAACTATGGGGGGTGGGTGGGGCATGGCCTGACTGTTGGTATGATTGGACACACAGAGAGCGAGCTCCTGCACAGATTTAACTAAATATTGTTAAAAAATTACATTTAAAGCACAGTTTTTAAAACTAAACTTGACCTAAGTGGTAGTACTTATCCAGAAGACACCCTGGGCAAGATTCAAGTTTCACAAAGATGGGAAAGCCGAGAATTCAGCAGGTATTGGAATCGCAAAAAGGGAAAGGCCCAACCATGAGGGCAACCATAGGCACTGAGTTGGCAAGTACCACCAGTGAGGAACTGTCCCTGGTGTCCCTTTTAGTAGCTTTACAAGGGCTTGATAGGAAAATGCAGGAGTTCACAAGCTGAACTGCACTCCTGGAAAAAAAGACTGACTTGGCTCAAACTGCTGCCAATAAAGCTGATGAGGTAGCGGAAAAAGCCTTGGTTACATACGCTGGATTAGTAAAAGAATATTCAACTTTACAGGCAAGGCTAGAGCAACTGGAGAACTTTTCAAGAGCTGCAAACATCCAAATACTCAGCTTACCTGAAACAAAGGAACGAATCGATTTGAAAGCTTTCCTAGCAGGTTGGATTACAACATCCCTTTCTTTGGATTCACCTTTACAATTCAGAAAGCATATCACATTAACCCAAGGTGAACGGCGCAGGAGGAGAATGTAGCTCACACTGTACTAATAGTTATGGGAAGCTCTGAAGAGAGGGACGCTGTGCAGCTTGCGGCTAAACGATCTGTGGGAATCAAACTGGACACAGGGACAGTAGAGCTTTTCACGGACTTAAATTACAACACCAGGACCCAGAGGAAGGCTTTTGATGGTAAATCAGCAGATTCTTAGAGAACTGGGAGTGAATAATTATTTACTTCAACCAGCACATCTTAAAATCAGTACCAGGTCGATATGTCGAAGCAACACCCACATGGGACAAGCAGCGCAGTCAGAACAGCTTAGGGCATAATAGCTACAGGGGCAGTATAGCAAAGGTAAGTTATGGCTATCCCTATAGCTATATTGCATTTAGGCAAGAAATGAAAGCCTCTGGCTGGCAGTATGTTGGCCGAGCAGCTGCTATGGCTCAGTGGATCAAGTCACAGGCAGTGGAGGGTGGTGGAGTGGTGAGGGCTTGATTCCCAGTCTCAGGACAATTTTATTTTTTGTTGTTGTTTGTGTTGTCTCCCCCCCCAAGTTTTCTCCCTGTCCCTGAGTTTAATCCCCCCCAGCATTAGTTATTTAAGGATGGGGGGTTCAGGGGGTGCAGCCCCCCATAATGGGGGTTGCAGGGGGCGCAGAGCCACCCTCAAACATGTAATTTTTGTGTTTTAGTTTGTGGAAGGTAGTGCTCATTGTTTTTCTGAGTGTTGCATCTGTTTTCAGCAATATGCCTGAGCATTTTTTTTACCTTACTGTTGTTGTCTGTGGTATATTGACCCTGTGCCCTTAAAATCCACTATAGAGGAAAGACTTTCTTGTTTTCGAATCCCACAGATGCTGGAAAGCTGGTAGAGAAAATTCATAAAGAATTCAAAACAAGGGTCAAGGAAGAAGAATGAGAAGAATTGGACACTTAAGTAAACCAGGCACTGACATATTATATATTCAAGATGTCCTAATAATCTCATACCTGATTAGGAGTGGGTATGATATCTATCGCATGTGATTGTGCCAATCTCTTATATATTCGCTTTATACAGATTATAAAGTTTTTTTTCCTACCATAGTAGGATGCAGTTCTCTGTTTGAAAAAAAAAAGTTTTAATGTTTATTAACACTTGTATAGGTTTTAAGGGAAACATTAACCTTTTAACAAGGTGAACAATGTTGTTACCTTATATTAGATTTCCTTGCTCTTGGCAGCAGTAGCTATATACCTAAAATACTAAAGGAATACATCTTAATAAATGAAGTTACTCTTAACTAATGTTATTAATTCATATGCATTTCCTCCAAGTGATGTAATGTAATGAAGTTCAGGGGCTTCCAGAATCCTTTACTGTTAAAATGATGTAATTGACAGCTTATGCTGGAATAGGATGCACGCCTGCCTGAAGGGTATATTGCATGTAATGTTTTACATCTAACTCAATAAAATTTTATTAAAAAAAACAAGTGCTCACAATGTTTGCCTTTTAATGAGTAAAGGAGTACTTTTGGAAAGATTAGTGTTTAAAGGGTTTCATGAGAGCAGGTGTGGGGGGTAGGTGACGTTTAGGATGGAGCGGGCATATATTGTCTTTATACGTTTATTATTTCTGGTGTAGCCTCATGGTCAAAAAGGTGCTTCATGCGCTTTGCAATGTCTGCCTTTCTGAATCACCCCTCCCCCTTCTTGAGCACTCAGACTTCCCGCCATTGCGGATTCAGTGTGACAGATTTACCTTAAATACTACACAGAATGTTTGATGTAGTGGATAACTTTATTATCACTTGTATTACTTAGATCTTAGATTAAATCTGCTTAAACATTTTAACTCATTGGTTAAACTCTCTATGCTTGCAGTGTAGTAACATTTATAGAAGTACTGGGCAACAAGCCAAATTAATGGCTGGAAACTCCTTTTCATTTGCGGGATTTATAGACGATTATGTGACCCATGCCTTGTGCCGTGTCAAGGTTTATTGGACATTTAATGGATATTATATATTAAAATATGTGTCTCCAGTGTTGTACCACAGTAAAAGAGGTGCTATGGTGCCCTTGTTTATAACACTGTATAGATTTGTTTATTCTGTTTCACCTCTAAATGGACTTGTATTATTGTAATACTCATTTCAAAAATGCAAGAAGAAGAAAGTAAAAAAAAAAACTATGTACAGTAGTCCTGCTTGAGTACAGGCAGTGTGTGCTGTACGTAGTTTGCCAAGCTGTTTGGTATTTTTTTCATTGCATAGATACTCCCTGTACCACAAAATTAACCCCCACACAAGCAAGATCTACATGCTGTGACAGGTACTGACTTAAACATTGAGAGCAATCATGACAGTGAGTGATCACTTCAGTTCAACGCAGTTTAGGGGCCAAGGCAGTGAGTCACTCACTCCTTTTTCTTTCTAAATAAATCATGAGGTTACTGTTTTATTTAGTCCACCCATACCTAGTCCTGGTCTGCAATAGGTGGAGCAGCAGTAACCAGAAGGAGAAACACTTGATTTTCTCAGAAAATGAAAGCGGTCCATGACTGTACAAGCCATAGCAAGGCTGCGATTTTGTGGTGGTCTTGCCAGCAGCACCCTACCATATGTGATAGCAAGACTGATAAAAGTTATGGTAGTCTGTGCATAGGCTAGCTGTGGGTCAGTCTGATTTACCTGAGTGAGCGGAGCAGAGGTGATGCAAGTTTATTAGACATCTCGCTATGAGCGATAGAGAGAACATGATTTTCTGGCTGACTTTCCTCGGTGCAGTATGTTTTCATAAACCCCTCAAGTTTCACTCTTGACTTTTATGTAACATCCTACACAGTGTGTGTGTGTGTGTGTGTGTGTGTGTGTGTGTGTTTAAACTTCTGATTATACCCACCCACCCAAGTATTATTCTCTATTATATATCTGCATCAGGAGGACTGTCACGTATTCATTTCTATTTTAAACATGTGAGCCAGTGTATTTATTACAAGAACAGTGCTCTATTTAAAATGCAGAGTGGCAGCTGTGTGGCGCCTAGTGCCTTTTAGAGAGTGGTCTCAGAAGGAGACATGCTACCATGCTGTGCAGAAGGGTGGGTTCAGACTAAGACACTGACTTGGGGAGTGCAAATCGCTACTGCAGTCATGAATCAGGCTGTGGCCTGTTGGGGCTTTGAGAGTGGGTTACTCTCTGTGGTCAGATCTTTAGTTACAATTTCACATAAGTGCTGATTAGTTTGTCAGGCAGCAAGTGCCAGGGAGACAAGCATGGGGACTGGCTGCAATTAAACAGAAATTATAAAAACTGTGGTGAGAAAAAGGAGAGAACACCATTCAGGATAGGAGTGGGCTCGCACAGGAAATTGGCACCATCTTAAGCAACAGCACGCTGCACAGCAGTTACACATTGCACAGCAAATACTTGAGGTAAACAACAAAATAAAGACATAAATAATGAATGAAGGTCCATGGAGGGCTAGAAGAAAGTTAATGAACACAAGCATAGATTTGCTTTACTCCAGAAATAACTACATGTAAAAATGGAGCTGTTTAAAGGCAGTGTTTGAGCAACATGAGAGAGCAAATTTAAACTGCAGAAATATGCACAAATTTTATTACCACACACCATATCTCAGTAATTTTTTTCATCAGCTTTTCATCAAACTTTGTACACATATAGTTTGAAGTGTGGCCTATCTGTCAAAAATAATGACACTTGTCTCAGTGACCTGGAAAGGGGGAGGTTGATTGCTAACCTGCAAAGGTGAAGTGGTCATGGAGGAAAGCATGCAGTCCAGAAGACATCCTGGTAGGCAGGGGAGGTTGAAGGAGGAGCCTGGAGAGGGAGTGTGCTTTTGGGCAGGAGAGTCAGACTGAAGCCTTTGAGGCAGCTCCTGGGAGGAGTTTTAGACCGTAACATTAGCATACATTATTAGCTCAGCCTCAGACAAGGGAAAGTGATTCATTTAAAGGAGAGTAGAGTAATTTAAGCAGTGTTTTCTCCTCAGTGAAAGTGACTGAATATAAACAGCAAAATGTCAGTTTTCATTGGGTGGGAACTTCAATTAAAAGCAACTTAAGGTTCCCTTGGCTCGATTTTATTGTACATAATACTGCAAAAAGCCTAGAATAAGTTAGCTTTCTAGCTGACAAAGTGCAAAAGTGATTACATTTGATTTTAATACATTTTTTTAAACTATATGTTTATTGATTTATTAGGTTACATACAGCTTGTAAAATGCAGATATGGGATATAACAGAAGGGCAAAAGTACATTGAGAGCGCCACTCCTCTTAATAATACAAAGAATATCATCGCTTGTCACTAAGATACATCATATGGGGGGCACCCATTATATTGCTGTTCAAAGTGAATAGTCCAGAAATAAAGTAGCTGTGGCAGGAGCCCATGAGCTGCGTGGCAATATCATCCGTCGAAGTTAAACAATGATGTACCTAAATCTCTCTCCTCCTACCTGAGGAGGATAAGGAAGAAGCCATGCTTTGCCATCCTAGTACACTATGGCCCCCATATCCAAAGACCAGGGGCTGTCTGGCGCATCTAGGTGCACCACACAAATAAATGGGCTGGCGCAATAAAGAGCTATATTCAAAGGAGATGCGTGATCGCACATCCCATCTGAATATATCAGTGGTTGCATGCTGCGCTAATGGGGATCACCGACAACGCACTGGTGCATCCCCCTGGATGGCCTGAATACCTAGAATGGGGATGCACGATGCAACGGAAGATATGCTGGTCCCGAATTCCAGATATTTAGCTGGCTACATGCAAATTAGGCCATTAGGCATGCAAGGCACAAATGAGCCATTTGCATGTCATTATGGCCCCATTTGCATGATGTCCACAGGGGTGCGCCAGGCAGGATACATACTAAGATACTGTAAGAGGCACAAAAGCTAGAATTGCCTATAATGGCCTCACACCTACAATTAACTTTTTGGGAGCTTATTCAAGTTCCCAGGAGCATCAAGTCTGTTTTTAAAAGTTAATTTATTGTCACTGGTTACAACACTAGTTGGTAATTTGTTCCACAATGAAACTACTCATTGTGAAAAGAAGTGAGCTCTTTTATTAGTACAATATTTATTTCTAGATAATTGAAGCGATGGTCTCTAGTATCAATCTTAGTTTGTTTATGATCAAGACCACTATGAACAAATAAATATTCATCATTATGCAAATCCCAAATGCATGCGACAGACATAAGACAATTCTTGAGGGGGGCAAGAAGATATAGGCTGTTGGTTAACTAGGATCTGTGGCCTATCCTGTAGGTAGGGAAATGGGCAGACTAGATGGGCCTAGCGGTCCTTATCTGCCGTCAAAGTCTATGTTTCTATGTTTCTATGTTTCCCATAAAAGCAACAAATCACCTCTCATTCTTCTTTCTTCCAGTGACATTAAATCAAATCTTACTAATCGGCCTGCCCCCCCCCCCCAGTCCCATTCCTCGAGTCAATGTAAAAGTGTCAGCAACCGCCCCCCATTTTCCATAGTTTAGTGACCCCCTTGCCCTGTCCACCATCCCCGAACCCCAGTCACATAGAAATATACTTGCACCACCGGTCCATGATCCTGGTTCGATGTACATTCCATAATCGAACAAGGACCAGGATCCCTGTGCGGTGTATAGTTGTTTGCTGTACTTGTTGCCCAAAGAGTAGTGTCCCCCATCCCATTCTGATCCCCATTTGGAATAAAAATAAATGACACCACTTCCCTCTGTTCCATAGTTTTGTGGTCCCCACCCACTCAGACACCCACATCCCACCCCGCTTCCCCCATCCCAGCATAGCCAGGGGGAAAGTCAGCCGGTGGGCAGCACAGCCCTCTGCACACCTCCACAGCTGCCAACTGACTGAACTGTCAATGAATGAGAGTATACTGTACACAGTACAAGCCCATTGGTCGACACTGTCGATTATCGGTTAGTGTAGACTGTAAGTTGTCATTCACAACTTTGTGAATGACACAAAGTTGTGAATGACAGCTTACAGTACACACCGCAAGCTGTCGACCAATGGGCTTGTACTGTGTACAGTACACTGTCATTAATTGACAGTTCAGTTGGTGGGCAACCGAGGAGTTGTGCGGAGGGCTGTGCTGCCCACCGGCTGACTGGCCATCTGGCCATGCTAGGATGGGGAGAGCGGGGTGGGATGTGGGTACCTGAGTGGGTGGCGGCCACTAAACTATGGAACAGAGAGAAGTGGTGTTGTTTATTTTTATTCAGAATGGGGATTGGGACGGGAGGGAGACACTACACTTTGAGCAATATGTATGGCAAGCTACTATACACCGCACAGGGATCCTGGTTCGATTATGGAATGTACATCGAACCAGGATCATGGACCGGTGGTGCATGTATATTTCTATGCAATTGGGGTTTGGGGATCGGGGACAGGGCGGAGGGGGGGTCAGGGGCACTACACTATGGAAAATGGGGTGTTGCTGACACTTTTACATTGGATCAAGGAATGGGACTGGGGGGGACTCGCCACCGGGCTGCATGGGCCACCGGCTGCTGTGCTGCTGTGTGCAGTACAGTGGCCCACCTGTGGGTGGCTAGGGGTTAGGCGTGTTTCTTACATGCCTAACTTTTTGCAGCAGATCTCCGAGATGTGCGGGCAGATGCACCATACATCGTAGCTGAATATGGGGATGTGCCACATATTCATGGGCACATCCCCTGGAGATGCGCCGCATATATCATGGCTATGCTTGGGTGCAGCCGGAGATGCGCAATATATCTCCACCATTTGAATATCATGCAGCGGTGCAATTCTTGAGATGCGCCGGTGCATCTCCTTTGAAAATGTCCCCTATATGTGTAAAACCTGACTAGCGTTTTAAGCCACTAACAGACAGTTTAATATGCAGCTCAATTATTTAAGTGCTTATTAACAGACAAACAGACATGTAAATCAATCATCCGAATCATATTTTAGGCAAACATTCATGAGAAAGAACTATTGTCAGAGGGAGATTCCCCAGAAAAATAAGGCACATACAGCTTCTTGATGGGTGCTCGACTGGCAATTAATTTATTTATACATCACATTATCCTCTTTACTTTGCCACTTTTTAAATTTTACATATTTAACAAACATTGCTTTGACTTTCCCCACATTCCCCATCATAAGGTCCAACAATTAATATTCTGTTCAAACACATCATTCAATTGTTTTTTATAAATGTCTCTGGTTCTCCTATTATCTTCTGTTGTCTTCTCAGGGTCCGGACGTTTGTAAAGCCCAATACCCCTTCTTCCACTGTTTCTTGAACAGTCAGTTGTCCGTCACCTTCTCGGGGTCTGGACACTTGAACAGACCAATACCCCTTCTCCTTTTCTCATTGCTGCACTCTTCTGGGTGCAGGTTGCGCTGATGGCAACTAGCCCCCCCTTTGATGTCGCCTCCTTTCTCGGGTCTGCCTCCACGCCTGGGCGCCTGTGCCCAGCCCATGGATCTTACCCTCCCCCCTTTCAACCCTCCCCATTTTTATTTTCCCAAAAATTCCACTAGCCTATCTCCAGCTTAGGCAATGGAATGATGGGCTTCCCCCCTGCCTTTCCCTTCTTTTTTCTAAATTTCCACAATATCTCCCAGTTGTAACACGTATGATGACATCCCCACTGTTGAAAGGTTCACTCCATCCAGTCTGTACATCCCTGGGTTGGTAACTGATATGTCTTTATGGGCTATGTATGTTCCCCCGAACCCCTTTAACCATGCTGCCACCTGCCTGTTAATCCTCTTCCTCGCCCGCTCCACCCCATTTATGTACCTGGCCTGCTTCCAAACCATCCTAGGTACTATTTCTGACCACGCTATCCTAACCTGTGGCCAACCCCGTTAAATTACCCCTAGATCCCTTAACATCTCCTTGCACAAGAATCCCCATGGTCGATCTCCCAGGTCATTGCCCCCAAATGTATTATCAGCAGGTCTGGCTGTGGCCACTTTAGCTTCAGCTCCTCCAAGGTTGGCATGAGCTGTGACCACCTCATGCCCCAGACCCCTCTCCAATAAACCATCACTTGAAACATAGAAACATAGAAGTTGATGGCAGATAAGGACCGCATGGCCCATCCAGTCTGCCCATTTCTTTTTCTGCCTTATAAATGTGCCATCGGCCTTTGCTCTGTCAGTGGCCTATCTATTCATATTCATTTGTATTGCTCCCTTATGCCTATCCCATGCCTGTTTGAAGCTGTGCACTGTATTCATAGCCACCACTTCTTGAGGTAGGCCATTCCATGCATCCACCACCCTTTCTGTGAAAAAGAATTTCCTCACATTCCCCCTTAATCGGCCTCCCTCTAATCTCATGCTGTGTCCTCTTGTCCTGCTATTTTTCTTATATTGAAACAAATTAGACTCTTTCACCTTGTTAATGCCCTTAAGGTGTTTGAATGCTTCAATTATATCACCTCTCTCCCTCCTTTGCTCAAGGGTATACATATTGAGCTCTGTTAATCTGTCCTCATATGTCTTCTGATGCAGTTCCTGCACCATTTTGCTGTCTCTTCTGGATTGCCTCAATTTGTTAATGTCCTTGTGAAGGTGTGGCCTCCAATACTCACGCAGTACTCAGATGGGGCCTAACTAGTGTCTTGTAAAGAGGGATTATTACTCTCCTCTTATGACTTGTGATACCCCTACTAATACACCCTAACACCCCCTAGCCTTACCTACTGCTTTAGAGGTCTGCTTGATGATTTCAGGTCATCAGTGATGATGATGCCCAAGTCTCTTTCTTCCTTGTGACTGCTAGCAACTCCCTCTCAGCCTATAGGTGGCTTCAGGGTTTCCTCTTCCTATGTGCATGATCTTGCACTTTTGCATGAAATCCCAGTTGCCACTCTTCTGACCATTTTGCTAGTTTATCCAGATCTCTTCTCATTCTGTCCACCCCATCTGGATCATCTACTCTGTTGCAGATCTTGGTGTCATCTGCAAACAGACAAGCTTTTACCATCTAGTCCATCTGCAAGGTCACTAATGAAGATGTTGAAGAGGACTGGCCCCAGGACTGATCCCCTGAGGTGCCCCACTTGTGACTTGCATCTCTTCTGACTGTATACCATTTACCACCACTCTTGTTTTCTGCCTGTCAACCAGTTTGCCACCCAGTTGACCAACTTGACCCACCCAGAGCCTACCCAGCTTATTTATCAATCTTCTATGTGGAACAGTGTCAAAGCTTTGCTGAAGTCAAGGTAGGTGACATCAACTGCTCCCCCTTGGTCCACCACTCTGGTTACTCAGTCAAAGAAATCTATGAGATTAGTTTGACAGGACCTTCCTTTTGTAAACTCATGCTGTCTTGGATCCTGTGCTCCTATGGATTCCAGGTGTTGCACTATCCTTTCCTTAAGGAGTACCTCCATAATCTTGCCCACTACTGAGGTAAGACTGACTGGTTTGTAGTTCCTTGCCTCCTCCCTGCTACCACTCTTGTGGAGCGGGATCACATGAGCCCTTCTCCAGTCTTCTGGGACCTCTCCTGTGCTCAGAGACTCACTAAACAGTTCTGATAATGGCTGCTAGTTCCACCTTTAGCTCCTTAAGTACCCTGGGATGTATGCCATCAGGTCCCATTGCCTTATCCACCTGAGCTTAGCAAGCTCTTGTAGGACCCTTTCTTTTGTGAAGGAGTAGTGCTCACCTCCCTCCCCTGTGTCCATGGTGCTGAGCTGTGGGCCCTGCCCTACCTTCTCTTCAGTAAATACTGAGCAAAAATATCTATTTAGGATAGATGCTTTACATGGTCTCCTCCTCACATGCTCCTTTCATTGCTTAGCATACCCCTCTGGACTTTCTCCTTTCACTAATGTATCTATAGAAAGTCTTGTCACCTCTCTACTGTTCGTGCTAGTGTTTCCTCAGTTTGGGACTTTGCCTGCCTTACTACCTTCCCTGCTTCCCTTAGGGCAGTTTGGTATGCCTCCCTATCTTCATCCCGCTATGTTCCTTTATATTTCCTGAAGGCCAGCCTTTGGCTCTGACCTTTTCTGCTACTGTATTTGAGAACCAAAATGGTTTCCTCTTCTTTGCACTTCTTTCTGTCTAACACAATGGGATGTTGCTTCAAGTATTGCACCTAATGCTTGCCCACTTTGCCTGTACCCCTCACCTGTGTTTCTTTTTGCCAGGCTAGCT
This sequence comes from Neoceratodus forsteri, assembly GCA_016271365.2. NCBI lineage: Eukaryota > Metazoa > Chordata > Ceratodontiformes > Ceratodontidae > Neoceratodus > Neoceratodus forsteri. The sequence goes on along the minus strand of CM057454.1, from coordinate 490,630,718 downwards.
TAACTCTGTTGGCCATCTTATCAAAGTCAGCTCCTCTGAAGTCCCATATTTTGCCTTGGAATGGGATGATTTAGATGTAGTAGCCAAATTGAACCATACCATGTGATGGTCACTGGCCCCCAGGTGACCTTCTACCTGGAGATCTGTGATCCCTTCCCTGTTAGTCAGTACTAGATCTAGGATAGCCCTGTCTCTTGTGGGTTGTTGTACCAGTTATTTGAGGCCCTCCCCCTGCAGGGAATCCACTATGTATCTAGTTCTGGCAGATGTTCCTGCTGGTATTGACCAATCTGTATCCGGCATGTTGAAGTCTGCCATTATCAGAACCTCCCCTTTAGCTGTCATATTTTGTATATCCTCTAACAGTAATGTGTCTATGTCCTCCCCCTGGTCTGGGGGCCTGTAGACAACCCCAGTTCTTATGGCTGTCCCATTTCCTGTTTCCAGGGTGACCCACAGTTCTTCTAGCTCCTTATGTGTATTCTGAATTTCTGTAGCTTTGATATTTTCATTGACATACAGGACCACTCCTCCCCACCTTTTTGCACCTCGGTCTCTTCTGAACAATACATAGCCAGGTACTGAAGTCTCCCAAGTGTGGTTACTGGTAAACCACGTCTCACTAATTGCTACTATGTCCAGTTTAGCCTCTGACATTATTGCCTGCAGGTCTGGGATCTTATTTCCCAGGCTGTGAGCATTTGTGTACATGATTTTCCATTGGGCAGATTTCGGTGTATTAGTTGTTGGGTGAGGTTTGGCATTACCCCTGTGCGCCGTATGGGGAGACAAACCTTTTTTCTTACCTGGTGATGCAAATGAACTGCAAACATGCTGAATCCCTGTTTGACCACTAGCTGAGGGGGGAGGGGTGTTCTTCCCATTTGACGTATGGGGTGCTGCACCCCTCTCCCCATTTGCTAGTTTAAATATTCTGCAAAGACGCCAAACTTTTGCCCCAATGCACTGACTCCTCCTTAGTCAGATGCAGTCCATCAAATTTAAAGAACTTTCACTCCCAGAACTGTTGCCAGTTCCCTACAAATCTGTGTCCTTTTCTGGCACCAGCCCTTGAGCCACGTGTTTAGCTCCCCTATCTCCCCTTCTCTGACCTTCCGTCCATCTTCCCCCCTCTCCCAGACTTGGTCGGGGTTCTGCCCTAGTTGTTTTACTCCCTGATGGATGGTGGCCCACTTCTCTGCCCAATAAATGTAGGAGTGCCCAAGGATCCAAACCCGTCTTCTCCTTCCCTGACCTGTGGAAGACAGAAAACCACATGTTATACCAGTTTCCTCATATATCTCTTATAGCAATTAGACTGCCACCTTCCAACTTTCTTAATTTCTTCCTCCGGCACCCCTGTGGCTGCCAGCGTTAATGCAACTCCAATTCTAAATGAATGAGAAGAATAACTCTGAGGGTTCTCTCCCAAGTGTGCCATTCCCTTCTTTAGCACCCCTGTTACTTGGAAACATGTAACTGGCTTACCGTCACTATGTGTGAAGAATTGCTGGTGGCCCTTTTGCCTCCTCCCCTTGTATTTCCACAGAGAGGTGACTGGGCATGCCACCTCCATCTCTTATCTTCCCAGTACGATATCTGCCCAATCCCCGTCTGATCAGTCTTAGAACGCCTCAGCCAAATTGCCACCCTCTCTTGTTCCCAGCGTTTTTCCTTTTCCCACAAACCTCTTATCTCATCCCTTTTGTTGCCTGCCACTACTTCACTGACCCTGAATGAGCCTTTTGCCATCACTGTAAAAATGGCCCTAAATAAGCAGGCTTCGAAGTCTGACGTACATATCTCCCCCAGGGCCCCTACTAGTTCTGCGAGTTTTTGTCCTGCTATGGGTTTTCTCAAGTCTGCCCTTCCCTCCTTTTAACTGCTGCCACCCCATCAACATGAGCCGAACCACTTTAAACTTATTCGGTTCAGCCCACCCTTTCATGCTGCAAGCCCATTCTATCCCAGCTAACTGTACCCCCATAGTCCTGTTAGTCATTCCCACTTCCCACTTTTTAACCATGTATTTTGTTATCTGGTCTTGTGAAACTGGCTCACTTACCTTGAACCCTTCCTGCTCCCAGAACTCCTGGAATGCCCCCCATGCCCCTTCATATGCCTTCAGCATGTTGGCAGACCAGGAGTTCCTGTATAGCAGTTGGGCTCCTTCCTTCCAATTTCCCACACTACCTCTGATATTTGCATTCTTTGTGCAGCTGCTTGTGGCACCATGGACCTGAATCTCTCCGGCTGTAATCGGGAAAGGCTGTCAGCTATATCATTTTTTTACTCCCTCAATATGCTTAGCTTTAAATGACATGTTTAGTCTTAATCCCCACAGCACTAGTTGTCTCAAAACCCTGTTTGCTGATGCCAAGTGTCCTCCCTGACGATTGATAACCTCTACCGCAGCTCTATTGTCACTCCAGAACATAACCTTCCTGTTCCTTAGGTGCTCCCCCCATGTCAGCACCGCCAACCATATGGGAAAAATCTCCAGCAGTGTTATGTCCTTCAATAGCCCCCTTTCTCTCCAAGACTCTGGCTATGCTTCTGAAATCCATTTCCCCCCACAATATGCCCCCATGCCAACAGAACCAGATGCATCCATGTATAGGTCCAAATCGTTATTCCCTAGCCATTCCTTCTGCCAGAACGTGACCCCATTGTAGTCTATTAAGAATTGCTGCCACATCTCCAGATCCTGCCTTGTCCCCTGTGAAATGTACACCCAATGGTGTGGCAGTTTAGCCCTCCCCCCAGGTTGCCCTGGCTAATCTCCTGGTGAAAACCCTCCCAGGCACCACTGCCCTGCATGCAAAATTCAAATGCCCTAACATTTGCTGTGCCTGACCCAAGGGGACTATCCTCCTCTTCTTGACCTCCTGTAGTAGTTCCCTGAGTCTGGTTACCTTCTGTTGGGGTAACATGAAAACCTGCTCCTCTGCATCTACTTCAATCCCCAGGAATTCCAGCTTCTGAGCTGGACCTTCCGTCTTCCCCTCTGCAAGTGGTACCCTATCTTCCTGCACATGTTCTGAAAATCTAAAAGCATTGACTTTGTCTCCTCTCTGCTTTCCCCCACCAGCAAGAAATCATCTACATAATGTACCACCGCCGTATGCCCATATTTTGTCCCAAACGCCCATTGCATCCAAGTGCTAAATGCCTTGAACTTCACACAGGCTATGGAACAGCCCATGGGCATTGCCTTGTCAAAATAAAAGAACCCTTGGAAGCGAAATCCCAACAGGTCCCAATCTTCCTTCCTGACTGATAGTAACCAATAAGCCGACTCAATGTCAGTCTTTGCTAGCCATGCCCCTTCCTTTGCTCTAATCATTTCCACTGCCTGCTCCAATGTTGCATAAGAAACTGTGCTACATTCCCCGGGGATGTGATCATTCACCCTCCAGATATGACAGGTGGTGGATAAGCCTAAACACCCCCTGTTGCTTCTTGGGCACCAGCCCCAATGGTAAAACCTGCAGATTGGATAATGGTGGGGTCTGAAATGGACCCTCTGTCCTCCTGGCCTCAGCTTCTTTCCTTATCTTCCTTTTAGCTATATCCTTGTTCCCTTTTAGTGAGGCCAAGTTCTTGGCTCTCATGCTTCTTCTCACCCCTTGATACTCCAAACTAAAGCCCCTTTTGAACTCTTCCACTAGCATCTTCTCTGCCCTCCCATCTGGGTATCCTTTTATCCATTCTTTAATCACCCCCACCCTAATTGGAGTCCTAGCTAACCCAAACCCTCCTTACTGTTGCCCACCCCTCCCTCATTGGCTCCCCATGCCACCTGATCCATTCCTCCATCTCCCTTGTAAGCCCCTCCCCCTCCCATTTTGGTAAACCCCTGTTCTTCAAAGGGCTGCCCGTTACGCCCCTGCCCGTTTGTTCTCTCTCCCATTGCTCTGCAGCGTGTCACTGGATGCTGCCCAGCACACTTTGAGCAGACGTGTCTGAACTTGCAATTGGTCCAAGAACACAATGCCTTGTTGAATCCCCAGCATGTTTTTATCTGCTGTCCACTTCCCCATTGTCTATTCCCTTTCCCTATTCCCTCCCCGTGTCCTGACAGACTCCTCACCCATAATTCAGAATGCATGGAATCCCACCTCAAGTCTCCCCTGGCTGCCATCCTCTGCCTGAAAGCTTCATCGTATTTTATCCACCCCAGGTCCATCTTTGCCTTATAGGCATAATTTACCATAGCGGCATATGTGAGCAGTGGAATGGCCAACTCCGTCTTCTTTTCTAGTAGGATGGCGCTGAATATGGAAAACCCCGCCTGCCATGTTTCTATACTTTTTCCCTTATAATTTTTTTCTTCTGACTTGCTTCCCGTTATCGGTAATGCCACCGCCATCTCAGAGTTACCCACCGTTTCTTTTTGTGCATACCTCTTTGCAGACTCTTTGTCTACCAATGCGAATATGTCCACGTATTCGCCCTTCCATATCTTCTCTTTAATAGTTAAAGGTACATGATCCCCCAGTGTCATGCCTGGTATCCCTTTGTTACCCACTCTGGTTTTTGTGTTCCCTTTCTCCCCGGCTGCCGTCAGTTCCTCCAATGCCCTTTCCATTTTCTCTATCCCCTTCTCCCCCATATCTTCCAGCATACCTGCTAAATATTCAGTCAGACCCCCCTCCAGGTTCTGATCTCCTGTATTCTTACCATGTGTGCCCTCTTTGGCATCCAGTTCCTGAGCCTGTTCCTGTGCTGGCACCTCCCGTGGCATCCTTTTTTCAGCTGGGCTCTTCCCGGACCTCCTCCCCCGATGACTTCCGCTTTCCTGCTGCTTCGGTCTCCTCATTCCATTTTGCTGCCTCTCTCAACTCGTTTACCTTCTCCATTAAACTTTTTCCTTGCCCTTTCTTGTTTTTTGCCTTCACAGCTTCTTCTGCCGCCTCCTTCTTCTGCGCCATCTGCAGCATCTCGTTGACCTTTTGCTTCATTTCTGCCACCTGTTCCATCATCTGGACGCTTGTAATTTCTCTGTTTCCTGCCATCCTGAATAAGTAAATACTTGGGGGGGATATATAACAGAAACTTGGTTACCCTCTGTCCTAGTGCCCCCATGCCCGTTGCTTTTCCGGTCTTTACTGTGTCATATTTTCCCCATGCACTTCCCCTCTCCCAATCTGTATTGTCTTTAGCGGCTCATTCCCCTGTATTATTCCCATACTTTTTTTTTTTACCCAACATTACCGTACCCTAACATGCTTGTTGTCTATTTATTTATTTATTTATTTATTATTATTATTAATATATTTTCTTTATATTAACCCTCTCCAACCACTGTATACAGTAGTGTAATATTGCCCCCCCCCTTTTGTTTTAATTCCAACGCACAGCATCAGCCAACACGCCTGTGTGGCATAATCCCATATTACCTTCCAGGCTGACTGCAAAGAAAAAAATCAATTTTGGGGCCAGCTAAACCCAGGCACTGCCTTCCCACCTTTAACCCTTGCTGTCTGAGCCTTGATGTCTTGTTCTTCTGGCCTATAAACCTAGAACATCAACCATTACCAGAATAACAAATTATATGTCCCCTCTTGTCTTCCAGTTCTCCTTTTCTTTTTTGTTCATTCATTCATTAATTAATTTATTTATTTTTTAATTGGTTTTTGTCCCGCCATCCTTCAGCACGATCCTCCATGGTCCTTTCCCCTACGAACTACAAACATGGTGTTTTCTATGGTCTGCGCATGCAAAGTAGCTCATTATCCAATCGTGCATGCGCAGCCCACGTTTTTCCCCGAGCGGCAGGCCTGCGGCCTACTTTGACCTAAAAGCCTCCAATTCTGGGTCAACCTTTCAGCTTCTACAAAGGTCCACAGGCCAGGTGTACAACTGCTGCACACCACTCATCTGCCTGAAAGTCTTGGCCCCCCTTTTGCCTTTCCGTTGCAATGGCGAGGTGTGGCAGGCATCTCCCTCCTAATGAGGTCACTGGTCCAGTCCACATGCCTGCTCCCCTGTCCTCCACCCAGCCATGCGACTCCGCCATCGTGATGGCGGCCCAGGATGCCACATGCCCCAGAGGGCCCACGGTGAACAGCCAAACCTCCATAAAAAAAAACCAAAAAACACGCAGTTGAAGGCCCTCTTGCGTTATCCCCCCTCCTTGTGGCCCAGGAAAATCCTCTGCCCTGGACCATGCACCACTGAACTGGAAGAGGGACAATGAAAAGAAATCAACAACACCACCACGGATCCCGCGGACCTCCTATGTAGCCCTTACCTCCTCGTGGCACTGACGACTGTTGTCTCTCTCCCGGTCTGTGCCTCCTCCCGACAGCCAGGGCACCCAAACAGCATGGACGTGTGTCATTACAGGTGTTGTGCTTTTCTCTTCTGTTCATTTTTAATTCTATTCATTCAGCCTTGACAGTGAAACCTCTCACCATTATTGCTACCCATGGCTGGACCACAAACAAGACAGCAGTGCCCTATAACTATTATAGACTCGGTTATTTAGTACAACTCCTATGTACCTCCCAAAAAAGCTCCCTCAGCGTCTAATTCACGAGGGAACCTAGTATAAGGTTATTAAATTAGCTCTCCACATTTTTCGTATGGTCTCAGTTTCCCACAGCCCCTGCCCAAAAACATCCTCTTTGTAGAAATACAAAAAGGAAGAACAGAAGCCAAAGACACTTTCCCCAGTGGTACTCTTACTTTCTAAATTGCCTAAAAATGCATCTGCTGTTTCTCCATTTACTAATTTATTAATATTATTAGTATTATTTTTTCTCTGCCAAGCCTGCAAACATTGTATTTCTACCCCTTAACAGACCTTGCCTCACATGGCTCTAAAACTCCTCTGCTACTTGCTGTAATTCCTGCAATTCTTAGCCAAATTGATCTGTTTCCTTAATTGCAGGTTATGTGCTGACTGTAAGGCACCTCTAGTAAAAACCCCAGCCCAAAAAGGTCTGCCGCTAGCACACTGAAAGCTAACTCCCTTGCCTAGTTACTGTTCAGGCCTCTCCCATGTGGTCAGGCATACCCCACCTAAAAATGCCAGTCGAAGTGCTGAGCTCTAGTCTAAATTCATTTTCCAGCAAAAAGAGGGAGAACCCCTCCTCTGCTGGTACCTAAATACCCCGTAGGCCACCCCCCCTTTCCCACCCCATCCAATCCTTACCTGCTTACCTGTCCTGTCATATTTGTCATCAAGGGATGACATCAGGACTCCCCCTCTCCCCTTGGCTGAGCCTACCTTCCTACCATCCCCTCCACCTCAACCTGAGCCTACCCCCCCCAGCCATTCCTGTCCCCCTATGCCTTCTTTCCCAGGGAATCCCCTGACAATTTAGGTTGTCCTTTAGGGGCAATCGCATGAGTCATGAACAAAAGGAATCATCACCAGGTGGTGAGGAAATACCATTAAATCCAACAAACAGTAAAAGAACTGCAGTAAAAGCAATTTATCAGGAGAGTTACAGACACCTCAAGTTTCCTCATTGGAACGTTGGCCTATCGACCCAGAGTGAGCCAGACCACTGGACACCCATTTTTGTACCCATTTCTAGGCCTCAGAGGGATCAGTAAGTAGAAAAACTTTGCCATCATGGACGATCCTTAGATGGGCCGGAACCTGACTTGTACACCATCAAATCCTTTTTTCTTTTGCCTGGTAGCAAAACTCAAATCTGGAAAAATCTGAATAGCTCAGCTGTCCTGGAGCAGTATTCTCTTTAGTCTGGCCAATGCAAGTACTCGATTTCTGGTGCCTACACCATCAGTAATCACCACTGTTGCATGGGGGAAGGGCATCTGGGTTGTCAGGTCCCTCTGTTTTTGTAACTCAGTCAGCCTTTTGTATAGTGACAGGACAGTGCACCAGACCTTCTCCAAATTGTTGTAGAAACCATTCTTTAAAAAAATAGGACCAAATGATCTCCCTCACACCCCTCTGGCATTCTGATTAGGTGTAAATTAGGTGATCTGGCTTGATTTTCCAAGGACTTCAACCAAGTGCGTAAGTGGTGGTTTTCTTTAATAATATTAGCAGGCTGTCTCTGTGGCACTGGGTGAAGGGGTTCGCCTGGCACGCTGGCAACACGGGTTCGCTCCTGAGCCTGGGACATCAGGAGCAGAGGCCGGCAGGGAGGGCTCCAGAGCATCCGTCAGACACTCTACTCCAGGGGGGAGGATCAAGAACACACCACCCTTTGGTGGCTCCTGGCGGCCAGCTTCAGCATCATGTTTTGCGGCGTGGGTGATCACATGCCGCATTTGTGGTCACACCAGGATGCCGCAGTGTTTGTTCCAGGGGGTGCATCAACCAGAACATGAAAAATGCTGTTCAGCTGCCTGGATGATGGCGTCCCACTCTCCTGGCACCCTGAAGCCCGGGATCGCCCTGTACTGCACCCTCCTGCCCCTCCGGCGTAGATGGAAAAAGGTGCCGGCAGGCACTCAAGTCTCACCTCCTGGTTCCCACGCTACAGGAGGGGGGCCCCTCCTGGTGAAGGGATATGCCGGGTCAACCGGAGGAGTGGCTAGATGAGGGGCAGCGGACGGCGGTTGAGAAGAAGCAGTGCATGGCGGAGTTTGGTCACCGGAAGGAGTGAGCAGCTGAGCTGGATGAAGGGGGCTTAAAAAGCATTACACAAAAATATATAATATTAGCAGCAGCACCCATAGCCAAGTCCGATCGCTTGGTAGCTTCACTTGCAGTAGTTTGCATAGCTTCCATGCCGGTCTCAAGGGTTGACACACGGTTAGTGAGTGTGTCGAACTTCTCTGACAGTCTCGCTAGTGATTTTATTACGGTATTAAGTTTGGCGCCCACTGTTTGTAAGGTTTCCACTTCTGGATCTTCTGTTGAGGTGGTCGCATGGCCTGGAGCTGACCGCGTGGACGGGGCAGGGATGTATTTTTAACAATAGCTTCTTCCAGAAGATGCTTCTCTTTCTGTGTCTTTCCCATCTTGAGGACATATATTTCCGACACTAGTTGCACAACTTTTAATCTGACAATTGCAAATTAAATAAAAGTTGTAAAGCACTTATTAGCACAATACTTACTCAGCAGTCTAAACTAGAGTGGCCATTTTGCTCTGGCTCCACAGAGCCCCCCAATTTAAATACATTTTTAATGTGATTTATAGAAGGTGAATAGAAATTAATCCATGTGAAAAGAGCAGAGCAGGCTCAGAATTTTCAGGGCAGTTGGGTAAAAATTCAAACTGGAGGATTCCATTATAGTGTATGGTGGAACGTTGTTCTGACTAATTTTTTATCTGTTTTGAAAAGCTGTTCAGCCACAGATAAAAGTTCATAGAATGCTGTTCAGTCCGTACGTGCAGAACAGCGTTCCACTCAAAAGCCCAAGTTGTGCTTTGAATTGAAGCACAAGAAACTGCCGTGCGGCAGCACAATGTCAAACTGTATTTGACATTGAAGAGCAAACTAATTAACATGAACTGAAGACTGCAATGAGTTAGAAAAATTGCAGGATCAACCAGATATGTTCAGGTACATAATTACTCACCAAATTGCAGTTACCTCTTCCACGTTGTATTTTCTCGTTAAGCGAGACATCCAGCCACCATTTTTTTCTGGAAAATCCCTCCCACAATAGAGTGAAGACCAATGGGAGTGTGCGCTGCTAATGTAGGGATGCATAGTCCCTAGCAACCACACAACTCACCATAGCAACCTGCCCTAGCTCCCAAAATAAGAAATGGGACAAAACAATTTCTTTATGACTAAAAAAATATATAGAAATGCTAAAACAGTATAAAAATAATTTGAGGGGCACCATACACTATAAAAAATACTGGATGAGCAACCCTATGCCCAACCAGTGTATTCAGCCACCTCGGGATCTGATTCCAAAGGACCTCTTGAGCTTTGCTGTTGAGGTCACAGGGAATCAGACCTGTCTGTGGCAGAACACACTGGTTCTGCATGGTTGCCCATCCAATATTCTCTATGTACCTCATTCTGCTGCAGAACTCCAAGCTAGAATCATAGCTGGTTGGTGCTAATGATTTGGTACAAGGTAGCTGTCCAGTCGGACGCCATTATTTGGATTTTAGAGAATGTTCATTCCATATAAAAGGAGCTGCACAGATCAGCTGTAGGAAGTTTGAGTAGGAAGTCTGGAAGAACTGATTTTGCTGAGAGAGAGGCGTGAAAGCACCTAGCTTTACCTTAAAGATACAGTATATTTATATTTCTTTACACTTCTCTTCATACTGAAAGTAGTAGGGTAAGTGGGGACAAAAATGGGATTTGCAGGCAGTGTTTGGAGCACTTTGAAACTTGTCTTTAAAATTGAAACAGGTGGTGTGGGGGAAACTAGCTCAGGAGATTAATCTTGGGGCTGAGTAGATTCAGGAAGGTGGGAGGCAGTTGGGTGGAATTCAAACAAGGCCTCCAGGTAGGGGAGCCAAGTGGGCTTACCCCCCCCCCCATACAAGTAGGGATGGAATACTGGAGGGTACATACAGTGTTGATAATGATAATGTTCAAAGGGGGAAGGTGGGAAGGGCACATATTGGAGGGGGTAGTCTCCTTGAATGCAAGGAGCCTGGGAAACAAAACGGCTGAGTTGCCGGCTCTCATGGCAGAGGGGGAAGTAGACATAGTTGCCATCACCAAAACATGGGCTACCTAGTACCAGGACTGGGATCTGGTGATCCCAGGGTACAGAATATTCCACAGGGATAGAAAAAAAGGGAAAGTGGGTGGGATCGCGGTCTATGTGAGGGAGGGGAATAAGGTGTGCCAGGGAGGAAGGGGAGGAGAGTAGAACAGAGGCAGTATGGATACAATTCCAGGATTCAAGAAACAGGACTCTTAGGATGGGGGTGGTGTATAGGCCGCTGTCTCAGACAGAGGACTTGGACAGAGATCTAGCGGAGCTGATCAGAAGGGTCAGTGGGAAGGGTAACACCATAATCGTGGGGGACTTTAATCTGCCAGGGGTAGACAGGAGCACTCCAGCCACCTCGAGCACAAGGGAGCAAGTCCTCCTTGAGGCTTTTCAGGACAGCTTTTTGGTACAGATGGTAAATGAGCCAACCAGGTTAGGCAACACTCTGGACATCATACTGTCTAACAGGGAGTTTGTCAGGGAGATGGTGGTGGAGGTTCTGCTGGCAGGGAGTGACCACCACACAGTGTGGTTCTCACTCAGCATGGGCAAGGAGGCTGCGGGAACAGGGACCAGGGTGTTGGACTTCAGGTGAGCTGACTTTGGGAGGATGAGGGAAATAGTGGCCAGGCACCTAGCCGCAATCCATCCACACATGGATGCTGGCCAGAAATGGGAAGTCATCAAGCTAGGACTTGCAGAGGCCACTAGATCCTGTACCAAGACACAAAGCAAAAAGGCTAGGGCCAAGAAACCTAGTTGGTTAGGTGGGGAGGTGTTGGAAAAGGTGAGGGCAAAAAAGGGCAGCCTTCAGGAGAGTTAAGAGATCCAGGAAGGGGAAGGATAGAGAGGAGTACCTGAAGACATCTAGAGAGGTGACCAGAGCAGTCAGGGCAGCCAAGGCTTCCAGAGAACTTAGGCTGGCACAGGGCATCAAGGATGGGGAAAAGGACTTTTTCAGGTACATAAGAGAGAGAAGGATCTGAAAAGATCAAATAGTTAGGATCAGGAAGGATGTGGGGTGGGCAGAGAAAGGGACAGAGCAGGCAGAAGCGCCAAATGAATACTTCTGTTCTGTATTTACAAAGGAAAAGGATGGGTCAATGCCTCAGGGGATAGGGAGAGTAGGCACAGGGGGGCAAGGGGTGACGGATGGGGAAATCACAGTGGCCAGGGTACTAGAAGGTTTAAGGACACTGAAGGTGGATAAGGCACCAAGACCAGATGGCATACACCCCTGAGTACTGAAGGAATTGGCAGCGGTCCTGGCAAAGCCATTGGCAGACTTGTTCAAAACCTCTCTGGAAACAGGGTGCATACCCCAGGACTGGAGGATGGCTCACATGGTGCCTCTTCACAAAAAGTGGACTCAAGGATGAACCAGGCAACTATAGACCAGTAAGCCTCACATTCATTGTGGGAAAGTTGATGGAGGCAATCCTTAAGGAGAGGTTGATAACCTTTCTAGATGGTAATGGTCTCCGGGATGGCGAGGCAACATGGGTTTGTCTCTGGCAGATCCTGCCAGACCAACCTGGTTGACCATTATGACTGGGTGACTAGGGAACTGGACAAGGGTCATGAGGTGAATGTCTTGTATCTGGATTTCAGCAAGGCATTTGATTCTGTGCCACATGGTAGGCTGATTAGCAAGGTGGGATAACAGAAAGCAGGGACAAAGATGGTGAATCGGATCAAGAACTGGCTGCAAGGGAGGCAACAGGGTAGTGGTCAGAGGGGAACTGTCAGCTCCAAGGGCTGTAACGAGCAGGGTGCTGCAGAGCTTGGTAGTGGGCCCGGTGTTGTTTGGCAATTTCATAGCCGACATCTCGCATGGCATTAAGAACAAGATTAGTCTTTTTGCGGATGACACCAAGATCAGCGTGGTGGTGGATGACACAGTAGGGTGGCAGGGGCTGCAGGATGATCTGACAAAACTTGAGGACTGGTCAGACACATGGCAGCTGGGGTCCAATGCTAAGAAGTGCAAAGTCATGCACCTAGGAGCAAGGAACCCAAGGAGATGTTAGCAGTTGGGAGGGGTGCAGATAGCCACTACAGAGGAGGAGAAGGATCTTGGGGTGATAATAATGGGGCAAATGAACCACTCAGCACAGTGCAGAAAGGTAGCAGCTAAAGCCAACAAGATGCTGGGGTGTATTGCTGGAGGAATCACCTCCAGGAGGAGGGAGGTGATCCTGCCTCCATACAGATCATTGGTGAGGCCACATCTGGAGTACTGCATGCAGTATTGGTGCCCATACTTGAAGAAATATGTTAGATTACTGGAGGGGGTCCAGCGCAGAGCAACAAGAATGATCATGGGACTGGAAGACAAACTCTACAAGGGGAGGCTGAGGGAGCTTAACATGTACTCCCTAGAGGAGAGGAGGGTTAGAGGAAATATGATTGAGACCTTTAAATACATGAAGGGTATAAACAAGACTGGTACAGAGGAGATCTTGAAGTTGAGGGGGGGAAGGGACATGAGGGGCGTGGTCTGAGATTGGAGGGAGGAAGATTCAGGAGAGAAATGAGGAGGCACTTTTTCATGCAAAGAATGGTGTCTATGTAGAATGTACTGCCTGAAGAGGTGGTGTCCTGCAAGTCAGTGGCAGTTTTAAAAGGGGATGGGACAAAGTGAGGGAGAGGTTGCCTGATGGGGTAGGGGAGGGAGGGAGGGGCAGCTGCAGTATAAGGGATTGCTAGCTGCACACTCGAGCAGACTTGATAGACTATATGGCCTGTATCTGCTGGCAGTTTCATATGTTCGTAGGAAGCCCTGTGACTCAGGTGTGTAACAGAGGGGTGGAGCTGATATAGACTTACTGCCTTCTCATAAGAGCACTATGAAAGCACTTCCACTCTAACATGTCCAGCATGTTCATGTCCCAGCGAGTGACTGAAATAGCAAAGGAATGGAACAGGTAACTGGCATCCTAGGCATTGGCAGGCTTCAACAGAAGGAAGCAGGAAAGCAGGGGACTCTGTTGGTCGACCAAGGTAAGGCACCTGTTCACTACTGTGAAACAGTCACTGCTGGGAAGGGCGCAAGTTGTCGGGATAAGGGTACAAAAGTATTTCCAGGTAACACAAGGAGAGTAGGAATAGGGGATGCTGGGAGTGGTGCAGTGGTTGTTAGGCAGCAGTTTTCAGAGACGCCTTCTGGAGACTGTAGTGCTGCCCCATCTGCACACACCTCTCTGGGCTAAGGGAGGAGGTCGCTAGACTCCAGGCTGAGGGGACTCTTCTCCCACCCTTTGGAGCCACCAATTCTGCCACCTTTATCTCAGAGGATGCCAGGATGAGGAAAGGCCGGACTATGAGGGACTCTGGAAGGGTGGGATTAGTGGGACAGAGGCATATTCTAGAAAAAATCGTAAGCACCCAACTAAGAGGATGTCTTGAAGAGGCTAGTCTTTTAAATCCAGTGCAATCTGGGTTTAGAACCAACCACAGCACCATCACAGCCCTGGCTAATGTAACCAATGATTGGCAACTCGAACTGGACAAAAAAAATTGTGTCTGTGCTGTATTTTTAGACCTGAGTAAGACATTCGATACGGTCGACCACAAACTGCTCCTCTCCTCCCTGAAATCCATAGGACTCGACTCAACCTCCATTAGATGGTTTAATAACTATCTCATGGGAAGGACCCAGCAGGTGAAGGCTGAAGGAGACCTATCACCACTCAAATCTCTCCAAAGAGGAGTTCCCCAAGGATCCATCCTCGGCCCAATCCTATTTGCCATCTATATCAATAGCATCGACAATAACCTCACCAAAGCCACTGTATACGTGTTTGCATATGATACAGTATTGTATGTCAGTCACCCCTCTCCCGTAACTGCATGCATAGAGCTACAAGCAGAATTCAACCTATTACAACACCAACTACTGGAAAAAAAAACTCCCGCTAAATGCAAAAAAAACAAAGGCAATGTTTTTCTCCCCCCAAACACAAGCCGGACACTCCTTCCCAAACAATCTCCCCCACATATCCACTGTCCTTGGTGAAAATCTTGAATATGTGACAAAATTCAAATATCTGGGGGTCTGGGTAGACAGTAGACTCGACTACTTAGATCATCTGGAAGATCTGCTAAAAAAACTCCATCAGAGGCTTGGGCTGTATTACAGAATAAAGCACTTTCACACAAGTGATTCTAAAAAGAACCTGGTCCAGGCCACATTTCTATCAGTATTAGATTATGCAGATTTCCTATATGGTCGTTGCCCCAACTCATATCTGAGCAAACTGGACACACTTTACCATAGAGCTTTGAGGTTTATTACAGATCTTCCTCTCAGCACTCACCGCGGCTCGCTTTATGCTGCAGTTGGATGGACCTCGCTCCAATTTAGAAGAGACAGGAATACTACACTATGGACTTATAGAGCGATATCAAAGATGCTACCAAATTACGTCTCAGACTGCTTCACACAAATCACATCAAGTAAATATGCCCTAAGAAGTCTAAACTTCATCATGCTTAAAGTGCCCAAATTCAATTCTCGTTATGGTAGATCTGCTATCAGCTATGTCTTATCTGCCTTATGGAATGCGATGCAGAAGACCCTGAAAGTGAACAGATACATCTCATTTACATCCTTTAAACATCCGTATTCGAGGCTTATCAAAGAAAAATGTAATTGTTTCCACAAACAGTAGAGTATTCCTAATCTTATCCATCTCCCTCCCCAGATAGCCAACTCACGGAAGGTATCCACCTTTACTAAGAGTCACCACCCCTCACACTCCATGCACCCCTCCTTTCCATCTGCCTCCCCTTAATCCCTTGTCATATATCATAGCCCTATACCCCTGTTATACAAACCCCCCAGTGCTGCCCTCCTTCCCTCTTCATCAGGCCTACAGTTTATCCGTACCACAGTATAGGTCCCCACCATCTTCCTCCTCCCCCACCAGCCAGGCACACCACTTCCCGCTCCCCTTCCCCTCACCCCTTATTACCACTACACCTGAATTTAATGTATAGTCTGATTAGAATGTATCCTTAGACTGTGTGTATACTAAATATGCTATGTAGTATCCTAGAAGGTGTGTATATTGAATATTTTTTATGTATCTATGTAAATTGAACCTTGACCTTACCAGGTCTATCTTGCAAATGAGCTGTGCTCAATGATGTTCGCCTGGATAAATAAAGATTTGATTGATTGATTGATTGATATTCCTCAACCAGTCCCACTACAAAATTCCTACACCACTCTAGTGGGTCAAAACTGTCAGGAGGATGCACCTGTGGTAGCGACCAGGGAGTATGTGGGGGCCCTCCATAGTGAAGACCCCAAGAAGGGTGGTAGAGGATCCCAGAGGAGAAGGAAACAACTTCTGGTGGGGGACTTGACTGTGAGGGGTGATAGATTTGGGAATAGGAAAAGGGGGGTGGGGTTAGGTGTCTACATGGCACCACAGCATGGAAGGATGGGAAGCAGATCCTGAGGATCACTAGGGCAGCAGGACATGAGGGACAGCTAGATATTATTGTCCACCTGGAAGCTAATGATCTGGCAAGGGACAGGGCTGGAACAGTGTAGGGGGGATTTAGAGAGCTGGAGAGGGTGTCTTAGTCAGGTAGCGTGCTCAGTGGCTTTTGCTTAGGTGCTGCCTGTATATTACAGGGGGAGGAGAGGATCTCTGCATCAAGTACTTCAACTCATGGCTGAAAGAATGATGCAAAGAGGAGTAGTTCAGCTACAGTGGGGATCAGGGACCCACCTGGGGGAATGAGGGCCTATACAGGGGTGATGGCCTGCATCAGCCAGGAGGGGAACTGCAGCCCTCAGGGGACAGTTTAAATGTTACTTACATGAAAATTACATAGTAGTTTTATAAGAAGAATTTTATGTTACAAAAATAATGTCATTATTGCAGAATACTGATTATTATGAACCCGACAGGTGATCTCACTAATAGGTATGGTCTGTAGCTATTCAACTTGGTGGATAGAGCATTTGAAAACAATTGGATCACTGGAGAAGAAGCTGCTATTTTAAAACCTGACTCCCCAGTGATATCTATATTTTGTGGGCTTCTCAAAGCATCACTGATCTACCAATGAAAACCATAGTCTGTGGTGTGGTTTGCATGACCCAGAACCTTTCTATATTTATAGAATTTTCCTTACAGTCCTTTGTTCTGGGTCTGGACTCATACTTAAAAGTCACTATGCACTTGATAAATATATATGATATGGCAGGATGAACATTACGGGGTCACAATAGACATTACTATACTCGATGTCAGAGTTACAGGGCAGCAATGGACAGCACCGCTAAAGCTCTGACTACAGCAATGGGGTTAGTAAATGAAAACATTGTGTTCCATTTGAATCTGCAGCTTGTCGAGAATTCTGCCCATGCTGTGACTATTAGACTGGTTGGACTGCCAGATGACGGGGAAGAGGAGGACCCCAATTTGTCTGTGCAGTAGTGGATGGCTGATTATGGAGAGTCTAACTGGAAAAAGAAACCATACCATGTGACCCCTCAACACACCAAAGATGAAGATCCCCGCCATGCACCATGATGATCGTCCAAGCAGATTTCAGTGAGCGGGACTAAGCCTTGCAAGCTGCAGACCATGCAGAATGCATGCAGTGGCAGGCCCAACGCATTTGTTTATTCCCAGACCTTAGCTATACAACTAGACAGAAACATAAAATAAAAAACATCTGCACACAGGTATCTGTCATCAAGACACAGGTCTGGAAGTAAAGGAAGATCATGAGCAGGTATACAATTCGCAAGTAGCTTTTTAATTTTTTCCAATAACAGTAAAATAAAAAAATAAAATTATTCAATAGAATTATTTACAAAGGCAGTACAAACAAAGAAAACAAAGTCCTTCGTCTAAGGGACTCTCTAATTCCAAGTTTCAGTCTTGCTCAGCCTCTCTCTCTAGCAAAAGCATTGCTGCTCTTATTTCTGCCTCTTGAGCTCATTGAGAGACCAGAACTTTGTAAGTTTCTTTCCTTGCAGGTGCAACAAAATAGAATATGATGTCCCAGAACTGGCCTCGTGTTGACAACTCTGCGAAAGAGTTCCTGCTGCACGTCAAGGTAAATCCCCTAAATTCCAAATAGCTTTTTGCAATCATTTCAACAGTGTACCTATATACAGTTTCATACTAAGGGATCCTAGTATCACTTACAGTTTCACACAAAAATTCACAAATATTTTTATAAATGCAAATATGCAAGTGGAAAGAAAATACAGAAACAGTAAGTGAAGGCAGAGATAAAAGTGAGAGGTGGAGAATCACGAGACTGTCGGAGTGATCAGTTCCTAGGTCTCATGAGAACATTTAGTTGGCCAACGAGACAGACAAGAGACAGAAAAGGAGAGGAGAGAACAGATCCTTGCATTTAACTCTTTCTGCATAACAAATGGGAAAGGGTCTTATTCAACCCTGTCACAGTATCACACAGTGAATACAGAAACTGATATTTAATGTAAGTAAATTTATTATTCTAAGTGCTCCAAGTGATAAGGACACAACTGCCTCCAGCACTTTGACCTCTGCAGATCTTCCAAAGGGAGTGTACTCATGCCTATTGCAGCCAGGTTTTTATCTTCTGGCTGTCAAAGACACAGTAGTCCAAATTAACGTTTTATATGTAAGCCCCCCAAACGGGTTTACCTTACGGAGCGCCTGCTCAGTGGCTCCCCTCGTGTTTTTGGGGTCCCTCAGTGGCTCCATGGGGATTCAGACCTATCAGCAGTCCTCGGGTGGCTGTCTGTGGCTCTGGCTGCCCAGCTGTGGTTCCTGGCCTTTGGTTCGATGGGTCAGGTGCTGCACTGGTGTTTCCACACCTTTGGACATGTTCTGGGCTCGTGTTTGGTTCTGGAGGGTTGCTGTGGCACAGAGACCATAAGTTGTAAATAGAGTTGGCTGCTGCACTACTGGGCATGCGCAGCCACCTTGGCAAAAGCAAAGAAGGAACAAAAAGAAAACAAATTGGCAGAGCGGCTGCTTCCATCCTGGGTCAGATTTCCTTGCTCGGTCCATGACCATTGCTGGAAAGGAGGAATTAGATTAAAATATAAAATAATTATTTCTAGATAGTTTTTCAGCAGTCTGTGCTGCTGGGCATGCATGTCCACCATAGGAGGGAACATTTAAAGGAGTGGTAGCTCTGTTAAAGGGTGTGTAGTTCAGTGCTGGCTGGCACATCTGGGGAATAACTGCAAATAGATCTTCCCTTGTCAATCTTCACCATTCATTACTGCTTGGGTTAAGCCGGAGGCGCGCACCCGCTACGGGAGTTTTTTTTTTTTCCGAGTCGGCTCCAACGGCGCCGCCCTCGAGGACGACGTACTGCATCATGCACGAGGGGTGGCCTTAGGTGCCGCAGACTCCTCCTCTATCTCAGTTCTGTTTATCCCGCCGTTGAGGCTGCACCTGCTGCGCAGTAGCGTTAGTTTCTCGGTTCCTCAAAGACTCCTCGCTTCAGAAGATTCACCGACGCCTCGCATACCAGTAAGACTGCCTTTTCTTCTATACTGCAGCTACCGGTGCTTTATTGCCTTTTTCCTCGTTGTGAGATCATGTCCGTCTGGAGCAAGCAAGACAGACGAGGGCGGGCTGTGCCCCCCTATGCGTCGGTGCTCCTGTGGCCGGCATTTTTCCGTCTCGGACCAGCATGATGTCTGTCTCCGTTGCCTGGAACCCAACCACAACATGGACACGTGCGATGCTTGTTTCTCCATGGACCGTCGTGTCCTTGAAGTCCACTGCCTTCGCGCGGCAAGGCCCCGCTGACCATTGGGGACGGGCCACTCCAGGGATTCCCAGGTAAGATCTCTAGGCTCCTTCCCCGGGTCCTCCCGGCCTATACGGTCCACGGAGAGGAGACTCTCCTCTCTGGCCAAGAGGAAGCTTCTTTCATGTGTCGGGGAATGTCGTGGTCCTCCCGGGCTGCGATGGGGACACCACTGCAGTCACCTCCTCGAGGTGCAGGCTCCCCAGTGTCAAGGCCCACGATTGCTGGGCCTGGCACGATGGACCTGTGCTGCCCTCTGGCACCGTTTTGGATCCTGGCACCACTTGCAGCGTCGATTGAGGCAGGCATCAGGCAGTGCTGCTCAGGTCTTCGGTGACCGCCATGGCACCAAGGCCCAGTTTGTGCCTCGTGCACCGGGTTGGGTTCTGAGGCCGGGGCAGCCTGGGGCCTAACTGGCGCAGCAGGGGAGCCGGAACCAGGCCTGACTGTTGCAGGTGTGTTGGGGTCATCCGCGCCATCCCTGCACCGGGCGCTATTCGGGCGCCGCTCCTCTGAGACCCCTGGGGTTGCCAGCATTGAGGTTCTGCTGGTCTCGGCCCCTCTCGGAGGTCGATGACTCAGATGTGGACCCATCCGGCAGTCTGACTCTTGGGTCGGGGTCCCAGTGTACACAGAGGGCTGTAGGCCGGCAGCGGCCCTCCCACTGTCCCCACTCCTGTCCTCCCTGAGGGCCTCGGGCTAGGGGTGGACCGGGTCCCGGGGGTGATGTGGGACTGAGGGGCCCCTCCATGGGGTCTGTGACAGCTACTCTCTCCGGTGCTGTTGCGCCTCCGGGTGGGGAACGCTGCAGTCAAGGAGGAGGGCTCTCCAGAGTCTGAGGGGTCGAGGGGTGGGGACGGTTGTCCTGGTCTCCGCCAGCCACCTCTCCTGGGGTGGCTAGGAGCCGTAGTGCCGAACCCCGCCCTTCCCTCTTGGGCCCCAGGGTTCCCTCTGGTGGCATTGCTGCGGACTGCCCTTCTGGATCCATGCAGTCCCGGGTTCGTCACAGGGGAGGATCCCCCCTTGGGCTCTTCCAGGCATTGCATCCTCAGGGTCCCGTCTTGCGACCTGGTTTGTTGTCTGGGATCCCGCCAGCTCAGGCTCCGTTCCCCGGATTTCAGAGCCCTAGCAGAGATCAGTTGCCTCTTCGCAGGTGCCCTTCTCCAGTACCTCTGCAACCACCCCCCGCTCTTCCAGGCCATGTCAGTCCTACGGGTCCGTTATCCTGGGAGCAGTTCAGAGGTTCTGCGGCGGCCTTCCCCTCATACGTTAGATACATGCATGAGCGGGTCTTTCAACTCTCCCCACCGCCACAGGAATCTTCTGGACATTCGAGCTCTCCATCATCCTCGTCTTCCTCCTCTGAGGGAGAGGAACCCCTTGCTCATCTTTCTTCCGACGCTGATTTCACTGAATATCAGTGATTCCTTTCGAGGATGGTGAGGGATCTTCGAATCTCTTACGTAAGGTGAGACAATACTGAACTGGAGACACGTGAATTCCTTGGAGAATTCAGTGCCCAGCACCTGGTGGTACCTTCCTGGTCTATCCCCTTCCAGGAGGCATCTATCCGTTCCTGGCAGTCACCAGCCGCCCTTTCTCCAGCCCCGGCAGACTGTCGTCGAAGGTATTTGTGCCCTCGGAATCCTGGGTACCTTTCCCAGCCCGCTTTTCGGGTTTGGTGTACCTAGAGACTCCTTCGGGAGCCGCCTGGCGCACACGCCCACTGGATTCGGATTCCTACACTTGATCGTTGGGGCTAAGAGTGTTCTCTTCTCGTGCTGTGGCTTGCATTGCATTACATCAGGCTCACCACGCTGCCTACAATTGGCATCTGTGGTCGATGCTCTCCCAGCTCCTAGCATCAATGCCTGATACGGAGCATACCAGACAAGCTATTGCCCTCTCTGCTATAGGCCTGGAGCTGGCAAGACACCAGGCAAGGGCATCTTATGACGTCAATGAGGTGGCTTCCAGGCTTGCGGGGACAGCGATCTGCATTAGGCAGATGGCATGGCTTCATCTATCAAGGTTGTCACCCCTGGCCTGGCGTAGGGTGATGCGCTCCGCTTTCTGGGGGACCCGTCTTTTTTCCTCCAGAGCTAGGAGACTTCTGCAGGGGCTTCCTCCATCTCCCCATCCTCGGGGGGCACCTCCTAGCTCTTCTCCCACTTAGGCTTCTCTCTGTATTAGCCAGGTCTTCCCTTCTGTTTCTCACCAACAGGAGGCTGGGGTCTTGTTCCTCAGGGTTCTACCCCCTTTTCAAGGGGAGGGGCTTGCATCACCATGCAGTAATGAATGGTGAAGATTGACAAGAGAAGATATAAAAATTACCTACCTACCGTAATTCTTGATCTTCTCTTGTATCTTCACCATTCATTACTGATACCCACCCACCTTCCCCTCAGTGGCCTCCTTCTGTGGCGTCTCCCCCTCCCATCTCGTTCCTCTTCCTTCCCTTGGCCTTTATGCCAAAAAAAAAAAACTTTCTGTTTTCCATTCTTAGTGAATGGATCCCCTTTTTTCCTCACGGTAAAGAGGAACGAGCACGGTGGTATTTTCTCAAATTCTGAGGGAACTCTTTCTGACCACCCTTAGGGTGCGATTCCTTAATACCTTCTTCAGGTTATGCAGTTTTCACAGCCCAAGTGGCCATGCCCTGACTTGCCTCGGCAAAGTCTAGAATCCTCCTGACAGGTATTATTTCGAGCTCTTCTAGCTACTGACTGAACTTGTCAGCTCTGAGCATCTGCCTTGTCTTAGGGGGTCTGATTGAGTTCCACTCTATCTTTCATACAAAACTGCCTTCGAGAAGGCATAGTCTTTCCCATACACTGCTGTGTTAGCACTTAACAAGGTGCTAAGGGACTTAGTCCCCTTCCTGGATGGGCGCTCTACCCGGAACAGGTTCTGCCTGGGCAGTCTAGGAGCCCTCAACTAGGATGAAGGGACTTGGCATGTTGAGAGTTCAGAGAGTCTGCCCTCATTCGGATCTGTTCAGGTGGTTTGGTTGAACCTCCCTTCAGTCCTAGCAACTGGGATTCTTGCTCCCTTGTTAGTTTCGAGCCTATAAGCCTCTTAACCAATGCTCAGTGGGCACTGTTCTCCCTCTCAACATGCCTCTTTCTTTCTTTCTTCTTCTTCTTCTTCTACTTCCCTTTCCTTCTCTCTGTTCCTCCCCTAGAGCCGTCCTGGAAAGGAGGCCCTGCTGTCCCTTAGGGTAGGAATTCTCTCTCCTCTGTCTATTCTCCATCGGCTTATTCCTTTTTCAGTTTATTTCCTTTCCTTTTTCTATCCCTCGACTCTCTTGCCTCGCTTTCTTTTTTTACCCTTTATTTTCGCCTCTCCATTAACAGAACTGAGATAAGGTGGAGTCTGCAGTATAACGGCTCTCCTCGTGCATGACGATCGTCAGTTCTCGAGGGTGGCGCTGCTGGAGCCGACTTCAAAAACAAAACTCCCGTAGTAGGTACGCCCGGCCAACTCTGCAAGCAATAATGAATGGTGAAGATACAAGAGAAGATCAAGAATTACGGTAGGTACGTAATTTTCATTTATTACTGGGACTACAGATCCCAGAGGTCTTAGTGGGGACAGTGTACTTTGACACCTAGTTGTTTGTCCCCTGATTGGACCACTGGATCTTTGGCGCCATGGGGGGAAGAAAATATAAGGGATTGTTCAGGCACCTTTAGGGAGAGTCTAGAGGAAGAGAGAAGGTCAGAGCGGGGGTAATTGCCTGCTTTGTCATGCGGTTGTGTTTTGTTTTGTTTGGTTGGCCAGTAAGTCAGGAATAAGGACATGGCAGTGGCCATTGCTTTGTGAGCCCTGGTCAGGGCTAGCCTGCCAGTTTGGTTCCTGGGGAGGGACAAAAAGAGAAAGCTTGCTGCTGGAAAGGGAGCAAGTCTGGGCTGTCAGCAAGGAAGCAAGTTTGGACTGCCAGCAAGGGAGCTCTTCGGGAGAAGACAGAGCCATAAGGTGAGAGAGCTGTAGTAGTGGTTCAGGGGCATGAAGCACCCCCTGGTCCTTGGCTACCTCTCTGTCTGGGATTGTTTGTTTCTAGGCTTCTTGGCTGGAGGAAGAGAATATGGAAATGGAGCTATGAGGGTTTGGGGCCTGAGTCGGCCAAGTATCCTGCTGCCTGCTGTTTGACAGCCTGATTCGGCCACAAGTTTTGCTGCCTGCATTTGGACTGTAGCTACTTAGGCTATGGGTAGCTGCCTGAACTAACTTGCTCATGTTGTGACCTCTGCGGCACAAAGCACCACTAGCTGCAATGTGACCTGCATGGTCTGAAGCAAACTTAATTGTGTTTTATTGCTCCTTGGAGTGACTGTTCCTGTTTTATCAATTGTTCGTTAAATGGGATCCTCTGTTTTCTGCAGTTTGGTGTTTGCCTCATTTATTGAAGGAACTGTTTTCTGCTAAAAGAAGTTTGCCTCCTCAGCCTGTTTCCAGTGTGTTCCAGGGTTGATGCTGAAGAACCTCCGCATCATCAAGGAGGAGGTTGTCGAGAGGCCTGCCTGGTTAAGACTGTCTACAAAGGTCATCTGGCGAAGTGGGCTAGGCCAGGCAGGTGAAGATCTGCGTCATCTCTTCAGTGTTCCAGTACATCTCCTAGGTGTCCGAGGGCACTCCTGATGAAGTTCATCCATCACCAGCATCACCCATGGGAATCCAGGTACTGTTTTCCTGTTTTATTCTGGACTGTGTTTTCTTGGGTTATACAGTGCCCCCCTCCCACCTTTACCATCTGAATACCCTTAGGCACCTGGAAGGCGGGGTCTTACATATATGTCCAAGCATGTGAAGCACATTGTAACAATGAATCACAAAGTTTCACCTACTAACAAGAATCAAAACACCAAATTCATCAAGATATGTAATAATAAGAGGGAAGAGAAGGAATATATAAGATGGGGGGGAGAAAAAGGTATGGAGGAAGAAAAGCAAGTGTATACTCTGAAATGCAGAGTTATTCATGACTGTTTTCAACTAATTTTTGTGAAAAATTAAATTGTGTATTTAATGTTTATTAATCACTTTATGAGTGGTTCCTTATAATAATATAATGGAACTTAAGTACACCAAGAAAAAAACATAGCTAAGAACAGCCCTGATATTAGCGTGCATAACAAAGCAGACAAACATACATTAAAGACAGTAACACAGGCACCTTAAAGGTACAGAGTACAGTTGATTAATTGGTTTCATCTGGACAATGGAAAAATTTCATATTTTGAGGAATGGTTTAAATCTATTTCTTTATTAAGGCCCTGAGAGATTCCAGTATTAAGCAAGACTATGCAACAGATTTCTTTTGGTAGCAGTTTACTGACTCTGTCTCCCTTTCTTCTCAAAAATGGTACATGCTCCAGAGATGTGAATTTGAGGCAATTGGGATTTGAATTATGAAAAGTGGCATAGTGTGTACCACATGCACTACAGTCACTTACATTGATAATGGCCTGCGTTTTCTCTTGAATCCAAGTCTTTAAAGGACATACAGTTTGTCCGACATAATGTTTCAAGCAGTGGTGCCAGGTAATGTATATCACAAAAGTGGTAACACAGGAGATAAACTGACAAATTTTAATAGTATGCTGAATATGAGGATGTATATACTCTCTTCTTTCCATACCATTTTGCAAACATTGCAGTTTCCACATTTATGGAAACCCTGCGGTTTAAGAGGAAGCTATTTGTGTGGATCCATACTGGATGTTGAAACAAAACGGCTTTTGGTCAATAAAAAAAAGTGAGCTCCCTTCCAAAATGTGATCTGAAGTTTTGAATCAATTTCTTTTTGTAAAGTTTCATCACTAAATAGGATGGGCCAAACTCTGCGTATTATATTTCCTACTTTACCTGTCAAGCTGTTATATTCAGTTGAAAATGTAATAGTTTTGTCAGATTCTTGTGCTTTAGCTTTGGGATACGGTAATATTTAATACCCATCACACACTCCATATACTACACCAAGTACATACTGTAGGTTAGCGGCCCCCTTTCTCTTAATCAGTTTGGATGCCAAAAAGGCATTTGATAAGGTGTCTTGGCCCTATCTTTTTGCTGTCCTCCAGAGATTCAGCTTTCCTCAGGATTTTATTGCCCTTCTGGGTGGGTATATAATTTGGCGCAGGCAAATGTTAAGATAATCAGGCATTTGTCCCCCTCCTTCAGGCTAAGCAGAGGCACCAATCAGGGATATCCCGTCACCTCATTGTTTGCCCTCTACATAGAGTTTCTGGCCCAGTCAGTCCAAGACAGTGCCCTGGTGCTGGGTGTGATGCTGGGTGAGACGGAGAACAGAACTGCGTCATATGCAGATGATGTTCTGTTATATGTTATGGACCCAGACACGTCTATGCCAGAAGTATATCTTTATTAAACACAAGGTTGTACATGATAATCATCTCTACAGTACAATATAAAAACAAGCTTAATAGACACACTGAATTTCCCAAGTATGATATAAAGAATTCTGGGCTCTCACCCTCCCTGGCACAGAACTGAGGCAGTGCAGGCCCTTGAACTACAGAACAACATCCCTGTCTATCCCTGACACAGTCTCATTCATGGGGTACATGACATATGAGTACAAAGGTGCCACAATGCCCAGTATCCCCCCCAGTACTGCTCCCAATGCTGCATTGTCTGTCTGTCCCCCCCCCCCCCAAGTTCCTCCAGCTAGGGCACAAAACTAGAAACATGCTGCAAGATGTACAAACATCCATTTTGTCCATCTGGATGAAAACTGCTCTGTTTGGTCATTTAAGTTAAAAGTAATCCTTTCTATACATATATGCCATTTACTATGTCCCACCAGTTTTCAGAGTTGATTGCATGGGTGTAAGCCATCTCTTGGTGTTGCACTTTAGTGCTGCCACCAGCATAATACCCAAGCGGTATTTTATCTGGTGACGTGTGACGTTTCCAAAGTCACCTCCAACCTGATGTGTTCTAAAGTACAGTGCTATGCATCTAAATATTGTGGAAATGCAAGCACTGCAGCCAACCCTGTGTCAGTTTGTTTTTTAAATGATTACTACAGCTACAGGTTCTTAAACTTTGGAGAAATAGATCTTATAAGGTTACTGACAGTGAGAACTAGGCTCTGAGTTCTGGTTATGGCATCATCAGTGGCTCTTCACTGAATCTGGCTTTTTGGAACAGGGAGTGAAATCAGGGTTACAAAATAGCTTTTAACTTTAAAACAAAGTAATGTACAAACCTAATTTTTGGTATGAGATTTATAGGGGTAGGTTGATTGTAATTCTGCAGTGTAATACTTTTGACCAGACTACTTCTTTAACATTGTGTTAAACCCATGAGAAACACAGAGATTGCCATACAGCAAATGCATGTGAATAAATTTCTCATGTTTGGTTACATAAGTACAGAAACAAAATTGTATCACACGTGTCGGCACAGTGGTAGCGCTACTGCTCGTGACACCAGTGATTCACGTTCCGAAATGAGGGAGGGTTGCCGAGGGCTGGCTGGGGGGAAAAGACTGATGTTCTCCTACTCGAGGAGGGAAGGCTATCTGCTGCATGGTAATACTGCCACCTGGGTGACCACAGGTGGCAGTGCAATGGCACAGTTATGGGGAGGGAAGACGCAGGCTGGTGCCACTCTATGCATGCTTGTGCGTGTGTGTGCACATGCACCAAAGCCACCTGCATCTTGGGGGCAGGTAAAAACAAGAAGGAAAATCTCCCCTGTGCAGCATGACAGTCCTGCTGCAGTCGCAGGCCCCATACTCGCAGAGTTGGGTAACTCCAGAATGGCTGGATACTGGAACCTGAAGGAACTGGCCAAGCTGGAGGGCTCCACTGTGGGGGGTAAACCATGGGGTTAATGTGGAGAGAGATAAGTCCTGGGAGAAGGTGACGTGATGGGGCTGGGGTGAGGTGGGGGCTTGAGTGGGGGCCAAGGGCCGAGGGCAGTCAAGTGTATAAAGAAAAAAAAAATGTAGATTATTTACCAAAAAGTGATATTCACAGTATGCTTAAAATTCTTACAGATCATTACTGTTGCTGCTGTACTTTGTGTTCAGACTTACTGAAAGTGTTACTGGTGATGCTGAATCATGTGAAAATAATTAAAAACCATTATGAAATAAAATGCATTTTGTGCTAAATTTTTCAAATAACTACTCCTGCAGTGTTGTACTAAAGATCCACCGTTATAACTGCATGTATCTTCAGGTCTTTTAACTTTCAAAGAGTGTATACTCTTGCTAAAACCCAACTTATTTCCTTGTTTATCTTTGTATCGCTCTGGTGCCACCGCCTAACTTGCAGCAGTATTGCACTGTTTTAGGTGGCATGCTCTTGCTTACTTTTTAACCACTGGCCCAGGGTGAAAATGTAATGACTTTTTATGTTGTCTTGTGCATGCAAAGCAAGCAACATTTTGAGACAGCTTGCTGGAGTAGTAGGTTGTGGGGGTGCAGCTGTATTGTGGTCAATGGTGCCACCTCTTCCTTGGGCTGGTCTCTGTGGCACCAATGAATGAGCACGCTGTCTATGACAGCAGTGCAGAAGCGTGCCACCAACTTGAAAGAAATTCGCCACTGCAATGAGGGAGCATCCCATCATTGCAGGGCATGCCTTGCCTGCTGAAACATTTCAATAAACATGGCGGCGGCTGTCGTTGTCCTCCTCTCACAATTCCCAGCAAGCTGACTTCAGAGGTGCACAATCCCCCTGTCGGCATGCCCCCTTCCCAGTTTGTTTGCTGACAGAGGAGCCCAATCCCCATCGGCATAATGTTCCCCTTGTTTTGTCTGCCAAGGTGCCCAATCCCCTCAGGCATCATGCCCCCACAGACATGCTTTTGTACAATGGGAAGCCCAATCCCTGTTGACTCTCAACTCTGTCTCCAAAAAAGACAGGTGGCACACTGGGAGCCCACCCCAGTGTGCCCAACAGTTGGTTTATTACACCTGTAAATAAAGAAAACCTTTCTACGATGTACAGTCCTAAAAAAAAAAAAAAGGAAATGGTCTGTTGTTGCATCAGGAGTGCCCCCTCCACCAACCTGCACCCACCCTCTGCGCATCCAATCTCCCCGCACCCCCCTCACCCCATACTTACCTCTGGAGCCTGTAAATAATGCTGGATCTATTTCTTAATGATTTTTAATGCTTTTAACTCTCTCAAACCCGAAATGAGATGTATTATACAGACTAATTCTGTAGCTATATATATGTCCTGTCTTTTGTATTGTTTTAGATAATGTAAGAAATAATTAATATATGTGGTATTTGATACATTGTAAAAATCTCGATACTGTTTGTATCTTGGTTGATCAAATAAAGTGAACTGAACTCAACTGAACTTAACCTCTGGAGCCTGGCGCGACGATCTTTGGTGTAGCGGGAGACGTCTGAACTCTTCAAAAGCCAACCACGAACTGAAGAAAATCATGAAAAGCTGTAAAATGGCATCAATGGGGGGGCTCAAACTAGGTGGATATCTCAGCCATTTTTGTCACTTTTGGCTCCAAAGTTTCAACATGGGATTCTTGGGACCCCACCTCATGAACTCAGTCACTGTCATTTCGTTATTCGGTCCTGAAAGGTGATTTCATGGTCACTGCATGGAATCACCTTTTGGGACTGATTAATGAAATGACAGTGCCACTGTTCATGAGGTGGGCTCCCAAAAAGCCTGTGTTGCAAATTTGGTGAAAAAATTCCACAAAATTATTGTGTTATGAGCGTGCGTTGTGCAGTTTCCACGCACGCTTGTAACTTCGAGAATTTTTAAGATTTTCACTCCAGATTTTCAACATTGTCATTTCTTCACACCTCCTCATGAATGGTACAGCTGTCATTTTTCACATCCTGCCTGAAATGTGTTTTCGCACATCTGGCGTAGAATGGCATGATTGTTGTGGGAAATCAACATTCAGGACAGATTAACAAGATCACAGTGCCACTGTTCATGAGCAGAGGTCCCAAATGCTTTCATGAGGTGGGGTCACAAAAACTCCATGTTGAAAATTTGGAGTGCAAATACCAACAAATGCTGGGATGTTAGGGTTTCTAATCATAATGTCCCACCCTGTAGAGATTGACAGGCGTCAGGGGTGTGACTTTGGATTGTAGGCTATAATGCTCATGCCATTCCACCCCTGCCCCATCCTGCAGCCAGTGACAGGCATCAATTTGTGCCTTGGACTCTTCGGCCCCAGAGTTCATCCCACCTCCAATACTGCACCCATCCCAACATATTTTCTTATGGAATGGGGTGAGCATAAGGCCCAATATCTCCAAGGCACAACGTGACACTTGTCGGAGTCTGTAGGGTAGGGTAGGGTGAGGTGAAATGGCATGAGCATTATGGCTGACGAACCAAAGGCACCCCTCAATGCTTGTCAGTCTCTATGGGGTGGGGTTGGCATCAGTTCCACACTTCACTGCCTTTCCTATTGTGCATCTCTCTGACTCCTGCACTATCAATGCCAATGCCAGCAAGACAACATTCGGTGTTGACAAATGCTTGTTTTTACACTATATGAGTAGTCATTTGCATAATTTGGCACAAAATCTATTTTATATTCATCATGGTTTGAATGGTTTCACATGATTCAGCATCACCAGTGACTCTTTAGTCCATCAGTGAGGGACTAATTTATACATGAATAAATGAATTACTAGCAGTGTCAGTGGATCAGCAGGTAGCACACTCGCTTCTGAGACCAGAAGATCAGGAGGTGGTGGGTTCTAGCCCCATACGGGGAACGTGGGATAAATTCCAATACTGGCACTTTAGTGCAGCAGGAGGGGGGTGCTGCACTCTTGAGGCGCCGTCTTTTGGATAAGACATTAAACTGAGGTCCTGTCTGCTTGTTCTGGTGGTTGTTCAGGTGGACATTAAAGATCCCATGGCACTTCTCCATAAGAGCAGGGGAAGTTTATTAAGGAAAAATCCTTCAAATGCTTCAAATGCAAACAATAGAATGGAAACAGTCTTTTTTTTCCCAGACAAAGGAAAGAGAAGAAAAAAACAATACAAAGTTATTTTGCTTATTACAGTATTTGAATCAAAAAGGGGAGGGGAGAGAAAAAAAAAAGCAAATATGACATACAAGTAAAAGAAATATGCAGCATTCAAATCCAACTTCATCTTTTAAGTAATAGGTACATCCGTGTCTGTGATCCACGGCATGTTTCTCCAAGTGGAATTCAAAGCAATTGTTATAACTCGTCTTGATTCAGCAAAACAAATACTTTGCAACTCTCGAGTAATTTTCATAATCAATTCAATATGAGTCAGCTGTTTCTGCTGCAGGGTAAATAAACACCTAGAATCCCATATAAATCATTTGATGACAGCAAATATTACATTCAATGTTTTTTTTTCCCATTTCTTCCGATGTTGGGGGTATGACAGTAAAATAGTATGCCATGCTTAATGCTAGAAAAAGGGGTACCTTCCATTGATTTGCCAGTATTTCTCAGAATCCTTGTATATAAGTGCAAGTAAAATAGAGTCAATTGTTTCAAGTTGTTGAGTACAATGAATTCTACTGCAGTACTGCTCTTGCAACTGTTTATGTTTTTGGTTATTTTTGACATTAATTTTATTGTGACAGGAAAGCCAATGTATATCCCACATTTCTGGTGGAATTCTGGTGCATGTCAAAAGATCTTTTAAATGGTCTTGTAGGGGAAAGGGACTAGATGGAAAAGTTATCGGTTCCGTGTAAGCTATAGCAATAATATGGGAGTACAATGTTTTCCTTTGAAAAGTTAAAATCAAGGTACTAGTTATTTTCCATGTTTTAAGCTTCAAAACATTCACAAACGTATTGAGGTGTTAAGTTAGAGGAGACCAAGGTTCTCAGGTTCCACGGGTCCCATTTGCTGAACCAAGGTTAACATGTAAGAAACCAGAGACCACTCCAACTTTTTCCAGTATGAAAAAGTAATGGCTTAAAATTTGTAAAAAGAAAAATTGAATAAAAAAATACTAAAGGATTTATCATATTAAGTCCTCCATTTTTTCCAGAAAGTTACAGAATGTTCTGTTTGATGGGGTTTAAATGACTGCCCCATACAGCCTGAAAAATACTACTAAACAAAGTAGCTTCCATTGTCTTTGGGGGAGGGAAAACTTAACTAAGAAAAAGAAAGAGTGGAACTAAAAAAGTCTTAATCAGTACCACCGTCTTTTTCTTCCCCATCTGCCATCTATTCCATTGAGCTACCAAGGCCTGGCCCTGTTTGAGTTTTGATTCCCAATTGTGGCAGTCCATCCACTTTGTTCAATAAATAATCCCCAATATAGTTATTTGGCCATCACTAATGTGAATCCCAGCCGCTGTAGAGCCCTGAAAGTCTGGTATCCCAAGATTCTTACCCCTGCACTTTGCAAGGTTCAGAGAAGCACCAGAAAAAGATCCATAAGTATTAACTGTTTGTAAAGCTACCTCAACAGAAGGCACTGTAGAGGTTAGAGATACAAAGGTCATCTGCATAGGCAATAGCTTTGTAAGGTATGAAGCCTTCCGCACAGCTGAGAGATTGTATATGGTGTGAAAAATTAAGGGCTCTCAAAAGAGGGTCTATGCTAAAGTCATACAGCAGCGGGCTCAAAGGACATCCTTGTCTCACACCTCGTTACACAGGGATTAAGGGCCCTTTCCAGCCATTCACCAAAAGGCGAACTACAGCTGTCTTATACAGACGTTGGATCCAGGCAACAAACGTCGGTGGAATGCCAAATTGTCTTAACATATACCACAAATATTCGTGGTTAATAGAATCGAAAGCTTTGGATTGGTCCAAAGAAAGGATGAAACAATGTATTTGTCCAGTAGTCCCTCTTTCAAATAAGTCCTGTAGAAGAATTAGGTGGTCCATAATGGAACAGTCTAGAATGGAACATGCTTGGACTTGGGAAATCACAATTTTTGATATTGGTAAAAGTTTGATATGGAGAATGTTTGCAAGAATCTTGAAATCAATATTCAGAAGACTGATTGGTCTCCAGTTTTCAAAATATCTCATATCCCCTTTCTTATGTAAATACATAAGTAACCCTTCAGACATTTCCAAAGGCATGGCTTGAGTATTCAAGATATTTGTATATACCTGAGCTGATTCTGGGAAGAGTTCAGGACCCAGCAATTTATATAGCTCACTGGTGAGGCCATCTATGCCTGGTGCATTATCCTTAGGTAAAGCCGAAATAGCCATAAGGATCTCTTCAGGTGTGACAGGAGATGTGAGGTTAGAGGCTAAATCTGCTGAAAATTTAGGAAGTGGGAAGCTTTCAAAAAAAGCTGGACGATTAGAATAATTGATTTCTTGTTTTTGAAGAAGTTTGGTAGTATAAGAAATCACTTCATTCATAATTGGCATGTTCCCAAAAATGGGTGTATTTGAGGGATCTAAAAGACAGACCATTTATTTTTTATGTACTCTGTCTTACAGCTATTGTAGGGGCAGAGCTTTCCAGATTTCCCCTGTGTGCCAAATTTTTGCTGCAAATGCACGTTATCTGCTTGTTTTGCAGGATATTGCATCATTTTATCTTTAATGTTAGTGACATGAGAAGTGTAGGACTGCCCAATGTGGTAGGTGAGAAAAAGCAATTTCTGTAATTGCCTTCTCTGCTGTAGGTATGTAATATATTCTGAAGTCTAGGATGTTTTGACAAAAGATTTCAAAAGATGTGTTAACTCATGCTTTGTATCCAACCACCAAGAAACATGGTCCTCATACAAGATAAAAATCAGTTTCCATGCTGCAAAAAAACCCTAAAAGTCTGGGATAATCCAGGACCTGACAAAAGAGAGGAGTGTAATCTCCATACTCCTTGGCCATGCAAAGTCAGAAGTTAAGTCTCAATAGACAGTCATAAAAGGGTATGGTCAGAGAATTCTACAGGGGTATTTGCCACACTCAGTATCTTGATTGATTTAGAGATAAAACAAAAAAATCAATCAATCTGGGTAGCCAAGGATGCTTTATAAAAAGTGGGCTTCAATTTTTTATGAACCGAAAAATAAGCATCTTGTAAATTTGAGGTCTGAATCATATTTGCCAGAAAAGCCATACCGCAAAAACATTTCCTTGTCTTGGCTTGTTTCCCTCTGTTCATAAGAGACAGGCCATAGTACAACTCTTCAAGGATCACGTGGTGTGGAGTGAAAAGATAAGCTAAATGGATTGAAAAAGATGAATCCGTTCCACCTTGGTTTGTGTGGCATACACATTAATAAGTCGAAAAAGAATATTATTGATCTTTACGTCTAAAACCAGTGCCCTTCCCGGGACTAAACCAATCAATTTGAAGAGGTGTACATCAACATTCTGAAACAAAATCCTCACACCTGAGCAAGCATCTGGACCTATAGACCAGTAAGAGGGTCCCACATACCATTCCTTAATAATAGTGGTAAGTTCTGAGATAGACTGTAACCTTGTATTCTGCAAAAAGGTGACTTGAGAGGGAGATGAAATGATATATGAAATAGTCACTCCTCTCTTTCTGACACTCTTAATACTATTAACATTTATGGTACTAAAAGATATAAAAGGTGCCATAGTGGTGGGGTGGAGAAGTGCCTAAACTGGCCTATCACCTTCAATGCACTTTTCTTCTCTTTAACTTTTGCACCTTCAGTTTTCTTTGGTTTACCTGATTTAGTACCAGCAGTAACCTTCTGAGTTTCCTGAACCTCCGGTAGAAGTTCCTCATTATCTGAGGTAAAATCAGTTTGGGAGGAACAGAAAGAGGAGGTGTCAGATTCATTGCCTGACACACTAGGGGTAGCTGTAAGGGCCTCAAACCTGTTCGCAGGGGGATGTCCATTTATTTGGACACTTTTGAAGGTGGAGATTTACGATCATGTTGCCTAGTTATCATCCATTTGTCAATTTCTGGAGGTGCGGGTGGGGGGGCCATATTCTGCAACTCCATTTGCATTTGGGCAATGACCTGGAGAGGTTCTTCTACAATGGGATCCCTGTCTGCTGAAGAAGGAGTGCCAAGGGGATCATCAATCCCTACTGAGGAGATGGAGAGGGATCCTGTACTGGATGTTGAATTCCAAACTGAGAGACAAGTGCAGGAGAATGATTTACCACCTTCTGTCCTCTTCGTGGTATGGGGAATGATGCTACGGAGGCCCGGTGGGGGGACCTTTAGACAAGTTTGAGCATTGTGCCACAGCTATGAGCAAATGCTGTTTCTCACGGTCTGCTTGGGCACTTTGATTATGCGTGGCTTGCAAACAGTTTTAGTAAGTGTGACCAGTGATGTTACATAAATTACATAAGGACTCATTGGTGTAGTGGCCACTAGTATGGCCCAGTTCATTGTATAAAGTGCAACAAAGCTTGTCACAGAGGATACTTAAATGTCTAGTTGATCCACAGCAGTAGCAAGCCTTTGGTTGTCCAGTGTAGAAAAGGACACCCCTGTTCCGACCTAAAAAAAATAGTTAGGAAGGTGTTCTATGCCAGTATCTGTAGAATTGAGTACCACTTGGATGTGCCATCCCCCCGTCCAAATCATTTCTATGTCTAGGATAGCTTCTGGTGCCCCTTGAACAATGCATCTTTGTATTAACCATTACAGGAGATCTTTAATGCTTAATCCTTCATTCCGAAAGAGCACAGTTATTGTCTTGAAGGTTAGTTTTGTTAAAGGTACAGCCTCGAAGGGTGACCATAGGGGTGAGTTCTTTAAAGAAAGATACTTGGTCCAGAATTTTTCCAATCCTCTGGTCAGCTTGAAGCTAATGTCAAATATAGTCTTGCCCGAGATGTGGATCAAAGCGTAAATCTCTGCAGCATGAGAGCCCATAGAATCTATTGACAAAGTTTTAATCATGTGTAGTCTATCTGGGAAGAGATCTTAACCTCCTTTATAATGGAGGAGAATGACATCATGCCTTTTAGCGAGATAAACTGGTGTCTGAAAAAAAGAGGCATAGGGCCAAGAGGCTGATCCTCTTGGCGGGGGATAGGAATTATTGGAAGCAGACTGTTCCCGTGCTTCAGTGTCAGACTAGATTGGAAGCTCTGTTCGGACCACTGATTGAGTAGGGTCAGATTCTTCAAAACCTGTTACAGTGGGCTTAATAATCATCCCTGTATGTTATGCAACAGGGATAGGTTGGAGCTGTACAATTGGGTTCTGGGTGAGCTGCAACCAACTGGGTAGAGCGAAAGGTGGCTGTGCACTTTGACTAATATCTTCTATATCTGAGTCAGACACCCTTGCAAGAGGAAGGTCAGAGGGTGTGTGCATTTTATCAACAGCAACAACAGTGTCTAATATCTTTCCTGAAGTACTGTCCATCTGTATGGATATATCTTCAGGCTCAGTAGTATCCATCTGTAACACTAGGACATTCACGGATGTAAATTCAGAAATCCATTTACCAGTGTCTTTATTGAAAGCCCAGCCTGCCGCCAGTAAAGCTGACCCAATGGACCAATTCTCTCCCTCTTATCTGAATTTTTACATGTATCTGTCAGTAATTTACTTTTTGTTGCTATGGGAACCCGATTTGGGTCCGGCACCGTGGTGTCCAGAAATGTCTTTCCTGGTGGTGGTTCCGAGTGTTTCTGACCCACACAGACAAGAAGTTTATGTTATTCCCCTGGTAAAAGGAAGACTTGCGGACGAGTACCTGGCATTTGAGTAGATGGCTCCTTCAAAGTAGTCTGAGTTGAAGGTAGGTTTCCTGCCCAACCTGCATCACTAGTTTCTGAGCTGGCGTTTTTTCCCCTTGGAACTTGCTGTTCGCACCTCTGTTGGAGCTGCACCAAGTAAGTAAATTTCAGCTTGCAATGCCAGTTTTTTAATTTAAAACCGGGCCTCTTCAGCCACTAGCTGGGACTGTAGGGTAATCATTGTCTTGATACCTTGGAAGTCCGTGGAAGGAAGAAAGCCCATAGCTGTATCAACATATATTTTGGCCTTGGATGTT
Organism: Neoceratodus forsteri; assembly: GCA_016271365.2. Taxonomy (NCBI): domain Eukaryota; kingdom Metazoa; phylum Chordata; order Ceratodontiformes; family Ceratodontidae; genus Neoceratodus; species Neoceratodus forsteri. Next base: position 490,594,337 of record CM057454.1, on the reverse strand, counting down.
ATAGTGGTAAACAACACTTCCTTGTTGAAACTGCATGTATCCTTATGCTGCATGTCAAGAACCATCTCCACAGTTCTGTCTGCATCAAAAAAAACTTTGGTCTCTGTAGTAGTAGGAGCAGGGGAGAAGTCCCACTCCTCTGCCTCCCACATGTCCATGCTCTCCGGAGTGTCACCAGGACTGGTCATCCTAGGATGGTCAGCAGTTCCCTCTATTGGTGAGTTGGGGACTTTTTTTTATTAACGTACAAAAACAAACAACTGAAATAAATCACACTTCTTAGAACAATCATCAAAAAAACATAATACATTTCTTATTTTAAAGTAAACATAGAGGATAATACTTACGATATTATGGTTAACCATGGTGTAATCACCTCGAGCAGTTGTCATGACAATGGAGTAAACCTCGAGAGTGCAGCTTGAGAGGTTTACAGTGGACATGACAACTGCTCAAGGTGATTACCTCTGTGGTTAACCACCGTATCGTAGACATTGTCTTTTGTAGTGTATGGGACCATACACAACGATAGAACACCAAATTATATTTCATTTACATTTTGCTGCTTCATAAATTTACCCAGACGCTGTTCATTAGATCATAAAATTTATTGTGCCCGTTTAAATAGACCATGGTATACTTTATAGTATATGGTGTAATGCTGTTCTGCATGGAAATCCATGCCTGGAACAGTGTTGTTGTGCTGCACTCGGTGCGTCATGATCTTGTTGTGCTGCACCGAGTACGTCACTGGTGCAGCACAGCAAGATCGAATGCATTCGCGCATGCACAATTGAGCGGCCCACGGCGATGCAGAAGTAACCATGTGGCTACAGATTCTGAAGTAAGCCTTATTTTTTCTGATAGACTTGTTTGGGGGATCACGGAGTGCTGCTTATGGTTGCCCATACACTATAAAAGATTGTGTATGAGTAACCATACACAAAGAAGGCAGTTGTGAGATCTCGAGGTTTCCATGGTAACAGACCTCTTGAGCTGCACTCTTGAGGTCTCTGGTTACCATGGAAACCTCTCGATCACAACTGCCTTGTTGTGTATGCTTGCTCATACACAGTCCTCTATGTTCTTGCTAAAAATAACTATAATTATTAATAAATCCTTGAACTGAGGTAAAAAAATATTTTTAGAATGTGGAAAGTTCATTTAATCCATTTGCTGCATTCCGGTTGGTCAACAAGGAACACATAACTCAGCGTCAGCATCAACGTCATCGCGGTAGGTTGGGCCTGCGAGGAGGACATGCTGCTGCACGGAGAGGATCTGCTTTCAAATGGAATGTGAGGGGCTTTGAATTTTGCTGAACGGACATTCTGATTAAAGAATGTAGAGGCAGTTGTGATTCTAGACTGTAATCCCATCGATGTGACATCCAAACGGAGGGTTTACAGACTGCAGACATCACATCGGTGGGATTATCAGTTTATTACAATGCTGATTACCATACATAATAAGGGCTCCCCATACATTATAAAACAGTATTATTGTTGTACAATCAACTAAAAGAAAAAATACAGTAACCCTGGGGAAAAAAACTTAAAGTAAGATACGGTTGTTCTTTATACCACTGTACATAACAGTTCCTTTAAATACTTTTTTTTCCCACTACCTTCCCCATCAAAGGGAAGGGGTATATGTATATTGTTTTAATTACAAAAGACCTCCATCTGTATTGAAATAAAAACATACTTATTTATAATAGTAATCAATCTCCTTAATCCTAAAGTTTCCAGAAGGCAAATATGTGAACCATGTACAGTGCTTCATAACTAACTTTATCTATTCAATGTATCCAGTTATCATCCTATAACCATTTTGCTCTGTATCATCTCCTTCCCTTCCCTTGCTTTTGTTATCTTCTGCTATAGGGTCCTAATTCTGCCGCAACTTCTATAATTCTTAAGTTTTGTTATTACTGGTGAGTAGGGGGATTTCCTCAGAGTTGTGGCAAATCCCCCACCCCATTCACTAAAATACCACCAACAGCTTAATCTGGTTCTGTAAGTCAGTTTAGATCTGTACAAATATTCCCCTTCCCTGGCCCCCGAGTTGCACCTGGAAACAAGCCACGGCTCAGTGTGCCTCTCCCAGTGACAAACTTTAAAATTAATAAAACAAACATGAATAAATGAATTACATATAGCAACAACAAAATTGATTTGTAAGAACGTTAAGCATACTGTAAATATCATTGCTTGGTAAATAAGGGGAAAGATATAACGTACAATTAAAGTGTTATACTTATTTAATCAAACGTGGGAAACTTATTCATGCACATTTCTTTTGAGACAATCTCTGCATTTTTCACATGCAATGATAAATAACAGGGTGTGTAATTATGGGTAACAACACCGAGAGAGAAGTGGGATTATTGCCCATAATCACACACCCTGGAGTGCTTTACTGCACATATAAGCAGTGTAGAAAATCCCTTTTAAAACAAGAATCCCCTTTCAAATAAGAAGATGGAAAACTGTGCATGTTGCTGAAAAAAGTTAGAATTTATTAAAATGCAGCCTGGGACATAAAGTAGTCCCATTTTAAATGAACTTTTTAACTGTGTTTTTGACACTGTTACTAAATAAATTTTTTTTTAATCTTGTTTCTATTTTATGCCCTACTGTGGCTTAACCGGCTGGGGCATCCAGCCACCTGCTCTGCTTGCCGGAGAGCAGCAGGCTCACTCACATGATGGGGGATCCAGTGCGGCTGCACACCAACCTGCTGGAGGACCTCCCCATGCCAGTCAGAGCCAGGCCGGGCCTGGACCCCCCAGCGTGATTCCACGACAGTCCTCTGGGCAGGGCAGAGCATGGCCATCAAGCTGCATGGTCACGCCCAGCCATTTTTCCTGTGTAGACCCCTGGAGTGTGGATGTGCAATGACATTTGTGGCACAACATGCCGATGTCCGCCACACTTCACCCCCAATGGCACCAGCCCTGGTAGTGCCCCTGATCATCATTGGGTGCAGAGTGGTGGGAACCCTCAACCCTCCCTGGGATAGGACAGCAGTCCTCTGGATGCTCGATCTTATCCCTTACCTCCCGACCCCTGACAACCCAGGTGCATTTCTGAACCCAGGTTGTCAGCATGGCGCGAGGTGTGGCATCCAGCGCCTCAGCCCTCAGCCCTCAGTGCCACCGGGCTGGCTGCTAAATTAATTCTTAATGTCTCTTGTTAACAGTCTCTTTGTAACTGCCAGAACTGAACTTGAACTGGAACTGTCCAAAGTGAACTCAATAAATAAACATATTTCATCAAACTGTCCACTAATTAACTGAAGTGGGGAAATAATTTGGGTTATTGCACCGTTTTGAAGAACTGTACTATTTTTCATTGCCTTCGGTTCCCTTTTGCTTGTGGACATCTGGGGCCAAAAATTCAAATGATTGCCTGGGTGCAAAGCTGAGTTTGCCCGATGTGCAATATTGAAAAGTCCGGTTAGCGGGGGCAAACAGGCTTTGTACCCGAACAATGATGGGGCGGGGAATCTGAATATTGATGCAGTTCAATATTCAAAGTATTTGCTCTGTACAAGGCTGGTTTGTATAGTCCCCTTGAGCAGTGCAGATATCACCAATTGAAGGCCTGACTTACCCCCACGCAACCCTAGCTGTTGGCAGAGGAATTGCGGTGGCCCACTGACCCCAACAAAGTGGCCCCTAGTGCTAATGTTTCCCCACCACCACCACCGATGGCTGTCCTGAAGTGAAAAATGACAATTTCCTTGGTGATAGTGGTCCATCCCCTGCCAATCCCTGTCCCAAAATGAAAAAAAGTTGGTTTCCCTGGTGCTAGTGGTCTTCCCCCCCACACAGCAATCACTGGCCTGATGATTTCTATATGACTTCTCCTGGTGTACAGTGGTTCCTACCCCCATCCCCGATCCCTTGTTTATGTCCTACAAACTGCCTGGTGGCTAGTGGTCCCCCTCCCTATCCCCAATCTCCTTTGTGTGTGTGGTACAAACTCCCTGGTGGCTAGTAGTCCCCCCTTCCTATCCACAATCCCCTGTGTATATGCTGGAAACTCCCTGGTGGCTAGCGGTCCCCCCTCCCTATCCCTGATCCCTTGTGTATGTGGGAAACACTCCCTGGTGGTATAGTGGCCCCCCCTTCCCTATCCTTGATCTGCCAGTTGTATAATAGGTAACCTTCCCCTGGTGGTCTAGTGGTCCCCCCCTCCCTAACATTGACCTGCCCATATAATAAAGCGATCTGTCCCTGGTGGTATAGTGGTCCCCCTCCCTAACATTGACCTGCCCATATAATAAAGCGATCTGTCCCTGGTGGTATAGTGGTCCACCCTCCCTAACATTGACCTGCCCATATAATAAAGTGATCTGTCCCTTGTGGTATAGTGGACCCCTCTCCCTCTCCCTATCCTGATCTGCCTGTAAACTAAATAGATTTTTCTCTGGTGATCTAGTAGATCCCCCAACCCGGCAAGTACTGGTTCACTACCACACTCCCTCCATCCCTCCTCTGAGCCGGCGACTGGCACAGCCCTCCACTCACCACCATGGCTGTCTGCCAACTGAGCTCTCAGTGAGCGCATTCTGTAACAGCTGATTGTACAGTACACACTCACTGAGTGCTCAGTCAGTGGCCAGCCGTGGTGGTGAGCAGAGGGCTGTGCTGGTTGCTGGCTCAGGGGAGAGATTGGGGAGTGGGCTGGTGGGCCAGTACCTGCCTGGATGAGGGGTCTACAAGACCAGCAGGGACAAATTTATTTAATATATGGGCAGGTTGGAATAGTGAGGGGGGTCCACTATACTACAATATTAACATATGAACATACAAAACTGCCAGCAGATTCAGGCCATACGGTCTATCAAGTCTGCGTGAGTGTGCAGCTAGCAATCCCTTATTCTGCAGCTGCCCCTTCCTCCTTCCCCTCCCCCCTCATGGTGACCCTCCCCCTCGCTCTGTCCCATCCCCTTTTAAAACTACCCACTGTCCTGCAAGACACCACCTCTTTGGGTAGTGCATTCCACTTAACCACAACCCTGTCTGTGAAAAAGTGCCTCCTCATTTCTCTCCTGAATCTACCTCCCCTCTAACCTCAGACCATGCCCCCTAGTGTCCCTTCCTCCCCTCAACTTAAACAGACCTTCAGTAGCTTGTTTATCTATTTAAAATTGGTGACCAGGAAAGGCACGCTGAGCTGAGGCTCATTTCCAGGTGCGACATGGGTACAAAGGTGTACACAGAAGTTATGCAGAGAAAAGTACAACAGAATAATTTTTATAGACAGTATATACAACACTTCTTGGTTACAGACAGTCGGTACACATCTAGAGCTTACAATGCAAACTGTTATCTTGTGGTATGGTATAAACAAGCACAGGAATTGTACAGTAGAGATGCAGAAGTTTTTTACAGTTTGAGATTAGCTTATACTAATATTGATCATCAGTAGGCCTCCTAGTGTGGGATTAGTCCTGTGTCGGGGTGGGTCCCATGGAGCATCTTTGGCAAGGAGGGGATGGGAGGAGTCTGAGGAGTTCTTTAACTGCTGATAGGGAGGAGATCTGTTGGAGGATGGGTGGGAGGATGTTCCATAGGTGGTGAAGATGGTATGAAAAGGCAGCTTGACTGGAAACAGTGTGGGGGCGAGGGAGGTTGAAGATGCAGGCGTCCCTGTGGTGGAGGGAGTAGCCTAGGGAGTTGGCTGGTACAAGACGGGAGGTGCGGTAGGGGGGCAGGGAGCCCAACCAGTATTTAGCTATGAGGGAGGCACTATGAATAGTTTTCCTATATGAGAGTAGGGCCAGGGAGAGAGTAATGTAGAGGGGGCAATGATGAGTAAGTGGGGGGAGGCAGTGGCAAAACAACAGAACAAATTGAGTAGGATATCAAGTTTGGAGAGGGATGAGGTTGGGGCAGTACTGTACATGATGTCCGCATAGTCTAGAACAGGCAAGATTGTTTTACATACTAGTTCACTGTGGGAGGGAAGTGGAAGGCAGGCTTTGTGGCAATAGAGGCTAGCAAGTTTAGGCCAGAGTTTGGTGTAGACTGCCTCTACGTGGGTGGAGAAGTTGAGGTGGTTGTCCTGTTAATGCTCCTATTTAAAGGTCTCATTCATATCCCCTCTATCACTCCTCTCCTCTAGGAAGTACATTAAGCTCCCCCAGCCTTACCTCATAGGGCTAGTCCTCCAATCCCAGGATCATCCTAGTTGCTGTGTACTGGACCCCCTCCAGTATCCTGACATCTTTCCTTAAGTATGGGTACCAGTACTACACACAGTACTCCAAGTGCGGCCTCACCAGTGACCTGTACAGAGGTAGGATCACCTCCTTCCTCCTGGAGGTGATTCCTCTAGTGATACATCCTAGCATCTTGTTGGCTTTGGCTGCTGCTTTCCCGCACTGTGCCAAATGGTTTATTTGCTCTGTTATAATCACCCCAAGATCCATTTCCTCCTCTGTAGTGGCTATCTGCCCCCCCCCCCCAAGCTGGTGACACCTCCTTGGGTTCCTTGCTTCCAAGTGCATGACTTTGCACTTCTTGGCACTGAACCCCCAGCTGCCATGTGTCCAACCAGTCTTCAAGTTTATCCAGATCATCCTACAACCACTGCATTTCCCGGCTTGTCATCTACCACCTCCCTAATCTTGGTGTCATCTGCAAAGAGACTTACCTTATTCTTAATGCCATGCAAGATATCAGCAATGTAAATGCACAACAGTACTGGGCCCAGTACCGATCCCTGTGGTACACCGCTTGTTACAGCCCTTGGAGTGGAGAGTTCCCCTCCCATCACTACCCTCTGTTGTCTCCCCTGCAGCCAGTTCTTGATCCAATTTACCATTTTTGACCCTGCTCCTCAGTATTCCACTTTGCTAATCAGCTTCCCATGTGGCACTGAATCAAATGCCTTGCTGAAGTCCATATACAGGACAACTACCGCATGGCCCCTGTCAAGTTCCCTAGTCACCCAGTCATAAAAGTCAACAAAGTTGGTCTGGCAGGATCTGCCTGAGACAAACCCATGTTGTTTGCCATCCAGGAGTCCATTTCCTTCTAGAAAAGTTACCAACCTCTCTTTGAGGATCGTCTCCATTAACTTCCCCACAATGGATGTGAGGCTCACTGGTCTATAGTTGCTCGGTTCATACTTGGGTCCGCTCTTGTGGAAGGGTGCCATGTGAGCCATCCTCTAGTCCTGAGGGGTGCACCCCATTTCCAGAGAGGTGCTGAACAAGTCTGCCAATGGCTCTGCCAGGACCTCTGCCAGTTCCTTCAGTCCTGGTGCTTTATCCACCTGCAGTGCCTTTAAATCCTCTAGTACTCTGCCAGTTATGATTTTTCCATCTGTCACCTCCCCCCCCCCGTGCTAACTGTCCCTAACCCCTGAGGCAGTGCTCCATCCTTCTTCTTAGTAAATACAAAATGGAAGTATTTATTTAGCACCTCTGCCTGGTCTGCACCTTTCTCTGCTCAAACCCCTTCCTGATCCTTACTATTTGATCCTTGCAATCCCTCCTCTCCCTTATGTACCTGAAGAAATCTTTCTCTCCATCCTTGATGCCCTGTGCCACTAGTAGCTCCCTGGAAGCCTTGGCTGCTCTTACTGCTCTGGTCTCCTCCCTTGTCTTCTTCAGGTACTCCTCTCTATCCTCCCCCTGCCTGGAGCTCTTGAATCTCCTTAAGGTTGTCCTTTTATCTCTCACCTTTTTCAACACCTCCCAACTTAGCCAACTTGGTTTCCTGACCCTAGCCCTCTTGCCTTGTGTCCTGGAACAGGAACTAGTGGTCTCCATGAGCCCTAGCTTGATAACTTCCCATTTCTGGTTGGCATCCATGTGAGGTTGGATTTGGGCTAGGTGCCCTGCCACTATTTCCCCCATCCTCCCAAAGTCAGGTCTCCTGAAGTCCAACACCCTGGTCACTGTTCCCCCAGGCTCCCTACCCATGGTGAGCAAGAACCACACTGTGTGGTCGTCACTTCCTGCCAGTGGATCCTCCACCCCCAGCTCCTTGACAAACTCCCCATTTGATAGCACAAGGTCAAGAGTATTTCCTAATCTGGTTGGCTCATATCACCATCTGTACTAAGAAGCTGCCCTGGAAAGCCTCCAGGAAGATCTGCTCCCTTGTACTTGAGGTGGCTGGGGTACTCCAATCCGCCCCCGGCAGATTGAAGTCCCCTATGATCACAGTGTTCTCCTTCCTATTTATTTATTTAAGAGATTAACCAGGCAAGCATACTGAGCGGGGAACCGCTCGTTTCCAGATGCGACCTGGGTGATATACATAGGTGGATGTACAATACAGGTTTACAAGATAATACATTGGTACAGATAGTAATTACAGACAATGGTTTGCATTGAGGAGCTCACAGCAACAAGAGAATGCATACAATAGAAAGAACAGAAAAATCTAGACAAGTCATGGGTGGCCCTATTCGAACTTAGGTGTAGCAGAGCCCATTGTGGGCAATTACATCTGCCACGCGACAGAGGAGCATGAGGCTTAGAAATTCATGACTGGCTGGAAGCAGGTGCATGTGTCAGAGAATTGTGCATGAAGAAGTGGGTTTAGGAGTCTTGGGTTTGTAATAAGCCTGATGTCTGCAGGTAAATCATTCCATAGTTTGGGCAGGTGATATTTGAATGCTGATTGGCCCTTGGAGGTATGCATGAATGGCATTTGGAGAAGCCTGGAGTTAGTGCTTCTGAGTGAGTAGGCCAAGGAAGGCAGGACTGACAAAGTGGAGCTGAGATGGGGTTGGAGAGACTGGGACCAGAATTTTGCTAAGAGTCTGGAGCAATGGATCAGCCTGCAGGACATGAGTGAGTGTAGTGCTAGGGAGCTATATAAATCACAGTGATGGGTCATTGGGGGGCGGTCCAGGATGAAGTGACAGAAGGAGTGAAAAAGTGTGCCTAGGCTGGCCAGGTTGGATGAGGGTGCAGAACCATAGACCACATCGCCATAATCAAGTATTGGGAGAATCATTTTTTGCACGATTTCCCTCCCGACCAGGGTGGGCATGCACCCTTTGTTTCTGTATAGTGCACCCAGTTTCAGGTGTAGCTTTTTGTGTAATGATTCGATGTGTGTGGAGAAGTCTAGGTGTTGGTCAAGACAGACACCCAGGTATCTGAATGAGGTACAAGACTCCAGGAGGGAACTGACACTCCTTATCTGCTCAACCAGTTCTCTGTCTAGGTCATCTGCTTGAGATGGTAGCCTATACACCACCCCCATCCTAGATGTCTGGTACTGTATCTCGAATCCTGGAAATGCATCCATAGTGTCTCTGTTCTGCCCTCCTCTCCTCCTCTCTGGTGCACTCTATTCCCTCCCTTACATAAATTGCCACCCCACCTCCTTTCCCTTTCTCTCTATCTCTATGGTATAACCTAAAACCTGGGATTCCAAAGTCCCAGTCTTGGTACTAGGTGGCCCATGTTTCGGTGATGGTAGCTATGTCCACCTCCCCCTCTGCCATGAGAGCCTGTAACTCTGCCATTTTGTTCCCCAGGCTTCTCACATTTAAGGAGACTATTGTCCAATGTGTGCCCTTCCATTCCTTACCCCTATTACCACTGTTGGTCATAGCCTTCCCATCATTTCCCCTATTCCCACTGCTGTTTCCAGCCCTGTATGAACATCCATCTGTTTCATCCTTACTGATATGGGGGTAAGCCAGTTTGGCTCCATAATCTGGAGGCCTTGTCTACATTTCACCCACTTGCCTTCCCCCACACCTAGTTTAAATCCACCCTGGTTGCCATGTACCCCCCTATGTCTCTGTTTCAAACCCCCCGAGCTCTCCTTGCTTAGGTGCAACCTGTCCTTGGAATACAGGGTGCTGCCATCCCAAGTTCTACCCCATGCCCCCACTAGTCCATACCCTTTTGTCTAACACCATGCACCCAGCCAAGTGTTAAACTCCTCTATTCTCAGTTTCCTCACTGCACTCGCCACAGAATTCTCTACTTCCTTGCACAACTTCCCCAGCTCCAAGAACCTTTCCTGGACCTCCTCTACTGTGTTCCCACCAGGGACAGATCTTTTTATTATATGGGCAGATCAGGGTTAGGGAGGTGGGACCGGCAGACCACTAAGAAAGGTTACATATTATACAACAAGGATAGGGAGGGTGGTCCACTATACCACCAGGGAGTATTTCCCACATATGTAGGGGATCGGGGTTAGCGAGTGGGGGCCACTAGCCACCAGAGAGTTTGTACCATATACACAGGGGATTGGGGATAGGGAGGGGGACTACTAGCCACCAGGGAGTTTGTAGGACACAGACAAGTTATTGGGAATGGGAAAGGTCCACTAGTACCAGGGAAACTGACTTTTTTCTCTTTGGGATGGCGACTGGCGGTAGGGAGGGACCACTAGCGCCAGGGAAACCAACATTTGTCACATTGGGACAGCAATACATGGGGTGGATCAATGGACACTTTATTTTGAACTTTGGGATGGCGATCGGCTGGGGGAGGGATGACTGGACACCAGGAAATCTTCCTTTTTCAACACTGGGATGGCAATAGGTGGGGGAAGGGATGATTGGATACCAGAGAAACTTTCCTTTTCAACTTCAGGACAGTGATTGGCAGGGGATAGAGACCAATGAACACCAGGGAATCTTTCAATGTCAGGATGGCGATTGGTGGGAGGAACCACTAGCACCAGGGACAGCTGTCTGGGACTGGGTAAGTGGGGGTAGTGCTGCGTTAAGTTGCCAGACTACCCATGCAAATTAGCCCATAATGGACATGCAAATGACCCCATAGCACCTTGCATGCCCAATGAGCTCATTTGCATGGGTCTTTTTGAATATGAGAAATTTAGCGCAAGCGTAAGCCATTGTGGTAACCTACTTAGGGAGCCATGTCTGCCCAATGCTAAGTGGCTTAGCGCTGGACTGCCATGACCCTATATTCAGTTTAATAGTGTGGCTGTGCTATTACACTGAATATAGCCTTTTTGTACACCCGGACAACCGCAAGGCCTGGCACTAATGCTTGTGCTGGGCTTTGCACCTTTTTGAATATTGGGCCACTTCAGGACAGTGATTTGTGGGGATGGAGTTGACCACTGGCACCACGGAAACTGACTTTGTTCACATCAGGACAGCGATCGCTGGGGGGAAGGGGAACACTAGCATCAGGGACCACTGTTCTGGGGTTTGGGGGGCTGCTGCACTTCCTCTGCCAACCACTAGGGTTGCACGGGGGTAAGTCAGGGTTTCAATCAGGGGTATCTATGCCATGCAAGGGGACCGCGCAAACTGGCCTTGCATGGCACAAATACTTTGAATATTGGACTGCACCAATATTCAGGTCCCTGTTCCTTCATTTACATTATGCCCCACCCCCCTCCCCCGAATATTGCCCGAGCACAAAACCCATTTGCCTGTGCTAAACAGGTTTTTCAGTATTGTGCATCCGTGCAAATCCTGTTTGCATGGGCAAACTAGGCTTTGCACCCAGGCAATCATGTGAATATTGGGTTTCTGGTCTTCTTGTTCTGACTGTGGTTTGATTGGACTGCCAGCGATGTCATCAGAGATACATTTAGGTTGCTGGTTGGAGGGAGCAGGTTCGGTGTGTGCTACTGGAGTTCTGAAGGAGCTTGCTTCTCTTCTGCTGCCTCCTAGAAGATCACTCCAGCACTTTCTGTCTCCAGTTGAAGCCAACCAATAATTTTGGAGGTTTGACTTGCTTTTGAGGCTAGCAATGTTCATTATTTTTCAGGCCGTCAGGCCTGCATCCGTAAGTAGATGCACAGCTGTGCTATAAAGAGAATGGTTGGTATACCAGAGCATGAGGTCAGCTTCTGCTGATAAGCCTGTCAGACCCGTATCCGTAAGTAGATGCACAGCTGTGCTGTAAAGAGAATGATTGGTGTACCAGAGCATGAGGTCGGCTTCTGCTGATAAGCCCGTCAGACCCGCATCCGTAAGTACATGCACAGCTGTGCTATAAAGAGAATGGTTGGTGTACCAGAGCATGAGGTCGGCTTCTGCTGATAAGCCCGTCAGACCCGCATCCGTAAGTACATGCACAGCTGTGCTATAAAGAGAATGGTTGGTGTACCAGAGCATGAGGTTGGCTTCTGCTGATAAGCACGTCAGACCCGCATCCATAAGTACGTGCACAGCTATGCTATATGGGTGGTGTACCGGCGTGTGAGGTCAGCTTCTGCTGATAAGCCCGTCAGACCTGCATCCATAAGTACATGCACAGCTGTGCTATAAAGTGAATGGGTGGTGCACCGGCGTGTGAGGTCGGCTTCTGCTGATAGGCGTGACAGCATGGTGGCTAGGTAACTGATTCCTATCAGTTTGTGAGAATACTAACAATCTTGTAAGTCTAATTTTTTTCTGGTCAGTTCTCTTAGGGTGCAGGTAAAAACTTCTTGCATCTGCTGGAATTTTGCTCAAGTATTTTATAAAACTGTGTACAGGGCACAATGGGTCATTGGGCTGCTCGAAGATGAAGCCTCAGTTTTTGTTATTTGCTTCATGTAGGTCCTTATGTTTTTTGGTGTTTCATTAAACACAAGACATATATTTTAACCCATCTTCATTAGTACTTGTTGAGAAACTTTGTGGTGTGAGCTGCTGCTGTCCCTCTTGTCCCCCCTCGGCTAGATGCAGCTGTAGGTTAAACCAGACCATTCTAACCAGGCTAGCCGCAGTGTTGGGAGAAAGCATTGGGGAATTTCTCCATTTTTCCAGGTCCTCATTGCTGATTCTGGGATAATGTTTGCTGCCATCTTTTTCCCGTTTTCTGTACCTTTTAACTACCACGGCAAAAACACTGTTTGTTGTGTTAAATGCTCTGTCTGTTAAAATGTTTATGTTTTTATTTATTTGTGGGGAGTTTAAGTAATGATTAGTTGCAGCACAGAGGCAGCTGTAACTCAATAGACACTATATTGCTCCCCCTGCAGGAGTGGAGCCAGAAATTTCGGTTTGGTACACATGGGGCTTGATTCAGAGATGTGTTGGGAATGCTGCATGCCCCGAGTGTGCCGAACATATGGTTCGTGGGGCTTGCTGCGGCATTCCCTGGCTGGTAATCTGGATTCACTATCCCATGCAAAACTTGCCGCGAGTTAGACCAGCTTTTGCTGGTCTAACTTTGTGGCATACTTGGGACCTTTTTACGGAGTTTGTGACAGTTATTTGGCGCAAACCACAATAAAGTGGGAAAAGTGTTGAAAATGCACGCGACCTTCTTGAATCGGGCGCAAGTTGTGGCAATGTGTTTGGTGCAGCTGTATCATACACCATGTTTGACACAGGGCTTGTACACACCCTGTGTCAACCTTTGTGAATCAAGTCAATTGTCTCCAAATGCTGCTCCCTCCCAGTTCTGTATGGTTGTGTATTATGTATTTTTTTAACGTATACTAAAGAATCAGAACTGGATCTAAACTTATAAAAAATCAGATTGCTAGCAGAAGATTACTTTCCATTTTTCTGAATTAAATGTGAAAAAACAGTAATATCTAATCTAATCTCAAAACAGGTTATATATGTATATTAACATAGAAACATAGACTTTGACGGCAGATAAGGACCGCTTGGCCCACCTAGTCTGCCCATTTGCCTACCTACAGGATAGGGCGCAGATCCTAGTTAACCAACAGCCTATTTCTTCCTACCCCCCCAAGAACTGCCTTATGTCTGTCCAATGCATTCTTGAATTCTCCCACAGTTTTAGACCCCACAACCTCCTCAGGATGGCTGTTCCATGCATCCACTACCCTCCCTGTGAAATTTGTTTTTTTTCTTTTCATTAACAATTTTTCTTAAGGTCATGTCAAATGGAGGTTCATTTTAAATTAAAGATCCTGGCCCGCTTTACAACTAGCATTCAAACACAAGGTGGTAAATGTCCCATTTCCTCAGTCATGAATGGAAGAGCTACCACATGGCCCTCTGCATCCCCGAAATCTGATTGTGGTCTGCTAGGTGTCGGAAGACTGTCCTACTGAGGTGTCACCTGCGCTTCACACTTCGAGGTCGTGAGGTCAAGACACATCTGTTCTGGATCTGGACAGGGCAGCTGCTGCGTGGCAAGCTGGCTATTTCTTTATCAGCAACTTCCTGTAGTTCTTTGGACATAATGTTGTTTTTCTGAATGGCATTGATTCGCAGTCTCTCACTAGCGTACTCGAAGGCCATCTGCCGCCTCTTCACGTCCGGCAGCATCCTCCAGTTCCCGTAGTAACCCTGTACCTGCTGCGCACCTCCAGATGGCAACCAAGAGAAAAGCTGCCTTGCTGTTTGTAAGGAGTTGCTGACAATTCCAGGGACCAAGTTAGATAGAGTACCACACACAGACGCCATCATCTTCCTAGAATCACAAATTCCCATATTCAAGGGGTATTCAAAATAACAGCAATTTAATGTGTCACAGACTCTAACCAGTGGTCATTTTTTTTTCTTTGGTAACCAGGTAAGGCACACTGGGCACAGATGCCTGTTTTTAAGGGTGACCTGGGAGCACTGGGGAGGTTAAGTGACTTGCTCAGAGTCACACAGTATGCAAGTGGAAGCTGTGGGAATCAGACCCAGGTCTGCTGGATGTACAAAACGGATTCACAGCTTGTTACTCCAACCTCTAGGCTATACTGCAGCGGCATATTATATGGGACAGACACTTAAAAAAATGTACACAAATATGTAGAGTGAGTATGCCTCGCTACAGCCTTGTCTCCCCTCAAATTTCAAATGCTCTTGTGGAATTTTCCCAGCACTTAATTTAGCTTGTCTGGCTTGATTGTTTTTACATCTATTTCTCTCCATTTTTCAGTGATCCTTTTTTGTCTTTGTTGATGATTTCTCTCCCTGGCCCCGCAGCTGGCTTCTCTCACCTGGCATCCTCCCGGAATCTCCGGCCGCCATCCGTCCCGCACCATCCTCCACCTTTAGGCCATCACCGAGCTACCACCACGGCTTACCCTCCATCCCTTACCAGGAATGAATCCAGTATTTGGTGATGCCCTCTGAGGATGGCACATTCCCGATGGACGGCCATCAAGCCGCACAACCAGGGCCGTTCATTTCCATTTTTCTGTCAGCAGGCAGAGCGTGCAATGCTGACAGGGAGGCATGTCATGCATGCATCCACATGCAGCACACCCAGCTACCTGCTCTGCCTCTGTGCCCCATTGTACAGAGCCAGGCATGCCGACATCAAGCCTCTATTAGGTGTCAGGCAATCGCTGGCCTCTGTTCCCCCCTTCCTGGGAGAGGAGAGCTGTCTTCTGGATGCTTGATCCTCTTCCACCCCGGCCAGCCTCCAACAAGCCACTCACACTGTGAACACCGGTCGCCATCGTGGCAGGAGGTAAGGCATCACTGCCTCAGCCCTCCATGCCACTGGGCCAGTGATCCAGTTTTTCAAACCAGCAATCACCCATGAAGTCCATTTTATTGTGTTTAGCTCATTCTTGTCTTATTCTAGTTGATCCAGTTTTCCTTTTATAATCTCAGCATGTCTACTTAAAGCTGGCATAGTAATGTTTTCCCATCCACTTTCAGGCTTCCAAGGCAGGATTGCTGTTAGACTGCAAGTAACTGGCTCGGGCATTTTGTAATCTGGATCTGGTCATTCCAAGTTTCTTTTGAGCCATTTCTCCAGTACAAAGCCTTGGGAGAAATACTTTTGAGATGCAGGTAAGCTTTCAAAATCATCTATGGCTGCTCTGACAGATTATGCTATGCAGTGTTCTCTTTTTGACATATTTAATCAGGTTCCCATGCATTAAAGATGGTCAGGCATGCAATTAAGGTTCAATAATTACAAGGTCTAACCTGCTCTCATCCAATCAGAATCTAGGGATTTTTGTACCTGTGTGTTGTCGAGGCACAGGTCAGGAAGCATAGGAAAACCAGGAGCAGTTTCAAAATTTGCAAATAGCATTGTATTTTTCTCAATAACAGCAAAATAAAAAAATAAAAATTATTCAGTATAACTATTCAGAATGGCATTACAAACAGAGAAAACTAAGTCCTTCTTCTGAGGGTACCTCTTAATTCCAAGTTTCAGTCTCCCAGTCTCTCATGCTCTTTGTCTCTCTAGCAAAAGCAATGCTGCTTTTTTTATAGCAAGTCTTTGTCTTGTTGAGAGAGCCTGCTTCTCACAGAATGTTCTTGTGAGTTTGCAGAATGTTCTTGTCAGTTTCGTTCTTTATAGGTGCAGCGAAAATAACACGGTGACCCTGAACTGACCTCTTGTTTACAGCTCTGCAAAAGGCTTAAAAAAACTGCATCTCGGGTTAACCCCTTGAGTTCCAAATAGCTTTTTGTAATCATTTCAACAGTATAACTATATAGTTTTAAACAAATGGATCCCAGTATCAGTGGCATTTCTACATGAAGATTCACATATATTTTATACTTGCAGATATGCAAGGGGGAAGAAAGGACAGAAATAGCAAGGGAAAGCAGACAGATAGCGAGAGGCGGAGAAATGCGAAATTGTTGGAGTGAGCAGTTCCTTGGTCTCACAAGAAAAATTTGGTTGTGCAACCAGACAGAGAAGAGACAGAAAACATAAGGATAGAACAGACCCTTGTGTTTAAACTCTTTCTGCATAACAAATGAGGTTAGCATGGTATAGCTTTGTAGGATTTTTCCTATCAGGGGTCTCAATCTCATAGTTAACTGTGCCAGTACATCTAAGCACTTTATAAGGCCCTTGCCACTTCATTAACAATTTGTTTTCTGTAGTGGGTAACAGAAGCAAGACCTTTTCACCTGGCTCAAAAACGTGTTCTTTTACCCCATGGTCATGATACACCTTCTGCTGGTTTTGGGCCTCTTCCTGATTACTATGAGTGAATTCAGCATATTTTGCCAGGTTCTTTCTCAGGGCACACATATAAGGTATGATAGATTGTTTCTGATGGGGGTTATCTTCCCATGTTTCTTTTATTACATCTAGTGATCCTCTAGACTGTCTACCCTACAACATTTCAAATGGTGAAAAACTTGTTAATGCCCGTGGCACTTCTCTGTAAGCAAAAATCAGGTAAGATAAGTATTGGTCCCAGTCTTTCCCTTCCCCTTTTACAAACCTGTTAAACATGCATTTTAGGGTTTGATTAAAATGCTCCACAAGACCGTCTGTCTGAGGGTGATAAGGGGAGGTTCTTATGGCAGTGATACCTAGTAGTCGGTACAGCTCCTTAAGTAATGCAGCACCAAAATTACTAACTTGATCAGTAATACTCTCTTTAGGTATGCCCACCCTGCTGAAAATTTTGGCAAGCTCTGCTGCCACTTTTGGGGCTGTGACAGTACACATTGGAACTGCCTCTGGGTATTGAGTGCAATAGTCACATACTACCAAAATGAATCGATTACCCTTTTTACTTTTGTCTAAGGGGCCAACCACATCCATTGCAATTCTCTTAAAAGGCACATCTATCAAGGGTAGAGGCACCAGGGGCACCTTGTATTTTTTAGTCACTGGAGCTACTTTCTGACTCTCGGCACAAGAACTGCAATAGGTACCAACATCTTCATGAATTCCAGGCTAGTAAAATCTGTACAGTAATCTGGCAAGGGTGCAATTTCTCCCTGAGTGACCAGCCATAGGACTATCATGTGCTATCTGTAACATCTCAGATCTATACTTTTGTGGTATAAACAATTGTTCTTTCTGGTCATGTGTCTGAGGTTTAACCCTTACTCTGTATAGTAGCTCAATACATTTTTTAAACATAGGTTCACCCTGTTTTGTTTTCACCCCAACTGCTTAAAAAAACCTGGAGAAAAACATCATTGGCTTGCTCTGAAAGAAAATCACAATCAGTTATTAGCTTAGCTTCAGCATTTTCATATGTTAACCCCTTATCTCCATCAGTCTTTTGTTGCCACTGTTTCTTCAGGTGTTGTCTTTCTTTCATGGATTTTCAGATCTTGTAGCTGTGCTCAAACAAGTCCGAATCAAAATCAGTGAAAGGAAAAGAGTCCCCACCATCTGAGATTTTCTTTGCCTGAGCTCTTGTCACCAGAGCTGCTGAAACTTCAGGATTTACTCCCTTTTTGATTAACTCAGTAAATCCTAGAAAGTCATTTCCAATAATCACAGGTACAGGTAACTTAGGTACTACCCCCACTTTCATTTGGTGTGACACCCCATTAATAGTCAGAGTCACTTGACTGGTGGGATAGTATTGAGTGTCCCCATGGATGCAGATGACACCAGTAGCTGGTCATTCTGGACACTGTTCTCCCAGCACTTCAGTATACACTAGGGTCTGTCTGTTTCCCAAATCTATAAGTCCCTTCACAGTCTTATCTCCCACCTTCAGATCTATTAAGTACTTGCCCCAATTTGCTAAGGACAAATCTGCTCTAGAGTCACTCTTCTTACTATGGCAATTTCTTGCAATATGACCTGGGTTATTACAGTTACAGCAAGTAAAGTCTTTGGGTGCAGATTTGTTACCCCCATCAGAGTTCTTATCAGACTTGGAGCTTAAACGGGAAAAATTGTGTCTTACCAGTTGGTGCTTGGCTGTTATCTCACTGCTGTGGCATCTGTCTGGTCATTTGGCAGTCTTCAGCCAAAGAAACAGTCTTTTCGTCACTTTCTGGTCGGTGTTACCAAAGCTGCATGTCTGTAGGCAGGATGCTGATGAACTGCTCCATTGCAAGTGTGTTGATGATCTGTGGGACTGTTTTGCCCTCTGGTTGGAGCCATTTTATAAGGAGTTCTCTGATTCAGGTGAAGGCTTCTCGAGGATTGTCAACTGAGTTGTGCTTTACAGATGGGACTCTTTGCCTGTATGTCTCTCCTGAGATGTCATATCTTTTCAGGATTTCACTTTTCATCAGGTCATAGTTCTTTGACTGTGCAGTGTCCGTCTTGCTCTAAGTAAGTTGGGCTTCACCTGTCAAGTAAGGTACTAGTCTGATTGCCCATTGCTGCTCTGGCCACTGGCAGGCTGCAGCAAGCCTTTCAAAAGTTGACAAGTATACTTCGATATCATCTGAGGGACACACCTTGTAAATTTAATGTATTTTAAGTTGTTTGTGTCTTGTTGCTCCGCTGGACCAGTGCCAGATCCTCCAGCTTTGATAACTTGCAAGGCATCCATCACTGCATCTCTTCTTTGCTGCTCCTGTCGCTGCAAGGACCAGCAGCCCAGCCATTCCCCACTGCATTGGCCCGCCGAGGCCATAAACATCGCAAGGTACATCCAAGCCCACTAGGGCTTCGGATCACCGCATCCAGAGCAGCCTCTGCCGTGGACCCGCTGGTCTGCCAAGCCAAGTGGTAACCCCAGCAGCAGGCACCCAGACTTATCCCCACTCCTCTGGGATCTTCTCCATTGAAGGAGCCATCCACAAAGCTCAAGCCTGGATCAAGGACCAGCAGCCTGGCCGCTCCCCACTGCATTGGCCTACCGAAGCCATAAAAGCCTCAAGGTACGTCCCTGGGAGCTTCAACTCCCTGAATTTTTGGAAAAGAGCACCAAGACAGTGATTGGAAAAACCCCTCCTTGTGAGCAGCATGGATTGGCGTAAAACCCAAGGGACTGTTCTTGGCTCTGTTACCCATTGCTGTTGGCTCTAGACATGGACCGCACTGCACAGTAGTGAGCCTGCCTTTCCCCGCCTTCAGTGCACCTTTTCTGGCTAAGATTCTACTGTGGTTACAGCTCCCCTGGGGCAAACTTGCACTCTCTTGTATTAATTTTAAAGCTACTGGCTAAAATTCTACTGTGATTACAGCTCCTTTGGGGCTTACTTGCGAGGGTGTGCACTTTTGTATTGATCTTAAAGCTACTTGCTGAATTTTTATCTCTGACCTAGTAACAACTTTCATATGGAAGAAATAGAGCTGTGTTATTTATTTGTGCTGTAGCATTTCGTAAAGTTACCCACAGGGGTTAATTCCAGTATTGCTAGCAAATTAGATGGTTAAGGAATTGATCCAGTGTTTGAAGTATAAGTTGTATTTCTCAAGCTTGTTCTTGCTCTCCTCTTCTATAACTGCTACGCGCCACCCAGTCTACTTCTCCCTTATCTCTCTGCCCGCCCTGTTTCTTTTGTTCTTCTTGAGCCCCCCCCCCACCTACACTTACTTAAACCCTCTCTCTTGCTCTCTTCTTCAGGTACATCCAAGCCCACCGGGGCTTCGGATTGCCGCATCCAGAGCAACCACTGCCGTGGACCTGCTGATCTACCAAGCCAAGCGGTAACACCAGCGTCAGGCGCTCAGACTTCTCCCCACTCCTCCGGGATCTTCTCCATTGAAGGAGCCATCTGCGAAGCTCAAGCCCAGATCAAGGACCAGCAGCCCGGCCGCTCCCCCACTGCATTGGCCCGCCAAAGCCGTAAAAGCCACAAGGTACGTCCCTGGGAGCTTCAACTCCCTGAATTTTTGAAAAAGGGCACCAAGACGGTGATTGGAGAACCCCCCTCCTTGTGAGCAGCATGAATTGGTGTAAAATACAAGAGACTGTTCTTGGCTCTGTTACCCATTACCGTCAGCTCGAGACGCGGACCGCACCACACAGTAGTGAGCCTACCTTTCCCCGCCTTCAGCATGCTTTTTCTGGCTAAGATTCTACTGTGGTTACAACTCCCCTGGGGCAAACTTGCACTCTCTTGTAATAATTTTAAAGCTACTGGCTAAAATGTTATTGTGATTACAGCTCCTTCGGGGGCTTACTTGTGAGGGTGTGTGCTTTTTGTATTGATCTGAAAGCTACTTGCTGAAGTTTTATCTCTAACCTAGTAACAACTTTCATACAGAAGAAATAAAGCTGTGTTATTTATTTGTGCTGTAGCATTTAGTAAAGTTACCCACAGGGATTAATTCCAGTACTGCTAGCAAATTACACAGTTAAGGAATTGATCCAGTGTTTGAAGTATAAATTGTAATTCTCAAGCTTGTTCTCTCTCTCCTCTCCTATAACTGGCATGCTCCACCCTGTCTACTCCTCCCTTATCTCTCTGCCTGCCCTGTTTCTTTTGTTCTTCTTGAGCCCCCTTCCCCTCACCTACGCTTACTTAAACCCTCTTCCTTGCTCTCTTCTTCAGGTACATCCAAGCCCACCGGGGCTTCGAATCACCGCATCCAGAGCAGCCGCTACCGTGGACCCGCTGGTCTGCCAAGCCAAGATGTAACCCCAGTGGCAGGCACCCAGACTTCTCCCCATTCCTCCGGGATCTTCTCCATTGAAGGAGCCGTCCGCGAAGCTCAAGCCCGGATCAAGGACCAGCAGCCCGTCCGCTCCCCACTGCCTACTTATAATAATGTTTGACTGTACTAGTGCCTGTTCCCTTCCTGTTATGACTCATTCCATAATATGTTTAGTAGACTGTAGTATCTTTGCTATTGTTGCATGTAATATTGGCTATTGTTTTGTTAGCCAGTCTACTGTTATCGGTGTCTACATGGCTAAAAATAAGCTACATTGTTTTGCTGTCAGGCACTTTACTCTTTACTGTTTATTGTTATCTTTGTCTACATGGCTAAGAATAAGCTATATTGTACTGCTGTCATGCATTTCTGAAATGCTTTTCTGTTTGTATTGCCTTGTACTCTCCCAGGTCGTGCCTGAAAATAATCATTTGTTGGCTAGTGCACTTACCCGGTAAACAAAAACTAAATAAATAAATATCTTCTCTTCTCTGCTTTGTTGCTCGAGTTTGTTACATTTTTTTCTTTTCTCTGTGCCTCTAAACGTTGGCTCTCATTTTCTCTCTGCTGCATCTCCTTTCTTCTCTGTTTCTCCATCTCTGTTTGTTGTATAGCCCACCATTTGAAAAAGGCAGTTAGGCTTTCAGCTTTTGTCACTGCCTGTTCTTTATTTTTCCATTGCTGGTGTTAGCTGTACCGTCTCAGCTTGGACTTCTGTCTCTACTAGTTTGGCTGCCATTCTTCTGGTAATTGCTCCTGGATTTGCTGCTGCAGAATCCATACCTTTCTTCTATGCTTCCATGGTACCAGGTCTAGTACCCACGCACTAAATTTCAATTAGCCATCAGTATGGATGCAGAAGAGGCTTTTGACAGGGTCGATTGGATATTTTTAGAGGAGACCTTGAGGGGATTCAGCCTAGGGGAAAAGTTTTCCACAGTTATCAGAGCCCTTTATAACGCCCCAGAAACAAGAATTAAGGTAAACAGCCACCTTTCAGATAGATTTCCCCTATTACGGGGGACAAGACAGGGCTGCCCCCTCTCACCATTGCTCTTCGCACTATCCCTAGAACCATTGGCTATTGACATCAGGGCACAACCTAAAATAAAAGGGGTGAAGGTGGGGGCCATATTCAAAAATTTGTGCTATACACTGATGACTCCCTGTTCTTTATCTCGGAACCAGAGACTTCTGTTCCTGCGCTCATCAGAACACTTGAGGAATATGACACGCTGGCAGGTTATAAAATTAACCCTAATAAGTCTGAAACCCTCATTTTAAGTGGGACCTCTTCCGGAGAATTTAAGACAAACTTCCCCTTTGTGTGGGCCCATAGAAATACTATCCGATAGCTTGGTATCGATGTATCCGTGGACCTATCCCAGCTCTACAAGAATAACTACTTAAAATTATTTCAAAACCTCCCGGCCGACATGGCCAGGTGGCAGTTGCTACCCCTAGCTTTGTATGGCAGAATTCAAGCCTTGAAAATGAATGCTCTACCCAGGCTCCTGTTCCTTTTTCAAACCCTTCCAATACAACCTCCTAGAGAATTTTGGACTGCCCTTCAAAAAAAGACACAGAGATTCATCTGGAACAACAAACAACCCAGAGTAGCCAGAAATATATTGCAAGCATCCCGGGGAAAAGGAGGCTTGGCCCTCCCACACTTTTATATATACTTTATGGCAGCAAGAGGGGCACGGTTATACACTTGGGCGAAACGCAGGGAGGAATCGGGCTGGTACCTTCTCGAGGAAGCAGCTCTTAAGGACTGGGTACTTTGGGCTCTGCCAACCAACACCATATCCTCGGGTATACAAAGCTCACTAGTTAATCCTTGGGTCGGCCATTCTCTAGAAATCCTGAAAAAACTTAGAAAACTTACTCATACCTCAGAAGGTCTTGGCCCAATGTCACTGATTAGATTTGAACCCTCTTTTACCCCACCAAACTCGGATTCTGGCTTCAAGGTTTGGGCAACTCAGCGGCTTACCACCTTTAAACAATGCACGGATAACAGAATCTGCCTTTCATTCACTCAATTAAAAGACAAATATCACCTTTGTAGAGAAGACCATTATAGATACTTACAGGTACGCCATTACATAACATCAAACAGGATGCATTTGCTAGATAGGGATAGAACACAACTTGAAAATGTATTTTATTTTACAATCATAATCAAAAAAAACACATATCTCCTTTCACAGCTATACAAAATCTTAGCTAGCAATAATCTACCAGAATTGGACAGAGTACAACGCAAATGGGAATCAGAGTTATCCATCTCCATATTGCAGGCTAACTGGGATAGACGACTGAATAGAGGTTGGCCAGTAACTAGCTCTCCCACGTGGCATGAATTCCATTGGAAAATTGCCCTTCAGTACTTTCTCACCCCAAATAGGGTTAAGCATTTTGGTCATTGCCAGTCTGATCTGTGCTGGAGGAGATGTGGGGAGGTAGGGACTCAGACACACATTCTTTGGGCTTGCCCTAAAATTCAGACATTTTGGAGAGCCATACATGCCCAACTGCAAACTATTATGGGCTTACAAGTTCTATTTATGGGATCAGACCTAGTTTTGGGCCTTCCAACTCTGTTATATGGGAACAAGCAGCTGAACAAACTAGCCCATATAATGAGAATTGTAGCCGTCAAATGTATTAGCTCAAGGTGGTTATCCCCCCTTCCACCCACAGTGCAAGACTGGTTGACCAAGATGACACAAATAGAAGCTATGGAACAGATTACTAGTACTCTGAGACTACAAAGTGAAAACTTTATACAAACCTGGACCCCTTGGTATCATTATCTACGAGGACAGACAGAGATTTCTGATGAGATATGAAAATGCACCCATGTAGTTTATGTTTTTATCAGTAAGAGGATATGAGTTTGAGCCTGTATGTTATTAAGTTTGGTGTTAGAAATATATTTTTCCAAAGACCAAGCCAGTTAAGTGTACAATAAACGTTGGAGAAATAGTCATGAAGATTAAGATAGTCTGAAGCCAGAAATTGAGCTCTTTGTACAATTAGCTGTATCTTTGTCTTTCTGTTTGTGTGTCAGATGTAAAGATAATATTAACAGTGCAATGGAATTGTGAGACTCATTTGATATCAAATAAAAACAAAGTTAAAAAAAAATAAATCCGGGGGGGAGGGAATGTAAGAGCACAGCCAATTCAGGGCTCAGTGGGCCTAGTGCGGGGAACAGCTCTCTCAAGGTTGTGTCTGTTCCCTGCCAAAATTGTTTTAGGACCAGGCAGGACCAGAAAACGTGTGTATGAGTCGATAGGTCACAACCACAATTCCTCCAGCAGGAGGCGACATGGGAAAGGGAATATTTAGCTGTTATTTGGGGAGTGTGGAAATATCTGGCTGCTATTTTCCAGCTGTATTCCCTCCATGTATATGAATTCGTAATTTGATGTTGTCTTTTCCAGATCCCTCTCTACTCCCCTTGAGTGAGGCCCAAAGACATCTCTGCTTCCCAATTAGCTTTGGTATTATCCATTAGGGGTGACGGTAGGTCTCTGGGGGCCATATAGAACCTGGAGGCTATATGTTTTGGGTATGGGGTTTCAAATTGAACCTGATGTAGTAGAGTTAGTACACGGGGTAAAGGCTGGCGAATAACCTCGAGTCCCACAGCTTCTCTAAAAAAATTCTGTATCTGCAAACATCTGTAAAAGTCTGCTTGCTCTAAGTGAAATTCCTCATGAAGGTCTGTAAATGATTTGAGTGCACCTTCTCTGTAGAATTGGTTAGTGTGCACCAGTCCCCATCGCATCCAGCCATGGAATCTATGAGCTAATCTGCCTGGAGTAAAATTTGGGTCCATGGCTGGTATTCCTACCCATCAAGCTTCCTCTGATTGGTTTGCTCCCACTAAATATGTCGACCAGCTCTTCAATATGTCCAGTGTATAGGGAAAGGGGTCCCCGGCCCATAGATATGTACTGAGTTGAAATATGGTAGTAAAATCCAGGGGACCTGGGGACAAGGCTCTCTCAATGCATAGCCACGAGGGGGCCTGGTTTGTTGAGATATACCAATTTAATATATGCCCCAACTGGGCTGCCAGTGCATAATTCCAAAAAGTTAGGTAGTGCTAGACCCCCCTTGGACTTTGGTAGCTGTAATTTCCCTAGACCTGCCCATGATTTTTTTCCCCTGCCAGAGGAACGCTGCTATAGGCCTATACCATCTGGCGAATTCAGTCTGAGCTGGAATCCAGGGTATATTTCTAAATAAAAATAACAACTTTGGTAGGATTGTAATTTGGATGGCTTGTACTCAATTTCATATGCCAGTGGGTAAGTGTTGCCAGACTTTCAGATCTGCATTAACCCTGTGATATAGGGGGTCATAGTTTTGTGCTAAGGTAGTGGTTAAATTACTTGAGAGATTTATCCCCAGGTATCTAATCAAGGATTTGTTCCATTTTTTATGGGTATTGCTGTTGAAGTGTAATGGAGGGATCCAAAGCAACTGTCAACACTTCTGTCTTATGTTGGTTTATCTTATATCCCGGAACGGATTCTATTCTATGTAGTTCTTTCTCTACGGCTAGTAGGGAATTGTCTGGATCAGTTAAATACAGTAAAAGATTGTCCACATAACAGGCCACCTTGTGGACCTGGTCTTTAATTTTGTATCCCTGTTTCTGTGTCATTTGCCATAGGTATTGAGCTATTGGTTCAGCATAAAGGGCGTAAAGGTGCAAAGAGAGTGGGCATCCCTGCCGGCTGCCTCTGAATAGGGGGAAGTGAGAAGAGTATGATCAATTTACTTTAACTGTAGCTTTGGGACAATAATAAATTCCCTCAATGTTACATAAATATTCTTGAGGGAATCCAAACTTTAAAAGGGTTTGATGGAGGAAGGGCCAGGAAACCCTATCAAAGGCTTTCTGAACATCTAAACTTAGCATTAAAAGGGGAGATTTGGTTTTATTACCATGATTTATCAAATATAAAGTTCACTTTATATTGTCTGTTGCCTGTCTATCTTTTATGAAAAAAACAAGGCGCTGTGTCACCATGTAGTCTAAAAGCAAAACAAAATGGTTATATTAAATGCAGGCTGAAAATAGAAAACAGAGTTAAAAATCTACGTTTCTTCAGGAAATATCTAAAAGAGGAAAAAAAAATCTAAAAGAGAGAAAAAAAAGAAAAAAGAGAGAGAAAAAAAACACACCTTTGGTACTCGTTTTTTTCCTTTAGATATTTCCTGAAGAAGACCTAAGGTCAAAACGTAGATTTTTAACTCTATTTTCTATTTTCAGTGTGCATTTAATATAACCATTTTGTTTTTTCTTTTATGAAGCCTGATTGGTCGGGATGTATTAAAGTAGGTAAGATTGTGTCCAATCTGTGTGCTACTATGCTGGTATAAATCTTGTAATCTTGGCTCAAAACCGAGATTGGATGGTATGAGTTGCAGAGATGGAGGGTTTATCTGGTTTCAAGATTGCTGAAATTGCCATCTGTCTCCATGAGATTGGGTATTTCGCTGTTTTATGACTCTTGCACAAAGCTGATAGGAAGGGGTCTTTTATTATTTCATAAGTAGCCTTATAAAATTCTATGTCATAGCCATCTGGCCCTGGGGACTTCCCATTTTTCAAGTTTTATATAGTCAAGAAAAATCCTGGATTTGTGTTCTTCTTACAAAGCAGGGAGGTGGACATCGGCAAGAAAGTGTTCTATTATGTCTGTTGAGGCTGGGGATTCATCTTTATACAGATCCACGTAGCACTCCCGAAAAGCTCAAGTATCTGAGATGTTGTAGTGACTATCCTGCCCGTGTGTCTATCTTTCATTTTGTAATAGTGGACAACTGAATCTGTTTCCGCAGGTGGTAAGCCAAGATTTTAAAGGCCCTGCCGCCCCTTAATAATATTTTTGGTGTAGCCACACCAAGGCTCTTTCAGTTTTCTCCATGAGGAGTTTTTGATCTCCTGCTGCGTTTGAGTCAGCTGTGAAGTGAGGGTATTATCTCCCTGCATGTGTGCAAGTTGGAAGAATTTTCATTTTTCTTGGAGTTCATGGAGTCTGGCCTCATTTTTTTTTTTGCGGGTACAATATGCAATAATGTGGCCTCTCATCACCGTTTTTGGAGTGTCCCACAGCAATTTTGGGGTGACCTGAGGGGAAGCATTATCTCTCATGATCTCTGAGATCCATTTTTTCAGTAAGTCTTTAAATACTGGATCCCATAGTAGTGCATTATTAAACCTCCAATAAGTATATTTCAGGTCTCAGGTAAGGGTGTATGTCAAACTTATTGGGGCATGGTCTGAGATATAAATGGTATTGATGTCTGAGCCATGTACTAAATCCATGTGTTTACTACCCTTGCAGAAATAGTCCAGCCTAGAGTAATGTCTGTGTGCATGTGAGTAAAAAGTAAATTGTCGGCTTGATGGGTGTAGCAATCGTCAGATATCTACCAAGCCCAAGTCTTTAAGTTATTTCCTGAGATGCTTTTGTCCTGTGGTAGAAGGAGATGGGTGTGAGGCTGAAGTGTCTAGTGTAGGATTTAATAAGCAATTTATGTCACCTCCTATAATTAGCCTTCCCTGTTTATGATAATATCATATTCAATAGTTGTTGTATGGATGAGGCATTGCTGCCTGTGGGGATATATGTACTATAAACAGTAAGTAATTGGCCCTTCATAGTTCATGTGGCTATAGCTAACTGGCCCTCCCTATCTGAGAATTGCTGTGTTAAAATAAATGGGGAATGTTTTGGAATCAAGATTGCCACCCCCTGACGTCTTTCCCACTCATACACGGATTCAATTAACTGAGAAAAGCCAAATTTTAGCAGTTTCTGGTGTTCTGACATCAAGAAGTGGGTCTCTTGTAGTAACAGGAAATCTGGCTTGAGTTTTTTTAAAGCCATTATTGTTTTATAGCGTTTAATAGGTCCGGTCAGACCATTTACGTTATGTGAAGTTAGTTGAATTTTATTAGACATATCTATCTAAAAATAATCTAATTATTCTTAAACACCATGGAACATCCCCTGCATGTACATATTTAGCAAATCCTGTTTGTCTGCCCCACACCATCCATCTGAGATCACTTTTGAAAACTGCCTCGTGAGGATCAAAAACAATCAAACATCCATATGCAAAGTTAGAATACTTTTCCCATTGTCTAGCACCATTGCTTTGATTAAGGGTAAATAAACTGGTTATTATAAAGGTAACCACAACAGCCTGCTACCTGAGTCAATGGGGGACCAGCTGGGTCCAAGTAAGTAAAAGTCTGGAGGCCAACTGGGCCTATAACAGAACTATAAGACATTTACTGGTGTCAAAAGGCAGGAATGGCCTCTCTGTCATGTTAGAATAAATGTAAAAATGACTTCCAAACATTTGAATGATAAAGTCATTCAAGTTTGCGAAGGCTAAATAAGCCTTCTTAGGAGGAAATGATTCCCTGAAGGAGAATAGGCTCCCATGGGGTATAATCTGCCCTGTAAAGGGAAGGTAAGGAAGTAGAAATGCAAAATTAAGAAAAAGTAAAAGCCATATTCTGGATAAAAAAAATATTATGGGAGGAATGTGCACGTCATCTGAGTGGCACCAGTGACTCCCCTGTCCCTCCCTGACCAACACAAATACATTATTATCATTAGTATTCTCAGCTGTTATTAACACCTTATATACTTGTTGGATACTCAGAATGCAATCCATGAGGATCTTAGACTCAGTTAAATGGGACCCTGCCTGTTCTAAGCTCTACGTAGTAGTGCTTGTAAGAATAAATTATGCTGAAGTCCAAGGCAATAAAGTTCAAAGGGAATAGAAAGTTGTGTCGGCTGGACCCTCTCCAGTCCACTTATATACTCAGTCTCAGGCTGAAGTGGTCAACAATCCTCTCAGCTGATAGGGAGACAGAGAGAATATAAACAATAAGCTTTACGTGATGTATCTCCTTGAGCAACAGCAGTCCGTGGCTGTTGCCATTGCTATAAGTCTTTGAGGGGAGAGCAATCAGGACTCAGACCAAGGACTCCCCAAGTGGCTGGAGCATGGCTGCACAGGCCAGCCGCCATCACCGGGCCCCGGGGCCCAAGCACAGTCCAGGGACCAGTCTCCCAGAGTAGGGTGTTGCCCACCCTATTGGCAGTCAACCAATGCACCAGTTCTTCATGTGAAGTTATATAATGTTCTATGTGGGGGACTCTGATGCATCTGGTGGGAATTGCACCCTTGCCAAGCCTTGTTCCCCCGAATGTCATCCGTGGCACAGGTGTCATTGTGGTGGTCTTGTTTGCTTGGCTAAGGTAGGGACCATGACCCAAATGGGCCTATCGGATCCACCTGTGTTGCCTCCACCCCACCCTGCCATCATATTTGCTTTGGCACCATGAAGAAAGGTCCTGTTAACCAGGCGGTAGAAGAAAAATCGAGGTTGGTTTGCAGCAAATGCGCCAGTGCACCAGTACCTCTACTGACTCTACCCTCCCCCTCCAGATATCTACTATATCCACCCATCCATATCCATCCAAGACTCGGGACTCAGTAGGCCCATAAGACCCCACCAAAACACTCCAAAGGGGGCTACCCAGTTTCCATTTCTGAGGTGGCATATCAGTCAGTCACCCTCAGGCAGGCACCCCCTCCAGAATAGTCCACAGTCCCAGTTGCACCAGTCTCAGGATTGCAGCTAGCAGCCTACCCCCACCCCCACATCCTCTATCCACGATCCAACAAATCCCCCGCCCAAACTCCCTATATCCCCCCCATGTTACTCATTGTGATCACCACCTCAGGACAGCCCCTCAGGCATTTCTGGGAGTGACCCACTATAGAATCTTCTGTAGGGCATCCAGGATTGCCTGCTGAGATTGCTGTTGCTGTGGCTAAGTCTACCCAGCGAGGTGCTCTGGACGTACTCTTTGCTGTAGTGTCTTTCTAGCTGGAAGCGCAAAGCCCCACTTCTGAATGTCTTCCAGTGCTTCAGTGGCCCGAATCATAGCTCTGCTGTCTATTTGAGTATTGAACCACCAGGCGGGCTGGAATCGGTATATGGAACTTTAAGTTATGTTGCCAGAGGAGAGCGAATAATGGAATGTATTCTTGCTTCTTTTGCGTAGTGGCCAGAGCGTAATCGTTGTCATAGAATATCCTTGTTGCTCCATTAAATTTCTTCCCTCCAGACCAGGCTGTTTTAAAAATAAGTTCTTTGGTGTGGAACCTGAGGAAGCGTATGATAATGGATCGAGGCCGAGCTGCGAGATAAGTTGGCTTTGGCCCCAGCGCTCTGGAAGTAGGCTCAATCTCCAGCTGAAGGGAAGGGTCTAGGCAAAGTGAGATATACAATAGGAATTCAACAAACGCTTTAATATCAGTCCCTTCACTATTTTTGGGCACAGAGTAAACACGAATGTTTCGTTGTCTGTGTCTATTTTCTGCATTCTCCTGGCGATCTACTGTCAGCTGGTAGATTCGAGTTATTTGTGCTAGGGTGGTGTGTATGTTCATTACTTGTGTTCCTTGTTTATTGTTTTTCTCTTCTAGTGTGGCAGTTCAACAACCGAGGGTTTCCACACTTGACTGAACTCCCAACACCAATTCCTGGAGGGTTCCTATCTCTGTTTTGAATTCGGTTTTAAAGGCAGTCAATTCTGATAAAGTTCTGTCTAACCTGATTGTCATTAAGTTGCTTTTTGGATCTTTAGCTTTTTGTTTTTTGGACTTGGTGTTCGATGGTCTCGTGGAGTGGAGAGAAACTGCTGACGTCTCTGAGTCAGACATTTCTGTTAGAGTATCAGTGTCGTCTTGCCGAAAGATTGCAAATCTGTTCAATTTTTTATTTAATGGTGTCTTTAGCATACCTCGCCTGCTATCTTTACCAGTATTTAATATTTATAGTGATGTGGATTTGCAAGGATTAGTGGTGGTCTAGGGTAGGAGCTCTCTATTCAGCCAGCCATATCCTCGGAGGTGACACTGGAAGTCCTACAGAATGTTCTTGTCAGTTTCATTCCTTGCAGGTGCAGCAAAAATAACATAGTGACCCATAACTCACCTCTTGTTTACAGCTCTGCAAAAGGCTTAAAAAACTGCATCTCAGGTTAACCCCTTGAGTTCCAAATAGCTTTTTGCAATCATTTCAACAATATAACTATATACAGTTTTAAACAAAGGGATCCCAGCATCAGTGACATTTCTACATAAAAGATTCACATATATTTTTATACCTGCAGATATGCAAGGGAGAAGAAAAGACAAAACTAGCAAGGGAAGGCAGAGAGAGATAGTGAGAGGCAGAAAATTGCTAAACCATCAGAATGATGAGTTCCTAGGTCTCACAAGAAAAATTTGGTTGTACAACCAGGCAGAGGAGAGCCAGAAAAGGAGAGGATAGAATAGACCCTTGCATTTAAACTCTTTCTGCATAACAAATGCAGAAGGGCCTTATTCAACCCTGTCACACTGTGTTATAAATGTATTAATTACCATTTTGTTTTATTTTCAGACCACATGCTGACACTACAGCTTTTTTTTTGTTCTTCTATCAATACATAATTAAACAACTTTACACATACAGGATTACAAAATACAGCTTGCACTGTTGTGCAAGTAAAGATTTCTGTTTCTAGCATCCCAAAGTTTCCCCTAAGCTCACTGTCATGCACTAAGCTTGGGTACTTTCAGATCGTGGATCTGGCTCCTTCCTAGGGTTGTCCCTCCTCAGATGCTCACTCTGCATCCCCCCAAGCAAAAGAGGAAGAAAGGTGAAATTATGCCCCGTCTCTCGCTCAGTGACTTGGGTGACTGAGGTTGTGATATCATTTCCCTGTATCCAGATTTATCTGATTGGCTAAAGTTGATTTGGGCCTGCAATTTGACTGATGCCTACCCTGGGTTATTATTTAACAAGCCTGTGTTCAGGCAGGCTACCTCCCCTCAAAATTATAAGCCTAGCAAAAACTTTAGCTGGGCCAGATCCAGCTAGGCTGTTTCTGGCCTACTCATTA
The DNA here is from genome assembly GCA_016271365.2 of Neoceratodus forsteri. NCBI lineage: Eukaryota > Metazoa > Chordata > Ceratodontiformes > Ceratodontidae > Neoceratodus > Neoceratodus forsteri. The sequence continues at coordinate 490,562,148 of CM057454.1, read as the reverse complement.
CTAATGACCCTTTCCCCCTTCATCGGGCTGTCTCACAATAGGGCTTCAAGCATCTGTTAGGACTTTACTGAGTTGCTCAAACTTCCCAGAAATAGGACAGCTTCTTGCCACCCTTGATAACGCAGTTTCATGGTATCGAAACTCTGGCCCACGGCCCCCACACTTATGCAAAGAGTAAATCAGAAATTAAACAAGAAATAATTCAGGCAATACAGTGAGAACATAGTTTCACCATCACAACGATTCATGCATCACTGCCTCTGATATGTGCAGAATAGTCCAAAGCACAAGAATTGCCCTTCTCAGGGCTGTGGAGCTAACTGCGAAGCCATTGTTCCACTGTCTGATAACTGGTGGTTGGAAACTTATCTTCATTGCCAATAGTGTCACTGTTGCTGTCTCTCTCGCACTTCCCAAAAGTAGTTACTCACCTATTACATTTTTTAAATAAATTACCAGTATCAGGAGCCATTCACCACCTCTAACACTGTAGCTGCATCTCTTACTTTTAACCAGCAGCTGAAAGCCCATGCTGGGGGGTGGACGGGTGGGAAATTTTAAAGGGACACTGTCAACCATCTTAGGTCTCAAAGTGTCCCAAGTTTAAAAAACTTATTTTATGATCGCCAAAATTCTGTAAAGATTGTTAATGTAGCTGGCAGTTTGATTCTGACTCTTATTTTCTTTAAAAAAGTAAAAATCAGACTACCCAACATACTGGTGTTATCACACCAAAACAGGTTTGTTTACATTCCTTGATCAACTCCAAATGCATCTTTCCTGGCCTTGGGAACACCCACAAACCATTCTAGCCCCTCATGATTTAGTGGGAGTTCAGGAGGCTACTGCTTTATGAGTGACTGCACTGTTTGGGTGTGTTTCTTATGCTCAGAAAGTATGCTGTAAGAACAGAAACAGTATTGTAAACAAAAACAAGGTGTTTATAAATATACATTGCCATACATTTCAGTTCTACTAAGCAAGGAGACAGACAAAACAAACCGCAACATCAGTGAATTTTAGAGAGGGTAAGTAATCATAAAATGTGGGGTTTCAACTAGAAATAATATGATGAAAAATAGGTTGACAGTGTCCCTTTAAGGAGGCTTAGATGCTCTGTGGATTATTTGAAGTAGTTAACCTTGTAGCTTTAAAATAACATCTTTATGATGAATAACATGAGTAATAGTGCCATACCAAGGCTTTGCTGCCTGAAGGAAACAACTGTGCGAGTATGATCTGTGTGCTTTTGTGTGTTTCAGGAATAAGGTACTAAACATCAATCAAACATGATATACAGACAGAGAAGATGTAAATAGACCAGCTCACTCCCTACGCACGTGTTGAATCTTGACAGTCAGCTGAGGACTGGAAAAGAGAATAAACCCTCATTCACAGAGAATGTTGACATTTAGCATTTACAACACTTGTACATATACACTAATGTTATTGCAACATGGAGGTGCAGTCTGGAACAAAAAAAGGTGCATGAAACAATGGAATGATGGGGACAGTAATGAGGTAACTAACAGTTAAAGGTGGGCAAGTCAGAACAGGTCTGAGCCAAGTGCTTAGCTTGACTTGACCTCTGTGAGCAACTGAGAGCCAAGGACAAGCTGAGCTAGTTATGATCAAAGCAAGCATTTTTGTCTAAATGAGATTTTAGAGCAGTGGTAGGAATTTTCAGTTCCTCTTGTGCAACTCACAGGAGACACTATCAGTATCACAGAAGACAGCCTGTAGCAGTCATTGCTCGACATATGCTTTGACTCATAGGATCAAGCCAGACCTCTGGCTCAGCTCTGGCTTGGATGTAGGTGAAAAAAATTCTGGCTTACCTACCTCTAGTAACAGGTCTGAATCTGGAATTGTCACTTCAAGGAAAATCCTGAAGCAGAAAGTAATCTACTCACTCACTCACTCACAGCAGTACAGATAATGAAACACAGCAAGAGTAATCATCCATTAAGCCTCGAGGAGCCTAAATGAAGCAATTAATAGCTTTGAGGATAATGAATCTAGCTTGTAGTGCTTAGAGAAGGCATAACTAGAGGAACTGGTTGCTGCATTATTGACGTCTTCTACAGCAGGCATGATCTTGTGTCAGGATTGTTTCTTTTTTTTTTGCATCATTTCTTTTATCCCCTCCTACATGCCCCAGATCTGCCATTTCCTTCGGGCAGTCATGATCCCTGACATCCCCTACTGTCCTCCCTCGGACTCCCTACCTCAGAATGCAGCCAACCCTGGGGTAGCTTTTCAACCTGGCCAGAATTCAACCTAGTATGGGCACTTACCAGAGGTGAGAGCTCATAAAGTTGGTGATAGTGGAGGCAAACAAAACCTGCCGCAAGGCTGGGAGGCCCAGAGCAAGAAAACTAGGGCTAAGAAACTGAGCTGGTTGAGCAAGGAAGTCATGGAAAACGTAAGGAGGAAAAATCTGCCTTTAGGAGGTACAAGAAAACAGGGAGGGGGAGGACAGGGGGTAGTACTTGACGGAATCGAAGGAAGTGACACGGGCAGTAAGGGGAGCCAAGGCATCTATGGAGTTCAGGCTGGCACAAGGCATTAAGAAGAGGAGAAGGGCTTCTTTAGGTACATCAGGGAGAAAAGGAGCTGTAAGGACCACATAGCAAGGATTAGGAAGGAGGGGGGTTGGGTGGAAGCAGGGTGCGATATGGCAGAAGCACTAAATGATTACTTCTGCTCTGTATTTACTAAGGAGAAGGGGATGATGCCCTGGGGGAAGGAATGGCAGAAACGGGGGGTGGTGGGTGACAGATGGAGAAATCATGGAGGGCAGAGTTCGGGAGGGTTTGAAGGCACTGGGGGGGGGGGAGAAGGCGCCAGGCCCAGATGGCATCCACCCCAGGATACTGAAGGAGCTGGCAAAGGTCCTTGCAGAACCTTTGGCAGACCTATTTAATGCCTCACTACACTCAGGGTGTGTACCTCAGGACTGGAGGATGGCTCATGTGGTGCCCCTTCACAAGAGTGGCCCCAAGGATGAACTGGAGAACTACAGACCGGTGAGCCTCACATCCATCATGGGTAAGCTGATGGAGACTATCCTGAAGGAGAGGCTGGTGACCCTCCTAGAGGCCAAAGGACTACAGGACAATAAACAGCAGGGCTTCATACGTAGTAGATCCTGCAACTAGGCAACTGGACAGGGGCCATGCAATGGATGTCCTGTATCTGGACTTCAGTAAGGCATTCAACTTGGTGCCGCATGAGAAGCTGGGAAGTAAGTTAGAAGGCACAGGGGCGGGTGCAAAGCTAGTGAGATGGGTAGGGAACCGGCTTCAGGGAAGGCAACAGAGGGTGGTGGTGGGTGGGGAGCTCTCACACCCAAGGGTAGTGACGAGTGGTTTCCACAGGGCTTGGTGTTGGGACCAATGTTGTTTGGGATATTTATTGCAGACATATCATTGGCCATCAAGAGCAAGAGCAGTCTGTTTGCTGATGATACCAAGATGGGACCAGTGGTGGATGACCTAGGGGGATGGCAGGGGTTGTAGGATGATCTGGCAAAGCTTGAAACCTGGTCAGACACCTGGCAACTGGGGTTCAATGCCAAAAAGTGCAAGGTGTTGCATTTTGGGGTGAAGAACCCAAGGAGGAGTTACCAGCTGGGGGGAGTGCAGCTGGCCCAGACACAGGAGGAGAAGGATCTGGGGGTGCTCATTACAGAGTCAATGAACAACTCAGCACAATGTAGGAAGGCAGCTGCAAAGGCCAACAAAATGCTGGGTTGCATTGCAAGGGGTATATCCTCGAGGAGGGAGGAGGTGATTCTGCCACTGTATAGGTCATTAGTTAGACCGCACCTGGAGTACTGCGTGCAGTATTGGCATCCATATCTGAAGAGAGACATTAAGTTACTGGAAGGAGTACAGCACAGGGTGACAAAGATGATCAAGGGGCTAGGGGCTTATCATACGAGAGGAGGCTGAGGGAGTTGAACATGTACTCGCTGGAGGAGAGGAGGGACAGGGGGACATGATTGAAACCTTTAGGTACATGAAAGGAATAAACAAGACAGGTACAGAGGGGCTGTTCAAAGTAAGGATGTGGAGGGACACCATAAGCCATGATATGAGACTGGAGGGAGGACAGTTCAGGAGGGAGATGAGAAGACACTTTTTTACAGAGAGGGTGGTAGCTGGGTGGAATGCGTTACCTGCAGAAGTGGTATCCAGTAGAACAGTGGACTGCTTCAAAAGGTGATGGGACAGGACAAGAGGGAAGGTCAATGGAGGGGAAGGGTGGAAGGGAGGGGCAGCTGCAGAATAAGGGGTGCTAGCTGCACATTCATGCAGACTTGATAGACCTCTAGGCCTTTATCTGCTGGCAAATTTTGCATGTTTGTAACCCTTCGCCAAGTGGGTTCCCCTCCTCCATGGGGGAAGGCATTGGTAGGGGCAGCCAGCACACTCTTTCCTCTCGGCCCCAGGGTGCTTCTGAGGTGGTCAGGCTCCTCAGGAGTTCTTTGGCGGTGTCAGCAGATCGGCTGCCATCATCCTGGGCAATCCGGGATGATTTTATGTTTTTCTGGTATGTCCCCTTTCGTCAATGCTCATGCAGTGCTCCCGGTCTTCACTGGGGGCCACTGAAGAGCGATGGAACCCAGCTACCCACCCCAGGAGAGGAGAGCAGCCCCTACGTATACTCAATCCTCTCCTTCCCCTGCCGACCCCCAGCATCCCAAGTCTGTTCTTGAACCCGGGTCACCAGCATGGTGTAAGGTAAGGCACCAGCGCCTCAGCCCTCAGTGTCACCAGGCCAACTTAGGATTGTTTCAACGTGCCTCTCTGCTTGTGGAACAAACATTTATTTCATCTGGAACAGATGTAAACATACCATATAAGAATGGCAAATGTGACACAGCGAGACATTTGACTGTATTGAGATAGGTTTATGATTCCTTATGTACATTTATTATTATTAATAAATAGAGAATACTGGTTGGTCAATCATGCTGAGCTAGATTCTGCTACCACAGAGGAGTTCTGATTACATCAGAGCTCTAGAACAAAGCTTGAGAAAATGAAGGTAATCAGAAGCTCAAGGTGGCAACTCAGGCTGGTCGGGCATGTGGTTGCCCCATTAGTATTTTTTATAGTGTGTATACATCTTTCGGATGGGATGTTAAACTAAGGTCCCATTTGCCTGGATTGGTGGTAGTCCAGGTGAATGTTAAAGATCCCATGGCACTTATTGAAAAAGGGTAGGGGAATTTTTATTAAAACTTAAAAGTAAAATGCATACATAATAGTGTTGCTTCACACAAAATCATAAAGCAAACAGAAAGGTAAACAAAAAGAAGTATGTCATCATATGGTCAATACAAAAATTGTCATTGTTTTTAGTAAGAAACACTGAATACCTCCCCCCCCAAAAAAAAAGAGTAGGGGAATTTCCCCGGAGTCCTGGCCAAATTTCCCTCATTCACTAAAAATACCACCAACAGCTTTATCTGGAACAAGGTCACTTGGCATTCATTTGTATCCCCCTTCCCCAGATCATGCCTGAAAATAGGCAGGATTTGTCTAGTGCACTTACCCGGTCAACAAAAACTAAATAAAAAAAAAAAAATATATATATATATATATATATATATATAAAAACTCATGCCATGCCAGTGACCCATGTTGGGAGTGAGCAGGGTCACTGTGGGTTCATGGAGAGAAGATGGATTGAGCATCCAATAGACTGCTCTCCATCTCTGGGGGGAGAACAATTGGTCACTGCACGCCTGACCCCTAGCAGAGGCTGGGAGTTGACGACATGGTGCCATGAATGTAAGGGGGTGAAGCACAGCAGACGCTTGTTGTGGTGTGCACAGGAGTGTGTGCGACCACGTCGTTGGCATCTTTGCATGCCATGCCCCATGGGGGGGGGAAGAGAAATCAGGGAAAATGGCGTCCTGGTTGCTGCAGCTTGATGGCCATCCTACAAGCACCCTGGCTTCGGGGGCATCACCGGAACTGGATCTGGACCTGGTGGGTGAGATGGGGGCTCCCCACCACCCCACTGCAGGGAAAGAAGGCTAGAGCCTCAAAGAAGCTGGGATACTGATCGGACGGTGGCAGATACAAGAGAGGGGATGCAATGAAGAGAGGTGCCGACCAGGAGCCAAACAGAAAGAAAGCAAAAAAAAAAAATAAATAAATAAAAGTTTTAATTTAAGGAAACAACAAAAAAAGTGTTTTCACAGCACTTCCGCAATAGGCAGGCATTTTCAGTTCAGAACTTGAGCTGATTGCTGTACACATGGCAGCACTGTGAAAGGGCATCAGCTGCCTCGAGGATTTCTAATCAGTTGGAACCTTGCTGTACGACAGAAGAGTACAGCCACTTTCCACGACCATTGAACTGTGGTGCAACAAGGTTTTAGCTGGTATGGAAATCGATGCAGAACACACCCTTACCATACACTATTAACCCTTGTTGTGCCGCAGACTGATACAGCACTCCAGAATTCCTATATGTTCTAAATTTGTCGGCTGCCTAAGGGTTAATATGTAGAACATGATGAGCTGTTCTGAAGGTCTGATTGGCAAGCCTTCAGACATAAAATGGTGTTGGCAGAAAAATAGTGGTAGTCCATTTTGTGTGCCCATTTTGCTACCTGAGCTGCACTTGTTTTTGTGAAAACACAAATCCTTAATAAGTTTAGGAAATGACATTGTGTTTTCTCTGGAGAGTGAGGCAGACTAAGGAAGAACTAGGGAAGAAGATACAGTAATATCAAATGAGAAACTGGAAATTACCTTAGGAAGGGAGAATGTGGTCTAAAGTTTGGATCTCGTCCTCTAGCAGAGGTGGCAGTGACAAGGATGGCTATTTTGTATGAAATCATTGTCAGTTCTGTGCAGTGGGGCATCAGGAATGGATTCTTCAAACTAGGCTTAAAATCTACTGTGCTGTCAAGCGGTTTTCTGGAGGTGAGAGATACAGTGTTACAAACCTCAACATCAGAGACAGATCCAGTAGAGAAAGACAAGATGTTACAAATTGCATGTATAAAATACAAGGAATAAAAAACATTTGAGATCTTCATAAAAAAGATAATTTTACACTTCAGAAACCTGGGCAAGGAGCATAAGAATAGATGAAGTTCTCCATCAAAATATGATAAGAAAGAGGTCCGTTTTGGACTAACCAGCTAGTGTAGTGGTACTGCTACTGCTTGCCATCTAGATGACCTGGATTTGTGTCAGAGTCTGCAACATCTGGTGCAGACAAACCTGCCCCCCCCTCAGATTAAGGATCTGTAAAGGTTCGAAACACCGGGGACTAGTGCTGTGTGATTTTAGGTGCAGCAGTAAACCCCACCTTTTGCAGCATCCGCTTTGTATTGGCATTTTAATTTTGTGCATGCACACTCATTCTCTCCCGGTTTATCTGCAGTATGTTTCTTTGAGTGCAGCACCTCGCTTCAGTGCACCTGCCCTTCTTGGTTTGTTCCTGACATCTGGTGCAGGCTGATGAGAAAGGGTACTTGTCCACCATGGACGCTCCTGTCTTGGGGAGAGAGGATGCTTCCTTCCATTGCACAACTGCCCTCTGATGTCCCAGAGGGAAGGGCTGTCCTGCGGGAAGGAATGGTGCTCCCTTATGAAGCAGCCTTACTTTGGCATACACCTCCTCGCTTGTGTGACATGGAGGCATCACTTGTCTGGAACAAGGCCAGCAGGGGAGCTCTGAAAGATGGGAGATGCTCACTCATCCTTCCGGCCCTGATAGCTGCAAGGCCAAGCCGCTCCACAAGAGCACGCCCTGTGGCTGGGATAAAGGGTAAGACTACAGGGCAAAAAATAAGGGGCACATTTGAGACAGGGCCGCAAGTTCTGGGACTCCCTCAAAGAGCTCTGTGGCAAAGCCTCCACTGCACCTCCCTCCCAACTCAGGGCCAATCAGTCTATCACCACAGATCCTGCCCTGATTGCAAATACATGTAATGCCTCCTTCTCTGACCTTACTGGTGTTCTCCCCACCCAATTTCTTCTCCCCCACCCCCCAGCACCACCTAGCTCCCTCTCCACCCCTCCTTTTGCGTTTTAAAGCAATATCTCAGCGTGAAGCTGCCCCTCTTCTACTCAAGGCCCTCAGCAAATCCCATTTCAGCAGCGACACACTAGACCTAAAACTGCTTAGGCTCAGCTTGCTTCTGAATCACTCCCTATCGCTGGGCCACTTTCCCTCTAAATGGAAATCTGCCCTCATCACACCCATCCTTAAAAGTGGTGACCGCACTCTGCCTGGGAACTACCGCCCCATCTCAATCCTGCCTCCCCTCTCCAAAACCTTAGAGAAGATTGTGGCCACCCAGCTTATGGACAACCTTTCCAAATATAGTGTCCTGAGCAGCATGGCTTCCGCCACAACCACAGTACCACCACAGCCCATTTGGAGTTTACAAATGCCCTCCACACATCTCTTGACACTGGCCACACTTCTGCTGCTGTTTTTATAGACCTTTCCAAGGCATTTGATATGGTGCACCACACACTACTCCTGGATTCCCTCACACAAATAGGCCTGTCCGCAGAGACCACCGGCTGGTTTGCCAGCTATGTGTCTGAGAGAACCCAGACAGTCAGGTTTGCCCATACCCTGTCCTCCCCCACTCCAAATCAGATCAGGGGTCTCACAGGGCTCTATTCTCGAACCCCTACTTTTCTCCCTGTTCCTCAACTCCCTGCCCAAGGATTGCTCTGGGAAACTACTCCTGTATGCAGATGATGCCATCCTCTATAGCTCCCACACTGATCCCACATCCCTTCATTCTGCACTCCAAAAATCTTTCATGGAAGCTGAATCCTGGTTCATTAGATATAAGCTAGTCTTAAATTACAAAAAACAAAATCCGTGGTGTTTGCACACCCCCAAGACAAGAACATAGGACAACCCCTGATCGTACTGAACTCTCTAAATGACCCCCTTGAGCAGGTTACCTCATTCAAATACCTAGGTATCACACTATACTCTGGGCTCACCTACCATGACCACATCCGAATACTGAGCACCGCAGTCAATGTGCGTTTTGGCCTACTTCACTGGTAGAAGCACTGCCTCCCACCAGAAGCTCTCCACCTAGCTGTCTTGGCATCAATACTATCACTCATAGACTATGGAATCGTCATCTGTGGGGCAGCTGACAACATGTACCTAAACAAAATTAGGCTGGCCCTTAATAAGGCCTGTAGACTAGCTACTGGCTGTGCCAGACTCACACATACCTGCACCCTTTACACCTCAACCAACTGGCTAAACTTTGACGGGAGGCTCAAATATCAGACCTGCCTCTTTGCTAAAAAAATAACTGCAGGTTTACTCCCACCTGCTCTCTCCCCCCTACTCCAGGCACCTTTGTCCACCCGCCTCACTCGGCGAAAACCCACTTCAGGATACCTCGATGCAAGACCACCTCAGGTCAAAGAACTTTTAGGTACCTGGCCTCTAGCTGGCTTAACTCACTCCCAAACTCCCTCCCCACAGAACCCAAACTTCGTCAGTTCAAATCCCAACTAATTGACCTAATCACTCATGACTCAGTCTGTGACTGCCCTTGATTTCTAGCCCTACCCACTCCACCCCACCCCCACGACTATGGACTTAACTCTGGTCCAGCCACCCCAGGGCATGCCTATATTTGACAATGGACACCTCAGTCCAGCCTAGGCCTGCAAGTAACCACCAGGGCATGGCTAGCGCCACCACCCTGCAGTGTATGTTTCTGCTACCTGCTACCATCTGCACTATTTACATAAGCTTGGCAGCACTCTGTATCTCTGTATCACCAGCTGCTTTACTGTGTTATCTGTAACCATTTCTGTAACTATTGTGTCTAATTGTTGCTATTGTCCCTGATATCTCTGTTCTCAATGATGTAGAACCTTTGTAAAGGAGTCTTTGAGTTGAAGGTATGTTATCTGATAGCTGCAATAAATAAATAAATAAATAAATATAACGTTTCCTTGTCCCACCACACCCAACTGGGCTGCCTGGTCTGCCTCCACCTTGCCATCTTCCTTGTCTGTTCCTGAGGAATGTTGAGTGAAATAGCCTCCTCATAGGCCAGTTCCCCCTCTGAAGTCCCACCAGCAGGTGACAACCCACAGGTTATCTACCTGTGGGCTATATTTAGGAGTGAGCAAAGGCAGGAATAGGTGGCCAGACCCAGGGTTCCATGGGTAGGAAAGGGCCACTGGTTGTGATGGAAGGAAGTTCCCTGGTCAGGCGGGGTGTAAGGAAAAGAAAGAATTAAAAAAAAAAAGAAAAGAAGCCCATTTCTTAGAGTAGATTTTGTAGCAGTATTTTTTTTAATGACAATTCAACATGCAGTGTTGTTATAATCCTGCTTTCTAGAAGTTGCCATTCAGTCCTCAGATAATCAGTTTTAGAGTACTGCAGACCAACATAGTACTATAGTTGTCCCTGGTTCTGACTGAGCACATTGTATTTTAGTGGAAAATAGTGGGATGGTGTGGGTGGCCACAGGAGGCAGTGTAGCACCCACAGTGTAGGTGAGTGGATGTCTTCCAAGCCAAGGCACATGCACACTGTCATGCAATTGTGTCCCCATGGGCTACATGTGCACTAATGTCTGAAGAAGCTGGACTCTGTGAAAGCTGAAAAACTCCTGCACTGGTAGGACGATGATCTGGAACACTTGGGCCTTACACAGCCACCTGTCACTCCCCTCACCACTGAACAGGAGTCATGAGGAGGTAAGTCCTTTCACTCCACATCCCCTCCCCTGGGGTAAACAGTGGGGTACATGGGGGCTGCAGGTCAGGCAGCAGGTCTGTGAAGTCACCTGGGGATGATGAAGACCAGGCCGATGCATGAAGGGACATAAATAGAAAGCTAAAAAGCAAAAGAGTAGAAAGTGTTTATCAATTACAGTTGCATGGTTCTTTCAGAAATGAGGAAAGATGCTTTTTGTAGTAGAAGAGAGGTGGGAGGTGTTTGGGGAGTTAGGTATTTAATTTCATCCTTCTGATGTTAGAGATGCCAAGTCTCATTATCCATAGTCCCTTTTTACTTTGGGAACATAAAGGGTCAAAGCATCAATTGGTCCGTGGGCATAAGTAGCACTAATTTTACATAGGTAGCTTTGTGGATAGGTGAGAGCTTTGCCATCTTTGCTTTTTTAATATCTTTGATTAAAATACAATAAGAAAACTAGGTTAAATATGCATAGATAAGGCAGGAAAAAATAAAATCACGCTTAACCTTCAATACACGAATATATAATCCAGAATAAGGGAATTAATAATCCAATAAGAAATAATATCCTATATAATCCAGGTATTCAGGTTTATATAATTTCCTGCAATAACCTAATATGATAAGTCAATAAATCAGTTGGAGTGGAGCTCCAAAGGTCACACTTTAGAAGAATCAGCATTTACATAGTGCATTTCGTACACATTGTATCCTAAAGTGCTTAACAAGCATTGCGAGACTAGCAGAGAAGTGACTGAACATGTAGTGGTCACCATTTTCACATCAACACTCACACATAGCCGTGGATAACTGTATGAACTAATTTTGTGCGAAGGGGAATGTTGGCCAGGAGACGGGGGAAAATCCCTTGGGTTCTTTTACTTCCACCTGGACACCCACCAGGACAGTGACCAGAAATGGGCAGGAGGAACCTCAGTTTAACATCTTATCTGAAGGTTGGCATACCCCAACAGCACAACACCCCCCTAGTACTGCACTTGGGTGCCAGTGTTTAAGGTATGAGCCAAATCCAGCGTGGGACTACAACCCTCACCTCCTTGCTCAGAGGTGGATTTGCTACCAACCGAGCCATACTGACAGTTTAAGTGTCAGTTGCAATGTAACTGCAGGGTAGGTAATCATTCATTACATGCATTAGGGGTAATTAGACTGTAGTTACATGTTTGTTGCATGTAACTATATTGCAACTGCAATGTAACTATAGTGTAGTTAAGGAAACAAAGTGTTTCAGATCCAAAATACAATAGTTAATTTTTTTGAAGTAAAATAATTTAAAAATTAAATTCTCTGTAGGCTGTAGCCTAGGGTGTATCTTCAAATCAAGTGTATTCTAAATTACTATTTAGACATTATAGTATCTGCTAATAACTGTCATAGATTTCATGTACTTCATTTTTCTTTAACCATCACAAGGAAGTAAAGGTAATTATTTTGAGTTCTACGTTTCAATTCTGGCATCTGTTCTGTCTCAAAACTACTTTCAAAGGAATTCAAAGGTACAGTAGAAAATGTTCGGTTCAGTTGTTTGTTCATCTCAAATATTAAGTTCGATATAAAGTTCAAATGGGGAAATGCAAGAGCTGCAAGTTTGGTCCTAGCCAAGAATCGAACACCTTGTACTATAGGTGTATACTTCTCAGGCATTCTAGTGAACTTTTGGTGCTAAATACAAACCTTTGCTTGGCCCGTTGATGCAGTGATCATGCTGGTGACCCTTGACTTGGGAATGAATCTGGGTCATTGAGGGCTGGCTGGGGAAGGAGGATTGAGCATCACAGAAAACACTCATCTTCTGAAGGAGGGAGGGTGGCTGTTCTTACTATAATTCTGCAACCTGGTGACCACAGGGGCAGTGCAGCAGAGGGCGCCAAGTGAGAGGGGGAAGATGTTGGCCTGGGACCCATGCTGTGCTCATATTGTATGTGCACACAGGTTGGTGCCCCCTATGTACAGGCATCTTTCAGGGGCACCAGAGGAGAAAATGGAAATAGGCCCCATAGTGGCTGCCTGGGGATCCTGGTATATCTGAGCTGGCTTCCGCCTCCCTCCCTCCTGCCTGACACTGTGCGCATTCAAGAGGATATCTGTAGCCACTATAAGGAGCCTTGGCTCCTTGTGAAGGTCTATTTGACCTCAAAGGTTTAACCTCTGGTTCCTTAGAGAGCTGGAAAAGCTGGTCTGTTCCAGAACTCTAGGGGGAGGAGCCCACTGGCTGCAGCAGGAAGGCAGCAACTAGTTGCATTCAGTCTGAGGAGGTGCTTGTTAGGCAAGCTGTGCCTGCTCCCTTTGCCGAAGCTCTGTTCCAGTGAGTGCAATCCAAACTTAGGATATCATAGTGGCTGCCACTTGCTGAGAGCCCCAACGGGGGACACCCTCCCCATCTCCATGAAGGAGAAGCCAGAGAAGGACTGTTTGCTACAAAGAGAACATCAGGGCTTTGAAAATGGAATATCAAACAAAGGTGAACTTTATACCTTCCTAAAAAAGTGACAGAATCAGGCACCCAGAGGTGCCCCCCCACACCTGGCAGGTGAGAGGTAAAGTATGACCTGGTGAAGTAATTTGGCCAAGCACCCTTTTTCCCATGGGGTCCCTTCTGGGAGAGGATAGGAGGCAGCACCTGTGGCAGCCTAGGAATTTTAAAAAGGTGTGTGCCTCTCCTTGTCCTTCTAAATTGGGTTGGTAACCCACAGATATCCCCAAATGCGAGGACAAAGTCCAGGACTGTAATTAATTTTGACTTGGACTCTCTGCCCATCAGGGTCAGCACTTGGGAGAGAGTACAAGGTGGCATCAGTAGTTGTGTCGGATACCCAGGCGATGCCTACCTTCTCTTGCTGTGCAGACTGTGGGGCTTCCCACACTGGATTCATCCATTTGTTCTGGTTATGATTACTGGTGGAGCAAATGTAGATCTGAGTGCCTGGAGGCTGCTGCCCTAAGTCCCCACAAGGCAGGCAGTATGTCAACTCTGTCAAGTGAATGGTTGGATGGTGGAATTCCTTGGGCAGCTGTATGGAACCAAATGCCCCTTGCTTTGTCTGAAGTCTGACAGAATAAAGAATGAGTCAAATGGTATGAGTGAAAGAGTATAAAGTGCCCCTGAGAAGTGCTGGCCTGGTGGCGCAGAAGGCTGAGGCGTTGGATGCCTTACCTCGTGCCACACCGGTGACTTGGGTTTGGGAACAGACTTGGGTCACTGAGGAGCCAGCACGAGGGAGAGGGTGGGAGCAGAACTGAGCAGCTGGAAGGCAGCTCTCCTCTCCCAGAATGGTTGCTGCCCCCCCCATAGTCCTGCTGCCACCGGGTGGAGGTCTGGTGGTCAGCATAGGTGAAGAGGGTAACACGCAGTGGGAGGGCACCTTGGGACGTGGTGTGTGCATGCCTCCACATGCGTATACACGTCCGAGGTACGGGGATGGGCTATGGGGAGAAAACAGGGAAAGAAGCGCTACTATATATATATATATATATATATATATATATATAAAAAGTGCCCCTGTAATTCAACCCTTCGTAGGTCCAGATGAATATCCTAGACAATAAAGGAGATGAGTCTCCATATCACGTCTCAGTTACCAAGTTCTCAGTCAGATTAGGAAAGGTCTGGTTTGGAAAGTGTAAACTATAATTCTGGATTGTGGAGGGGGGAAGAGAGACAGACAGACAGACAGAGAGAGAGAGAGAGAGAGAGAGAGAGAGAGAGAGACAGACAGACAGACAGAGAGAGATATCAAAGTGTACCCAAGTGGGTTGACTGCAACCCCTACATCAATTCCAGACTTTAATATAAAGGGAATTAGAGTGCAGATGGACTATAAAGTGTATCTCCGCAATGGGACTAGTGAATCAGCAAGTGATTCATGCTGGGGAAGGCTGTACAGTCCAAATTTAAAGCATGCTACTGAATTCATATGCTCCTGTACTGGAAGAAAGAGATCCTGGTTAGACTTTATTACTGTTCTAGACATTCAGATGTTATGCTAGGGCCCTTTTGTTGTTGCTAACCCCTTGTTTTGCTGCTCTTCACTGTGTGAGAGTACCCGAGTGCCTGGGAGGTCATCTCAAGTCCCTTTTTTAGGGATGGACTCCAGAACTGGGTACAAGTGTGGCCTCACCAGCAACCTATACAGTGGCAACAGTACCTCTTCCGTTAGCCTTGCCAAAGACTGTGTTACACTGGCTGTTGTTACAAGCTCAAATGGGCAGATTGGGTGGACCATAGGCCCTTATCTGCCGACAGTGTCTATCTATCTATATATCTATGTTTTAAGGAAGTCACTGATGTTGACTCCTAGGTTCCTTTCCTCGGATGTCATGTCCAGTGTTCCCCCCATCCAATTCTCTGTTCTGATGTTTTTGTTCTGTAAGTGCATAACTTTACACTTTTTGGCATTAAATTTCAGCTTCCAGACGTTGGACCAATTTTGCAGCCTTTGTAGGTCTTTCTGCAACTCCCTTATCACCCCCATGTTGTCAGCCTTACCAGAGAGCTTAGTGTCATCTGCAAACAGACACAGCCTACCCTAGATTAGCTGATTCCTGCTTTTCTAGTGGAATACTTACTCCTTATTTTGTCCTGCCCCCCTTCCCCACCCAGGCCTCCTTTAAATACACTTCTTGCCCCTTCTTTCTCTGACAGCTCCTATCTCATTGGTTCACTTACCCAGCGTTCCAACTGACCTGCTGTTAGGGCAACTAGTGTTAAGTGAGCTAGGTTTGTGCTTACTGCTGTACTATCTACCTTGCACTCTCTACTCTGCTTGCTTATCCGCTATCCCTCCCTTTCCACACTTGCTCCTCTCTAATCACTTTGGTACCTGGGATATTGCAACACCTTAACTCCTCACTTCTCCAGTCTACCTACTTACCTTGCTTTTCAAGTATTTCTACCCAATTTTTAGCATCTCAGTCAGTGACCTGACTAGTCATTTGCTTCTTTCTCTGGGTCAATTATCCAATTTTATGCCTTTAACAATTTCAGAGTCCAGTGGATAGCATGAGCCTCTGTCCCATCTTGGTCCCTATTTCCCCCTGCAGTACACCAGTTTCTCTGACTCTTGCACATATTTCAGAACAGCTTGTAATGAAACGACACACATTATTATTTGTCCTTGCATCCACACTGCCACTGCTTCACCTATCACTGTCAACTGTACCCAGAGCTGCATCAGCTCTCCCTCACTTCATACCCAATGATTTTTATTTTTCTAACCTCCTTTTGGTGCCTGTCCCTAACTGTGTCACCACTCTGCTACTATTAAATAGGACATGGATCCTTATGATTGCACATGTCCATAAAAAGAATTGTTCCCTTCGTTTACATACCCTATGCCCCTTCCTGCACAATAAGCTGTGGTATCTACTTCTTCTGGCCATACTGCTATCTGGCAAAGTTCAGCTAAACCCTGGTCCAGTAAACTGCATAACCAATCCCAGTAAAAATACCAAAAGTCTTATAGTTGCTCACCATAACATTAGGAGCCTTGAGAAAAACTTTGCTGAACTAGAAGCCTGGACCTCCCTCTACAAGCCTGATGTAATTTGCCTTACTGAAACCTGGCTTAAATCATCCACCCTGACTCACTGTGCTCCATTCCATCCTATAATCTCTTGAGACTTGAACGACCCCCTCCAAAAAGAGGGGGTGGCACAGCGGTCTATTTTAAAAATCACCTCCAGTTTTCTGACATCAACTCACCCCCCTCTTAATCACTGTGAAGCGCTTCATACGCTTCTCACTCTCTGCACCAAAAAATTACATATTGTCTGTGTCTATAACCCCCCCAAGAGTGGCCATGAAGGACTGGAGGAGCTGTTGGATCAAACCGCCCTTCTCTCTGGGAGAAATGACGTTCTTATCCTTGGTGACTTTAACATAAACTGGCTGGGTAGCTCCCAAGCCACATCCCTGTCCAGTATACAAAGTTTTAACATGCACCAGCTAATCTTAGAACCTACCAGAACTGTCCCTCACTCTAACATGAGCACACTGCTTGACTGGTTAATGACTAACCATCCTGAACACATAGGCGTCTCAGGTGTGCTAGCTGATGCAATCATTGGCTATTCTCCTACTTTCTGTATCTGGGGCAAAGGGAGGCCAGTACAAACGAAGCCCCGATTCATTACCTTTCATAATTATGCAAATTTCAACTCCCATGCTTTCTTCAAGACATTGCTAGTACTGACTGGTCTTCTCTTCTAGGATCTAGAGATGCTCAGTTTTCTCTTATTATCTTGCTGCCCCACTTCCTAGCGCTGCAGGACAAGCACTACCATCTTGTAACACGCCAAGTAAAAAACAGACAAACCCGGTGACTAAAATCTGGCTTGTTCGGTAAGCTATGTCAAAGAGATAAATGTTGGCACTGTTACAAGAGCTCTGGTCTAACAGCTGACCTAAACACTTACTGAGCTCTGCGAAATTCCTGTAAAAAGGATATCAAACAGGCCAAAAGCTCCTACTGCAAAGATCTTTTAATGAACCTTACGGTGATTCAAAAAATTCTGGTCCCAAATTAAGTTCTTCATGGGCTCGAACTTGTCCTACACCCCCAACAACATGTCACTTAATGGCGCCCACTGTAACAATCCATGGACTATTGCTAATTTTTTCAATAAGCAATTCTCTGACCTAACAAAATACACCTCCTCTTTCCCAGTCAAAACAAACCTATGCACTCCAACAAATGTTACTCAGCCAAAATTTTTCTCTAAGTCTGTCTCAAGATGTGAGGTACTAAAATTGCTTAACAACATCTCTGAGCATGTGGCTGCAGGCTCTGACAGTCTTGAGCCCAAGCTATTAAAACTAGCTGCACCATTCATAGCTGCTTCCCTAGCTAAGATCTTTACTCTCTCATTGTGCCAGAGTCACGTCCCTGATATATGGAAGATGGCTAGGATAACCCCTGTTTTCAAAAAAGGTGACCCTAAAGACCCATCTAACTATAGACCTATAGCAATCCTGTCTGTTCTTAGTAAAATTCTTGAAAAACTCGTAGCCACTCAAACCATAGACTTTCTCCTGAAATATGACCTTCTAACTCCTGCTCAGCATGGCTTCCGAAAGGGACATAGTACCGCTACTGCTTTACTCAAACTTACATCTGATGTCCTAGTGGCCATGGACTCTACTTTTCTCACTGGGGCTATTTTCATTGATATGGCCAAGGCGTTCAATCTTGTTGACCACTCCATCCTCGTTGCCACACTTTGATCTCTAGGCTTTTCGGCAAATGTTGTAAATTGGTATGGTAGTTACTTATCAAACAGAACTCAAATTGTAAAATATAACTCTACCCTTTCTGACAAGTCTACTATTAACATTGGAGTACCCCAGGGGTCCATACTAGGTCAGTTGCTCTTCTCTAGTTTCATAACTAGCATTACCTCTAACCTTATGAAGACTGCCTCCCTGTTGTATGCGGATGACATTGTCCTGTACTCTAGTGCTAAAAGCATTGATGACATTAATCAACGACTCTCCCATGACTTTCAACTCATCCAGCAGTGGCTTGATTGTGACAAAACTAGTCTTAAATGAGTCAAAGACCCAAGCTATGTTATTTGGCTCGAACTGTAAACTCAAACACACCTAACACAATTTTAAAGTCTCCACCTTAAGTGGCACATCCATTGGGGTGCTGAACTCTTATTTAAATATCTGGGGATCACTCTGGACCCCTCACTAAATTTCGATATCCATATTCTACGGACCTGCAAGTTGGTCAACACTAAACTTGGTATTGCCTATTGAACCAGCTATGCTCTAACCCTCCGCTAGGCTTGCCATAGCCTGTGGGATACTCCTGCCCTCACTTACCTACCGGGTTGCCACCTTTACCTCCATGTGTAAATCAAGTCTTCGAAAATGGGATGCCACCTACAATAATATCTGTCGCTATGCATCCTCCTCTCATTGGCTGAAACACCACTGCCTCCTTTATTCAGACCTTGAATGGCTTCCTCCTCACTTGTCAAGATCATATGCTTTTGGCTCCATTATTGACAACATTATTAGATCGCAAATTTCCAAGCCCCTAGCGGATCGCTTTCAAATTCAGGAATCCATCTATGACCTATGCTCTGCAGATTATGCCCTCTTTGTGTCCCTAGACATACTACCTCAAAAGACGTTAGTGCTTTTGCCTGTCATGCTCCTCCCACTAAATATTCACCAGGCCTCATTCCATGTCTCTTTCAAGAAGGAACTATAAAACCAACTCATCCCGTCCTGCCAATGCTCCTGTTTTAAACCACCTTAGATCTTTTGACCCTAGACTCTGCATCCCTTGCCTATATTAGATTTTCCTCCTCAACAATCTGCACTTACCTGCAGCCTGTTTGGCTTACCTCCTCTATATTACTGTCTCACACCATCTTCCTTGACTGTATTTTCTTACTCTGTTCTACCCTCCTATTTCTATCTACCCTACTCCTATTTTTCCTCTAAATTGTTTCCCTTCTATAACTATAGTATTACTGATATTGTTGTTTTTCCTCCTCATTCCAACATTTGGTCTATTTTTGCAATGTTTTATTTCAATTTTGAAATGCTATTTTGTCTTTATTTTCTGTATATTTCTGTAATACTATATTTATATTTTACCTGTGTTATTCCTCCTTACCTGATTGTACAAATGTCATTGACAATTTCTAAAAACCGTATGTAATTGTATCTTATGTTTTGTTTCTGTACCCTCCCGGGTCGTGCCTGAAAATAGTCATTGTTATGGCTAGCGCACCTACCCGGTAAACAAAAACTAAATAAAACAAATAAATAAATAGATTCCCTCTCCCACATCACGGATGAACATATTGAAGAGGCCTGCACCCAGAGCAGATCTCTGTGGTAAATCACTGGTAACCTCTCTTTACTCTGATCTGGCCCCATTCCCCACAGCTCTGTGCTGCCACCCCTTCAGCCAACTCACTACCCACTTTACTATTTCCTTAGCTTTTCCCAGATCTCCATCTTCTTCAGCAGCCTTCAATATGGCACCGAGTTGAATGCCTTGCTGAAGCTGAAGTAAAGCTATAACATGGCCCTTATCAACTAGCTTGGTTACCCAGTCAAAGAATACTATCAGGTGTGCCTGACAAGACCTCCCTGATACATATCTGTGCTGCTTATTATCCTGAAGTCTGTTTTAATCCAGGTATTCCACTAGATCTTCTGTGACTAGTGTCTCCATCAGTTTCCCTGCCACAGAGGTAAGGCCAATGGCCAATAGTTTTCTGGCTGCTCCTTATTCCCTCCCTTGTGTAGTGGAACCATGACCGCCATCCTCCAGTTCCTGGGACCCACCCCTTGCTGCATAGAGCTATTGAATAGTCCTGCCAGGGGTTCAGAAAACACCAATGCCCATTCCCTTACCACCGTTGGATGCTTCCCATGCAGCCCCAGGGCCTTGTTTAACTTTAGGGCTGCTAGCCTCTTTTTGAGTTTTCACCAGTAAATGTCTGCAGTTTCATTTTCGGGACCCCTCTATCAGCTGCCTTTATGCTGCTTTCCTGCAAGGGCCTGCTATTCTCCCTAGTGAATACTGAACAGAAGTAGTCATTTAGCAACACTGCTTTCTGCCCATCCTTCTCTATTACTCCCCCTCCATTGGCCCAACAATCTCCCTCCCATCTTTCTTTTTTCTTATGTATCTAAATGTAACCCCTCACCCCTGCCTTTTTACTAAAACGACAGGTGGCATGCTGTTGGCGTTGGCAGCAATACCTGGTGGGGACCTGGGTTCAGGGAGGATGAGGTTACCTGGCACAAGGAACCTAGGTTTGGCTACTCTGCACAGGGGCACCCAAGTAAATCCAAATACAAGAAGCAATAACTGTAATGTCCAGAACCAGGATTGGGATTTTTCAGTGTGGCTTTATTCAAAACTAGCTGAAACATGACAAAGCATTGATGGTCCCCCAAGGGGCTACGTTCACTGTATATGCAGATAGAGAATACAAGGTGGTCCACTTGAGGAATGAACCCATTTTTACTATTGTCTGGCTCTGGACTCACCAGGCACTCAGCCCGGACTTGCATGCGCTTTGGATACACAGCCCGACTGGCCTGGCTCCCCTGCCGGCCACGTGACTAATGGTCCATTTGAAGAATGGACCCAAACTTTACTTGGAGAGACTCCCATCAAACAAGGAATATATTTTCCCATCCTGTGGCTCCCCACACCACTTAGAGTCTGTGACTCCTCGAGAGATTTTCAAGTTGCGACCCACGTCTGGGTACCCACCTCATCACTGGCCAGGCGCATGAGGCAAGTAGCAATTCACAGAAGAATCCGAGAGGTGGACCTGGTTACTAAAGATGGGGTGTTCCACCTCCAGCTCCTCAGCCCATACCCGGCCATTTCTCTGGACAAACAGAAACTTAAACTTTGAAAATGTAGATTAAACGGTGGATGACCTGACGCACCCCCTCTACAGCATTACTTGAAATCCATTAAAACTTTAGACTTTTTGACTGCTCCATTTGTTTGTCCTAGTAAAATAGTCCTCCCAAATAGCAGTCCACACCCCAACTTTCTTTATATTTCCAAACTGATGAAACAATTTGTTTGCCCCTTCAAATAGAGCAAAACACTCACCCTTTCGTTGCAGGTGCCCCACAGGCGAAGTACCACTTCTTTCACTGTTATACAAGAACAGAAACTGTAAACAGGCAGCTTTCTTCTATAGTGGAAATAGGGGATTGCCCCTGGAATCCACAGAGGGACTTTTCTTTTCCACACCCGGAGGAGGGGCACTGAGACCTGGACAGCGGTCTCCACCACTTTCAAAAGGTAAACAGGAACACACTTCCTTCTCCAACAGAAGGTAAACAGAAACTGAACTTGAAAACTCCCAAAGTTCTAATTCACTCCCTGTGCTGCAGATTCCAATGTGGCTTATGCAGCTGCGACAGTCCTATGGTGATGTCATCTCTCAAGTCTCAGCTGTGACTGAGAACAGAGTGAGACAGTGTGAAACCCATTTAACTGGAGTTTCACAAGGCCCTTCCCTGCCTACCACTAGGTCTTGCGAGGTACTAGTAACCCTGGTAACAGGGGTTACACTGGCCCTTGACCAGGAATATTGTCCCCGGTCATTATGCACCCGGCCTTAGGCCATCCCACCCTATGTGCTACCTGCGGAGGGGGTGATCAGGCCCCTCCTCACAAGCACAGGCAGGCAACACTAAGGGCCTAGAGGCCTGTAGCTGACATATCAGCCTCTACTCTATCCACTTACTATGGACACCTAGTGGCTCTGGTAGAACCATCCAGAGCATAGCCCTGATAGATCAGTACTGCAGTCCCTACGGCCGTTCAGGACCACAGCCTGTCTATCCCCCCTAACCCTCTAGGGAAAACCTATCTGCCTCTAACATAATATCCCAAACAAAAACAAAACCCAGGGACCTCCCCGACCTTGGGCAGCCTGCAACTACAAAACAGCACTTTAACATCTACACAATAAAGCACTGACGAGGAACTCCGATGAGCCCCTCCTCCTCTTCTTGTCTTCTCTTCTGTCTTCCCAGGAACACCTGTAAGAAAAAGACAAAACAAAGCACACTCCTAATCTGCATACACAGTCTACCTAAAACAACAACCCCTACCATACAAAAAAACCCACTGAACAATCCCAAAAAAGATTTTTTTTAGAAAAAGGTAGAAAACACAGTATTTACATTAGAGTACAATAATGACATTATTTACAATACACATTTGGGGGGATGGAGTGCCCTAAAAGTCCCAACTAGTGACCACAAGGCCCAAAGGCTAGTCCAATAAAGAGTCTTTCCTGGGCCGGAGCCCTGTGAAACACAGTTCTAAAAGGCCAAAATCCCAAAGAGAAGAGTCTTTGCGGACAGTTCACACATTTTTGGAGTCTGTAGTGTAGGGTGTGTACTGCAATGTCATAAAGATAGAAAAAGGTTGTTTTCGGACTTACCAACCACTTGAAGTATACGAACAGCACCAACCTTATCCCTGACGAAGACTCTCCCTGGCAGCATTTCTTCTGATACAGCTGGTCGGACATCTTCCGGGAACTACAGGAGTGCACATCTGGAAACAGCTGGGCTGATGTCATCTCTGGAGAAAGAACCTTAGAACAGGAATAAAAAGAAAAACAGCTGGTCCGACGTCATCCGATTACCAGGCGATGAACAGGAAACAGCTGGGCTGGTGTCCTCTCTGGATCTGAAGTCATCCGGTGGGCCAGTAGATGATTGCTGAACAAGACAGTACACTGTAGACTGATGAATGTGGAGCACCCAAGTCCCTGGTTATTCATATTGGTGGATCAATAAGGGCACTTCACAGTCTGTTGCAGCAGTATTGACTACCACTGCTCAGCTCTCCATTTTGTAGGCACGGGCTTAATTACTGGGAGGTCCTTGCACTGAGGCCAACAGTACCGGGGGTCAAGGGCTTGAATTATTACCCCATCTGGGCGAACATAACTCACACAGTGGGAGACTTCACGTCCCTCTCCGTCCACTATTCTTGCTCTGTCCATAAACAGTGTCCTGCCTCTCTTCCACTGTGTATACTTTTCGTGGAACAGTCTATTCTTTACATGCTGGTTGGCCCCAGGATGCACATGTTTCATTGCTTCATCCCAGATCCAGGATTTCCTGCAGTTCTCAATCTCCTCCCAGACTCTCCGAGGAAAGGTAGGAAAGGTCATACCATAGATTTCATTGGCCTTTCTATGAACAGTCTCTCCTCTTTACTTGCTTTGGTCAATCTGGACCGCTGGCCTGGCTTGAGGTGGCCAGTCCTGGTTCTGCCAGCGCATCCTCAAAGAAATTAAAACGGATCCCTGACTTCTTCTTCTTGTAAAGCCAGGCAGTGGCATCACCACCTTCTTCAACACATTCCTCCGAGGCAAGATCTTGAGGCTGTGTAACCGTTCCTTTCTCACAAGGCCACATAGTTTCCCCCTCATCTTCCTCTTCACAGAGGATCTGAGCTCAGGAGTGAGCAGTCGTTCTCACCCCCGAGACTATCCATTCATCACTAGGAGCGGAGGTCGACACTTCCCATTCAAAGGCCTCCCGCATCTCATCTTCACCTAAGAGACTTGGGCTAGGCCCCCCCACCCAGGGGTCTATTGATGCTTTATCCGAACTTTCCTTCTGAGATCCAGCATCCAAAACTTCAATTTCAGATTCAGTCTCTAATTCTGCACCCTCTAGCTTTGTGCCACACTTCCCCGAGGGACCTTCTTCCACAGGCTCCACCTGATGCTGTGTGCTGCCAACTGCAGATTCCTGAATTTTTGTCCACATGGGAGCCAAACGAATTGGAGGCGCTTTATACAAGCCATATTTTTGAAGACATCCAGCACAGTGAGGAATCATGAAGACATCCCTTCCAGCACTCAAGCACATCTGGCATACACGCACTGTATAATTAGGAATTGCCACATCAGGAGGCAGTTGCTCTCCATAGCACCACTTTTCAATATCTCTCAGTCTATTTACTGCTGCTGTTACTGCAACCCAGGCATGATCTGGGTAACAAGCTGGCCCTGAGGCCATGACTGCAGAAAAATAAACAAAATTCACTGTAACTGAAAGTCCCACCTTAATGAACACACTCTGTAGCTTTAAAATGGCTCCTCTGCTGCTGTGTTTACTTTACTACCCCACCCTGTAATGGCGGCAGCACTCCTGTGCATCAACATTTAGACTCTGGGTCAAGCCCCTGCACACCAGATTTACATCAGCTACTGATAACTTTTACTCAAACTGCACAACTTGCTCTGATCTGGCTTTAAACACACATTTACAGGATTTTCCTTGGACTTTTCACATGCTGGTAACATTCATTTTGTTTACAGTCCCTTAAAAACTTCAGGTTTCAGCACAGGATTGCCTGCTTCTACTAGTGTTGCACTTTTTACAACCCACAGTCTCTCTCTGGCTGCAAACTTTAAACTGAGGCTACTTTCATTGCTATGCACAAATTCAATGGCTTTACAGACTTGCACTTGCCGTCAGGACATCACACAGTCGCTACTTGCAAAGCGACTATACTGCTGCACACACATTTTATATGGCATTAATGAAAATCACTGATTGAGCAGTTTTAAATTGTTTACTCACTGTTATTTGTAGCAACTTGCTGCGATGGGGTAAAACGTCCTGCAGCCAGATTTTTGAAGGCCTCGGAAGGCTAATGGGCGGGCAGTCTCCGCGATCATCATTTTAACCACAAAATCCACTAATTCCACAATCGATTTGCGGGTTGAGCCCGATTTTAAACTTAAAAGTCACTTTTTGAACTGTTTCACAGCGCTTTGAATCCTCGCGACGCACCTCCACTGCCAGTACATGCACTACTCTCTGTCTCCCTCTCGAATGCTGAGGCAGTCTCAGAAGAGCTGGCTGAGGAGCGGGACTAATGGCAAACTGACCAACCACACGACGCCATGCAAATGAGCCTCTTCTTCCTCGCGAGGGCTCCTCTCCTCACGGCGATCGTCAAGCAGGCAAATTTAAACTGTAAAATGCACTTTTTTTTTTCTCAACTGACTCCATGGCGGGAGCCCATTTCAACCATGTAACATTGCCATTAACTCTGCAGTCTCTAGCTTTGCACAGAAAGCATTTCCAACGTCCAGGGCATAATTTCTCTGTTGCTACCCCTAGTTTTCCATACTTTCCTTCACAGAATTTATTTTAAAAGCATTTCCAACGTCCAGGGCATAATTTCTCTGTTGCTACCCCTAGTTTTCCATACTTTCCTTCACAGAATTTATTTTAAAAGCATTTCAAACGTCCAGGGCATAATTTCTCTGTTGCTACCCCTAGTTTTCCACACTTTTCTTCACAGAATTTACTTTAAAAGCTGACAAAAACGCTGTAAATAATTTTGATGATGCAGGACAAGGGCACACTCTTTGGCTTTACAGCTCCTTGGTAAACAGTTGGCATTTTTTAAACAGCAGCACAAGATTCATGGCACACAGCCAACACACTAGGGAAATTGCTTCAACTTTTTGGGCTACCGACTGTCAGATAGCCAAAACGCTAGCCCACTTGCCCAAGCACCTTCCTTCCTGAACAAATCCAAAGCGGTGCCTCCATTTTTGTAACCCCTCACCCCTGCCTTTTTACTAAAATGACAGGTGGCATGCTGTTGGTGTTGGCAGCAATACCTGGTGGGGACCTGGGTTCGGGGAGGATGAGGTTACCTGGCACAAGGGACCTAGGTTTGGCTACTCTGCACAGGGGCACCCAAGTAAATCCAAATGCAAGAAGCAATAACTGTAATGTCCTGAACCAGGATTGGGATTTTCAGTGTGGCTTTATTCAAAACTAGCTGAAACATGACAAAGCATTGATGGTCCCCCAAGGGGCTACATTCACTGTATATGCAGATAGAGACTACAAGGTGGTCCACTTGAGGAATGAACCCATTTTTACTATTGTCTGGCTCTGGACCCACCAGGCACTCAGCCCGGACTTGCATGCGCTTTGGATACACAGCTCGACTGGCCCAGCTCCCCTGTCGGCCACTTGACTGATGGTCCATTTGAAGAATGAACCCAAACTTTACTTGGAGAGACTCCCATCAAACAAGGAGTATATTTTCCCATCCTGTGGCTCCCCACACCACTTAGAGTCTGCGACTCCTAAAGAGATTTAATTTCTTACTTCCTTCGGACTTCCATCAAACAAGGAGTATAATTTCCCATCCTGTGGCTCCCCACACCACTTAGAATCTGCCACTCCTAGAGAGATTTTCAAGTTGCGACCCACGTCTGGGTACCCATCTCATCACTGGCCAGGCGCGTGAGGCAAGTAGCAAATCACAGAAGAAATCTGTAGAGGTGGACCTGGTTACTAAAGATGGGGGATGTTCCCACCTCCAGCTCCCACAGCCCATACCCGGCCATTTCTCTGGACAAACAGAAACTTAAACTTTGAAAATGTAGATTAAACGGTGGATGACCTGACGCACCCCCTCTACAGCATTACTTGAAATCCATTAAAACTTTAGACTTTTTGACTGCTCCATTTGTTTGTCCTAGTAAAATAGTCCTTCCAAATAGCAGTCCACATCCCAACTTTCTTTATATTTCCAAACTGATGAAACAATTTGTTTGCCCCTTCAAATAGAGCAAAACACTCACCCTTTCGTTGCAGGTGCCCCACAGGCGAAGTACCACTTCTTTCACTGTTGTACAAGAACAGAAATTGTAAACAGGCAGCTTTCTTCTATAGTGGAAATAGGGGATTGCCCCTGGAATCCACAGAGGGACTCTTCTTTTCCACACCCCCCCAGAGGGAAGGTGCACTGAGACCTGGACAGCGGTCTCCACCACTTTCAAAAGGTAAACAGGAACACACTTCCTTCTCCAACAGAAGGTGAACAGAAACTGAACTTGAAAACTCCCAAAGGTCTAACTCACTCCCTATGCTGCAGATTCCAATGTGGCTTATGCAGCTGCGACAGTTCTATGGTGATGTCATCTCTCAAGTCTCAGCTGTGACTGAGAACAGAGTGAGACAGTGTGAAACCCATTTAACTGGAGTTTCACAAGCTGCCTTCCCTGCCTACCACTAGGTCTTACTGGGATTCTGGTAACCCCGGGTAACAAGGGGGTTACATAAAGAATTGGCTTTACCTGCTTTGACTCCCTCTGCAATACGTAGCTCCATACCTGCCTTTGTGATCCTGACTGCCCTCTTGGCCTGTCTAGTTTTCTTCTGGTACTTGTCCAGTTCTTCATACCCCTGCTTTTCTTTGTACCTTGTAAAGGCTGTCTTTTTAGCTCTCACTGCTTCCCTGACCCTTTTAGAGAACCAAATTGGTCCCTTATACTTGTTTCTCTTGATAACTCTTCTCTTGCATGTTCCTGTTGCCTCAAGAATGGCCCCTTTTAAAAAAACATCTTTCCTCCCCTGCTCTGATGCTGTCTACCCCAGCTTATCTATCCAGCACAGTTTCCCTCTTATGGTTGAAATCTGTCCTCCTGAAAGTCTAGCACATCAGGCTTAGACATGGACTTCAGGTGCCCAGGGCCACCTCTAAGCATATAGTATTGTGGTCTCTGGACCCCAATGGTTCTCTGACTCATACTCCACCTACTCTTTCTGAGCTGGAGAGTAACCAGCCAGTCAATCCTTGACTGCTGCTCATGAACAAAGAGCACATACAGGTCATACCAGGGAGCCACTGGGTAGAAGTGATCATCGTTCGGTGTGATTCCAGCTGGATGTGAGTAGGGAAAGTGTCCCCACTAGGATCAAAATCCTGGACTTTAGGAGGGCAGACTTTAGGAGAATGGGAGAAGTACTAAAAAGGCATCTGGCAAAAATTACAGTGACCTATGGAGGTGGACCAAAAATTGGCCCTTATTAAGGAAGGCTTAAGGGCTGCAATGGAGGAGTGGCTAAATACAAGAGAAAGAACTCAAAAGTCAAAACACTTAGCTGGTACAGCTATGAAGTGGCCCAGGTAGTGAGGAATAAGAGGCTGGCCTATAAGAAATTCAAGAAGACTGTGACGGGGTTGAATAAGGCCCTGCCCCATTTGTTATGCAGAAGGAGTTTAAATGCAAGGATCTGTTCTTTCCACTCCTTTTCTGTCTCTTCTCTGTCTGGTTGCGCAACCAAATATTCTTGAGAGACCTGGGAACTGATCACTCTGACAGTTTCACAGTTCTCTGCCTCTTGCTATCTCTCTGCCTTCCCTTGCTTTTTCTGTATTTTCTTCCCCCTTGCATATCTGCAGTTATAAAAATATATGTGAATCTTTGTGTGGAAATGCCACTGATAGTAGGATCGCTTTATTTCAAAAATGTATACAGTTATGTTGTACTGTTGAAATGATTGCAAAAAGCTATTTGGAAATCAGGGAGTTAACCTGAGATGCAGTTTTTTAAGCCTTTTGCAGAACTGTAAACAAGAGGTCAGTTCTGGGTCACTATGTTCTTTTTGCTTCACCTGCATTGAAACTTGCAAGAACATTCTGTGAGAAGCAGGCTCTGTTAACAAGTTCCCAAAGACTTATAAAAAGAGCAGCAATGCTTCTGCTAGAGACAAGGAGAGTGACAGACTGAGAGACTGAAACTTGAAATTGAGATACCCTTGGAAGAAAGACTTTGGGTGGGATATTCAAAGGGGTTGCGCATGGTGAAACAGTGTTGCACCATGCACAACCCACTGATGTGCCCTGGCATGAATTTCAAAGGTGGAAGTTGCGCTGCGCAAATCCTGATGCGCCGGAGCGCACTAGTGATGTATGTGGCTCAAGTTCGGGGGGGGGCGTGCCATGCATATTCAGCATATCCTGATATTCAGCCCGGGATGTGCGGTGCATATGCAAGCGCACACCCACCTTGCGCTGCACAGGAAGGGTGCAAAGATTTGCCCATAAAAAGAAAAGAAAGAGCAAGGCCTGGCCACCCACAGGTGAGCTGCCACATTGCAGAGTGCAACACGGCAGCCGCCAGCTGTGGGTGGCCACCCGACCTCCTGAGCCAAAGTCCAGGCGTCGTTGCCCCCACACTCGATCGCGGACTTTTGTAAACTGTAATAATCCCTGGTGGTCCAGTGGACCTGCTCCCCAGCCCGATCACAGGCTTAAATATAAATAAATAATCCCTGGTGGTCTAGTGGACCCATTCCCCAGCCCGATTGTGGACTTAAATATAAATAAATAATCCCTGGTGGTCCAGTGGACCTGCTTCCAAGCCCGATTGTGGGTTTACGTATACGGAGAAATCCCTGGTGGTCCGGTGGACTCGAACCCCGGCCCGATCGTAGGCTTCAGAAAATGTAACATCCCTGGTGGTCCAGCGGTCCCCCCACTCAGACCCATCACCCTGCTCCCTCCAGGTCAGCAGGAAGCAGCTCCCCACCCGCAACGCCCGGCTGCATGCCGACTGACAGCGGCAATAGCACGGCTGTACACCCATTGGCCTGACTGCGTGGTTATCGGTGTGCAGCCATGTTTGCCACAGTCCCAAATTGTGAATAAACCATTCACATTTCGGGACTGTGTAGTACAGTATGGTCTGCACACCCAGTGGCCCAATGGGCATACAGCCGTACTGTACGCTGTCAGTCAGTGGGAGGCCAGGCGGCTTGCGGGTGGGGAGCTGCCGCCCACAGCTGACCAGGGTGGGGAGTGGGGTGGCAGGTCTGAGCAGACGGGTGGGGAGGGGGGACTGCTGGACCACCAGGGACATCATGTTTTCTGAAGCCCGTGATTGGGCTGGGGTTCAGGTCCACCGGACCACCAGGGATTATTTATTTCTATTTAAGCCCATGATCGGGCTGGGAAGCAGGTCCACTGGACCACCAGGGATTTTCTTTATTTACAAAGCTCACGATCAGATGTTGCGGAGCGATGACGCCGAGGGGCAGGGGCGACGGTCCCTGACGGCTGAAGCCTGGCAGGGCGGCAGGTGCAAGTCACCAGGGATCGGTGCACTTGCATGCAATGAAGATAATGACATGCAATGGCCCCATTTGCACTTTGCATTTATAATGGCCTCATTTGCATGCTGCTCATATCTGAATATCGCTTCTTACTGCGGCTAGCCGCAGCTTGCACTTAGAAGCATGCAGTCTCTGCCTCAACCGCCACTCTGCGCTTGGCTCAGTGCCACTGTGCCTGGTGCAGTGCCACTGCACAGTGTGCAGTGCAGGTGCCCCCAGTGCCATATTCAATGGTGCTGAGCCATGGCGCAGCGCCATTGAATATTGCCTAGTCCATGCCCTGGCGCAGCCCAATTGCGCTGTGCCCGGCTTGCACCCCTGCCTGACACATTTCTGAATATCCCACCCTTTGTTTTCTCTGTTTGCACTGTCTTTGTAAATAGTTACACTGAATAATTTTTATTTTTTATTTTGCTGTTATTGAGAAAAATATAATGCTATTTGCGAATTTTGAAACTGCTCCTGGTTTTCCTATGCTTCCTGACCTGTGCCTCGACAACAGATGGTGCCAGACTCAGAGGGATTTACGCCGTGCATACTCTAAGCCAGAAGTTTTGTGTGTGGGTACTAGACCTGGTTCCAGGCAAGCATAGCAGAAAGGTATGGATTCTGCAGCAGCAAGTCCAAGAGTGATTGCCAGAATAATGGCAGGCAAACTAGCAGAGACAGAAGTCCAAGCTGAGACTGTACAGCCAGCACCTGCAATGGAAAAAAAAGAACAGGCAGTGACAGAACCTGAAAGCCTAACTGCCTTTTTCAAATGGTGGGCTATACAACAAACAGAGACAGAGAAACAGAGAAGAAAGGAGATGCAGCAAAGAGAAAAATAAATTCAACTTTTAGAGGCACAGAGAAAAGAAGAAATGCAACAACTTGAGAAGCAGAGAAAAGAAGAGATGCAGCAATGAATGGATACTGGTAATCATACTGGTATAGACAGAAGGAGGCCATTTGCCCATCTAGTCTGTCTACCCATATAGACAGATCACAGGTTCCCATTATAGAGTAAGTGCTTATCAAGTTTAGTTTTAAATGTCTTTATTTTTGTACTTGTGACTATCTCAGCTGGTAGTGTGTTCCAAGTCCTACCTACCCTCTGTGTATATGTAGTTAATCTCATTGTTTTTACATTGATCAAGTTGCAAGCTATCAAAGCTGGAGGTTCTGGCACAGGTCCAGCAGAGCAACACAACACAAACAACTTAAAATACCTCAAACTTACAAAGTTGTGTCCCTCGGATGATATCGAAGCATACCTGACAACTTTCAAAAGGGTTGCCACAGCCTGCCAGTGGCCAAAACAGCAGTGGGCAATAAGACTGGTACCTTAACTGACAGGGAAAGCCCAACTTGCTTACAGCAATATGGACACTGCACAGAAAGAAAACTATGACCTGGTATATCCTGAAAAGGTATGACATCTCAGGAAAGACATACAGGCAAAGATTCTGGTCCCTGAAGTATAACTCAGTCGACAGTCCTCGAAAAGCCTCCACCCATCTAAGAACTCCTTATGAAATGGCTCCAACCAGCGGGCAAAACACTCCCACAGATCATCGACACATTTGCAATGGAGCAATTCTTCAACATCCTGCCTACAGATGTACAGCTTCGGGTAAAAGAACACTGACCAGAAAGTGGGAAAAAGGCTGTTTCTTTGGCTAAAGACTACCAAATGGCCAGACAGATGCCACAGCAGTGAGGTAACAGCCAAGCTCCGGTAAGACACTCATTTTCCTATTTAAACTCCAAGGGTGATGTAACCCCTAGGAGGCACTACCCCTGCCTGCATGACCAGGTGCAGGTTGAGGGGCTTGGGTACTGAAAACAGGTGCCTCCACCCAGAGGACAGGATTAGTGGCAGTGTATCTGACCTGGGTACAGCCCTCCGGGACACTGTTACCCCTCTCTTTTCCCTTTAGTGGCCTAAATGGTTCACAGAATACACAATTGCAATTGACACCCGACAACAGTTTTAACCCCACACTTGTTGCACTTAGCCACCAGGGCTAGTTCAGCTGGCTCGGCCCTGGAGACTCTCTGTAAAATAAGATTTAGCACAACAACCAGCAATAGTTCAATGCTGTTGGTACAGAGGTACACCACAACCAGTTTCAATGCAAAAGGATTTAGATCTGTTTTATTTAAGGGGCAGTAACAAGGAAGGGGGCAAAACCTAATGGTGGATTCAAGATCTGAAAGGTTCAGGTTATAAGGCATGCACTTAAAGGTCCCTGTAGCACAGTCACACACATCCTGGGTACCCAGTTGGAACTACAGGCTAGCCAGAAGTGTTGCCTGGGGTAGGCAAGCATTTCAGCTGGTTGGGGCCTTGTGATGGAAAGAAACACATGCATGCACTTTAACACACAATTTGTAATCCGGAGACAGATGGCTCAGGCCAAAACGATTAGCAACAACAATTAAATCAGTTGACACACTTTGATTTGAGCTTTGTCGAGGGGAACTACCCTGGTGTTTACTCATGCTACCCAGTACAGGATGCAGGATGGATGAAATGGAGACCTCAGGATGAAGAACTGGATTGCCAGGAGAAGCAGGGCCCACATGAAGCACTGTGGTGTTGATCCTGTTCGTTGGTGTTGAGCAGGGGAACCGAATCCCCAGGTGGGTCCCTTGTCGGTTGGTTCTCTGCAGCATGAGCGGCTGTCTGGGCTGAGGTGGCAAGGCCCAGACTGGGTAAACAGTTTGGATGATAGTCCAGTAAGTGCTGGATGCAGCTTCCAGCAAGCGTGACGCATTCAAGCAGTGGGGAACCAAATTGCGACCACTATCAGCATTCAGCACAGTTATACTAAAAGCAAGGTAAATACCACAGTTCGGAGGACAGTCCAGTTGCAATTCACAGTGTCTCTGCACAAATCGTACACTCTGCAACAATCTCAAGTCCTGACAGGCTGATCGCACCGAGGCAAATCTTCGGTTCACTTCAGAGGAATTCAGTTTGTCACAAATCAGGTTCCGGTCGCATAAGCTGCAATTTTGGATGAAGTCTGATCTCAGGTTCAAGGTCTCTTCACTTTGGAAGATGGTAGCAGGCAGGCCAAACACAGCCTTCCCGTCGATTTCCCCCCTGTGCACTACGTGGGAGCAGCTGCTCGAATCTCTCGAGCTGTTCACTCTTTGAATTCTAACTCCACACTGATCCACTGCTGCAGGCAGCTTGGGACTTTTCCAGTCATCCAAAAGGTTAGATTCGTTGACTCATCTGTCTGTCACAGCTAGAGCTCCCCCTCCAGGTCCATTTAGGCACCAAAGGGCAAAAACTACAATTCCTACAGAAATTCACTCCCACAAGGCCCCTGAGGACAGACTCCATTTTAGGGTCTCCAAAGGTACTGATTGGTCCAAACTAGCAGTCCAGAACCAAGATGGTGGTGATTAACAGAAATGTCCATGCTGCAAAGGAAGGCAGGTTAGACAAACTACAATATTATTATTATTATTGCAGATAATCAGTAAACAGTCACAGATTCTTGCAAGGCTCCCTCTGCACAAATAGCGAAGGCAGAATGGAGCAATAATACAACAGCCGAAGCGGAACTCAAGCCTGAAACTACTTGGCCCCTACCCAGGTTAATTGTACTCTACCAAATAGGCATCTCTTAAAAAGACAGGCAACGGAGGCTAACAGGGCACTCGTATGTAGACACATTTAAATGGCTAGGACACAGAATGCCATCCTGGCAATAGGCATTTAGGCAAGCCCAAGAAAGGCTTTTGGGAACCCCCATTTGTAGGGGGATTACACTGATAAAAAAGATATTGATGTAGCTTATGATAGACTGGAGCAAACTGTAATTGCTGATGCTGTAAAGGTAAATGTTTCCTTAACTTCTGAACAAACCACAGAAATTTGTAACTTGCTAAAGACATTTAACAGTACTTTTACCACAGTACCAGGCTGAGCAAAAGGAGTCAAGCACGTAATAGTGAAAAGAAATGCTTGCCCTATTAGACAAAACACATACAGATTACCAGAGCGGTTAAGAGCAGACGTGGTTAAGAAAATACAAAAAAATAAAAGAACTGTATATCATAAGAGCTGAAAAAACTTGGGCATCACCAATGATGATTGTAAATAAAGAAGGGGGTGTAAAAATCTGCCTTGATTCTAAAAAACTTAATCAAGTGTCAAAATTTGACAGTTATCCTATGCCCAGAATAGATAATTTGGCGGACAGACTGGGAAGTGCCAAGTATATCAGTCTCACCAAGGGTTACTGGCAAATCCCCCTAGCTTAAAAATCCAAAGACAAACCTGCATTTGCCACTTCTATAGGATTCTATCGGTTCACGATCATGCCTTTTGGTTTACATGGTGCACCTGCTACATTCCAGCAGTACATAGATGTAATTTTATCCCCTCACATTGGTTATTGTGCTGTGTACCTGGATGATGTTGTGGTATACAGTCCAGACTGAAAAAGCTGCCTGAAACACCTGCAAGCAGTTATCCAATCGATCAAAAAGGCAGGTCTGACAATTAATCCTACCAAGTGTGCATTGAGCATGCAGAAAACCAGATATTTGGCTATGTTTTGAGAAATAAAATAGTCAAGCCAGAAGTTTCCAAGATAGTAGCTCACAGCCCTGTCCCCAAAACCAAGAAACATGTCAGGTCATTTTTATGGCTGGCTGGTTATTATCGGAGATTTTTGCCAGCTTTGCTGAGTTATCTACTCCCCTCATTAAACTCACAAGGTTCCCAAATAATGTAAAAGGGACCACAGAGTATGACAAGGCTTTTCGGGCCACTAAGGCTGAATTATGTTCAGCCCCTGTTTTAAAAAGCCCAGACTTTGAGAAACAGTTTTTGTTACAGACTGATGCATCAAAGATAGGCCTAGGTGCAGTCTTAAGTCAGCATATAAATGGGAAAGAACATCCTAGTCTATATATCAGAAGAAAATTGCACAACAAAGAAAAAAGGTACTCCACCATTGAAAAGAAATGCCTTGTGGCAAAGTGGGCCATAGAGTCCCTTAAGTTTTATTTGCTAAAAGCTGACTTTGTATTGATAACAGATCACAATCCTCTCTGTTGGCTTAACCAAATAAAAGCTAACAATTCCAGAATCACATGGTGGTACCTGGCACCACAGCCATTTAAATTTAAAGTGATGCACAAATCTGATAAAATTGAAAACGGTTAAAAAAAAACAAAATGTGAGTTGAACTCCTCTGTTTGTTATGCTGCATATGCACTGTACTGTAAAGGTTATAAGCTATTATTAGACAGAAATTTAATAAAACGTTTTAAAAACCTGTTTTTAAAACAGGTTCCCTCTTAAAAAAAAGGGTATGTGACAGAGTTGAATAAGACCCTGCCCCATTTGTTATGCAAAAAGAGTTTAAATGCAAGGAGTTGTTCTTTCTGCTCCTTTTCTGTCTCTCTCTGTCTGGTTGCACAACCAAATTTTCTTGTGAGACCTAAAAACTAATAAACTCTCACTATCTGTCTGCTTCCCTTGCTATTTCTGTGTTTTCTTCCACCTTGCATATCTTCAGTTATAAAAATATATGTAAATCATTATGTAAGAATGTCACTGATACTAGGATCCTTTTGTTTAAAAATGTATATACAGTAGTTATGTTGTACTGTTAAAATGATTGCAAAAAGCTATTTAAAATTTGGGAGGTTAACCTGAGATGCAGTTTTTAAGCCTTTTGCAAAGCTATACAAGGGGTACAAGGGGTACAAGGGGTAAGAATGGTACAGAAATGGACACAAATCCCTTTATACGAGAAAGGGTCCTGAAGGAACTGGAAGTAATAAGAGTTGATAAAGCAATGGGGCCAGATGGGGTGCACCCCAGGGTCCTTAAAGAACTAAGAGAGGTGGTGGCTGAACCTCTGGCTATCCTGTTTAGCCGATCACTGGAAACAGGGGAGGTACCCAAAGACTGGAGGACAGCAGATGTAGTCCCCTTATACAAAAGTGGGGAACAAAGAGGAAGCAGGGAACTACAGACCAGTCAGCCTCACCTCGGTAGTAAAGATCATGGAAGCACTACTGAAGGAGAGATTGGTGGAACATCTGGTTGTCAATGGACTACAGGACTCAAGGCAGCATGGTTTCACCAGGGAGGTCATGTCAGACCAACCTCATTGAATTTTTGACTGGGTGACTAGGAGGTGGATCAGGGAGGGCAGTGGACATGGCCTATCTGGACTCTCAGCAAGGCCTTTGACACTGTGCCACATAGAAGACTATTACACAAACTGGGGAATATGGGTGTGGGCAGGACAGTAGTGTGGTGGGTAGGTAACTGGCTGGGTGGCAGGACACAGAGGGTGGTGGCAAATGGCTGTCACTCCACAGAGGGAAGAGTGACCAGTGGGGTACCACAGGATCAGTGCTGGACCGGCCGTCCTATTCAACATCTTCATCAGTGACATTGCGCAGGACCCAGAAGCAGAATTTCACTGTTCGCTGATGACACAAAGCTCTGTAACAGAGTAGACACACCAGAGGGTGTAGACAGAATGAGAAGCGACCTGCAGAAACTTGAAGAATGGTCAGGGTTTGGCAGTTGAAATTCAATGCAAAGAAGTGCAAGATAATGCATATGGGGCACAAAAACCCTGGCACAATATATCAGTTGGGGGTGAGGATATAGCATGCACCAAGCAGGAAAGGGATCTTGGGGTTATCATTTCTGATGACCTCAAGGTAGGGAACAGTGTGACAAGGCAGCAGGTAAAGCAAATAGGATGCTGGGATGTATAGGCAGGGCTACCAGCAGGAAAAGGGAGGTCATAATTCGCTATACAAGACACTAGTGAGGCCCCATCTGGAGTACAGTGTACAGTTCTGGAGACCATACCTACGTAAGGACATAGACAGGGTAGAGAAGGTTCAGAGGAGGGCAACAAAGATGGTGCATGGATTGCATCACAAGTCCTATGAAGACAGGTTGAAGGAACTGAACATGTACTCCCTGGAGGAGAGGAGGAGAGAGGGATATGATAGAGACATACAAGTATCTTACAGGGAGGAACAGGGTGCAGGAAAACACTATTTTGCGTAAAAAGATGTTCCAGGACTAGAGGGCATGGGATGAAGTTGGAGGAGGACAATTCAGAGGAAACATGAGAAAGAATTTCTTCAGAACGGGTGGTGGACAAGGAACACCCTGCCAGAGGAAGTGGTGGGGGCTGAAACAATCACGGATTTAAGAGTGCATGGGATAGACATAAAGGAATTCTGGAGGTCGGGGTAAGGTGCAACAGACTTCTAGGAAAACAAACTGAACTTACAAGCTCAAATGGGCAGACTGGGTGGGCCATAGGCCCTTATCTGCCGACACTGTCTATATATCTATGTATGTATCTATGTATAAACAAGAGGTCAGTTCTGGGTCACTATGTTCTTTTTGCTGCACCTGCATCAAAACTTACAAAAACATTCTGTAAAAAGCAGGCTCTCTTAACAAGTTCCCAAACACTTATAAAAAAGCAGCAATGCTTTTGCTAAAAAGACAAAAAAAAGTAAAAGACTAAAATATAAAATTATAAAATACCCTCAAAAAATACTTTGTTTTCTCTGTTTGCACTGCCTTTGTAAATAGTTATACTAAATAATTTTTAATTTTTATTTTGCTGTTATTACAAAAAATATAATGCTATTTGCAAATTTTAAAACTGCTCCTGGTTTTGCTATGCTTTCTGACCTGTGCCTCGATGACAAAGACCAAGAGAGGAGGACAGGGAAAAATAACAAAGGCTGGCAAGAGAGGCAGGAAGGGTGATTTGGAGAGCCAAGGCACAGAAGGAGCTGCAATTAGTGGAGGGTATTAAAAGGGGGAGAAGGCTTTCTTCCACTACATAAGCAAGAAAAGCGACAAGAAGGATGTGCCTGTTAGACTACGACAAAGGAACGAAAAGGTGGACTAAAATAGGGAGAAGGATCTAATGAATGAATACTTTCTGCTCTTTCTTCACCAAGCAGAAAGATAGATTGGGTGCAGATGGAGAAAAGGGACCGGGGGGTGAGGAGGAGGACAAATGGAGTAATAGAAGGGGGAAGAGTGAAGAAAGGGTTGCTAGCATTGAGAATAGACAAATCACTAGGCTCGAATGGAGTGCACCCTAGGGTGCTGAGGGAACTAGTGGGGGAGCTTGCGGAACCACTGGCAGACCTGTTCAGTTGTTCACTTGAGTAGGGCATGGTACAACAGAACTTGAGAATGGAATATTTTTGTTTTGTTTTATTTTTTACCAGGAGGTGGTCTGGGACAGCCCTTTTTCAGCCACTCCTGACATGAAACATTACAATACAATAAATAACTTTCAACATATGACAACACCTTTCCGGACATTGACGCTTACTAACAGCACTAAGAGATTTAAATAACAAACGTTTAAAATTAGCCACATTGTTTGCTTCAGTAACCAAGCCTGCAAACTCATGTGGTGTCTCTCCATAAGAGCAGCCCCAGGGACCACCCTGGGAACTACAGACCAGTCAGTCTCACTTCGATGGTGTGCAAACCTATGGAGACCATACTGAAGGAATGACTGATAGAGCATCTAGAGGAACATGGTCTGCAGGATGTAAGGCAGCATGGATTTATGGGAGGGAGATCCTGTCAAATGAATCTGTTTGACTTCTTCAACTGGGTAACCAAAACAGTGGACGGGAGCCAAGCAGTGGACATCCTCTACTTGGATTTCAGCAAGGCCTTTGACTCTGTACCCCACAGGAGGCTGATCAAGAAGTTGACATAACTTGGAGTAGGAGACAGAATGGTTTGATGGGTGGAAAACTGACTAGGGAACAGGACCCAAAAGGTGATAGTGGGGGGAGAGTTTTCTAGCACCAGGGTGGTCACAAGTGGCATCACACAGGGCTCGGTGCTAGGACTGGTGCTCTTCAGCATTTTCATTAATGATACTGGGGATGGCATCAAGGACACAATGTGTCTGTTCACAGATGACACCAACCTCTGTGGGAGGGTAGACTCAACTGAGGGCATACAGGACCTTAAAGAGGACCTGGGAAGACTTGAAAAGTGGTCCAGGATCTGGCAACTGCGCTTCAATGCCAAGAAGTGCAAGGTTATGCACACTGGAGCCAAAAACCCAGACAAAGTACTACCTGGGAGGGGTCCAGGTATCTCCCACAGAGGAGAAGAAGGATCTGGGAGTAATGATAACTAGTGAACCAAAGCATTCTATGCAGTACAAGAAAGCAGTGGCAAGGGCAAACAGTATGTTGGGGTACATAGATGGGGATCAACAGTAGGTGGCAGGAGCTGGCATTGCCCTTGTACAGGTCACTGGTGAGACCACATCTGGAGCATGCAGTACAGTTCTGGAGCCCTCACCTTAAAAAAGACATCAACCTGATGGAGACAGTCCAGAGGAGGGCTACGAAGATGGCTGAGGAGCATCAGGGTAAATCATACCAGGAGAGACTGAAAGCCCTAAACATGTACTCCCTGGGGGAGAGGGAAGACATGATTGAGACCTTTAAGTACTGAAAGGGATTAATAAGGTGAAGAGGGAGGGTCTCTTCAGGCTAAGCTGCAGCAAAACTACGAGGGGGCACAGCCTAAAGTTGGAGGGGGGTATTTAAGAGGGAGGTTAGAAGACACTTCTTCACAGAAAGGGAGGTCAGCAAATGGAAGGCACTACCAGAGAGTTGATCCAATCGAGGACTGTGGGCAGCTTCAAGAGAGGCTGGGATAGATATATGGGGAAGATAAAAGTCATGGAAGGGGGGAGGAAAGGGATGGAAAGGTAGGGGAAGGGGAAGCAGGGACAACAGCCTGAGCTGAGAACCCTGCACAGCGAGCAAACTAGATAGACTAAAAGGCCTAATTCTGCTGGCTTCTTTGTATGTTCGATGTACCATATCTAGAATGGCTAACTGTCCAGTGGGATCCTTGACCTGTTGTACCAACATTCAGTTCTGCAAGATATCAAGCAGGGTCTGGTTTTTGCCGCTCCTGGGCA
Organism: Neoceratodus forsteri; assembly: GCA_016271365.2. Classification (NCBI taxonomy): domain Eukaryota; kingdom Metazoa; phylum Chordata; order Ceratodontiformes; family Ceratodontidae; genus Neoceratodus; species Neoceratodus forsteri. Next base: position 490,521,936 of record CM057454.1, on the reverse strand, counting down.
CTGGGATGTCACAGTCTCTGTCTAGCACGTTGAGCTCTCTCACAGTTACAGCCTCCCCTTTTGCTTCTCTAATAACAGAAACATAGACAATGATAACAGAAAAAGATCAGAGGTCTATACAGTCTGCTCAAGTTCCCTACAATCCCGAGAACTTACTGTTCTTCCAGGGTACTAACCCTCCCCGGCATTTCTCTGTTCTCCTCCCTGGTCCTGTCATCCCCCGGTAACCACCATTCCCTGTATTATGTCCAAGCCCTGCTTGAATCCCCTGACTGTTTTTGCACCCACCACCTCAGCTGACAGACTGTTCCAAGGTTCCACCACCCTTTCTGTAAAGTAGACTTTCTCACATCCCTCCTGAATCTACCTTCTGTTAATTTCCATTCATGTCCACGTGACTGCGAATTGGTTTCAGGCTAAATAGTTTCCCGCAGTTCACTTTGTTAATTCTTTCAAGGAACTTGAAGGTCTCTATCATATCTCCCCTCTCCCTTCTGGTCTCCAGTGAGTACTTATTTAGTGCCTTGAGGCACTAATCTTGGTGTCTTGTGTTTCTCCTTCCTTTCATGTTTATTGTGTTTACCCTGCCCTGTCCCCTGAACTTGTTCCTCCCATCTAGTATTTCCTGAACACGTTCAGCCCCTGGTGGAATAATGTCTAGGCTCCCCACTGTTCCTCTCCCCACAGTGGAATCTCCTCCACAGCTAGTTTAACCATCTGCCAATGTAGATATCAAACTTCTGCCATAACACACTAGTCCCCTCTCTTGTCAGGTGAAGGCCATCACCTTTGTAGAGCCACCCCAACTCCCCTATAAAGTGGTGCCCCTCATCCTGACATCACCCGAACAACAACCTATTGAACTCCTTGATCTCAACCTCCCTTATTCTATGCTTCCCATTCTCCCCACCCCAGACAGGAAGAACCTCATAAAAGGTTAAGGAAGCTGAGTGCTTCTTCAGCCTGTCCCTCAGCCTCTGGAAGTCCCTCCTCACTGTGTCCATAGGCTGATTCGCCAGATCATTGATACCAAGGTGTACCAACACTCCCTGCTCCCCTTCCAAAGCTATTTTCCATATCCTATCTCAGTCTTGGATGGCTGATACTCTAGGCAGGCATCTGACCACCTCCTTTACCATCATCCCCCAACCCTCTAACCATAGAATCCTCCTTGCTACCTTCTACCCCCCTCTTGCCCCTGGGTGTCATCACATCTCCCATCCTGTCACCCATGGTCAGCCCTGCCCGAGTCAAGCACTTGTGCCTCTTCCAGGGGTGCAACACAGTTTGCTATTGGTACTGCAAAGGAAGAACTGACTGTTGTATGACCGTCCTGCCACCCAATCTCTTTCCCTTTCTCACCACACTCCAACCCCCTGGGCCAGTGGTTCCCTGAGGGAGTGGGGGTTTGGGAGGTGGGCACAAGCTTAGTTGGAGTCACAGCTGGATTATTGCATCCCAAGCTGCTACCAACTGAGCACTGAGCTCCCTGAAGGTCCTGCAAATAGGTTCAATGTCCCCTTCTCCAAAGCATGACCTTGGAGACGAGTGCCCCACAGTCCCTACAGCTAACTACCTCTCCACTCACCCAATGCTCCATTCCAGTCAGTTAAATGCCTTTGCTATACAGTATGTCTAAGGTTGTTACTTACTGTAGTAGTATGTGATACTAGGCCAAGAGGTCTTCATGCACTATAGCCTCTTACATGGATTCCTATGACAAAGTAAAAAGAAATGGTGTATAATAATTACACAAATGAAATCTTTGAAAATAATAATAGAAGGAAAAATTTGAACTTAGCTTATCAGAAAATTCTGTCTGACTCCTCTTATTTTATTGTGAACAGCTGACTGCTATGAACTAATGTCTTAAGATTCCAGACATGACCCACAAGATGTTTCTTTGCAACACAGAAAATGTTTTGTTATTAAAATCTGAACGGGGGAGGCGCTAATGAGCCGTGAGGAGTGAGGACGTGTTTGCCTGAAGCTCCCACCTCTGAGATTTTTAATATGGCTAAAATCTACAGCATCCAATCTTTAAACCTTCTAATCTTGACTGCAACACCAGTAGAAAAGATAATGGATTAATATCTAACACAGAATTCTTGAAAAGTGCCGCGTTCTTCTAACAAGAGTTTGAAGAAGCAGGCAACCACGGTGCAGGGTGATGCACTGGGCCCAGTTTCACTTTTTGCTGAGAAGATGACCTCCCTGGGCCATGAGGTTACTGAACAGGTGTTGGCGACCCTGGAACCACGGCTCACAAAGATGGAGCAGAGGTTAGACACTCGACTACAAGCCATTGTGGACAAACAGCTGTTCAAGCCACAAAAATCACTGAAGCAGAGGAAAGGATCTCTCGGCTGGAGGATAATGTGGACCGGCTTCCTGGGAGGCTCTTGACCCTGGAAAAAGAACTTGCAGAATTTAAGGAGCTCTTCGATTACCAGGAAAATTACTACCGGCACCTCAACCTCTGACTAAGTGGGTTATCAGAGGGTAAAGAAGGGTCGAATGCGTTGGGCTTCTGTTCCAAAATGCTTCCAATCTTGTTGGGCCTGCAACTGAAAGGTGGCAAGTACAAATCAGAGCGTCCTCACCGGGTGGAAATGCCAAAGCCGATGGAGGGTCAGACACCTCAACAAATAATTTTCCACTTTCACAACTACCAAGACAGGGAAGCTGTGTTAACCACTTACTGCAAACTAAAGGAGCTGAAGTACAAAGGATCCCGCCTGTTCATCTCACAGGATTATTCTTACTGGCTGCTGAAGAAGCCTAGGGCTTTCAATCTGGTCATCAGTCAGCTATAAGAGCTCACAGTTGAGAATTTCATGGTTTATCCTGCTGTACTAAAAATCAAGCATGAAGGAGCTACTTACACCTTCTGGGAAGTAAAGAAAGCTGCAACGTTTGTCACAGAATTGAAGCTCAAACTAGGATGAAGTGGTACCGGACTGTTGCTGAGTATTTCTAGGCTGGGTGGCCTACATTAGCATTGTGACCTGCTCCATTGTTTTTGGGACTGTGCACGTACTCAGAAGATGGCAGCCCGCTCCAATTCTGAAGCATCTGCAGCACCTGTGATCCCCTCCACTTTTACCAGACTAATGACTATGGACTGGAAGGCTGACGTTCAATTTGGGGCCTTGAAACAAAGGGAATCTATTATCTGCCATTCTGGTCCTGGTCGCAAGTTTTGGTATTAGAACTTGGGGGGTGGCTGGCGGACAGGCTGTAGTGACCCCTCCATAGTCTTCACCTCACTGGCGGTGCCAAGATGACCGACCTTCTTGGAGCAGGCCTGGGTGTATAGGTGGCCGTATGTTCACTACTGGCACTTCTACACTGAAGTTAAGCAAGGGAGGGTTGTGGGCAGTGGGCATAGCATGTGTGGTTTGGTTATCATGCCGCCCCTGCCTGAGCCTCCCTGCCTGGGCATTGAATGTCTGCTTTTCTGGACCCTCGCTCAGAGTGCCACACATGGGGTATAGCCCTACATTAGAGATCATGATCATGCTGGTCTGTTCTATCAGGCCTGCTTATAAATATTTAGTATGAGGATGCGCTGGAGGCTAGAGGAAGAAGTACAGGGGCATTGTTGGGATTTGGTGGCTGGGGTGTGGCTCAGGGGTCTGCACACAGTAGTTCTGATACCATGGGTTTCAAATGCTGGTATGGACGATGGAGCAGGGGTTTGTTTCTGTTTCAGGGTTCTAATTTCACAGATCCCAAATGTAAACGCAGTTAGGAACAAATATTCTTTTGGTGACAGCACCGGGAGGGGCCCCTTGCTTTCGGTTCTGTCACATGTTTCTACTAAGAAAAGGTTACAACGTAGTAGACAGTTTAGACTCAAAAACTCCAACCTACTGGGTGCACACTGTCCCCTAGTTACATAGATAAATCTGGTGGCTAGTCCTATTTAACTGGCGGATGGCCCGGGGTGTATATTAAGGTGCTTTTAAATATTTGGGATGGCATCTTTTAGCCAGAAAGGAGGGACTTCACAGTGAAAACGGGGTCTTAAACAAGTTTTGCATTGTAGCTGGCCATGTAAGGGGATTAGGCCTTCTGGGTATGGTAACAGGGCGCCCACTGGGGATTGGAGGTCAATGCTGTGGGTTTGATATAAGGGTATTTTTATACGTAAACAGCAAGGAGAGGGGAGTGGGGGTACTCATCCACTTTGATGAGAGGTTTGCTATTCTTTGAGTGAGTGGCAAGTATAATCAGTTTTTCTTCACTACGTTGGCCGGGTTGGGGGTCTGGGAAACTGTTTTACTGTTGATGATTGAAATGTGTATGTGTTTTTTCATCTTTGTTGGATCCAAATGTAACAAATTTCAGATTGCTACACAATGGTCTATTTTTATTTCTGGAAGAGAGAAAAGCACAGGGTCTTTACAAGATAACTGGAGACTGGATATCTTTTGTGCTGGGTGCAGTTAAGGGTGTTACGGTTGTTTCATGGAAGGTCCGAGGGTTCTCCTACCCAATCAAATGCACCATTTTATTAACAGCACTTAAAAGACAAAATGTGCCGGTGGCCTTGTTTCAAGAGACACCCTTGATAACGTTGGAACATCAAAAATTGATTAGGGGTTGGGTTGCGGCATGCCATGCTGCATCTTACATGTCACACAAGTAAGGGGTGGCAGTGTTAATACATAAGCATCTCCCCTTTCAAATAAAGTGAGTGGTGGCAGATCCCCGGGAAGGAAGATATGTGTTTGTAAAAGGGGACCTAAATGAGGAACAAGTGACTTTTTGCAAGCATATATGCCCCAGCTGTTTTTGATCCATGCTTTTATTAGTCTATCCTGGACTTAATAGTCAAGGAACAGTTCCCGGGACTGGTGATGGGGGGGGGGGTGATTTTAACAGCACAATGGACCCCAAGTTGGACCACAAGTTGGAGGGACTGGTTAGAACTAGGGGACCTCTAAAGCAGTGGCAATTGGGACTCAATGACTTGGATCTTATAGATAGCTGGAGGTCAGCCAATACCAGGGAGAGGGAGTTTACCTTCTTTTTCCATCCCCATCAGTCACGGTCATGCATAGACCATATTTATATCCCTTGTAGTTGGTATTCTAGATTGGTGTTTGTCAAACATAGCCCCATACAGATCTCAGACCATGCGATGGTGATCCTGTCCCTAGAAATGGTAGAGAAGTGAGAGGGTCCACCGCCCTGGAAGTTCCCTAATTACCTCCTGGGCAATAACGAATTCCAGGAGTACCTCAAGGAGCAGTGGAAGATATATCGGGAGGGTAATAAGGACACAGCCTCTTCCTCTAGGATCTTCTGGGATACCTGAAAGGCCTTTATTAGGGGCTCTATTATTAGATTTCTTGCTAAGTTAAAAAAGCTCAGAGGGACAGGTGGATGGAGATAGAGTGAAGCCTTAGAGAACTGGAGCGGAGGGTAGCTTCAGGTGAGACAGAAGACATTCTTCAACACCTGACTGCAACACAGGAAGCACTGAATGGATTTTTGTTGGGAGAGGCCCAAAAGTCCTGGCTATTTACTAAAAGCAAATTTTTTGAATGGGGCAACAAGCCAGGCTCTCTTTTGGTTAACCTAATTAGAGGAATGAAGGGCTCCTCACCAATATCTGGGATTCAGAATCCTCAGGAGGAATGGGTTAGAGGCAAAAAAGCTATCAGAGAATTGTTCCACCAGTTCTACCAGAGTTTGTAGTACGCCGAATGTGTGGGGACATCAGACAAAGCTCAGTCCTTTCTTGATGGGATTACACTTCCTAGATTATTGAAGACAAAGCAGGAACAACTTGGGGTGGAGATCACTAAAGAAGAGATTTGCTTGGCCATCCAGAGTCTAAAGAGAAACAAGGCTAGTGGGTGGATGGATTGCCTATGGAATACTATAAAGCTTTGTCAGACCAGTTGGTTGATCTGTTGTATGAAGTATTCCGGGAAGCCAAGGGGGAAGGGACACTACCTGCCTCATGTTACGAGGTGGTGATTTGTGTCCTACCAAAACTGGGGAGGGATCCCACAGACTGCGCCTTGTTCTGCCCAATTTCGCTATTGAATTGCGACCTGAAAATTATGGCAAAGATCCTGGCGAGTCGCTTGGACCGTGTTCTCTCGGGCTTGATCCACCCAGATCAGACTGATTTTGTTTGGGGGCGCCTCTCCTATCACAACATGCATAAACTGTTGAACGTGGTATGGGGAGTTTCTCAGCATTCAGGAGGCACCTCAGTGCTCTTCTTGGATGCCAAGAAGACACCTGACCAAATAGAATGGGACTATATGTTCGAAGTGCTGAGCTGGTTTGATCTGGGGGATGGCTTCGTGGAACTGTTCTGGGCACTGTACTGGTGAATGGATCCCTCTCAGACAAATTTTCTTTGTTTCTTATGAGGCAGGGATGCCCCCTCTCCACATTGCTATTTGCACTGGCTATAGAGCCTTTGGTTGTCAGTATATGGAGCAACTCACACATAAGAGGGGTTTTGGGGAAATCTGGCTGGCCACATAAGGTGATGCTTTATGAGGACGACATGCTACTATGTGCCATGGATCCACAGGCATCCATTCCACTGCCCCTGGATATGGTTGCCCAGTTTGCAGAGTTCTCAGGGTATAAAATTAATCTGGAAAAATCAGAGATGCTGATACTGGGAGAGGATAGGAGAATGCTGAGGGGCACCACATGGGTACTGAAAGAGGTAACGGTATCATTTAAGTATTTGGGAATCTATGTGGGCAAGGATTTGGGAGTCCTATACCACCTTAATTATATCCCCCTCATCAAAGCTATTGAGGAAGAGCTGCATAGGTGGAGAGCCTTGCCCATTTCATGGTTAGGGCGCATTAATCTCATAAAAATAAACCCTCTGCCTAGTATCTTGTACGTCATGCAGATGCTGCACGTTGGGCTTACCAGATCTGACATTAACAGGTTGGAGAGGGCTTCCTCTGATTTTATTTGGCAGGGTAGGTGCCCCTGTACCAGTCTTCAATGGCTGAAAGCAGATATTAACAACAGGAGGTTAAACTTTCCAGATCTCAGGAGCTATTATCTGGCTGTGCAGTATTGCTATGTACAAGATTGGGTCAACAGACCAGAGGAGGCAGCTTGACTAGATCTGGAGGAACGGGACTGTTCGGGGAGATTATCTGCCTACTTGGCTAAGCAGGAATGTAGAGTTCATGCTGGGTTGGACTGGCCTAATCCATTGGTTGACTCAGTTCTGGACGGTTGGGGACAGTTGTGCCACCTTGTGAGGGGGTTCAAGAGGAGGAAACCTTGTTGCTCCCAATGAATGGGAACCCCTTCTTTACTCCTAGTCTGGAGGATACAGGGTTCAAGGAATGGGAGATAAGGGGAGTTAAGTGTGTGGGGGATCTCTGCACCAAAGTGGGTATATGTTCATTCAAGGAGCTGTAGGGGAGTACTGGCCTCCCGCACACACAATTTTCACTTCCTGCAGATCAGGGTTTATGTAAGGGGTCTGTGAAGGGGCAGACCACTACTTCACCTCTGGAGCAGATAGAACAATTTATTCTGGGTGCCCGAAGAGACCCAAAAGGCCTCATAAGGAAAGGTGTTCATCATGGGAGACAGTTCTTCCCTGATGCTACCCATAAAACCAAGCTTCTCTGGAAGAGGGACCTGGGGAGCATCTATACAGAATGGTATCTGGTTGACTATATTAAGTTTACATAAGGGCACTGTCATATGTAATAAATATAAAGACTCTTTTTATAAATTTGGTCATAGACTTTACTGCCCACCCCTGATAGTACACAAATTTAAACCTGCTGTGTCTCTGATATGTGGGAGGTATGGGATAGATCTGGACTCTTACTTTCACTATTTTTGGTCCTGCCTGTTCTGAAGACCTTTTGGATGCACATAGCATAGGAAATAGGAACCTTGCTGGGGTAACAGATCCTATTGGATCCCCTTCTGCTTCTTTTCAGTGTGGAGGAGGTGGGGCTGGATTGGGAGGTGTTACCACGGTGGTCCCAGGTGCCATTGATATTGGCATGCCACTGTATTTTAAATACCTGGGTTTCCGGAAACACATCTTTTATTTATTTTATTTATTGAAATGTTTCACCAGGAGGGCACACTGAGCAACAAGTTTCTCATCTCATGGTGCAACCTGGGAGAAGGGGGCTATGTAGGGTTGTGAAGGATGGTCAGTTACAATAGTATGTAGGTAGTACAAACAATACATCATTGTAAGATTATGCAACAGTTGGAACACAAGGTATTGTACAATAAACAGTAGTGGAATATTTGGTAAATTACAATACATGTCCAATGGCTGGCCCAGTGGTGCTGAGGGCTAAAGTGCTGGACGCCTAACCTTGCGTCATGCTGGCAATCTGGGTTTGGGAACGAGCCTGGGCCGTCAGAGGTCAGCAACGGGAGGGGAGGGCAGAGCTGGATGGAGCTGCTGACAGGCACGCTCTCCTCTCCTCTCCGGGGAGGTGGGATGGTTCCTCTCAGCTAATGGCTGCCACCTGGTGGAGGCTGGGGATAGCATGGGCCAAGAGAGGAGCCAGGTGCTAGGCCAATGAAGTGGGAGGAAAGGGGCTGTTACTGGGGTAGTGGGACTATTGCATGCCTCCACATGCATGTATACCCACTCCCGGGGCCCTTGGGAGAAAATGGTGGGGAAACATCGTCAGCAGCAGAATGGCAACCGACTCCCCACAGGCACCGCTCCTGGGCCGGGTGTAAGGTAAGCCTCGGTAATTCCTGGGGATGGAGCTGGGGGGGTCAGTCTGATGGGGGCTAGCCAAGGTGGAAGGCTAGAAAATGTTACATGATAAAAAAAAAAAATACATGTCCAAAAACGTACAAAAGAACATCTAAACATACAAAACAGTAATAAAGTGACAGAACCATTTATAGTGCATGAGTGTATCAGGAGCAGGCTCAAGGTAGCACGCAAGTGCTGTTGGAATAAAAAGGATGGGGTAGGGGGTGTACACAGATGACCTAGAAGGGCAGGTGGAGAAGAGAGGGGGAGAGGCAAGAACTGAATATGAGGAGAAGGGGTAGCCATTTCCTGATTTTCCCTTCTGGATGTTGAGAACTCTGCTGGGGGGGTGGTTAGGGTAGGAAGGCAGAAATTGGGGATAGGTATTAAGGAGAGTTAATGCAGGAACAGCTGAGGGACAGGTAACTGTGTAGGGCAGTGCAGCAGTGGTGTAATTTGGCCATATAGACACTCGCCCTGGAGTGCCTGTCCTACACAGTAGTGGGCAAGGGAGAGAAGTTCTTTTTTGCATGGGATCCCTTTCTGTCCTCTTTGTTCCCAGTAGAAGCCCAACTTTTAAGTGATGGTCTACACTTGGGCCCAGGGTCAGATGGGGTAGTTGAGGATACTCTGTTCGGTCTTGATTAGGTGCTTTCTCTTGGAGATGATTCCATACCTGGTCAGATGGGTGGACCATTGTGCAATATAGTGATTTCAATATGGAATTTTAATGTGTCTTTATCATGTTGGTTAAAAGTAATGTATTGGACCCTTGTATATAGTTGAGATGATATGTTTTCTTATTTTGTTATGTGTATGTGCTGTTCGTTGTTCTTGTTTTTATGTATGTACAAGTTTGAAAATTTTAATTTAAAAATTCTGCAAAAAAAAATCTAAACAAATACAAAGCAGAAATCATGCAAAAATTGATTTCCCAAAAAGCTAAGCTCTCCAGTGAGGTGATAGCAGTAGAGAGGAATCCAAGCTTCAGCAAGTACCAGATGATGAGCAGCAAAACAAAGACCAAAAATATCAACAAAACTCAGTAAAAACTTTAGATGGAGAGCTCCAATAACAAGTCCTAAAAGGAGAAAAATTAACCCTGCAGGAACACTTTGGATTAATATACAAAGCTACTGCTGGCCTCTAATCACACTCCACACAGGAAAATCAACAATCAGGTGGTCCAAACAGCCCACAAGATTTCAACTTCTAACTGATCAGAAGTCAGTGAAAATAGCAGCAAATAAGTACTTTTCACTAACAAAATCATCTCAATATATGATAAACAAAAAAAATAAATCAGTTCAAAAGTTTGTTTTTTAGACAAATAAAATATACTGCAAGTAAATGGGTGGCTCTATAAAGGAAGCTTTGATACAAGGGTCAGTTAGCACAAAAGGAAAGTTCCTGGTGATGGTCCCTTGAAGGGAAGGGGTCTAAGAAACAGAGAAAATAGTCAATGATCTCAGAAAATACAGAAGCATAGATGCTCCCTGCCTTATCTGTCTCCGCTGACCCTAACTAGTCTCTGCTGCCCCCTCTCCCTGCCTATTATATGAATAATATAATAATGCCTGACAGGGTGGGTGTTATGCTGGGATAACATCCCACCTCGGGTGGTTGGGCCCGAGGCCACCGGTCGAGGTCGTCCAACACCCAAAAAGGGATGTTATCCCAGCATAACACCCACCCTGGAGGGCATTATTCCTATTATACAATGGCTCATTGTTTTATACAGAAAAAAATAATTTTAAAGAATGTTATTTACTGTTTTAAAATATTTTTTTAAGAAAAGATGCAGGCAGTGCTCATGGTGCTCTATGATAAAATCAGCAGGGATGTTGTGCCAGGATAACATCCCTGCTGTGATGGCCAACTGACCAATCAGGAGCCAGAATTATTTCTTGCCATTGTATAATTACTATTATACAATGGGGTATGAAAATCCTGTAACCTCATTGGTCAAAACAGATCACATGACTGTGGTAAGTCCTCCAGTATACCCACTGTAAAAGTTTGATATCACTATAAGAACATTGTATAATAGCAATATACCATGACAGGAAGTGGGTATATGGGTGGATTTACCACTTCTGGTGTGGTTAAGTCACTCAGCTGCGCCTTGTGACCGAACCACACTAGGCGTGGTTAATCCACCAATATACCCACTCCCTGTCATGGTATATTGCTTAAATATTCCCCAAAGTATATCCCACATATGCTTGAAGCCCTCCCCCACACTGTTTTTGTCTCCACTTCTGCTGGCTATGATGTCCTCTCTAGCTCTCCTCTCTTTTAGGGTGTACATGTTGAGATCCCTCAGTCTCTCCCTTCAGGGCTTCTCTTGCAACCCCTACACCCTGTCAGTTGTCTTTTGGACTGCCAGCACTATGCCTATGTCTTTTCTGAAGTTCCTTTAGGTGTATCTCATCTGATCCTATAGTCTTGTTCACATTTTGAGGTGCAAGTCCCTTCAGGACTCTTTCCTCTGAAAGTGGACTTGTGCCCACCTCACCCCCCCTTTCTTCCTGCTACTACCTGGTGGTCCACTTCCTCCTCCCCACTGTGAAGGCTGAGCAGAATTACCTGTCAGAATGATAGCCTTTTCTTGGTCCTTTTCTGTGTAGTCTCCCCCTGCTGCCCTCCTAATTCTCATTATCCTTTCCCTTGCTTTCCTCTTCTCACTTATGTATCTGAAGAAAGTCGCATCCTCTTTAGCTATCCCTTTGGCTATCCTTTCCTCTGTCTGCGCATTTGCTCCCTAGTCCCTTCACTGCCTTACCTGAAAAAGATCAATTATCCATCCTGTCTGCCCAAAATTCCCTATCAAACCCCGGGACCTATTGTCCATAGAGTGTGCTAGCCCTCATTATCCAACTCCATGTCCCTCCCTACTGCTACCATCCTGAGCAACCACTATACCCATCATTTTGTTCCAGCTGTGCTTGAAACCATTTTATGGTTTTGGCACCCACCTCAGCTGGCAGACTGTTCTAAGTTCCACCACCCTTTCTTTCTTTTTTTTTTTTTTTTACTTTTATTTAGTAAACATTTTGTGTAAAAAACACACATATACAACATATTTTATTTTTGGTGCCAGACCCCCTTCCCTCAGAAAGCTTAGACCCCACATCCCACTCCTAACTCATCCCCCCGGGACTTACCTCGGGCGGTGATCCTCCCAGGTTTGCCCCCCAGGGCGGGGCCACTGAGCGAGTGTGCCCCCGATGGAAGTCTAAACCAGATGTTACTGGGATGCCTCCTTGGCTTGCCCCTCAGGGTGGGGCTATGGAATCAAGCTGCCCAACGGAACATTTCAGTGGGACACCAGCCGACTGCCATGGTGGGCAGAGTGGGATCAGAGGAGCATGGCGTCATGCATGGGGCTGGCATTTTTGGAATGCTATTAACCCTAATGGGAGGTGCTGCATGCAATGACATAACGGCGTCGAAGCACCAGCATCTGGCATGCCTCTCCACAATGTAGACAACAGCTGCTCTCCACGGCCTTAGCCAGAGGTCAGTCACGCACCAAACACTCACACCCTTCCCCAGAGAAGGAGAGCAATCCCAAGGATGCTTGGTACTCCCCCCCCCCCAGCCAGCCCTCCAACTCTTGGGTTCAATCCTGAACCTGGGATATCAGTGTCATGAGCGAAAGCCCTACTGCTGTGCCAGCGGGCTGGCTCCACCACCCCTTCTGTAAAAATAAAAGCTCTCCACATCCTTCTTGAACCTCTCTCTGGTCAGTTTCCACTTGTGCCCCTGCATCCTTGAAATGTTACTCTTACTGAACAGTTCATCGCATTTTGTTTCAGGAACTTGAAGGTCTCTATCATAACACCCCTCTCTTGTCTGGTCTCCAGTGAATATATGTTCAGTGCCTTAAGCTGTTCCCCATAAGATCTACCCTGCTGGCTCTGAATCATTCTGATCACCCTTCATTGCACCATCTCTATCCTGTCCTTATCTTTTCTGAAGTGAGGACTCCAGAACTGGGCACAGTACTCCAGGTGTGGCCTCACCAATGATCTATAAAGAGGTAATAATACTTCTTTTGTTCTACTGTAAAACCCCTGCACCCATGTATGTCACAGCATCTTATTTGCCTTACCATAGGCATTATTTCACTGGCTTGATTGTTTAAGGTGGGGTCAATAATGATGACTGCTTGGCCCCTATCCTCAGCCATAGTGCTCAGTTTTGGTATCATGACTGTGACACCCCCAAAGTGAAACCTGCACATCGACAACAACCCGTTTGACACCCACAGTGCCGAATGGGTTGTTGCATCGATGTGCCAACACACCGACACCTGGTGTTGGCCGCTCTCCTCCAACATCTGCCTCCCCCCTGAAGTTGATAATCCTTAAGTCCAGGGAGGTGCGGGGGGACACAGCCCCCCTGCATTAAACCTGGACAGGTGTCAGTGTGTTCAGGGTCGCTGTGGGGACTTGGTGGTGTAAGGGTTGTCGGTAACTATTTGTCGCTGTGGGGAGGTCAGCAAAATTTGTTTTGCTGTGGCATGGTGGAACCCTTAGTTTTATCCCTCCCATCCAGTACTCTGTCCTGGGGATCTTGTTCTCTAGGCACATCACCTTGCACTTTTTGGCCTTGAATTTATACTACAAAATCTTAGACCATCTCTCTAGCCTTTAGAGGTCACTCTGCATCTCCCAAATTTCCTCATCATTATTTAACCTAACACAGAGCTTAGTGGCATCTGTGAAGAGACAGAACTTGCCCTAGATTCCTTCTCCAAGGTCACTGATGAACATATTGAAGAGGACCAGAACCAGAACAGAGCCCTGTGGCACCTCACTCATAACCTCCCTCTCTTCTGATTTGAAACCATTAATTACAGCCCTTTGCTGCCTCTCCTTAAACCAATTTCTTACCCTGTTACTGTGTCCCTTGCTGCATGCAGATCCCCCATCTTCTTCAGCAATATTTTGTGAGGCACCTAGTTGAAAGCCTTGCTGAAGTCGAAGTAGAGTAAATCCATGGCATGTCCCCTATCCAATACCTTCGTTACCTAAAGAAAACTATCAGGTTGATCTGACAAGACTTCCCTGCTACAAACATCTGCTGTTTATTATACTGGAGTCTGTTGTTCCTCAGGTAGTCCACTGGGTCCTTTTTAACCAGTGACTCCATAGGTTTACTTATGACAGAGGTAAGACTAACAGGTCTGGAACTACATCTGCTACCCTCCAGTCTTTTGAAACTACCTGTGTCATTAATGAGTTATTGAACAGACGTACCAGGGGCTGCCAGTTCATTGAGTACCCTTGGATGCATTCCATCCAGCCCTGCGCCTTTTCTATCTTTAGGGCTGCTAGTCCTTTCCTTACCCTATCACTGGTAAATACTGGCTGCTTCATCTCCGGGACCCACTTTATGGCTGCCTTGATGCCACTCTCTGGCAGTGACTCGCTGTCTTCCCTTGTGAAGACAGAGCAAAAGTAATCATTAAGGACGGCTGCCTCTTGCACCTCCCCCTTTGTTACCCTACCTCCCTCTGATGACCTAACAGTTCCCTCTCCTTTCTTTCTTTTTTCCTAATATGCCTGAAGAACTGTTTTCCCTGCCCTTGACACTCTCCACAGTATGCAGCTCAGTTTCTGCTTTTGTCTCCCTAACTGCCCTCTTTTATTCCTTATTTCTCAGTTGCTATTCTTCTGATTCTTCTTCCCCTGCATTTTGAAGTACCAGATGAAGGCCTTTTTTTGGCTCTCACTGTTTCCTTGACCCTTTCTGAGAACCATATTGGTGTCTTGCACCAGTTTCCTTTTGGTTACCATTCTCATTCATGACTTAGGTACCTGCAGAATGTCCTCACTAATTACCCCCATTTCTTCACCACATCTCTGATACTGTCTACCATGACTAACTTGTCCTGGACCAAATTCATCATTATGTTAAAGTCCACCCTTCTGAAAGTAAGGACCTAAGCCCTCAATTGGGGCTTTCCGGTCCCAAGGGTCCATTTCAGACCAAATAAAGTTATGGTCACTGGACCCTAGAGGGTCCCTTACCCACAGACCTCCTACCACCTCCAAGCTGGTGAGCACAACATTGAAAATTGCAGCCTGACTGGTGGGTTCCTTATGCAGCTGCACCAGCAGACAGTCCTGGAATGTATCCAGCAGGGCCTGACTTCTGGTGCACCTGGCAACTGGAATGTCCCAGGTCCATCTCAGTGTCTGCCATCATTGCCTGGAGCTCACTGATTTTATTACCCAGACACCCTTCCATCTAACACCTGATCCCATTTTCCTATTTACTTGTCTTTCTCCTTTATTCTACCCTAGTCTCCTTAACTTCTGCAGAGGTCTTTCACCTTTACTGCTGTACCCTCCTGTAGTTCGCTTCCTCCCTCAATCCTGGCCTGCTCCTCACTCTCTCAATTTCAGTGCTCACTACAAGCCCACCTAGCTACCCTGCCCTGTTCCTGCTTCCACTGACTCCCGAGCTAGCCAAACCTCTCCAAACCCATATACTTAACACCTCTGGCTTATAATAATGTATATTAAGGAATGTTGTATTTTATTGTCTGTAGTTAAGGCTTGAAGTATGTACTTGCATGTATATATTTGTTTTCTATTGAAGGAACCATGCTCTCTGTATAATATATAGGTGTCACTGATTGTACTATGCTTGTGATGCGAAGTGTCATTTTTTTATCCACAGTTGCTGTCCTTGTTTTTGTAATCAGAACTCGATGTACAACTTGTGTTCGCGTCTACAATTGCACTTCCCAATGTAATGTACTTTCCGTGTCGCCACTGAAAAAGGGACTTTTTTGTCTCAGTGGGCCTACCTGGTCACCAAAATTCAATAAATAAAGAAACAACTTCTTGTTTTTCCTGTTGACTGCAGGCTATGCAAGTCCTTCCTCATTGGTCCCTTCCTTTAGCCCAGTTTAAACCACAACCTCATTTTTGCCCACTGTGCTGCTACAAGCTCTCAGATTAAGGGGGAGTACTAGCTCTGTCACTATGGTTCCCCCTGCCTCGTTCTGCCTCATAGTCAGTTTAACTGTTCAACGAAGATGTTAAACTTCTGCCCCCATGCACTGGCCCCTCTTTGGTCAGGTAAAGACTGTCACTTTTGAAGAGTCGAAAACTTCTTAGTAGTCTCACTCCTCCTGATTCTGTCTTCCCCCCTCCCTACTCCATACAGGGAGGATCTCAGAAAATGCCAAGGAGGCTGAGTGTGCCTTCAGTTTTTCCCCCATATTGCAAAGGTTCCACTTCGCCATCTCCACAGACTGGTTTGCCAGATCCTTGGTACCAAAGTGTATCAACACCCCCAGCTCTCCCCTTCCTCTCTGCCATCCTCCCTATCCTATCTATATCCTGGAGGGCCGATTCACCAGGAAAGCACCTGACCATCCCCCACCCATCCAACCCCCCCCCCCACCAGCCTCACAACCTCCCTGATCAATGAGTCCCCAACCATTAAGACTCTCCTGGCTGACTTCCTCCTTCTTGCCTTCAGTGTGCCACTAAATCTTGTCCATTACCTTTGACTGACTCAGAGTCACCCCCAGCAGAGTCAGGTACTTAAGTCTTCTACAGGAGTGTAAACAATTTTTTGTCTGGACGGTGTGGGGCTGGTCAACCTCTTTGTGCCTGCCCCTGCCTTCCTTTGCTCTTCTCCTGTCACCACCCCTTACCCTCCTGGACCAGTGAGTCTCTGGGAACTGGGGGCATGGGCTCCAGCTGAGCCAGTGATGCAGATGAGATGGCTGTTCTCTTGCTGCTATCAGCTGAGCATGGAGCTCTGCAAAGGACCTGAAGATGGACCAATGTCCCCTCCTCCAAAGCATAACCCTGGAGAAGAGTTGCCACATCTGACTAGCTTCCCACTGTGTCTTATCTCCATACTGGACCTATGATAACCCTAGACCACTGATAACAATGTGCATTCCCTTAACTGCTTAGTGCCTTTTCATTAGGGAAAGGGGAAATTGTTTAACCAGGAAAGGCACACTATGCAGAAGCTTGTTTCCAGGGAGCGCAAGGAAGTTAAGTGACTTGCTCTGGGTCACACAGTACATAAGTGGGGGCTGTGGGATTCAAACCCAGCTCTTCAGGTTTGTAGTTCAGTGTCCTTAACCACTACACTATACTGCCTCCTACTGACTAGAACCTGACTTGTTACTTCCTGCCCTAGTTTGCTACATGGTTGTCTTTCCAGATTACTACCTTGTACCCCTACCCCATGTAGATAGTTTGAGTAAGCAAGCTACCTAAAACAAACTTACTGTTTTTCAACACCATGTTCCTTGCACAGCCTCTGTGCTCCTACCCTATATAGGTATTTGGCCAGGGATTCTAATTTGTTTCAGCAGATGCAATACAACAGCACACTCTTACAGCACTTATTACCCTACAGTATCATATATTATAGGTAACTTACCCCATTGCTCACAGTCAGTAGATGTGTTACCTGCCTGCTGGATGTTACAGTGACAAAAGATAGTTTAGGTTTCACTTCTTACCTTATCTTTTGTCTCACATCCAGATCCCCCTTCAGAGATGCAGTCTCTCTGCAGACATCCCCAGGTCAGACACTCCACTCCTGCTCTGTTCCACTGACGTGATGGGACATGAGCATGATGGGACACGCTGGGTGAGGATCTCAGTTTATTCACACAGATCAGCTTTCCCACACCAGACTGAGGTTAAAATGCAGAATCCAAAAAGGTTACAATAAGGGTCCTGTCTTCACAGCATTCCCTCCGAATTATCACCTGGTCCCAGACCTTAAGTCAAGACAATTGTCACCCAGCCTCCAACCGCAGGGCAGGATACAGTCTGGCTGGCTTATCCCACTTACCCTGTAGGCCCTCTATTTTCCAGTATATTTCAAATGTCCTACATACTCCTGGGTTCAATTCCTGCTAGCTTCCTTCCTAGTTCTATAACCCTGGGAGACAGCTGTTTTGTTTAAAGCTTCCCCACGGAAGTGTGAGGTGTAAATAGAATGGAAGGCAAGCACCAGTGGAATGTGTCTATGTTGTTGCATGAGAATATCTGTCCTGCTCGGGTCAAGATTATAGGGCATTATACTGACCTGGCTGGGACAGTGCTCTGTCCCCTGTGCTTTCTGTGTAACCCGTTAATATAAAAATGGTGCATTATTTGAGCCACTGTTGTCTGTCCTTTTTACCCCCACACCCCCATTATACCCTTGTTTTCATATGTGTATGGTACATTTGCATGTGTGGGCATGCCTGCACAGATTTCTTTCCTGCATGTGTGGGCATACTCACATGGTCATACCAGCAATGTGAACATAACCATTTTCATTTTCTCTTGATTTCCTTTTCTCCTTTCTCACCTTTCTCAGCTTTCAACCTTTTCAGTATGTCCCATTAATTAGACTCTACCTGAGGGCTCCTCAGCTCATTCACTCCTACTGTGCCTCTTACTCCCAATCATCACCTCTCTGTTTTCCAGCTCCTATTCCTACCTTGCCTATTATCACTTTTTCTCTGATATCTACCCCATTTTCTCCACACACATATACAGTATATCCCTCATTTCCCCTTAGCGCTCCACTAACTTTGATATTTTCTTTTTATAGATAATTCCTGAAGAAGACCTATGATCGAAACATTAATTCTAAATTTTCTATTTTCAACATGCATTTAACATTACCTTTTTGTTTTGTTTAGGGCAAGAAGGATTCTCATTGCTCTTAGCATATTAATCCACAGGCTTCTCTGAGTATGTGACCTGTTTCCCTGCGTTATGGTTTTCATTGCACTGACTCCCTAAGGTCAGAGCCAGGCATCTTTGAGTAGCCCTTCCTGAAGGTAGGGCATACCAAGTCGATTTCCTGTTCATAACTTCTTTATATGTGAGTTATCCTGGTTCTGAGGCAGCATCTAGTGAAAGATTGGGGTAAATACTGAGCATCTAACTTCCTAAATATCCCTCCCCTTCCAACACCCAAATGTGGGACACTGGCCCTCAAAATATGGAACAAAGAATTTCAATCTGTGACACCTCAAGCAGAAGCTCTTAAAGTTGTGAAAATGAGTGCCTCAGTGTTCACAGAGCTTGCTGTTTAATGAGCAACATGGATTAAAATGAACCTCAGATGTAAAACATGAATGTAATAAGTGGGACAGCAGCTTCTCCATGTGGGATGGGGGCTTCAGAGTGATAATATGAGTAATTGTCACTCACAATGTGAAACATAGAAACATAGAATTTGACGGCAGATAAGGACCGCTTGGCCCACCCAGTCTGCCCATTTCCCTACCTACTGGATAAGCTGCAGATCCTAGTTAACCAGCAGCCTACTTCTTCCTACCCCCACCCCCCAGAACTGCCTTATGACTATCCCATGCATGCTTGAATTCCACCACTGATTTTGACTCCACAACCTCCTCTGGAAGGCCGTTCCATGCATCCACAACCCTCCTGTGAAAAAATACTTCCTTAAATTACCTCTGAGGCCGCCCCCCTCTATCTTCAAATTGTGCCCTCTTGTTCTTGCACACCTCTTTTTTTGAAAGATGCTACCCTCTTGGACTTTGTTGATTCCCTTGAGGTACTTGAAAGTTTCTATCATGTCCCCCCTTTCCCTCCTTTCCTCGAGGCTATACATATTAAGCTCCTTAAGTCTCTCTTCATATGTCTTCCAGTACAGACCCTGCACCATTTTAGTTGCCCTCCTCTGGACAACATCCATCCTGTCTATGTCTTTGCAGAGATTGGGTCTCCAGAACTGCACACAGTACTCCAGATGGGGTCTGACCAGCTGTCTGTACAGAGGGATAATAACTTCCTGTTTTCTACTGGTGATGCCTCTCCTATGCATCCCAGTATCCCCAACCCTCCTTGCTGCCCTCTCATTGCTTGCCCATCTTTGGTCATCTGATATGACTACCCTAGGTCCCTCTCCATTTTTGTTGTTGTTAGTATCTCACCCCCACTGTGTACTCTTCCCTGGGTTTTGTTTCCCAGGTGCATTACCTTCACTTCTTAGCATTGAATCTAAGCTGCCATACATTTGACCATTCCTCTAACCTTGCCAAGTCCTTCTCATCCTTTCCACCCCACTCTGTGCATCAACTCTGTTGCAGATCTTAGTGTCATCTGCAAAGGCGTACTTTCCTTCCAGTCCTTCTGCAATGTAAACATAAAGACATTGAAAGGACTGTCCTAATACTGAACCCTGTGGTACCCACTAGTAACCCTCCTTTCTTCTGAGTGGACTCCATTTACTATTACTCTGTGTCCTATTCTCCAGCCAATTCTTTACCAGGCTGTCATCTTGGGACCCACTCCCAAGCTGGCTAACTTGTATATTAATCTTTGTGTGGGACTGTGTCAAATGCCTGTTAAAGTCTAGGTAGGCCATGTCCACAGCCCCTCCCTGATCTACTACTTTGGTCACCCAGTCAAAGAAATCTATCAGATTAAGTCTGGCATGACCTTCCGCTGTGAATCCATGCTGCCTAGGGTCCTGTGCCCTCTGGCCTCTAGATACTTGACAATTCTTTCCTTTAGAAATGATTCCATCATTTTCCCTATCACTGAGGTTAAACTAACAGGTCTATAGTTTCCTGCTTCTGCCTTGCTCCTACTTTTGTGAAGGGGAATCACATCTGCCCTCCTCCAGTCCTCGGGTACCATCCCATCCTCCCATGATTTGTTAAAAAGGGTAGTCAGTGGTGTCACTAGTTCTACCCTTAGTTCTTTTAGAATTCTGGGATGAATCCCATCAGGCCCCATTGCTTTGTCCACCTTCAGTTTTAAGAGTTCTTTCAGAACCCTTTCTTCTGTAAATGGGCGGTATCAACTTTTGTATCCAGCGTGTTACTACTGTTTGTTTTATGTACCTCCCCTCTTCCTTTGTAAATACTGAGCAAAAATATTTGTTTAGTATCTCTGCCTTTCACAGTCTCCCTTTGCCCACCCTCCCTCCCCTTTATTAAGCCTCACTATCCTCCTTGGTCTTCCTTCGTTCTCTGATGTACCTATAAAAGGTTTTATCCCCCTTCTTAACTGAGTTAAATGTGGAGCGGTTTAGAGGCATGGCTGCCCAGTGAGTTTCACTGGAGATGACTCTGTCACAGCCTTGTATCTGGAACAAAGGAATAATCTTGTTGGTGTGTGTTTTAAGATAGTAAGGAAGACTTGTAAAGAGCTTTCTTCCCTGATGATGTGCTTTGGCAATTTTTAGATTCTGATGACTTTTTTTTAGAGTAGAAATACGTCTGGGAATCATGTGTTATTTTCCTTTAATAAATATCACCTCCAGAGGGGATTAGCTGGGAACTGCGGTAGTTCAAGCGAATTCTCAGCTGATGGAAACACTTTAAAATTGCATCCTGGGGCGGCTATTGGTATGGTGTGTACACTGTTTAATTATCCAGTTGTCTGTGTAAGAGTAGATGTGAACATTTTATGTTCTGTATTCTGTAACTCCCACCATGCATTTAGTGAACACTCAGGGAACTGTGGAGATTACAAATGGTGAGACCTTGAACAGATACTGTTTGCTACGAACAGAAAACCTCAAGAGCTGATAATTGTTTTTCATACAGCTGTGAAAATGTTTTGTTCAAATTTACGGACACCAGATATTTATTTATTTATGTAAGTATGCATATATGTATGTGTGTATTTCAAACGTTTTAGCAGGGAAGACATACCGATCGAATAAAGCTAATTTCCAGACGCGTCCTGGGGGCAGGGAAGGGAGGCACAGAAGTACACTAAGAACAATAATACAAATAAAACAAATAGATAAGTAAGCATTATAAACAACAATCGTGCAGGGACACAGATTCTGTGTAAGTAGAATATGCTACAATACAATAAACTACTGGAGGATAACAACATTTGCAATGTGCAGAAGGCAATACTGAGTTTAGGGAAGGGGCCAGTGTAAGTGGGATGGGGAGGGTGGACAAGGGGACTGCACTAGTGTAGGTGCAGTGTGAAGGGAGGAGTGATGGGGTGTCACACTGGTACCACAATCAGAAATAAATCTGTGGTCAGTCCCAAGTGCTGAAGCCAGGGTTCTTTAATGCAAATATACAGGTGCGGAGTTTGCATGTGTATTACAAACGACATCAGAGGCATTTCAGCAGAAGCCCAAGTAGCTTTACTGTGAGCATATCATAAAGGTTAGTATAAGAATATAAGTTTTTGTTCTCTCTTTTCTCTCCATCTCTCAGTAATAAAGTATATCAGATAGAAACAGAAACAAACTATATAAAAAAATCAGTCTTCTTATTTTGCTAAGCTTATTAGTATGTAATTCCTC
This sequence comes from Neoceratodus forsteri, assembly GCA_016271365.2. NCBI lineage: Eukaryota > Metazoa > Chordata > Ceratodontiformes > Ceratodontidae > Neoceratodus > Neoceratodus forsteri. Next base: position 490,499,879 of record CM057454.1, on the reverse strand, counting down.
TTTTCTCTGTGTTTGGCAGCATCTGTGCTTATTTCCTGAACCTAAATGAGAATGACTGAAAATTACGTACAGCCTAAAAAGCATACCTAAAGACATGTATCTGTTACTCATGTTAAAATACATTTTTCTAAACTGTATTCAGTCAAATCTATAGCAAAGTTCCCATATATTTGTATATTTGTTGCTAAGCATTCCCCAAAATAGTCTCTTTAATGACTGCTGATAATTTTGCATGTGAAACTATGGATGCAAAAGGCTATATGTAACCCCCCGAGGGGGTTTACCATATTTACCTCTCAGTCCCTCGATCCCTCATTCTGCTCACCGTCACCTGGCCTGAGTTCTAGTGCCCCTGAAGTCTCTGTACAACTCTTGTACTGTTTCCTGTTTAGATTGGGGCCAGAGGAGCAAAGCTGCGGGGCTACCTTGCTGTAGCTGCACAAATGTGCGAGCCAGCAGTCCACACGCGCACCATGGCGCCTGTTCATTTTCTTGTCACTCCTGCAGAAAAACAGAAGCCCCTCCAGTGCTCCCAGTCCCCAAAACCAGCTAGTCTGTGGCCAGAGACATGGAGGAGGCACAGGAGAAACTGCAAAATTGTTTTATTTAAGAGTGCCAATAAGAACTTTGGGAGCATCCTCATGAATATTAATGAGGACAACATACATATTAATGAGCCCGCATGCTGTATTGGGGCAGTGCAAATCAGCAGCAGCGATGGGCAGGGGAAAAGTTGTATATCTATATTTCTGTAGTTGGTTAACAGGGCCAAAAGACTGGTTTAAGACTTTGGGGCATGTGGTAAACAAAACTTTTTATTCTGGCTGTACCAGGACTTAAGATGGGACTTACCTGGGACTGAATATGAACGTTTTGTCAGCAATCATATTTGCAGCCTTTGTCCTCTGCCCAGCCAATTGGAAAGCCGGGATCTTATAAAAGGACTTGTGGGACTGCATGTTGGACTTATGGGGGAAAGCAGGGACAATTCTTGGTGCCCAAATAAGGGACCAACCAGGTGTCAAAGAAGCCTGATGAGTATTAATTTTTCAATGGGACAATTATTTCAGCCAATAAGGAGTTGCCAAGAGCTCCTCAAACTCAAGAGACTTTTGGTTCTGAGTTCAGTTCGGTGGGAGCCCCTACAGAGGGAGGGGAGCTTCGGCACCTTTTGCTAAAGAATGTGACTGCAAGGCGTAAGAATGGTCTGCCTGGGGATTTGCCAGCTGCAGTACCCCAGGGCCTGTGTTGCCTTTCCACATTTGGAGGAATCTGCCTAAGGAATCCTGACCTGCAACTTCAGCTGTGAGAGAGCTGTAAAGATTCTGCAACTTCAGCTGTAAGAGAGCTACAAAGGACCTGCAACTTCATTTGTGACAGAGCTGCGAAGGACCTGCAACTTCAGTAGTGAGAGTGCTGCCTCAGATGTCCCTGAGTGAGGGAGCCTGCTGTGAATCTCAAGTAAGATGGAGACCTGCTCAGGGGCCTAGTAGTCACTAGTCCAGGAGGTGCTAATTTTGTCTATGTCACCCTGCATTGATTCAATGCCAATGTAACCCCCCTACCAAATTGGGGGCTTACCTGTAGCCCATGGCTCCCATTTTCAGCCGCTCTCTGTGGCGCCTCCCAAATGCCTGCATATTTTTTTTCTCCTGGCCCAAGTCCTCTAGTGCCCGATGTGCCCCGGAAGGCAGCCCCAGTAATTCCAAGCCCTGAGGGGCTCTGAAATCCAGACTGTGATCTCCCACTTAACATATGCATTCTGGTGCAGTGGGGATCGCGCAGGCACCGGTGGCACCTTTAATCTCCCGACTGCTCAACTTGCAGTTGTTTGGCAGAAAAGTTCTGTTGGTCCCGGTGTCCCCACCTGCTAAGAGGGACCCGGTGACAACTCACAGAGCCCTGACAGCCTGCTTTCTAGAATATTTACTAAGATCCACAAAGTGTTTCAGATCAGGGCTCAGGAATATTAATGAGCCCAGAGCCCCGATCTGATGAATATTCATGAGGGTGCTTCTGCTCTCGGGAAAGCTGAGTTTTTGGCAAATGCCGACAAGGAAAAAAGCAATATTTAAAATAATATTGTAACTGCTGTATCTATGTTTAGGGGAAAGTGTTTAATGCAGGGAACAAATGTTTACTCCTGGCTGCACCAGTTAAATGCTGGGACTCAGAGAGACAGCCTGCCTGCTCCAGTACGTGGAGTTGCAGTGACAGGCAAATGGACTGAAAAAATCAATAAAGCTGGGCAGTGACAGCAAGTACACACTAGTGGCTACTGAACAGTGGGGCAATTGGGCAAATATTTAATTTATTCTGGCTGCACCAGGACTTTATTTGGGACTGCATTGATTCTGCTTAAGGGACTGTGTGTTCAGCAGCTATTTTCAAACAGCCAATCGGAAAGCTAGGATTTTAAAGTCAGGACTTGTGGGACATTAGTCAAAGCTCATGGGAAAAGTCCAAGTGCTCATGGGGAACTTCAGGGATCTAATTTTAGGTGCCAGAACAGTAAACCAACTGTGCATTGAGTGAGGTTCATGCATAATTCATTTTCTTGATTGATAGGTCCTCCAGCCAAATCAGAGGTCAAGCACCCAATAGCTTCAGCCAATCAGGGGCCTTAGGAGAGCCCCATAAAAGACTTTGTTTTTTAAGCATTTTTCCAGATTCGAGCAGGAACCTCCCCACAGCCATGCAACTAAGCCTGGTGATCCAGTTAATCCTCTCCATCCAGGAGGGGGTGTTTGCCTTCTTTAGCAGTAAAAGTTAAAGTAGTTTGGTTTATGCCAAATCTGCTCACCTGGGGGTTGCCAGAATATCCTCCAGGTGCTAGCCCTCCCTTCCACATTGGGGAAAGACATGGACCTGCAACTTGATGACATCAAGCGAGCTGTGAGACAGCTGATTTCACCTCAGTTGTGAGAGAACTGAAGCCATTAGGAACCATGATTTCAGAAATCCTACCATGAGGAGCCTGAGTGAGTACTCTTGTACCCCCTTCCCAGTGCAAGAATGAAAGAAAGTGCTTAATTGTTGCTGCCAATGCTCTTAGTGACTGTGCTAATTTATATTGTTCATCTGGTCTGCACCCTGCATCCTGCTGTGCCTAACCTTAGCCCATTAGGGGTGGACCTCTTATGGAACTTCTGCTGTTTTAAGACTGTTCAGTTGGTCTGCACCTGGCATCTGCTGCACCTAAATCTTGTCCAGTGAAGGTGGACCTAACTGTTCTGGGGGACCCAAGTGAGCCCAGAGTATTGTATGAATGTGCTGTTACATAATGTCTGCTGTGGAGCCTACAGGACTGGAAGGGGAGCACTTAGTACAGGGGATCAACCTGACTTTGCCTGGAAGGTCCAGTGTGTTCTAAACTATCTGCTCAAGATGTCCAGTGGAGCTGCAAGTTACAGCCATGTGCCACAAAAAGGACTGAGATACCAAGTCTGTCAGAGATGACCTCTCTACCTGGAAATGACTGTTTTCTAAGTAAACCGACCAGGGCAGCCATCCTGGCCCCTAGTTGAAGAAGCCCTGTCTTCTTCAAATGTGCCAGTTGTGTCTAGAAAATAAATGCGCTGAATGTACTGAAACATAGAAATGTGCTGGATATTCAGGAATACAGATTAGAACCAAACTGTGTACCTGGCTGGTTGCACCTACCAGTGTTTTTGACTGCAACATGCAAGCTATCCCTGCATACCCCAAAGAGACTGTAAATAGTTCAGCTATCTAATTTTGGGAATTTAAGGGATCGGCTAAAGCACAGGTCACTGACCTACTTATCGGTGGGATCAGCTGTAATAACCCCCAAACCATCGCCAATGCCTTCAACTCTCAGTTTTCCGAACTGCCCCCCACCTCCCCTCCCCTGCCCCCTCTCGTCCGCTCCCCAGGCACCACTCCTCCCAGTCTTCACCCTCGGCCCCCCTTCCAACTGAGGTCAGTAACTCCCACTGAGACCCATAAGCTGCTCTCCAGCCTCTCCCCCCATAGCGGGGCAGGTCATGACACTCTCGAGCCAAAACTCCTCAGGCTTGGTGCCCACCTCCTGGCCAGACCCATCTCGCACCTATTCAACTCCTCCATTAACTCAGGGATCATTCCCAATCTGTGGAAAGTGGCCAAAGTTGTTCCTATCCTAAAACAGGGGAATCCCAAGGACCCCCAGAACTACCGCCCCATCGCCATTCTGTCCGCACTCAGTAAACTGCTCGAAAAAGCCGTTGCCTCCCAGCTCTCCCAACACATCCTGGACTTCAATATACTCTCTCTCCTGCCCAGCACGGCTTCAGGAAAGGGTACAGCACGTCCACCGCCCTAGCCACTGTCACCTCCCTGATCAGGGCAGGCACCGATCTAGGCAATCTCACTGGGGCCATTTTCATCGACCTGTCCAAAGCCTTCGACAGAGTTAACCACTCCCTCCTTGGTTCCTCGCTTCTCACCCTCGGGTTCTCCCCCTCCGCCCATGCCTGGTTCCATAATTACCTTTCCAACCGACAGCAATACACCTACTTCAACCGGACATCCTCCAACCTTTCCCCTGTCCTCTGTGGTGTCCCTCAGGGGTCTGTCCTTGGTCCGACCCTATTCTCACTATTTGTCAATGACCTATCTTCTGTCCCGACCCACGCCCACCCTACCCTCTACGCAGATGATCTCGTCCTCCTGGCCAGCTCATGGGACATCTCAACTATTAACCCCAGCTTAACTCCGACTTTGAACGATATATACTTGGCTGGGTGACCACAGGCTCACCCTTAATCTCAAAAACTCAAGCTATGTTATTTGGGTCTCGAACAAATTAAAATCCTGCCCTGCTCCCCTGTGTATCCTCGGGCCGGCGGCTCCCCTTGAGACAGTTCCTCCACTAAGTACCTAGGCGTCACCCTCGACCAGCAGCTTGACCTCACCCTGCACATCCGTAACATCTGCAACACCTCAAATTGCAAGCTTGCCCTAGCTTATCGTGCCAATAGCTGCCTCACCTGCCAGCCCTAGCCCTCGCCGGGGGTCCTCCTCCCCTCTCTCTGCTATGGCCTCGATCACTTTGCCCTGTCCCCCAAAACCAGCCTAGCAAAATGGGACTCAGCCTACAATAATGTCTGCCGCTCGCGCTGTCCGCCTCTCACCCAACGGGTGTGATCTCTACAACCGCCTAGAGTGGCTCCCCCCGAGAAACACCGTCCTTCGTTATAGGCAACTTATCGACAACATTGTCCGCTCTGCCCCTGCCCTTGTCCTTCCCCTTAACCCTAGAGCCCCATCCTGCCACCTCAGGCCTGGGACAACGCTCCTCCTGCTCCCAGGACCCATATCCCTCGGGTGATCGATCCTTCCACATCTTTGCCCCAAACTCTGGAATTCACTCCCAGAACCTGTCAGGGCCTCCTCCTCCCATCCAAGCTTTAAAACTTCCTCTGGAATTTCCTGAAACCGCCTCCCCTGCCCCTACACCTCATAATCCTACTCAGTCACCCCTCCCTCACCCAGGCTCAGGTGGGGCCCTCCTCCTCTCCCCCGCCCTGCCCCACTCGACTTCTCCCCAAGCTCCATCCCAGTAACCTGGCCCATCCTCCGCCTCGGTCACCCCTGCCTGCACTTACCATTGTCACCGCTACTATTCTATGCTTAGTGTTTACCTTGTTATGTATTCCACCTACCTGTGCCTATGAGTTACTTCCTCTGTTACTACCTGTATCCTCCCATATATTTTTATTGTAATGCCTAGCTCTCCTACGGACTTTTTCCCTACCCTGTAATCTGTTAACTGTATGATGTCTGACTCCGGTACCTCTCCCGGGTCGCACCCTTTCTGTAACTGTGATGTACACTGTATGATGCCTGTAATCCTCCCGGGTCGCACCTGAAAATAGGCACATGGCTGTCTAGTGTGCCTACCCGGTTAACAAAAGCAAATAAATAAATAAATAAACTCTTTATTCAGTCAAGACAGCCAACATACAGCTGCAATGTCTCCTAGGCCTGCAACATGCAAGAACTTTAAAGTACTGGGTACCCAGGGTTAAATGTGTGGAAATAGGGGTCTCATACTAAATCTTGAGGGACTGGTACCAGTTGTGGGAAATAATATTGTGTTCCACCTGATTCTATGCAGTTTAAATAGCCAGGGCTCTGGATATCAGTGTTGGCAAAATGTTGATTAATTGCTGATTTAATAACAGGTATCTACCCAGCTGGAGGGTTTTCACCAGCACCAAATCAAACCAAACCAAATTTAATGTAAATAATAGTAATAGTAGTGCTCGCATAATCTCTACTCCTGCTGTTTCCCCATTCCTAATCCCTATGCCCTCCATAAATAAATTGTTGTTATTGTTGTTTGCAAATTATGGTGTCATGAGCATATTATTAGAGAGAGTCTTTAAATGGTGAAATGTCTGAAATGTGGGGAAATGTTTAACAGGTCATGTGCTGAGGTGGCTCATGGTTATAGTGGGTGGTATGTCATCCCAGGAGGTTGTACCAGGTAAGAGCTAGCCCACTTAAAGCTAAACTCTGGGTGGAGGCACTGTGCAAATGTAATATCTAGGAAAGAACCTGTTTTAATGTGATCTTGGGAACCCAGACCCCTCAACCTACATCCTAGGTAGCAGGCAGGGGTAGTAACTTTAGGAATAGCGCTGCCTAGGGGTTACACCAGGATAGGGTACACGTCTGTATGAAGAATTGTTGTTAGCATCTAGTTCTACAGCGGTCCTCTGGGAGTCTCCCTGGAGAAAGGAAATTTGTCAGTGACTGTGAGAAGTGTAATGTCCTCCTGGGGATTGCAGAGTCATGCCAGCCAAGAGGAACTATTCTGACTGTGTTTCAGCTTCAGAAAAGCCAAAGTGTAAAGAGTATTTGCTAAAGAGTGAAAAGCATCCTGTTGGTTGGGAGACTTGCCTTAATCTCCAGTGTCTATTGCTAGAAGTAAGAAGAGAGCCCTTCTTCTGCCCAAGTGAGCACCTGTGAGGTGAGAAAAGTGTTGTCCAGTAGTATGGGACTGTTCAAGTGAGAAGGCGTGTGCCTTCTGTGCAAGTACGAGCATTTGACAGAAAAGATTTGGTCTACTGTGAAAGTTTAATTGGAATTGCCTGAGTCTGACAGAGACTGTGTCCTAATGTAAAAGAGTTGTGGCTGCTATGCTGGCAGTGTGGCTGAAATGCCAAGGATAGCCAAGTGTGTACATGCGTGTGTGTGTGTGTGTGAGAGAGAGAGAGAGAGAGAGAGAGAGACATGCAAGGTCAGCTTGGGAATCAGCCTGGTAGCGTCACCAGCTATGCACTGCTATCACGTATACCCCTGAGGGGTCATGCCTAGACGTGGGGGTTGTGGCGTGTCAGCCCAGGTCCCCGTTGCTGGCCTGTTCCAGATAGTGACTTCACCTGCAAGAAGATGACCAGTTCCAGAGATGCTGAGAAATTCCAGCCTGCCAGAGTTGCGAGAGCCTGCTGCACAAAAAGGGGGCACCCTGCAAGCCCTTTCTACTCATCTCAGTAAAGTCACGGTCTACAGATTTTGTATAGTTTAGATTTACCATCTCCCAGTCTTCAGCTGTATAAGTCAAGAGACTGTCTGCAAAACTGTGAGTAAAGCAGGGATCATCCTGCATTGGGGAACTGTAAACAGATGCCATCAAGTGTTTGCCAAGTTTGGTAGTAAAATAATATTGCTGCTAAAGTTATGAGTTCGCCTGCCTAGCTAAAGTATCAAGTTCTGCCAAGTAGTTAATGCAACCACGAGAAGGGTTAAATCTAATCTGATTTAAGCGCACCAACGCTGGCCAACCAGCTGCACCAATAGCAGGCCTGCAACATTTAGTACCGGGTATCCAGGGATAGAGTTGCAGGGCTCTTATCTAAAGACTGGGGACTGATTCCAGTTGGGGGTTTGTATTTCATAAAGCCTAAGCAACTAGCTAGATAGAGAGTTTAGCCTGAATCCAACAGAAGGTTGGTGGGTAGCGAGCATTGGAAAATGGTGTGAATTTAACAGTGAAATGACAGTTTGATGTTGCCTATTTCCATATGCTAATCCTAACTGTTGCTTAACCTCTACATCCAGTTTCCCTTTCCTAGCCCTACCCCATGTGAATAAATTGTTGGCTAACCTTTTTACAAAAGGTCTCATGATCATATCATTTGTACCCCACGTGAGCATATTATTAGCTTAAGTCAATAATTAAGAGTTATTAAGAATGTGTTTTTTGGTTTAGGGTAGTCCATGTGTGGGGTGACTATATGGGGGTGTGGGTTGGTACAGCATCCCAGGGGGTTGTACTGTTGAAATGTCAGGCCCACTTTGTATTTTAACTCTGGGTGGAGGCACTGTACTATTTATTTATATCTTGGGAAAGAACGCCCCCCCGTGACATCAGAGATAGGATCCAAGTCCCTCAACCTGGTTTGTGGCCACCCAAGCAGGGGAAGTAGCCCACTGGTACACTGCACTCGGGTTACATATTAAAAGCTGGACCCTCTGTTTTACCACACTGTGGGACCCTGTCAATAGGTTTCAGCCTGGATCCATTGGACACTCAGTATTCCCCTCCCTGGAGCATGTTCAAGGTGTCCTCCAATGCTATGAAGGTCTAGGACTATATAGTGTAACCAGGGAGGCTCTTTCAGGAAGGCACTAGTTACGTATCATAGCTGCTTACTTATGTAGTATAGTCTAGGGCTGGGAGAGCTCAGTGAAGTTCTGACCCTTATTAAATAAAAACCAGAACACGGTGATGTTCTGATTAGTTCTGATTTATTGACAAATATTGGAAAAAATGTGAAAAAGTGCATAAAAGTGGCCAAAGTCGGTCATATTTGACACTGAGGCCCAAAGAAAACAATGTAATGCATGTTTGTATAAAAATTACAGTAAAACTGCTAAATAAAAAAATAACTGCTAGCTGCTTCATGTCTGGGCTGTACTGGTGGCATATCCAGCCCATGACGTTGAGTGTGCCGGGAGGGAGGGAGAGAGAGAGAGAGATGGAGACAGACAAACAGATGCAAGCACTATTTTGCCTGCCTGCCCTGTACAGTGTACACACACTGTACAGTCACACTGAGGCCAAGTTTAATTTCTTTATTTGTGATTTCTGTGACTATAACAATTCTCTTCGGCCCCCAGTAGTCTCTCTCTCTCTCTCTCTCTCTCCTCTTCTGGATGGCACAAGTTAACTTTCATTTTGCCACCATGCCATTGCCCTATACACAGACATCCACAGTGAAACCAAGAATGCACTTTAACCAAGAATACACTTTCAAGTACATAAAAGAATCCCAGTACTTTACTACACAATTGCTTTTTTCTTCACGGCTCAATTGCCTAGTTCCACATTCTCAGAACGACAGACCGACATAGGCGACCGGAGAAATAGTCACCAACTGACCAACCGACCGACCACAGCAGCTGCAGCCCACACTCAGATCTCCCTACCATGTGACTGTGGTCTTCCTACTCCTGGGCTCTGCTCCACCCTCCTCTCCTCACTCTTTGTTCCACCTGGAGCCTCCAGCTACAACTGCATGCAACTTAGGCATGCAGAAAAAAATGCCCTGCTTTCCACAGACCCAGAACCGGACTTCTCCGGTGAAGTCCGTATTTATCTGGGCCTGTGGATTCAGGGTTCAATCCAGAGGTCCAGATTTTGGATGGAACAGTCCACCCAGCCCTAATATAGTTGCTTATGTATCATAGCTGAAATCCTAATAATAAAATGCCATTTGCAAGTGTGAAGCGACTCCCCTTTGCTAGTACTAAATAAGTCTCCTTTGCAAGTGCGAAACAACTCCCGTTTGCTATTACTAAAGATGTCTCCTTTGCAAGTGCGAAATAATTGCTTTTTAGTAGTACTAAATAAATCTCCTTTGCAAGTGCAGAACAACTCCCCTTTGCTAGTATGACAGGCTGTAACAATATTTTTCAGAATAAGATATTCAGCTGGTTTGCTGCAGTTTGGCTTTGCCTGTATTGTGCATAACTAAATTTCAGAATGCTTTGGGACCTAGTTGGCTTTGCTTGGCCTGGATATCCAGGTCCTGTTGACCAGCTCTGCCTGGGTTATTCCAAGTCTTTGGGAACTGACTTCCCTGGTCTCACAGGGTAGCAGGGGTAAGAGGGTGGTCGGCATAAGCACTGTGTCCAGTATCATGGGCAACTGAAGCAGTGACTAGTGAAGTCATGAAGGAGAGAGGTGAGTAAGTGGTGGGAAGGGGCAGAGTACATGACAGGGGACAGAAAACCCCAAAGTCTGAGGAACTGGAAGGAGAAGGCAGCTTGACCAGCAGTGGATTTCCTTGAGAGGTTTACAAGAGAGCCAGTGCCAGAGTTGCAAAGGGGGTAGGAAGTAGTAGGGAGAGGTGAGGAGGGAAGCAAGGTAGTAGGGAAGGGAGCCAAGCCAGTATTTAGAGATAAAGGAAGCACAATGGTGATGCATCTGGACTCAAGGGAGGGGAAGGGAAGGGAAGGAAAAGTATAGGGAGCAGTGGAGGGTGCGGTGGGGGGGTAGTGGAACAGTCTAAGGCAAGGTGGTAAAAGGAGTGAAAGTGGGGATCCACTCTGGCCAGAGTAGACTTGGGAACAGCACTTTATACAGTGCCACCATTGTCAAAGATGGGGAGTATCATCTTCGAGACCCTCTTTCTTTGGGCAGGAAGCTGGATACATCTTTTAGTCCTGTAAAGTGCACCAAGTTTGGGCTGAAGCATCTGGATGGTTGCATCTAAATGTGCAGGAAAATTTGAGGTGCCTGTCCAGCCAGAGCCCAAGTTACTTAAATGAGGAGACATCTTCAGTTGCTGTATCACCAAGGGTATGGAAGGAAGGAGGGAGGGAGATAGTGAGCCTCTGCCAAGTACCAACAGTCACAGAAACCACTTTCTTGGCATTGAGGTGCAGCTGATTTGCCAGGAACCAGTGCTAGATGTTAATATAGTCCAGGTGGAGCCTGTCAGTGATGGAAGAGGGGCCGAAGGTGAACAGTACCATATCATCTACATACATACAGTATGGATGGATGCAAAGGAGCAGGCAGCTAGGAGGTCATTTGCGAAGATGGAGAAGAGTATGGTACCAAGGATTGACCCTTGGCTCTTGCCTGAGCTGATAGGAAGTTAGGTGGATGGATTCCCCAATCCAGATAGCTTGAGATCTGCTCTCAAGGTAGGAGCAGAACCACCTGACTGAGGAATCAGAGGTCCCTGCAGCCTTGAGCTTGTCTTGGAGAAGGGGGTAGGCAACAGTGTCAAAGGCTTTGGAAAAGTCGACAAAGATGGCTGAGGTGACTAGGCCTGGATCCATGCCAGATAGAATGGAATCTATAAGTCTGAGGAGGGAGGTGGAGTAGAGTGGAGTAGGAATTCCAGAAGCCAGACTGGTAAGGAGTGAGAAGAAAGAAGAATCCAGAAAGGGAGATAGCCGGGATAGCTCAAGGTGTTCCTAGAGCTTGGCCAGGGTAGGGAGGCAGGAGATAGACCGGTAGTTGATAGAAGAGGTAGAACTGCCCCTTTGGGAAGGGGGATAACTAGCCTGTTTCCAAGAGTCAGAAACATAGGCTAAGGAGAAGGAGATGTTGAGAAGGGAGGTAATGGGTAGTTCAAAAGCAGGGGTGGAGAGGCACAGGAGGCGAAGTGGTTAAGGAAATACAAACAATGAAAAAATTGGGTATCACAGAAGAGTCGAGAAGTGCTTGGTGATCACCAATGGTGATTGTAAATAAAAAAGAAGGGGTTGTAAGAATCTGTCTTGATTTTAGGAAACTTAATCAAGTGTCCAAATTTGACAGTTATCCTATCTATTTATTATTTATTTGAAATGTTTCACCAGGAGAGACATACTGAGCTACATATAGGTCATTTTAACATGTGTCCTGGCAGAAGGGGAGAGGGGAATACATTTACATAAGAAAACAAAGTACATTCACATAGAATGAAGCACTGAACATGTAACCTATACAATTAAAATTATCCAAGCATACTGTGGCATAGCTAGGTACCACTTGACTTCCTGATAAAGACTTAGTACATAAATGGAATTTACATACAACACACACACATATCAGTAAAGTAAGATAAGATAATTAAATTAGTAGTTAGAATTTAAATAAATAAATCACTAACTAGACAAATAACTTAAATAAAATAAACAATATAAACTAAACCCTGCCAAACCACATAAACATAAGCATAAATGATATATATAACTACACATTACCATTGAATACAGTTGGCTTGATTAGCTCTAGAGTAGTATGTGTGGACAAATACCAGCCCGAGGGGATAGGGGAGAAAGAGGGAGTACAATGTACCTACACCTCCTCACCTTTCTGGGATGTATACCCCACAAGGGGATATATAGCGAATAGGGTAGGTACGTTAGGGGGTATATGGAGAACAGAAATGCTGGGGATTGCACCTAAAATATAGGGATGTGGACCATAACACACTAGAGCAGAAAACCTAGCGATGACACGATTACACAATGCAGAAGTAGTTAGGAACAAAATAGAATAGGAGAGAGGGGACAAGGGGTGAGGGAGAGGTAGGCAAGCTAGTACCCTCCAGAGCAGATGCTTCACTGCTCGATGTAAACCCAGCCAGTGCTTATACGTAAAAGCAAGCCAAGGAGAGACAGATTGGGGTAGAATTGCTAAAAATAGAAAAGTAGTGGAGGAAAAGAAAGGTAGGAAAGGTGAGTAGGGTTAAGAGCCAAGAGGGAAAGATAGAATAGGAGAGAAGGTACAAGGGGTGAAAGAGAAGTAGGCAAGCTATTACCCTCCAGAGCAGATTCAGCACTGCTCAATGTATTGTCTTGATATTGTATGTACTGGTATTGAAGTCCTGATTGCTGCACAGATTGGGGCTTCAGTAGCTAGATCCCCCCTGCAATCACAGTATGCACCACAGTATTTGTTTTGCCTTAATGCTTGTAAAAATGGTGTTTGGCTCACCTCTAGTTGGCATTTTCTAATGTTGCATCACTCACACCCACCCCAAGATCATGCTGCAAAACCCGTGAGATGATGATGCAGCTTTGCCCCTTCCTCTATGCTGTCATTATGTATAGAAATATAATAATCTTCATATCTCCCATGCCGAGCTTTATTGTCACAAACAGTGCCTAAATGCCATGTGCCATAATGGTATACACATGGCATTTAAGCACTGTTTGTGACAATAAAGCAGGGCATGGGAGATATGAAGATCATTATATTTCCATACATAAGGACAGCACAGAGAAAGGGGCAAAGCCACAACATCATCTCGCGGGTTTTGCAATGGGATCTTGGAGATGACCGGCACAACATTAGAAAATGCATGCTAGAGGAGAGCTGGACACTGTTTTTACAAGCATTAAAGTAAAAAATACCATGGTGCATATTGTGATTGTGAGGGAAGGGGATCTAGCTATTGAAGTCCCGATCTGTGCAGCAATTGGGGCTTCAAGTCTACCAGTAGATCTCCTTTAGTAGAACATTTTGGAAACCTGTGTTTTTTTTTTTAACAAGTTCCCTCTTAAAGAGGGGGTATGTGACAGGGTTGAATAAGGCCCTGTTCCATTTTGTATGCAGAAAGAGTTAAACACAAGGATCTGTTCCATCCTTTCCTTTTCTGTCTCTTGTCTGTCTGATTGTGCAACCAAATGTTCTTGTAAGTCCTAGGAACTGCTCACTCTGACGGTCTTGTGATGCTCTGCCTCTCACTATCTCTTTGCCTTCACTTGCAATTTCTGTCTTTTCTTCCCCTTACATATCTGTGGTTATAAAAATATATGTACATCTTTATGTGAAAGTGGGATCTCTTGGTTTGAAATATATATAATCATACTGTTGAAATGATTGCAAAAAGCTATTTGGAATTTAGGGGGTTAACCTATGATGCAGTTTGAGCTCCTCTCAGGCTTGTTTGCAAATTATTTTGCAGAGCTGTCAGCAGGAGGCCAGCTTGGGACCCTGTTCTATTTGCAAGCCTGCTCTGCAAAGAAACTGACAAGAACATTTTGTGAAAAACAGGATGTCTCCTTAACAAGCTCAGGATGAAGAAGTTATTTGTCAGGCAAAGACTTGTTATAAAAAGAGCAGCAATCTTTTGCTGTAGAGCGACTGAGATTTGAGATTGAAACTTGGAATTAGAGGTACCCTCAGATGAGGGACTTTGTTTTCTCTGTTTGTACTGCCTTTGTAAATAATTATACTGATCAATTTTTATTTTTTATGTTGGCTTGCGCGTGCGTACCAGCCAACATATTGCAGTAGTAGCAAATTTGGAGGTGCGGTCACTGTGGGTGAATGCAGGGCACGCATCAGTAAGTGCATCCCTCATTCCCCAGTAAGCAAGCTGTAGGCACTGACACCAATAATACGTAAAGTGGCCACCAGATCTAAGAAAAGTGCCACTGCAATGAGAGCCAAGCTCATCACGCAGCAGCACAATAACACACCTCCCGATGTGCCTTTCCTGGTGAAGCACTTCAGTAAACATGGCGGCACTGACTGCCACCGCTACTTCATTTGCCGACGGGGTAGCACCCTTCCTGTCAACATGATGCCCCCTCCCATTCCAAGTATGCACCAAGGGGGGTGCCCAATCCCCCTTGGCATCATGTGCCTCCAACAGTCTTTTCTTGCCGATGGGGGGCCCAATCCCCGCTGACTTCAGTCCCCCTGCCTAGTTTAGTTTGCTGACAGGAGAGTCCACTCTGTTGGCATAATGTCCCCAGCCCCTCTAATGCTGTTTGCCACAGGTGACCAACTCTCTTTATCATGCGGCCCCCACCCATTTCTATGCCGACGGGGACTACCCTCACCCGACTGTGGCCCTCCCCCATTATGCAGGTGGTACACTGGGAGCCCACCCCAGTGTACCAAACAAACACCTGCGAAAAAAAAATTTGACCCTCATTGTCTTTTTTTCTTTTTACCTGCAAAAAAAGAAAATGGTCTTTCGTGGTCTTCCTTGTCCACTCCCCCAACCGGGCCCACCCTCTGCGTACCCTGCCTCCCTACACCCTGCTCACCCCATACTTACCTCTGGAGTCTGGCGCAATGACCTTCGGTGGACTGGGAACACATCTGCACTCTTCAAAGCCGACCGCGAACTGAAGAAATACCGGTAAGCTGTATAATGGCATAAATAGGGTTTTTTCAACTTTGGTACATATCTCAGACATTTTGGGGAATTTATGCACCAGATTTTCAACATGGGGTTATTGGGACCCCTCCTCGTGAATTCAGTCACTGTTATGGCATTATTCAGTTCCAAAAGGTGATTTCGCAGTCACTGCACGGAATCACCTTTTGGGACCTATTAACGAAACGACAGTGCCACTGTTCATGAGCTGGGCTCTCAAAAACCCTATGTTGCAAATTTGGTGAAAAAATCCAACAAATGACTGTTTTATGGTACATATTAGCAGTTTCACACATGCTCGTAACTTTGAATTTGTAATATTTTCACTCCAGATTTTCAACATTGGCATTTTGTCACACCTCCTTATGAACAGTACAGCTGTCATTTCACATATCCTGGCCAAAATGTGTTTTCACACTTCCAGCGCAGAATAGCACGGTCGCTGTGGGAGATCACTTTTAGGGACAAATTAAGAAAATGACAGTGGCACTGTTCATAAGCAGAGGTCCTAAAATGCCTATGTTGAAAATTTGGTGATGGAAGCCCATATAATGTCTGTGTTACAAGCATGCATTGTGCAGTTTCCAAGCATCCTTGTTACTTTGCAAATTTGCAATATTTTCATGCCAGATTTTCAACACTGGCATTTTTTCACATCTCCTTATGATCAGTACAGCTGTCATTTTTCACATCTTGCCCAAAATGTGTTTTCTCACCTGTGGCACACAATGGCGTGGTTGCTGTGGGAAATCAACTTTTGGGACACATTAACAAAATGTGTTTGCATGCCTGTGTTGCCAAATGGCATACTCGCTGTGCAAAACCACCTTTCAGCTAACAAACTGATAGTGCCACTCCTCATGAGGTGGGGTCACAAAAAGCCCATGTTAAAAATTTGAAGTGAAAATACCAACAAACGCCTACGTCATTAGGGTTTCCAACTGTAACACCCCACCCTGTAGAGACTGACAGGCATCAAGGGTGTGACTTGGGATCATTGGCTGTAATGCTCATGCCATTCCACCCCCATCCCCACCCCCACCCTGCAGTCAGTCACAGGCATTGAGGTGTGCCTTGGAGTCTTCGGCCCTAAAGTACACCCCATTCTCCTGTACTGCACCCATCTCAGTGTATTTCCTTATGGAATGGGGCACGTATAAGGCCCAAAGACCTCAAAGCACACCACGACACTTGTCGGTGTCTACAGAGTAGGGTGAGGTTAACTGGCATGAGCGTTATAGCTGATGACCCAAAGGCACACCCCAGCGCCTGTCAGTCTGCAGGGTGGGGGTGGGGTTGCCGTCAGTTCAATACTTCACTGTCATTCTTATTATGCATCTCTAACTCCTACACTACCAATGCCAGCAAGACATCATTCGGCATTGACAAATGCTTGTTTATTTTACTGTTACTAATAATAAAATGCTATGTGCAAATTTTATAACTGCTCCTAGTTTTCCTATGCTTCCTGACCTGTGCCTCGACAACAGTTATCACATACTGTAGAGAATCTACTGTATTTTTCGCTGGAACAAAATTTTCGCTATATTCACTATTTTGAAAATCAAATGAAAATTATATGCCAGTGAAAATATATATTACCATTGACAAGTTAGCTTGCTCTTGCATTTCAGCTAAATTAAACTGCTGTGAAAATGTTGGCGCTGATGAAACAGTGAAATTTAAGGGCAGTGACTTCATTGCCCTCTACACTATATGAAAGCCTTTTTGACTTTAATAATGTCCCTCCCAGATGACCTGAACTTAGACATTGAGAGGGCCCACCTAGTTGGACCCCATCGCAAGAATAGAAATTCACCCTGCCTTCGTCCCTTCATAGTTCAGGTCACCCAATTTCAAATGCAACAACCAGTCCTCCAAACAATGTGGAAGCATAAAAATCTTCAGTATGATGGCCATTGCATTTGTCTGGAGCAAGACGTCTTCCCAGCCACACAAATAACATCAAGTACTGTTGGTCATTCAACAAAGAGTGCAATGTGAAAGCTCACCTTTGCTACACAGACAAGAACATTTTCTTTGATTCAGGCCCAAAGATGTTTGAAAGCCTGCATGCTGCCTCGAAACCCCTACAACAACTCAGGGTACACCTGCCCCCAGTGACAGTGAACTTTGAACAAGATCTCAAAATGGCAGCCTGGAAACTGGCAGGTAAACAACCAGGATGGGATCCCCAACATATGGCCTTTCTGATGCCAGACACCCTCCAAAAAGAACTCCACACAGCCATTAAGAAAATGCCAAAATTACCATATTGAGTCTATCCCAATATTTTTTCTCTCTACCATACAGAGATAGGACTTGTTGGATTTAGGTTTTCCTCAGATCTCCTTCATAATCCTGAAATCTGGATACGTAGTAAAATAGTAGTTGTCGGCAGATAAGGACTGGTAGGCCCACCTAGTCTGCTTGTATTCCTCGCCTGCATGAGCGGCCGCTGACCCTACTTGGTCATTGGCTTGTTCCTCTCTTCCCCACATCTAGGGTTCACTTATGTCTATCCCATGCACATTTGAATCCCCCCACTGTGTTAGCACCCACCACTTCCTAGGGTAGGCTATTCCAAGCATCCACCACCCTCTCTGTGAAGAAAAACTTCCTCACATTTACCCTTTACCTGCCCCCCTCCAATCTTCTATCACACCTTCTCATCCATGTACAACTCTTGTTCTGAAAGATGTCACACCCTGCACTTTGTTCAAGCTTTTAAGATACTTGAAGGTCTCTATCATATCCCCCCTGTTCCCACCCCTCTTCAAGTGTATATATATTGAGGTCTTTTAATCTGTCCTCATATGTTTTCTGACGCAAGCCATGCACCATCTTGGTTGACCTTCTCTGAATCGCCTCCAAAATCTTATTGTATTCTGACTTATGCGGTATGGTGTCACCATAAGACTGCCCCAGAACCACAATGGTTAATAGAACCTCTGCTAATCATGGAATGTTAGGCTTGAGCTTGGTTTTCAAACCACTGTCTCTGGTAAACATTCTACAACTGTCAGATTCTTTACTCCGCGTTCCTAGTACAGATGCCTCAGAGAGCCCTCCTTCATCTTTCTTGAAGATTTTATTTTCTCATTTTTTTGATGTAAATTTTTATTTCTGTTCATTTTTAAAGTACTGTCCTTGTGTTTACAGGTAGATTAGTCTAGATTTAGTGTTATTCTGGTAAGTGTTTCAGTTTCTTCTTGGTTTGTTTAACCAGGAGGGAACCAACTTTTATTTATATTTTGTTCTCTTTATCTTTTTATTGAAATTTGAGTATATAAGAAAGCACATGTTTTATACAATAGAAGAATATCCTCTATATAAGATATAAAATATTACTTAACACAGTATTTAGGGTAAACATATTGGCGAAGCCTTATATACACATAAAACACAAACCTAGACAGGTTATAAGTGGAAAGGAGAAGGGTTACAATCAATAGGGTATTATAGGATCAGAAATAGCAACCATGTATGACATATATGCTAGGGCAGGCTATGGCAAGGCATTCAGTAAATTACAAAAATGATAAATGTGGAAATATGAACAATGTTCAGCAATGGAGAGGTAAAGATAAGAGAAAAGTGTGCAAGGAAAGAAAGAAGAGAAAAAAGCAAGGAAGAAGGGAAGGAGAGAGGGAGAAAATAGAGAAGGAGGGGAAAAAAAGAGGGGAAATCTGTGCACAAAAGTTTTGGGAAAACCTAATCTGAGAGCAAAATAAGAAGAGGGCTAAATATCCCTAAGAATTAGGGTCTAGAAGAACTAGGTTTGATGTACTTGAAGTAATCCTGACAACATCTGTCATATACAGTGAGTCAGTCTATGGAGGCATACTGAGAAAGGTTTTGAAGAACATCTGAAAGTCAAGGCACCAGAGTTGATTTCCATTTCATAAGAATCAGATGTTTGACCAGAAGAAAAAGTATGTGTAGCCATCTAAAATGTGCATGTGAGAGGAGAGAGCTGTTGGGGATAAGGATGCCTAAAAGGAATAGCTTGGGATCAAAAAGTAGTTTTTGTCCTGTTACTCTGGAGGCAAGTAAATAGACTTTACACCAGAGCTTATTAATGGGAGCATACGACCACAAGATATGCAGTAGATCTGCATTGGCCAAATTACAGCACCAGCAGTTATTATTATTTAATAGGCCCATCCGTTGAAGCACAGTGGCAGTTCTATACCAAAGATGTAGGATTTTAGTTTGTATTAAAAAACTAAGGGCATCTTTAAAGGTATTATGTGCAAGACGTCAACAATTACTCCACTGTGCATCTGAAATATTGTAGTTAAGAAGAGTACTCCATTTATTTTTGGCTTGTATAGACTGATTAAGTAGATTATCAATAATGTCTTTGTAAATGGAGCTATTCAATTTTACTGATAAATTAGTCCAGTGCGAAATGTATGGGTTTAGAAGAGTATGCTTATACACTAAACTAGAGAGAGAGAGAGAGTTATAAGCTGCCTGAATTTGTAAAAACTTCCAGAAGTACTGTTTAGGAAGTTTCCATGTAGCCTGCAAGTCCGAGAATGATCTAAGAGTGAATTAATTGTAGTCCAAGATATCTCCAAGAAAGAAAATGCCCTTGTTCCGACACGTACAACAGAAAATTGGGTGATCTTCTAGAGTGAGCAGTGGATTGCCCCATAAGGGGGCATAAAACCAGGGTGTAGGATTGGATTTCAGGAATTTGTAGGTTAGTTTCCAATAAAGAACAGAGAATGATATAGTCGAGTGAGATTTTAGTTTAGAGGAAATTGGATTAAAAATAAAGGAAGTAGAAACTCCTCCCAGGCACAATGCAGATTCCATTGCAACCCACAGTGGTGAGTGAGGGGAAGGTTTCTGAAAACATTTAATGGTTTGGGCCATTTGAAAAGCCCAGAAGTAGCCTTTGAACCAGGGGAGTCCGAATCACCCTTTTTTCCAATGTGATCGAAGTTTGTTATGGTTAAATCTCAGTGGTTTCCCACCCCAGATAAAGTTGCCTATTAATTTATCAATTTTAGCAAAATAGGAGGACGGTAAGACTAAAGAAATACTGGCAAAGAGGTAAAGAATCTTGGGAGATATAGAAACATAGAAACATAGAATTTGACGGCAGATAAGGACCGCTTGGCCCACCCAGTCTGCCCATTTCCCTACCTGGTGGATAAGCTGCAGATCCTAGTTAACCAGCAGCCTACTTCTTCCTACCCACACCCCTAGAATTGCCTTATGACTGTTCCATGCATGCTTGAATTCCACCACTGTTTTTGACTCCACAACCTCCTCTGGAAGGCTGTTCCATACATCCGCAACCCTCTCTGTAAAAAAATACTTCCTTAAATTACCTCTGAGCCACCCCCCTTCTATCTTCAAATTGTGCCCCCTTGTTCTTGCACACCTCTTTTTTTGAAAGATGCTACCCTCTTGGACTTTGTTGATTCCCTTGAGGTACTTGAAAGTTTCTATCATGTCCCCCCTCTCCCTCCTTTCCTCGAGGCTATACATATTAAGCTCCTTAAGTCTCTCTTCATATGTCTTCGGTGCAGACCCTGCACCATTTTAGTTGCCCTCCTCTGGACAGCTTCCATCCTGTCTATGTCTTTATGGAGATTGGGTCTCCAGAACTGCACGCAGTACTCCAGATGGTCTCACCACTGTCTGTACAGAGGGATAATAACTTGTTTTCTGCTGGCGATGCCTCTCCTATGCATCCCAGTATCCCCCAGCCCTCCTTGCTGCCCTCTCACATTGCTTGCCCACCTTTAGGTCATCTGATATGACTACCCCCAGGTCCCTTTCCATTTTTGTTGTTGTTAGTATCTCACCCCCCATGGTGTACTCTTCCCCTGGGTTTTTGTTTCCCAGGTGCATTATCTTGCACTTCTTAGCATTGAATCTAAGCTGCCATACATTTGACCATTCCTCTAACCTTGCCAAGTCACTTCTCATCCTTTCCACCCCACCTTGTGCATCAACTCTGTTGCAGATCTTTGTGTCATCTGCAAAGAGACATACTTTTCCTTCCAGTCCCTCTGCAATGTCGCTTATAAAGACATTGAAAAGGACCGGTCCTAATACTGAACCCTGTGGTACCCCACTGCTAACCCCCCTTTTTTCAGAGTGGACTCCATTTACTATTACTCTCTGTGTCCTATTCTCCAGCCAATTCTTTACGAGCTGTCATCTTGGGACCCACTCCCAGGCTGGCTAACTTGTATATTAATCTTTGTGTGGGACTGTGTCAAATGCCTTGCTAAAGTCTAGGTAGGCCATGTCCACAGCCCCTCCCTGATCTACTACTTTGGTCACCCAGTCAAAGAAATCTATCAGATTTGTCTGGCATGACCTTCCCACTGTGAATCCATGCTGCCTTGGGTCCTGTGCCCCTCTGGCCTCTAGATATGCAACAATTTTTTCTTTCAGAAGTGATTCCATCATTTTCCCTACCACTGAGGTTAAACTAACAGGTCTGTAGTTTCCTGCTTCTGCCTTGCTCCCACTTTTGTGAAGGGGAATCACATCTGCCCTCCTCCAGTCCTCAGGTACCACCCCATCCTCCCATGATTTGTTAAAGAGGGTAGTCAGTGGTGTCACTAGTTCTATCCTTAGTTCTTTTAGAATTCTGGGATGAATCCCATCAGGCCCCATTGCTTTGTCCACCTTCAGTTTTAAGAGCTCTTTCAGAACTCTTTCTTCTGTAAATGGCTGGTATCAACTTCTGTATCCAGAGTGTTTCTACTGTTTGTTTTAGGTACCTCCCTCTTCCTTTGTAAATACTGAGCAAAATATTTGTTTAGTATCTCTGCCTTTCACAGTCACCCTCTGCCCACCCTCCTCCCCTTTATTAAGCCTCACTATCCCTCCCTTGGTCTTCCTTTGCTCCCTGATGTACCTATAAAAGGTTTTATCCCCCTTCTTAACTGAGTTGGCTATCTTTTCCTCGGTTTGGGCCTTGGCTGTTCTGACTGCCTTTCCAGCTTCCTTTTGTTTTAACTGATACAGTTCTCTGATATGGACATTTTGATGGCTGCGATTTTGCCCATGAAGGAGAGATTAAGAAGTTTCCATCTGTCCAGAATTGTTTTGATGTTATCTAATAAGGGGTTAAAGTTAATGTCCCATATCTTCCCTAAGTTACTAGTAATTTTGATTCCTAGATATGTTATATCCTGTGGTGATCAACGGAATCCAAGCGGTATGTTCATAAAGGCTTTACAGTGGCTGTTAAGGGGCAGAGTTTGTGATTTACCATAAATCAAAGCAAGGCCAGAAATGTTAGTAAAGTATTAGGCAAATCAATCAACAGGGACTCAGCCTCATTCAGGTTTTCAAGTAAGATTAAGAGGTCATCTGTGTAGGAGAGAGAGAGACATATCTTGAATTGCCCACGGGTATGCCCATAATGCCAGAAGATTGACAAACAAGCAGTCAGGGGTTCCATGTCTACAATAAATGGGGAAGGTGACAGGGGACAGCCTTGTCTAGTTCCCCTTGCTAGATGAAAGTAAAAGGAAAGGGTGGAATTAGTAAGTACTTTAGCAACATGGGAATTAGATAATAGCTTGATCCAGGAGAAAAAGGTATGAGAAAGACCAAAATGAGATAAAACTTGATGAAGGTAGTCCCAGTTTAAGGAATCAAAGACCTTCTTGAAATCAATAGCTATAGCTATAGCTGGTGTCTTGAGGGATTTGACTTTGTGAATTAGATTAAATAGAGAACGTAGGTGATAAGAACCAGATCTATGTTTAATAAAACTGGCTTGTGAACGATGAGTTAGCTTGGGAATCAATGATTCAAGTCAAGAAGTTAGTAGTTTAGCAAATATCTTCCCATCCGTGTTTAATAAAGAGACGGGCCTGTATCTTGTGGGGTGAGTGGGGTCTTTTTCCTTCTTAGGGATTAGGGTTATGATTTTTATTTATTTACATTTTAAAAGGTCAATGTCTGTGTTTTATTCTTTCCCAGGGTCAGTTGCTCAATCTGGTTTATTTTAAAGGGAAACCGGGGTAACTCTCGGTTCTCTCAGCAGTTGCTAAACCAACTGCAAAGTAAAAAAAAAAAAAAAAAAGTTTAGGCCTTATTTATTTGTGTGGGTTTCTGACTCTCAGACACCCATTTCTTGGAGTTTTCTACTGGTTATGTCACTACCCAAGAAAAGAACCAGCCCAACGGGTTTTCAGCATTGTACAGAGTGTGGGGAACTGTTTGCTGAAGCAGATCCTCACTTAATTTGTGTTTTTTGCCTAGGGTTTGACCACCTGAAGGTACAGTGTCAAATCTGTAAAACTTTTCCTCAGTTGACGCTTGATAGGCATTTGAACCAACTGAAAGAAAAAATGTCCGAGAAGGCTGCTGACCCAGCTGCGTACAAATCTTCCTCCTCTCATAAGGAGAAACTGAAGGAACTGGTTGAACAACCCTCTGACCAGGATGGTGATTCCTCAGTTAAGAAAAGAACTGCAGACACTGCCACTGAACCAACAAGTTCTGCAGAGAAAAAGAGGAAGGAAAAACACTTGGTTCAGGAACCGCAACTGAAAAAAATGTTGTTTCCAACTGCAGATGAAATAGCGAGTACTATAAGAATTCTACAGTTGCTGCAAACCAGTACTGCGATATCGGTTCAGTGGCCCGGTTCACAGACCTTGGTTCAGGACCTCGGTTCCTCCTCCGTTGCCGGTTCACTTGAACACTGCTGAGGTTTATGTGGAAGGGAAGGATGAGGATGAGGATGAAGATGATGAGAATTTGGGGGAATTGGTTGAACCTGATGTATCCCCTGACCCTCAACATCCTGACTCCCCTGAGAAGGGAGCTGAGGATTTTTCCTCCCACTTTGCCTTCATGAAGCAGGTGACACAGACACTGGACCTATCCACCCAGAAGTCCACAGAGGAGGAAGAGGAACCAGACTATATGGAGATGATGGATGTGCCACAACAAAAAGACTGTTGCTGCCCATCCACAAGTCTCTTAAGAGACAGGCTTCCAGAATTTTACAACCCCCACCCCCTTCCATTCCCTCAGTGAACAAGAGGATGGACAGGTAGTACTGGGTGGCCAAGTCTGGTGCAAAGTTCCTTTTTGGACATCCCAGCCATGAAGTGGTGGTGTAGGCTGCATCTTGTGATAAAGCAGGTATTCCTCTGGCATCACACCCACCAGATAAGGGCTCCAGAAAAATGGATTCTACGGCCAGGAAATCCTATTTGGGTGCCTTTTTTGCCACCAGCCAGGCCACTTACAAGGCTTATGTCTCCATATGTTAACTGGTAAATTCTTTAAGCATCTCAGCTGTAAGTATTTTTGCACTGTTAGGATTATTGGGCCCTGGAATCGGCTACCATCTGAAGTGGTCACTAGTAATACTAAAGATACTTTTAAACATCGTCTTGACAACTTAATTCTGTCAGGGTATAACTTATCTTACTATTCTAAGGCATAGTATAGGAGCTACATGGGCCTTGGCCTACTAGCTCCTTCATCTTACCTTAGTATGAACCTTAGTATATCAAAAAAGTCTCTGGAATACAGTTTTGGAGATTGCCAAAGCATGTCCTGTGCCCATGGCATCAAACGTGGCAGAAGCTGCAATAAGGGGCATAGAGGCTTCTAAATGCCAGCTCAGAATGGCAGTGGATACCAATGCTATTGCAGCCAAGCAAATGGCTACCTAAGTGTCTCAGAGGATATTTTTCTGACTGAAGGCAACTAATTTGTCCCAGGACACCCAAACAAAGGCACTGGACTTTGCTTGTGAGCCTACATCCCTCTTTGGTGAGCAAACAGAGGCTTACATGAAAAAGATGCATGAGTACAAGGTGGTTTATAAGAGTGCTACTGCAAAGGAGAAAGCAGCAACACCCCAAAAGTACCAAAGCAAAAGGAGCAGGGGTAGAACCCATTACAGTTTTCCAGGCTCAGGCATCTTCTGCTTATCAACCTCAGAGAGGGTACTTCAGAGGCAGAGGTAGAAGGAGCAGCAGCCGTGCTGGCCCCACCACTCAGCCAAGTGCACAGACTAAGCAGACCCCTGAGTGGTCTGCCAGGGCCGCCTCCCCACTTCCATTAGGAGGCAGGCTGGCCCACTACTACAAGCTTGGGAATCCATCACCACAGACAAGTGGGTCCTGGAGGTAGTGGGCCAGGGACTTGCCCTCAGTTTCAAGGTCCTGCCCAAACTGGGAGCAAGGTTTTTCAGACCTATCAGTCTATCAGAAGCAACTTTGTTGAAAGAGGAAGTGACAAAATTAATTCAAGACAAAGCAGTAGAGCCTGATCCCTTGGCCCAGAAGGGAAAGGACCTCTACTCAAGATACTTTCTCACTCTGAAGAAAACAGGGTAGTGGTGACCCATACTGGATCTCAGACATTTAAATAGACATTTAACAAAGCCAAAGTTCAAAATGGTCACTCTGGCTACCATTCTCCCTCCGCTCAGGAAGGGGGATTGGCTAGCATCTCTGGACTTAAAAGATGCTTACTTCCACATTCCTATCAGGCAATCCCACAGAAGGTACCTCAGGTTCAGATTGCCATCAGGCCACTACCAGTTCAGGGCCATGCCTTTTGTTCTTACCGCTGCTCCAAGGGCATTTACCAAGTGACTAGCAGTAGTGGTAGCACACCTAAGGAGATAAGGGGTTACAGTCTTCCCATACCTGGATGACTGGCTAGTGGCAGGCCAGTCTCCTCAGCAGGTAAGGGATGCAGTGACCACCATTCAGGATACCCTGTGTATGCTGGGCTTCCTAGTATAAATCAGAAAAAGTCAGTGCTGACACCAGTTCAGCAACTGGAGTTCATAGGGGCAGAACTGGATACTCTGAGAGGAAGACCCTTCCTCCCACAGGGAAGGGTAGACAGCTTGGTGCAGCTGACAAGTTCCTTCTAGCTGCATACCCCCAGACCAGCAAGACATTTTCTACAGCTGTTAGGACACATGGCTGCATCAACAGCAACAGTGTTAGGTTCAAGATTCCAGATGAGGAACATTCAGTTTCACCTCAGGATTTACTGGTCCCAGAAAAGAGATTCCCTGTCAAAGATGGTTCCAGTCACAGGATCCCTACTGTAAGCTCTGCAATGGTGGCAGGAAAAGGACAACCTCAGGAAAGGGGTGCCTTTCCTCCAGCTGCCGCCAGCCACAGTCTTAACAACAGATGCCTCCTTCCTAGGGTGGGGTGTACACCTAGGGGAACACACTTCACACAGTACCTGGCTCTAGCAGGAGTTTCTGTGTAACCCCCACTGCCACTACTTTACATAGTTAGCTACCTCTGGTACCCTTGACTAGGAACAAACTATTTTAGAAATGGTACCATGCCTAGCTTTGGGAATGTATACCAGGCTCATTACTTCTAGAGGTCTAAAGGGGTGGGAGTGTATAGAAGCAACAATTGACCAATAACCTGGGTCCTGAAGAGATAATGTTTTGCTAGGGCTATAGTTAGGGTTCTAGAGTATGACTTTATTCCAAAAGATGTTCTCTAAAGGAAGAGTGGACCCCCAGGGTTTACATATTGTGGCACAAGGTATTGGCAGAACAACAAAATGACTGTATCTGACAGAAACTCTAAGTATTCCAATATTTCATAGAACATTGTACATCTTGCACTGGCATTCCCATATGGCATAGGACTTTAAACACTCTTTCTAGTGGCACTGACCACAACTGAACATTTCTTCTAGTGGCACTAGCCACAACTGAACACAGATTTCCCATATGGCATAGGACTTTAGACTTCTTCCAGTGGCTCTGGCCTCAAAATGAAAATACTTCTAGTGGCACTGGCCACAACTGAGCACACTGGGGTTCATTATTAGCACAACCCACTCCAGGGGGTAAACTTCTCTTCAGATACTGGCCACTATGTCTGAAGTAACCAGGCGCCTTTACGGAACCTGTAGTCCTGAATTGGTTACTCTAGATGGGGGGCTACCCACCCTTTTGCTCCCAAATCCATACCCAGCCATTCTTTCAGACTTACACCTTAAACATCTTGAACACACTTGGGTAAATGCATCTTTGAATGAATTTTCACATCCAGCATTTAAGAAACACTACTCTGGGAGTGCAAGAAATTAAAGTCCTGATCAATGTGAATCAGTCTGCCTCTGGACCCCACAATTGCCAGCCAACTTTAAACTGAGAAAAGTCTCACATTTCAGAACAGAACTGGTGTACCTTTCCCTTTTAACCAGAGAAACACCAAAGCACAGGTACTTTCTTCAGGAAGCACAAAGTCAGATCTACTCACAGTTAGAACAGTACAGGCAGCTTCAAATTGTCCTGGATAAAATAGGGGATGGCCCCTAGGATCCATTCACTAGCAGTCCTTTTTATCCCTCCGGGGATGGAAATCAGGATATCCTGCTGTGGACAATGGTTTCCACCACTTCTCTTGGCAGGCTGGAGAATACCAGGACTAGGGTGAGAAGCAGGCTCTTCTCTCAGAGCCTTCAGCTGCAGCTCTCACTTCACTGACTCACTGCAGACTCCACACACTACTGACCAACTGTTAACTTAAGATTCTAAAACTGCACACACAGCTAGCTGTGGCTTATGCTGCTGCAAGAGTTCTAAATGACCTCATCTCTCTCATCTCAGCTGAGGCCAAGTAAACAAGAGAGTGAGTAGGTGAAACCCCATTTAATTAGTTATTCACCAGCTGCCTTTCCCTACCTAGCACTGACACTGATGGGATTTTAGTAACCCCAGGGGACTGGGTGGTTACATCTGCTTCATGTAAACCTGTTGGAACTCAGGGCAGTTAATCTGGGCATTCAGTTCTTTGCTTCAATGCTTTAAGGCAAGGTGGTTCAAGTCAGAACAGACAATACAACCACAATGTACTACATAAACAGGCAAGGGGGCACAAGGTTGTCCCCTCTGTGCACAGAGGCCATGAAAGTATAGAATCTGGCTTACTCCCTTGGGATCTCCTCGTCAGCAGTCCATCTTCCAGGGAAGGACAACGTCCTAGCAGACGCTCTCAGCAGAATCAACCAGAATCACCATGAGTGGTCACTAAACAGGTAGATCCTGCAAGTGGTGTTTGGAAGGTGGGGAACCCCAGAGGTGGACCTCTTTGCAGCCACAGACAATCACCAATTGCTGCTGTTCTGTTGCAGGCCTCCTGCACTGGGCACAATGCCTCTAGATGCACTTCTGTTGGACTGGACAGGGAAGTTTGTGTATGCCTTCCCCCATTTCCCCTGCTGCTCAGAGTACTGAACAAGCTCAGGGTTCAGCCAGCAACAATGATCCTCATTACTCCAGACTGGGCCAGACAGTCTTGGTACTCACTACTACTGACACTGTCAATCTCCAGACCAATCTCCCTGCCCAGAAAGCACAACTTACTGACCTCCTCCCAGGGCAGAGTTCTGTACCCCAATCTCAAACCATCAGACTCAGAGTTTGGCTCTTGAGGACTTAGAATATGCTGACCTACACCCCTCAGAGAGAGTGCTAGAGGTCCTCAGGGTATCTAGAAAACCTTCCACCAGAAAGACCTATTTATCTAAATGGAAGAGGTTTTCGATTTGGTGCGGACAGAGACAGACCACCACCAGGCTGGCTTACCAGTAGTCTTGGACTAGCTGGCACACTTGCATTCCATGGGCATTTGGCCCTCCACTCTTAAGGTGCATTTAGCAGCTGACTCTGCTTACTTCTCTGCTGGAAAAGGGGCATCCCTGGCTACCAACCAGGTATTCAGAACATTTTTCAAGGGTCTACTGCACTTGATTCCCCCTCACAGGGAACCCACTCCTGCATGGGAGCTTAATATATGCATTGGCCAGCTAATGCAACCACCATTAGAACCCATGTCCTCAGCAGAGCTTAAACATGTGACATGGAAACAGTCTTCCTGGTAGCCATCACCTCAGCCAGGAGGATCAGTGAGCCAAAGGCCTTGTCCACAGAGCCAGACTACACAGCAGTCCACAGGGACAAGGTGGTCCTTAGGACTAACAGGAAGTTTCTCCCTAAGGTGGTTTCAGACTTCCACTTTAATCAGTCCATGACTTTGCCAGTTTTCTTCACTGATCATACCAGTTCAGGGGAACACAAACGGCATAATCTTGATGACAAGAGAGCTATAAGCTACGACTTGGATCACATGAAGGGACACAGGCAGGATAGAACCCAGCTCTTCTTGACCTATGGAGACATGGGGAAGGGGAAACCCACCTCAAAGAGGACCATTGCCCACTGGATTGCTGCTTATATCCAATTTTGCTACAGCAAGGTGGGTAAAGAACCTCCTGTAGGCCTCAGGGCACACTCTACAAGGGGTAGAGCTGCTTCTATAGCAGCTGTGAAAGAGATCCCTTTGTTAGAAATCTGCAAAGTAGCCACCGAGAAAACAGTTCACGCCTTTACCAAACACTACAGCCTGGATACCCAAGCCAGGTATGATGCCAGGTTTGGCACAGAAGTACTACAGAGCCTGTTTTCTAAATAGGTTCTCTACCCTCCTCGAAAGGTACTGCATAGGTAGTCTGCATAAGTCAGAATACAGTAAGATTTCCTAGGGTTTAAAGAAAAAATTACTTACCACAGTAATCTTGTTTCTTCCAAGGAAATCTTATTGTATTCTGAGTTCCCACCCTTCCTCCCCTGCTAGAACCTAGAGGTACTGCAACACAGCTGTTCATGTTGTTCAGATCCTATGGGTGTTTCTTTTTTGGGCCTAGTAACTTAAATCTTGGTGTGGTCCACAGTTTTTCAAAATAAAAGGGGAATTGTTGGTGTTGGGTGTTGTTAAATGGTTAAGTTAATTATTAGTATAGTTTAGATAGCTTGCTATTAGCTCTGCTCCATAAGAATCTGACAGTTGTAGAATGTTTACCGGGGCAGTGGTTTGAAAACCGAGCTCGAGCCTAACATTCCATGATTAGCATAGGTTCTATTAATCATTTCAGCTCCTGGGCAGTCTTATGGTGAGCCCATACAGCATAATTCAGAATACAGTAAGATTCCCCTGGAAGAAACAATTTTATTATGCTAATTGTTTCTTGTGCCCCCCCCGGCTCCCTAGGTTGTTCACCAGTCTTCTGTGGGGTACGGTGTCAAAGGCCTTACTGAAATCTAAGTAGGCGACATCCACCGCTCCTCCCTGATGCATCTCCTTCGATACCCAGTCAAAAATGTCAGATTTGTTTCACATGACTTTCCTGCTGTGAAACCATGCTGCCTTGGATCCTGTGCTCCCATGGTTTCCAAGTGTTCCACAATCCTTTCCTTAAGCAGTGCCTCCATAATCTTACCCACTACTGAGGTGAGGCTGACCAGCCTATAATTTCAGGTCACTGTTGTGGAAAGGGACTAAATTTTCCCCTTCCAGTCCCCTGGAACCACCTCTGTATTGAGCGACTCACTAAACAGGGCCACCAACGGTGCTGCTAGGATCGTCTATAATTCCTTTAATATCCTGGGGTGTATATCATCTGGCCTCATCACTTTGTCCACACTCAGTTTTGTGAGTTCCTCCAGGACCCTCTCTGCTGTGCAGAATCTGCAATTGCCCTGAGTCCATATTTGGACTACCTGATCCAGAGACAATCAACAAATAGATTTGACTTATTGTCTTTTCTCCGAATTAAACAATGACAATTGAAAAATGCTTTATCTCTACTTTTTTGGAATAAAATTAAATAAAACCTTATTGCCAAGCATAATTTAGACTTAAGTTGCTGTTTGGCCAATAATAAATTAGGTGTACCTTAGTTTAAAGATGAATTTAAAATGAGAATGATTATTTAATTATGTATTTTTTCAAAGTATATG
The DNA here is from genome assembly GCA_016271365.2 of Neoceratodus forsteri. Lineage (NCBI taxonomy): Eukaryota > Metazoa > Chordata > Ceratodontiformes > Ceratodontidae > Neoceratodus > Neoceratodus forsteri. The sequence goes on along the minus strand of CM057454.1, from coordinate 490,468,943 downwards.
TTGTTTATGATCTTTTTTAGAAGACTAACTTTAAAATCATATCAAGTTCCTTTATGTTGTATCATTAACATTTTAAAGTAAAAAATATCTTTTGAATGGTAGAATTTATCTGAGAAAATAAAAAGAATACATTTTCAGAAGGTTTCCTGTTAGAATGCAGACCAAACCACAAGGTACTTTCTCTATAGCAACAAGAGCTTTAGAGCCAGCTACAAATGTTTAAAAGGTTACAAACACTTTGCTATGAAGTAAGAATCTGACATGACATTTTACTTCTAAAATAAGACATTTTCTGCCACCTTGCATAATTTGGAATGAAAACATAGCAGGATAAATATAAAAAACACTTACCATACTTTTACAAAAGTACAAGAAGTGTAATTGTTACACAAGTATGGGTTTTTCTGAACACGAGGTATATCAGGTACCTTCCACCCAAAACATATAAATGTAAACCCCATTTAAGTTAAGCAGAAGAGAGGAAGGAGCTGTGACAACACGTCCTTCTACCTAGGACTTAACCTGAGACTTTAAGGTATGACTCTGTGCGGTGAGAATTTTTTTTATCTCTGACATTAAGAGTAGAGAAGGACAATTGTTGCGTTTTATTTTATTTTTGTTTTTCGTATGATTGTATCTAAAAGTAGGAGAGACTTCCTCTTCAGTTAAAGATATATTGTTTGCTTGCACTGCTGATCAAAATGATGTTAATTCTGCATACAAGTTTTAAGTAAAGAATTAAGACAATATGACATTTCCTGGTATTTCTTTTTGATTAAATATTTTTATTTATAAAGTTGTTGACTAACAATGCAGGAGTAAACCATAATTGTGACTATTGGTATATATAAGTTATACAGAAATATTAAAAAATAACTACAAATGTTTTAAGATAAGGTAACTTTAATCAGGCAAATAGATTAGACCGTGGCTGAGGTAGGGTGGTTATAATTGGACACGCAGCCATGTGCATGCCATCAGCACACCTGGTTAGACTTCACCCTATTCAAGCTAAAGTTCAGAATAGCGTGGTTGTTCCCGCCAGTTCTGAGAGATTATTCCCGGAATACGGAACAATCCTTGCAAGTCAGGTCAGGGGACCAGACCCAGTAATTTATGTATTTAGTCAGTCATAGGAATTACAACCCTTTGAGTCATAGACTCATTTACAAAGGCTCTGCGTCAGCATAGCCATACATTCAGAGGTAGTACATTAATGAGACATCACTTTTCAAAGTATTTACATATGAAAGCAAGGGTGGCTGAAGACCTGATCACCCTGACACTTCAGTTGGTGACCCCTGACATTTTGGTTGGTGACCCATGACGTACACATTAATATTCTTATCTTATATTACTACAACCAAATTCCTATATCAGTCATTAACACATTCATTTTACTTCCAAAATCACAATTAACTAAATAACTAACTAAAATGTCTACAACAGTTACCACATGCTATATTACAACATCATAAGTTAATGCCTATAAATCTGTCTTTCCCTACATATCTAATTCAAACTCCCTATAATAGTTATTCTGCCCCTGTATAACTACAAAACAAGTTAATCTCTTATTATACAGGGTCCTTTTATCACGCAAAATTAATCTTTTCTAAACCACTTAAATCTTTGTTACCTTTCCTCAAACTCTTAAACAAGCACCCTCTTTATTGCATACACTGTCTGTTTTAGTCTGTGTAAAAAAATGCACTCACTATAGCCTTGGTTACAACCCCCCCCCACACACACACACTCCACTAAAAGTGTTTATTTTGCAATGCATTGACTGTGCAGTGCTTCATTATCGATAATCTAAAGTCTACAAAGCCAAAATCCATACCCTGTTTTTATTTGTCTAGTATGTGTATTAAGCAGTACAAATATTACATCTACAAATTTCTTCTGTTCTTCACACCGAGAGCTAACTTCACATTATCCAGTTTCACAGTCAAACGTGTTGTTTCTTTTTTTTTCTCTTTCCTGTCTGTGCAAAACAGTAATATTAGGTAATACCTTCATACTAAATACTACACTCATAAAAAGTGTTTTTATTTGGTTGATTTATTCATTACAAATTGGTTGTAATATTATTGCCTGGCTTCTCCTTCTCAAGCAACACCTTTAGCACAAATGTGCTTACAGTTTTTTTTTTCATTTCTCATTGTCCATGGTTTTTAAGGCAAAAACCTTAAAAATATAAAACTGCATGAAGAGACATTTTACACTGAGCTAAAATACACTTCAACGTTCTTTTGGCATACACAACTGTAACATAGGTGTTCATTACTGGATTGTATGTTACCTTTACCTCTTATTAATGTATTTTCCTAACTAACTACTTCTCACCTATATGCACGTTTAATACAGGTACTGATGATCCCCAACATTTGTAAACATCACTATGTTCACCATTCTGACAGTAAAATTAGTTAAACTTCAAGTATATTTCCCTGGCAACTATATCACATGGTAACACTATCATATCTTCTAACAAATAGGTACAACAGACAACACATATACAAATTGTATTCCAAGCAGGCATTACTACAGGTTTTAAAACACATCAAGGCAATTATAGTATTCTTAAACAAGCACCACACTGGTGGTAGGTATCACATTTCAGGACACATCAAACATCCAGACACTCTAGTCCTTGTCAAAACTCTGGTATTACCCAAATCAATGCTTGCACCTTGCACCTCAGTACACTAAACAAATAAATACATAGTTTTGTTCTCATTAAACAGCATTATATCTATCAAACTAACAATTAGGGCAGCCCACCAAATCTGGAATACATTTATTGGGCAAATATACTAAACATTACTATTATAGTGTATTCAAATACAAGTGTACAACATATACAAGATAAAAAAACACACCAGTAATAGGTTACAAGACAGTGCAAAAAAAAATTACTCCATTATTACTTGAGAAGTAATGCCAGTGAAAGCCGGGTCTGCTCACCTTTCTAAAGTCTTGGCACTTAAATACGTATTAATACACAAGTCTAATTTTGTATCCTCTGACAGCAGTTATGTACCATAGTTCAAACCTACAATTTACATCCAAAACAGCCTGAAGTGTTCCCATTAGACTGGGATGGAATTTAACAAGTAATGTGAAGTCTCAACTCCTGCACCAAAGATTTCCAACATCTGGAGGGCATGGAACAGACTGCATTATTTCAAATGATCATCCTAGCAATTCAGCAGTGAAACTTGTGAATACTATGTTGCTGCACCACGCAGTTAGTCAAACCTTGATGGAGGTCTGCCAAGCTGAACAGGAGGTTGGCTGCCTCCTGGACAGTAAGGTAATCTCACAACTTGTAGGAATGGGAGTCGGAAGGCCTAATACAAAAACTAACAAGAAATACTTATTTGGTAAACAATGATTCCTGCAGGCAAAAGTTAATCCATTTGGCACATATAGACATTCAACATGTACATCTGGGTGTCAAAGCAACTTCAGTTGGCCTTCCATGATGTCAAATATTACTAACTGTGTCAATAGTTGTGTAACCTGCCAACAATATGAGCAGGCCCAACCAGTTCCCACTCCAAACCTGCGAGTAAGTTTTCATGAGCCCTGGGGGATATATGAGTATTTAGTGGGACCATTATCCCTCAGTGAAAATAAAGAAAATATAGATATATATTTTTTGGTTATTACAGATCAATTTACACAATTTGTGAAGGCATTCCCTGCAGTGGTGGTCACAGCCAAATTTCCTGTGGACACGTTGACCAAATAAATTTTTCCTCATTGGGAATCCCCTCTCACATCCATTCACTTTAAGGTTTGCATTTTAAAAATGTTCATGTTTTTGAATTGAAAGACAAGTATTGTATTAATTGGCACTCTGGTATTCAGTGCCATCCTCAATCCCAAGGTCTAGTTACAATGCTAACACACGGCAGGCCTTGAGAATGGAGTACAATAAAGTTTAAACTAGAAGCATATCAATGGTGTGTATGTGTCTCAGAAGTAAACCACTTACAAAACATTGTCTTTCACTTTATCAACTCCTTACAGGAGCTCAAATGCAAACATAAACAGTCCTTGATACTAATACCAGGCACAACTGCATTTAAATACAACAATAAGTACAGTCTCCAGTAAACCCTTATGACATTCAAAACTGGGTTTGCTTAAAGAATCCTAAACACCCATGGGTCTTAAATATACCAAGCCCATGCAACTAAAACAAATCTCTTATAATATGGTACTTCTAAAACAAACACATTTTGAGATCAAAATCTCACCAATTGCTGATTGTTTTGCTTTTTAATTTTTCCTTGCCATTTGTCTGGAGTTTACTCTAGCCAAATTGTTTACTTAAATGTTTCAAAGGTTTAAAGTTTGTTATAGAGTGGAAAAACCCTAGGTGAAAACTACCACCAAGGGTGGTAAAAAGGAAGATATAATAAAACTTCTTGAGATTATAATTTTGCAAAGTAATGCTTGCTCTACTATTTTAATTTTAATTCTTTTCAGCACTTCCTCTGGCTGACCTGCTTGGTTTAAGGTACAGACAGCACAAGCTTACCAGTTCCTACCTCCATTAATGTATCTAGTGTTTTCATTTCAGTATGACACAACACAATGAGTCCAAAACCCTTCTTAAAGAAGACAAATACTGCTTGTACCATGTTGGATGAATCTGCTATTTCTCATGCAGCATCATGCAAGGTTAAGAACAAACCTCAGCAATGCTCCACATGTAAACTGTTGCAAAAAGTTATTATTACAGTATTCTTCATTACCACGTTTACTTTCTTAATTTATGCTTGTTTACCATAGAAACACCAATACTTTATCTACACAATACCATTCATAACTCCAACAATCCTACCAGGCTAATACCAGTGGTTAGTAACTGTCTTTACATGGTCTTAATTGTGTGGTTGCCTCTGTGGACCAAGTTAATTTCAATGTGTCAGTTGCAAAATGTTCTCTTTTTTGGTGGGGCCAGTGCGCTTCAGATGTTACAATCTGATCTTAATTGGTGGCACAGGGATCACCAGATAGGCTGTAGTGGGCTTCCTGATAATGAATCATATTAGTAGATATCACTTGGGCCACCAGTTTTGCTACACAAAACCAAGTGTGGAGTAAACAGACACAGAGATTGTCAGCCAGGCTTGGGATCCTCTGCCACAAAACATCACTTTAGCTAGATGTTTGTGTAGTCTTTCTTTTGTAATTTGTTGGACTAAATTTATTACACTTGCACTGCAAAATGGTTCACTGCCCCCCTCATATTACAAACTCCAATAGTTACTACCACACAACAAGGCCTCATTCAAGACTCTATACCCAAATTAAGCACTATTCTAGGTACTGTGCTAATTTTCAAGCTTACCTTGAAATACAAAAACATATAATTTCAACCAGCACTCAATTGAACAAAATACACAATACAATCCATAGACAATACACAAAATCTCATTTTAACACACCTAAACATTTTACAGCAGCAAATAGCGGAGCTTCAGTTACCCTAATTAAAGTTAAAATCCACTAAATTAGATTAAAACATTGTTTTCGTGGTTGTTATCCCCATTACATACAATACTGGTGGTACTTGGTCTCGCTATTTTTGTCTTACTGTTCTGTAGTTGCTACAGATAGTGTGCACCTCTGCTGTCATCCTGTTTCTGTTGTCTTTCAGAGAATGGCCATCCGCACAATGAAGTACACACATCATTTTCCTATAGCCATAGCTACGTTCAGACGTCACAAAGTGTAGGCAGACACCATTGACAGCATGAGACGAATGATCTCAGCAACTGCTCTGTTTCTTCATCCATTCACCAGCACCCATGTCAGATGTGTCCTGTGTACTGACATCATTCCATTATGCCTCAGACATCAACTTAGTGACAGCATTAAAGTTCATATGCTACAACAACATCCTGACTATAGCCACTGCTTATCGCTCCAATGTAATGGACAAACTTGTCTTCTGGTTAATATCATAAACACTTCTGCTCTGCATAACCCAGCAGATCCAGCATTTCATTCTCCAATATATTTTTGTCAACTGAGTGGAAATTGCAGAATCTGCAATTGCCCCGAGTCCATATTTGGATTACCTGATCCAGAGACAAATCAACAAATAGATTTGATTTATTGTCTCTTCTCTGAATTAAACAATGACAATTGAAAAATTGAAAAATGCTTTACTTCTGCTTTTTCTGAATAAAATTAAATAAAACCTTATTGCCAAAAAAAATTTAGACTTAAGTTGCCGTTTAGCCAATAATAAATTAAGTGTGCCTTACTTTGAAATAGTTTAATGATAAATTTAAAACAAGCATGATTATTTAATTATGTATTTTTACAAAGTATATGTTGCTTATGATCTTTTTTAGAAGACTAACTTTAAAATCATATCAAGCTCATTTACGTTGTATCATTAACATTTTAAAGTTTAAAAAAAATATCTTTTGAATGGTGAAATCTGAGGAAGTAAAAAGAACATATTTTCAGAAGATTTCTTGTTAGAATGCAGGCCTAACCACAAGGTACTTTCTCTATAGCAACAAGAGCTTTAGAGCCAGCTACAAACGTTTAAAATGTTACAAACACTTTGCTATGAAGTAAGAACTGATATGACATTTCACTTCTAAAATAAAACATTTTCTGCCACTTTGCATAATTTGGAATGAAAACATAGCAGGATAAATATAAAAATGCCCTACTGTTACAAAAGTACAAGAAGTGTAATTATTATACAAGTATGTTTTTTTTGAAAACGAGGTCTATCAGGTGCCTTTCACCCAAAACATATAAATTTAAACCCCATTTAAGATAAGCAGAAGAGAGGAAAGAGCTGTGACAACACATCCTTCTGCCTAGGACTTCACTAGAGGCTTCAAGGTATGATTCTGTGCGGTGAGAATTTTTTTTATCTCTGACATTAGGAGCAGAGAAGGACAATCCTTGCATTTTATTTTATTTTTAGTATGATTGTATCTAACAGTAGGACAGACTTCCTCTCCAGTTAAAGATATATTGTTTGCTTACACTGCTAATCAAAATTATATTAATTCTGCATACAAGTTTTAAGTAAAGAATTAGGACAACATGACATTTCCTGGTATTTCTTTTCAATTAAATATTTTTAATTATAAAGTTGTTGACTAACAATGCAGGGGTACTTAATTGTGACTACTGATATATATATATATATATACAGCACTGGGGTGTCAAACAGACGAGGCATACTGATGAGTCCTGGTAGGACGAAACACGTGTCTATGTCTTCTGTTAGCACCCTTTGCAAACTGTGTGAGAGGCCTTTTGGCACCTTGCAATTTTGCTTAAAGTTGGACCAGCATAACATTCTGTGGTGATTTGCATATGCAGCCCATGATGCTTTGCATTGTGGGGGCATGTGTGATTTTGTATTTTCTTGAAACTTGGCTTCCCAGCCAAATGCCCTTTGGAGTAACCCTTGCCTCAGTGTTTACGCACAGAGGTTCCTTGTCTTATATATATATATATATACCTATAAATGATGCAAAAATATAAACAAATAATTACAAAGGTTTAGGATAAAGTAACTTTAATCAGGCAAATAGATTAGACCGTGACTGAGGTAGGGTGGTAATAATGGACACGCAGCCATGTGCATGCCATCAGCACACCCGGTTAGACTCCTCCCTATTCAAGCTAAAGTTCGGAATAGCGTGGTTGTTGCTGCCAGTTCCGAGAGATTATTCCCAGAATATGGAACAACCCTTGGAAGCTGGGTCAGGGAACCAGACCCAGTAATTAGCATGACACTTCAGCTGTAAAAGGACTAGTGTTTACCGGTTTTATGTGATAAGGGTGAATCCCTTATTGTGCCACTCGATAGAGTGAGGAAAGAATCACCTCTGACAAAAGGATGACTTCCCATTAGAGAGACTGTCACAAACAGCGATAGTCCCTTTAAAAATATACAGTAATTCATTGATTATGTGGGGGGCTTCACCTCCTGTACCTCCCTTTGGTGGGGGGCAAGCTCCCTGCACCCCCAAAATAAGGATTCTGAACTTCAGGGGGAGCAGACTTAGAAACTAATAGAAACCCTGCCTGGAAGCAAAAACAGTATCCACACTGGGATCTGAACCCAGCACCTCAGGCTCCAGGGACAGTGGCTCAACCACTACACCACACAACCAACTCGAAAGGCTTTGGCCATGAAATCCTTGTATCCTCATTGCTTGTGAGTGTAGCACATATCCCTGAATGCTGCACTCACTTTTAGCATGAATAGCTCCTTTTCACTACTTGCTGTACATGGGAGCGGTATTATTGAGTTGCTCATATTGATGTGCTCAGTAATACACACTCTTATTGAAGGAAAGAATTGTTGAGTATCTAGAAGCCAGAGAGGCACAGGACCCAAGGCAGCATGGATTCACAGCAGGAAGGTCATGCCAGACGAATCTGATAGATTTCTTTGACTGGGTGACCAAAGTAGTAGATCAGGGAGGGGCTGTGGACATGGCCTACCTAGACTTTAGCAAGGCATTTGACTGAGTCCCACACAAAAGATTAATATACAAGTTAGCCAGCCTGGGAGTGGGTCCCAAGAAGACAGCCTGGGTAGAGAATTGGCTGGAGAACAGGACACAGAGGGTAATAGTAAACAAAGTCCACTCTGAAGAAAGGGGGGTTACTAGTGGGGTACCGCAGGGTTCAGTATTAGGACCAGTCCTCTTCAATGTCTTTATAAGCGACATTGCAGAGGGACTAGAAGGAAAAGTATGTCTCTTTGCAGATGACACAAAGATCTGCAACAGAGTTGATGCACAAGGTGGGGTGGAAAGGATGAAAAGGGACTTGGTAAGGTTAGAGGAATGGTCAAATGTATGGCAGCTTAGATTCAATGCTAAGAAGTGCAAGGTAATGCACCTGGGAAACAAAAACCCAGGGGAAGAGTACACAATGGGGGGTGAGATATTAACAACAACAAAAATGGAAAGGGACCTGGGGTAGTCATATCAGGTGACTTAAAGGTGGGCAAGCAATGTGAGAGGGCAGCAAGGATGGCTGGGGGAATACTGGGATGCATAGGGAGAGGCATCACCAGTAGAAAACAAGAAGTTGTTATCCCTCTGTACAGACAGCTGGTGAGACCCCATCTGGAGCACTGTGTGCAGTTCTGGAGACCCAGTCTCCGCAAAGACATAGACAGGATGGAAGCTGTCCAGAGGAGGGCAACTAAAATGGTGCAGGGTCTGCACCAGAAGAAGTATGAAGAGAGACTAAAGGAGCTTAATATGTATAGCCTCGAGGAAAGGAGGGAAAGGGGGACATAATAGAAACTTTCAAGTACCTCAAGGGAATCAACAAAGTCCAAAAGGGTAGCATCTTTAAAAAAAAAGAGGTGTGCAAGAACAAGGGGGCACAATCTGAAGATGGGGAGGGGCGGCTCAGAGGTAATGTAAGGAAGTATTTTTTCTCAGAGAGGGTTGTGGATGCATGGAACAACGTTCCGGAGGAGGTTGTGGAGTCAAAAACAGTGGTTGAATTCAAGCATGCATGGGACAGTCATAAGGCAATTCTAGGGGGTTGGGGTAGAAAGAAGTAGGCTATTGGTTAACTAGGATCTGCAGTTTATCCATTAGGTAGGGAAATGGGCAGACTGGGTGGGCCAAGCGGTCCTTATCTGCCATCAAATTCTATGTTTCTATATGTGGTGCTACCATGTTTACCTATCTCCCCCATTGTTTCTGTTGCCTCTCTGTCGTCCCTCTCCCTCCCTCCCCCTCTAAAGTGAATACCGAACAGAAGTACTGATAGTTCTCCTAGGTCACCCTCTATGCAGAACCCTTCCTCCCATTTGAACCTTACAATCCCTCCTCTGGTCTTCCTTCTATCACTAATGTATCTATAAAATGTCTTGTTCCCCCCTCTTTACTGTCTGTACTAATCTCTCCTCTGTTTGCACCTTTGCTCTGCTAACTGCTTTCCCTGCCTCCCTTTGTCTGTCTAGGTAAACCACCCTATCCTCATCTTTCTGAGTCTCCTTGTCTTTTCTGAAAGTCCCCTTTTTGTCCCTCACTTTCTCTGCCACCTCTTTTGTGAACCATAGTGTTTTTTCCTTCTTTTTCCCTTGTCACACAGCCTAATGCACTGATTTGTCATCTCCACTATGGCTTCTTTTAGGTATGCCAACTGCTCCGGTTCCTTCCTGCCAGGGCTTCTTTGATCATTCTCCCCATCCTAGTGAAGTCTGCCCTCCTGAAATCCAGGACCCTTGTCTTTGTGTGACTGTCCTGTAACAGTGTACTGATGCTGAACCACACTGTATGGTGGTCACTGGATCCTAGGTGCCCTTCCTCCCTGACTTCCTTTATCCTCTCTCCACTGGTCAGTACAAGGTCTAAGATCGCTTTGCACTGGTGGACTCCTGAACCAATTGCCTGAGGCCTGCTCCCTGCAAGGATTCCATGATGTCTCCGATCCTGGCTAAGGCAGATGCTGGGATGGTCCAGTCCTTGTCTGGCTTGTTAAAATTACCCAGCAGCAGTACCTCCCCCTTTGCTGACATCCCATGTATTTTCTCCACTATTGCCCTACCTACCTCCTCCCTCTGTACTGGAGGCCTGTAGATCATGCCTGTGCGAATTGGTGTGCCATTTCCTGGCTGAAGTGTGACCCACAGTGCCTCAACCTTCCCCTGTTTACTCTGCACTGCCGTCGCTTTAATACCTTCTGTGATGTAGAGGGCCACCCTCCCCTTTTTTTACACTTCCTATCCCTCCTGTGTAGAGCGTACCTGGTACTTTTACCACCCAGTCAGGATTTCCAGTGTACCATGTCTCAGTAATTGCTGCTACTGTATGTCCAGGTCCACCTCTGCCATCAAGGCTGACAGGTATGGGATTTTGTTTCTCAGACTGTGTACATTTGTATACATGAACGTCCATGTCTCGCAGCCTGTGCCCCCTGCATTTCTAGCTTTGCCTTTTCTTTCTCCCTCCCTCCTTCCAAACCTGTTTCTTTACTGCTGCTGCCTGTTTTCCTCTGCCTTATCTCTTGTAACGAGCCCAGTCATATCTATCTATGTTTCCCAACCTGTCCCTTTTGTACATCAACACTTGCCTTCCTGTTCCCCCTTTCCAACCCTGGTTTCTTCCTTTTGCTGCCTTCCTTCCTCTGCCTTACCCCTTGTAATGAGCTCAGGACTATCTGTCCACAACATTTCCTCCTGATCCATGCTGCTAGCTACTATGACCTGTAGGGGTGGGCTGCCTATGTCACTCTGCTCCTGATTGCACCCCCCTTGGCATGTTTAATGCTTGGCAAGGAAGCATCTAATTTTTTCATTGTGGACCACAGTCCCTTCCCTGGATTGATGAATGCCACCCCCCCCATAGAGGTCCCCATCCCTCCAGCTGGGTCCCCAGTCCCCAATAAAGCCAAAACCATTATCTCCACACCAGCCCCTCAACCAAGTATTGAACATGCTGATGCAGAGATTTCAAGCCTCCCCCCTACCGTGGACTGGCAGCACCATGAAGAATGTTATGGGGCCTGCTACCTTTCCAAGGCACCTACCCAACCCTCTGAATTCCTCCTGCACCTGCTCTTTGCTCACCTCCTCCTTGGCTAGGTCATTTGTCCCCAGATGGACCATGACCTCCACTCCACCCTCCTTGCTACCGCTTTGGTGATTCTCTGGATTCGCCCCCCCTCTCTCCAAGCTGTGCCTCCTGGAAGGCACTTGACCTCCCTCTCCTCCCCGCTATCTGTACCCAGATCCATTCCCCAGATTATTGAGTCAGCCACCAGGAGTGGCTTCCTCTTCATCTGGGGTCCTCTACCTTCCACCCCTGGTTCTTCCAACTGGAGGACCTGCTTATCCTCTCTGGTCTCAACCTCTGGTTCCCTCGTGGGGCTTGCCCACTTCTCCAGGACAGCAAAGGAGTTTGTAAGTTGGACTTGATGGAGGATGTGCCTCTGACCCCCCTCACCCTCCCTGAGCCCACCACAGTCCAGCCAGCCCTCTGCCTGGGCATACACTATGACAGCGTTTTCAGACACAGTGGCCTCTGGGTGGGACAAAGGTTGCCAGTACACCTGACAACTCAGCAACCTCTGCCCTCAACCCAGAGAGGTGCCCGCATATTAGGCAGCACTGCAGTACCCAGAACGTCTTCCTGAAGAGTGCAACCCTGAATCCACTGCACTGCATCACTCCCCACATTTTCTTTCCCAGCTCTGCTATCCTCACCCCTTTTAATCCCTCGTAGCCCTTCTGCTGTTTTTTTCTCTCCTCTTTCTCTCCTCTACTTTACAGTCTGCTTATTCAGTACTGCACTATTGAAGAGGTATCCCATCTGGATGCAGCAGAACTACATTTTCCTGTCCTTTAATCTTTCCCCAGGTTCACAATGGACTTCTTCATTATGAACATCTGGCATTTGCTAAGACAGGATTTCGACTCCATCGTGGAGTAAGTCACTGTGTTTCTCTCTTTATACTGTATGTTCCCATCGAGTACTGTATCTAGGCTAGTTCATGTACACTTATGCCTGTGAGCCTATATTTTTCACCGAGTTTTCAATCTGTAGTAATAGCTTTCTTTTTTTTTCATTCTTTTTAACTCTGCCACCCCCTGGAACTCTATCAAGCATCTTCGCTCACCACCACCGCCCAACCACCCGCCTGAAGCTCACCCCACTTGGAAATCAGGGACAGACACTCTCCACCTACCTGGTCCATCAAGGTACCCCTACTCGCCAGAACCAAGGCAGGACAGGGGATTGGGAGAGCCAGTGGATTGAGCCCTGCATTGGGTGTGTGGCAATGGGGCATGGGAGGTGCTGTCACCTATCCAGGGAGTGAGGCTTTTCTTCATGAGTGTTTTGCCCCTGGAGCACCGATGTGCAATGACATCTGCACATCTAACTTGCTGATGTCTGCCATCGCTCCACCCCTTAATGTAGTATCACTCCTGCAGTGCCCCCTGATCTCCATTGGGGGCCATTGATGAGTAATGCAAGGCCCACAACCCACCCCAGGAGAGAAAAGGAGAGCAGTCCTCTGGATGCTCGAATCTCTCCCTCCCCAGCCAACCCCCAACAGCCCGAGTCCATTCCCAAACATGGGTCACCAGCATGGCGTGAGGTGTGGCATCCAGCGCCTCAACCCTCAGCGCCACCGGGACGGCTTCGGTAATAGCTTTCTTACTGTGACTGAAACAGTTTAATGTTATGATTGGATATTGCTTATAAGGTTCCCAGACAGTCATACCCAGTGTAGGCTGGTTCTGTCTGATGACACACTGACAGATAAGAGGATGAGTAAGGTGGGAGTATGTGAAACAGATCAGACCATAACAAAAAGTGTTTAGTAAGGCAGCTACATGCACTCTCTGGGCATTGCCCTAATTTTACATTTTTTTAATGCAGAGGGTTCTACTGACATGGCACTCTCTTGTTTAGATTGGGTATAGCACGGGTAATTCTCACAGGTTTTAACTTTTCTATGCTTCCCACATGGCCTGTTCCTGAGTACAGACTTGGGGCTCGATTTTCAAAGAGCCCTTAGATTACTGCAAGTTGCGGCGATCCAGGGCTATGGCAAACTTGGGCTGCATCAGGGACTCTGTACCCAATTTTAGAAAAGTGGGGGTCCCTGTGCCAAAGACTCCAGAGTTGCCACAGTCACAAGGTAGCACCAAACATGTGGCGCATTTGCAGGGTTTGACGGAGGGATCCGTCACCACCCTCCACCTGACGTAAGCCTAGACTAGCCACAGAGGTGGGGGGTAATGTGGCTGGAAGGTGGGGACTGGGGGCCCCTGGAGCAGTGGGGGTGCCATAGGGAATGACAGAGGTAAGACAACACTAAGAGGATGCAGAGGAGGCACTTGGTTGAGGTGCTGTATGGAGTAGTGGAGAGCCACTAGGACCATGTAGAGGGCTGGCATGGCAACGGCATCTTGACATGGACCTCAGGTGCAAGCAGCCATGGCACATGCCCCATGGAAGCCATAGTCCCCTACATGGGGTGGGTGGCAGTTGGTGCAAGTTGTGGGGTGCCTGCAGTGGAGAAATACATTCCTGGGGCACCATGACTTTCCCGTGGTACACAGTTCCCCTGTGTGGCAGCTGGTGGGGGCTTGACTACACTGCCTGGGACTGTGGGTCCTATGGGGCAGGTACCAGAGCTGCTTCTACTTGGAGTCCATGTTAGGATGCTGTCACCATGAAAACCCCCCTACCCAGTCCAAGCAGCTGTCCACTACTCCATAAGACATCTCCATCAGGTTCCTCCTCTGCACCCTCTCAGTACTGCTGTGCCCTTGTAATTCCCTATGGTGCCCCCACTGCTTCAGAGCCCCTGGTCCCTGCCTTCCAGGTCCAACACTCCACTTGCTGCTCTGCCAGGCAGTGGCACAGGGCCTTAGACCAGCTTCTGGCTGGTCCAACCAGAGCCCCCTCTTGCGACCATGGTGGGGCCAGAATTGCAAAAAAGAGGTGGTGTTGTCCCGTGTGGTGCAACCACCCTTGTGACCTGGCAAAAGGGTGCTTTTGCCACAAGGATGGTGCAGTGGGCCTTGCTGCAGGGCATCCCAATTTCCATGCAGCCAGCATTAGAAAATCGGGATAGCCGCAGGCTTTGTCACAAGGTGCCACTTGTGTCATACCATTTTGGTGCTGGCATCTTGCATCAGAGTTTTTCTTTTGAAAATCTAGCCCGTTATAATTAACAAAAATGAATAAATATATATTTTTTTTTAATTGTATAACGCCATCATTATTTACAGCAAACCACAAGGAGTGGGCTACACAATAAATGTGGTTTTGGGTGCTGCTGCTGATGTTTTTAACAAATAAATAATTTTGTATAGAGGATTTGACCGAGTGCTCCATTTTATGCTGTTTACCATGTAGCCCCGTTCCTTGCGGTTTGGTCTTTAGTTTTGTGGTGGCTCTGGTCAGGTTTCATGTGGCCACCTCTTAGCTTGTGAAAGAGTATTATTTCACTCCACTTGGAAGGCTAAAGGGTATATTTGTAGTGTTTTGGAGGCACATAGATTAGCAAAGATTTTACCAATTATATCGATTACTCGCAAGGTCATTTTCCTTTAGGCTAAACCATTTTTTAATTATTTTCTGCCAAGTTACCCATCATGGATATCCCCTGATATAGACAACCATCACTCAGACAAACTTTCTCTCCCAATATATAGAATAATGTATGGCAGCCATACACAATAAGGTTGTGTTCCCATCGAGAGGTTGAGATAACAGGATAGGGACCTTGAGAGTAAATCTAAAGAAGTCCATTATGGCATCTCAACCCTGAGATGGAAACGCATGCCGAGTGGTGTTTTGGTTGCCCATATATTACTTTTTATAGTACTGTACATGGGTTTACTTGTATGAGAATATAGTAAGTAAGTAAAATCTTTTATTCATGAAATAGAAAACATGAACAAGGATAAAACTCAGTTGAACGGCAGCTCATTTTCAATGAGGTCCCATGAGATGTAAAACATACCGTTACAAAACAATTATAAAAATACACATAAGTTCATATTAATAAATATATCACAAAACACAAATATTAAATATTACATTCACAATCATACATGCCAGTCTTCTAAATTATTACCCAAGCATTCCACCTCTTCATTATATAGTTTGGTACAGTTCAATAGTAACATTGAATTATTCAGGTTATTGCTTCTGAACAACATTCACAGTGTGCTGTTACTTGTTCCTCCCACCATCTTTTTAAATAATTGAACTTTATGGGGGAATTACCCCTTCTCAAGTCTATAGGGATCGAATTCCATAAACTTGGTCCTCTTACAAATAATGGTAGACCTGACAACCCCTGTTTTGTAGCATTTTTATTAAACTGTACACCATTTGAGGATCTAAGATCCTTCCTGGCTGATCTAATTTTAAAGAAATCCAGGATATACCCCGGGTGAGTACCCTTCCAAACGTTATATATAGTGGGTGAGATATTCAAAAGGGTTGCGCCATATGCAAGACACCAATGCGCCCTGGTGCGATATTCAAAGGGCAAGTTGCACAGCATCTCGATGCGCCCGCGCACGTGTAATGTTTATGGCGTAGTGCAGGTGGCACATCCTGATATTCAGCTCCGGATGTGCAGCGATATGCTAGCACAACCCCGCCTTGCACTGCTCAGGGGGGCGCAAAGTTGTTCCTGCTAAATCCAGTAACAAATCCTGGCCACCCACAGATAAGCTGTCATATTGCAAGGCGCAACACGGCAGCTGCCTGCTGTGGGAGGCCACCTGCCCACCCAGGACATAGTCCACATGTCCCCTGCCCAGGGACCATTGTGCTCCCCCTCGCCCGTTCGTGGGCATATGTGAATGACAGCACTGGTGTTCCAGTGAATTGATCCCCATCTCCCGATCGTGGGCATAGGTTAAAATTCCCTGGTGGTCTAGTGGACCACTATCCAGCACCTGATCGCTGGCATGAGTCGAATGATTCCCTGGTGGTCCAGTGGAAATCCCCCCAGCGCCCGATCATGGGTGGAATGAACAAAAGACACCCTGGTGGTCAAGTAGTACCCCCCACCCACTGAGTCCCCCGCCACCCTGCACCCCCCCAGTCAGCGGCAGGTGGCAGCACCCCGCCTGCAAGCTGCCTGGCTGCCCGCCGACTGACAGCATACGGTGCAGGGTTCAGAGTCATTGTCTCTCAGTGGCTAATGGGCTGCAGACTATACTGTACTACTAGGTCCAAAATGTGAATGAACCATTCACATTTTGGGCTCAGTATGCTAGTATGGTCTGTATGCCCATTGGCCCACACAGTGGACCAATAGGCATACAGACCCTACTGTATGCTGTCAGTTGGCGGGCAGCTGGGCATCTTATGGTGGAAAGGCCACCCGCCGCTGACTGGGGGTGCAGGGTATGGGGACCCAGTGGGTGGGTGGGGGGTACCACTGGACCAGCAGGGTGTCCTTTTGTTCTTTCTGCCCACGATCGGGCACCCGGGGGGTTCCACAGGACCACCAGGGAATCATTCAACTCATGCCCACGATCAGGCGCTAGATAGCAGTCCACTGGATCACTAGGGAATTTTAACCTATGCCCGCAATCAGGTGATGGGGATCAGTCCACTGGACCACCAGGGATTAATATAACATATGCCCGCAATTGGGCAAATGGGAGCGGATCCCACCAAGGGGTAGCAGGGCATCGGTCCCCGACGGCAGCAGCCTGGCAGGGCGCCAGGCACAAGTCGCCAGGGATCGGTGCACCGCATGCAAGTGGGGCCATAATGACATGCAAATGGCCCCATCTGCGCCTTGCATACATAATAGCCTCATTTGCAGCACAGTGCTGAATATCACAGTTGATGCACCTAGCGCAACCGCACTTGCGCTGGTGCATCCCCCTGCTCCCCTCCTGCCACTTGCGCTGGCGCAGTGCCACTGTGCCATGCGATGTGCATGCACCCTCAGTGCCATATTCAATGGTGCTGCACCATGGCACAGCACTGTTGAATATCACTTGGTCCATGCCCTGGCACAGCCCAGTTGCGCTGTGCACAGGATTGCGCCCCGCCTGTCGCAGTCTGAATATCCCACCCAAAGTTTATAAGATGACTATTCCTTCTATCAGCTGTCCTAAGACACCATAGTAGACTTCTCCATCCTGTCTGTCTGCAGCCTGGGAGGGTTTCTTCTAATGAAGATTGTGAGGATTTTGCTAGTTTTTTCTCGGACAGGGTGTCTTTGATCCGGCGGGAGGTTTCTTCAGCCAGCAATACCGTTGCTGACAGTGGTCGCCAGTTGTGTTCTGAGTGCACTCCGCCTAGTTGGGGAGAGTTTAGACCAGTGGAGGTTCATGAGGTTATTGAGGTGGCAGTCAATCTGAAGCATACCTTTTGTGAACTGGACCCAGTGCCAACGCATTTCTTAATGAGGTGCATTGACTCTGTTGGCCCGGTGTGTGCCCTGATTGTCCGGTGCTCCTTGAGTCAGGGTGTCTTTCCAGATGCCTTGAAGGAGGCTCTGTTAAGACCCCTTTTAAAGAAATCTTCTTTGGACCCGGAGATCAGGGCAAATTACCATCCCATCTCCAATCTCCCATTTTTTGGGGAAGATTGTTGAGAAGGTGATATCGCTTCAGTTGGAGGAACATCTCATGACTCACGAGTTGTACGATCTCTTCCAGTCGGCTTTTCGGGCCAGACATAGCATTGAAACTGCGTTAGTTCGGGTGCAGAATGACCTCCTCAGGGCTAGAGACTGGAGGGACAGGAAAATTGTTGTTCTCCTCGATCTCTCTTCAGCATTTGATACTGTGGACCATTGTGTGTTGCTTCTCTGCCTGAGGAGTTATGTGGACTCACCGTATTGTCATCAAGTGGTTTGAGTCCTTTTCACCAATAGAAGGCAATGGGTTGTGATGGGAAATTTCTCATCTACACCCTGCCTCCTTTTGTGTGGAGTCCCTCAGGGTTCGGTATTGGCCCCAATGTTGTTCGCAGTATATATGCTGCCCCTGGGGGGGATCATTAGGAAGTATGGTCTGAGCTTTCATTGCTATGCTGATGACACTCAGCTATACTTATCCTTTGCCCCAGGAACATCAAACGCAGTGGATGTGTTAAATATCTGTCTGGCTGAGATTAATGACTGGATGGCCTCCAGCTGGCTACGACTGAACCCTGACAAGACTGAGGTATTGGTAGTGGAGTCGAACAGAGTTCGTGATGGGATGGCCTCTGACTCTGCAACTGGACTTGTGCTAGGAGCTGCATCATTGACGGCCTCTCCTTGGGTGCGAAATCTTGGTGTGATTCTTGATAGGAACCCGTCCATGGAGGTTCAAATATCTTCTGTGGCTCGTTCCTGTTTTTTCCATCTTAGAAACATTGCCAGGATTAAGCCCCTTGTTCCGGCTCTGGACCTCCCTACCCTGATACATGCCTTAGTCACTTCTAGGCTTGACTACTGTAATGTCCTCTATCTCAGGGTCTCTGGGGGTTTTCTTCACAGACTGCAGCTAGTGCAAAATGCTGCTGCCCGGCTTTTGACCGGGCAAAGTAAATTTTGTCATATTACACCTGTATTGCGTGAATTGCACTGGCTGCCTGTCAGATGGAGAGTACTCTTCAAGGTGGGTTTTCTCACCTATAAGGCCCTACACAGGCAGGGCCCTGGCTACCTGTCTGATCTCCTGGTACCTTCCACCTCCGCCCATAATCTCTGCTCCTCTAGTGGTGGCCTCCTAACTGTTCCAAGAGTGAGATTAAAATCTGCAGGCGACTGAGCTTTTAGTGTTGCTGCTCCCTCATTTTGGAACTCCTTACTTGTAATCAGGTTAGGTCCCCTACTATAATTGCCTTTAAGGCTCATTGAAGACTTTCCTATTTTGCAAGCTTTTGGGGTGTAATGTCGATTATTTGTATGTATTAATTTTAATCTATATATTTATGTGGTATAAAATGCTGCAAAGTTTTTGTGCAGCGCCCAGAGCCTTTGGGATTGGGTGTCTTTTTAAATAAATTTGCCTTTGCCTTTAGTGTATTATATAATTCACATCAGTGTGTGGTGTGAGGTGCATCTAAGATATATCTGGCCAATCTGTTAAACATAACATTTATTCTTTCCAGCTGTGTTTCCAAAGCCCCTGCATATAATAAATCTCCATAATTGATAATTGGCACTATCATCATATTAACTATTTTCTGCCTAAGTTCTAGTGAAATATTTTGTTTTAGTCTATAAAGAACCCCTAGTTTCCTACTTATGTTATTTGATAATTCGTTTATATTTTCCTCCCATTTTAATGCACTATTGAGCCATATAAAACAGAGCTGGCTGCAGTACTTCTGTTCTTCGGAAAACCAAGGAAAAATAACTTCTAAAATATAAAGTATGAATGGCAGACTTGTGTTTCAGGTGAGGGTGGGTGTATGAAAGCCTCACAAGGAGAGACTGTTGGGACAAACTTCAAAGAGAAAAGTTGATGAAGTATAGTAGTGATGTTCCTACTATACTGCAACAACTTTTAGTGACTTTTGAACTGTGCTGCAACACCTTCTTTAGTCATACTTTTTCTCCCGTTGAGGATGCTTAATAGAGAATAATGCATATGTAGGTGTGTACGATGCAATTTTTTTACACACCCAAGGTGTGTGATAATATGTAAACTTCAAGAGCGAAGCTCGAGAGGTTTATATATTGTCACACACCGAGGGTGCGTAAAAAAACTGCAGATCACACACCTTTATATGTGTTATTTTTTATAATAACTGGTGCTAAGTAAACAAAACTCAGAGTCTTTCATGGGCAAATGTGGTACGCACAACCTGACGTGAGACAGGAAAAGCCATATCAACTCACGGGTTGATGCAGCTTTGCCATATCAGCTTGCAGGTTGATACAACTTTTTACAGGTCTCAAAAATTGGTTGCTATCAGGGGGTCACCAGTTATTGTAATGGATTAATATCTATTTGACAGGTCTGCATGTCAGTTATTTCCTGGACTACTGATGACATCAGACACACTGAGATACTCTTCCTCTATCCCAGTGAAGCTGGCACCTGCTATTCATGATATGTCATATATAATGTATTACGAATACACCAATGTGTGTGTGTGTGTGTGTGTGGGGGGGGGGTTATTTATGTGTTTTTGTATTCCTAAGTTAGCAATTCTTTAATGCACATTCTGTTAATTTATTAAGAACCACCAGAGGGCAGCAGTAGCACACCAGTGGTTTGAAGCTTGTATTAATGTGGCTCTAGTTACACTTTATGAGTGGGACATCTGTAGTCTTTTGTTTTTCTTTTTGGGTAAATTTGGCCTCCACACTTAACTGCTATGTTTTATGGACACTTTTCTCATTTTACTTAGAAGCTTCTTCCCTATTGGCTGTCAAGAAGGAATACATAACTGTTGTCCCACTATTACAACTGTTATAAAAAATTCCTCATTACTAAACCCTGCTGGGATCCATGGAGGAGGTAGAGGAGATTAGTAAGCCCTTCTACAGTCAGTGATCCCTACTGGGTGCTTCTTAGCACCCGGTTTATATACCTTATATCAAGTATATTCACATAAGCGAGATGGAACTTGTTCCAAAAACTGAACTGACTAGGTTCATACCAGTGAAAGTAACAACTGTTTTTTTTTATTATTGTTTCTTATTATTGTACTTAGTTAATTTTTTTCTTGTTGCTCCTGTCATCTGGAGGATTGTCATATTTAAAATTGCATGGAACCTGTACCTTGTGATCATACCGTTGCCTGGATAGCTGCCTGGATGTGGCATTTTGGCTCTGCTATGCCAATGACAATGATCTTCTATGACCCCGGGTTATGTTAATGCTTTAGTTAATCACCCCTGGGCATGATGTGGCACAAGGTGCAGCTGAGTGCCATTTGCCTCCAGGGGGTGATTAACTAGAGCATTAACATAGCCACCTGGGAGTACCTTATTGCTATTATGAAAATTGGTCTTTGAATAAATTAGGCAGGTTGCAGTGTTTACTAATTGTTTTTCACATTTTATGCTACATTTTATTAAAAAAGTCCCTCCGCAGCTGTTTCCCTGCCTGAGCGTGATCACTTCAGTGGAACTATGTTTCTATCATACAACTTCCAAACCAGGAAGTGCTGGAGCTATTTTCTGTGCATTAGGGACCTCTTAGTTCACTGGGGGTAACTTTGTAATGTTTGCTATTGATGTCTCATCATTTTCTGTTATGCTTCACAAGGTTAGATACAACAGTGCTATGGCCACACACTTCAGGGGACATTGGAGCAGGCTGGTGCTCGGGACATATGGGAGGCATACACGAGCAGACGTTAGGGGCACAGCGTTGCCATCGTAGCATCTGGTGACTTTTTTATAACTACAGTATTAAGTTTATTCTGACAATAGGAGTATTCCACAACAGACACCAGCTGCATGGATTTCTTTACATTTGTCAGGCAGGTCTTTTTTTTTTTTTTATTTATATCCCCTGAGTCAAGCCACTGTGTGATGAGGAAAAAGACCATATAGGTGTTTTTGAAGGATCACACCACAGCGTACTGCAGAGGAACAAAAGATGCTCAACAAATAATGTCATAAACAGCAGGTAACTGTTTTTAAGTTACAACAAAGAGGAGCGGTTTTTTTCATTCATGATTTTCAATAGCATCTATCCATTAGGTTTACCGGTAGATCAAATGGCGGCTGTGAATTATTTTCATAGAATCATGAGCAAAGTAAGGCCTTAGCTAGAACAATGCTCCTGAGATCAGGCTCTACAAGTATAATAATTAAAGATTAACATAAGGCTGTAAGCAGCCAATCACAATACTCAATGTCATATACCTTTTTATAATAGTATATATGTGATGGCTACAACTCCTATGGACAAATTCACTTGATATCTTATACTGTGAAGGGCCTTAATTCTATTGTGACAACGATAAAGACAATAAAAGATCTGGTACGTCTGAAGGGAGAAATATGTTTCATATCAAAGTCCCATCTACACAAGTAGAGCATCAAAATTTGGCTAGAGTTTGGGTAGGGCAAATGTATTCTTCTGACCATCAGGACAGTAAGAAAGCAGGTGTGGTCATTTTGCTTCATATAAATCTGCCATTTGAATACATCTGTCATGTGGAAGACACAGAGGATCATGGGTTCCCTTTATAGGGAAAGAATTTGCCTTCTGAATGTATATGGCCCTAATAAGGATGACCCCAGCTTCATCAGAAAAAGTTTTCAGGAAATTCCACATGACCTAGAAATAGTCACGATTATTGGCGACCATTTTAACTGTGTTCTAAATACCACTAAGGACTGATCATCCGCCAGACACCAAACAAATGCTAATATGTTTTGAGCCTTGAATTTCCATTCTACTGAGAATTGCTTCTCGGATATCTGCCACTTTTATAAAGGATCTGAAAAATATTTTACTTTTTTTCTATCCACTCAAAGTTTATTCTGGGACTGATATGTTTTTTTTTCTGCAAACATATCTTCATAGAGTCTCACAGTCAGAAAGTCACCCCATGTGACATTCTGACCACGTCTCATCAATGTGTGATTGCATGACTCCACTGTATTGCCTACTCCATCTTAGACACTTACTGTATTACCTCCTTACTCGCTGACACTAACTTTTAAAGACTATATTCAGGAGGCAACAAAACAATATTTCCAGATACACGCCCCTGTGGATACTCCCCCCTTCAAAATTCATTTGTGACGGTTGGTTTCAATTCCACGATCCGCTGATGTGTAATTTCTTATGCCTCCAAGAAAAAAAAGGAGGAGTTGCGAAAACACCTAGCAGAACAACTTATTCATTTGGACACCTGGCATAAAATCTCCTGAGACACTAATATGTTTGAACAACTCCAATCAGTCTGTCAGCTCTTATTAGATATCAGCAATTGACAGGTTGAACAAAAGTTCAGGTTTTGTAAGCAAAACTACTATGAGAATGGTAATAAAGCCAGTCGACTACGACCATTAAACTTCGAAAACAAATGGCACACTAGAGAGTTGTCAAGCTTCGCTCCAGTTCCACTTCCCCTGCCTTTCTTACTCATCCCTCAGATATCTTCAAATGTTTCAAGAATATTATAGAACCTTATACAGTGTGCAGAACTCCACTCCCCAAACATATGTCCCTGTTTCTCTCAGATCTAGTCCTCCCACAACTACCCCTCTTAGATTAAAAAAATGTTAGACTCTCCAATCTCCTTGTTAGAATTAGAAGAAGTGGTTAAACCACTTAAAAACAGAAAAGTCCCTGGTCCCAATGGATTTGTCAAGGAATTTTTCAAATCCTTCCTGTCTGACAGCATACTCCCTTCCTATTGCTCACTTCTGAATGGTTGTTTAACTGATGGAGCCTTCCTGGACACTCAGGCAAAAGTGATCAGTGTGGTTATTCCAAAACTGGATAAGAATATTACTCTCTGTGAGGCCTTCCAGCCTATTTCACTTCTAAACTTGGACTGAAAGATCTACACAAGGGTTATAGCCAACTGACTGATCAGTATCATCTCTGCACTGGTGTATTCATACCAAACTTTATATATTTATCTGGCTTTTGTTGACCTGGAAAGGAGGACTAGGCAATTCTGCCTATTTTCAGCCTCGTCCCAGGGTAGGGGGAAGATACAGATGGAAACTGGCATAAATAACCAGATTAACTGTTGGTGTTACATTTAGCCAGGACACCGGGGAAATACCCCTACTCTTTTCAAAAAGTGCCATGGGATCTTTAATGTCCACCTGAACAACCACCATAACAGGCAGATGGGACGTAAGCATTAATGCCCGACGAAGGAGGCTTCTACTGGGGAATTAATGCATGGTTGGGGGGGTTGTGGCACGAGGCCTTGGCCGAGGCCCATTTTTTTTCCCTTCCAGTCATCGCACTTACCCCATTTTTACTATGATTTATAACTAATCCCTTCACAAGGGCTATGCTCCAGGCTTGGTCTTGGGTTATAAAAACATTGAATCTTCCCACTGTAATCTTATTTCTGATGCTTACATATAACCAGGTTGCTGTGAGTGTGGATGTTGTGGGAATAATCCCTGCCTTGTGGGTTCAAACAAGGTTTAGGGGCCAGGGTTCTGATTTTCCTGATTGGGGGATTCGAATCCAGATCTCTTATGTTTAGCATGTTGCCTCCATCCAGAGTGAAATTTAAGTGGGCCTGGTGACAGAGCAATACAACCCCATGGGATGCAGTATCTACCCCACCTCCCTTCGGAGTCCACCTACACAGGTAAAAACACAGTGAAACTTTAAATTCAACAATAATGCAATTAGTGACTTACAGTAATAATAAGCTCTTGAAACAAAATGTAAAAATACCAACAAAATATTTATTGGGGATATGCACAAGGGATTGGGAAATGCATAGCAAAACTGGTTTTAAAAGAATCTCGTGAACTGTTGTGGCAGGTCCAAAATTTAGTGCCTGACTAGGCTCAGCCAGTAAACACTTTAAAAGAGTAACAGTGCCCACACCCACCAGGCAAGACAATGCAGTAGCAGATAAGGCTGTAACTCTTTTGTATTACCAGCCCACCTGTACTGGGAGCATTATCCATGCGTACCAGTTTAACCTGTAGACCTTAAAAGGAGCTCCTGGTATTTCATGGGGTACCCAGCTATAGGAACGTTGCAGGCCCAGTGATGTTGGAGCTGGTTGATCAGTGATGGTGCACTTTACAACAAGCAGAACAGTTAAACCTAAAACTTTGGAGCCGGCCTGGTGGCACTTAGGGTTGAGGCGCTGGACACCACACCTCACACCACGCCGGCAACCCGGGTTTGGGAATAAGCCTGGGCCATCGGCAAGGGAGAGAGAGGATTGAGCATCCAGAGAACTACTCTCCTCTCTCAGGGAGGGATCCAGGGTCAACCTGGCACTGCAGTGGCCCCCGGCAGAGACCAGAGGCACTGCAATGCCTAAGACTAGCATGCAGGGAAGACATCAGGCGGCTGCCTTCCGGATGGGAGTGGGAGCATCCACATCATGGGCAGGGTGGCACTACACATCCTATATCTGGGGACTAAAGCAGAAACACCCCAGCATGCAGAGGATGCGACGAGGGCCTTGGACCTCCCTCACATCCCCAACACCGGTTGCCCACACTAATGACCCACGGTTGACCTCTGGGGAGAGATCAACCCTCTAATCACAGAAAGATGCTGCCACGATAGGAGTGGTGGGCCCTGCTCTGGGGTGTGATATGGGGCACTGGGAAGTCTCTCAAGGGGGGGGAGTCGGTGATGGTGTGTCACGGTGGGGAGTAGAAGGGGCTGAGAGTTGAGTGGGCACCTCCGAGAGATGTCTCAGTGGGTAGGTGCAGAAAAAGAGTTTGAAAAAAAAAATCCTAAAACTTCACAGGCCATGCAGTTGCTTAAATGGTAGAGCCTCCAAATTAGGTATTTGTAACTCCTGGCCCGTTGGCCAAATCTGTAGATTTGGGGGCAACTTTGTTCAAACTTCTCCAGTTGCAGGGCAACCCTGAGAGTACTCATGGTTCCGCTGTACCACTTCCCTGTTGACTGGGCCCCTTCTCCTCCTCCTCCTCTGCAGATGCAGTTTCTCTCAGGTTGATGGTTCAGTTGTTGCAATTGGGGGGGAGCAGCTTGAAGATGCTTCACATCTCAAGTGCCTCTGGATGTAGCTCAGGCTCTTTGCATCCACAGTATTCTGAACCTCTTGGGCTCTCCCTCTTCCTCCTCTGCAGCACAGAACAATCTAAGGAGCAGGGTCCACATGCCTCACACCCACATCCAGGCTTTAGAATCCTAGTGTGGAGCATTAGCTAGTACCTGGGGTTAGAACTAACTGGGCATCTCCCAGACAGTCTGCTGTATTGAAGCAGGTTTTCTCTTGATGCAGGCTTTCTCACAGTTGTACTCAAGCAGTCTCTCTCTCTCTGGTGCCCACTGGCAGGCAGCTGTGGCACATGGTTGCTTCCTTTTCTCTCACAGTCTCTCAGGAAAATGTCATCCTGACACTTTCAGTAGGTGCACAGTTCAGTCTCTACATATACAGGTTGTAGAAACCTGTGGAGTCATTCCCTGGTAGTTGGCTGTGGAAGCCCAGGCAGGCTTCCCTGGATGGCTCTGGTTAGCAGCACTCACCCTCCTCTCTCTCTCTCTCTCTCTGAGAGCTAACTGCTAACTCCACTCTCCTGGAACTGCCTTCTGCATTTTCTGGGGTACAGGCAGCTTCTGATTGACACACAGGGTTGTCAGTTCTCTGAATTAGTATGCATAATGTTCACTCGATGCTGTATTAGATAGCAGAAAGGGCTCCAAGCATCCAAGCGCACAGTACAGTCATTCTCCTAGAAGGCTTTTGGAATCAGGTGTAGAGATCCCTGACCTTTGATTAGTTACTGCAAGGTCAGGGGTCAGCAAGATGGAGGCCGTCTTCTAGCAAGAAACAGTGCCTCCACTTTAAAGTTATTTTTATGGGCTCCTGCTCTGCTTTTATTTCAGCTGCCCCCCCCCCCAGTTCTATAGCACACTCTGTTCTCTATTGTCTGGTGGTGTTGTAGGAGAATGGGCTCCCACTGCCCCCTCAGGAGCTCTGTTTCTAGCACCCCCCCCCTTGCTGAGCACCAGTCTCTTTATCCCCTGTGACTGTGAGCTGAGCTGATTCCAATAGCGCTTCTGAGTGCCAAACTCATGAAGTCTCTTCTTTCCTCCCACTCCTAGTGTTTCCATGCCCCTGATGGTTGGTGGTATCCCTGGGGTGGAAGTGCACTACAGGGAAGCTGCTGTATTGACCACAAGATTGCAGCGGTGTTTACTGTGGAGGGTCGGGCTTGCTGAGTGCCGCTCAAATATTCAAGCTGTTTCGAGGCAGCTGGCATGTTTGAGCAGGTGGCTGCTTGAACGTGCACTCTTTTCATGCAGCTGTGCGGTGACTCCTGAATTGCCAAGCAGGTGATGGCTCCACAATTCTTGCTCCTCTGGTCCTCCCACAGGCTGCAGTCTCGAGGAGATGCAGTAAGCACAAGGATGGCAGCTGGCAGTCACTGCTGGGGAGTGGGAGTCCAGGTAAGCCCCCACCATTTGGAGGGTTGCGTATAATTCACTGTATTGCTTTCACTCCGGCTGCCACAAATCCAATTTAAAGGTATTGATGGATGTGGACCTGATCCGTATAGGACAACTCTTCAGAGATGCTATTCTTTGTATCTTTTCGGGCTTGCTAGAGGAATATGATCTCCCTAAATCTCACTTTTGTCACTATCTTCAAATTCATACATTTCTCACATCTCCCTCAGCAAAACTGTGGTTTCTGACCTCCCCCCCCCCCGATTTTTTACTCTTCTTTGCTTTATGTTTTTGCCCATTGTGGTAGGGTCGGCGACCCCCCCCCCCGAACTTGGATATGCTCTCATGGATGCAGAGCATGTGTAATTACCTGCCTATGTTTTGGAGGTAATCTGAGAACATTGTGGGCTAAAATATTAAAAAATCTGTTGCAACAGTCTCCTGCTCTTCTAATCTCTTCCTTTTACTATCGCTCCTTCTCTGTCATTCCCCTTCTCAAGCTTGGCCAGCTTTGAGCAGTCTTTCTGTCCCTTTCCTTATTTCCAGCTCATTTTCTCTAAATAATAAAGCCCCAATGTTTAGAATGTTCTGTGCTTGCAGTACAAGCTGTTTGATTAATTTTCCTGCACGAATGTGCGCACGTGCGACTGTGCGATAGTGCGATCATGTGACTGTGCGAAGATGCCGAAAAAAGAGTTTGTTATGGTGTTTTCATTATCTGGTGAATACTGAACAAATTAACAGCCTTTGTGCTAGTTTTAGTATGAGAAGCTTAGAATTATGGTACATATCAGAATTTTAACCAAGAATCATTTGAAAAGTGGTGTTTGTTTATTCCTTAAATAAAAAGGTTAAACTAGTGCTTTTAAAAGGGAGAAGGCAATGCATGCCACTGTTAAAAGGAGAAAGATAAAACTGTTTAACTTAAAAGGACTAAAGTCTCCTAATGTGATGCAGAAATGCCTTAGACTTACAACTCTCTTGTAAAGTGCTTCCAGCTCCCTCTCAGTCCAACTCCTTATAGGACTGAGCGGCCCTGGTTGTCTCACTTTTATGATGCAAGTTGGGGGAGGAGCTAACAAAGTCATGTGCTCCTCCACTGGTATAAAAGGAGGTGAATGTGAAATGTTTAGTCAGCGTGTGGTAGGAAGGCAAACCTACCAGATGCCTAGCCAGATTCTAGGTGCCTTTTTTGGCAGGAATTTTCTTTCTTGTTAAAGATATGATTTCCTGTGCTTTATGTTTTTTTTGTAAGTTATGTACAAGTTCCGCTTTAAGTCCATTTTATTTTTTTCTGCTTCTAATAAATTTTGAAATATCGGATCCTGACTGCTCTCTGGACTTTATTGGACAACCCCACGTGCACACCCATGTACTGGTAAAGTCTGTATCTCTTGCTTTAATGGTTTAACTCTTGCCTCTACACCACACAACACTGAGATCCTACAGAAGCAGGGGAAACTGAAAAGAGAACACTGTTTAACCAGGAGTAGCACACTAAGCCAAAGCTCGTTTCCAGATGTGACCTGAGAGCACAAGGAAGTTAAGAGATTTGCTCAGGATCACACAGTATGCACCTAGACAGTTGTGGGATTCAAACCCAGGTCTCCAGATCTGTAGCTCAGAGCCTTAACCCACTGTACTATACTGCCTCATGGAAAAGGTATCAAGAGGAATCAATCACCATTTAGACAAAGACTGGGCAATAAATTAAATCTACCAAGAGGATCACTGAAGCACGATGGCCATGATATGGCACACATTTTGTGGAAAGAAGTCACCCAGTATTTCTGTACTCTGGTAATCACACACTTCCCTTCTACCCCACATACACGAATCTCTGTAGGAGATAGAGTCAACAAACAGCAACACATACAGATGCTTTCTCAGCTTGCCCTAAGCCAACCCTGTACTAGACAGAAGTAACTATGTGTATTAAAGATACTGTTATGATCACACAAGATCTCTGGGTACGATATCTTGTATTAACGCTCCAACCTAGAGAGGTAAGGAGTAAGGTGGAAATTAGTTGTACAATATCTGTATAGTGATTGCATGTAAATGTATCACCCTAAAATGGCTTACACCTGACTCCCCATCAAAAAGGAAATGGATCAATAAATGTAAAGAAATTCAGGATATGGAGAGAATTACAGCCTGGTTATCCTTACAAAATGAGCAGTATATAATGATCCATTTACACTTCATGTCATTCTTGGAAAGCATCGATAGGTATCAGTGTTTAGACCAGCTAAGCCTAATTTGGAATCTTAGGTATTATATTACATTGCCAGCTTATTCTTGAACGAGACAGCAAGACCTTCATCACTTAGAACAGCAAAATTATATCCTTCACATAACACAGAATGAATTGGTAGAGTTGCATATTGGGTTGGGTTAATTGTGGTGAACAGGGAGGAAGGAGCCTAAGAACCCTCAGATATTTGTAGAATGGTTGGGGGTTATCGCTCTAATCAGGAAACACCTTGTTTATCCCATGTTGCCTGCCATTACACTAAGTGACTGCAATCATGAACCTAATAGCAGTTGGCCTTCAAGGCCTCACATATATGTTTTCGCTACTTGTATGTTTTGTTTACTGTATTGCAAGAAAATAATGGTATATTTCTGAAATAATTTAATTCTACCACTGTATAGTGTTCCATGTGCTTTGGACCCTTGTTGGGGTCTTAATAAACAGAAAGTTAAAAAAGAAAGTTGGTATACAGCCTGAAATTTTTCAAAATGTCTTCTATCAAGAGATGCTTGCAATGACGTCACTAAACACTGATGAAAATACTGTAGCTAATTTGTCAGTGCTAATGTCCTGCAACACAGATGTCATGAAGGTGAACCTTCCAGTCTGAAGAAAAAAACCAAAATAAATTCTCCACCACTCTGTACATCGATACATAGATTCTGATGGCAGATGAAGACTCATTAGTCATCTGCCCATTTCCTACCTACCTGTATCTGTGTCTGGCCTTACTTTGGATCGCAGTTACTGGGTCTCTTACCCTTCTGGTGCCTCACTGCCATTCTCCCCTGGCTTTCAATCCTCTGCCCCTCCTTTAGGCATTACTGTCCCCCTGTACCTTTCCAGTCCATGATTGAATCTGATTGCTGATTTGGCTTCAACTGCCAACACTGGTAGACTTTTCCAGGCATCCACTGTACTTTGTTTGAAAAAGTTCTTCCTGGCATCCACTTTGACCCCCCCCAACCAAAAAAAACTCCAATGTACCCTGGTTACTGTGTTTTCATTTCTCATGAATAGATCCCTGCAGGGGTTGGGAATGAGCCCAGGGTGCTGTAGGACCAGCTGGGGTGGATGGGAAAGCATCCCACAGAACTCTCTCCTCCTTAGGCCTAAGCACCACCTCTGGGTGCCCAGGAGATGAAAGACAGGGACAGCAGTGAGAGGAGAGACACACTGGCTTCATGGCATGAGTGCCAGTGCCTATAAAGACTCCATCTCAGCTGCTAACCTCATGCAAATGGTAAACTCCCCTACTAGGATTAACTACAAGACTGGCACCAGTACCCTCTTGGATTGGGTCCTCACCACTCACCCCACAAGGATTTCTCGTACGACCATTCTCCCAGACTCACTCAGTGACCACTCCTCAGTCATGTGTGCATGGTCTAACAAATTTAAGCCCCTCCCAAAATTATCGCTAGCAGAGTCCTTCCTCGTGGAAAACTTCCACATCTCAAACAACACTTGCTTCTACAAGACTGGCTACCAATCTATGAAGCAACAGATGTTAACTTGGCTCTTGATCACTTCATCTCAATTTTCAACAAAGCTCATGACCCTTTGCCCCTGCTAAAAGGCTAAACAAAATCTCTCTAACCCATGGGTCACTGTGGCTCTTCTCGCACAGCTGAAACTATGATCACCTTTGGGCAGCTGCCAGGGCCACTGGCAAACAACTGGACATCCAAATTACAAACAAGCATGAAATGCCTGCACAAAAGCCACAATGGCTGATGAAATCCACCTATTACAAAGACGCTGTCACCAATACATGGGGAAATGGTCGTGCTTTCTGGGACAATATCAAGGATGTCACAGGGAAGCAGCCAAAAACCTCTCGGCCATGTTAATGGTTGATGGATCCTCAACCCTTGACCCCAAGGTGATCGCAAACATCTTTAACACAGCTTTTTCAGACCTTAGTGCTGTTCTACCCCATGACTTTTTCGAAAACAGGGCCTACTCCCCAAATACCTCAGCCCCTCAGTCTAACCATCCCCTCTTCTACTTCAGGAAGGTAAGGCTGAATGAAGCTCGCCGCTATATTACTGCAGCTATCTCTAAATCTAGATCTAGTAGCGACACCCTGGACCTTAAGCTTCTGTTGCTCACCCTCGATGAGGTAATTCATCCATTAACAAAAATCCTAAACCTCTCTCTCAGCTGTGGAAAATTCCTGGACCTATGGAAAACAGCCACCATGACACCTGTCCATAAAAGTGGGGACAAGACGATTCAGTCAAATTATCGCCATATCTCCATACTGCCCCCACTCTCTAAGGCACTTGAGCGCATCGTGGCTGATCAACTTACCGACCACTTGGATAAATACAATATACCTTGTCCACAACAACACGGCTTCCAGAAAGGTCACAGCACCACCACAGCCCTTCTTGAGTTCACTGGAGCTTTGCATAAATCCCTTGACAACGGCCTTCTCACAGGGGGCCATTTTTGTCAACCTCTCCAAGGCCTTCGATACAGTACACCATGGACTACTAATACACCAACTACTAAACGACGGGCTATCACCTGACTCTTCTCTCTGGTTTAAAAGCTACTTAGAAAACCGGTCACAGAGAGTAAAAATTGCGGACGCTCTTTCTAACACCCTGCTTGTTCGCTCAGGTGTCCCACAGGGATCCATACTGGGGCCCCTCCTTTTTAGCTTTTTCTTAAACTCCCTTCCCTTACCACTGCTCTGAGCAGATCATACTATATGCCGATGATGCTGTTGTATTCTCCACTCACAAAGATCCTGCAACTCTTCAACACAACCTTCAACTTGGTTTCAGTTCTGTAGAGTCATGGTTTCTTAATCATAAACTGGTCCTCAATGACAAGAAAACCAAATCTATGCTCTTCTGCAGCTCTCATAACCCACACAAGCTACACCACTTGGCTATCTCCACCACCCAGGGCAACACTCTAGATCAGGTGGTGTCCTTCAAATACTTAGGGATTCAGCTTGACCCTAATTTCTTCTATGGACTTCATGTAGATAATGTAGCTAGAGCTGCTAATACATGGCTTGGTCTCCTCTACAAACACAGACCACATCTCACGCCAGAAGCTTTGAAGGTTGCAGTCCTGAGCTCTGTGATCTCTGTAATAGACTATGGTCTCATCATTTATGGCTCGGCCACAACCACAACCCTTAGACACCTCTCAACTGCCTTAAATAAAGCATGTTGGCTCATCACTGGTGCTCACCGTCTCACCCACACATGTGACCTGTACACTCAGACTGGCTGGCTCCAACTATCAAACTGCATAAAGTTTCTCACCTGCTCCATGGTCAAAAAAATCTACCCTGGCCTTGCACCTTCTGGGGTCTCAACTCTGTTACAACACCGAATTAACAAACGGTGCCTTAGGAGATCCACGCTACAGCTACTGAAAGTCCCCCACTGTCACACTTCACAGGGACAATGCTCTTTTGCTTATCGAGCACCACTCTGGTTCAATGTCCTCAGCCCAACCATCTCCTCTGCCCCAACTATTGGTATGTTTAAAACTAGGCTCCGGGACTATCTCACTACCAACAGCTCCTGTGACTGCCCAACTTAACCTTGTTTCTCCACTTCCCTTTCTGCTCTAGTTGTCCCCACCTCCTCCCCTCCTCACTGGATTCTACCCTCACATCTTGGTATACACGATGCTGCACTTTTCACCCTCTTGCCACCCTTCCTACATTCCTTATCCCCCCCTACCCTCTTCCCTCTCCCTATGACTCTGGCACTTCTTATCTGTTGTCTATTTTCTCTAACAAATGCCGCTGGCTGCCTTGTTACAATGCTACCCTTGAACTGTATTAATCTGTACTCTGTTTGCAATGTCCACATTGTTGTAATGCCTGTCTTGATGTTCCTCATAATTTGTATTTCTCTGATGTGGAACCTTTGTAAAAGAGCCATGGCTCAAAGGTATTTGTAATCCTAGACTTGATAAATAAAAAAAAAGGCATGTACATGCCCATTGCATGGACACTTTACATATTATTAGTAAAGTGTCTTGGGATGGGAGAACAAGTGAAAAGCCACTCAGCCATAGCAGGAGGAAGTAGGGGCATGCTTGGTCTTCATGCCCCTGGCCATTCACCTGTCCAGTACGAAAGAGTTCCTACCAAGCCAATGACCGGAGGGGGATGGCCCTCTACTCTTGACTACCTACATAGGAGGGATCCTCATGTGGCAGGCAAGGACGGGAGCTCTGTGAGTTCTGCAATGGGGTTGGGGTGGGGCAGTATCCCAGAAAATGCAGACAGGGTCATGACAGGGTAGTGGAGGATAAAGACTACTTAAAAGAATTAATAAATCTCTACAGTCTGCCCCGTTGATGCATCTTGAGAAGTTTTAGGTCTCCATCAATTCCCCTCCTCTCCATTCTGGCCTTGAGGGAGTGCACGCTCAGGTTCTTTAGCCTCCTTTCGTACATTCTCCCCTGGCTGCCCTGGTATCATTTTCATAGCCCTCCTCTGTACCCAATACAAGCAGTCCCTGCTTTTCATGAGGTGGGGCTCCATATCTGGGGACAGTACTCCAGGTGCAGTCTCACCATGATGAACCTGTAATGGAGCAGTAGCAACTCCTTCCTCCTGCTGGTGAACACTCTACCTCTACATCTTGGCATTCTGCTTGTCATCCCATATATCTTGTTGAACTGGACTGGGGACCTGGCTGTCACTGATATTTTATTTATGACTTTGATAACCGGGTAAGTGCACTGATCCGAGGGACCATTTTCAGGTGTGACCCGGGTAATAGCAATGAAGCTAAGAGCATGCAATACAACAAATACAACAAGAATGAGAAACAGCAGTAACAATGAATCTGTGCAGTGAAATCAAATACAATCATAGAAAGGAACTGCAAGCATACAGTGATATAGTTGATTGGATGGCCCGATGGCACTGAGGGTTGAGGCACTGGAAGCCACACCTCGCACCACGCTGGTGACTGAGGTTCGGGACTGAGCCTAGGTCATCAGGCGTCAGCAGGGGAAGGAGAAGATTGAGCATCCAGAGGACTGCTCCGTTCTCCTGGGGTGGGCTCTGGGGATTTCCCTGCTTGGAGGTGGCTCCTGGCAGAGGCTGGGAGGGCGAGACACGTTGGGCAGGGACAGCCAATGGGGTCTGGTGTCGACAGGCATCTGCAGGAAGGGGTGGGCTCACCTCTGTATGCTAATGCCATTGCACATCCACATCTGGAGGTAGAACAAGGAAATATGCCTGCCTCAATACTGCTTGGGGTTTGGGGGCCGCCAACCACGCCCAGTGCCGGGTCCTTCCATCCAAGTCCTCCAGCTCTCTTCCGTGCCTGGTCACTCTATTAGATTATAGATAGAGCACCAGAAGGAGTAGGTGGTCCCACCTCGGGGGACTCAGAGCCAGAGGGTTGGGCGATCAGGTAGCAGAGGAGAGGCGGCTGCCGGAGGCAGAGATGGAGGACTTCAGGCGGGTAGAATCATGGCTGAAGCTGAGCAACCACCTGGAGAAAGTCCATGTAGGTAGTGAAGGAGCATAAAAGAAAATTGACAAAAAAAAAACAAATAAATAATACAGTTGGCGGTTGTCTATTAAAAACAGTGGATTAACAGATCCCTCCCACCCATGCAGGCAGGTTCCCTATATATATATATACAGGCTACAATAAGAGGAACAGGTTAGAGCTAACAGGGGTAACTCCCAGATAGTGGCTAGTAGATTGGGGCTGAGACAGATTCAAAGGTCGGGGGGGGGGCTAGCCAGGCGAGCAATGGCAACTAGATTCTGTCAGAAGCCAGGTTTTGAAGTGGAATTTGAAAATGCGATGCATGCCTGATGAACAGAGAGGTGCAGGAATACCATTCCACAGGGAAGAGGCAGCGACTGACAGGGCTTTCCCTCCCATGTTGGTATAGACACGGGGAACCTTGGGGGGGGGACAGTGGAAGAGCAGAGACTCCTGGGTAAAGTTCTGACCTTGAGGAGGGAAGAGAAAGGGGACTCTTCCCCATTCCTGATGGTGCTGCCAACAATGCAGCCAAGGGAAAAATCAAAGCAGCCTTGGAGAGGAAGCCAACCAAGCAGCCGACAGAGGACACAGTGATGAGCAGAGAATGGGACCAAGACAGCAAAGCAGCAAGCACTTTTATAGACTGAGGTAAGTCTTGCTCGAAGGGCAGAGAACACATGTGAATAGATGGGAGAACAGTAATCAATGATGAGGAGCAGATTGCCTTGGACTTTAGCTAGGTGAGCCTCGGGGGGACAGGTAATGTTTTGGATGATAGACTGCCCCGAGTTTTTGATTTATCCTATGAACTATAAGGTTGATGTGTTCAGAAAAGGAGAGGGAGGGGTCAAGTGTCATGCCCAAATATTTAAAGGTGGTGATGTTTTCCAGGGCTGGGCCATCAGGAGAGTATATTAGGAGGGAAGTGTGTGATTTGTTGGTTTTGGTAAGGTAAGGCTTAGACCAAAACAGCATGGTCTTGTTTTTATTTCATTAACCAAAAGCAGATTGAATGTGAACCAACTATGAGCAGAGGATATATGAGAGAGGGACTTATCACTATGAAATAGGACAAGATTATCCACATATAGGAGGGTGTTGCAGCTAAGGTTGTCAGAGAGAAGGGAACTGACAAAATAGAGAACAGTAGGGGGCCCAGGATGGAGCCCTGGGGAATGCCAGTTGAGACCGGCAGGACGGGGGAGATGGTCGAACCAATACACGTGGACTGTGAGCAGCCCGAAAGGTAGCTCCTGAACCAGTTAGAGGTCTCAGAAGAGTAACCCAGCAGATGTAATTTGGAGTGGGGGAGGTCATGGTTAGTCATGTTAAAGGCCTTCGTCAGATCCACAAAGACAGTGCCTGTGGTGCACCCCCGGTCCATGTTAGTGAGGATGTGGTCAGTAAAAGTGCCAGGGCCATGATGGTGCTATGGTTTTTGCAAAAAACATGTTGCTGGCTGCACACGCAGTTGTGCTTCTCAATGTGTTCTGACAGCTGGCAATGGATAATTTTCTCTAGGAGCTTACTTAGGTTGGGGAGGATAGAGATCGGTCGGTAAATGTCCGAGGAATGAGGGTCACCAGCCTTGAAGATAGGCACCACCTTAACATTTCTCCAGGGGTCAGGTATGGAGGAGGTGGATAGGGCAAGGTTAAAATAAAAGTGAGAGGTTTGGCTATAGCAGGGGAGATGAGACTGAGAAGCCACCTGAACTGGGGAAACACAGGTTGGGGAGACTTTTGATGAGTTTGGATTTATCCTTAATGGAGATGGTCATGAAATAGAATGGGGGGAGAGGAGGATGGGCTGCGAGAGGAGGAAGCAGGCTGAGGGTTTGAGCAGGTTCCTGAGTAGGGACTTAGGCTACCAGGAAACTTGCTGAGATGTAAGTTAATATGGCCTCCAAGGGTTTAAGAGACTCTGAGCATGAGTTTCAGGCAAGAGGACTGCAAAGTGAAGTTGAGCAGTTCTGTCTGCCCAAACCTCATGAAAGGAGTCTCTTATACCATAAAAGACACCCAACAGAGGCCCAGTTATCTTATTATAAATCACTCGAATTTAGCTTGAATGATTTATCATAACTTTAATGTTTTTTTTTTTGTTACTGTGCCATCCCCTTCCCTGGCGCTGAAGTGGAGTGCTCTTCCCAAACGCTCTCACACAACAGCATATTGTACAGAGGATAAAATGTACAATGGCTCTGCACACTGATTGGCTGAGATCACATAAATGATTTAGAATAATGACTTCCACTGTAGGTCCCTTTCTTCAGTAGTCTCAGCTACCATCACTCATCTATCCAATAGTCATTTGCAGGGTTTTCCTCTCAGTATGCATAACCTTACATTTCTTGGCATTGTTTTAAGTTGCCACAGCTTAGACCTCTTCTGCAGCCTTTTTAGAACCCTGTTTATGTCCCTTATTGCCTTCTCTGTGCCTACCATCCCACAGATCTTGGTGTCGTCAGCAAAGGGAATGAACTTGCTCTGTATATCATCTGCCATGTCACATATGAACATGTTGAACAACAGCAGCTGCAGGACTAATCTCTGTGGCAACACAATGGTAGCCACCTGACTCTGGAGAATTCCCTGTTAACTACCACCCACTGACTCCTGCCCACGAAACAGTTCTCTGTCCATCTGGTGAGCTGGTTTCCCACTCACAGGTCACCTTGTGTGGTACAGCACTGAAGGCCTTGCTGAAGTCCAAGTACTGCACATCAACTGGTTGTCCCCTATCCAATGCCTTTGTAACTCAATAAAAAAACTTTATGTTAGTTGGGCACAATATGCCTGAAACAAACCCACACTGCCTCTTGTCCTGTAGTCCAGAAGCCTCCAGGAATTCAAGCAGGTACTAGAAACCTCCTTTATAATGGTTTCCAGCAGCTTCCCTGCTATCAAGGTCAGGCTTACTGAACTGTAGTTTGCTGGGTCATCTCTGTCCCCACTCTTGTGGAGTGGCACCACATTTGGTACTGTCCAGTCCACTGGCACAACCCATTTCCAGGAGGAATTAAATAGATCAGACAGTGGTGCCCCTAGTGTCTAACTCACTGTAAAACCATAACGTGGTGCACAGGTATTACCAAAAACAAATAGCAAAGGTAGTGTTTCTTATTTTTTCAAAAACTTTTCTTTTTTAAAACTTCTTTATTAATATCAGAAAATTCATTATATAGGACAGTAATACACCAATATTACTTTTCAGGAAAGACCATCTTACTCAAAGTTGTACATTTACTTCAAGTAATCCATTATCCTAAGTAAGAACATATACTGTATTTGTATTAGTATCTGGTAACAGGATCTAATCATGTGCAGTATGTTAACTTAACCTTGTTCTGGTCATTTAATTTTTGAGCCTTGTCTCTCATGATCCAATAAAAAGTATAACATTTTCGCTGTTACACTTACTGAACATCCTTAATAACTGTAAACTTAAAATGAACTAACAAAATACCTACGGCAGGTCCCTTCATCCTCTGTTTCTACAGCTTAACCTCTCCTCCTTTCTCTTTTTTAATCATATACTGTATTAGTTGCTCCAACACCAGAGTTCCCTCCATGTCCTCTATTAAATGTGCAAATGGCAGTCACCTTGCATTGAATCGGTCAGTGCTCAGAGATAGCCTTGCTGCTGTCTTCTTCATCAACTTGATATGTTTACAATTTTGTAACCAGTGGCTTGTGCCAGGAGGGTCTACAGTCAGCCATTTTTGCGTAATTGCCTTAATAGCAGCTGCTATCAAAACATTATATGAATATTTTTTAGCTCCCCCTCTCAACCACCTCGGGTACAATCCACAAATGAGGTTTATATCTAGCAATTCTTTGGGTATTTCTAGTATTTCTTTGATCCGAGACCTAACTTCTGTCCAAAATCCCTGCAAGACTGTGCATGTCCAGAATATGTGCATTGGTATCCCCCGCTTTCCACAACCCCTCCAACAAAGATCTGTGGAAGATGTCCCAATACTGTATGCTTAGACCTGTCAGGGGTAAGGAAGTACTGACTTAAGTGCTTCCACCAGAACTCTCCAGCTCCCCAAAGAAGTTGCTCTATGAACTCCCTGCCATGTTTGTGCCAATTCCTGTTTATTCAAGTTGATATTTGTTTCTCTTTCCCATAGGTTCTGTATTTTTCTACCCCATTTTCCTATTTCCAGATTCAGCTCCTCATATATCCTAGAAATCTGGTGTTTCACTGAGTGTTGCTGAGTAAACAATCTGATCCTATTAACCAAAGGGTGCTTGTCCTCTTCCATTCCTTGGGCCTTCCCTAAATCTTGAATGTAGGCTCTAACTTGAAGGTATCAAAAATGTTCTTTGTGTTGGAGCATGAACTCAATTTGTATTTATGCAAATGATTTCATTATTGTGCCCGACATGAATTGGGATATATATTGTAGTCCACATCTGGCCCATTGTTTGAAAGTAGGATCATTGTGTGCTGGATGAAATCATTTATCTTTCCAAAGTGGTGTCCATGGTGGCTGAATTTGAGATATTTGCAGTTGTTTTTTAACTTGGAGCCACACGCCAAATGTGTGATTGGTCCATTTGCTGGAGAGTAAGCTTAAGTCTGCAGTAGAGCTAAGATTTCAAATTAGAAAATCTAGGTGCTTATCCAAGTTAGTATTCTGTTCAATATTTTTTCATACTGGTTCTTGTGTAGAGTTTGATATATCAATTAAGGGGATCAACTGGGCTGCTGTGTAGTATGCCTTATGTTTGGGAACCCGCATCCTCCTGCATGTTTATGTCTCTGCAAGATGGCCCAAGATATCCTAGGTTTATGGTTTGCCTAGAGAAACCGTCTCAATACCCCAGTTAGTTCCATCCACTCCCTGCTTGGGATGACTATATCGGTAAGCTTTGGAACAAGAACAGGAACCTCAGAAGTACATTCATTTAGATTGTATCTATTTTATTACTGAAGGATAGGGGTAGCAACGTCCATCTTTTAATATGTGCATAGATTTCTGCTTTTAATTTGTCAAACAACATAGAAAACAATTTACTTAAATGTCTAGGTATATAAATACCCAGATATTGGAGTTGTTCTGCATTCCATTTCCCTTGTAGTACCTGTCTCAAATCTCTGGGCAACTCCCCACTTACTCTAATAACTTTGGTTTTTGTAATGTTTATCTTAAAACCTGAAATTTTCCCACAGTTCTGTGCCAATGCCAGAACATTTTTAAGATTCTCCTTTGGGTGTCTCATGTAGATCAGTGTATCATCTGCATACAAATAAATTCTACTCTCCATCCCCATACCATTATGCCTTGTATGGTTAAACTTGTTCGAACTGCTTCTGCAAAGGGCTCCATACTGATTGCAAATAGAGGAGACAGTGGACACCCATGGCTTGTCCCCCTTCCTATAGGGAATTGTTTAGCCTTCACCCTAGCCATCGGGTTATTGTATAGTATATTAACAACTTTTATAAACTCTTCTCCAAAACCCATGTGTCTTAATGTGCTATCTAGAAAAGTCCAATTTAGTCTATCAAATGCTTTCTCTGCACCAATAAAGATTGCTATCTGTGGATCTCTACTTTTTTCCCCTCTTCCAGTATGTTCAGCATCCTTCTGATATTATCTGTTAAGTGCCTTCCAGGAATAAAGCCTGTCTGGACCGGGTGAATGATTAGATGTGTAACTTTTTGGAGATGGGTGGCCATGATTTTTGAGAATATTTTCAGGTCCTGATTTAATAGTGAAATGGGTCTATAAGATTCACAGTACTGCCTATCTTTCCCTGGCTTTTCTATCACTGAAACTGTGGCTTCTCTCCAGGTCTGGGGTGCCATTCCTTCTGTTTAGCAGTGTCTTAACAGGTTTCCAAGAAAGGGGGAAAGTTGTTTAATAAATGCTTTATAAAAGTCTGAACTAAACCCATCTGAGCTAGGCACTTTGCTTGTTTTTACATCTTTTATAGTGCCATGCACTTCAGCATCACTTATAGGTGCTTCTAGGGGGGGTTCCACCAAGCTGCTTCAACAGAAATCCTGTCAAAAGCCTTTACAGCAATGGCACTATGTGGACTGCGGTCAGTATTGTACCATCAGAAAAAGAGTTTTGTATTTCCCGGGGGGTTATATATCCCCCCCCCGAACCCCCCATGTGGAAGGCTCTGCCCCCACAGCCTCTGGAATTAAACATAATCAACTCTGGGTCGGAGATGTTTTGGGGAGGGTGTGCAAAACCCGATGAGACTGTGCCATGGTCCTGCAAGACCATTACATTGTACTGTCAGATTTGTTGCTGTAATGGTTGTCACAGTAAATGTTTCACTGTCCTAATGGTATACCCTTCTAGGGTGGTCGCTGCCTCCTCCAAAAGTTTAGATATATGCAGTGAGGCCAGGAACTGCTGTGCCTTGTCTCTCACCACCTGTGGTTACATAGATACATAGACAGTGTCGGCAGATAAGGGCCTATGGCCCACCCAGTCTGCCCATTTAAGTTTGTAAGTTCAGTTTATGTTTTCCAGAAAGTCTGTTGCCCCTTACCCCTGACCTCCAGAATTCCTTTATGTCTATCCCATGCATTCTTAAATCCCGTGATTGTTTCAGCCCCCACCACTTCCTCTGGCAGGGTGTTTCACTTGTCCACCACCCGTTCTGTGAAGAAATTCTTCCTCACGCTTCCTCTGAATCGTCCTCCCTCCAACTTCATCCCATGCCTCTAGTCCTGGAACATCTTTTTTCGCTTAAAAATAGTGCATTCCTGCACCCTGTTCCTCCCTGTAAGATACTTGTATGTCTCTATCATATCCCTCCTCCTCCTCCTCCAGGGAGTACATGTTCAGTGCCTTCAACCTGTCCTCATAGGACTTGTGATGCAATCCATGCACCATCTTTGTTGCCCTCCTCTGAACCTTCTCTACTCCTGTCTATGTCCTTACGTAGGTAAGGTCTCCAGAACTGCACAGTGTACTCCAGGTGCAGCCTCACTAGTGTCTTGTATAGTGAATTATGACCTCCTTTTCCTGCTGGTGATGCCCTGCCTATGCATCCCAGCATCCTATTTGCTTTACCTGCTGCCTTGTCACACTGTTTCCCTACCTTGAGGTCATCAGAGATGATAACTCCAAGATCCCTTTCCTGCTTGGTGCATGCTATATCCTCACCCCCAACTGATATATTGTGCCAGGGTTTTGTGCCCCATATGCATTATCTTGCACTTCCTTGCATTGAATTTCAACTGCCAACCCCTGACCATTCTTCAAGTTTCTGCAGGTCCTTCTCATTCTGTCTACACCCTCTGGTGTGTTTACTCTGTTACAGAGCTTTGTGTCATCAGCGAACAGTGAAATTCTGCCTTCTAGGTCCTGCGCAATGTCACTGATGAAGATATTGAATAGTACCGTCCCAGCACTGATCCCTGTGGTACCCCACTGGTCACTCTTCCTCTGTGGAGTGACAGCCATTTACCACCACCCTCTGTGTCCTGCTGCCCAGCCAGTTACCTACCCACTGCACTACTGTCCTGCCCACACCCATATTCCCCAGTTTGTGCAATAGTCTTCTATGTGGCACAGTGTCAAAGGCCTTGCTGAAGTCCAGATAGGCCATGTCCACTGCCCTCCCTGATCTACCTCCCCCTAGTCACCCAGTCAAAAAATTCAATGAGGTTGGTCTGACATGACCTTCCCCTGGAGAAACCATGCTGCCTTGGGTCCTGTAGTCCATTGACAACCAGATGTTCCGCCAATCTCTCCTTCAGTAGTGCTTCCATGATCTTCCCCACTACCAAGGTTCCTGCACTTCTTTGTATAACATTCTGTAGAAGGTTACAATTTACCCACTATTTGGTTGGCCTCTGTTAAATACCCTTGGAATCTAGTATGTTCCCTAATTTTTAGAATTGTTTTGTCTGTCTCATTTTTTCTCAGTCTATACACCAGCAATGCTGCTGCTGTTCCCCTCATCATAATATCTGTGTGCAGTGTACCTTAATTTCCCCTCTATCTTTCTGTTCATCAGTTCTTGTAGTTCATCTCTAATTGTAACAACTTCATCTCATGTATTGTGCACTGTATACTGCCTCAAATGTTATGCTGTATTTAGTATTTTTATGTCTGCGCTGATCGTTATGTAACCCAATAGACTGCTACACTCTATCTACAAATGTGTGTTCTTAGTCCCCTTGTTTACTCACTGACGCGGAGCCTTTGTAAATGAGCCCCTGACTCAAAGGTACTCGTAATTCTGAGAATTCAAATAAATAAATAAATAAATATCTGAATGGCTTGTAAGATGTTTGGTGACTGACTGTGTTTGTGAGATTTCTCTAATATTTGTAATTTTTCTTCTAGGTGCTTCTGCCTGGCTAATCTTTGTCTCTTCTTAGAGGAGGACCAGTTAATAATGTGACCCCTTAAGACTGCCTTCATCGCATC
This sequence comes from Neoceratodus forsteri, assembly GCA_016271365.2. Taxonomy (NCBI): domain Eukaryota; kingdom Metazoa; phylum Chordata; order Ceratodontiformes; family Ceratodontidae; genus Neoceratodus; species Neoceratodus forsteri. The sequence goes on along the minus strand of CM057454.1, from coordinate 490,425,186 downwards.
CCACAGCCCCTGCTCTTCCACCTCCCCTCCTGCGTGTATTTGTCTATATGTCTTAATTTCTATGATGATTTTTTCTTTAATGGCCTTATCATATAACAAAGAATCATTAAACCTCCATAATGTGTGTTTATGCATTTGATTTGTCTGTAAAATAATCAAAATGGGGGAATGATCAGAAACAATGGTCTGGTGTATCTCACTAGCTCTGATCCTGAACAGATCTGCCTTATGAATTAGAAACATGTCTGTTCTGGAGTATTCCTGATGTGGATGTGAAAAAAAAGGAATAATCCCTCTCCCCCTTGTGTTGTTCTCTCCATATGTCCACCATTCCTTGCTCCACCATACAATTTTTTAACGTTTTACTTGAGGCTCTATTGGTCTGACTATTTTTGGAAGATCTGTCCCACTGTGGATTCATTACACAATTGAAGTCTCCTCCCACCACCACACATCCTTGTGGCAGTTATTCTATTTTCTGAAAAACGTGTTTAAAGAAGCCAACATCATTATTACTTGGGGCATACACATTTATTAGATGGATTTTTTGTTCCTGTATTTGTCCCGACATGACCACGCATCTGCCCTCTTGGTCAGTTTTTGTTTTATTTATCTTGAACCCCAGCCCTTTTTGGAATAGGACTGTGACCCCATTCCACTTTGCTGAGGGGTGTGAAGATGCAAATACCCCGCACACCCAACTTCTCTTCAGTTTGCTATGTTCTAAGTCTGACAGGTGGGTCTCTTGCACCAGGGCAATATCGCTGTTTAACTTTCTGAGCTCTGAGATGTCCTTGGCTCATTTGACCACGGAGTTGATGCCCTTGACACTAAGTGAAGTTATAGTAATGCTACTCATTGTGATAAATTGTAAAACCTAGGCTTAGAGCCTCACAGGAGGAGAGGGTCTGAGGTTCTGTGTTATATTTAAGAAGAGGTGACCTGCTGTCAATAACTGTATAAACTTTAGCAACCTGCAAACTTTCAAAACACAACCAACTGTATACATACAGTACATGACCTAAAATTAGAAGAGATATTTCTCTTCTGTTATATACATTGTCAAGTGTCGCTGCTTCTTTTTTTTTTTGCATCTGTCTGCTTCTCTGCCCCGGGTCGGGTTCTGCCTGTTGCCATCCTGCCTCGCCTCCTTCAGGCCCTCACCCCCAACTCTCATGGCTTACTCCCCATGGTGGGGCTGTGGTAAGCCCCCTACTCACCCACTAATTTGGATCCAGTTCAGGGTGTTACCTCTGGAGATGAAGCACTGGGGGACAGCCATCAAGCCACAACGAACAGCCACCAGGGTCTTTTCCTCCTATTTTTCTCCCTTGCGGGAATTTGGTCTGGAATGATGCCAGCAGCGGGCACACTCACACACCCACATGCATCCCCACCAAACATCTGCTTTGCTTCCATTCCACTTTCTTGCAGAAGCATACCACGGAGCCCCAGCCTTCGCCAGGTGTCAGACGTGGGCCAACAACACATCACCCCCCTCCCCAGAGATGGAAAGCAGTCTGCTGGATGCTCAATCCATCACCTCCCTGCCAACCTCTGGCAGCCCATGCTCATTCCCAAATGTGGGTTGCTGGCATGACACAAGGTGTGGCATCCTGTGCCTCAGCCCTCAGTGCCCTGGGCCAGCTAAGTGTCACTGCTTCAAGGTGACTTAGAGGATGCAAAAGAACTGAAGTCAATTTATGTCCATTCTCTTGTACCCAGGTATGTGTCTTTGACCTGAGTGTCCCTCACGTTGGTCAAGTGAGCTTGACTCTTTCCTGTGGAAGTTAGCCGACTCTCCCCTTACAAGTTATAAAACAAGCCAGAAGATCCCTGGCCTGAGGCCCTGCTCCACCCTTAATATACTTACTGGGAAGTCCCCTTCCTTTGCCCTCTGCCCCTCTTCTCCTTATTCTTCTTGCCTGATATTTGACTTTAATTTCCCTATTAACGACTAAAATTTAGTGAGCACCCCCACACCCCCATGCGAGATGCTTTTGGACATTTTCTGAACTTTTCTCTTACCAACATCTCTTACCTACTCTGTGCTCTTTGATCTCCTGGAGATTAGGTGAAGAAAGAGAGAAAGGTGATTGTATCATTCCCATTTCAGTGTCCCAGTTGGTGCCAGATTCACGTTCACTACTCCTCCCAATCTATCTGCAGCCATCCTTGTGGGTTCCTATAAGAGGGGAAAAAAAAACACACAGTGTTATTAATAAAGGTGTACTGGCCCACCTGAAATGCTCGTCTGAGAGATCTTCTGGCTCTCCACCTCACCACTGCCACATGCTTCCTGCATGCATTTTTTGAGTATCACAGTATGTCTTCATTGGGAAGTCTTTTGCTTTTGTTATGTATTCCCTCCTCGTATTTTATTAAGCCACTCTCCTCTCCCCCTTCCCTCCTTTTAGTATCCTACTCACATAAATCCCTTTGCTGTTCTACACCCTCTGTACTTTTGTTTTCCTGCCTCCTGCCATGTCTTGCCAAAGGTTTCCTTGATCGCCATTCTAGTTTGCCTTACGATGAAAGGACGGGGGGGGGGGTACTCAGATTACATCACAACTATTAGGGTTTACATCTACATTGTAAACTATTACATCTGATTCATCACTACTGCATCTCACCACAGTCCTTTCCATTTATCCTACTTTTTCCTTACGTCGTACCCTTTTTGTGCTGTCATCTGGTTTTTCAGAGTCTGTCTTTGTTTTGGCAGCGCTCTTTATTTCATTAGCTCATATTCATCTGTTTCTATTTCCCCATTATGATCGCGTTCTATACTACAGCAGACTGTTACTATCTTATTTAAGAGTCTCTACCTCCCCCCCCATTATCAATGTGGCTCATCTGTATCTCGTCATTTCGCTGGCCCCCTACCACTAATTACCTCTTCCCTCGAACTGGTGTCTTTCTAATTATCCCATTGTGACCCCACCCCTCCATTTCTTACAAACCAAAGAAAAATTCCATTCTACTCCATCGATCTGCTGCAATTAATTATTTATTCAAAAATGCAGCAGAAATCTACCACCCACTCTGATGTGCAGACAGTGCAGTTCCCCAATGTGAAACTGATCAACATTCTTCTAAGCAGTCAACCTGCTTCTGCAACTGACCTGGAGCTTTCTGATTCATTTCAAGTATGATTAAACACCCCCCTTTGCTTTTACCTTTCAACTTCCATTTCTCCCTATTTACTATTAGTCAGTTTAGCTTTGCCTTCCCTCTCTGCATAAAGTTATTTTATTACATTTTATTTGGCTTCACATGATTCGTAAAAAGAAAACCCCCTTTTGTCTGTCTCGCTTGATTTTTCCCACCCTTAACCATCCGTTTAACCCCTCGGCTATTCTAGTTAAGTCTGCCACAAAAATTGTACCCTATTCAAATCTCAAGTCAGTTCAGCCTTTCAGTTTGGGGATGACATTCACCTCTGCTTCTTTAATATTGGCATTCAAGTCCATCAGCTGCTGGAGATCTGACTTTAAATATATTGGAAAGTCCGAGTCCAGTCTCTGTCTTTTTCAGCAATGTCCTGCCTGTTGCCACACAATCTGTTTCAGCTCTCCTTCCAGTTTTCCATAGTACAGTCTGGACAGTCTATTCCCCATTTCTGTAACTGTGGAGCTGCTGTTGCTAAGTTTTTTAGTTTAGTTGTCATTGACCGGGAAAGGAGGACTAGACAATTCTTCCTATTTTCAACCTCGTCCCCAGGGGAGGGGGATGCAGATGGATGCCAACTGACATTGAACCAGATTAAGCTGTATGCTACCCCATGTATTATTCCATGTAATTCTCCGGGTTGCCCCTGAAAAAGGGACCTTCGGGGCCCAGCAGGCTTACCTGGTTATCAAAATTTAATAAATAAATAAAAGCTGTTGGTGGTGTTTTTAGTGAATGGGGGAAATTTGGCCAGGGCACTGGGGAAATTACCCTACTCTGTCAGGAAGAGGCTCTGTTGGCCACCCTGATGGAGGATCCAAAATCTGAGGAGCTTGTGGAGGAGCAACAGGTTGGGCTTCTGTCCTCCGACCTGGCCTGGAAATCTAAGGAGGATGAAGGGGAAATGCATTTTTGCAGTATCCAAAGTTGAAATAGAAATTTCTGAGCAGAGCGCAGTAGAAATGGAGGAAGAAAATATGGATATGGAAGAGTAGCCGATCGGCCTGGTTGCAACCTCCGGTGCAGACCTGGGCACCATGAAGGATGACATTGCATTGACTGAGGCTCAATTACAAAAAGAAATAGATGAGAGGTGCACTGTCTTGTTTATCTTGCTTGCGGAGGATGAAGAACAGTATGCAAAGAGGAAAACTGCATGTCAGCAAGCTGCAGGTAAGGCATAGCTTCCAGGATGGAAAATCAGTCTCGGCCTAGTGTGGCTCACACAGTGGAACTTTCACAGGTGGCAGAAGAAGTTGAGCATCGGCCGCATATTGCGTTGGCCAAAGGCCAAAGACTACGCAAGAACTGATACAGGCTGCCTTTCACACGAAAACAGCTCCTCAGATCCAGGGTGGTCTAAGGAGGGTGCGTTAATGGCTGCCAGATGCTGGAAGATGGTAGAAGGTAATTGATTACCAGATATGGATTTATCTTTTTTGGCATCACAGACTGAGGAGGGAGGATCCCCGTGTGTTTCATCAGAATTGGCTGTGGCAGTAGCAGATGGAGGGACAGTACCTGCTGTGACGTAGACAGCCAGCTTTGAGTGTGCTGAGTGCTGTATTAATTATTTTTATTACATATAAAATATATGATGGGAAGGTAAGTTTGAGGAACTACTGTCTTACTGGAACTGACACATCAAAACTCCCCAGGGATAAGTTCAAAGGACAGGAGGTATTTTAAACTGCAGAGATCTGGGGTGCAATTACCTTGTCAATTTGCTTTCCTCCCAGGAAATAAGATTATCCACTTTATAATGCCCTCAGGGAGATCCTTTGACTTGCATAGTTGCCAGGAAGGACTTTCGGGGAGAGGTGTTGGAGAGAGGCCAGAATGGACATTGAAGAGGTTTGATGTCTGGGCCAGGGAGGACCCAGATGAATTTGGAAGGTCCAATATACATTTCCCGGAGAATCCTTGAATTACATTAGAGAGACCGTTGAAGTGTAGATTCCAAGGTCCAGACGGGATTAAAAGGCAAATACACTTTGGCTTTGAATACAGTGACTTAGATCAAAGAAACGTTTGAGATGTATGTGTAGTAGAACACAAACCAGTTCTGACCAGTTAACTTGAGGAGAGGAAAATTGAGTATGTCACTTATCATTTTTTTTAAATCTTGTTGGGACATCCTGTGCTTTAAAATATAACTTTTAATACTCCAAGGCAGAGTTTAATGACATCATGAGAAAGCCAGCTCAGAACTGTTTTAATTGCTGAAAAAACCTTGACAAAGACACAAGACAATATTTCTGACTAAGAGAAGAGAGACCCTCAAAGCACTGAAAGAAAATAAACATTAGATTAGACCAGTCTAAATGTATGTATTGTAGGAACTGTACATTTTCCTGTTGGTTTTAAGGCTGTATGTGTTGGGATATATATTTGTTCTGTAATTATTGTTCTGTTTGGATATTTTTAAAGTAAAGATATATTTTGCAAACAAAACTGCATGGAGGGCCTTGACATTTCTTTTTATTTTAAGTAGAGCTTTTAAAGGTTATAAGTACACTGTGTATGGGCTTATTGTATACCAAACTGGGAAATGGATAGAGTTCTCTAAAGTCTTGCATATGTAACCCCCCTGCAAATGGGGGTTCCCAAAAGACTTCCAGGAGCTTGCTTGAATGCTCCAAGCCTGAATGGTGTTTGGCATTTAAGCCATTTATCAGTGAGTGTTTTAGAGCCTCTGGTACTGTCTCTTTAAGAGCTGTCTGCTTGCAGACATAATTAGTTTGTATGGGGACTGTGTGCTTCTCTGAGTACCACTTGAGCTGCTGCCAATTCACTTCATTTTGCAGTCACTAGGAGTGCAAAGGGAACCTATCTGAAAGATGTAACTGTTTGCCAGAAATTATTTAGAGTAATAATGAAATTACAGTTTGTCTAACCTGCTTTCTTTGCAGTCAGAACTGTGTCTGCTAGTTCCCCATTCTAGTTTTGAACTGCTGAACTGGACCAATCAGTGTGGGATAAGCTAGCTCTAAAATGGTGCCTTGACGAATCAGAACTTGGACTCATAATCTGAGCCAGCCACAAGAGGATTGTATGGGCAGTGACTCTGGGAGATGTAGTTTAGACTTCAGTGCCTTTTTGGACCAACAGCAGCAGTCTATTGTGAGTGACAGCCAATCCAGTCAAGAACTGGGAGGAACTCAAAGGAAGTGCCCGGTTTTGTCGGTTGAAAGTTCAGTTGAGCTTTGGCAGTGAAGAAGGAAGGAGCCCTGTGCTTTTTCAGTGTGCAGTTTTAGTCAAAAAACGTGTGTAAGGCCCAGAGTTCCGGTCTGCAGCTTGTGTAACAGCTTGTTAGGACTGAATCCGTCCTGTGAAAAGAATCAAAGGATCTCTGAAGAGTAGAAACCAGGCTCACCCTGTAGAAGACTGGAAGAATTGCTGAAAATTGCATTCGGTCTGTCAGGAACTGAATCTGCTGTGTGTTCTCCCGGGTATTGTGCAGTAATTGCGATCGGGATACAGATGCAGCCTGCCTGGTATAGTACTTTCTTTTATATGGATGTGTAAGAGGTTTGTGTACCTCAAGTGAGCCCTGCTGACATTGAAGGACCCTATCTTATTTGGAGGTCGGAGTACTAATTCAGGGTTGCTCCCTGTTGAATTGCCACATTAAATCCAAATGGAATTACTGTACTGCTGACTGTTTAATTCTCCTTTCTCTGTGTGAAAGGGCCCTACCAGCTGCCACGGTTTGGACTAGCCACTAGGGCTTGGGTACCCAGGGACAGTAACTGATAGGGATAGGCCTGTGCACAGAGCCATAGGTAGATTATTAGAGTGATAAGCTAATTAACCTGATTTCCCCTGTCCTTGTTATATCCCCTAAATAAATCAGAGCTGCTTGTTTCAGCAAAGTTATACTGCCTGAGGTATTTGTCTATGTTAAAGTACTGTACTGTGATTGTTGCACTGTATCTCATTTCACAGGAGGTCCCAGTGCGGAACCAGACCTGGGGGTAAGTGTATACTGTGAAGGTAATTCTGATATATTGTGTGGGCCACTAGTGGGAAGAAAGGGGGGTTGCAGTGTCCCAGAGGGCTGTGACCAAGTTAGTTTAACTATTGCAAACCCTGACCTCTGGGTGGAGGCACCCGCCATTGGATCCAGGCCCCTCAACCTGTTAGTGGCAAATCAGGCAGGGGTAGTAGCCCCTGGGATAGCGCCATCTAGGGGTTACACATAGAGTTCTAAAGGTTAATTTGAAAGACCTGGTTGGGTGCCCGTAAGCAAAGATATCTGGCCCACCGAAGACAGAATTATCTGAGCCTGATAATTGGGTACACTAACAAGAGGTTATCAGTTTGAATCCTTCGAGAGCTTGAGACTAAGGTGACTTGAACCCACAAAACAGATAAGAGTGTTACCGTGTCTGTTACACTGTACACAAATGATACTCTCAGAGGTTGGCACTTTGGGAGTAGAGGGCTGACCAGCTGAGCGAGTTTGTGACACCTACATCTACACCTAAAGAAGGAACTCCACATGAATTACTGAGACTGGATTGTGGAGAGGGGGCAGATGCCCCACAGGTACAAGGGCAAAATTGGGGAAAGGTCTGTAATAGTTTACATTACCCCTTGTTAGAAATGAGGCTATGGCATTTTTCATTGTACCCCTACAATCTACTGCAGTAGCATTTCTTAAACTTTTCTGTATAACTAAATTTTCATTTTTCTATTACTATGGGTAGGCCACCCATAATAATACTTCTTCTACCTTGGCTATTCCCTCTTTGTATTCCTTTTCCTCCACTGCCACATGCCTTTAAGGAGAACAAACATTAGAGCAGCAAACTCACATAAAGAATAAAGACTAAATAATAATTAGCAGAAATAATCTGCACACAGTTGGTTTGTGTCCTTGTTTGCTATGTTATACTCCGTTAAAGAATTTAATATAATACTTAGTCAGAGACAGGATGATGTCTTTTTGGGCACTGTTGTGTTATTTGCAGTTTAAAATGTGCCCCAATGTGTGTTTGCACTAATGAAAGTGCCCTGAAGTGAAAGGCAGTAAGCAAGTGTCCCCTTTGAAAAGCTGCACTCCGTTTCAAGAAATGTGTAGCAGCTGATTATTTTTATGTCCTTTTCAATCTGCAAGGGTAGCATTAAGGGAGCACTGTGGTCTCACTGCCTAGCAGCAGTGTAGGAGGTAGAGCGGCTGGTTGTAGCTGCCAGGTGTGTTGAATACAGACGTGGGAATTGTCTTTTTAAAGCAGTTTGTGTATAAACACCCTAAAGAAGACATAACTTATGTGCAGAAAGTAAATATAGAAGTGTTTCCTTTAGTATTCTATGCAGAGAGTGCTATTACCTGAGCTAAGCCTTCTTGGAAAAAAATGTACTTCTGGGAGCCAGCAACCCCATGATGAGGCTGTTATATAAGAAACTTCCCAGCTGTCACTCAGCTGAAAAGGGGCAGAGGTTTCTTGTTTACATGTAAGTAAGACATTTTTCTCAACAGCTTCAGTGACAGAGTGTTAAAGGTAGAATGAAATAACTCCTCATGATTGCATGTTTTCCCTCTGTATATACAGTCAGTCTGATCCCCCATATGTTTGTACTAGCCAGAATATTCCCCTGTATTAGAAAAGGGGTGGATCAGCTGACACTAGTGTCGTAGGGGAACTGCACTATAAAAGCTGCCACTGAGCTAAGGTTAGTCAGATCATCCTGGGAGAGTGTCCTGAGAGGTTGGACTGAGAGCACAGAAGCTGGCAGAAAATTGTACTGGTTAAAGTATTCTACACTGTGGCAGAATCACTGGAGGGAAATGATTCTGAAGCTCAAGGAGAGCTTATTTATTTCTTTATTGTTTTCTTTTGTTTATAGTCTGCCGTTTAAGACAGTATTACTTAATTATTGATTTGTTTTTATTTTTGTATAGCATGATTTGCTCTATATTATTTGTACAAAGATAAACATCACACAGAATTTGTGTGTTGAACAAATCTTGGAGTACCGTGTATGCTTTCATTACCCTGCCCCACGAACCCTACCACAGAATTTGGTGTCAGAAGTGGGATCCGGTTGTCTTACATGGTGGGAGAAACCAGTATCCAGTACCAGACCTGGTACTAGGGGTAATAATAAGGCATGTCAGATAAGGAGGAGGAGAAGAGTGATATGGCAACAGAAAGCGTGAAGACCCGGACACAGGTATTGAAATCCGGAGAGATATTGATGATGGAAGTAGAGTCTGTGGTGTGGATTCAAAGAGTGAAGGATCAGACCGAGGAGTTTCCAGAAGAGGAAGAGAGGATGGAAGACGAACGACGGAGCCACTTGAAGGAACCATTAGAAGGGCTTCCAGAGTTGATGTACTGGCTAGCCATAGATAGTTGGAGATGGAGAAAGAGAGGGAACAGGAGCGATGGAGACAAGACACTAGGTGGGCAGAAACACTAAGGGCATTTTGGGACTTGGGGGCTGGTCAAGGGCAAGATGGGAGCCGATCAGATCAAAACCTGAAAGATATCAAACTAACAAAAATGATGCAATCAGATGACATGGAGGGTTATCTGACTACCTTTGAGAGAGTGGTAGAAGCATGTGGGTGGCCTAGGACTCAATGGGTAGTACACTTGACCCCATACTTAATTGGAAAAGCACAGCTGGCATACACAAATATGAATACTAGATCTGCCCGTACCTATGATTTAGTTAAGAAAGAGATCCTTAAGAGGTATGATATTAACACTGAGACATACAGGCATAGGTTCAGAACCCTCAAGTACCAGAATAATGATGCCCCTAGAGAAGTTTTTACATGCCTCAGGGAGTTGTGCATGAAGTGGATACAGCCAGAAGGAAAGAATGTGGGAGATGTGATAGAGACTATCGTAGTTGAAAAATTCCTACAGATATTGCCCCAGGAAGTCCAGCTATGTATTCAAGAACATAAGCCTCAGTCAGCAGAAATAGCAGTCACATTGGCTGACAACTACCTTTCTGCCCACCAGAATACCAGGAGGATAGCCAATAGACCCCTGGAAAACACCACTGCCAGAGTTAATACCCCTGCACGACAAACCTATGAACCAAGGTATGGGAGGTATGGTGGTAGGAATGATAACAGAGGAGGGGCGGAAAGGACCTTTCCACCTAACATTGTATGTAAGAACTGTAAAGGACTGGACTATATCATCAAGTTCTGCCACACAAAAATGAATGACTCAGTACATCTTGCTTTATTAAATCCTGGATATTTTTTCACCAATGTCCAGACTGAAGACAAAACCACTGCAGCTCTCATTGACTCTGGGAGTAAGCAATCCCTGATAAGGGCGGAGTATCTAACCAATACAAAAGGGGACCCAGTATGAGTGTGGTGTGTGTGCATGGGGATACACATCGTTATCCTACTGCAATGGTAGAATTGGTTATCAAGGAATGTCCTACCTTGATTACTACAGGAGTAGTACCACATTTGCCCATTCCCATGGTGATTGGGCATGATTATCCAGAATTTACTTCCCTCATTCCAGAAAAAGGAACTATTGTGGCAATAATGACGAGGGCACAGGAGAAGAAGCAGAGAGAACTTGGGGACATTTTTCCTTTTCAGGGTGACGTAGTTGAAGAACTGGGAAAGTCAAAACTCTCTCATAATGTCAAGAAGAAACAACAGAGGCAATGGCATCTTGCTCAAAAAAGGTTAACCCCAGAGACTATGGCTGCTATCTTTAAAAACGCTAATGTGATTATGGAACAAAAAGCTGATAAAAGTTTAGAACTTTTTTTCTTACCGGTTGGATAGATACCATCCCCAGGCAATTCTGAGATTATACATCAAAATGGGTTATTATATCATGCATGTAAGAATCCTGTGTCTCAAGAATGTATTGAGCAATTGTTGGTGCCCCAATGTTTTAGAGATGATCTTTTGTATCTCAGCCATGACCTCCCTTGGGCAGGCCATGCGGGGAGAGACAGAACCCTAGGTTGGTTAACCCAACATTTTTTTTGCTGGTGATTCATGAAGATGTGGCTAATTACTGCAGGGCCTGAGCAAGTTGCCAGTTAGTCGCACAAGTGGCAAAAAAGGATGTGGTTCCCTTGATGCCCTTACCTTTAGTGACAGTCCTTTTTGAGAGAATAGGGACTGATGTGGTGAGGCCCCTGAACAGAAGTAAAAAAGGCAACAGGTTCATCCTGGTCATTTGCGACTACACTAGCAAGTACCCTGAGACCATTCCCATGAGGTCAGTTACCACTCCTAAAATAGCAGAGCAGTTGATCAAAGTGTTTAGCTGGGTAGGAATACCCAAATAAATAATAACAGATCAAGGCAGTATTTTTTTTTTAATGTTCTTTTTATTAGTCAGATTTTAACTTATTTACATATACTGTAGGTCCACAGTTGTGATTTTATACATTGCATTTACAACTGGTCCAATGATACATTCATTATTTAGGGTTCATATAATACCTCTACATAGAATCCAATGTTTGTTCCGAACAGTTTATTACTCCCAATAGGGTTTCAATGTAGTCATGCCCTAATTTAGGACTCCTTAGGGATTTTAACTTACATATACATAAGAGTTGGTCATTCTCCGGTTCATCGAACTTTCCCCTCACAGGATTCTCGCACTGGCCAATCCAAGCATGGATGATCCTCCCACTTCAGTTGTACTAGGAGCTCCAGCCAGATCCGTGGATGGGGGGGGGAGAAGGGGGGATGGGGGTAAGCCAGGCCCAAGCCCCTCAGAGGTGAGATACAACCGTCAGAAACAGAGCCTCCAAGATCCCTCAGGGGCAGCTACGCTAGGGTACAAAAGTGGGGTCTATTAACATATAATATATCTGCCACTGTGCCCATCTCTCGGAGAAAATCTCCCCACGTTCATTTATATTATATGTCATTTTTTCCATGTTATAAATTTGCCGGGTGATTTCCCACCAGTCTCGAATAGTTGGAGCATTTATTGTTAACCATTGCCTCGTTATTACCTTTATAGCGGCTGTAAGGAGCAGTAAAAGCAAGTATCTTGTATTTGGCCTTCTGTAGGGTTTAGGCAGGACAAGAAACAAGTACATCTCCAGTGTCAACTGAAACTGTGGGTTGAAAAGCTCCTGCAGTTGTGTTTCAAGCTGCTTTAAGAAGTTGGAGAGTACTGGGCATGCCCACATAATGTGGGTCAGGTCGGCCTCCCTCTCGCCACACTTCCTCCAGCACTCCGCAGATTTATTTAATGAGTAGTCTTTAGTGACTGTGGCTGATCTAAAGTATCGTAACAAAACCTTCCAGGCATAGCTATTCGGCCCCTCAGCCAAAATTCGGGCCTCTTCAACTCCCCTGCAAATCAGCTATGATGATGGTACCCCTCTTCCTACTGTGACCTCCCTTAAATATCTTGGTGTGACGCTTGATCCCCAACTGGACCTGGGAAGTCACATCCATAATGCCTGTAGTGGGGTAAACCATAAGCTGGGGCTGGCCTACAGAGCTCGGTACAACCTCACCCCTGCGGCTTGTCTAGCTCTTGCCAGGGGAGTATTACTCCCTTCCCTCAGTTATGGTTTCCTCCTATTTGCTCATACTTCCAAGGTCCTCCTAAATAAGTGGAGCACGACGTACAACAACATCTGTCGGTTTGCCCTGGCCACACCCCGCCTCACCCATCACTGTAAACTCTATGATAAGCTTGATTGGCTATCCCCGGTCAATCACCTTAACTTTAGCACTGGGTGCCTCAAGAGTAAAGTAATCAGCTCTGGCACCCCTCCGGATCTGGCCCGGTTTCTCACCCCAGCTGACCTCTCCCCCTACCCTCTGAGATCCCAGGGCCCTGGCCTATTAAATGTACCTACCACCCGCACTATCATGGGGGACCGGAGCTTTGCTGTTCATGCTCCCAGGCTTTGGAACTGCCCCTTCTCACAAGTTTTTCTGGACCTCCCTGTGGGAACATCTTAAGCTGGCCTCTCGCTGTGAATGCCTAAAGCCTCCCTAGCACATAGTTCCCAGTGCCCACTGGAAAGCTGGCTTCACCTCTCCCGTGCTGCTACCTTATCTCACTCCCTACCTCACTGACTGACTCTATGGTGTTCCTATGCTCATTATTCTTTGCCTGCCCTGCTGGTCATTGTAATTTATTTCTCAATTGTATCTTGTCCCCAGTATTAGTAACTGGTTGTACTTTCCAATCAATATGTAAAAACTGTAAAACTGTCTTTCTCTCCTGCTTGTTGTATTGATGAACTTGTTATACCCTATTGCTGTATTGTTGCACCTGTTATACCCTATTGTACTCTCCCGAGTCGTTCCTGAAAATAGGCATAAAACTTGTCTAGTGTACCTACCCGGTCAACAAAAACTAAATAAAATAAATAAATAAATAAATATTCTCGCCATTGACCCAAGCTTGTAACCCTAGAGGTGTAGCTGCACGCCAATCGCCAATCTGAAATAGATAGCTGGTAACCCGACTCCTCATGCCATTGTGTACGAATGTTTTCGGTGAGAACCTCTCCCTGAGAGTTCAAGGATTGATAATATAAGGAAATCAAGTGGTCCTGCTTCCTGAACTGTTCAGGAGATCTGACATCATTGGTGCTGCATAATTTTCTGGGTTCGGCGTGGGCGGGGATAAGCCATCTCACAGCAATGTCGAGTTGTAGATATCGGTAGAAGTCACTACGGCGACAAAGCGAAACTTTGCTTGTACTTCTGTAAATGACCAAATCATACCCTGTGACATGATTTGTGGTAGGTACCTCAGCCCTAGGCTGTACCATGTATTAAACCCGGAATCCAGAGTGTTGGGAGAAAAGTCCGGCAGTGCCTGAATAGGACATAGGAGTGGCAAGTAGGGGGATAGTTTGTGTGACTTTTTAAGTACATGCCAATTTTGGAACTGACCTGTCAGCCAAGGGTTAATAGCTGGGTAGGCCTTTTCTTCCACCGCTGGTCGATAAATTGCTCGAAAGTATGTTGTGTCATTCATCAATATTTGCTCCATTTCCATCCAATGCGGGTGAGTTTTTTTGTTTTGTCTTGCCATTATGTGTACCATGGTTACTGCTTGTTGGTAGTACTTTAGGTCCGGAAGAGCTAGGCCACCATCTATTTGTGCAAGGGGATAATACCCCAAAGTGCACTTGCGCTTTCCTACCTGCCCACACAAAGCCTCGTATTAGGCGGTTGATTTCTTTAAAAGTCCTTAAGGGCACAAATAGGGGAACATTTTGAAATAAATATAATGCTCTCGGGAGAGTGATCATTCTAACTAGTTCTATCCATCTAGTTAGGTTCAGTGGTAAAACAGACCAAGTCCGCAGGTCCTGCTTTAGTTGTGTCAAAAAAGGAGAGTAGTTATGTTTATAATAGTTTATTCTCTCACGGGAAATATATATGCCCAGGTATTTTAGTTTTGCCAGATTCCACCTACCGGGAAGGGCATCAACTATCCCCTGCGTGGGTGTATAGTTGAATGTGAGTATTTCAGTTTTAGTCAAGTTTAATTTATAGCCTAACATCAATCCGTATGCATCCAGGATTTGGCGAACCGCTAGTATGGATTGTTCTGGATTTTGGAGATATAAGAGTATGTCATCCGCGTATAAAGCAATTCGGTGTTCTGTGTCCGCAAAAGAAACTCCTCGTACGTCAGGTGAATCTCGGATTTGTTGTGCTAGGGGTTCTATAATTGTTGCAAATAGTAACAGGGATAATGGGCAGCCTTGACGGGCTCCTCTTTTAAGTGGGAAGTAGGTAGGGTGATGTCCGTTTACTCTTATGCAAGCCTGGGGCGCATAATATATGTTTTGTAAGACCTGTATAAGGCCTGAAGAGAAACCAGGTTTGTGCAGGACAGAGTGCAGAAAAGGCCATGCAACCATGTTGAAGGCCTTCTCCACGTCAAGACTGATTAGTGCCACTGGGGAATCCATACCACTCATTTGGTCCACAAGATAGAGAGAAGGTTTGATGTTATCAGTGGTGGCATGCACCCTCATGAAACCCGTTTGGTCCTTGTGTATTAAGAGAGGGAGGACACGATCCATGCGATGGGCCAAAATACTCATAAACAATTTATAGTCCTAATTTAGTACTGAAATTGGTCTGTATGTTGCGCACTCCTGGGGATTTTTCCCTGGTTTGGGGATCACCGATATAGTTGCATAGGACCAGGACCCTGGAGGTGAGTCGCCCTGTAATATAGAATTAAAGACACGGAGGAGTGTGGGCTGAATCTGAGTTCCCGCGGCCTTGTAAAATTCTGCTCCGTATCCTTCAGGTCCTGGGGCTTTCTGGGACTTGGAATTGGTTATAGTCCATGCTATCTCAGGGCCTGTTATAGGTTGCATAAGTGAATCTCTGTGTTCTTCTGTTAGAGAGGGCAAGGAAAGTGTCTCCATATACGCTGACAGGCTATCCGGGGAGAAGACAGATTTTGGGCTATACAGATTACTGTAGTATACCTTAAATGCTTCTGCAACCTCATGTGTCTTAGATAGAGATTATCCCTCAATTGGGTGCCTAATGGTCACTATCGTTGCTGCCTTCCGTTGTCTATGGATTTGGTATGCAAGCAGGTGTGTGGCTCACGGGCCTACCTCATAGTATCTTTGTTTCAAGAATGCTAAGGCTATTTTGGTTTGTTGTAGCGCGTGTTTATCCAATTCTTGTATGGTTTGTTGTATCTGGGGGAGGAGGGAATCATCTCCCTGCTTGTGTGCCTGTTGTAAGAAATGAAGTGTTTCTTCAAGCTTAGCTCTGTATTCTCCATGCTGTCTTTTCTTCTGTGATGCATACTTAATTATATGTCCCCTTAAAACTGTTTTTATTGTGTCCCAAGAGACCGAGGGAGTAGTGTCTGAGGCTGGGTTGTCAGCCATGATCTCAGAAATCTTGTCTGAAATGAATTCTTTAAATTCCTTAGACCGTAAATAAAGTGACTTTAGTCTCCATTGAGTTGTTTTAGGTTGAACACCTAGGTCCCACTGCGTGATCATGGGTGCATGGTCCGAGATAGATATATCCCCAAGGTAGTAATTTTAATGCTGCTTTATTAAAAGAGCTGTACCAACTCCTAGGTATTGTAGCACTGAGAACTTCCTCTTACCATCCCCAGACAGATGGACTCACGGAGAGGTTTAACCAAACCCTCAGGTAGAAGACTTGGTTTGCTGGCCAAGGCACCTAGCTTCACCTGAGCTCTTTCCTTCTAAGACTGCTTGAAAGGCAGAGTAGAGAAACTTACCAGAGCAAAGGAGAAGGATTAAGACTTAGTTTGGCTAAGCAGATTTACTGTGTGGTGGTGTTTTTATTTTCTACTCACAGGGATTGCTACTGTTTGTTGCTAACATTTCATTGCTTTATTTTTTCTCTGATTCAAATTGTTGTTGCTGGTATACCTTCTTCTGCATAATTACAAGGTGTACCTTACAGGTGTGTGCTAACAGATTACTGCTGTAATCTTCTGATTCAAACTGTCTTTTGCAAAGTATATCTTCTGTTACTGCTTTATTTTCTCTGGAGCAAAGTGTTTCTTACAGGGTATATCTTCTCTGAAATTATTACAGGTGGTGCTTTACAGGTTTTACAGTTTTATCTAACATTAGGATAAGCTTTCAGGGTTACTGCATTTGTTGTTGACTGATTGTTTCTGCTCTTACCTCCTTGTTCTTTCGTCCGTGGTTCTTCTTTTAGGCAGGGGAAGGCCCAGCCACCCACCCCCATCCCCAACCACCCTTAGCCACACTCCTTTTATAGGGTACCACAGTTGTGACATTTCCTGTGGCAGAGCAGGAAGGGGCAGATCAGTGGGCCTCCACAGGTGATCTCATTTACAGGGGCATCTAAGTAATTTAACTTGTTATAACAAGTTAAACAAAAGCACAATTAAACCATTACTTGCATTTTTTCCTTTTTTTTCCTTCTAATTACTCTGACTAGGTTACAAACCCAGCAACTTATTTGGAATGGATTTCATTAACTGCAGGTACTGTGGAACAATTTTCAGAAGGACAGTCTTACAGGATTTAGGACACTGTCACCATGCTGGGCCTTTGGAGATCTTAGGGCTCAGCTCCGGGCAGCATGGGCAGAGATGCACGCCTCAAATTTCATATTGAAGAGGAAATATTATAAGAACCACCTGCCATTTCCCCAGCATCCAACAGAAAAACCTCAACCGCAGAGGGTAGTTGGTCCAGGAGGTTGGCAGGTGGTTAGGAAGGAGAAATCAGGTGCCCATCACTCTCTGCTCTCCATCATTGCCTCCAAAACCATATAAACACTACAAACAGGTATCTGCCTCTATCTCTGAAATCAAATAAAGAGGCAGAAGACACTGCAGAGCAGGACACTGCGGCACAGGAGCTAGCACAACAAAACTCACCCAAATCAGGAACCAAAACTAAACAAGCACAAAGGAAATCCAAAAACTTCTGATCATAGGAGACTCCATGATTCGGGAGTTGATACCCATCTCCAGCCAGGGTGATGGTCAGATGTCTCCCAGGTACATCAGCATGGAGAGACACTGACCGCATTACTAAAATTGTTCACAAAGCAGGAGAAAACATTGATGTCCTAGTACACATAGGGACTAATGATCTAGCCAACCGGTCCAGTTGTGGAGACCAAGGAACACCTGACTAGGCTGGGTGACAAACTATCATCTATTTCGTCCGGCATCTCCTTCTCTGAGATCCTGCCAGTCTGGGAGAGGGAGCAGATGGACAGAAGGTCAGAGAAGGGAGATAGGGGAGCTAAACACGTGGCTCAAGGACTGGTGCCAGGAAAAGGACACAGATTTGCAGGAACTGGCAACAGTTCTGGGAGCAAAAGTTCTTTAAATTTGATGGACTGCATCTGACTAAAGAGGTGCAGTGCATTGGGGCAGAAGTTTGACGTCTTTGCAGAATATTTAAACTAGCAAATGGGGATAGGGGTGCAGCACCCCATACGTCGAATGGGAAGAACACCCCTCCCCCCTCAGCTAGTGGTCAAACAGGAATTCAGCGTGTTTGCTGTTCATTTGCATCTCCAGGTAAGAAAAAAGGTTTGTCTCCCCATACGATGCACAGGGGTAATGCCAAACTTCACCCAACAACTAACACACCAAAACCTGGCCAATGGAAAATCATATACACAAATGCTCACAGCCTGGGAAATAAGATCCCAGACCTGCAGGCAATAATGTCAGAGGCTAAACTGGACATAGTAGCAATTAGTGAGACGTGGTTTACCAGTAACCACACTTGGGAGACTTCAGTACCTGGCTATGTATTGTTCAGAAGAGACCGAGGTGCAAAAAGGGGGGAAGGAGTGGCCCTGTATGTTAATGAAAATATCAAAGCTACAGAAATTCAGAATACACATAAGGAGCCAGAAGAACTGTGGGTCACCCTGGAAACAGGAAATGGGACAGCCATAAGAACTGGGGTTGTCTACAGGCCCCCAGTCCAGAGGGAGGACATAGACACATTACTGTTAGAAGATATACAAAACATGACAGCTAAAGGGGAGGTTCTGATAATGGGAGACTTCAACATGCCAGATACAGATTGGTCAATACCAGCAGGAACATCTGCCAGAACTAGACTCATAGTGGATTTCCTGCAGGGGAGGCCTCAAACAACTGGTACAGCAACCCACAAAGAGAGGGCTATCCTAGATCTAGTACTGACTAACAAAGAAGGGATCACAGATCTCCAGGTAGAAGGTCACCTGGGAGCCAGTGACCATCACATGGTATGGTTCAATTTGGCTACTACATCTAAATCATCCATTCCAAGGCAAAAATATGGGACTTCAGAGGAGCTGACTTTGATAAGATGGCCAACAGAGTTAAGCTAGCCCTGGCAAAAAGAAACACAGGTGAGGGGGTACAGGCAAAGTGGGCAAGCATTAAGGATGCAATACTTGAAGCAACATCCCATTGTGTTAGACAGAAAAGGAAGTGCAAAAGAAGAAGGAAACCACTTTGGTTCTCAAATACAGTAGCAGAAAAGGTCAGAGCCAAAAGGCTGGCCTTCAGGAAATATAAGGGAACACAGCGGGATGAAGATAGGGAGGCATGCCAAACTGCCCTAAGGGAAGCAGGGAAGGCAGTAAGGCAGGCAAAGTCCCAAACTGAGGAAGCACTAGCATGAACAGTAAAAGAAGGTGACAAGACTTTCTATAGATACATTAGTGAAAGGAGAAAGTCCAGAGGGGGTATTGCTAAGCTTAATGGAGAAAAGGGAGCATGTGAGGAGGGAACCCTGTAAGGCATCTATCCTAAATAGATACTTCTGCTCAGTATTTACTGAAGAGAAGGTAGGGCAGGCCCACAGCTCAGCATCATGGACACAGGGGGAGGAGGTGAGCACTACTCCCTCACAAAGAAAGGTTCCTACAAGAGCTTGCTAAGCTCAGAGTGGATAAGGAATGGGACCTGATGGCATACATCCCAGGGTACTTAAGGAGCTAAGGAGGAACTAGCAGAGCCATTAGCAGGATTGTTTAGTGAGTCTCTGAGCACAGGAGAGGTCCCAGAAGACTGGAGAAGGGCTCATGTGATCCCGCCTCACAAGAGTGGTAGCAGGAGGAGGCGGGAACTACAGACCGGTCAGTCTTACCTCAGTAGTGGGCAAGATTATGGAGGCACCTCAAGGAAAGGATAGTGCAACACCTGGAATCCATAGGGCACAGGATCCAAGACAGCATGGGTTTACAAAGGAAGGTCCTGTCAAACTAATCTCATAGATTTCTTTGACTGAGTAACCAGAGTGGTGGACCAGGGGGAGCAGTTGATGTCGCTTACCTGACTTCAGCAAAGCTTTTGACACTGCTCACATAGAAGATTGATAAATAAGCCTCGTAGGCTCTGGGTGGCTGAAGTTGGTCAACTGGGTGGCAAACTGGTTGACTGGCAGAAAACAGAGAGTGGTGGTAAATGGTATACAGTCAGAAGAGATGCAAGTCACAAGTGGGGTACCTTAGGATCAGTCCTGGGGCCAGTCCTATTCAACAGCTTCATTAGTGACCTTGCAGATGGACTAGAGGTAAGGTTTGTCTGTTTGCAGATGACACCAAGATCTGCAACAGAGTAGATGAGCCAGATGGGGTGGGCAGAATGAGAAGAGATCTGGATAAACTAGCAGAATGGTCAGAAGAGTGGCAACTGGGATTTAATGCAAAGAAGTGCAAAATCATGCACATAGGGAAGAGAAACCCTGAAGCCACTTATAGGCTGGGAGGAGTTGCTAGCAGTCACAAAGGAAGAAAGAGACTTGGGCATCATCATCACTGATGACCTAAATCATCCAAGCAGACCTCTAAAGCAGTAGGTAAGGCTAGGGGTGTTAGGGTGTATTAGTAGGGTATCACAAGTCGTAAGAGGGAGGTAATAATCCCTCTGTACAAGACATTGGTTAGGGCCCATCTGGAGTACTGTGTGCAGTATTGGAGGCCACACCTTACAAGGACATTAACCAAATTGAGGCAGTCCAGAGAAGGGCAACCAAAATGGTGCAGGGACTGCATCAGAAGACATATGAGGACAGATTAACGGAGCTCAATATGTATACCCTTGAGCAAAGGAGGAGAGAGGTGATATGATCGAGGCATTCAAACACCTTAAGGGCATAAACAAGGTGAAAGAGTCTAACATGTTTAAATATAAGAAAATAGCAGGACAAGAGGACACAGCATGAGATTAGAGGGAGGCCGATTAAGAATGTGAGGAAATTATTTTCACAGAAAGGGTGGTGGATGCATGGAATGGCTTACCACAAGAAGTGGTGGCTATGAATACAGTGCAGGGCTTCAAACAGGCATGGGATAGGCATAAGGGAGCAATACAAATGACTATGAATAGATAGATCACTGACAGAGCAAAGGCCGATGGCACATTTATAAGGTAGAAAAAGAAATGGGCAGACTGGATGGGCCTTGCGGTCCTTATCTGCCGTCAACTTCTATGTTTCTATGTTTCTATGAGAATGTTGAGGAAGTTTGTCCATGAAGAAGGTAATGACTGGGATAAGTATCTCCCTTTCACCTTATTTGCCTATTGTGAAGTGCCTCAGGCATCCACTGGATATTCCCCCTTCGAACTATTCTATGGTAAGAATCCCCGAGGACCACTGGAAGCAGTGAAAGAATGTTGGTTGGAGGGCAAGGATTTAAAGCACATGGGAATAGATAACTATATGAAAGAGCTACGACAGAGACTAATGAGGTATACCCATAATGCACATGAGATGGAAGTAAAGCATAAGGGAAGCAGAAACAGACTTATGATCAGGGGACACATAAAAGTAATTTGTTCCTTGGGGAATGGGTATTACTACTGTTGCCTACATCTAGTCAGAAAATGCTGATGAAATGGCAAGGACCCTTTATTGTAGTAAGACACAGAGGGCCGGTGACATATGAGAATGGGACCCCAGAAAAGAAACATCAGAAAAAGATATACCATGCGAATTTGCTTAAAAATTGACATGAGAGAGACACACCTACAGCAGATCTGTTGGTAATCCCTGAGATAGTGGAGACAGAGATAGACCTAGCATATAGCCATCTACAGGAGCCTAAAGAGGGACAACAATTACTGATAAACCTTTCCCTGGAACCAGAGAAGCAGGAGGAGTTAAGAGCAGTATTGAGAGAGTATCCCTGCACATTTACTAGTACACCGGGCCTTGCTAAAGGGGTAGAACATACTATTAGAAAAGACTTCCCCGCTATACGAAAGAAGCCATATAGATTACCTGAATGGGTGCAGGTTGAAGTACAGTGGGAAATGGATAAGCTACAGCAATTGAACATAATTGAGCCATCTAAGAGTGCTTGGGGATCCCCGATTGTAGTGGTGCCAAAGAAAAAGGGAGTAATACGCCTGTGTCTCGATTTTAGAGCCTTGAACCAGGTCTCCAAATTTAACGTCTACCCGACACTGAGGATAGATGACATCCTAGATAGGATCGGAAACGCCAGGTATATATCAACCTTAGATCTCACCAAGGGCTACTGTCAGATCCCTTTAGAAGAAACATCAAAGGAGAAGATCATATTTAGTATGTCAGTGGGATTATTTCAATTTAGGACTATGCTGTTTGGTTTGCATGGAGCGCCGGCCACATTTCAATGATACGTGAACCAGATACTGACACCTCACCAGCTTTTTTTGTGCAGCTTATCTTGATGATATTATCGTGTATAGTCCTGACTGGAATACCCATTTGCAACACTTGAGGGTGGTTACAGAATCAATAAAAGCAGCTGGTGTGACCATTAACCCTGTTAAATGTGCCCTGGCAATGTTTGAAATCCGGTATCTAGGATTCATATTAGGCAATGGTGTGGTAAAGCCTGAGATTGACAAGGTAGAGGCCATAGCCAGCTGTCCCCAGCCAGAAACCAAGAAGCATGTGAGATCTTTTCTAGGGCTGGCTGGATACTACCAGAGGTTTAAACCCCAGTTTGCCACAATTACTACACCCCTTACAGAGCTGACTAAAAAAATATATGGTAATAAGGTAAAATGGTCAGAAGAATGCGAACAAGCTTTTAGAAACATAAAAGCAGCATTATGCGCCTTGCCAGTTTTAAAGAGTCCAGATTTTTCACACCCCTTTGAAGTCCATAAGGGATGCATCAGGCATTGGACTTGGGGCAGTGTTAAGCCAAACAATTGACAGAGTTGAACATCCCATTCTATATAATTCCTAAAAACTACATGTCCGTGAGCAGAAGTACGCTACAGTCGAACAGGAGTGTTTGGCTGCCAAGTGGGTGATTGAAGCCCTTAAATTTTATTTGTGGGGTGCTCCTTTTACACTGATTACAGATCATAATCTGTTATGCTTTCTTCACCAGATGAAAGATGGTAATAACTGAATTATGAGATGGTACCTAGTGTTGCAGCCTTACAAATTTGTAGTGAAACACAGAGCTGGAACACAACATGCGAATGCTGATTTTCTGTCCAGATATGGGACCACTGTTACTGATGGAAATAATAAAGTTTGTACTTGAAGTGCCTTGATTTTTCCAGAATAAAGAGATTGTGTTATAAATCAAACACCCCAGGGTTGCATTTGAGTATTTCAGGTAGACTTAGTGAAAAAGTATAACCTGTATGTTTGTATTTATAAGGGACCCTTCCGTCTTTTGGATGAGACGATAAACCGAGGTCCCATCTGCCTGGATTGGTGGTAGTTCAGGTGCATGTTAAAGATCCCATGGCACTTATTGAAAAGAGTAGGGGAATTTCCACGGTGTCCTGGCCAAATTTCCCTCAGTCACTAAAAATACCACCAACAGCTTAATCTGGTTCAGTTTCAGTTCTTTACCATCTGTATCCCCCCTCCCCCCAGTTGCCCCTGAAAATGGGACTTCTATGCCCAGTGGGCTTACCGGCTCAACAAAATTCAACAAAACAAAACAAAACCCTGGGGTGGAGCTACCATAGCGAGGGTGGGTGGTAGTTCCATCCTACCCAGACATAAATAGATTGGTTGTCTTGGAAACAAGACTAGTGAAACCTCTCGATTCCGTTTGTTCATGGGGGTGTGTGATAGTTTAGATTACCCTCTGTTAGAAATAAGGCTATGGCATTTTTCATTGTACCCCTACAGTCTACTGCAGTAGCATTTCTTAAACTTTTCTGTATAACTAAACTTTCATTTTTCTACTACTATGGATAGGCCACCCATAATACTATCTCTCCTGCCTTGGCTATTCACTCTTTGTATTCCTTTTCCTCCACTGTCACATGCCCTTAAGGAGAACAAATATTAGAACAGCAAACTCACATAAAAAATACAGACTAAATAATAATTAGCAGAAATAATCTGCACACAGTTGGTTTGTGTCCTTGTTTACTATGTTGTGCTTCGTTAAAGAATTTAATATAATACTTAGTCAGAGACAGGACAATGTCTTTTCGGACACTGTTGTGTTATTTGCAGTTTGAAATGTGCCCTGATGTGCATTTGCACTAATAAAAGTGCCCTGGAGTGAAAGGCAGTAAGCGAGTGTCCCCTTTGAAAAGCTGCACTCTGTTTCAAGAAATGTTTAGCAGACGATTGTTTTTATGTCCTTTTCAGTCTGCAGGGGTAGCATTAAGGGAGCACTGTGGTCTCACTGCCTAGCAGCAGTGTAGGAGGTAGAGCGACTGGTTGTAGCTGTCGGGTGTGTTGTATGCAGACGTAGGATTTGTCTTTTTAAAGCAGTTTGTATGTAAACACCCTAAAGAAGGCATAACTTATGTGCAAAAAGTAAATATAGAAGTGTTTCCTTTAGTATTCTATGCAGAGAGTGCTATTACCTGAGCTAAGCCTTCTTGGAAAAAAATGTACTTCTAGGAGCCAGCAACCCCATGATGAGGCTGTTATATAAGAAACTCCCCAGCTGTCACTCAGCTGAAAAAGGGTGGAGTTTTCTTGTTTATAAGTAATTAAGAAGTCTTTCTCAACAGCTTCAGTGACAGAGTGTTAAAGGTAGAATGAAATAACTCCTTATGATTGCAGTTTTTCCTCTGTATACACAGTCAGTCTGATCCCCCATATGTTTGTACTAGCCAGAATATTCCCCTGTATTAGAAAAGGGGAGGATCAGCTGACACTAGTGTCGTAGGGGGACTGCACTATAAAAGCTGCCACTGAGCTAAGGTTAGTCAGATCATCCTGGGAGAGTGTTCTGTGGGGTTGTTCTGAGAGCACAGAAGTTGGTAGAAATTGTACTGGTTAAAGTATTCTACACTGTGGCAGAATCACTGGAGGGAAATGATTCTGAAGCTCGAGGAGAGCTTATTTATTTCTTTATTTGTTTTCTTTTGTTTATAGTCAGACGTTTAAGACAGTATTACTTTACTATTTATTTGTTTTTATTTTTGTATAGCATGATTTGCTCTATATTATTTTTACAAAAATACACATCACACAGAATTTGTGTGTGAACAAACCTTAGATACCATGTGTATGCTTTCATTACCCTACAGAACTACCACAAAGGTCACTGGGAGGCAAAACCATGTAGCAGGAGGGCACTCCCAAACTCTCCAGATAAACAAAGTGGCATCAAGAGCAAACGCCCCAAGAGTAGCAACTCAAGGGTGGCACTAGCACAAGATTGGCAGCCAGGAGTAATACCAGTTGAATCAAAGCATACTCAGCAGAAATTATGGCTGGTGGTTAGGACAGGAAGCTGGAGTTCATTCTAAGGAACAAACTGATGCGCCCCCACTCCATTGCTAGGCCTCCAGGCCAAGATATTCAGATGTTTTTACAAAAACAGAGCCAGCACAATGCAGAAATGCTGAGCAGCTGTGATACACAGTACATATAGAAGTGAAGCCAGATAGATATGATGTGGGACAGACGTTGATTAAAGATTCTATGAGGTTTATGGCTTCGAAGTATATGCCCTCATTCATGTGTCTAATGAGGACATTTTTGACATAAGTTTTCGCTCTCCTCACGCTTTAGAGCATTTCTGGGTGAAATATGGTCAACTAAAATTTTCACCATTATGGTCCCCTTTTAATATATACCTCTGTCAAAACCTGCTATAAAACAAGTTACAATAATGTTCTGAAATGAGGAAGACTGCATTAATAACATTACCTATTGGTTGCAGGAACATTGTGACATGCTCAGTGCCCCAGAAGCGGTTTTGGATAGAGAAAATTTTGGGACAGGAGCCTGGACTTTCAAAGTCAAATTGCAGCAATTGGATGAGGGAACCATACATTTGCCAAATAGTTTCTTTTTGGGTCGGGACAGAAGGGTGTGTTGTTACGCAGGTCAGCCCAAGGTATGCCACAGATGTGGAGCTAGGACACATCTAGCGAGCATATGTGATGTTGCAGTGTGGCATCTGCAATGAGACTGACCACATCAGTCATCAATGTAACAATATGGCAAGATGCAATCTGTACAATGAGTTTGGCCATGCCTTTCAAGGGTGTCCATCGGCTGCACATAAAGCCCACCCTATAAATCCTGATGAGTTAATTAGAAAGGCACAAACAAAGAAAAAAATCTGCTAAACCCAGGTTTGCACAGCACATCCCACAGCCACATTCAGCTCCTGACCCATGACCAGCACATACACCAGCCAAGAGAACAGTAACACCACAGGTCTGCCCCCCCCCCACACTGCTACGACCCGAGCTATGAGGTGGTGCAAAACCAACCTAATTCACCCAAACAACAAGTGACAAAGTATAGCATTCCAAACCAGGATCCTGTATCACACACAGAAGCCTCAGCCCAGCAGGCAGAGCCTAATACCTCAGACAAAGGGAAGGAAGTACCCCCATCCTCACCTGGAAGGAAGTACCCCCATCCTCACCTGAATGGAAGGCCCCTTCACCGAGGAGATGCATTGCATATGCAAAAAAATACTCAAGTAGGTGTGGAATGTCCAGTCCTTTTGAAGTTCTATCTAAAACCAGCAGTGGTGGATCTGAGTATGGATATTTGGATTCAGATGCATCTTCATCACACACCTTGTCTCAAAACAAGATAATGGGGGACCGGAAAAAAAGGGCAAAGTGAATAAAAAGGAAAAAAAATGAAGCCTCTTTTTGAATAACTCGTAAACGCTCTTTTCTTTGGCAACCTTAAATGTGCATAGTATCATGTCTGCACTGAAGTGTAAAGTAGTATTTACATTTCTGCATGATGCAAGGTTGAATGTGATATTCCTGCAAGAAACTTGGTTTAATTCTACTGTTTGTTAGTTCAGGCTAGGAGGGAACGGCTCTGAGGACCATCCTACTGATCTTTTGGTGAAGATGTAGCAGATGGGGTGGGCATTATTTTCTCAGGCTTGTTTTTTTTTTAGAATTTGGAGGATCTCATTCCAGGGAGGGTACTGATTTTAGATGGGATTTGGCTGGGACAACCGTCTCGTTTCGTTGAGGTATATGCTGCACAGAGTAAAGCAGCAAGGGTTGAGATGTTACAGAAAATACAGCCATACCTAGCTACATCAAGACACATTTATTTTGCAGGTGATTTCAATTGTAGTCTGGAGGTATCAGGTAGATAGGAGATGGGGAAAAAGGTATACTGCGATTCTACAGCTTTAAAGGCCTGTATTGACATAGCGGAGCTGGTGGACTGTAGTGCACAACCCATCCCTTATATCACTTATACGTATATGAAATCACTTTACATCCAAAATTGACTATATTTTTAGGTCAAAAACTGTTGGAGTTCGAAAGCTTCATATTGTTCCTATAGAATTCTTGGATCATGTTATGATACAGGGAGAGTTTTATATAGTACCAGGAGACAGACCAACTGTAACATGGTGGAAAGTAAATACAGAAAGCCTACAACTTCCAGGAGTACAATTAGCTGTTTTGGATATTTTAATTGCCAGGATGACGGTATATTTCAATGGTGGTTGCAAATGAAATGTGATATTGTAAAGTGGTTACAATCTTATGGAAAGTATAGGGTAAATGTAGACAAACTTAGATGCTTATCTTTAAGAAACAAATTATTTAAGCTTCAAACTCAAACCTTTGACACCGGGAGGAATTTTACCACACAAATTGCTAAAGTTAAGGATGAAATTAAGTCTTTACAATATGATGGGGCTGCCCCGTTACAAACCGAACTCAGTTCCGGAACTTACAAACCCCCCTTCTCTAACCCTCGCCAGGCGAGAAAAGAAGAAAAGACAAAAGGCACATTATTCTGCTTTATTAAATGAGAAAGGGATACTTAGATCAGATAATATAGATATACGGGAGGCAGCTGATAGCCATTTGGCCTGGTTAGTACATCTACAGGCTTTAGAGGTAGATCAAATGTTAAAGTTTTTAGATGACATGCAAATTCCAGCTTTAACCCCAGAATGGTTAAAGGATTTAGATGCTAATATTACAGAAGAAGAAATACTTGTAGTTATAAAAATAGTAAAGTTAGGGTTTTCACCAGGGAAAGATGGCATATGCCTAGCATCCTCTCCCCTGGACCTGGTTGTTAATGCAAAGGTTAATTTTGGTAATTGTATCCCCAACCCCTTCCTTTAGATAATGAGCCTGGTATACACTCTAAAGCTAGGGGTGGTACAAATCCGAGTATTTCTGCTAAAAGTAAATGGTATGCCATATGTGGGTACTGTTTCTTTTATGGGGGTGCCAACTTGCCGAAAGTGATGTGGGGGTTACAAAAAACATGGGGGCTCGCCCAAGGGATATGTTTTTGCATGAGAGGTAAAATGCTGAGAGCATGTCTAGGATCTTCCTGTCTGGTGACGGTGCACACAAACAGAAGACCGTTGCAAGAAAAGTAAAGTCTGTGCCAAGGAAAATGCCATCTGAGAATATTTTGCTGCCTGCGGTTCTGTGAAAGAAAGTGAAAAAATATGCTGCTTGTGTGTTTAAACTGGAAAAATGAACTATTGTTGAGCAATGATTGCCCTTGCCTTGCCATTTCTAAGTGCTTGATAAACAGTTAAAAGTTGCAAATTTCCAAGAAAAAGTATTTGTGGACTTAATAGCAGCAATTTCTAAGTGCCCAGGAAGTTTCAAGTGAGTACAGTAAAAATTGGGGGAGTCGCTAAGGAAAATACATCAAGAACTGTGTCAAAATGCCTTAAAAGTGCTTTGCCCCACTGAAATTGCCATTCGAGAAAAAAAGTGACAGTTTGCTTTTTAAATTTGTCTGCTCGATCACCATGCAGGAGTGTAGTCGAGAGAGAGAGAGAGAGAGAGAGAGAGAGAGAGCTCTTTTGCATGGCATTGTGTGATTGGTCCAGCGATGCCAAACCCTGTCCTTTGCCTGAGTCTCAGTGTTGTGGAATATTCGAGGAAGAGAGCGAGCAGCATGCTAGCTAGAGCAGCAGCAGGAGGAATTGCAAAGAGCAGAGAAGCATTCCCAAAACAGTATTTTTTGAACTTTCATAGTAAAATCCAGGCTCAACCCATTTTCCGACTGCAAGTAGCAGCAATCGCAGTGTTTTTTGCGACTGATCCGTGGGTCTGCCAGCCCGATCACCGGAAAGACCCTACAAAACCAGCAGCAGGCTGTTTACTATCAGCAAAGGGAATCGGCTACTGCCTGAGTAAGTATTAAGTGCAAAGTAAAACGAACTGTGGTGCAAGAAGTTTTAGAACTGTAAAGCAATTCAGCAAAGTAGCAGAGAAAGAGTTTGTGAACATTTAAAAGTGGACTGTGGTGACTGTTTCAAGAGAGATTTCCAGAGGAGTACTGATCCAACAGGTCCAGAGACATGCAGAGACGGTATGAAAGTGCCAAATTGTGCTAAAAGTAAAATTGAAGTTGTGCCTTAAGTAAAACAGTTAAATGCAAGATCAAACAAGCGTTCTAGCCATTTTGAACTGTGTGTGTGATGGAGAAAAGTTACAGCTGCCATTTTGGGGTGCGGTCAGCAAATATAAACAAAGCAGCCAGCGCCATCTTGGACCAGAGTCTCAAATGTAGAAAAGTTTCAAGTGGTTGTGCTTAAGATATAAAGCAAAATGCAAAAGGCAGGCAGCCTCTTAAAGAACTGTTGCAGTGTGTTTAAAGCCAAATCTCAGTCAAATTACAAAATAGTAACTTGAGACTTGAGTGTGGTGTTTATTTACAGAAAATGGCATAAAAGTTCCCCCACTACCCACTGCATGCCAGGGCATGGATTGCACAACAAAAAAAAGAGTTAGCTCACTTTGAACAACTGTATAATTGTGAATCGGCACCATCTGATGTGGCTTTACCGAACTTTCCAGTCAATGTATGCATTGTTTATTTGAAGCCAGGAACTGGTGTTCTGCTAATCCTCCATTGCACAGACTGTCACAAGCAATTTGGGATGTGTGAAGCAGGTGGCACAGTAGTAGCAAAAGCAAAAATCATCCGCCTAGCCTCAGCATGGACACTGGCAGGGGACCCTGCTGGATCAGTTCATAAAGCTACCAACTTTCCGAGGCCTACAACTGGGACTGTCCATCCTAACCATGACCCCCCCACCACCACCACCATATCACTCCCACAGGCACTGCTGCAGACAATGCTGCGCACAAGCAATTACATTTTGCTGCTTACTCTGGCCATGCCACCCCACAGTAACACCAGTAGCAAACATTCAGATTAAAACAATACATCATTTTGCTGCAGCAAGTTCCAAATTATGATGTACAGAAAGTTCATTAGAAGCAAACCTGCATTAAATTGTGATCAGACATTCAAGTATTGCTCCTTCTGACAGTCCCATCCAACCCGTTTACACTCACCTCATTTGCTGAGCAAACTTCACTTCAGTGACTCCCACCACGCAGATTGTTTTCACACACTTCTCTACAGTTGATCAGGTTCGGGTACCTTAGTTCCTTGCTGCTGGTGTCTTCTCTGTCTGGAGTCCCTCTCAGCTGCTGGCAGGCAGACGTCCACATGTGCTTGTTTGCACTACTATCCAGTCTAATCTAACAGGAAAGAATATGCTTTACTATGCTCCCACGGGCATGCTTGCAGTGCAACACAGGCACAGGGGTTGAAGTTGCAAACTGCTGTCCAGCCCGAGCAGTGCCACAGTGGTGCTGAAATAACTGTCACTCACGGATTAGCAGTCAGCAAAAAAATAGGGACAAAACTGGGACAAGTAAGCAAAAACCAGGACAAAAGTGACATTTTGCAAAACTTGTGGGGACACTGGGACATGCTGCCTAAAATAGGGACTGTTGATAGCTTTATCAGTACAGCAGCAGGCTGATTGCAGTGACAGGGACCCACTGAGTTTTTCAGGGAATTCTTGGAGAATGTTTGTGAGAATGCTTTGCAAGGGCAGGAAGAAATGGAAGTTTCCATACCACAGAGGGAGGATTTGGATGCTACAGGTGCAGGTCCTGTGGATCCATGGGTCGAAGGCCTGAGCCCAAGCCTAGTGGGCGAAGATGAGAAGAATGAAGCTCTATGTTGGGAGGCCAATGCCTCTGTGTGCAGTGAGGAATGGACAATTTCAGAAGCTGGTGCAACTGTCAGCTCCTGGGCAGAGTTTGTAGAACAGGAAGAAGTTGCAATAGCTATGGTGGGGCAACGAGAGTCGCCACTAGCATTGGCTTCAGTGGAGCCTCCTAAGACAGAAATAGAGGAGGGCTCTAGTAACATGCCATCACGTGCAGATGTGGACTGCTTTTACTCTGCACTGAGTGTTTGAAGCTGGTTCAACTAGGACTGGCCACCCCCAAGCTGTGCCTCTGGGTTGGAACTAATCAAAAGCAGCAAGGAAGATCAAATAATTTGAAGACAGGCTATGGCCGAATATGGACAGACATACCCTTTCTTCCCTCAAAAAATTTGGGAGGAAATAGAGGAGAACAGGCCTGCTTGGTTGAGGGAGGAACCTACTGCCAACCTGCACCCAAATGTGAACAAATTTGTGAGAATAAAAGTATGCAATGAGAGACTTCAGTTTTGGAAGCGTGGCAGAACTTTGCTAATTGATTCAGTGCAAATTGTGGACAAGGCTGGCCAAGAGACATTTTACAATGTTACTGTGGTTCGTCCTGATGGAGAGACAGTCTTTGCCCCACACCCCGGGTGGTACTACCCATGAATGGTGTTACTCATCAGTAAATATGCCTGCATGCCAGGTTGAATGCAGCAAGGCCAGAGCAGCAATCTGCCACCAAAGTGGCAGCAACCGACGAGGAGATGCCTTTCTTCTGGTGTTTCAAGTTCGTCTGCAGCAGCATCCAGTATCGTCTGCTGCAACTTCCAGATTAGTCTGCAGCAGCATCCAGGCTTGTCAGCCCAGCAGATGGAGAAGATTTCCCATCCAGGTCCAGCAGGAGGTCATGGAAGAATCTGATATGAAGATTTCATCTGTCCAGTAACAGAGGATCATCAGGCCACAGGTCCAGATAGGTGATGTTGACATCCATCTGTCACCATAATGTGGTAAGATGCAATTTATATTTTAATTTGTTTTGCCTACAACTGAGGACGTCCCAGAAACTTTGGTTCACCAATAGACACTCCTGAACTGGACTGCAGTGCTAGTAGGCCTCGTGCCTGTCCAAGACCAGTGTTTTAGCAGGTTTCGACCTAGAAGAGGCTCTATGTATAGTGCCTTGGCACTCTGGACATTTCTCCTTAGAAAATCGAACATTGTAGGGCTTCCCTTCCACAAAATGTTTTTGTAAATGCTTTTATGTTTTGTATTTTTGTACTTTTATAGAAAAACCCCTTTATAAAAGATAACTTTTTGGGATTGTGTAGTATCTGCAGTGGGAGGTTTGGTCACTGTGTGGTTTACAGGTTGTGTTTGTTTGCAGAATGTGTTTTGCCATGTTTCGTCAGTGTCAGTGGCTCAGTAGGTAGCACACTCACCTCTGAGGCCGGGAGATCAGAGGGCTGTGGGTTCAGTTCCCGCATCTGGCACTTGGGTTAATATCCCAGTACTGACACTGCAGTGCAGCACGAGAGGGGTGCTGTACTTCTGAGGTGCCGTCTTTCGGATGAGATGTTAAACCGAGGTCCCATCTGCTTGGATTGGTGGTAGTTCAGGTGGATGTTAAAGATCCCATGGCACTTATCGAAAAGAGTAGGGGAAGTTTTTATTGAAAAGAACATAACATCACCAGTTAAACATATTTACACAACAATACAAAAATTGTACACAGAAATATACATGTCAAACAAAAAAAGATTTCCAAAAAGAAGCAAATTTAACAGCAGAACATTTTGCTTATCTTTGACTTTAACAGAGGATAAACCAGTCTCCACTTGTGACAAAATTATAGAAATAGGAACTAATTGTTGCTGAAAAATAAATTGACATCTGGCCTGCCAAAGATAAAATTGAATAAAGGCAAAAAACATTCAAGGTGCTGGGATGATAAGACTGCCATATACCTGTATAATCCCCTAAGACCAAAGCATTATATGTTATCTGCTGCAGCATGGAATCCCCAATGATCAGATGCCTTACACCAAAATTCTTTGCGAACTGACAATCAATAAGAAAGTGAGATAAACTTTCTTCAATAGAGTTACAAGAAGACCTTAAACAGTATCTTTCAGTTGGTTTGTATTTAGATTCCCCACTCCCCAATTTCCCATGTAAAGATAGCCACACAATGTCCCATATAGAAGATGGTATTCTATAGTCAGTTAATTCCATGAAGCAAAGACATTTTGGTTGGCACACAGTCTGGAAAAAGCAAAATGGAGCCTTGTACAGTAAAAACAATATAGGTATAGAAAGATTTCCTAGTATGTGAAATAAGGTCATTAAATAATAAATTCCACTGCCTACATTTTTAAGAGAAGGCATTCCATACAGGGGCAAATGATTTTGTTTTAACAATTGGGGAGTCGTTGTCCATTTCTGGAAGTAAGGACTCCATGAAAACAAGACCACAGAATGCCAAAGGAACGGTGTGATTCCAAAGGAAACTAAAAGAATTAAACAAAAAATGGAATGAAAAAACAATTGGATTTATCATGGACAATCCACCTTTCTTAACTGGTAAGTAAAGAAATCCCTGCAAACTGGATTTAACACGATTCCCCAAATCATCTGAAAAAGACGCTTGTACAATCGTGTTTCTAATGAAACAGGTGGCGGGGTATAAATAACTAAGGTATAAAAATATGGGAATCAAAAATTGCTTAACAATAGAAACCCTTTCCGCTTCCCAAATTTCCATTGTTTCCAGACATTCACTTTAGATTCCCTATTTTAACTGTTTTTCCCAGTTAAAAGTAGCCATATCACCTAACCCAAACCAAATTCCTAGAATTTTATTAGGTTGTGATGAGAATGGAATACCCCAGTATCAAAGAGATATCCTGTTCAGGATGTAAAGAAAAATAAAACTTTTTGAAACGTTAAGTTCAGATCCAGAGATTTTTCCCCAAATCTAAAACAATGCAAGGCTTTCTGAAGGAAGGCTTATCCTGAACGTAAAGTGTAATATCATCTGCATAGGCGGTTATCTTAACCTTGGAAGGATACATCAGGGGTCAAACCCATAATCTCGGAATGCCCTGAATATATCGAATAATAGGGTCCAAACAAACACATACAAAAGAGGGCTCGGGGACACCCTGCCGAACTCCCTAACTACAGGAACCGCGAGGCCCCATTCTTCCATTCACTAAAGGATGTATCACTGCTTCCAGTATAAAATCGAAATCCAGTATACAAAGAGTTTAGGAATTTTGTAGGTTAATAGTATATTAAATAAGTAAGAGTGACACACTTTGTCGAAGGCCTTAACCTGATCAAAGCAATAATAAAACCCGACCCTTTCCCCTATCACTGTTGTCAAATAAGTCTCTTAACAAATATAAACTATGTTGTATCTTCCTATGTGGTACTGCACAGGATTAGCGGGATGAATAAGGGACTCAGAAATTGAGGACAATCTATTTGTGAGGATTTTAGCAAAGATCTTATAGTCACTATTAAGGATACTTATCGGCCTCCAGTTAGTAAGTAAGGAGGAATCCTTTTTAAAAATAAATTTCAATAAGGCCACATTAAATTCTGGAAACCTGAGGTGGAGGTTAAGATAAAATTGAACACAAGAGGAAGAAAAAGACACATGTACGAAATGAAGGTTTTATAAAATTCATTTGGAATGCCATCAAACCAGGGATGTTTTAAGTTTAGGGATAGGATAACTTTTCCACTTCAATGGAGAAATGGGTTTCAATAATTGAGCTTGAAATGTGGTGTCCATCACTGGAAGATAAGGCAAAAAGTCCTCAGGCAAATTCCCACTAAGCTCGGGTTCTCCCAAAGTATCCGAAACAAATTGCTGTACAACAGACATCATATCTTTCTCGGAGGTTACTATTTTACCTTCGGAAGAGTTAATTTAGACATTAAAGTCCGGTCAAGGCGTTCCTTACATGCAAAATAGGGATCTGAAGTTGGTTGGGCTTGTACCCCAAATCTAAATTCCATGTCTAGTGATATAGCTCTACTGTACTGATATTCAACCATCTGTTTTTTTAATTCCGAGATTTGAGACAACAAAGGGAGTTTGTCACTCGATGGTAGTGACATCAGTTTGTAAAATTGATCCCGATAATGTAGGTATTGAAGATATCATGAATTGGCCTTGTGTTTCCCCTTAGAACTTAAAAGGGATTTAATCTCTATTTTAGTGTCTCTCCACCAGAAAAAAAGGTTCTCATAACAACAAAGTGTAGAATGACGGCAAAAATAGATTTTGTAATTCGAAATACAATCACTGTCCTCCAAGGAGGACACATTTAAACGCCATCTGGGGCTAGCTGAATATAGTTTAGGGGAATATCTGCTAGACTAAAAACCCCAATTAAAGGTGATGGTCTGAGAACTCAGTTGGTTTAATATATATGAGGAAGGTTTTAGAAACTTAGAGACAAAAGATAGTCAATACGGAAGAAAATATGTTCCTGTGATATGAAGAACCACCTGTACTATGTAATGACCTATAAACGTCCAATAGTCCAGCATTTTTAATAATCTGTTTTAAAGCTAAACAATCACAATATATTTTTTCTGGACTTCCCTTTAAATTTAGTATCTATATCACAGTTAAAATCCCTCCCCAGATAGCGTGTCTTTGAGTATATAGAAAGGGCTTAACATCCTCAAATAATTTAATACGCGCATTTTAACTTGAGGCATAAATGTTTAATAATCTATAATCAAAATCATGCCAGGAAAAATCTAGGAGCAGGGCACGTCCTGGACAGATGTCGACCAGTTTAGGAACTCTAAAGGCCGTGGAAGTAAAGAGAACCCCAATCCCACTCAGCTCAGTCAGGCCCAAAGGTCCAAAGGAAGGCCCCACACCCATCTTTTCTGTGTTTGTTTGATTTCAGCCGGGAGGATAGCCTAGTTTCCTGTAAAAGAATAATGTCTACATTTAAAGTACCAAGAAAGGAAAGGACAGCAAGTCTCTTCTTAAAGTTCTTTATACTGCAGACATTATAGGAGGCTACTTTCAGGGTCGCCATGATGCAGAGATAGTACCATTAAGTTCCAGACTTCTGGGAATGGCTAGTTTTCCTCTTCTTCCCTTTCTTTCCCTTTTTTTCTTTTGCTAAGTCTGTAGCTTTGCTATCTTCCTCTTCTGAAATCAATTCCGATAGGTGAGAAGTATCAGATTCTAAATCTGAGTCCCTACCTTCCAGTTGCAAAGGGGAAAAAAAGTTTTCTACTGGAGTGGGAGTAGTAGAGAGAAGCTTTATTAGAAGCTCTAGTAAACCCACAGGTTTCACTATCTCAAGGGGGGCATGGAAGAAGAAGAGGCCTGTTGAGAGTCAGAGATGTCAGTGGAGAAGTTGAAATAGATACATCTGCAACCAAAGAGTCACCTCAGTCTCTGAGGAGGAAGGCTTGTCCACCAAGAGGGGTGAAGGATCAGCCTGACTACCTGATGTGTGAAGGGATCCAGGATCAATCACTGTTTTCCCCTGAGCCTTGTTAATTAGGGCATCAGAATCCCAGCCACCAGCTTTGTTATGAGAGGCCCGTGGGCATTGGTGAAAGGCATGGCCTTTATCACCACAAAGATTACACTGAAAGATGTTTTGACATCTTTCTGCTACATCTTAAACCCTCCACACAGTGGACATTTTAAAAGGTCACAGGAGCTACTTAAATGAAGTACAGGCTCCACATTTATAACAGGCCGAGGCTGACCACTATACAAACAGACCCCTCTATCTTTCCCTAGAAAGAAGCTGTTTAGTAAATGGATAATTTCACCATTTATTTGGGGTAACTTCACTTTAAATTTCCAGCTCCTGTCCAAATACCTTCTAGGTCTAAGATAGCTTCAGAGGTCCCATCACCTCACATTTATTTTGCAACCATTGGTAAATATTACCTCACGCTGACACCTTCATTCCTAACATGATTGTAATTAGCGAAACACTGGTTTAGTAAGGGGATAGCATAAAATGGAACCCACAAAGGGTATTTTTCAAAATGGAGTATCTATCCCAAAATTTCTCTAAGCCTTTAAAGGATTTAAAACTAATATCATAAGAATCCTCCCTGAGATGTGAATTAATGCAAAAATATCAACAGGAAGAAAATTCATGGAACCTTTCAAAAGCGAGTTAGCAATATAATATCTATCCGGGTGGGTTTGAAGGCCACCCCTATAACATTAAGGACAACGTTTCTTCTAGGTGCCTGTTCTAATTTGTTTTTAAACAAGTCGAACATTACTGCTCTGGGTTTTGCAAACCAGCCTGTGCCCCTGTTTGAGACTAAATCCTGTACAAGTCCTATACCCCTCGGAACTTCGGCCCAAGTATGGCAGGGCAGGTTTCAAGCTCTGATTATCATTAACTGGTGTCCTCCCAGAAGTCTGAATGTCCATACCTGAGCTCAGGTTTGTAGAAACGTTGGCATGCATGGTGGAAGACTGAGAACTGTCCGTCCATGTAGGGTCTGGGATCCATATGCCTGTTTGTGATTTTGTCCATCCAGCATCTTTTAAAACCTCCTCCGATGACCAGTCCATAGTAGGGTAGGATGATTTTCTATTATGCAAGCCAAATTGTTGTTTTAGAATCTG
Organism: Neoceratodus forsteri; assembly: GCA_016271365.2. NCBI lineage: Eukaryota > Metazoa > Chordata > Ceratodontiformes > Ceratodontidae > Neoceratodus > Neoceratodus forsteri. Next base: position 490,387,492 of record CM057454.1, on the reverse strand, counting down.
TGAGGCTGTAGGTGTAGAACAAGGGTCCAGCGGTAGTATTCCCAGGTCCAATGCAGCTTCCACTGTCTGGTGCGCTTCAAAATGAGTCCCTTCCAGTATTTCCTGCGGTGCGTCTGCAAAAAGGGCCCGACCGGAATCAGTCACCTGGCCGGCCGACATCGCGATTTCCACAGGTACAGAAAACTTGGATATCGAAAATAAATTAGTTGCAGCTCCGATTCAGACCCGTGATTCAGTCTGAGGCTTCTCCTGGATATTAAGCACTTCTCCGGTTCTGAGGTAAGGGATTTTGCTCTGGTCTCCGTTCGTAGTAGGCTCCACTGAGCCAGACAACACAGCATCCGATTCCATGCTTGACCAAGAGCCTACTGAGCAACCCCTCCGGATTACCCAGCAGCACTCTCTCCACACAGAGTAGGGGAATTTCCCCGGTGTCTTGGCCAAATTTCTCTCATTCACTAAAAATACCACCAACAGCTTAATCTGGTTCAAAGTCAGTTGGTATTCATCTGTATCCCCCTCCCTCGGGTCGTGCCTGAAAATAGGCAGGATTTGTCTAGTGCACTTACCCGGTCAACAAAAGCTAAATAAATAAATGTTTTCTTTTGCAAGTGTTCCTGAAAGAAGACAAGAAGAGGATTTTTAGGACTCATCGGAGTCCTCCTTTTTGCGTTTGATGTGCTTGTGCACCAAACTCTTTGGGACAATAACGGAAAAATGAGAGGCGTGTCACTGCCACCCAGTGCAACGGACACTTTACTGGGTGTATCCCGCAGCCACCAGTCAACAAGGAAGCTGCCAATGACAGCAGCTTCAAAGAGAGCCAAGGAGTTAAAAGAAATCTGCCGCTGCAATCACGAACAGTTTCGTCATTGCAGCACCCCCTGCAGAACCAGGCTCTGCTCCCCTGCCAATGAAAGCAATTTGTCCCCAGGCCTTGCTCCATGAGCAACTTGTTTGCTCAGTGTGCCTTTCCTGGTGAAACATTTCAAATCAAATCAAATTTATTTATAAAATAGCACTATTCCCCGAATGATCATAGCACCAGTACAATAAGTGATAAAATCCCAGCTAAAAATTCCATAATCACAGTAGACGTCCATAAACAAATTTATATAACATAAGGAAAAGCAAGACTAAACAGATATGTTTTCAATGCAGATTTAAAACTCTCCACCATCAGGCACTGTCTTACTCGATGAGGTAGATAATTCCACAGGGTAGGGGCCGTGAATTCAAATGCTCAGGCCCCAGATGACTTCAAGCGAACCCTGGGAATCTCTAGCAATCCCATGTCAGCAGAGCGGAGTGGTCGGAGGGGGCAATAGGGATGAAGAAGCTCTTGCAGATAGCCCAGACCCTGTCCATGTGTAGGGCCTTATAGGTCAGCAAGCCGACCTTGAAGGTGATCCACCACTGAATAGGTAGCCAATGCAGATCGCGCAGCACCGACGTGACATGGCAACCTCGAGGTAGTCCAGCAAACAGCCTAGCTGCAGCGCTCTGCACCAGCTGCAAGCAGTGGATATCAACCCCCGATAGCCCTAGGTATAGGGAATTACAGTAATCAAGGCAGGAGGTCACAAAAGCGTGGACCAAAGTTGGAAGGTCGTTGGGTAGAACTTGGTGCTTGATCTGAGCAATGTTCCTTAGATGATAAAAGGTGGTCTTGACCACGGATGACACCTGATGTTTAAGCGTCAGTCCATCATCAAGAATCACACCCAGATCTTGCATCCATTTGGAGTTCATCAGCTGGCAGCCACTGAGACAAAGCCCAGATGTTCGTCCTACCAATGACCCCTCTACCTGATGACCTGGGTCCACTACTAAAACCTTGGTCTTATCAGAGTTCAACCTCAGCCAGTTGGCACTCATCCAGTCTTCGATCTCAGAAAAGAAGTTGTTAAAGCTCAAGATAGCTCCCACCTGATCGGGTACAAAGGACAGGTAGAGCTGAGTGTCATCTGCATAGCAGTGAAAACTCAGCCCATACCACCTTACAATGTCTCCCAATGGCAGCAAATACACTGCAAACAACATGGGAGATAGCACAGAGCCCTGCGGCACCCTACATAACAGAGAAACCTTGTCAGAGGAGTAAACCCCAGAGACAAGTCTCTGAAACTTGCTGGTCAGAAAAGAATAGAACCATCTGAGGACTGTACCAGACAGTCTGCAGATCAGCCGATGGCACTCTACCAACACACCATGGTCCATGATGTCAAATGCCACAGAGAGATCAAGAAGAGCCAAGATGGAATGGCTCTTCTGATCTCTCGCTATCAGGACATCATTGAGGACCTGAACAAGGGCCATCTCGGTACATGTCTTTTCCGAAATCCGGACTGGAGAGGATTGCAGATGTCGTAGATGGTCAAGTGATCCTCCAGCTGCAGCGTGACCACATTCTCAATAACCTTACCCACAAAGGGAAGGTTAGAGACAGGTCTGTAGTTAGCAAGACAGTCTGGGTCAAGAGAAGGTTTCTTAAGGAGAGGTGTAACCACCGCCTCCTTCAGGGTGTCCGGAAACACACCTGAGTCTAACGAACCCCAGATGATCTCAGCTAGGACAGGGCTGATGATAACGCACCCCACAAGGAGGCGTGTTGGGCCCGGGTCCAAACTACAACAGGTCAGCCACATAGTCTGGATAACCCTCACGACATCCTCGATCGCTGACCGGCCAAAGTCAAACCAGACAGACTAGGGAGATGCAACCTCCCACCGACCACCGCCATCCCCATTGGAGTGGGCTGGATGGATCTCTGACCTGATGTCGGCAACCTTATCAGCAAAGAACTGAGCAAACTCACCACATTTCTCTTGTGGCAATGCTGTCCGTGTCTGCAAACAGGCTGGATTGCACAGTCTGTCCACAGTCTGAAAGAGCTGAGCTGGTCAATTCTGTGCCACAGCAATCTCCCTGGACAGGAACTCTGCCTTGTTATGGGAGATAGCTGATTGATAGTCCTTATAGTGGGCAATCAATTTAAGTCTGTCGGCATCGAGGCCCAATTTCCACCAGCAATGCTTCATCTTTTATCCCTTTCTCCTCAGCTCCCTCAAAGTCCCATCAAACCAAGGGGACCGAGGACGTTGGGTGAGGGGGTGAACACAAACAGGAGGGATTAGATCCAGAGCCTCGGACATAGCACCATAATAACCCTGTACTAGAATGTCTGGATCACCGCTAATCCTTGGTAGCCCCGATAGGTCCAGTACCACAACAAGGCTATCTGGGGTCAAACCCCTTAAAGGGCGATATCAGAACATCTCCATAGGGGCAGACCTATAGGAGGGAGCCTAGAAATTGAACCTTATGGTGTGATGGTCAGACCAGCTGGCCAGCTCCATCACCAGGTCAGAAGTCTTCATACCCAGTAGAAAGACCAGATTCAGGGAATGACCATGAAAATGGGTTGCAGAGGTAATCACCTGTGTGAAGCCCAATGAAATCATCAATTAGGGCCCATCGGCGCAGTGGTTGGATTTCCACTTGCAACGCTGGTGACCCAGGTTCGGGAATGGACCTAGGTCATCGGAGGGCCAGCCAGGGGTAGAGGGATAGAGCATCCTATGGACTGCTCTCCTTCTCCGGGGGGAGGGTGGGGAGAATGTCCGGTGCTCGAGGGAACCCTGGCGGAGGCGAGGTACCTGGCAGCTGACATCTGGACATCCTAAGGGTGGGGCAGATATGGGACATCATTGCACATCCCTGCCCCCAAGAAAAAAGGGGGAAAAAAATCACCGAAGCCAGCATCCTCATGATGCCCCCCTCACCGCTTCTTCATTCACTCCCAGCCGACTCCCCAACCTGACCAAAGTCTGTGACACTTTGGCCGGTGCCGTGGCCCCACCCTGGGGGGCAAGCCAAGGGGGCAATGGGGAGTAGTGGCTCATATGGGAGTGGAGGGCACCGGGGACCATGACCGGGGCTGAAATCACCAACTCTGGTGTGCAGACAAAAAGTACAGTAAATTGAAAAAAAAAAAAAATCAATTGGATGAAGTCTTGACCAAACTGCGAGAGTTCATCGTCGACCCAGGCATTGAAGTCCCCCAGAACCATTCATCTGGGGAACTCCAACACCATATCAATAAAGAAGTCCGCGACTTTCTGCAGGAATTGTTTCTCATCCCCAGGTGGACAGCAGACAAGAAGAATCCTGCACCCCACACCTGCACCTATGATACACTCAAAGGACTGGGTCTCCCCAGCTGACACATCCACAAGGCCCAATTCCATTCTAAAACTTATGACTACACCCTCACTCCTACGATTCATTCTCAGGTGGTGTATCACCGAGAACCCGTCTGGAATAGCTGACTCAAGGACTGGGCCAGAATTTCCATCCAGCCAGGTCTCGGTGATGTAGGCCAGGTCTAATGATCCAACAAGATCAGCAATAACTGCCATCTTGTTTTTAATGGACCAGGCATTACATAACACCACCTGGGTAGGATGGGACCCCGAGGCTGGCCAAGCCACTTGCCCACTCATGGTGGAGCCCTTGGGTATGGGCACCAGACAGGGAGGACCTCATCTGGGACTCATTTCATCCCAGGGTGTCTTCTGGTCCCCACCACTTCAATCCGGCCACTCAGTGTGCCTAAATGTATTTTTTTTTTTGCTGACATCGGGGTGCCCAATCCCCATGTTGGCATGCCCCCCCATTGTGGCACACTGGGAGCCCATCCTAGTGTGCCTAAATGTATATATTTTTTATCTGTAAAATAAAGAAAATGGTCCCCTGAAATGTTTTTTCCCCCTGTAAAAAGAAAATGGCCTACGTCGTCTCCCCAGTCCCCCTCCCCATCCCCCCCCTCTGAGTACCCACCTCCCTGCACCCCCTCACCCATACTTAGTTCTGAAGATCGGGATCAGCGATCTTCTGTGGATGAGACATGTCTGCACTCCTCAAAGGCGACCAGCAAACTGAAGATTTCAAGGTAAGCCGTATAATGGGAGTCAATGGGAGGTTTCAACTTAGGTTGATATATCTCAGCCACTTTTAGGAATTTTGGCCTAAATTTTCAACATGGGGTTCTTGGGACCCCACCTCATGAACATGTCACTGTCATTTTGTTAATCGGTCCGAGAAGTGCTTTTGCGGTCACTGAACGGAATCACCTTTCAGGACTGATTAACAAAATGATTGTGCCACTGTTCATGAGGGTGTGATGAGTGGGATTAAAGAGGACTTCAGTCAGGAGTTGCAAATCAAAGATACCATTTATTTTAACATAAAAAGTTAATGAAACGGACTGTACGTTAAATAAACGTAATAGAAAAATAAAAGAAGGCTTTTGTTGCATCCACTAGAATTAGCTAGTGTCTAGCTTGTTGGGAACAGCACACGTCTGAACCTCACAGTTCCAGCTAACAAAATGAAAAACTGCATCCTATCTATATCTGAGGATTGGGGGAGAAGCTTCAGACTCCTCCCTCTCTGACTTTTTAACATAAAATATCATGAAACAAACTTATTATCATGATTTGAGACACTATGCATTATAACATTCCTTTGGTAAACCTTTTGAGGAACAAGAAACCAAATAATTCCTAATAAATCAAGAAAGCAAAAAAAGGTTTCAGATGAGACTCTGCCCCCTTTGTGATCTTCCATAAAAAGAGGAGGAGAAAGGCCAGCCAACACTATAGGGGAAAATCCTAGGCTGGCAGGAGTTCTTTTCTGGAACTTTTCACACGTAATTCCATCTTTAAATTGAAACAGGTACAACACATCTTTCAAATACATTGCATTTCAATAGTATATACTGCTGAAACTCTTGTAGAAAACTAAAACAAAAATGTCCTGCCTGCAAATGCTTTTGCCACGGCAAAGTGAACAAAACAGGGGTTATACTCGCTTTTACAGTGTTTCCAGCGCAGTTTAAGTCAAAACACTCTTTTAATAATGCTGTACCCAAAATGGAGAGTGGAAATTAAACCTAAACCTACGCTAAGCAAAGTGAAGGAATTAGGGCTTTTCCAAATTCTTAATGAGAGCTTAGCCTTCATGCAGTTAAGCGAGCCAAGAAAAACTCACACCGTGTCTTAGACTTTACATACCAGGCATTAACTCTAAGCAACTGGCAAGGGGGGTATTCTTTTAAAATTAATCCAGGTCCCACAACCTCTTATTTATTAGAAAAACAACACAAATCAGAATACGGCAGCTTACTATGGGGAGCCATGGTAGCGCTAAGCCCAGAGTTTTGTTTTATACCACAGAATTAATAACTTCTCCTTTATTGAACTGCTTCTCTGTCAGCTTCAGAAACAGGAGTGAACATGAATGACTAAACAGGAGAGGGAAGTAGAGATTTAGGGATAGAAAAGACACCATACAGGTGGCCATCCTGTAAGTGAGGGGAAATATAGGTTAAGACAATACAGTAAATAAAGAAAGAAAAGGCTGTTGCAACAGACTTGGGGAAAAAAAATGAAAGTCTCTCCTTTAAGCAGTTTAGCCTCACCAAGGGGAGGTCCCAAAAGTCTGTGTTGCAAATTTGTTGAAAAAATTCCAAAAAAATGACTGTGTTATGAGCGTACGTTGTGCAGTTTCTACGTACGCTTCGTAATTTCACCAATTTTTTATATTTTCACCCCAGATTTTCAACATTGCCATTTTTTCACACCTCCTTATGAACAGCACAGCTGTCATTTTTCACATCCTGCCTGAAACATGTGTTCACACCTGTGGCACAGAATGGAAAAGGAAAGGGGAAATTGTTTAACCAGGAAAGGCACACTAAGCTGGAGCTTGTTTCCAGGTGTGACCTGGGAGCACAAGGAAGTTAAGTGACTTGCTCAGGGTCACACAGTATGCAAGTGGAAGCTGTGTGATTCAAACCCAGGTCTGGTCTGCTGGATGTCACCAGATTTGCAGCTCAGAGCCTTAGACCACTGCACTATACTGCTGCTACAATGGCGTAGTCACGGAGGGAAATCAACTTTCAGGACAGATTAACAAAATCACAGGCAATTGTTCATGAGGAGTGTTCCAAAAATGCCCATGTTGAAAATTTGGTGAAAAAATTCCAAAAAATGTTTGTCTTACAGGCGTGCGTTGCACAGTTTTTTGTATGCTCGTAACTTCACCACTTTTTCATATTTTCACTCCAGATTTTCAACATTACCATTTTTTCCCACCTCCTCATGAACAGTACAGCTGTCATTTTTTTACATCCTGCCTGAAATGTGTTTTTGCACCTGTGGTGCTGAATGGAGCGGTCGCTATGCAAAATCACCTTTTGGGACTGAGTAACGAAATGATAGTGCTACTGTTCATAATATGGGGTCCCAAAAATCCCATGTTGAAAATCTGGAGTGAAAATAACTAAGAAACACCCAGGGCATTAGGGTTTCAAACCATAACTCCCCACCCCCACCCTGTAGAGACTGACAGGCGTCGGGGGATGACTTGGGGTCTTTGGCCATAATGCTCATGACATTCCACCCCAACCCTACCCTGCAGCCAGAGGTAGGCATTGAGGTGTGCCTTGGGGTCTTTAGCCCCAGTGTTCAACCCATTCTGCTATGCTGCACCCATCTCAGCTTATTTCCTTATGGAATGGCGTGAGCGTAATGGCCAAAGACTCCAAGGCACACCTTGATGCCTGTCGGTGTTTGCAGGGTGGGGTGAGGTGGAATGGTGTGAGTGTTATGGCTAACACTCCAAAGACCCCCCAATGCCTGTCAGTCTCTGTAGTGGGGTGGGCGTAAGGATCACTTAGGGTCACTGACTGCATCTTCTCAGTAATGGATCAGGGGAACTATGAGAATAAGGAGGTAAGATGGCCGCCAGGCTAGGCGAGCCATAAGCAGCATTTTTAGAGCAGCAGTATTTTTGTTTTAAAACATGTCTGATAGAGTCCCTATTAGTTTATTTTAGAACAGTTAGTGTCCAGTGGTAGTTTAGTTAGGGAAATAAGTGAGCTATTTAGTGATTGTACTGAGCGTCTTTGGGATTCTACCGAACACCCTGAAGTGTACACTTGGGATGTTTAGGCAGCTCCTAACGCCACCCAGAGTATGATTTAGTTGTAGGTTAGTGAAGGTCTAGGGGACCTGAGCACTACTTTGGAGCATTACTTGGTTTTTATTGTACAGACCGCGTCCATCCTTCAACTATACCTGTTAGCAAGGTCCTAACTTCCCTGATGGAGTCGTGGTGGTAAGCAAGTATCCTGCTGATCAGAAGATCTGTGGAGACTGCATCCGTTAGCTGTGTCTGGGCCTATTTCGTCAGAGAAGAGGGGTCAACGAGCAGCACTGGAGAGAACGCTGCTGCTTGCGAGTGGTGTTTCTGACCGAGGTGAGAGGTCAGTCAGAACATGCACCTGGTGGAGGTCCATATCATAGCCATGACAGTCGACTGAAGAAATTTACAAATAAAGATAGGCGCGGGAAGTGCCAAGCTGCTTAAGGAGCCAAGGGATCACCTAAAGGAGGGTGTTCTGGTGGATTTTGACCTGAGCCGGATGGGAGACGGAGGTGGGTGTTCCTGAAATGGGGCTCTCTGCCCTTGGCCTTCAGGAGGAGCCAGGAGCAGGCCAGAGGACAGGCTATCTGGCTCCTCTGAAAGGAAGGTTCGAGGGGTATTCACCGGCTGTGAGTTGGTGAACAAGTTGATCCCTGGCAGGTAATTGCGAGGACTGAGGAACAAGGAAAGAAGGTTTGTAATTCTGGAACTCTGAGCCATAAGAAGGTACTGTAAAGTTTTAATATCTTGACCCTTGATGGAGAAGAAAGCTTAATGGGAAGTTGGAGACCAGTAAATGGGTGACTAACTGGTTCAAATAATTTTTATCTGTGAAATCAGAGCAGGCTGGTGAGAGGAATTTGCTCTGTACCTGTAATTCCAAAGTGCAGAGGTGGGAGCTGTGCAATCAAATCTATTGAAGTGACTTTTTAGAGACTACTGATGTAGCACTATATATTTTGCTGCTGCTGCTCAGGCTGTGAGGGAAATTATTATTAGTTTAGTCCTGATTATATGTATGTGGGTGTATGTGAGATTGAGTGTGATTGGAGTAGAACTGGTGTTTAGTAATAGGGGTGTCGGTTGGAGTGGGAAATTGAACTAGATTGTGGGGCTGAGTGAGTAATTCTGAAGGGGGAGTGAGTGTATTTAGTATGTGTTGGGGGAAAATAGACATGGTCAGGCAGTACTCCCCCTCCAGACTTAGGGATCTTCATCCATTTGAGATCCCTCTGCTTCCCCCAGAGGTACAGTATATAGAAGATGCCGTGCTTTAGGTATTACAAGGAGATGGGGGGGTTCCTGGATATGAAGAGAGATGGGAAAGTGGTGGCGGCTAGAGACAGTGAGGGCCAGGAGGCATCCTGGGATGAAATTGGTACAGGACAGGGGTCCTCCCTGTCTTGTGCCCATACCCAAGGGCTCTGACTTGTGCAGGCAGGTGATACGGTCATCCTCAGGTTCTCATCCCTCTAGGGCGGTGATATGCAATGCCAGGTCAATTAAGAATAAGACCACACTGGCGGTAGATGTGGTAGCCTCTGCAGACCTGACTTGCATTACCGAGACCTGGCTGGATGAAAATGCAGGACACATTTTGGCATCTGCCATTCTGGCTGGGTTCTCGGTTTTGCACCGCCCAAGAGTGGACTGACAGGGCGGGGGAGTCGCGATCTGATTTAGATCAGAACTTTATTTCAGGGAGGTCTCAGTGGGATTTACCGGCTCCTTTGAGTGTATTGTGGGGGCGGGTGCAAGCTGCAGGATCCTTCTCATTTACTGTCCACTAGATGATGGGAGGGTTTTCCTGCAGGAGGTAGCAGAGCTCATCGCCGGGTTGGTGTTGGAGTTCCCCAGATGGTTAATTTTGGGGGACTTCAATGCCTGGGTCAACGATGAGCTCTCATTATTTAGTCAAAACCTCCTCCAGTTGATGGAATCACTGGGCCTGACATGGGTAGTTACCACTGCCACCCACAGGGGGAACACTGGTTGGACTTGATGTTTCTCCTGGGGATGGAGAACACCGACATGGCGGTGGATCCTATCAGATGCTCTGACCATCATGCCCTGAGATTCCGTTTTTGTGACTCCCCTTAGTAGGCTGCCCCCAAGGAAATAATGCAGTACCGACCTTTAAAAGGAGTTACCTCAGAGGGCCTAATGGCGGCACTGGACCTTTCGGAAATTACGACTGATAGCAGTGATTCAAGCTCCCTTGTTCTTGCCTACAGTATAATAGGGTGGTAGAAAGGGTCCTGGTTATCATTGCTCTGGTTCATGTTTGTACCCTGACCCTTCGCCTTGGGATTATGTGGTATAGTGGGTCCCTGAGGGAGTTGAAGAGGCAGGGATGAAGGCTGGAGAGACCATGGTGGAAAACTCACCTGGAAGAGGACAGGCGTAGATTGCTAGACCATTATAAAATCTACCAATCAGCAATTTCCAATAAGAAGGCAGAGTTCCTGTTCGAGAAGATTACTGCAGCCAAAAACAGGCCAGCTCAGCTCTTCCACACTGTGCACAGACTGTGCAATCCAGTCTGTCTGCAATCTGGTTGATCATTGTCACAAGGAAAGTGTGAGGAGTTTGTGCATTGTTTTGCTGATAAGGTTGCCTCCATCAGGAAAGAGATCATCCAGTGCCTCCCTATTGGTCCTTGCATTGATCAACCGAGTGGTACAGTTACACAGGTGACCTGGTCTATTTTCAGCCTGCTGGCAGTCACTGATATTGTGAGGGTCATCCAGCCTCTGTGACCAACCTACTGTAGTTTGGACCCAGGCCCAACTCACCTTCTCGTAGGGTGTGTTGAGGTCATCAGCCTGGTCCTAGCCAGGATAGTGAGGAGTTCTTTGGAGAGAGGGATCTTTCCAGACCCCTTAAAGGAGGCGGCTGTTTGGCACCTCCTGAAAAAAACCTCCCTAGTCCTGACTCCCTAACTAACTACTGAAAGGTCTCTAACTTGCCTTTTAAGGGCAAAGTTATAGAGAAGGTGGTCACTCTGCAGCTGGAGGGTCATTTGACCAGCCACAATATCTATGACCCTCTCCAGTCAGGTTTCAGGAAAAGACATAGCACTGAGACAGCCTTGGTTCGGGTACTAAATGATCTCCTGATAGCCAGAGATTGGAGATCCTGTACCATCTTGGTTCTCCTTGATCTCTCGGCAGCTTTTGATACTGTGGACCATGGGGTGTTGCTCAAGCACCTGTGGCTCTTCTGTGGGCTGCGAGGGCAGTCCATAGTTGGTTTCAATCATTCCTTGAGGGCAGATCTCAAAGGGTGGTGTTAGGGATTTATTTCTCGGCCCCTCATGAGCTGCCCTGTGGGGTGCCGCAGGGCTCGTTGCTGTCCCCCATGTTGTTTGCAGTATATACACTACCATTAGGAGACATTATAAGATGGTATGATCTGAGTTTTCACTGCTCTGCAGATGATTCTCAGCTATACATGTCTTTTGTGCCCAGCCAGGAGAAAGATACTGTCTCTGTGTTTAACAGCTGTCTGACTGAGATTCAGGACTGGATGAGTACTAGTTGGCTGAGGCTAAACCCGGGAAAAACAGAGGTGTTGGTGGTGGACCCAGATTGTAGGTCTGCTGGGACATTGGTGGGACAGCCCTCTGGATTAGTGCTGGGAAGAATACCACTAACTGTCTTGGACCAGGTGCAAAACCTTGGTGTGATTTTTGATGAGGGCCTGATCTTGAAGGCTCAGGTGTTGGCCATAGTCAAACCTTCCTTTTATCATCTTAGGAACATAGCTAGGGTGAAACACTTGGTTCCGACTGAAGATCTTCCTACTCTGGTCCACGCCTTTGTCACCACTCGTCTTGATTACTGCAACACCCTCTACCTAGGGCTACTGAGGGTTGATATCCGTCATTTGCAGCTGGTGCAGAACACGATGGCCAGGTTGTTGACTGGAGCCCCTAGATCCAGGCATATAACACCTGTGCTGCGTGAACTGCACTGGCTACCAGTACAGTGGTGGATAACCTTCAAGGTTGCATTGCTGACCTGCAAAGCCCTATACAACCAGGAACCACAGTACTAGCAAGAACTTCTGTCCCCTTACTGCCCCTTCTGCCCACTCCGATCCTCCAATGAGGAATTGCTAGAGATTCCCAGGGTCCATTTGAAAACATCTGGAGGAAGAGCATTTGCCTTTATGGCTCTGACTCTGTGGAATTCTCTACCTCGTCGGATATGAGATAGCCTGACCATGGAGGGTTTTAAAACCCTTAAAACCCATTTATTTAACCAGGCCTTTTTTGGTTCCTGAGGGGCCTATATTAGTCTGCTGTTGATAAGAAGAAAATGCATGTACTTGAATTTTATGTATATTTTAATGTGTACAACAATGCAGATTTCATGTATATTTTAGTGTGTATAACAATGTGGATTTGATGTACATTTTAATGTGTATAAGGATGTGGATTTTATGTACATGTTGATTTTATGTATTTAGTGATTATAAGGGCACCCTGAGCTCTGGAAGGGCACTTTTTTTTTTAAACTTTGTATTTATTGTTTTAAAAATTCAAACATACAGTTTGAAATTCTAAGCAATCAGATACCATACATGAATTAAATCCCCATGAGGGTGCCACTCCTCTTAATGTACACTTATCAGCTATCTATTGCTTTATGATACATCTTTGAGGGATAATACCATATAATTTGTAAGCCAATGATAATTATAACAAGCTGTTAGCAAGCCCATGAGCTTCATGGTAAAAAGAAACATCATAGTCCATATATTGTCTAGAACTGCCCTACCAAAGGTAAGGCAAAACTGTACCATGCTTAACCAAAGTTTGTGCATTTATTGCACTCATTAAAAAATTAGTAGAGACTACTGCTAAAATAGGAGAAAGGAAGTTTATGTACCATATATAGTATATTTCAGTACCTGAAATGAAGAATCCTCTATTAGAAGGTGTACAACATTAAAGAACGATTATTTAAGTATTAAAGGCATTATCTGGAAACCATCAGGTCAGTTAACCAGGCAATATCAATATTTTTACATTCAAAATGGCCCAGTTAAATTTTAACTTTATTTCAACCTCATTTAAAACAGAACGAATGCCTGGGAGCTTACCCTGTTAAAGTGAAAAAAAAAACAAGGGAAAATCAGCAACCTTACCCCAACATAGTTACATCCTTCCCTAACAAATGAAGAGGAGAAGTACAGCAGTCAGCTCCCCACAATAAGTCTCAGGTTTCTTCGTCATCCTCAGATAAAGTATCGTCGACATCTTCATCTCGGGGCCTTGGAGCAGTATGGTTACGACTATACTTCAGGACTTCCTCAGGATCATTAAACAAAAAGACCCTCCCTTCAAGTGCGATCTGCAGACGTGCCGGAAAAATCATCCTGTGGGTAATGGAGGCCTCTCGCAACACCACTCTCACCCCGTCAAATTGTTTCCTCTTCTGTTTCGTCGCACATCCGATGTCTGGAAAAAGACGAATGGTCTGCCCATCTTGTAAAAGTGGCCCCTGTCTATGGACCATTGCTAGCAAATAGTCTTGGGTACCTGTGCCATTCATGACCACCATTACTGCTCGTGGAACTTCAGGATTGTCGGGACATCCTCTCTGTGTAATGCGGTACGATTTTTGGAGATATTGAGCTTTAGACGTTGCCTCAGGTCCCAGTTGTTGTCCAAGCCATTCTTTAAAAACAGAAGCAGGTGGTCCTCTTCACAACCCTCAGGTAGCCCTAAGATGCGAATGTTAGGGGCCCATATTTGATTTTCTAGGGTCTTGATGCGGGACTGCCACCGAGAAGATTCTTTAATTAGGGAGGATACTGCCCCCATCATGGCATCTGTTTGCTTAGTGGATTCAATAGAGGCTGTCTGAATTGTGTCCATGAAAGTCTCTAGGGCTACCACCCAGTTGCTCAGGCCATCTAATTTATCAGATAGAGTCATGACTGATTTAGCCTAGTAAGCTTGGAGCTGATGGTCTGTAATGTTTCCTCACTAGATTCCTCAACCTGGTCTTCCATGCGGCCTTGTCCTGAACGTGTGGTACAAGCCGCCGATGAAGTTTTAGCTTTAGCTACATGGCCCTGCTGCTGATCTTATCGAGGGTTTTCCATATTGTTCGGAGTATGTTGAAGAATAGCCCCCAATAGACAAAGGATCATAGAACAAAGTTTTTGCTGTTATTTTAATTAGATTTCCTCAGGTATTTGCAGAGCTCTGCTAAATAGCCTCCATCTTGCTCGGGCTCCACAATGACCCCCCTGGAAGGATGCTTTTTAAAAATACAAATATGATGATGGAAACCCTAATGTCTTAGTAAGGAAGTAAATCAGGGAAGAGTAGTGGATGTCACCTACCTTGATTTCAGGAAAGCGTTCGACACTGACCAACATAGAAGGCAGATTAACAAGATGGGTAGTCTGGCACAGGGCACAAAACATTAAAGTACCTCAAGGACATAAACAAGTTGCAGGAGCAGACATCTTCCGAAGCATCAAATGTTCGACATTGACAAATGCTTGTTTAAAGTTGCTAGGCTTGATGTAACTGTGTAGTAGAAAGCTAGCCATTTTCCCTGCTTTGCAGATGTAGAGTTTTTGTAGTTCTTAGATTTAGGAAATGTAATGTCAAATGCATGTTTCTACAGTGGGCTACAGTGCTAATGGTGTAAAATGTTTTTTGGGTATGGGCACCTGGTAGATAGCATAGGTCAGACAGCTTTTCCCTAGAGGGCTGGGGGGAAGGCAGGTTGGTGGTCCTGGTTCATGATTGGGGTCACCAATTCTGTCTATTAGGACATACTTCAGGCAGTTTCTTGGAGCCACTGAAAATCCATAGATAGTACAGTAGTAGGGTAGGTGATGAAGTTTCTTCAGTGGGTCTCTGTCCTTTAGTGTTACCTGCCTGTGCCTCATACATGGTAGGGGAGGACCTAATCAACCCTCTCTGTAGGGAGCACAGAGGTAGGACGGCCTGGTACTGGACTGTAATCTGGCTATGGAGAGCCAGTGGCCTGGTTGCGGTAAGTGTAACCACCCAGTCTCCTGGATTTACTAGAATCCCATTAATATTAGTCTACAGGCAGGTGAAAAGGCAGCTGGTAATGAGCTCATTAAGGAGCTTCTTACATAATGACATCATTGTTTACTCAGCTAGCCTGAGTGAGGATGATTATGTCATTTAGAACTCTCACAGCATCATAACTATTTTTGAGTCAGCTGCTCAGGGGAAGTTTAGAATGTTCAGTTAGTCTGAGTTTGAAAGTCAGAGTGGTAGGAGGTTTGCCAGTTGGGGCTCTGTTACAGGGAGCCCTGTGTTTCTCACACTAGTTTGGATTAAATCTACAGTTGCCAGTGAAGTGATGGAGACCTTTGCAGCAGGGCCCTTGATTTCACTCCAAGGGGAGTGAGAGGGACTGCCAGTTCAATGGATCCAAGGGGCAATCCCCTGAAGGTCCTAGAGTGTTTACAGCTGCCTTTAGAAGGACATTGTGTGAGAAATTCTGACAAAGCTACCATGAAGAAAAATTGTGTTTTCTGGTTTGTTCTCCATGCTTAAGGAATGAGCTACAGATATGTGAGTACAGATGCAGAAACAGTTCTCATTAGGGAGTTGGCTGAGGTGTGTGTGCCCTAGATCAGGCTAGATCACACCTGTCAGGACCCCTCATACACTTTGGTGTTAAATTTAAAGTTTAGAGTTTAGAGTCTTTAGCAATTCAGTGGGGATCAAAAGCTTCTTTTGGTGTAACCTTGAAGGGATGGCAGAGACTGTTGGTTGGGGTAAAGGGTGGCAGGAACACCATCTGGAGTATAAAAGGCAGGGCTAACTGGTTTGTTGATGGGTGTCAAGGTCCTCTGGGTTGAGGCCAATGCCCAGAATGAAACTTAATTATGTGGCTCAGGTCACGAGTTTACACTGAGAAATGTGTTTTGTAAATGGCTCAAGAATGTTGTTCAAGCCATGAGCATTGAATTTTGGAAATGGTAATGTGTTTTGAAAGCAGTTTAAGTATGTGGTTCAGGCCACGAGCACTTTGAGAAAAATGGATAGAGAAGTTTATGTGGAAAACTGTACTGCCTAGCAAAGAGTGTCTGGAAAAAGAGTGTACCTGTTTTGCCATGACCAACCACTGGAGGGCCACTTGTGCTTTAGTAACATCTGTGAATAAAGCCATACTGCACAATTCCAGCTGCTGCATTAGACATTCTGATCATTGCTTTCTGTGTGGCAATATTGGGGCCCCCTCAACAGTTAGGTCTAACATACACCTAGCATCCTCTCCCCTGGACCTGGTTGCAAATGCAAAGGTTCATTTTGGTAATTGTATCCCCACCCCCTTCCTTTAGATAATGAGCCTGGTATACACTCTAAATCTAGGTATGGTACAAATCCGAGTATTTCTGCTAAAAGTAAATGGTATGCCATGTGTCGGTACTAGTTCTTTTACGGGGGTGCCAACTTGCCAAAAGTGGCGTGGGGGTGGTTACATATACTTATTTTTTTATGCAGTAGTTTGCACAGTAACTGATATTAAAAATAAAAGATTTGTTTTCATATTACTTGGCATAACATGCAATATTTAATTACCATATTACCTGAACTTTTAAACATATGAATATATGAAATTTGCCAGCAGATAAAGGCCTTGAGGTCTATCAAGTCTGCTCGAATGTGTAGCCAGTGCCCTTTATTCTGCAGTTGCCCTCCTCCACCCTTCCCTCCATTGACACTCCCCCTTGCCCTATCCCAGCCCCTTTTGAAGCAGTCCACTGTTCTACTGGATGCCACTTCTGCCGGTAACATATTCCACCCAGCTACTGCTCTGTCTCTAAAAAAGTGTCTCCTCATCTCCCTCCTGAACCTTCCTCCCTCCAGTCTCATATCATGGCCCTGGGTGTCCCTCCCCTCCCTTACTTTGAACAGCCCCTCCGTACCTATCTTGATTATTCCTTTCATGTACTTAAAGGTTTCAATCATGTCACCCCATCCCTCCTCTCTTCCAGTGAGCACATGTTCAGCTCCCTCAGCTTCCTCTCATATGGTAAGTCCCCCAGCCCCTTGATCATCTTTGTCGCTCTGTGCTGTACCCCCTTGAGTAACTTAATGTCCCTCTTTAGATACAGGTGCCAGTACTGCATGTAGTACTCCATATGCAGTCTAACTAATGACCTATACAGTGGCAGAATCACCTCCCCCTCCTCGAGGAGATACATCTTGCAATGCAACCCAACATTTTGTTGGCCTTTGCAGCTGCCTTCCTACATTGTGCTGAGTTGTTCATTGACCCTGTAATGAGCACCCCAGATCCTTCTCCTCCTCTGTCTTGGCTAGCTGCACTCCCCCCAGCTGGTAACTCCTCCTTGGGTTCTTCACCCCAAAATGCAGCACCTTGCACTTTTTGGCATTAAACCACAGTTGCAAGGTGTCTTACCAGGTTTCCAGCTTTTCCAGATCATCCTGCAACTCTGCCATCCCCCTAGGCCATCCACCACCGCTCCTTCCTTGGTATTGTCAGCAAACAGACTGGTCTTGCTCTTGATGTCCAATATGTCTGCAGTGAATATCCCAAACAAAAACCGCTCATCACTACCCTTGGGGATGAGAGTGCCCCACCCACCATCACCCTCTGTTGCTTTCCCTGAAGCCATTCCCTACCCATCTCATTTGTTAGTGTCAGTGGCTCAGTAGGTAGCACACTTGCCTCTGAGGCTGGGAGATCAGAGGGCTGTGGGTTCAGTTCCAACCTCTGGCACTTGGGTTAATATCCCAGTACTGACACTGTAGAGCAGCATGAGAGGGGTGCTACACTTCTGAGGTGCCATCTTTCAGATGAGACGTTAAACTGAGGTCCCGTCTGCCTGGATTGGTGGTAGTTCAGGTGGATGTTAAAGATCCCATGGCACTTATCGAAAAGAGTAGGGGAATTTCCCTGGTGTCCTGGCCAAATTTCCCTCATTCACTAAAAATACTACCAACAGCTTAATCTGGTTCAAGGTCAGTTGGCATTCATCTGTATCCCCCTCCCCCGGGTTGTGCCTGAAAATAGGCAGGATTTGTCTAGTGCACGTACCCAGTCAACAAAAACTAAATAAATAAATAAATCTCACCAGCTTTGCACCCGCTCCTGTGCCTTCTAACTTACTTCCCAGCCTCCCATGTGGCACCAAGTCGAATGCCTTACTGAAGTCCAGATACAGGACATCCACTGCATGGCCTCTGTCCAATTGCCTAGTTACCCAGTCATAGAACTCCACCAGGTTGGTTTGGCAGGCTCTGCCATGTATGAAGCCCTGCTGTCAGCTGCCCTGTAGTCATTTGGCCTCCAGAAGGGCCATCAGCCTCTCCTTCAGGATAGTCTCCATCAGCTTACCTATGATAGATGTGAGGCTCACCAGTCTGTAGTTACCTGGTTCATCCTTGGGGCCACTCTTGTGGAGGGGCACCACATGAGCCATCCCCCAATCCTGAGTTACACACCATGAGTGTAGTGAGGCATTAAATAGGTCTGCCAAAGTTCCTGCAAGGACCTCTGTCAGCTCCTTCAGTACCCTGGGGTGGATGCCATCTGAGCCTTGCACCTTGTCCACCATCATTGCCATCAAACCCTCCAGAACTCTGCCCTCCATGGTTTCCCCATCTGTCACCCCTATCCCCCCTGTTTCTGCCATTCCTCCCCTCTTGGGTGTCACACCCTCTTCTCCTTAGTAAATACTGAGCAGAAGTAATCATTTAGCGCTTCTGCCTTATTGCCCCCTGCTTCCACCCAACCCCTCTCCTTCCTAATCCTTACTATGTGGTCCTTACAGTTCCTTTTCTACCTGATGTACCTAAAGAAGTCCTTCTCCCCCCTCTTAATGCCTTGTGCTAACCTGAGCTCCGGAGATGCCTTTGCTCCCCTTACTGCCCGTGTCACTTACTTCGATTCCTTCAGATACTCCTCCCTGTTTTCTTGCACCGCCTAAAAGCAGCTCTTTTCCTTCTTACCTTTTTCCATGACCTCCTTGCTCACCCAGCTCAGTTTCTTAGCCCTAGCCTTCTTGCTCTGGGCTTTGCTGCAGGTTCTGGTTGCCTCCACTATTCCCTGCTTTATGAGCTCCCACATCTGGTTAGTGTCCATACTAGGTTGAATTCTGGCCAGGTACCCTTTTACCACTTCCCCATCCTTCCAAAGTCGGCCTTTCTGAAGTCCAGCACCCTTGGGCCAGATTCCACTCCTTTCTTGCCCATATCCAATATGATCCATACTGAATGGTGGTCACTCCCTGACAGCGGTTCTGCCACCCTAAGTTCCCTCACAAACTCCCCATTTGCTAGCATAAGGTTAAGGTTATTCCCTAACCTGGTTGGTTCACTGACCATTTGCATCAGGAAGCTGTCCTGAATGGCATCCAGCAGTACCTGCTTCCTTCTATTCCTGGTTGTTGGGGTACTCCAGTCCACTCCTGGCATGTTGAAGTCCCCCACAGTCACCACATTACCCTTCTTGCAGGTCCATCTGATCTGTCCTGCTAGTTCCCTATCTGACCCCTCTGTCTGAGAGGGCAGCTTGTACACCACTCCCATTCTGAAAGTCCTATTTTTGGAACCCTGGATTTGCATCCAAAGTGAATCCGTACTACCCTCCTCCCCTTCCTCCTTTGCACACTTCAGTCCTTCCCTCACAAATAGTGCCACCCCCCACTTTCCCAATCACCTATCCCTACAAAATAACTTGTACCCTGGTACAGACAGGTCCCAGTCACTGTATTGGGTGGCCCATGTTTCTGTGATGGCTGCAATGTCCACCTCTCCCTCCGCCATGAGTGCCTGTAGCTCTGAAGTTTTCCTCCCAAGGCTCCTAGCATTAAGGGTGCCCACCTTCCACCCCCCCATCCTGTCCTTCTTTACTAGCATCACCATAAGTACTTGCCCTTTGTCCTGTGTCACTGTCATGGGTGGGTGAGCTCATATGGCTTCCCAACCTGTGGTCTCTGCATGTCTCTTGCCCACTTGCCACCCCCTGCTTTTAGTTTAAATTCCCAACTTCCTCTATGTACTCCTCCATCCTCTGTTTCAACACTTTCTTTCCCTACTTGCTCAAGTGTAGTCTGTCCTTGGCATAGAGACTACTGTCCTCCCAGGTCCCTCCCCATCCCCCCACCAGCCCATACCTTTTAGCATGACACCAGGTTCTTAGCCATCCATTAAATTCCTCAGTGCTATGTGACAAGGGCGACTGAATGACAGCAACTGGTCATAAGGGCACACAACCACAAGGGTGATGGGAAAAACAGTACGTTATCTAATGCAGGGGCCTTTGCCCTCTGAACCCCCACTCATGAGGGGCTTTACCCACTACACCCCCCCTTAATTAGTATTCCTACTCTTGGGGGGGCACAACTCAGGGAAAGAGGTGAAATCCAAGGTCGCCCACATTGTAGGCACCATTGTGCAGTTGCCCTTATGACCAGTCGCCGACATTCAGTCGCCCACATCACAGGCTACCAAATTCCTCTATACTCAGCTTTCTTGTTCTGCTTGTCTTGCACACTGGAGGTATCTCTGAAAAAGTTACTGATCTTCCTGCCCCCTCACATAACTCACATCAGACTGTGAATGAGTTAAAATGAGCCAATTGTTTCCAACAAATTCACTGTAGTGTCCTTGAATTTTATACTTAAACAAAAAGTGATATTAAAGTTTAAGGTCCCAGACTTTTGTGCGTACAGGGGCATAACAGACTGATTATAATAAAAGCAGTCTATAAGGCTTTGTAGTCTTTTGCATGGACTGGCCGTATTACAAGCTTCCACAGTGGGAGAAAGATCAATTTGTGGGGGTGGCTTTTACTATGAATTATATGAAACAATTTATCCTGCTAGATCTGAATGGCTTACTTGTCTATCCTAAATTTTGATCAAGCTTAGAATTCTGTTTCCCACATGGAGGCGGTAGTTGCAGAACAGGGAATATGAGTGGGTGTCAGTAGACAGTCAATAATACTAGAATCTTTCAACTGGTCCCTTGAGTCGTAGCATACACTATGTTACTTTTTCTTCTGCACTACAGAAAACTTGCATATTTAATTTGTTTATCCTTTGTTTTTTCACTGAAGGTATTGCTAACCAGAGCAGAAATAGCCAGAAGGGAAATACTGGGGGTCATTCATTTGGTAACTGCAAGCATCACTGTCTATAGTTCATGCTCAGATGGTGATGGTGTGTGTCACTGGGGTCACCCTTACCCCTTAGCTTCCTTTTGAGTAGATAAAATCCTTTTTTAAAGCAGCAGTACTACATAGAAAAAGATTGGATCTTTTGCAACAGTCTGTTTCCTGTGCTCCGTTGAGCACTTACGTGGTAATCTATCTTGTTTTTGCTGTACTATCATCCTGCAATTTGCTCCATTTTATTTGTTTTTGTTTACATTTCTCCCACCTGCCATGTTGAATTGGAACCCTCTGCTGCCAACCACACATGGGCGTGATTCACAGCACCACACAGGGACAGTGGGAACATGCAGCACAGGGTCCCACGGAAGTAAACAAAAGACTTGATGTGATGTGAGGGGGGAGTTCGGCTGCAAATTAGGCAGCAGCCATATTTACTGTGGATCTACAACAATAGAAATAAATGTTAAATATCTAAAAAAACCAAAGATTGCTAGAAGAAATATTATATGTAACCCTAGGTGGTGCTATCCCAAGGGCTACTACCCCTGCCTGCTTAGCTAGTAGCAGGTTAAGGGGCCTGAGTTCTGAAATGGGTGCTTTCACCTGGAGGTCAGGGTTGGTAGTGGTCAAGCTAACCTGGGCACAGCCCTCCAGGGCACTGTAACTCCCTCTTTCCTTACTAGTGGCTGGAACAATACACAATAATCACTTTCATAATATCCCTGATACACCACACAAGTACCCACACTGTTTACACTTACCACCAGAGCTTTACTCTGGCCTGGCCCTGTGTAAAACAAGGTTATACACAGCAAATAACAGCAGTACAGTACTCTTGCACAAACTGGAGCCACAGTCAGGGTAAATGCAAAAAAGAGTTAGATCTGATTTATTTAAGGGACTTGAACAAGGGAGGGGCATAATTAGGTTAATTTGCTTAAAGGCTGTATCAATCAAACGGTTATGCATGCACTTCAGGGTCCATAAACAGTCACACACTCTGGGTACCCAGATGGAGAATGGTGGACTAGCCAGGAGCTTTGCAGCTGGTTGGGGCCCTGTGATGAAAAAAACAACATGCACAACACACACTATTTGTAATCCGGAGCCGGAGGGCTCAGTTTGTGAAAAGAAAACAACAAGACAATCAGATGACACACTTTTAGATTAGGCTGTTGTTGCGGGGAGCTACCCTGATGATTACTCACGATACCCAAGACTGGACACAGGCTGGATGAAAATCGAGACAGCAGGTGGTTAATCTGGAGTGCCAGGAGAAGCAGAGCCCACACGAATCGCTGAGGCACCATTCCTGTTCAAGCATGGAGCAGGGAGCTGATCCCCAGGCAGGTCTCTCGTCAATGGCTTTTCTGTGCAGTGAGTAGTCTGTTAGGCCAGTCTGGCAAAGTCCAGACCGCCTGAAGACAAATTCAGATGCAGTCCGTTTTGGGCTGGATACAGCTTCCAGCAAGTAGAAAACAGTTCACACAATGGGGAACTAACTCACAACCCACTAGCAGCTCATAGCACATTTACATGTACAGGAATTCTACTGTATCAGGCAAAGCACTCCCCCGGTCACAATCGCAAAGTCTCTGCATACACCAGGATCTTAGGGGTAGCTAGAACTCCTGACAGGCCGATCGCATTCAGCAAAATCTTCAGACTTCTTCAGGTTGAGCCTGGCCTACGTCAGTAGCTTACTTTAGTCATACAAACTTGGATTTAGTCCACAATAATTCTCTTCTCTTACTTTAGTCACACAAACTTAGATTTAGTCCACAATAATTCACTTTTCTCCCTTTCAGGAGCAGCAGGCAGACATGTAAGTCAAAAAATCGGCCTTTTCACAGTCCTCCCATTTGAATCCACTCAAGATTGCTGCTTAGAATCACTTCAGTGCCTCTCATTTCACTTCCCAGCTCATAACTAACTGAAAACTGCAAGCAGCCCGGGACCTCCCCAAGATCCAAAAGATCTGGTTGGCTGATTTGGCTGTCAGTCAAAGCAAAAGCTCCCCTTCAGTTGCAAAAAAGGCGGAAAAAAGCTCCACACTAAAGTTCCTACAGATTTTGAATTCAGACAGCTCCTGTAGTCTGGCTACATTTTAGGTCCCACCAGTACTGTTTGGTCCAATTTGCAGTCCAGGTCCAAGATAGTGAAGACAAATAAAACAGTCCTTGCTACAAAGAAAGCAGGTTAGACAAACTACATTATTATTAACACTCTAAATGATTTTCAGTAAATAGTTACATCATTTCAACAGAGATACTTCTCAGATTACTTAAGCTGCAATCAGACAGCTCTTAAAGAAACAGTACACAGAGGCTATACAGGCTCTGGTAATCACATTTAAACTGCTAAAACGCAGGACACCAGCCTGGCAGTGAGCATTTAGCAAGCTCAAGGAAGACTTTTTGGGAACCCCCATTTGTAGGGGGGTTATACCCTTCCCTGCCTGGGAAAACTTTGCGTCTGCGTCAAATCTATACCATCATAAGATTGAAAATGCAACATATACAAGATATTTATACCATTAGCGTGCTATACAAGTACTATCTGATTCATCAATTGGCATAACTTGTCACTTTACTATACATTTCAGTGTATTCCACTATATCATTTCCATTCTGACAATACATTATGCCTATTTCACACAGGTAAATTGGACAATACTACACAGAATCATGTAATAACTTCTTGTACTCTAAACAATGCAAGAGGGTGCCCTTCCCTATCAGCTAATTTGGGGCTGGATGGGGTAGGGGCACCATGGTGAGAGGGCAAAACAAGTAACCTGGAATGGGCTGTCACACTCAGTTTGGGCAGTGAGCTCTGAGAGACATAAACACCTTTGTGAACTATATTGAGAGGCAAATCCACTGGCCTCCTGGGGGAATCGTAGCTGAAGCACACCACTAGCTTGACAGCTCAGCCAGTCTTTCTGGGGTGAACAACCACAGTCTCTGTACTTTCAGCAATGGTCTTGGAGCTTTCATCACTTGTGCCTCTGCATGAAGGGGAATGTCCAAGCTGGGAGCACTGCCAGCCCCTTGCTCTGTAGTCTCTGTTTCTACAACACTTGGCTCATTTTGAAGACACTCTGGCACTGAAGGGGGTTGTCAGCACTCTCATAGTGTTCCTCAAGTTCTGGCATGCCACCAGAAAGACTCATACCATCAGCCTCTCCTTCTGGCAAATCATACAGTTCCACGATACACAAAGACTAAGCATTCTCAGATGTGATACTTTGCACTTCACCTTCAGGGAGTATTGGCTCCAAGGATGATGCCGGGGCGTTAGGCAGTCCAGAAGGCCCAGTTGCATCCCCATAATTCAACATAGGATTTCCACGAAACAACTGACTCAGTTCATATGAGGGTTAATAGGCATTATCACACTCACTGTCATCTGAGTTAGACTAGCAGTCACTATCATTCTGGGCCTGCTGTGGGGGAAGTCTTAAATCGGCAACCACGGGGGCAGGCTGACTCTGTTTCTTTCTTGCAGCAGCACAAGTCACTGGTCCAGGGGAATCAATCTCAGTGGGTTCAGCCTCAATTAGCCTCAATTATAACTTGACCAATAGATAGCAAGTAGTTATGGTGCATGGTCTTGACAGCTTTGGAGTTATTCTCTGGGCACACTTTGTACACTGGCAAATCATCCAACTTTCCAACTATGACATGGGGAAGATGGTGCCATTGATCAGCAATTTTGTGTTTACCATGCTATCCTAAATTTTGCAACAACACACGGTCTCCAGGCCTAAACTCTTGAGCCTTTACTTTTCTATCATGTCTCTCTTTGTTGGCTAGATTTCTTTTGGTGGCCATTGTCTGGGCCAGTTGATAGGCATGGTTCAATTGAGCTTTCAGTTTTTGTACATATTGCAGGTAATCTTCGGCTCGGACCCCATCAGGAGAAACCCCAAAACAGACATCAACAGGCAGCCGGGCCTCTCTCCCGAACATGAGGCCATAGGGAGAGAACCCGGTAGCATCATTCTTCGTGCAATTGTATGCGTGTACCAGGGTGCTAATCTGCTGGCTGCATTTATGCTTATCTTTTGGGTGGAGGGTGCCTAGAATGTCTAGCAGGGTGCAGTTAAAGCGTTCTGGTGGAGGATCCCCCTGTGGGTGATAAGGGGTGCTTCTTGACTTTCGCACCCTCCATAGAGAGAGCATTTCTTAGATTAGCTGACTCTCAAAGTCCCAGCCCTGATCAGAGTGAATTTGCTGGGGGGCACCATAGTGGACGAAGAAATTTTCCACTAGCACCTTGGCCATGGTAGATGCTTTTTGATCTTTGGTGGAAAAAGCTTGTGCATACCTTGTGAAATGGTCCATAACCACTAACACATTGCCAATGTTTCACTGATCAGGTTCTAAATGCAATAAGTCTATGCAGACTAGTTCCATTGGGGTGCTGGTAGTAATGTTGACAAGGGGGGCAGCCCTCTGAGGCAGGGCTTTTCTCTGCAAGCAGTGACTACAAGTCCTTACATGGTGCTCAACATCGGCCCCCATCTTAGGCCAGTAGAATCAAGATCATACTAGGTCAAGGGTCTGGTCGATACCAAGGTGGCCCATATGATTGTGGAGAGACCTCAGTACCAAATCTTTAAAGGCTGTGGGTAGGACCAATTGTTGCTTGTCTATTTGGCCACCTCAATCTACAATCTCTCTATACAACAACTGATTAAGCAGCTTCAACCTGGGGCCTTCTTTAAACAAAAAAGCGGTTTGCAGATCAGAGGAACGCAACTTGGACACATCTTTTCCCTCATGAAGGGTAACAAGTGCTGGCTGAATCACAGGATCTCAGGATTGAGCCCGCTGAATGCTGTCATTGTCAAACTGAGGTAGTACACTAATATCCAGAGCAGAGAAGTGGCAATATGTAGCCGGTATGCAGGTGTCAGAGGGGCCCAAGCAATCTACTAAGCAGTCCGCTGTGTCCGTAGACATCTGTTCATTTCTATCAAACTTTTGGCACAATGCTTGGATGTCAGGTTCAGCCAGCCTGACTCAGTCACTCTTGGAAATGGGCCTCCGGGATAGGTCGTCAGCATCAATATAATTCAGGCCTGGTCTGTATTCGACAGCTTAATCATATGTTGACAATGCAGAAAGCCACTGGTGCCTCGTGGTGCCTAACTTAGCTGAAGTCTGTACATAGGTTAACGGGTTATTGTCGGTTCTCACCAATATTTTTGCCCCATAGAGACAATCATGAAACTGGTCGACAATGGCCCATTTTAATGCAAGGAACTCCAACTTGTGCACAGGGTAGTTTCAGTCTGATGGGGTTAAGCTCCTACTGGCGAATGCCACTGGTCTCAAACCATCCTCATGGTCTTGATACAGTACAGCTCCTAGACCCTGCAGACTGGTGTCAGTATGCTACACATAGGGTTTGGTGGGATCAGCATAAGCGAGGATGGGGGCGTGGGTGAGCTGGTATATGACTTTGTGGAAAGCTGCTTCACAGTCAGGCGTCCAACAGGACCCGACAAATTCACCTGGGTGGAAATATGCTTTATCTGGTTCTTTGACAGACCCTTTTTTGTATTTCCGATTGGTAGGAGGGTAACCCTGGGTTAGATTCAAGAGTGGCCGAATCACTTTGGAATAGTCCTTTATGAACCGGCGGTAGTAGCCACAGAATCCCAGGAAACATTGTAGTTCTTTCAAACTGTGGGGCTGGGACCAAGTAGTCAAGGCTTCAACTCTACTAGGGTTAGTCTCTATCCCCTCTGTAGACACCATGTGCCCCACATACTTCACAGAGGTTTGGAAAAACTTGCACTTGTTGATGGACAGCTTGAGGCCGAAATCTTCCAGTCAGTCTAGTATTTTGAACAGTTGACTCTCATGTTCCTGTAGGGAGCTCCTGAACACGATGACATTGTCCAAGTACACCAGGCATTCTAGCAAATTCATGTCTCCCACTGCTCCTTCCATCAGTCACTGGAAGGTGACTGGGGCGCCCGATATCCCCTGTGGCAGTCTTACGAATTCGTAGAACCCCAAAGGACAGATGAAGGCTGTCTTCTCATGGTCCTCTGGAACTGTCGGAATCTGGTAATATCCACTGCGAAGATCCAACACTGAAAACCATTTGCTCCCATTCAAACAATCCAGAGCATCTTGTATATGGGGCATGGTGTATTGATCGGGGATGGTCCGCTGATTCAGAGTTCGATAATCAACACACATTCTCACAGATCCATTCTTCTTACGCACAACCACAATGGGAGAAGCATATGGGCTTCTGGATTCTTGTATCACATCAGCCGTGAGCATTTCCTGCAAGTGCCTTCTCACATCGTCTATGTCTTCAGGCACTAGGCATCGAGACCTCTCTCGAAATGGCCGTTCATCGTACAGGTGTATGTGATGCTCCACACCCTGGACATATCCCATGTTCCATTCCTTCAATGAAAACACTTGATCTGTCTGGGCAAGTTTCTGGCTAATTCTAGTCTTCCATTCAGCTGGCAACAGGGAGTCACCAAAATCAAACAAGTTAGGAGTCACTCTATCTGTCTTGCCAGGGGGCTTGTTGCTGGGCAACACTGCAGTGCTGTGCAGTGTACCGTAGCTAGGGTGCATCCTCTGTTCACCCGGATCTCCCGATCTGGCACATTATGAATCTGGACCATTACTCATTGTGCATAGGCATGAGCATGAGCTGGCAAGATGCTGGGCTTAACCAATAATCCTTCTGGCAATTTTGCATTGCCTGGTGCATCCAACATCAGTATTTTGTTTTTGACATCTTTGCGGAGGCGGACCTCCCCTTGAACTGTACACTGGGCATTAGGGGCCAGTACCATTGAATCAGGATCCTTCTTCCACATGACCCCTACCGGTTCATCCTGGTCCACTCCCTTAGGGTTCTGTTGAAAATCATAGGCCCTCTTGATCAGAGTAGGAATTATTTGGGCCCTCCCAGTCCATCGAATTTGTTTCTCGTGACAGAGTTGTGCCAGTCTCCCAAACATGTGGGCATTGGTCCCAATTAACGGGGTACCAATTAACAGGAGAACCTCATCATACAGTCCAGTAGGGGGACACACTAAGGCCAGTGTATCAACTTGCTCCTCTACACCAGTTACAGCTTCAGGAAATGAAAACCAGAGGCAGACATATCCTAGGTAGGGATAAGACTTGTCGTTCAGCCCCCACACATGTAGGTCTTCCAGAGATTGTAAGGGCACAGCAGATAAGTGTTTGTCATACCAGTCCTTAAATACAATGGACACTTGTGACGCACTGTCCAGCACAGCCTGAGTATGAATACCATTCACAGCCATGGTAGTCTCCATTGACGGGCCCACTATTTTGGACCAGTCTGGAGGGACAGTAGCAGGGGCCTGGATGGACGATTTAGCCAGAAAGGGGTTTGAGTTAGGATGTCTGAAGCCTTCACTGCAGTCATTTTGTGCACTCCTTGACCACTGATTCATTTTCTGAATCTCTCCATGAAGCCAGGTCACCACTTTCTCTAAGTCTTTCTGAGATCAGCATTCCCTCTTCATATGGCCATGCTTTCCACAGTGGTGACAAATGATAGACTCCTGGGTCATCCTCGGAGAGAACATTGCATGAGGAACTGAAATAGCAGCAAGGGATCGGGGTCCAATATCTGCTTGCAGCAGTGAGAGGGGTGCAATGTCTCTCAATAGTTCCTTTAGGGTGGCAGTCAATTCTTTGATTTCAGCTTGGGAGCTATCCTTGGTAGAGGATGTCTGAGGGTGCACCCCCAACCCCATGGCAGTCACGTCCTGAGAGGAACTATAATCTTGTTCCATGGGGGGAACCCTTGCAGACGCACCCGTCTTCAACTCTCGGACTTCCTTTAATAGCTCGACTTTCAAAAACTGGGCCCAGGGCGGAAAGTCCTTTACATTCTCAGAGTGCTTGTTAGGTGTCGACGTTTTCCCCTGAACCCCACTTGGATGATCACTCTCTGTCACTTGCGCAGTAGCAGCAGATATTGGTGAAATTCCTCCCCCAGGGGTTGCCTTTGCTCAACCCCTTGAATTTCTTTCATTAGCTCGTCATAAGAGGGGGGTGATTCCAGTCGGTTGGCGAGGTGCAACTGAAGCAGTAACAATTCTCAAAATGGAGCAGACTTGAGGATCCGGTCCAGCCTAGTTCGATCTAATCCATTTGTCGGCAAACTACCCTTTCTGAGGCACTCTTGTAACAGCTTTTCAAGCTGAGCAGCATATACAGATAATGGCTCCCCTGAGTACTGCTGGACATTTCTTACTCTCCACCACAGGTCCTCATCTGAATCTGGGCTCCCATACACATTCTCTAATGCATCAAGATAATCCTGTGCAGTTCCTTTGGGGTTATTGGCCCACTTGGCACGTATGGTAGCCAGGGCATTGACCTCGGAGGCTCTGACTCAACCTCTTTCATTTTTCTGCTTCTGAGCATTGCCATTCAAGTTCTAGAGGGGCAACATAGTCTATCCAGGTCTCCCAGTCATCCTCCCTTGGGGGGTGGGGAAGGTGCCCGAGAAGATTGTCAACCTTCAGTAGGAGTCATGACTAATGGCAGGTACAGATATAGGGGCCAGCATTGTCGTGGGCACAGAAGGCTGGGCAGTAACAGGTGCTGGAGTCGGAGGGGGCACTGGGGAGGGAACACCCCTAGGAGGAAGGAAAAGTTTCTTAAAGTCCTCTATGGTTTTCCCTTCCTCCAGCAATAACTTAGCAAATTTCTCCTCAAAAGTCTCAGACTATAGGGGGAACTCATTCTCCCTGGGGTTTTTACTATCTCTAGTTATCACTCTCCAGGCGGCTGGGGTCCCTTCTGGGACAATAGTCCGTGGCACTTTGGAACTGTCCACTGGGTCACAACACTGTACTAATGCCATGAAAGTTTGGGTGGTCAAATCAGCCTGTTGCCTCACCACAACAGCCTTTGTTAAACATTCAGCTTTGGAAAGTAGTCCTTCTACAGCGTATTTACCAATGTTCAAGGGAATACCTAATACAAGCAGGGCATTGTGAGGGTCAATCTCCTGCTCTGTACACCACCCCACCAACTGGTACACAGCCACTTCAGTTGAGGTAGCCATTTATGTTTGACAGTAATTCGTAGTTTTGGCCACTAGAAGACACAAAATCCCAGTGGTGAGCCTCCAAGATGTAACCCCTAGGTGGCGCTATCCCAAGGGCTACTACCCCTGCCTGCTTGGCTGGTAGCAGGTTAAGGGCCTGAGTTCTGAAAGCAGGTGCCTCCACCAGGGTCAGGGTTGGTAGTGGTCAAGCTAACCTGGGCACAGCCCTCCGGGACACTGTAACCCTCTCTTTCCCCTCTAGTGGCCTGAACACTGTACAATAATCACTTTCACAGTACCCCTGGTACACCACACAAGTACCCACACTGTTTGCACTTACCACCAGGGCTGGTTCCTCTGGCTTGACCCTGGTGACCCCCTGTAAAATAAGATTATGCACAGCAAATAGCAACAGTACAGTACTTTGAGCACAAACTAGAACCACAGTCAGATTACATGCAGAAAAAGTTAGATCTGATTTATTCAGGGGACTTGAACAAAGGAGGGGCAAAATCAGGTTAATTAGCTTAAAGGTTGTATCAATCAAGCAAATTATGCATGTGCTTTTGAGTCCCCCACACAGTCCACCTCTGGGTACCCAGGTAGAGAAGAGATGGGCTAGCCAGGACAATTGCCCGGGGTTGCAGCTGGTTAGGGCGGTGTGATGGAAAACACAACATGCACTGTACACAATATTTGTAATCCGGAGCCAAAGGACTCAGTTTGTAAAGGAAACGAAACAACAAGACAATCAGATGACACAATCACATTAAGCTATTGTTGCAAGGAGCAACCCTGCTATTTACTCAAGATACCCAAGACTGGACACAGGCTGGACGAAAATCGAGACTGCAGGTGGTTGATCTGAAATGTCAAGAGAAGCAGGGCCCACACGAGTCGCAGAGACATCATTCCTGTTCAAGCAGTGAGCAGGCGGCTGATCCCCAGGCAGGTCTCTTGTCGATGGCTTCTCTGTGGAGTGGGTAGTCTGGCTGGGCCAGTCTGGCAAGACCCAGACCACATGGAGACAAATTCGGATGCAGTTCATTTTGGGCTGGATACAGCTTCCAGCAAGCAGAACACAGTTCACACCGTGGGTAACTAACTCACAACCCACTAGCAGCTCATAGCACATTTACATGTACGGGAATTGTACTGTACCAGGCAAAGCACTCCCCGGTCACAATCGCAAAGTCTCTGCACACACTGGGAGCTTAGGGGTAGCTGGAACTCCTGACAGGCTGATCGCATTCAGTAAAATCTTTGGACTTCTTCAGGTTGAGCCTGGCCCACTTCAGTAGCTTACTTTGGTCACACAAACTTAGATTTAGTCCACAATAATTCTCTTCTCTTACTTTAGTCACACAAACTTAGATTTAGTCCACAATAATTCTCTTCTCTCCCTCTCAGGAGCAGCAAGCAGACATGTAAGCCAAAACCATAGCCTTTTCACACTCCTCCCATGCGAATCCACTCAGGATTGCTGCTCAGAATCACTTCAGCTCATCTCATTTCACTTCCCTCAGAACTAACTGAAAACTGCAAGCAGCCCAGGACTTCCCCAAGATCCAAAAGATTTGGTTGGCTGATTTGGCTGTCAGTCAAAGCAAGAGCTCCCCCTTCAGTTGCAAAAAAGGTGCAAAAAAGTTCCAAACTAAAGTTCCTTCAGATTTTGAATTCAGACGGCTCCTGTAGTCTGGCTACATTTTAGGTCCCACCAGTACTGTTTGGTCCAATTTGCAGTCCAGGACCAAGATAGTGGAGACAAACAAAACAGTCCTTGCTACAAAGAAAGCAGGTTAGACAAACTACATTATCATTATCATGCTAAATGATTTTCAGTAAATAGTTACATCTTTCAACAGAGCTCCCTCTCAGATTACTTAAGATGCAATCAGGCAGCTCTTAAAGAGACAGCACACAGAGGCTATACAGGCTCTGGTAATCACATTTAAACTGCTAAAATGCAGGACACCAGCCTGGCAGTGAGCATTTAGGAAGCTCAAGGAAGACTTTTTGGGAACCCCCATTTGTAGGGGGGTTACATTTGTAGCTGTGACTGGGGGGAAGGGAGATCAGCAGTGGATTTGTTTGTAGTTGTGACTGGGGGGAGGGTATTACAGAGGGAGACCAACAGTGGATTTGTTTGTCGTTGTGACTGGGGGAGGTATTACAAAGGGAGACCAGCAGTGGATTTGTTGTAGTTGTGACTGGGGGGAGGTGTTACAGAGGGAGACCAGCAGTGGATTTGTTTGTAGCTGTGACTGGGGGGAGGTGTTACAAAGGGAGACCAGCAGTAGATTTGTTTGTAGCTGTGACTGGGGTTGGCGTTACAGAGGGAGAGCAGCAGTGGATTTGTTTGTAGCTGTGATGGGGGGGGGGTTGCAGAGGGAGACCAGCAGTGTATTTGTTTGTAGCTGTGACTAGGGGGCGGTGTTACAAAGGGAGATCAGCAGTGGATTTGTTTGTAGTTGTGACTGGGGCGAGGTATTACAAAGGTAAGGGAGATCAGCAGTGGATTTGTTTGTAGCTGTGACTGGGTGGAGGTGTTACAAAGGGAAAATAGCAGACAGTGCAAGTTGCAATGTAAGAATAGCAGTAGCTGGAAGTTAAGTCAGCAAAGAAGAAAACAACATCAAATTATTGCTACAAATGACACCAGGTAACGGCCATGTGCAATGTACTGTCTATACAACAAGCAATTACTGTAGCACAGCTTGAGACCTACGCTTCCAGTTCATGGCAATCCAGCAATAAAAAACAAGCTCCTAAACAGCAAAGGCACAGGCTGCAAAATACCAGCAGGGTGGGCTTGTGGGGTGCGGCAAGTCCTGAATCATCAAGAAACACAGATGAAAATTACTCTGAGAACAAAACACAGTATCAACACAAGTTCAGCACACTGCTATATTCATAAAGTGAACAACTGTCAACAAGTAAAACAGCCAGCACCATTGACAGATTAAGTAAATGTAGGTTTATTTAACAATGCAAAGTGCTAAGTGCAAAAACAGTGCAATTTACAAAACATGCAAATAAACTCACAAAGTAGCAGCAGGTCAGGGATCCAACGTGCAGAACTGCCCAACCGCTTTCACTCTAGGTTTTCATAAGGGGTGCCAGCTCACAATAAAAAACCTGTAAATGACAAAACAGTGCTGCTGTGAAAGGCTGTAATGGAGGTTACCCGACCCAAACATCCCCATATTCCTTATAACTGCTTTACATTTTGTGTAACACTATGTATTTTACACTTAAATTTGCCATTGCTCCATAAGCATTTACTGATGTTTCTCATAATGTTAGAGCTATTTCTGGACACAGAAACTATTAAAAAATGAAACATGCTTGACAGAAACATACCTTAACACCAAACATATGGGGTCCACTAATTTTAGACACATTATTCTTTAAAATAGGAAGTGCTACATATTGTGGCCATGTTGTCTACATTTTGAAGGCAGCTTCCTGGACGTTCTTCAAAACGGGTATATTTTTGACTAATGTACTTACCCTTGTCAACAAAAACTAAATAAAAATACATATGCTGTGAAACTGTCCATGTTTTATGTAGAGAAAAACTACAAAAGACAAGAACCCCAGAGCAAATGCCCTGAGGCAAGGGTACCCTGGAAGGGTACTGCCTATACAGCCAAATTTCAAAGAGAAGCACAATTGCACATACATCAGTAATGCAAACCATCATGGGAAGCATATGCAAATCCCCTTGAAGGAATTTGGACTGGCTCAACTTTAAGCAGAACTGCATGTTACTAAAAGGCCTCACAATGCAACCAGCAAATGTGAGACCATTTGACACCATGCAATTCTGCTTAAAATTAAGCCAGTCCAAATCACTTTGTGGGGATTTGCATATGCTTCCCATGATGCTTTGCATCTACTTTTGTTCTGTGTTCACAGAGGAAAGAGAAAGGGAGGGGCTACAAAAATGTAATAGACGTTTTGTAGTGAGGGAGGTAGAGCCTAGTCCTTTTTCAGTGGAGAGAGAGAGTCCTGAAGGGACTCGCAAATCTGAAAATGGGCAAAGCAATGCAGACAGGGTGCATCCAAGGGTATCGAAGGAGCTCAGGGAGGTACTGGCTGAACTTCTGACAGTCCAGTTTAATAACTGACTTGAAACAGGGGTGGTTCTGGAGGAATGGACAATGGCAGATGTAGCCCCACTTCACAGTAGTGATAGCTGGGAGAAGGCTGGCAACTGTAGGCCAGTCAGCCTGACATTGGTGGTGGGGAAGTTAATAAAATCATTGTTGAAGGAAAGGAGTTTGGAATATCTTGAATCCTACAGGTTACAAGAGTTTTAAGACCTGGGGCAACATGGATTCACCGGGGGGGGGGGTCATGTCAAATGGATCTGTTACAGTTCTTTGACTGGGTAACCAGGGAATTAGAGGTTAGGTGACAGAGGGTGGTGGTAAAAAGAGTTTGCTCCATAGAAGGGAGGGTGACCAGAGGGGTGCCTGAGGTATCAGTACTGGGACTGGCCCTCTTTAATGTCTTTATAAGTGACATTGCAGAGGAGCTGAAAGGGAAGGTCTGCCTCTTTGTGGATGACACCAAAATTGGCAATATGGTGGACACGCCAGAGGTGGTGAAAAGAATGAGCAGAGATGTGAGAAAACTCAAAAAGTGGTCAAGGGTGTAGCGGCTGGGTTTCAATGCCAAAAAGTTCAAAATCATGCACTTAGGACACAGAAACCCAGGAGTGGAGTACAAAATGGGTGGAAAGGAAGTGCTGACCACCAAACAGGAAAAAGACCTGGGGGGTAATCATATCTGATGGGTAGGCAATGTGACAAGGCAGTTGGAAGGGCTAGTAGGATGCTGGGGTGCATAGGATAGGGTATCACCGGCAGAATCAGGGAGATGGTTTTGCCTCTGTGTAGATCACTAGTGAGACCCCACCTAGAGTACTGTGTCCAGTTCTAGAGCCCACATCTTCGGAAAGACGTAGACAGAGTGGAGGCTATCCAGACGAGAGCAACTAAAATAGTGCAGCGTCTGCATTAGAAGCCCTATGAGGAGAGACTAAAGGACCTCAATATGTACACATTGGAAGAGAGGAGAGAGAGAGAGAGAGAGAGAGAGAGAGAGAGGGGAGATATGATAGCGACATTTATATACCTCCTGGGAGTAAATAAGGTACAATAGGGAAGTATTTTTCAAAAAAAAAGATGCTGAAGCACAAGGGGGACATGCAATGAAGCTGGAGGGGGTAGACTCAGGCGAGATGTGAGGAAGGGCTTCTTCACAGAACAAGTGGTGGATCCCTACAAAAGTCTTCCAGAGGAGGTGGTAGGGACAGAAACAGTGGTGTAGTTTAAGAATGCATGAGACAGGCATAAGAGAATCTTACTGTAATGGAAGAGGGAGGGGGGAGAAAGAGACAGGGATCAAGAAGGATCTGCAATGATACTACAGTCAGGGAAAAATGTGCAAACTGGTTGGGCCAAGCAGTCCTTATCTGTCAATGAGTTCTATGTTTCTACCCTTCATTTCAGCGTAGCTTTATAAATAGATTTATTATAGAATAGTCTCCAAACCTGATGATGCCTGATTTGTCCACTAGTGTGGCCCTATCTAGAATACAAGGAAATCTTTGGAACTATGTTTGCAGGCGTCCTACTGGGGCCTTGATACTGAACACCATTCAAGGCATCTGTCTGTCACTCAATCACTGCAGCTGGAATGTCCACGCATAAACTACTGATTATGATCTGATTACTGAATATGACTAATGGAGGCTGTGTGCACAAGTATGAAATGCTGTTAACAGTAAATACTAGCCTTTAGGCATGTGCCTCGTCAAGAAATTCTTTCTGTTATTTAACACTAGAATCTGATTGCCCTCAGTATTTAAGCTGACACTCACTGAATTGCATTTTCATATTGATTTCCAGATTTTGAGATTTTTTTTGGTCAACTCTGAATTGCCAAATTAAGATTGTGGCTATTCAGTAAGTGTCTGTTTAAGAGTTTGGTGATCTAGGCTGTGTCGTGAGTGTGTTAGGGCAGTCTACTGGATGTGATGATGTGCTGCACCAAATGACTAAAATTCCTGTATGACTCCATAATTGCTGGGGTGAGAACATAGGGAAAAATTGTAAAGAGTGTAAAGATTAGCCATGCTGTTGCAGCTGACATTTGATGCTCTGTAACACTCAAACATCAGATGGAATGACAGTGCTATTTTTTTTTTTCCTATTCACATTTTTATGTCCCCTTCTGTCTCTAGTCCCCAATCTCTCAGACAGCCCATGGCACAGGCTGCCTTTTTATTTTTTATTTATTTTATAACTTTTGGCCAGGAAAGACCCACTAAGCTGAAGCTTATTTCCAGGTGCATCCTGGGAGCATAGGGAAGTTAAATGACTTACTTATGACCACACAAGTATGGAAATGCTGGCTGTAGGACTCGGACCCAGTTTTCCAGGTTTGCAGCTCAGTGCTCTTAACCACTATGCTATATTGTCTCCCCAACCCAATGAGGCTTCACCTCATGTCTCAACACATGCTCCGATCCTCCATGAAGCTGTGGTTCTGCACCCTTGGTGGGGTCGGAGGTAGAGGGGATGTACCACCAATATTCCCGGGTTTCATCGGGCAGCGGCACCAAAGGATATACGAGAGCCCAGATGTATTGAGGGTCCCGTTGCCTTCAGACCTAGGGACATGCCTTTTTTCCACCTAGCTTTCACCCCTTGAATGTTTGTGGGCATGGAGCTCTAGCGTGCACATGCATGATGGTGTGCTGCATACAAGCCCAGCCAACACCTATACCTAACCTGTATACCTCCATGGCACTACCACCCATGGTCACCTAGGTGGCAGCATTGCAGCAGAGGCAGCGACCCCCCCTCCATGGAGAAGGAGGGTGTCCTGTGGGATATACAATCCTCTTCCCCCAGGCTGGCCCCTAACAAACTTGGCTTGCTTCCAAACCCGGGTTGCTGGCATTGTGATCAGTAGTGCAACCGCTGTACTGACAGTCTGGCCATTCTTTCTTTTTTTTTTTTAATATTCTTTATTTTTTATTGTTTTTTATATAGTTATATATATGCTGTATATACAGTATATATATATATATATATATATATATATATATATATATATATATATAGACAGCAGGAGTTCATCTATACAGTATTGCTCTTTGTCTTACAATACATGGAATGTTCTTCGGTTGGCAATTCATGTTTCTATAACATCATTCTGTATATATCAAATGACACTTGATCAAAATTCATATCTTACAAAAATTGGTCACTTTCAAATGGCTCTATCAGGGAACAAATGTTTCATCTAGAGGTGAGATATAGAAAACCCATGGTCTCCATTGGAGCTCAAATCGTGACATCCTTCCAGCTCTAGAAGCTACTATTCTCTCTAGATAATATATCTATCATCAATGAATGCCAATCAGAGAGGGTGGGTACTTTAGCCATTCGCCATAGGCGAGTTATAACCTTTTTAGCTGCTGCCAGGTACAGGTATAACTTATTTCCACCTGGTGGAACTTTTCCGTCTTCCCCAATATAAAGCAGAATCATCTGATTGGATAAATTAATTTCTGGTCCCACAATATTTTGTATACCCTTCTCTATATCTAACAAGTATTGAGTAACTTTCGGACAGGTACAAAAAATACGTGTTATATTTGCCATTTTTTCTCCACATTCTCTCCAATAAAAGCCATACCTCATAGATACAAATTTAGCAATTTTGTCAGGGGTATAAAAATATCTACTATGACATTTCCATATATATATATTCTGACCAGTATGATGACTGTGATACTTTCATCGAGTGAGGAATAGGTTCCAAACATTTCTCATAAGTTATCTGAGTCCCTAATTCTCTATTCCATCTTCCTAAGATATCTTCAGTGGATTCCTTCCAAAAATCTCTTATTGCTTTATACATTTGTCCAATTAAATAAATTTGTTCCCTGACTTCTATAGCATCCCTTAAAAGGGACATCAACATAGGTATGAGAGAGGGCAGAGTATTTAATGCTAACTCTTTCTGTATAAATGACCGAATCTGTAAATATCTATAATGGTGTGTATGGGGAAGTTGATATTTTGCCTGTACTATGGCAAAGTCTGGCCATTCTTTTTTGACTGATTTTTTGCCCCTCTGTCCGATGCGGTGGATATACCACAATCAGGAAATGTGTTTGGCCATCACACAGCTTGGATTGGGTGGGGTGTTACCCTTTGTTTCCCCAGTGCTGTTAAGGTGCCAGCCTCATGGGGATATCAGTATTAGAACTGAGGTCCCGGCCGTCAAACACTCCACAATGCCCCCCCTCCTGACATCTCTTCTGCTGCTCTGACATCAATACACTTACAGGTGGCAGCAGCACAGTGAAAGGAAGCAGTTCTCCTTTCCCAGAGGAAGAGAGTGTCCATTGGGATACTTAATCCTCCTTCCAGCCAGTCCCCCAACTACCCAGACTTGTTTCCGATCCTGGGTCACCGATGTCATGAGTGGTAGCATTACTGCTGCATCAACAGTGCCACCAGTTGTGCTATTCTTTACATTTATGCTAAAGTGTTGTTTTTTTGCATGTAATTCTTTTTATTATTTTAAAAGAATCAAGTTCAACATACAGGACTAAAGAACACATATTGCAATGGCTACAGCAATAGTGTATACACTCCATGACCAAAACACCCACAGTATTTTTTTATAGTAAGTATAGAGAGGTGGACTGTCTGATACAAAACATGTTACATGTGACTTTATTCAAAGAGTGTAACATCTGGAGATATTTATACTGTTATCTAAAGTAAGTTATAGAGTTTAGGGAGAATACTTCACATATATGGAAACTGTGACATAAATTGGAAGCACAGTCTGGCTCAGACCCTCCCGGGACTGGTTACAGGGTAAGGGGGTAGCAGAGATGGGTAATGAGGGGATGGGTGGGGAAACCTCATCTAACCCTCAAGAACCAATATTTGCTTAGTGGACCTGGGTCCTCCTCAATGGGCACCTGCCATACAGATGCCACCACATGGTGAGACAGTGTGCAAAAGAGGGTGAGTGCAAGCACCATCCTAGTCTGTTAGAGATGAGCTGGAATACAGAGGGGGGAAGGGAGGTAGAGGTGCTATAATTATGTAGTGGTGGGGAGTATGAGTCAGGAGACAGTCCCTCTTCAAGGCAGTCTCAACATGTCTTTACATCTACCAGGCCCTTTGTCTGTGCTTGTAGAGGCAGAGAAGCTGAGAAAGAGATGCCAGACTTTCCCATACACAAGGCCCCTAGAATTCTGCGGCCACAGAATTTTGCGCAGAACTTGCCAGAGAACTTCTGCGGTGCCGCAGAATTCACTCTTCTTGGTGATTTTTTATTAATATTTCTGTTTATCCATAGAATCTGGTTCCCATCCCCTCTTTTTATATTCAAACCCCACTATATGCTCAGAATGTGATGTTATCATTGCTATAACATCATGCATTAGCTAATGAAATGACTGCATTCTGCAACAGAAGTGAACAGTCACTTATCTACCACAGCTCCCACTGTCTGAGACGGTGGCACAGCACATCAGGCATGGTGATATTTGCTCAACCTGCACTACAGCCTAATCCAATTTTCAGTCTTACATTATTGCACTAGGACCCACTTAAACAAAACCTTGTCAAAGGCACAGACCTGTTAAGTCCATACCTCACTTTGTACAAACCTATTTGTGCCTTTAAGGTATAGAGATGCCATCTGAAATGAATAACTGGTAAAATGAATTTAACTATCATTTTTAAGAAAATTAAAGTAATTATGCCCCAAAAAGTGGAATATAATAATGTGTAGACCTGTTGAAAGAATACACCTGTTGAATAAATAATTGCCCTGTACGCATTTTTGCCAGGGTTATTGATTACATATTGTCATTGGTTGATAGAACCACCTTAAAGTTATTGAGAAATGTTGTGTGCAGGGACAGCTGTTGGTCCAGAGGGTAGCATGCTGTGTTTTCATGCCGGCAACTCAGGTTCAGAGATTAGCTCTGGGAGCTGGCTGGGCAGCACAAGGATTGGTGGAACACATCACTGCTCGGAGCCTGGGAAGGTATGGTGCAGTGTTCTGTCACATGGTGAACACATTGTGATGGGCTGAGTGCTCTGTCCTTACAATTGGTCTACATGTATCGCCAGCGGTTATGGTGTTATGCAGTGTGTCAGGAAAGCAGGTTGACATGAAAAATGAGTTTTGCAATAACTCCTCTATTCCATTTCCAATGGGACCTGTATGAATGAGGATGCAAGTTCATGGAAATAAAAAAAAAAATGTTTACACACACACACACACACACACAGCCGCACACATATCTGTATGTATGTTACAGACTGCATATAAATATATAAGTGATACACAGTGGGAATCTCATGAGTGGTGTAGAAAGCATATACAAATATATAAGTGATAGACAGGCATTAGTGGAATAGATAGCATACATATAGAAATACCTTATTTATCACATAAGATCCCCTCTGCATGTGTCATTTATGCAACAGGTTAGGACCTTAGGGGAGAGACATTTGTTTTGCTTTTTTAGGCATAAAATTATTTTTCTAAGTCTGTTATTTTTTGAACTAGTGTTACTGTGCTTTCCACCATCCTGATTGCTATAACCACTGCCATGAAAGTGAAGTCAGGATGACAAGCTGACACTGTGATGTGGTAGTTTGTTAGTGCCACAGAACTTCTGTAGAAATTACAAACCACCGCCGCAGAAGTTCTGCGGCAAATGGTAGTCTTGCCGCAGAACCTGGTCCCACTGTGCCGAAGAAAGTAGGGGCCCTGCTCATACATTGCCAGAGTGCCTTTAGCAAAGTGAGACATCCTAAACATTTTAGTTTAGTTTATTGTTCTAGGAATTATTACCTTTGAGTTAATGGCTCTTTTACAAAGGTTCCATGTCATCAATGTACAAACAAACAAGACATGTTACATAGAATGGTCAGCAAATTATAAAGGTTTCAGTAAGCCAGTATAATACAGTACATCCCAGGAAAAAACAAAACATTGGAGGGATGGTCAAGGTGGGAAGGGTAGGAGGAGATATGGGGAAGGGAGCAGACTTAGAGTAGTTAGAGCTACTCAGATGCCTTTGTCAAGAAAGGAGCAGAGGAGGAGGATGAAAAACAGTAGTGAGGGTGTGTACAGCTGTTAACCACTCAGAGACTGTGGAAATGTCAGGAGAGCACCATCTATGGAGTAGGAGCTGTTTGGGCTCCACACCGACTGCTAGGAGTCACTGTAGAGTTGTGCCCTTGAGGGGTGAGGTTTCATCAGGTATGCTGAGAATGAAGAGAGCTGGTGAGAAAGGAAGAGAGATATTTAGGATGTGGAAAAATGAGGACAGTTGGTGAGAAGGGAAGAGAGATATTTAGGATGCGGGAAAATTCTAAATATATGTAGGACCAGAATTTGTTAATTTTATGGCAGCCTCACATAACATGGTATAGATGTGCACTAGAGGCACCACATCTCCAGCATTCATTTTCCATGAGAAGACCCAGGTACTTCAACTGACTCGGAGTACAACATCACTAATGTAGTATCCTACTTTGTATTAGCAGACTACGGCTATCGGTGCAGCTATTACATGGCAGTCGCCAACATCTGGAGGACCAGTCCTCATCTGAGAGCTGATGTTGCAATGCAGCCTGACATCTTTCCCTGGCTTTGGTCATAGGGTCTCGGAGGGCATCCTTAATAATTTTATTAATCATTTCCACTGTCCCCTTCCTCCTTTAGCACCAGATTGGTAGCAGTGATGGGAGGTACGTTGAAGAATCCAGCCTAAGGAGGACTGAGAAGGCTCTAGTTTTAGTTTTGCAGTGATCACACTACGGGTTTATAGGAAGTACCAGAAATCTGATGTTGCTAGTGAATAACTGTGATGTAAGTCTGTGAAGGAGTCTAAGTGATCCACCCTAGGGTCATTTGATCCAGGATGCAATGTATCCCCATCTTTCCCCATAAGGGCCAATTGAGTGTAGGGTTATCAATTTTAAATATCAAGTTTTGCCACAGTGGTGCCCACATGCTGGGTGTTGGGGTAGTTTTACCAGCCTGCCCTTCTTGGACCATGACTTAGTTGAGGCAAAAATTGTGTGCCATCATTTCAGGTGGGTTAGGAGATGGGCAAAGAGGAAGGCCATGGGCGAGGCACCACCCACGAGAGCTTGCTCTATGTTTATCCACAATGGTGTATCCTCAGGGAGAGAGCAGAACCACTGACATGTTTGTGTTTCCCTAAATGCCAGACAGTAGGTGTAAAGCTATGATAGGTTCCAACCTCCCCCATTGACCAGTGAGAGTGCAATTTGACTCTGCTATGGTATATGTGTGTGAGTGTGTGTGTGTGTGGTTCTCTTCCCACAGGAAACTACCAAATAACCTAACCATCTTGGTGAACCACTTGTGGGTGCGTCCATAGGTATGTGGGATAGGCAATAGAGACGTTTAGGCAAAGGGACCATTTTTATCGCGGGGCTTTTCCCTACCAGCAATAGGCTGAGGAGTTGCCATCTATCTGTGTCCTCTTTAAGCTTGTCCAGAAGGGGAGACAGGTTGCAGAGGCACTTGTAGGCTAAGTCAGCTGTGGCTGTGATGCCCAGATATGTGATTGGTTTCAGGGATCATTTTCCTGTTCCTGGCAATGTTTATTAAATGGTAAAACCTCTATTT
Organism: Neoceratodus forsteri; assembly: GCA_016271365.2. Lineage (NCBI taxonomy): Eukaryota > Metazoa > Chordata > Ceratodontiformes > Ceratodontidae > Neoceratodus > Neoceratodus forsteri. The sequence goes on along the minus strand of CM057454.1, from coordinate 490,344,530 downwards.
TATTAGCATTTATCTTTAAGCCTAAGATCTGCTCAAAAACATGTAAGAGGGAAAGGAGGGTGAGGCAAGCTGTGATGAGCATTAGAGAGTAGCACCGGGCAGTCATCTGCATACATGTTGATTCTGTACTCCTCAGCACCAACCTGTGAACCACCCAGTCCCCTGGAGTTACTAGAATCCTATCAGTATTAATGTTAGGAAGGTAGCAGGTAGCTGGTAGGGAGCTCATTAGGGGCTTCTTACAAAATGACAGCATTATTTACTTAGCTAGCCTGAGGGAAGAATGATTAGGTCATTCAGAACTCTCACAGCAGCATAAGCCACACTGTGTGGACAGGTGCTCTGGGGAGCTTAGAATGCTCAGTTAGTAGTCTGTAGTTGTCAGTTGTTCAGTGAGGATATGAGAGTGGCAGAAGGACTGCTAGTTGGACTCTGAGGTGAGGGCCCAGAATTTCTCACCCCAGTGGAGTGTCATTTCTAGCTTCCAGTGAAGTGGTAGAGACCAGTGCTACAGCAGGATTTCCTGATTTCTACTCCTAGTGAAGTGGAAGGAACTGTTTGTTCTCATTGGACTCAAGAGACAATCCCCTGAAGATTCTGTGTGTGTTTCAGCTGCTTTGAAAGGACTTTGAGAGACTGTTTGATCTGCTACCCAAGAGAATGCCTTTTCTTTTGTTGTTCCATGCCCAGTGGCTGGGACAACCAGTTGTGAGTACTGTTGTAGGAGACAAGATCTCCACATACTTAGGGGAATTGTAGTCTGGGGTGTGTGTGCCTATAGATAAGGCTGGATTGCACCTGTCAGTGCCCCTAGTTCACCCAAGTGAGTGAATGTTCTGTTAAACTGTTCACCCAAGTGAGTGCAGTTTGTTCTTTGGTCATCCCAGTGTGTGACAAAGTTAAAGTGTGGTACCTCTATCACTTCAGTGGGAAATGTGGTTTCAATGGTGTAACCCTGAAAAATGACAGAGACTGTCAGCTGGGGCCAAGGGTGGGAGGAATGCCATCTAAGTGTTTATGAGGCAGGACTTTGTGGTTCGTAAAGGGCACCAGTTATACCTGAGCAAGGGTCAAGCTGCAGGTTTAGGTGTGTGGCTGAGTTTCACTTAATTGCACCTACGTTCAAAGAAGAGTTTTGAGTGTGTGACTTAGATTCACTAAATGACACTCATGGGAGGAAAATGTTCGGGTGCGTGACCAGGTGTCCACTAAATGCACCATTTGGGAAACTAGGAAGATGTTCTTTTGTGTGTTCATGAACTGTACTGCATGCAAGGAAGGTTCATAAAATGTACCTATCCTGCCTAGACTGACCCTTGGGGTCCACTTCTGCTTTAAATTTCCATCTGTTGAATAAAGCCATACTGCACAAGCCCAGTTATTGTTCTGGACATTCCGATTATTGTTTCTGGTTGTTGGATTTACTGGGGCCCCCTCAGCAGGTTCAATCTAGCCTATGCCTAGCTGTCTCTACCCAGGACCTGGGTTGTGATTTTTACACAAGGTTCATGTTGTTTTGTTTCTGTACCCCCATCCGTCTCTTTGTCTAGAAAATGAGTCAGGTATACATCCTAATGCCAAGGGTGGTACCAAACGTTTTGTAAAGTAAAATGGTATGTCAGTATGTGGGTACCAGTGTTCCAGTTTTTAATGGGGGGGTGCCAACTAATTAAAAATTGGCCTGGGGGTTACGCCTGGATACCATGTATGCTGTGATGTGTGTGAATAGCAGTAGCAAGGGGTCTCAATGGCCAACACAAACAATAATGGGGATGGGGCAGCCATGATGGGCCCCACGATGCAGAGAAAATGGCTAAGGGTGAAGTTTGTAAGCACCCTTGTGGATGGCTGCATGTGCAGGATGCATATCAATCGACTAAAAGACTGGCTTGCCAAATCCTATGTGTGCCAACTCTTCATGTAGGTATGCTTACTCCACCAAATTGAATGCTTTTTCAAAATGAGTTGCTGCTACTGCAGCTAGGTAGGGATAGAGCTTGCCACTTGCATCAATGTATGGAGATGGTCAGAGCTTATTCTGCCTTTTACAAAGCCTATTTTGGATTTTTGTAGTAAGGTAGGTAGAATAGTTTCAAAGCAATGTGCCAAAGCTTTAGCCAAGACTTTAGCTCAACGTTAATGAGTGAGATTGGTCTATAGCTGGAAGAGGAGAAAGGGTCTTTCTTTTCTTTTGGCAGAGCTATTATGGTGGCTTCTTGAACTGTTGGGGAGAGACAGGATGCATCATGGGATGCCGCAAACATTATCTGGAGGTGGCAATATACAATGGTACTTATGTGCTGAGAAAGAGGGCAACCGGAAAGCCGTCAGTACCAGGGGCTTTATGTGGACTGAGTTATTTTAATGCTCATTCAACCTCACTGTGGGAGAATGGTGCCTCTAGGGCTTCCCTGTGTACCTCACTGAGTCTAGGGAGCGGCTGTGAAGAGAGAAAATCCTCAAAGGTCTGAGACCCTAATGCCCCTCTAGATGCATACATATTTTGATAAAACTGCAGCGTGATCATGTTGTGTTCTTGCTGATTGGATTTAGGGGAATCAGTGTTATCTTGCAGAGTAGCAGTGTGGTGCTCAGCCTGTTGCTTCTGTAATCGATACAAGAGGAGCTTGGTAGCTTTCTCACCACTATCCCAGTAGTGGTGCTTTGTACAAAGAATAGCAAGCTCTCCTTTTCTCATTGACAGGAAGCAGAGTTGCATCTGGAGCTTTGTGATTATTACCCTGTGTAACCACCACTACTACTACTACTGTCCTCACAACCACCCACAAGTGGTGCTACCTAATAGATGTAGGTTGGTGCCTGGGTTTGTGGTTAGAATTGGATTGGTAAATGGCGTGTTGCTTCCACCTATGGGGATCCTTATAGCAGCGTGCTGCCAGGGTGCTTTCCCACAGGAAATTAGTATAGCCCCCCTCCCTTGGTGACAGGTAGATTAGTAACACAATCCCCTCCCACTTATCACGCTAAACAGGCAAATATCATACTAACACAAAAATGGCAAATACTCCAACAGTAGCAGATAAATAACCAGATGGGTTTATTTTGGGTTTTGGAAAATAAGGTAGGGGACAAGGGAAACAAAGGGAATAAAAACATTAACCAACCAGGTATAAATAAACACTGTAACCAGCCACAGCACAGTATGATCTCTGTCCCACTTCCTTTCACCCAACTGGTGCACCAGTTAACCCAACAGTCCATGTGGAAGCTTCCAATAGTCTTAGTGTACACACAACAAGTAGTTGCAGGCCAATTATGAATGGACACTGGGTGTAGCACCTTTACAGCTGGGTGGAGCTGCAGCTGTTAAATACAAATTATACCAGTGGATGTAAATAGACAGATGATCCTGGCTGTAACTGTTGCTGTGGGCTTAGGTTAAGGTTGCGCAAGAAGCCCAGGTTCTAAACTAACTAGCTAGCTAGTTGACAGTTGGGTAAACCCAGTACTCACGACCTTTAGATGACCAGGAGGTGTAGGCACTGGGGACATCTCCCCTGTCTGGCAGTCGGGTAAAACTGTAGGTTGGTGTAGATAATGATGACAATGATCCTCTTCACCCCACAGAGGGACTTGTCTTCACCCACCTCAAAAGATGGGCCGGCAGTTGTCTTTACCCCACAGAAGGACTTGTTTTCACCCACCTCAAAAGATGGGCCACCATATAGGCAGTGGATCTTCATACCACAGAAGGACTTGTCTTCACCCAACTCAAAAGATGGGCCAGCAGTTAAGCAGTGGATCTTCACCCCCCAGAGGGCTTGTCTTCACTTACCTCAAAAGATGGGCCAGCAGTTAGGCAGTGGAACTTCACCCACCTCAAAAGATGGAACAGCAGTTAGGCTGTGGATCTTCATCTCACAGAGGGACTTGGTCTTCACCCACCTCAAATGATGGACCAGCAGTTAGGCAGTGGGTCTTCATCCCACAGAGGAACTTGTCTTCACCCACCTCAAAAGATGGGCCAGCAGTTAAGCAGTGGATCTTCACCCCACAGAGGGAGTTGTCTTCACCCACCTCAAAAGATGGAAACAAGCAGTTAGGCAGTGGATCTTCATCTCACAGAGGGACTTGTATTCACCCACCTCAAAAGATGGACCAGCAGGATCTTCACCCCACAGAGGGACTTGTCTTTAACCACCTCAAAGGATGGACCAGCAGGATCTTCACCCCACAGAGGGACTTGTCTTTAACCACCTCAAAAGATGGACCAGCAGTTAGACAGTGGATCTTCACCCCACAGAGGGACTTGTCTTCACTCACCTCAAAAGATGGGCTGGCAGTTAGGCAGTGGATCTTTACCCCACAGAGGGAGTTGTCTTCACCCACCTCAAAAGATGGACCAGCAGTTAGGCAGTGGATCTTCATCTCACAGAGGGGCTTGTCTTCACCCACCTCAAAAGATGGACCAGCAGTTTGGCAGTGGATCTTCATCCCACAGAGGAACTTGTCTTCACCCACCAAAATGATGCAGGGTCTGCACCAGAAGAGACATGAAGAAAGTCTAAAGGAGCTTAAGATGTATAGCCTTGAGGAAAGGAGGGAGAGGGGGGTCATGATAGAAACTTTCAAATACCACAAGGGAATCAACAAAGTCCAAGAGGGTAGCATCTTTCAGAAAAAGAGATGTGCAAGAACAAGGGGGCACAATTTGAAGATAGAGGGGGGACAGCTCAGAGATAATGTGAGGAAGTATTTCTTCACAGAAAGGGTTGTAGATGCATGGAACGGCCTTCCTGAGGAGGCCGTAGAAGTCAAAACAGTGGGGAATTCAACAATGCATGGGACAGACATAAGGCAATTCTAGTGGGGGGTAGGAGGAAGTAGGCTGTTGGTTAACTAGGATCTGCAGCTTATCCATTAGGTAGGGAACTGGGCAGACTAGGTGGGCCAAGCAGTCCTTATCTGCCATCAAATTCTATGTTTCTATGTTTCTACCGCAAAGGCAAGCAGGCAGGCAAGACCTCAGAGCACTGGTCCCCTTTCAAAATCACAGTCTTTTTTTGTCAGGCTCTGAGAAGCAGTGTCTGTTCACCTCCTCAGAACACCAAACAACTCTCACAGTAGTTTCTGATCTTTCTGTTGCTAGAATCTTGGCATTCCACTCAGGCTGAGGTAAATCCCCTCGTTTCTGGGATTTGACGGTCTGTTCAGCTACAAACACCAAAGTTTTAGGCTGTGACAGCACAGGGAGCTGTCAAAAACAGTTGTTTTCTTTTCAGAAAACACTTCAGAGTCTCCCAGGGTTAACTGCCAAACCCTAGAATGTTGTTTGAAAATCTCAATGTCCCATTGGCTGGAATAGAGGCTCTAGCTCCACCCCAATTGGACTACTGCAGCTACCAGTCAGGTCCTTGCTGTTCTTCAGGTAGACCACTTTCATCAGCACTTTCAGATTTTTCAGTCCTATTCAACTTTATTAAATGTCTTTGGAATTAAAATGACTTGGCAGATTCTAGCTGCAGGGTCAGGACCCTCCTGGTCCCATCTGGTAGTTGCTAGGGCCAGGGGGCATGTTGGGGGGCTGGAGCTCTGTTGGAAGCTCCATTTTGCTGGCTCCCTAGCAGGAGCAAATTTCTGAAAAACAACTCTGGCACTGCAAAGGGTCATCATGGGACTTGTAGTCCCAGTGCTATTTTGTCCCCTTCACTCACCGATCTGTTGGAGTCTTGGATTGGGTCGGGGAGCCTTTCCTTTCATTTATTTAAGTCCCCCCATCCCCCTGCTTGTGTCCGATGGGTCTAGGGAGGTGAACTTGAAAGCAGCGCTTCTGTCGCATTCTCAGAGGTGCCAGGAGGCACTGGAAACAAATGCAGCCTTCCCTTTTGCTCCCTGCCCTACTGTGCAGCAGTCCGAGGGGGCAGGGAAGCACAACATGTATGCAGCTCATGGACCCTAACATTGGGTGCATGAAGATGCCGAAAAATGTTCATTCTGCTCCATGGCCCTAGAATCAGTTCAGGAGAGGGCCAGGGCAGCGAAGCTGTGAGCGACTCGCTGGCAGCAAGATGCAGGAGACACTGGAAGCAGCGGGATGACTAAGGGGCCCAGGTAAGCTCCCAACATTGGGAGGGGGATTACACCTGTAATTGGGTTGGGTTCACCTTGTGGAGGATTCTAGCTGCTTAGCTTTGGCTTCTGTAGTTCTGCGGTGGTGTGCTGTATAGCCCATAATCTTGGCCCTAAGGGTGGCCTTGAAGGCTTCCACAGGATAGCTGAGGAGACTTCCAAGTTATCGTTTGTATCAAAACATGCTTGGGCTTGCTCTTTCATCCATTTTAGGAAGCCTGCATCCTTCAGTAATAATGGGTCTAGTCTCCAGGATGTAAACTTCGGTAAATCTGGACCCCATGTACAGAAAAGCATTACTGGTGCATGATCCAAGCTGTATAAGTTGGCAATGTTCAAGCTTAGAGTGGAGTGAATTATTCTGGGTGAAGCAAGCCAGAAATCCAGTCTGCTGGCCAACTCTATAAGAAGAAGAGACATAGGAGAAATTTTTAACTGTAGGATGGGTTAGACTTCATACATCCATGAGGGCAAATTCTGTCATGAGATTTTCAGCTTGGTGATGGAATGTGGGTGTGGGACAGTGCACCCATTAGAGCGGTCTAGGCATCATTTCAAGACTAAGCTGAAATGCCCCCTAAGAAGAACTGCTGCCTCCTCTTCTACTCTCAATTTGGAGAGGGCTTGCCAGATGTCTTCAAAAAAAAAAAAAAGGATGTGAGTCAGAGTTAAGAGTGTAGATATTGCCTAAAATAAGGGGTCCCTCAGGAGCTGATAGTTTAATTAATATCCATCTGCCATCAGAGTCTGTTAGCTGTTTAACCAGTTTCCATTTAACAGTAAGCCCCCCAAATGGGCTTACCTGAAAGGGCTACAGCCCTCTGCTCCTCAGCTGCTAGTGACGGGTTCCTGTGGGGCTTAAACTGGACAGTGCCCTGTCTGTCTTCGCGGCTGTGGATGCTGTAAGTTTTGGGACTCCAACCCATGTATACAGTGGAGCCGAGGTCCAATTGCTCTTCCTGCACCTCTGGGCACCTTGGGGGTCATATTCAGTCTCAGGAGCTGCCTACATGCCCCGGGCTGAAAATATAAGCAAACATGGTGGCCAGCACATTACTGGGCATGTGCAGCTGCCAAAAGGTAAATTTCAAAGGTGCCATGGCTCCAACTGTGGGTTTGGCCAAGTGGCCATGTTGTAATTATATCCTCAGCCCAAGGGTAGATAACAGAGCTGGGGATCATTATCGGAAAGCTTCCAGTTTAGGTGGAAACTGGTTTCAGCCCTATCAAGGGCCTATGTATTTCAATGTAAGGATTAAATTGTTCTGGGGTTAGTGTACACAAATATTGCAGCCCCCACTAAAAGACTACAGAACAGGGGCTGCTGGGTAAAGGCTGAAGGGCACTGGAAAGCCCGGGACTGTTGCAGCCAATCATTGGATGGATGGAGAAAAGACTATAAATAGAACTGACAGCCCACCAAAAGAAAGAGCAGCCATAGGGGAGTGTAGAGCAGTCTGAGTGGGCTCCTTAGCCCCATAACTGCACTCAGGTCCCACAGCCTAAATTATTAGACTCCACTGGAAAAGACAGCAGAGAGTGAGCTCAGAATTTGCAGCAGGAACAAGAGCAAGGTTATGGAAGTGGCTGCAGATGACTCGGTGCCAGACTTTTCAGCCAGAGATAGAGAGAGCGAGAGAGAGAGAGAGAGAATGGAAAGCTGCAGAGGGAGCTGAGAGGCTGGGTTTGTGCTGTTTGAATTTTTCTAGTTTGGTAACCTTTGCATCAGAGACTGAGAGTTCCCTCCTCGGAGGAGTATTTTTGTGAGTGCATCTTCCAGCAAGGAGAGAGTCTGAGAGTGCTGTTGACCAGTGACTGAGAAAGGGCCAACCTTTTTGTGACAGAGTAAAGAATTGCAGAGAGCCGAGTCAAGAGACTGTGTGAAAGCCCAGCTGTAACCTCTTTGTCCTGGGTGTGTATCAAAGGGGTCTAAGAAACCAAGAGTCATTAACTACTCCCCTAGACTGAGGACTTAGGAGAGGACCTGCGTCCAAAGATGTCAAGAGGCCTGCCTGGTGAAAACTGTCTACAAAGGCCTCCCGGCAAAGTTGGAAATGCCAGGCAGGTGAAGATCCACTGGTGCTCTTCCTAAGTGCTCCTGAATTGTTGCTGCATCATCCAGAGACCTCCACAGTACCGTGCAACTGTTAGCATGACTGTCTTTCTGCCAGCTGCAACACTCCTGTGAGGACTGCAAAACTGCGTAACCCAAGCTGCGGCATTGGGGAGTTTAAGTAGCTAGCTAGTTAGAGTGCAGGGGCAATCCCAAAAGAACTGTGTGAAATTAAAAAAGTTGGACAAAGTTAAGAGTCATGTGTTGCAAGTGTTTAAAAGTTATTTGGGCCCCACTGGGAGATCTCAGGCCTGCATCACCAGCTGGTGAGGTACCCATCATGACAGGGACATTCTAGGGTGCACCCTAAGGTGGGAGGCAAGGGTATTGTGTGGGGTTTATAAGGCAGTTAAAAAAGGTTATGCTGTTGCTATTTCCCTTCTCCCCTTTTCCCCAATAATTCTTCTTATTGTTTGCATTAATTCTTGTGGCTGTAACTGTGTGGGCTCCAGTTACTGTGTGTGGGAGAACTGCTACTGTATGGGTGAGTGCAAATATTGTTTCCTGGGGGGGGGGTGGTGGTAACCTGCACGTTGTTCACAGGTATTCCCTGACACTGCCCCAGGTGTAGGCACCATGCCAACTTACTGTCTGGTTACAGAACCCAGGCGGGGGCCCTTGAGAGTGTGTACCAGGTGGATCCGAGTGCCCCAGAGTAGCCAAGGTGAGTCAAAGGGCTGTTACATAAGGATTTTGCCTGATAGAATAGAGACACCATGTTTTGATGAGTGGGCACAACTATGGGCTTCCCATACCATCCATTCTCTTTTTAATTTAGGGAGTTTGACTTTGACGAATTTAGTTTCCTGCAAGATGGCCACTTGTGTTTTCAGGAGCTTGAGATGAAGAAGAATCAGCATTTATATAGCACATTTGATACACTGTGTATCCTGAAGTGCTTTACAAGCAATGCTAGACTGGTAGTGAAGTGACTGAATGTGTAGTGGTGGCCATATTACACATCACCATCCACACACAGCCTGGACATTTGCATGATCTGGGTTATGGGAAGGGGAATGTTGGCCAGGACACCGGGAATGTCCCCTACTTTTTGTGAAGAGTGCCCTGGGTTCTTTTACCTCCACCTGGATATCCACCAGGACAACACCAGGATGGGTAGAAGGGCCCTTGGTTTAACATCTCATCCGAAATATGGTACACCCCAGCGGTACAGCAACCCCCTAATACTGCACTCAGATGCCAGCATTTTAGGTATGAGTCCAGTCCCGGTGTGGGACGAGAAACCACGACCTTCTGGTCCAGAGGCGGATGTGCTACCAACTGAGCAACACTGGCACCCTATATCCCAGTACCTTCTTTCTTTTTACAGGGGAATTGATGCCCCTCACATTCCAAGTGACACACATAATAGTAGTCATTTAAATTATTTTGGGGCAAGGGGTCTGTGATGTCTGGGATGTAGGAACCTGTGAGAGGGTGGGGTCATGAGTGGAGCCTTCTTGGCACTCAAACTGGGCCTGACATGAACATAAGAAATATTGGCATCCCTTATTTCCTATGGATGGGACCAGCTAACATAGTAGGTGCTGTAACCCAGATCACAACAATATAACCTCTCACACATAAGTACACCTCTGACTGCGAGTTGAGTAGCCTGCAGTAAAACCATACTGTAGCTAGAGAGTAAAACAGGATAAACAATCAAACAAAGAACTCAAACTTGAGAGAAGGTGTTTTCTTCCAATAGTAGATCCAGGCCAACCAGTACAACACAGTTAAGATATGGCAAAACAGAGAAAAAAGACCTAGGTGAAGGGGTAAAGTCAATTAGACAAGTCTTTGCGGACCAGTTGAGGAGCAACAACCAATGTCCAAACTCTGTTAATTTGGGAAAGTTCATAATGATGAGCGTATGTCAGTTGTAGGAACCCAGGCCCTTTAGCTTTGTAACATCTGGCAAGGCAGGGGCAGTAGCCCTCTCCAGTACGACGACGGAGAGGGGCTACAGATGGCATTTAATGAGCCGAATAGGACAAGCTGCAAGATTTGCAATCAAGAGGAAGAAAGTGCAAACTGCAGCCTCTGTGCCCCCTGGTTTCAAGAATCGGAGCCTGGTTCTGTCTATGTTGCCACCAACCCCCAGGACTTCAGCAAACTGTGCCATCCTAGGACTGATTCTGAAGAACCGTGAGTAACTCGCAGGCATTGCCCTGTGCCTTTGGGATTGTATATAGTTTAATTATGCCCCCTAGGGCTGGAGAAAAAGCAAAGGGAAAATGTAAAAAGTTAATTTAATTTAGAAAAACGTGCCAACATCGGCTACCAGTTGCTACTCAGGCCTGCAACTTAAAGTTTGGGTACCCAGTGACAATACTGTGGGTTTAGATTGGACTGGGACCTGTGGGTCTGGGTTTGGGTTACATCTGCAGCAGTTAGCTAGCAAAATAGATCTGGTGGCTTCAATGAGTGCAGTATGGGATTGAATCAAAGGAAAATGTGAATACTGGGAAAGGTAGGTATTAACAATGCTAATCACAAAAAGTTGTGCTTGAACTCTGTTCCACTGACCCCATCCTAAACCTCCCCCCGTAAATAAACTGAGATATTATTGTTTTGCAGCAGAAATAAATCCAGGGCCTAATTTTAGTGAGCATACTATCTGAAATGGGAAATATAAATGGTGTAACAGAATGTGGGGAGGTTTGAATCCTGGTAAGTCCATATTGGGGTAACTGTCAGGGAGGTGGGTTGATATGACATCCCAGGGGGTGGTACTGCAAGCAATTAGACTCACTAAATATGCACTCTGGGTGGAGGCACTGCCATTTTATTTTTTTATCTTTGGGAAAGGACCTCCATAGGTCAGCTATGGGAACCCAAGCCCCTTAACCATGGTCAGGCCTGCACGGCAGTGGTTGTGACTCTCTCTAGAACAGCGCCGGAGAGGGACTACATTATGGCAGAAGGAAAAAAGCTGGGTGTACTCTATGGCATATAGCCAGTGGTTGTGAGCACTTAGTATTCATGTCATTACAAGAGCTTTCCTGTCTATTGCTTATATCGCCTTCATGTTGCTCCTGTGGGTACCTTGGGGATTCAAGGGGTCCCACAGGTATAGGGCAGTAGAGCGATAACTTAGAGACTAACTGCAGTTGTGATTACAAGTGCTCCCTATAGCTTTGGATTAGTAACCCCTAGTTGCTGGGTATGTTGACCTCAAGGCTCATAGTCTCACTACCTTAGGATAATGTCACTGACTGGCTAAGCCATTCCAATGGATAAGATGCTGGGGGGGACATGGTCAGTGCTGGTATATGGGTGAAAGTTATTGGGTACACCCCATATAAGCAAGCGGTAAATGGAATATACACAACCCTCTGCCAACCCACTTGGTCACTGGCCACTGGTCAATGGAATCAGGTGATTCCTCAGCCCGATATGGGAGAGGATGTGTAGTGGGGGTACATCACCAAAACATCTTCTCCTACAGGATGTTTAACTGTGCCCCTGAGGACTGACAGTGGATAGCGGAGCTATTGAATCTCAGTATTACATTTAAGAAGCATTAGAGCCCAATGGTGCATCAACTGTTTATAAAACACTCTTCAACAAGAGAGGTAAGCGAGTATGTCTGCACTTATATTACTTTTTGCACCTCAGATGCTCTACCTAGCTCAGCTTGTTCATTTGCCACTACTACAAAAGTTTAACTTGTATTTTTTGATTTGTGTGACTGACACTATTTCTGCCTCTCCCAGGATGCAGCTGGAAATGAGGTATTTCACCTCAGTATGTCATTTCAGGTAAATCTTTTTGACATACATTCATAAATAAATGAATAGGCTTCCAGTGATTTGTCAAAAACAGAGCTAAACCTTGGCTACCCTGGATCCTGTTGTAGAATTCCCATAGAGATGTTGAGGAAACTATTCCAACTCAGGAAAAAATCAAGAAGGAAAAACACTCGGTCGTCTTCTGCGAGCAGTTCTTTGATTCAATGATGCTCATAGTCATTCTTTCTTGAAGTTAATTACCAGTGTTTTGAGACATGCATCTCTTCTTCAGGGATAGATATAACTAAGGTATTCCAGTGATTTGTCCCAGCTTTGTTTGGTGCATGGGGAAGGGCTAAAAATTATGTGTGTGTGTACTGTACTGTATTGTTAAACCTACCCACCCTGGCATAGTTTCAAGCGTACAAAGTCTCCATATTGTGCGCTAGTGGTGCAGGTGCTTTACCATGTTAAAAAATAAAAATAGAAAAATAGAATCTCTTTGCAGATAAGGACCATATGGCCCATCTAGTCTGCCCATTTCCCTACTCACTGCTGCAGCCCCAGATCCTATTTGATCTGCGGTTCTCCTGCTGTGCACATCTCAAGCTTACCCTTATGTCTATCCCATGCACTCTTGAACCCCTGTATTGTTTTCTCTCCCACCACTTCTACTGAAAGGTTGTTCCATGGCTCCATCACCCTTTCAGTAAAAGAGTACTTCCAAACATTACCCCTGAGCCTTCCACCCTTCAGTCTCATATCATGTCCCATGTTCTTCTCCCAGAGTCTGCACACAAGTAAATAGATACTCATCAGTGCCTGGAAGGGTGCTGCTTGTCACCTGTCTGCCAATGTGGAGGTCATCTAACTCAAATAAAGCTACAGCAAGGCCCTTTGTGACTGGAACTAATGGGATTGGGCTGCTGTACCCAAAATCAGAGCTCCTTAGTGCTGCATAAAAGGAATGCGATCAACATGCACTTTTTTCCAGGGGCTGATGCAGGCCAAGATGTCATCTTTGAGGGGAGGTTGCAAGACCTATATGAGATATCGGGACTGCCACCCAAAAATGGCTTTTTCACCTCCATATCTCTCTTTGCCGTTTTTTTTCATAATCTTCCTGATGACAGATTTTCACAGCATTAGCATGTCTTGCTAGCACGAGACTTGAGCAGCAGGGACTCCAGCATCTGGACTGGCAAACCACCAGATATGCTGGTGCCGGAAATGTTTACAGAAGACTACGATTAATCTAGCTCTAGAGGATGACTAGGGTGGCAGGAGATGGGAGGGAGCTAGATGTCATTGTCTTCCTGGGGACAAATTACCTGGCATGAAATAGAGAAGGAGTAGTGCAGAGTAATTTTAGGGAGCTTGGGAGGGGCCTTAAAGGTAGTATGCATGGTGGCATTAGCTGAGGCGTTACCTGTGTATGGCTGGGGAGAGGAAAGGGCACTCTGCACTAGGGCTTTCAACAATTGGTTGAAGGCATGGTGCATGGAAGAGAGTGTCAGCTACATTGGGGACTGGATGCCAGCCTAGGAGGATATGGGCCACAGTAAGGGAGATGGTCTGTATCCTTTCAGGAGGGGGACCACAGTCCTTAGTGGGAGGTTTAAATGTTACATGGATGAGCATTTAAACTGGCGGGGGTGGGGGGGATGCTGTAATAACAAGGGATGCAAAAATTGCACCCCCCTACACATGATGGAGCAACGAGAAGAGATGGCCCAAAGGGAGGAAGCTCCCCCAGGGCAGGAGCACAAGAAGAAAGGAGTGGATACAAGGCAGAGGACAAGAGGGTTATGAATCAAGAATGCTGGAAGAAAGGAGTAAAAGAGACAGAATATGGAGAGGATAACAAGGGAAGAGAAGGGTCAGGGGAGTTTCAGGGAGTAGATTTCTTTGATGAGTTTTAGAACATCACTACTGTCCTTGATATAACTCTCCATCAAGCTAACAAAGGGTTGAGCATAAAGGTTTACAAAACTGGATAATCTTTCTAAGACAGAGTTGTTCCCAGATACTATGGGATGAGCAGGAGAGTTGACAGGCTCTTTATGTATTTTTGGCAGCCCGTAAAATACTGGGATTTTAGGATGTTTAGCTAAAAGCAATTATTTCTCCCATTCTTGTAGATGGCTTAGTTCCAATTCCATATTCAGTATTTCTAAAATACTATTTCTGATTCTCTGAGTAGGCTCCCCTAGCAGCTGTTCATAATTATCTCTAATATCCAAAATATTTCTACACATTTTCACATAATGTTCCCTATCCATAATAACTATGCCACCACCCTTGTCTGCTGGTTTGATAACAATAGAAACATAATTTTCTAGCTGTGTTGGAGCAATGTTCTCAGCTCTAGAAAGATTAAATTGTGGGGGTTGTGGGCTAGCTTTTGAGAACAGTTGATCTACCTCATACATCACCTGTTTCACAAAAGCTTCCATATTATGATTTCTCCCAGCCGGGGGATTATGTGTAGATGTGTGAAGTAAGGCCTATCTAACCTCCCTCACTCTTGGATCCTGTGGTGGATTGGCAAAGAATTGTTCTTTGAGTCTTAATGTTCTGAAAAAAACGCTGTAGGTCTGCTGTTAATTGAAAAGTGTTCTGAGCCTTAAAAGGTGAAAATGATAGTCAATTGCTCAGGACTGCCATTTCCTCAGCCCTTAGTGTTCTCTAACTCAAGTTAAAAATGACTACACTCTCCTCCCCCTTCTCTCACTCTGTATCCTCCTCCTCCTCCTCTCCCTCCTGTTCCGGGAGGTGGATAAGTTTCTAACTCTTGCTCTTCTACTGGCCCCTGTGCCCTTGTGTGATAATGTGATCTGTCTTCTAGACCTTGATCTGTACCCGATTCGTCCCCTTGGGATTCCCTGGGTAACAAAAAATGTCCGTGTTTCTCTCCTGTATTGTGACCTGTCACTTCATCTCATATAGCTATCTAAGCTCTCAGACTGATTTTCTTCACCTCTGTTTCTGTACAGTGTCTTAATTGTCCAATTATAGACTCAATTAAATCTATAAATATTAGTATATCTCTTAAATATTTTAATCTTGGTTCTTTTGAGCTCATCCTCAAACTGCTCTAATCTTTTTTTTAATGTCATCCAAAGTCCATTTGAATTGGTCCTCTTCTGGTTTTAACTTCAACAAATCTTGCACTTTTTTAATTTCTTCAGCAATACTGCTCCTTCCTTCTGAAACGATCTTGATTAGTGTGTACATAAAATCAATGGAGTATCTCTTCCTGATGCCCTCGAATCTGGTCATCTAAAATTTTCGAGTCCACACTCAAATTAGGGTCTATGAGTGTTCTTAAATCCCTAGGTATTCGCTTACAGTGTAAATACTCCCCTAATGCGATCCCATACCATTCTAGCTTGGCATCTTTCTTTTTAGGTTGTTTTAGCTTAGTTTATAAGTCTTTTTCACTGGATCCAAGATTTTTCTGGACCACTATAGCTGTGAATAATTTTTGCTGTTTAGCGTCACTATATCCAAAAGCGGATTGTCTAATTCCAAAATTTCCCCCAGTCTCTGCAAAACTTTCCATAATACCGGCAACAATGAACCTTACCTTTACCACAAAGTTTATATACTGTAGGATCTTTAAAATACTCAATGTAAGGATGCAAAACAGAATTGCATAAGTTAATAAATCTCTTAGTGTCCCTTCTCCAGAAACATAAGTCCCGGATAGCACAAAATTCGCCTTAAACAGTGCTTAAAATTGGCCTTTAAAAGTCCTTTAAAACAGAAATAACATCCAATCTATAGTATATCACATTACCTTCTTCAACTTAGAAGTCACAGTGCTGAGTCTATACCTTTCCTTATGGGTAATGGTAGAAAATATTATCCTGGGGCAGGTAAGAGAAAAACTTCAAATGACATAGAGAAAGCCAGCCACAGAAAAAGGTTCTTCATCAAAATTCTGTCTTTATTAAATCAATTTTCCAGCATCAGATTCTCATGAAAACCCAGCGTTTCACCCTACAGGATTTCCTCAGGGGGAGGATCTATGCATAAACATATGAAAAATTATCAAAACACATTTTTTTTTCTGAAATTACTATGTCTCCTCCTCCTCTCATGCCGTCTCCACTCCTTCTGGAGACACATATAGTGGTCTCCCCACTTTTCAGCCTGCCTGATTCTACCCCAGTGAGTCCCCAGTCAAGCTGTGGCTGTACCCCCTAGGCAGGTATGGGGTGGGACTTCTGCGCCCTGACAATCTTGCAATGTCGGACTCACCAGGACATCAGGCAGGCACGAGCAATCAGGGTCTCCGCTGTGGTCTCCATCATTTAGGAGACCGGACACTGGTTTTCCGGTGTTCTAGGGAAGTGGCGTGCACCGGACATCATGGCATCACCACCGACATCACCACTTCCCAACCCCTTGAGTCAGCTACAATGCTTTCTGTGCCTCCAGCTTCCACTAGAGGCCAGACAAGCACCGAGCAAGGCCCCCCTCGCTCCTGGGAGAAGAGAGCTGTCCATCGGATGCTCGATCCTCTCCTGTCCCTGCCAACCCCCAATGGCCTGGGCTCATTCCTGAACCCAGGTTGCCAGGATAGCGCAAGGTGTGGCATCCAGCGCTTCAACCCTCAGCACCACTGGGCCGGCTCAAAACACATTTTTATACCACAACCGATGTTACAAAAATATCACCGTTTCTATTTTAATCTGAGACATTCATATTCAAAGTCTGTGGTTCCCTACAATTTTATACATCCTTATCTAATGCTGAGTATAAGGGAGAAATCACCACAACCCCCAGAAAGCTGCACTACAGCTCTGAAACATCTCTCATATTTCATATTCTTATAAGTGCTGAATATCCATATGTATATTTTCATGTTCCCTTCTGTTTATTACACAGGTAACTATTTCCATCTTTACTTAATTAATTATGTATGTAATCACAACATTTGCTGTTAAAACAACTTTGAGACTATGAGGCTATAACAGTCATTTCAAAAATTAATATATATAGATTGATTGCCCCCACCCTCCCCACTTCCCGTGTATTTGGAACTACTTATGTATACTTTGGGATTAAGAGACTCCACATATCATCAGTCCTGTGACCTTCCATGGGTGGCTGTGGGATACCATACTGGCCACACTGGAATGGTCTAGGGGGAGTGGAAAGCTGCAGGCTAAATAGCTGGCTAGAAAGAATCAAAGCAGGATTTACAGAATTGTAAAATGGACATAAAATTTGTAATTAGTAAACATGGTGAGTGCCTGTTAATATTATCAGATAGGCCAGCAACACCTTTATATGTAGGATTTGTGCTGTACACACTCCTGGTGTACGTTTGTGAATATAAATAATGCATTCAGTGCTACTTGGCCATTTAGAAGCACAGAGGATTAGTGGATAAAGCACACAAATTCAGCATAACTCTAAGTATAAATACTAACTAACCTGGCAGTATGAACTGACATTAGGCATATATAAATTGGATGAAAGATATTATGGAGGAATATATATGATTTGTGCTCCGTGCATATGAAAATGAATGATCGGTTTACATACGGGTGTTGTGACCTGTATATGGGGGTCAGTAGCATTGGGAAGCACTTTGAAAAAGAAAATAACAAGAACTCTAGCTGAAAGCATCTTGCTACATCTACAGTGAATATGGTAACACTATGCAAACAGAGATGTGGAGAGCTGAACGGATGCAGAGATTATACCTTTGCAGATCAGGAGTTATCTGTGATATGTCATTATATTAAGTTGATTTTTTGTACAAATTCAATTCGTTGGGGCACCAGTTATAGTATATAGAACTAGCTCATGAATACATTAAACCTCAAAAAATGGCAAAAATGAAGTGCTTTAGCACTGCAGGCTGTAGTTGCTTAGCAACTTGGAACTCCAGGAGCCAGCCAGACCCAGAAGCAATGACATCATGGCACGTCAGCTCTTGGAGGATGGTGGTTGGGTGGAGTTAATTCTGCTCCCCTGGACTGGAGGATTAATAGGCAGCCTAAACGAGTGTACAGTACAGTTTGCTCCGGCTGCTGCTGTGAAAATGTCTTGAATATTTTGGTGAGTTTTACTTCCCCCGAGAATTGCATCAAAAGCCTTTAAACCTAGAGGTATCAATGCACTGTATCTTATGCTGGCTTTTATTTTATATTGTGTCCGTAGGACATGACAAGAGTCTACATAATATGAGAAAAAAAACAAGCCTACAATTTGAAGGTAGGGAGTCTTAGGGCACCTGTGTTGTGTGATATGAATAACAGGTGGAAGGTATCTGTTTTAAACAAGAATTGATAAAGATTTTTGTTATTGACCCAGTTCAAAGGTGTGTACAGTTTGTTGAATTTATAAAGAAGGCACATACATGGTAGTTCCAATTGTTTTAACCAGGTGAGATACACTAAGCTGAAAGCTTGTTTACAGGTGCAACCTGGGAGCACAGGGAAGTTAAGTGACTGGCTCAGGGTCACACAGTATGCAAGTGGGGGCTGTGGGATTCAAACCTGGGTCTCCAGATTTGCAGCTCAGAGCCTTAAACCACTCCACTATGCTGCCTCCCTGCTAGTTACTTTGCTCAATTTAAGATGATAAAACAAAATTATGCAAATAGCATTAGGAATGGTTCAGAAGTGAACTTTCACTTGAAAATTTTTCTTTGAAATTGCGGAGTGTACATAGAAACTATGGAATGTTTTTGGAACTAACTACATTGTATCAGGAGAAGCCTAGATGTAATTTAAGTAGTCTGACTACTGTGTTTTTTATGCAGCATAGTATACATGGATCTGTATAGCCAGCCTGGGAGTGGGTCCCAAGATGACAGCCTGGGTAAAGAATTGGCTGGAGAATAGGACACAGAGAGTAATAGTAAATGGAGTCCACTCTGAAGAAAGGGGGGTTACTAGTGGGGTACCGCAGGGTTCAGTATTAAGACCGGTCCTCTTCAATGTCTTTATAAGCGACATTGCAGAGGAACTGGAAGGAAAAGTATGTCTCTTTGCAGATGACACAAAGATCTGCAACAGAGTTGATGCACAAGGTGGGATGGAAAGGATGAGAAGGGACTTGGCAGGTTAGAGGAATGGTCAAATGTATGGCAACTTAGATTCAATGCTAAGAAGTGCAAGGTAATGCACCTGGGAAACAAAACCCAGGGAAGAGTACACAATGGGGGTGAGATACTAACAACAACAAAATGGAAAGGGACCTGGGGTAGTTATATCAGATGACCTAAAGATGGGCAAGCAATGTGAGAGGGCAGCAAGGATGGTTGGGGGATACTGGGATGCACAGGGAGAGGCATCACCAGTAGAAAACAGGAAGTTATTATCCCTCTGTACAGACAGCTGGTCAGACCCCATCTGGAGTATTGCATGCAGTTCTGGAGACTCAATCTCCGCAAAGACATAGACAGGATGGAAGCTGTCCAGAGGAGGGCAACTAAAATGGTGCAGGGTCTGCACCGGAAGACATATGAAGAGAGACTAAAGGAGCTTAATATGTATAACCTCGAGGAAAGGAGGGAGAGGGGTAACATGATAGAAACTTTCAAGTACCTCAAGGGAATCAACAAAGTCCAAGAGGGTAGCATCTTTCAAAAAAAGAGGTGTGCACAATTTGAAGATGGGGGGGTGGCTCAGAGGTAATTTACGAAGTATTTTTCATAGAGAGGGTTGTGGATGCATGGAATGGCCTTCCAGAGGAGGTTGTGGAGTCAAAAACAGTGGTGGAATTCAAGCATGCATGGGACAGTCATAAGGCCATTCTAGGGGGTGGGGGTAGGAAGAAGTAGGCTGCTGGTTAACTAGGATCTGCAGCTTATCCAGTAGATAGGGAAATGAGCAGACTGGGTGGGCCAAGCGGTCCTTATCTGCCATCAAATTCTATGTTTCTATGTTTCTGTATATATTATGTTTTTAATAACTGATACAGCCTCATAGTCTCAAAGTTGTTTTAATAGCAAATATTGAGATTACATACATAATTAATGAAGTAAAGATAGAAATAATTACCTGTGTAATAAATAGAGGGAAACATAAAAATATACATATGGATATTCAGCACTTCTAAGAATACTGAATATGAGAGATGTTTCAGAGCTGTGGTGTGGCTCTCTGGGGGTTGTGGTGCTTTCTCCTTTATATACTCAGCACTAGATAAGGATGCGTGAAATTGTAGGGAACCATAGACTTTGAATATGAATGTCCCAGATGCGGCAATGATTTAAATAGAAACAGTGATATTTTTGTAAAATCAGTTGTGGTATAAAAATGTGTTTTGATAATTTTTCATACGTTTACGTATAGATCCTCCTTCCTGAGGAAGCCCTGTAGGGCAAAATGTTGGGTTTTCATGATGCTCTGATGCTGGAATATTGATTTAATAAAGACATAGAATTTTGATGAAGAACCTTTTTGCGCGGCTGGCTTTCTCTACACGTCATTTTAAGTTTTTCACTCACCAGGCTCAGGATAACATTTCCTACCATTCCTTCTAACGAAAGGTACTCACCCAGCACTGTAACTTGTTAGAGACCTACAGGTACCTCACGGGGATGAACAGGGTGCAGGAGGGGAGTCTCTTTCCAAGGAGCAAGAGCACCAGGGCCAGAGGGTATGCAATGAAGCTGGAGAGGCGGGAAGTTAAGGAGGGATGTAAGGAAGTACTGCTTCACTGAAAGAGAGGTAGATACCTGGGTTCAAGCATGTGTGGGATAAACATAAAGGAATATTAGTGATAGGCAGAGATGAGGGAGGGTCACCGGAGACCAGCTAGGGTCTATGGAGGCAGACTAGGCAGGGACCATCTGGGCAGACTGGGTGGGTTAAGTGGTCCTTTTCTGAAAATGTAATGTTTCTACAGTATGTAGTTTGTCCATTCGCTACCTATCTACAAACTACTTGCTAGAGCTCCTGTGCAATGTTGTTTCACTAGGCCTTTATGTAAGTCCCATGTTCTCTTGCAGCCTGTCACTGTTTTGGCCTCCACCCCACTCCTGAGAAGCCTGTTCCAGCTGTCCGCCACTCTTTTGGTGGAGAAATAATTCCTCATGTCCCTCCTGAAACTGCCTCCCATCAGTTTATATTCATGCCCATTGGTAATTGAGTGCACACACAGGCTCCACATTCACACAGGCATCCACATAACACACACACACACACACACACTGATCTGTTCCTATGAATATGATTATGTCACTAGTGGGGCCAAGAGGAACAGAGCTAGCACCAAAAAAAGGGGCACAAAGGGACATCAACTCTTTCAGGGGACTCAAAGGGGCACTGTCAGCACTACAATGTGGGCAGTGTCAACACTTTTTTTTTTTTTTGCAAATAATATTTTTAATTCAGGCAAGTGCATAATAAACTTTACAGATCACAGTAGCATCAGGGTATCTAGGCAAATAAAGTGATACAAATACATTAGCTTATTGGACAATTTATAAAAAAAGAGGTAAGTAGAAAGGACTGAAGTTCTGAAGCATATAATAGCTAGATGCAATACATTACCTCATGACCTTAATGAGGATTATACAATAGTGTTATTGGGCAGTGCCAACACTGTTAGAGGGGAACTCAAAGGAGCAGTGTCAGCGCTGTCAGAGGAGGATTGGAGGGTAGTGCATTGCTGTCAGCTGACCCAGAAAGCAGTGCCAGTGCTGTTAGGAGTAAATAAGTCTGCACCCGTGCTGTTGGGGACACAGGACTGTGCCAGTTCTGCCAGGGGAAGTCCAGAGAGCAGTGCTAATGCTGTCAGAATACCTCAGTGGTGCAGTGCCAACAGTGTCAGGGGGACACAGAGGTGCACTGCCAGTGCTATCAGTGGGACACATAGGGGCAGTGCCAATACTGTCAGGGGCCCCAGAGGGGCAGCACCAGTGCTGTCACAATGCCCCAGAGGTGCAGTGCAAATTGTGTCAAAGGGACACAGAGATGCAGTGCCAATGTAGTCAGTAGGGACTCACAAATTGCAGTGCCAATGCCGTCAGGTGCCCCTGAGGGGCAGTGTCAATGCTGTCAGGGGTATATAGAATGCAGTGTTAGTGCTGCCACTGGAGACCCAGAGGGTCAGTGTCAACATAATTAGGGGAAAGTTAAGTTTTATAGTGTTTAACATGGTTTAGTATGTGCTTGCGCTCTACATGATTGTTAATAAGAGATTACTGCATTTTCCAGCTGAACCTGGAACTGAGCCTAAGCTCACTGTACTTTTCCCGATCAACAACTTCTCCACAAAGTGCAAATAATTTGGTAGTTTTAACCATGGCTAATGATGGCAAGCATTCTACAGTAATCATTTCCTTGAGTTTAGGGCTGGAAAGTGCAATAATTGTACATGATGGATAGCTCCACTAAATATTTATTTATTCGTATCTTTATTCATTCACTGTAAGAACTCAGGATGGAACACAACTACTGCTTGAAGGCTGCTGTGGCTGTTTGTCACCTCCTCCAGATTCAGCCATTGAACCTACCTGATGTGGTGGTGGGTCCGCTGTGCTTCTACTATAGTCTTTTAATATGTGCCTGTGCATTCACGCTGGCCGCTGGCTATGAGATGCTTCATTACACACATGCACACACGCACCTCTACAAATCAACACTGTAAGGACTGATTCTCATTGTAGCAGAAGCCAGAAGTGCCATCCACCAGTATTTATATTGTATGGCATCAAGCTACAGTGCAGACAGATACCAGTTACCAACACACACATTCATTTTCATTATTCCCATTAATCCAGCCCCAACTGTCTTAACCCTTTCAATCCTAATAGGATCGCCTGAACACCCTTCTGTTTTGTTTTGCAGTAATCAAAACAAAGGGTTCGTTAGAATCTTTAGCAACACTTTATTGCAGCATACCTCAACTTCATGCAAAAGAAAAAAAATAATGGTTCAGTGTCTGCCTGTTGAGCAGGTTGTGTACTTCTTATCTGATTTGTTACTTAAAATCACAGACTGCGTAACTCCCTTCCTGTAAATGAGAACTATATGCAGTTACAATTTATGTCTCTGCTTTTACCTTATCAACACATCCCCTGTTTTCTAACAAAAAACAAAAAAAAACCCAAAAAAAAAACCCACAAGATTAGCATGGAGCTCGCTTAACTTCATTCTAGCAACAGCTGTTTTTTTCTTCCCATAAGAAACACGTACTATCATTGCATAATTTAAAATGATTCAATAAGTCTCTTTGGCTTGAGAAACATGTGTTATTTTTATATATATATATATATATATATATGTGTATATATATATATATATATATATATATATATATACATATTTTTTTTACTTTCTTTTATCACCCTTCTTGTCCTCAGCGTTCCACTCCTTCTGGCATTGCTCATGCCATCCATGCCTCCTTGACCTTGAGTCTGCCCCTAGAGTGCCTCAGTAACTCCTTTTCTCCCCTCCTACCTCTGTGGAGCACCTGCACAATGGGGGTCTGCTCGTGGTCATGGGTGTAGGCAGGCATACTCCAAGCACTCCATGGTGTGCAATTTTATTTAAGGGGGGTAGCAAAAAGCTCTGAACTGCTTCCTTTTTCCATAAAAACTAACACAGAAAATACTGAACCTTTCTGTAATTTTATTCATAGGAGTCAGAACTAGAAGGACTGGTCACTAATACTCTCTTTGCGTCCCAAGGGCAATACAACTTTACAGGCTCTGGGCTGGTATGTGGGTGTCTTAGGGAACAATGCATGGCATTTGTATTTACCCATGCATGGCAACAACCATTGTCATTAGATAAAAAAGTTGTATTTATTGTGCCAAATCAGGTAACAAACACAGTCCTGGTGTACATTTGTATATTGTCTGGCTGGGGGGAAGGTAGCAGTGAGGCCACTTGGTGTGCAGATCTGAAATCCCTGGCTACACCCCTGCTCGTGGTTCCTGGACTGGATGGCATTGAGCGGCCCTCATCTAGGCCCACTGAGGATTTTTCCGCTTTTCTCCTTTCCCGTCCCCCCCCCTCCCCTGAGGACATAGGCTCAGACAAGTGCATGCTGGCGCACACCTGCCAAATGCCTAACAATGTCCTCCCCTTCCCAACTCCAGCCCTCAGAAGCCACCAATTGCCCATGAGAGCCGGTGCTCCCACCGGCTCTCAGGGATGTCAGGTGCATACAGCACCCCTGGTAACCCACCCTTAAGGAGAAGAGCATCCGTTGGGACTCTCAATCCTCCTTCCTCCTGCAGACCCCAGATGACCCGAGTCTGTGCCCGAATCCGGGTCGCCGGTGTGGTGCGAGGTGTAGCGTCCAGCACCTCAACCCTTAGCACCACTGGGCCGGGCATTTTATATTTTAACATGCTTCAATGAGTTTCTTTGGCTTTTTTATTAGCCTACCACATGACGACCTGCCCCACTGTTCAGGGCTATTTTGACTGATAGTTTCATTAGACATCTGAGCACCAGGCATCAGTTCAGTGTTGTGATATTTCAGGAAAGTCAGGTAAAGCCTTGTCTGGTGAACTAGGATTTCTTTCCTGTTCAACATCCTCACTCATAGGCATTTCACTTTCATCATACTGTTTTTCTGATAAGTTCCTGGGTCCCTCAGGAAACTGCTCTGTCTGTGTAGGTACTGTCACTAGTGCAGCCAGCAGAAAAGTGTCCTGGGCTTGTCGGTAGTCGCATCAAATGTCTCCTGTTTTGTCTTATCAGTTGTCCTCTTTCAGTAAGTACCAAACAGGATCTTGTAGCCACAAGTCTTTGAACTCTTGCCAGCTCTCCCCAGCAACCCTCACTTCTCACCCTGTCTGTTTCTCCAAGTTGCAATGGCCTGTGATACGTTAGAAACATAGAAACATAGAAGTTGATGGCAGATAAGGACCGCAAGGCCCATCCAGTCTGCCCATTTCTCTTTCTACCTTATAAATGTGCCATTGGCCTTTGCTCTGTCAATGGCCTATCTAGTCATACTCATCTGTATTGCTCCCTTATGCCTATCCCATGCCTGTTTGAAGCCCTGCACTGTATTCATATCCACCACTTCCTGAAGTAGGCCGTTCCATGCATCCACCACCCTTTCTGTGAAAAATAACTTCCTCACATTACCCCTTAATCGGCCTCCCTCTAATTTCATGCTGTGTCCTCTTGTCCTGCTATTTTTCTTATATTGAAACATGTTAGACTCACCTTGTTTATGCCCTAAAGATGTTTGAATGTTTCGATCATATCACCTCTCTCCCTCCTTTGCTCTAGGGTATACATATTGAGCTCCATTAATCTGTCCTCATATGTTTTCTGATGCAGTCCCTGCACCATTTAGGTTGCCCTTCTCTGGACTACCTCAGTTTGGTTAATGTCCTTGTGAAGGTGTGGCCTCCAGTACTGTACGCAGTACTCCAGATGGGGCCTAACCAGTGTCTTGTAAAGAGGGATTATTGCCTCCCTCTTCAGACTTGTGATACCTCTACTAATACACCCTAACATCCCCCGAGCCTTACATACTGCTTTAGTGGTCTGCTTGGATGATTTCAGGTCATCGGTGATGATAATGCCCGAGTCTCTTTCTTCCCTTGTGACTGCCAGCAACTCCCCTCCCAGCCTATAGGTGGCTTCATGGTTTCTCTTCCCTATGTGCATGATTTTGCACTTCTTTGCATTAAACCCCAGTTGCCACTCTTCCAACCATTTTTCTAGTTTATCCAGATCTCTTCCTATTCTGCCCACCCCATCTGGATCAGCTACTCTGTTGCAGATCTTGGTGTCATCTGCAAACAGTCAGACCTTACCCTCCAGTCCATCTGCAATGTCACTGATGAAGATATTGAAGAGGACTGGCCCCAGACGATCCCTAGGTACCCACTTGTGACTTGCATCTTTTCTGACTGTATACCATTTATCACCACTCTCTGTTTTCTGCCTGTCAACGGTTTCCACCAGTTGACCAACGTCTGACCCACCCTGAGCCTACCCAGCTTATTACTCAATCTTCTGTGTGGAACAGTATCAAAAGCTTTGCTGAAGTCAAGGTAGACGACATCAACGGCTCCCCCTTGGTCCACCACTCTGGTTACCCAGTCAAAGAAATCTATGAGATTAGTTTGACAGGACCTTCCTTTTGTAAACCCATGCTGTCTTGGATCCTGTGCTCCTATGGATTCCAGGTGTTGCACTATCCTTTCCTTAAGGAGTGCCTCCATAATCTTGCCCACTACTGTGGTAAGACTGACTGGTCTGTAGTTCCCTGCCTCCTCCCTGCTTCCACTCTTGTGGAGCAGGATCAGATGAGCCCTTCTCCAGTCTTCTGGGACCTCTCCTGTGCTCAGAGGCTTACTAAACAGTTCTGATAATGGCTCTGCTAGTTCCACCCTTAGCTCCTTTAGTACCCTGGAATGTATGCCATCAGGTCCCATTGCCTTGTCCACCCTGAACTTAGAGGTCTTGTAGGAACCTTTCTTTTGTGAAGGGACTAGTGCTTACTTCCCTCCCTCCCCCCTGTGTCCATGGTGCTGAGCTGTGGGCCCTGCACTACCTTCTCTTCAGTAAATACTGAGCAGAAGTATCTATTTAGGATAGATGCTTTTACATGGTCCTCCTCCTCACATGCCCCTTTATCTCCTTTGATCTTAACAATACCCCCTCTGGACTTTCTCCTTTCACTAGTGTATCTATAGAAAGTCATGTCCCCTTCTTTTACTGTCTGTGCTAGTGTTTCCTCAGTTTGGGCCTTTGCCTGCCTTACTGCATTCCCTGCTTCCCTTAGGGCAGTTTGGTATGCCTCCCTATCTTCATCCTGCTGCTTTCCTTATATTTCCTGAAGGCCAGCCTTTTGGCTCTGACCTTTCTCTACTGTTTTGAGAAAAAGTGGTTTCCTTCTTCTTTTGCACTTTCTTTTCTCTCTAACACAATGGGATGTTGCTTCAAGTATTGCATCCTTAATGCTTGCCCACTTTGCCTGTGCCCCCTCAGCTGTATTTCTTTTTCCCAGGGCTAGCTTAATTCTGTTGGCCATCTTATCAAAGTCAGCTCCTCTGAAGTCCCATATTTTTGCCTTGGAATGGGATGACTTAGTTGTAGTGGCCAAATTGAACCATATCATGTCATGGTCACTGGCCCCCAGGTGACCTTCTACCTGGAGATCTGCGATCCTTTCCCTGTTAGTCAGTACTAGATCTAGGATAGCCCTGTCTCTTGTACATTGTTGTACCAGTAGTTTGAGGCCCTCCCCCTGCAGGGAATCCACCATGTGTCTAGTTCTGGCAGATGTTCCTGCTGGTATTGACCAATCTATATCTGGCATGTTGAAGTCTCCCATTATCAGAACCTCCCCTTTAGCTGTCACGTTTTGTATATCTTCTAACAGTAATGTGTCTATGTCCTCCCCCTGGTCTGGGGGCCTGTAGACAACTCCAGTTCTTATGGCTGTCCCATTTCCTGTTTCCAGGGTGGCCCACAGTTCTTCTGGCTCCTTATGTATATTCTGAATTTCTGTAGTTTCGATATTTTCATTGACATACAGGGCCACTCCACCCCCCCCCCTTTTGCAACTTGATCTCTCTTCTGAACAGTACATAACCAGGTACTGAAGTCTCCCAAGTGTGGTTACTGGTAAACCACATCTCGCTAATTGCTACTACGTCCAGTTTAGCCTCTGTCATTATTGCCTGCAGGTCTGGGATCTTGTTTCCCAGACTGCGAGCATTTGTAGACATGATTCTCCATTGGCCAGATTTCGGTGTGTTAGTTGTTGGGTGAGGGCTGGCATTTCCCCTGTGCGTCGTATGGGGAGCTGGACCTTTTTCCTTACCTGGTGATGCAAATGAACTGCAAACATGCTGAACTCCTGTTTGACCACTAGCTGAGGGGGGAGGGGTGTTCTTCCCATTTGAAGTATGGGATGTTGCACCCCTCTCACCATTTGTTAGTTTAAATTTTCTGCGAGGACATCAAACTTCTGCCCCAATGCACTGACTCCCTCCTTAGTCAGATGCAGTCCATCAAATTTAAAGAACTTTTGCTCCCAAAACTGTTGCCAATTCCCTACAAATTTGTGTCCTTTTTCCTGGCGCCAGCCCTAGAGCCACATGTTTAGCTCCCCTATCTCCCCTTCTCTGACCTTCCGTCCATCTTTCCCCCTCTCCCAGACTGGCTGGATTTCAGATAAGGAGATGCTGGATGAAATGGATGATAGTTTGTCACCCAGCCTGGTCAGGTGTTCCTTGGTCTCCACAACTGACCGGCTGGTGAGATCATTAGTCTCTATGTGTACCAGGATGTCAATGTTTTCCCCTGCTTCCTGAATAATTTTAGCAATGTGGTCAGTGTCTGTCCATGCTGATGTACCGGGGAGACATCTGACCATTACCCCTTGTAGCGGGGTTGTTGATCAGGAGACAATTAGCAGGCAGACATCCAGAGTTAGTGCATAAAAAATGCCAGGCTGGCATTTATCATTTTATTATTTGTAGCATAAAATGATAAGTATTTAGAACAGAAAATAAGAAAATCGTCATTAAGTCCATAACGTCAATGTTGTCTAGGGTATAGACATTAGCCTTCTAAACTTAAGGTCTTACACCTCTCACAGTCAGGTCTTGACTGACGCCTTATCTTAATTAAAGCCTCTAGTGGCAATCTTTTATCCTGTGTCCTAGTGACATCACTTCCTTGGGAAACACCCACATTATGTCTTTTAACTAAAAACACATCTCTATGAGGCTCATATCCCGGCCTAAACATAAGAAAAAGGGATATTTCCAAGCCTTGGTTAATAGGAGTCCTAGCAACATTAACATAATATTCATTCTGGCCTGGCTACACAATTTTATAGCTATGGGAAACTTAATTTCCCTAGCTCCACCTCTGGCAGTGACCTCACTAACTGGGAGTTCCACAAAATCAGACAGTCTGTGGGCTGCCAGCCCATAACAGCATCGTATACAGCAAAGGGGCTCCCACAGGTAAAGAATGACTGTTTCATAAAAGTTATCCTTAGAGCTTTATCTAGCTTTCTTGTGTTTCCTGACTTACAAACTGCACTCCTCCTGCACTAAACTCAGGTAAGCATCTTGTAAATTTCCTTTGGTAAACAAGGCCAAATATGTATTTTATTTTCTTCTACTTAAAGCAATGTGTACCTTACTAGGAGTTTAGCTAAACACCACAGATAATCTTAATGGGGCCCCAGAGTCCTACTGTCATTGTAACTGTTATTATTGTTTGAGATATTTGTCTGCTCTTTTTAAACTTTCATTAGAGCAGATGAAAACCCTATACCACACAGAATGGTGCATTTTTAAAGTAAAGCAGCAACAAGCTGCTTAATTAACTGCTCTTATTTAGAGCTGTAGAAAACAGTTCTCAACATTTGCCTACAGCTGTAAAGTGCAGCCATCAGCTTTACTTTTCATTTTGTCCCTTTGCCAAGGGCAGTTTCTAGCAAACACAGGAACAGAACACAAGGGGGACTGCTGTTCCTGTCCTGCACTTTTCTTTTTGTTTCTGTGCTTCCTAAGCATTTTAGTGAGTCTTTGGGGGTCTAGAACAGACTCAGGGCACCCTTCCATGACAGGGGTCACCCGGTCACACCCCTGGCTGGAGGTAGGTATCAACTCCAGAATCATGGAGTCTCCTATGATCAGAAGGTTTTTGGATTTCTTTTTTGCTTTTTTTTGTTTTGGTTCCTGTTTTGGGTGAGTTTTGTTGTGCTAGCTCCTGTGCTGCAGTGTCCTCTGCCCCTTTGTTTGATTTCAGAGATAGAGGCAGATACCTGTTTGTAGTTTTGATATGGTTTGTGGCAGTACTATGTTGGAGAGCCCTGAGTGATGGGGCACCTGATTTGCCCTTCCTAACCAACCGCCAACCTCCCAGACCAACTACCCTCTGCGGTCGAGGTGCTTCTGTTGGATGTTGGGGAAATGGCCGGTGGTTCTTATGTTTCCTCTTGAATATGAAATTTGAGGCGCGCACTCTCTACCCATGCTGTCTGGAGCTGAGCCCTAAGAGGTATCATGTTGTTTCTTATATTGCAGTCTTTTACTTCAATTTACTTTTATTGTCAGTGTAACATTCAAGTTTTATCTGAGGTCATTGGGTACGAATCTGATATCCCATGAGCAATTCAGCTTTGCATTTGCTGCATTCTAATGGTGTTGCTCTGTAATTCAATAACGCAATGTATGGGTCTGTGTTTTCCTTTTTAGCCTTTTTTAGCAGAGTTTTTATGATTTTGACTACACATTCTGCCAACCCAATTCCTTGTGGATATGTGGGACTAGAAGTGACATGATTGAAACCGTGGCATTTTGGTGTTGGTCTGACACTAGGACCCTTATGTTCTCTTCAGGTCTGCCATCTCCATCTCTCACTGCTATCCAGACCATGCAAATAACTGAGGTGGACTCACAAAATAAAAGTAGAAAAGGCTTAATTCCCAGGAGGTCAAATCTGCACACCATGAGGCATAGCCTCTGACTGCTAAATGCCAGCCTACAGGGACTTATAGAGAGGCCCTCCTACACACAGTTACATGTAACATGAGACTACTTTGTTGTAAGGGTCCTTAGAGGGGCAGCGACTAGCTGTTAAGCCTCATGTCTAGGTGTACTACACAAAACTGTAGGGCTTTACAAAGGCTTTAGATTCTACATTTGCAAACAGAGGTTCATTATCAGTCCTTACAATCTGTGGTGTTCCAAACCTTGCAAAGTTTAAGCTCATGTATCACTTGATTTGATGTGGGTGCCGTAAGCTTCACAACGTATGGGTAACTGGAGAATGCATCAGTCTCTGCCATGTACTCTCTTCCATCTAGCGTAAATAAATCTACCCCAGCTTTTTCCCAAATGTTGACATTTTCTGAGTTTGAAATTAAAGGTTCTCTCTGCAGTGCAGGCCTGTATTTCTGACATATACAACAGGCCAACTTTGTATTTTCCACATCCTTAGTGATCCTTGGCCAGTACACTACCTGTCTGGCTCTACGTTTACATTTTTCAATACCCATATGTCCTTTGTGGATTTTATGAAGCATTTCCTTTCTTAGGGTACTAGGAACTACAATTCTATCACTGAAATACTCAATCTACCATAGATAATTTAGCCTGAAGTTGCGGATATCTGTGTGATGCAGACTATTCTTTTCATCCATTTTGCACTGCTGTCACTACTGCTTGTAACATTTCATGTGCTGCTGCTGCAGTCTGCAATGCTTTCCACATCTTTGCTGAGACAGCTCCAGAAGTTGTTTTTTTATGTGAATAGCTACTTCTGTTTCCATGCTTTCATATTTGGTAATGTAAGTCTCATCCCATGTTCTTGATAAAGCATCAGCCACAATCAGATGGTTTCATGGTGTGTATTCCAACTAATCAATTATTTCTGTAGTTTGATTAAAAGTCTTTGAATCCGTGGTGGCACCTGCCATAAGTCTCTTTTTGAAATAGTAATCAGTGGCTTGTGATCTGTTTCTATCACAGAGGGGGTTCCATAAATGCAGTTATGAAATGCATCACATCCAAAGGCCATGGCCAACATTTCTTTTTCTATTTGAGCATATTTGTATACTGTTTTTGTAAAGACTCAGGATGCATATGCAACAGGTCTCCAGCTGCTATTTCTTCATTTAACAATACTGTTCCCACACCATCCTTTGAGGCAGCCATAGAAACTTTTGCCTGATGAGTAATATCAAAATATTGCAAGGTAGGTGTGTAGTGCCCCAGGGAAATTGGGGCACCACAGAAAATAGGGGATCTCCAGGGACATGAAGGGTCAGGTAGCCAGGGGGACCCTGGCAGCTTATTGGGGAACCCTTGAAAAGCTTAGGGGACCCCTGAAGCACAGAACAGGCCCCTCTCCAGCAGACAGTCCTTGCAGTTTAAATTCAGAGTTTTAAAAGAAAACAATTTGTATGTTTGCTTGCACGCATGTGCAAGAAACATAGTGCCATCATCCGAGTTTTCAGAGGTGTGTCACCCCCTCTTCCAATTCAGTCAGTGTGTTGGCAGGCGTGGCCCCAGTCCTCCAATGCATGCTGGAGCTGTCTATGACAGCTCCAAAATGCAGTGGCATACTGTTGAAAGGGGGAGCTACGCTTCAGTGAGCAGCGATAAGATATTGCCTGCTCATGTGCAGCTCCCCTACACACACACACACACACACACACACACACACACGCAGGCACACGCACGCATACTGCATGCTGCCCCCCCACGCACACACTGTATAGCCGATGGGGTGCCAATCCCGTCCGGCTGTGCTGCACTCCCCCAACACAGTTTCATATCACGTATAGCCGACGGGGGTGCCCAATCCCCTGCGGCTTCACTCTGTGTCCCCTCCCAAGAACAGGGTGCCATGTTGGGAGCCCACCCCAGTGTGGCCACAGATGCCATGGCCACGGGGTGCCCAATCCCCCGCTGCTCCACTATGTCCCCCTCCCGAGAGCAGGGTGCCACGCTGGGAGCCCACCCCAGCGTGGCAATAGATACTATGGCCAACGAGGGTGCCCAATCCCCTGTTGGCTCCACACCCCCCCAGCCATCCTTGTGCCATGCTGGGAGCCCACCCCAGTGTGGCAAACGTCCCGCATCATTGTAATAAAAAAAAGAAACCTGTAAAGAAAAAACGGTCCCATGCAGTCTCCCTGACCACCCCCACAACCCGCACCCACTGCGCACCCTGCCTCCCCACACCCCCCTCACCCCGTACTTACCTCCGGAGCTCGACGCAATGATCTTCGGTGGACCGGGAACATGTCTGCACTCTTCAAAGCCAGCTGCGAACTGAGGAAATGCCGGTAAGCTGTATAATGGGATAGATAGGGTTTTTTCAACTTTGTTGCATATCTCAGGCATTTTTTGGAATTTTTGCACCAAATTTTCAACATGGGGTTTTGGGACCCCTTCTCATGAATACTGTCACTGTCACCTGGCGTTATTCAGGCCCGAGAAATTACTTGATCACTGTGCGAAATCACCTTTAGGACCGATTAACAAATGACACTGCCAGTGTTCATAAGGTGAGCTCTCAAGAAGCCTATTTTGAAAAGGTAGTGGGCGATCTAAAAAAAATAAACTGTTCCTGGCGTCGCGTTGCACAGTTCCTCACGCACGCCGTAAGTTTGCGAATTTTCAATATTTTCACCAGATTTTCAACATTGCCATTTTACCACACCTTCTTATGAGTAGTACAGCTGTCATTTTTCACATCTTGCCCAAAATGTGTTTCCGCCCATGTAGTGCACAATGGCGCAGTCAGTGTGTGAAATCAATGTACAGGACAAATTAAGAAAATCACAGTAACACTGTTCATGAGCAGAGGTCTTAAAATGGCTATGTTGAAAATTTGGTGACAAAAGTCCATAAAATGACTGTGTTACGAGTGAGCATTGCGCAGTTTCCACTCACCCTCGTAAGTTCATGACTTTGTAATATTTTCAGTCCAGATTTTCAGCAGTGCATTTTTCCACTCTTCCTTACGAACAGTACAGCTGTCATTTTTCACAACATGGCCGAAGTGTGTTTTCACACTTTCGGCGCAGATATGCGTGGTCATTGTGGGAAATCATTGTTCGGGACAGATAAAGAAAATCCACAGTGACACTGTTCATGATCGGAGCACCAAAATGCCTGAGTTGACAATCTGATGTAAAAAAAAATCTAACTAATTATATTACTGGTGCGTTGCACTAGTTTCTATGTAAACGCTATGACTTGGCCATTTTTTAATATTTTTACTGCAGATTTGCAACATTGCCATTTTTTACACCTTCCATGAACAGTACAGCTGTCATTTTTTACATCCTGTTCAGAATGTTTTTGCACCTGTGGTGCTAAATGCCATAGTCACTGTGTATAAGCAGCTTTCAGCTAACAAACTGATATTGCCACTGTTCATGAGGTGGGGTCACAAAAAACCATGTTGAAAATTTGGAGTGAAAATACCAACGAATGCCTGAGGTATTAGGGTTTCCAACCATAATGCCCAACCCTGTAGAGAATGACAGGCATCAGGGATGTGACTTGGGATTCTTGCCTGTAATGCTCATATTATTCCACACCCTGCAGACAGTGAGAGGCATCGAGGTATGCCTTGGACTCTTCGGCCCCAAAGTTCACCCCATTCTCCTATATCACACCCATCTAACCATATTTCCTAATGGAATGGGGTGTGCATAAGGGCCAAAGACCCCAAGGAACACCGTGACACTTGTCAATGTCTGCAGGGTGGGGTGTGGTGAAATGGCGTGTCCATTATGCCTGACGACCCAAAGGCACACCCCAATGCCTATCACTCTCTGCAGGGTGGTGGTGGGGTTGGCTTCAGTTCAATACTTCACTGCCATTCCTATTACACAGCTCTGTAACTTCTACACTACCACTGCCAATGCCAGCAAGCAAACATTTGGCATTGACAAATGCTTATTTCTTTTCCTTTGTTCTCCCTTCCCTCTGCCCAAGACCGACATCTAGTCAGCCAAGGCCAAACCAGTTGGGCCACATTCCTGTCCCAGCAGGGGAGAAGGAAGCCAGGCTGAGCCCTCTCAGCCAATTCCTGTGGCCAGTGAAGATTCAAACTTGGAGGCTTTTTCTTCTTAGGCCACTAACCCAGCCTCAGGAGGCTGACCTCTGGACAAAGAAGCAAATCCCCTGGCAGGTAGCCAGGACTTCCCTGGCCTAGAGGAGGCTCTGCATAGGCTGAAGAGAGCAGAAAGAGTTTGACCAGGGAGGGTGAAGGACTGGACAATGGATGTCGGCTTCCCTGTTAGGAGGTTGAAGTGAATCCCTGGGCCCCTTCAGTGTAATTCCCCCTCCAAAAGATCTCCAGTAGCAGCCTCAGTCAGTTTTCAGCAGAAATTTGCCATCTAGTCAGGTCCTCCACTGTGGTGAGTCAGTCTATTTGGCTGGGAAACAGACCCAGTGAATCTTTTATGCAGCAGTCTCCAGCAGACGAGGCCTTATCACTCCTTTGTGGTTGTGCATCCTTCAGGGTACATAAATCCTTGTTGAACTCCAGGGGTGAAGTGGTAAGGGTTCTGGGGACCTACCCAGAGGTTGTCCAGTGGATCATCGTACTCAACATCCTTTCCTTGACTGGATATCACCTACCCTCCTGCCCGAGGTCACCGCAGCTGACGACTCCAGATAAGGGTTCTCTTCACCTACAACCAGGCTTCAACACCCATCCTTGACTAGGCACTTCACCTTCGATGTTGCCTCAGTGACACCAGGGGTTACCTTCTTCCTAAGGCCAGGAGGCCTACAACATCTTCCTCTGTGTCTGGTTCACTGGGGGACGCCCCATTTTATGGCCTGTATAGGAAGCGCTTCCTTGGGCTCACACCCAGCAGTCGGCCGACCAAAATACTAGAAACCCAAGCTTGGTGCATTGGTTTGCTATGTCCTTAGGACTTGAATCACCTGGACTTTTGTATGACATTAGTGGGGCCCGTTTGTGGTCCTGGTAATCTTGTTCATTCTTTCTCTTGTGTGATAGTGGTAGTCAATGCTAAGTCTTTTTCTGTGTGCTTCAACTATTGCTAATAAACCTTGCATCTTGGATCTAGAGTATGCCCCCAGCCTCTCCTTCCAGATTCATCTGGCATCACCCTAAACTATAGGGGTATGAATCACCACAGCTAGTCCACCACAAAAAACTTGGCATAGTCAGCAGGATCAGAGTCAACAAGGAGCCAAAAGCCAGAGCAACTCCAACCCAAGATGCCTTCAGATACTGATGAAGCAGCAGCATCATCCTCATCTTCAGTTCAACCACCCCCAATAATGATTCCTTATTACTTTGGGGTACTATGGCTACCAAGGTACATGGGGAACCCAAGTTCAGATGGCTGCAGCCTCGTCGACTTCCAGGTGAAGCTGCAGGCTGTGTTCCGTGTCTACCAAGTGCCAGAGCAACAGAAAGTGGAAATCCTGATTGGGCAGCTGGGAGGAGCTGCCAAGTGGGAGGTTGATAGCAGGTCAGATAGAGAAAAGAACACTGCCAAATGGATCCTGACCTGGCTAAGCAGCATCTTTGACAAGCGGAGTGTCTCAGACCTTAAAATGAAATTCTTCTCCCGCACACAGGGCCCCTGGGAGATATTGTAGGACTTTGCCTTGAGCCTGCAAGGGGCACACTGGGCCCTGCCAAAATGAGACCTGAGTGAGGACCATGACCCAGACCAAGTACTGCTACAGTGGTTCATCGAGGGGGCCTGGGGAGAGCCTCTACGTCAGAAGTTGTGGATGTTGCACCATCAAAACCCAGATGCAACATTCGTGGACTTCAAGAAGGAAGCCATAGAAGTCTTAGGCTCTGGATGACTCAAGGATGAGATGGTGGCCTTCCAACAGATGGCTGCTGTTGCCGAAGCCATGGCCGCGGGGGGGGGTCCAATGTCTGAACCCTGCTCCTCTTGCAGCACCTTCACCAGATAGAGAGCAGAGAGGGATTCCAGCCAGGAAAAAGAGTATCCACTGGATCGGCCAGAATATGACTCCTACCCCAGAGGAGATAGAGAAAGAGTGTACCATCAGGCCACTCAAGCCCAGGACCAGCTGAGTGGCCAGGCAAGAGACAGTACTCAAGAGGCTGTCCCGCCAGCTGGAGGCCATGTTACAAAGACTAGCAGAGGTTTGCTGAGATGTACAAGACCTCAAGGGGGGCTGGGGCTGAGGGTATTCTATGGACCAACCCCAACGCCCAGCAAGAGTGGCCCGAAGGAGTATGGACCAGTGACCCACTGACCAGTTCAATGATCATGGGCGACCTATCTGCAGGTGCTATGGCATCAGTGGCCAGGTGGAATTACAGCTTACCCAGGAAGGTGAAGTTGCTGTGTCATTAAACAGTGCATCCCTGAGGCAGTGGACTGACCCTCGGGAAGAAAGCTTCTAGGTCTGAACGCAAACCTGGAACGGTCAAAGTATGTAGGGAGGTGCCCAACTGTTCCCATCAAACTCAATGGTATCACCTTCACAGCACTTCTGGACACCGGCCCCCAAGTCACCACTATTCAAAGCTGCCATTTCCTCAAGCATTGGACCCAAGATCAACTAAGATGCCCTCCAAAGACTTGGCTCAACCTGATTGCATGCAAGGGAATGAGCATCCCTTACTTGGGCTACCAGGAAATGGACATTCAGCTGGGAGAAAAGGTTTACCCACAACAAGGGGTTATCAACAGCACTGACATTAACAGCCTCCCTCCAGTGATCTTAGGGATGAATGTGCTGGACAACTGTCATGAGGAATTGCTGGATGTCCTCCAGAAGCAAGCAGCACAGCTCCCAAAAGCCAGCAAGAAGGCTTGGCAGCACGCAATCAATGTATTGCAGTGTCACCAGTGGTTCGCCAATGCTGAGGAAGAAATTGGGAAGATCCAGATTCTTGATGTCCAGCCAGTCAGACTGGACCCAGGCACAGAGACCATACTGCTGTGAAAAGCCAATGTGGGACTGCAAGGCAAGGACTATGTGGTTGTAGTTGAACCACTTAGTGCCACAGGGGAGGAGCCAGTGATTGTTGCACAGAGTCTTACAGCAGTTACCAAGGGGCCGGTCCCCATCTACATCTTGAACTATGGCACAG
Organism: Neoceratodus forsteri; assembly: GCA_016271365.2. Lineage (NCBI taxonomy): Eukaryota > Metazoa > Chordata > Ceratodontiformes > Ceratodontidae > Neoceratodus > Neoceratodus forsteri. Next base: position 490,307,028 of record CM057454.1, on the reverse strand, counting down.
CTCCTGTTAAGCTATACCAGAATTAACCTGTGGCCAGATTGATAAAGCTTCAAAGTGAGGACATAATCGAGCCCTCAGAAGACCATGGAGAGAATGACTTTCAACTAAATGGAGCTGTAGGCCCTGAAAGAGCAGATACCAAAGGCTGGCTGGAGGAGATTGACTTGTCACCAAAGAAACCCCTGAAGAACTCAAACTGGGGGTGTTGTTGATGTTAGAGAGACTAGAGAGAGTCTTTTCCAAGCACCCCCTTGACTTTGGGTGTGCCAAGAATGTACAGCACTGCATAGTCACAGGACAGCACCTACCCATCAGAGAATGATTCCGCCCAATTCCACCTGCACTGTACCAACCAGTGAAAACCATGCTCCAGGAAATGAAGGATGCCAAGGTCATCACCAAGAGTCACAGTCCATGGACAGCTCCAATAGTACTGGTCAAGAAAAAGGATGGTCAAATTTTCTTCTGTGTCGACTATCGGAAGCTGAACCAAGTGACGCACAAGGATGCTTACCCATTACCAAGGATAGGGGATTCGCTAGCAGCATTGAAATCAGCATCCCTGTTTTCAAACCTAGACTTGGCTAGTGGCTACTGGCAAGTTCCCCTTGCACCAGAGGACAGGCAGAAGTCTGCGTTTGTGACCCCTATGGGCCTCTATGAATTTACTCAAATGCCATTTGGATTGTGTAATGCCCCGGGGACCTTTCAGTGACTAGTGGAACACTGCTTGGGGAGCTATAATTCTGACATGGTCCTCCTCTACTTGGATGACATCATCATTTACGTTAAGACCTATTCTGAACACCTGCAGCACCTAGAAACTGTTCTTACCTGCCTAGCTGACTATGGGCTCAAGGTCAAGCCATCGAAGTGTCACCTGCTCAAGGAAGAGGTTCACTACCTGGGGCATGTTGTATCTAAGCACGGAGTGTTGCCAGACCCAGACAAGATTCAAGCAGTGCATGAGTGGCCAAACTCCAGTCACAGTCCAGGATGTAAAGAGATTCCTGGGATTCATAGGATACTACCAGAGATTTGTCCCTAACTTCGGCCAGGTAGTCACCCCACTGCATGAATTGCTCAGGGGGACAAAGCAACTGTGCAAAAGCAGCCCAGTGCAATGGAGTTCAGCCCAGCAGGAGGTCTTTGACAGCCTAAAAGCAATGTTGATCCAAGCTCCAGTACTTGCCTATCCGGATTATCAACTTCCCTTCAAATTATATACTGATGCCAGCAATCGAGGGCTAGGGGCTGTCCTCACTCAGGACCAGGATGGTGTTGAGAGGGTCACTGCTTATGCAAGCCATGGGCTCCATGGATCTGAATGGAATGATGATCACTACAGCTCCTTCAAGCTGGAATTCCTCACCCCAGTGTGGGCCATCACTGAGAAAATCAAAGCTTACCTAGCTGCCACACCCTTCACAGTCTACACCGACAACAACCCCCTCGCTCATCTGAACACTGCATGACTGGAAGCACTTGAGCAGAGGTGGGCCTCAAGACTCGCGCCAACTACAATTTTGCAATCAAGTACCGTGATGGTAAATCCAATGCAAATGCTGATGCCCTGTCAAGGTTACCCACCCAAAATGAGATGGAGGAGGATGACAACCACAGAGAAGCTCTAGTGATGTCTCCCTTTCTACATAGCCCTGCAGAGGTGGTACAAGCCTGCTGCTACAGTTTCCCCGCAGTTGTCTGCCCCACTGCAACTGCAGAAGCACTGGAAGACAACATGCCCGAGACATTAAAGGAAACCTCCGACCTGTGGCGGCAGCTCCAAGACCACAGTCCGGTAACCCGACAGCTAAAGGACTTCATTAACAAACAGCAGACCCTACCTCTGGAGGACAGAAAGCATGCTGACCCAGAACTTGTCAAACCATGGCGACATGTGGCTCATATGACAGTTGTGGATGGAAGGCTGATCCACGCCGTCATCGACCCAAAGAAACATGATCAAGTTCGACAAGTCGTCCTCACTCGCAAAGCTGCAGATGTTGCCCTGGAGACATATCGACAAATCTGGACAGTTTGGCTACAAAAACACAGAGGCTCACATGAGAACCAGATTCTATTGAGTTGGGATGCATGAGAACATTCAAGAGTGGTGTGACAAATGCCCAACACGTATCCTCAAGCGAGCACTGGGGCAAGATCAAAGAGCCCCATTACATCCCATCACTGTTCACGCACCCCTCTAGCTGGTGGCCCTGGACCATCTTAAAGCAGACCCCAGTTGGGATGGCCTAAACAACATTCTCACCATGACGGACCACTATTCAAAGTTTTTCATTGCTGTGCCTGTTTGCGATCTTTCAGCCTGAACCACTGCTGAAAATTTCTGCAAGCAGTTTGTCCAACCCTATGGTCACCCTACCAAAATCCTGACTGACCAAGGTTCAGCATTTGAGTCTCACTGTGTGCCTTATATGGATCCACACCACTGCCTATCACCCTCAAGGCACTGGGCTCTGTGAGAGGGTCAACTGGACTATCCTTGACATGCTCAGAACCCTACCAGAGTCTTAGCGACTGCACTGGCCAAGACTTCTTCCAGAGCTAGTGTACCTTTACAATAACACAACTCACAGTCGTACCATATACTCACCTTACTAATTGATGTTTGGGCATCATAGGAGACTCCCCATGGACTTGGTTCTGGATGTAAAACCAAACCCAGTGAAACCCCTCCATACCACTATCAAGTGGGTGGCTGAACACCATCGACGATTACGAGATGCTGGAAAAATAGTGCAACAGAACATGGAGAAAGTGCAGGAACGACAGAAAGCAAACTATGATGTCCAAGCCCAAGCAATGCCTCTGGCAATCGGTGAAAGGGTACTATTAAGAAAGGCTCACTGCCACAAGCTGGATGCCAAATGGGAGTCAGATCCATATGTGATTGTTCAGATCCCGTTCTCGGACTTACCTGTTTATAAGATCCAAGCGGAGTCTGGCAAGAAGCAACCACAGGTTGTTCATTGTACCCAACTTAAATCCTGTATCTTCAGAGTTGCTCCACCAACTGGAAGTCAACACATGGACAGTAATCTGGAGGACAGGTAGGAACTACTCCCAACTGAGGAAACACTCCCAGAGTCATTTCCCACCTGGCTACTAACCCCATGGCTGTATCCAATGGTACTACACCCTCCAGTAGCCAATGTTGTAGAGCCCCTTCTACATAGATCCCAGAGGATAAACTTTGGGGTACCACCACAGAGGTATGTGACTGAGGCCATACAAACAGTGTTCCCATAGGAGTAGAAAAATGAAAGAAAAGAGTCAAGACCATTGCCCAGTTGTAAACATGGTTTATTGAAATGTTTTAAGATGAAAATCAGAGCCTTAAATATGCAAGGAGTCATATATTTGCTCTCATTCACTGACCAAACCTATACCATAATGTTTAGAGTGTTAAGAAAATGTAAAACTAAGGATTTAGAGTTTATAATTTGTAGGCTGTTAAGAATGTCTTATGTTACCATAATAAGAGCTTGGAATCTGAAACTGCTTATGGATGGTATTGTTAAGGGGTTTGTGATTAAGGAGGTGAAAATTTGGGAAATACATGGGGACATGTATTGTTAGGCAGGCCCGAATCTGTAGTGCCCCAGGGAAATTTGGGGCACCACAGAAAATAGTGAAATTGGGGCACCGCAGAAAATTGGGGCTCTCCAAGGACATGAAGGGTCAGGCAGCCAGGAGGACCCTGACAGCTTATTGGGGAACTCTTGAAAAGCTTAGGGGACCCTCTGAAGCACAGAACATGCCACTCTGCAGCAGACAGTCCTTGCAGTTTAACTTCAGAGTTTTAAAAGAGAACCTTTTTTTTCTCTTCCTTTGTTCTCCCTTCCCTCTGTCCAAGACCGACATCTAGTCAGCCAAGGCCAAACCAGTTGGGCCACATTCCTGCCCCAGCAGGGGAGAAGGAAGCCAGGTTGAGCCCTTTCAGCCAATCCCTGTGGCCAGTGTAGATTCAAACTTGGAGACTTTTTTTAGGCCACTGACCCAGCCTCAGGAGGCTGACCTCTGGACAAAGGAGCCAATCTTCTGGCAGGTAGCCAGGACAACCCCAGCCTAGAGGAGGCTCTACATAGGCTGGAGAGAGCAGAAAGAGTTTGACCAGGGAGGGTGAAGGACTGGGCAATGGATGTCGGCTTCCCTGTTAGGATGTTAAAGCGAATCCCTGGGCCCCTTCAGTGTAACTCCCCTCCAGAAGATCTCCAGTAGCAGCCTCGGTTGGTTTTCAGCAGAAATTTGCTGTCTAGTCGGGTCCTTCAGTGCGGCGAGTCAGTCTATTTGGCTGGGAAACAGACATAGAGAATCTTTTATGCAGCAGTCTCCAGCAGATGAGGCCTTATTACTCCTTTGTGGTTGTGCATCCCTCAGGGTACAGATATCCTTGTTGAATTCCAGGGGTAAGGTGGTAAGGGTTCCGGGGACCTACCCAGAAGTCGTCCAGCAGATCATCACACCCAGCATCCTTTCCTTGACTGAATATCACCTGCCCGAGGTCACCACAGCTAACAACTCCAGATAAGGGCTCTCTTCACCTACAGTCAGGCTACAACACCCATCCTCGACCAGGTGCTTCAACTTTGATGTTGTCTCAGTGACACCTTCTTCCTAGGGCCAGGAGCCCTACAATGCCTTCTCTATGTCTGGTTCACTGGGGGACCCCCCATTTTATGACCTATATAGGAGGCGCTTCCTTGAGTTCACACCCAGCAGTCAGCCGACCAAAATACTAGAAACCCAAGCTTGGTGCATTGGTTTGCCATGTCCTTAGGATTTGAATCACCTGGATTTTTGTATGACATTAGTGGGGCCCATTTGTGGTCCCGGTAATCTTGTTCATTCTTACTCTTGTGTGATAGTGGTAGTGAATGCTAAGTCTTTTTCTGTGTGCTCCAACTATCGCTCATAAACCTTGCATCTTGGCTCTAGAGTATGCCTCCAGCCTCTCCTTCCAGATTCATCTGGCACCACCCTAAACTTTAGGGGTATGAACCACCACAGCTCGTCCACCACTGGTGCTGTAGTCATAAGTCTTTATATTTGCTTGAATTCTTGCTCATGTGCAGCTGTCCAGCACCATGTGGCTGACTTAATTAGCAATTTTCTCAGATTGCATGTCTTGTCAGTTAGATTGTTAATAAACTTCCCGAGATAGTTCACTATCCCCCAGGAAGTGTTGTAAATATTTCTTAGTCTTTGGTTTATGGAATCCTGTTTACAGTTCACACTTTGGCTGGGTCAAATTTCACCCCCTCCTCTAATAAAAATATTTCTCCTAAATGCAGAATTTCAGTCTTTCTTATCAGACATTTTTCTCTGTTTAAGGCTGGTTTCCCTGGCAACTTGTAGCACTTTTTGAACTTAGTGTCATGTTCCTTTGCTGTGGATCCCCAAATCAGTATGCCATCAATGTAAATTTTAACTCCTCCAATGCCATCTAACAGTTGTTGCATTGTTAGAAACATAGAAAGATAGACTTTGACATCAGATAAGGACTGCTTGGCCCACCTAGTCTGCCCATTTCCCTACCTGTTAGATAAGCTGCAGATTCTAATTAATCAACAGCCTACTTCATACTACCCCCCCAACTAGAGTTGTCTTATGTCTGTCCCATGCATTCTTGAATTCCCACATTGTTTTTGACCCCACAACCTCCTCAGGAAGGCAGTTCCATGCGTCCACCACCCTCTCCATGAAAAAATATTTCCTCACATTGCCCCTGAGCCATCCCCCCTCTGTCTTCAAATTGTGCCCCCTTGTTCTTGCATATCTCTTTTTCTGAAAGATGCTACCCTCTTGGACTTTGTTGATTCCGTTGAGGTACTTGAAAGTTTCTATCCTATTCCCCCTCCCTCTTTTCCTCAAGGGTATACATATTAAGCTCTTTTAGTCTCCCTTCATATGGTTTCTGTTGCAGACCCTGCACCATTTTAATTGCCCTCCTCCAGACCACCTCCATCCTGTCTATGTCCTTGCTGAGATGGGGTCTCCAGAAATGCACGCAATACTCCAGATGGGGTCTCACCAATTGTCTGTACAGAGGGATAACAACTTCCTGTTTTCTACTGGTGATGCCTCTCCCTATGCATCCCAGTATCCCCCCAGCCCTCCTTACTGCCTTCTCACATTTCTTTCCTGCCTTAAGGTCATCAGATATGACTACCCCAGGTCCATTTCCATAGTCTTTTAAAACAGTGTCTCTCATATGGAGTGTTAAAAGTACACAAGTGTGCACTTTCTGGTGTTAGAGGTATTTGCCAGAATCCTGAGGAGGCATCCAATATTGAAAAATACTTCACCCCTGCCATTTCATCCAGGATTTCATGTCTAGTGTGAATATGGAAATACTCTCTTTTACTGCATGCATTCAAGTCTTCTGGGTCCAAATACAAGTGTAGTGGTCCATCTTTTTTCTCAATGATCAGCAAGGAGTGAACCCAATGTGTTGTTTTATCTACCTTTTCTCTGAATCTGTATCTATTAAACATTTCAGTTCCTTTTTCAGTCTGTCTCTTAGAACCACAGGTATTCTTCATGCAGCATGAATTACTGGGACTGCATTGTCATCCACTGTGATGTGATGTGATGTGCTATGGGCAACTTGCCCAATCCCTTAAAAACTTCACTGTATTCAGACATGATATTATCAGTTAAAGGGCGTGTCATTTTGTATCAGACCCAACTTCTGACTGGTGTCTAGCCCCCAAATTAGCTTCTTGTCCCCAGGAACAATTACAACATTGTGTTTACTAACCTTGCCTTTGTGCTGGAGATTCAGTGCACAGTACCTTATGGTGAGTATGGTTAGTCCATGATATGCCTTTAAAACAGTAGTATTCTTCTTTAGCTGTGGTTTGTCTGGTATCCTATGCCAGAGAAGAGCTGGGAGTACATTTATTTCAGCAGCAGTGACAACCATGTAGTGAACCTTCAAGCCGTTGGTATCTATTTGAAAAGTCCATTCATTTTTATGTGAGATGCCTTGCTTATCTAGGGTCCCTATAAAGAGTTCATTTTAACTGTCTGAGTTTTCCATTTCAGTGACTACACACACACTGCATTTCTCTGTCTGTGACATTTTGTGAACTGATTAAGTTGTCCACAGGATTTTCACTGTTGGTCTCAGGCGGGACAATTTCTGTTGCCATGTTGTTTACCACAGTAGCAGCCAGGTTTACTTGCACCCTTTCTTTGAGTGTTTGCAGCTCTTTCTGTCTCTTTTTGTCGTACCTCTTGCATTGTTCGTGAGTGCCACCTATCCCTTCACCCCAGGTCCCCTTAGTTTGATGGTACATTGAGGGAGATGTGGAGACAGGGGTGAAGGTCAGAGCGTTGTTGGCACAAGTCCGCCCTGGAGGTCGACTGCATTAGATTGATGGAACATTATTCTATCTATCATTCAATCTGCAATCACCCGTAAGAAGGCAGAATTCCTGTCCAGGGAGATGGCAGTTGCTCGGAATCGACCGGCTCAGCCATTTCGGACTGTAGACAGACTGTGCAACCCAGCCTGTCTGCAAATTTGGAAAGCCTTTTCGCAATTAGAGTGCAAGGAGCTCACTCGTTACTTTGCAACTAAAGTGGCCGACATCAGGGTGGACTTGTGTCCGACAATCTCTAAGGGTGATGTCGTAGAACAGTGTGAGTTCACAGTACCTCAGTTCTCTTGGAGTTCCTTTGGTCAACCTGAGTTTGTGGATATTATAAGGATCATCCATAGTGTGCATCCCACAAGCTGTAGTTTGGATCCTGGACTGACTCCCCTAATTTTGGGTTGTATTGATATCATTGGTCCAGTCCTGGTGCAAATAGTATGGAGCTCCATGGAGTTAGGTGAGTTTCCTAGCTCCCTGAAAGAGGCGGTGGTGACACCTCTCTTGAAGAAAGCTACCTTGGACCCAGACTATTTCTCAAACTACAGACCTATCTCTAACCTTCTCTTTATTGGGAAGGTTATTGAGATGGTAGTGGCAGCCCGATTGGAGGACCATTTAACCATCCATAATATCTACGAATCCTTCCAATCCAGTTTTCGTAAAAGACATAGCACCAAGACTGCGCTGGTTCAGGTGCTTAATGATCTTCTGAGGTTGAGAGATCAGAAGAGACGTTCCATTCTGGTTCTCCTTGATCTCTCATCAGTTTTTGACACTGTGGATCACCTGGTGTTGATAGCATGCCTGAGGCAAATTCGTGGACTGTCGGGAACTGTTTTACAATGGTTCACTTCATTCCTCACTGGGAGATCACAGAGAGTTGTGTCAGGAGTCTTTTCTTCTGGCCCAACTCCTTTGTTGTGTGGGGTGCCTCAGTATTCTGTGCTGTTGCCCATGTTGTTTGCAGTGTATATGCTGCCCCTCGGAGACATTATAAGACGGTATGGGCTGAGGTTTCACTGCTATGCAGATGATACCCAGCTATACCTGTCTTTTGCACCCGACTAGGATGGAACTCTCTCAATGTTTAACAACTGTCTGGAAGAAATCCCGGGTTGGATGGATTCTAGTTGGTTAAAGTTGAACTCAGAGAAGACAGAGGTTCTGGTTGTGGACCCGGTGGTCAGATAGAGAGGTCGTGTGATGGCATGACCTCTGGAATTTTTCTTGGCGGCATGTCACTTCCGACCTCTGAATGGGTGCGTAGCCTTGGGGTTGTCCTAGACGACAGGCTGACATTACAGTCTCAAGTGTTGGCCGTTGTCAGGACTTCCTTTTACCATCTTAGGAATATCGCCAGGGTTAGACACCTTGTTCCATCTGACTCTTTGCCAACGTTTGTCCACGCCTTTGTGTCCTCATGTTTGGACTACTGCAACGCCCTTTACTTTGGACTTTCTGAGGTTGAAATCTGTCACCTACAGCTGGTTCAGAATGCTGCAGCCCGGGTTTTGACTGGGACAAGTAGGTCCTGTCATACTACACCAGTGCTACGCGAACTGCACTGGCTTCCTATACGGTGGCGGATCACCTTTAAAGTCATTTTATTGACTTTCAAAGCCCTTCACCATCAGGGGTCCGGCCTATCTGAAAGAACTCCTGGTGCCTTACTACCCCGGCTGATCGCTGCTCGACCCGACCAGGGGTGCTAAATTCCAGAGGAGTTTAAAATCTTCTGGCAGCAGAGCATTTTCTCATGCTGCTCCCACTCTTTGGAATTCTCTACCACGCCAGTTACGGGAGTGTGCCTCCGTGGAGGAATTCAAGAAGAATTTGAAAACTCATCTGTGGCAAATGGCCTTCCTGGACAGTTAAGTTAATTATATTGTGTTGAGATCGTATTTTGTATTTATTAATTGATTTTAATATTTGATGTTATTATGATATGATTTTATTTATATGTATTACTGATTTATACTTGATCTTGTGGTTTTAATGTGTTCAGCACCTTGGTATATTGAAAGGCGCTTTATAAATAAATTTATTATTATTATTATTATTATTGTGAAACCTGTAGGGGAACTTTGGGCTCGATTTTTCACTGTTTGCACTGCAGCAGCCTGAGGGTTGTCCTTTGTGTCTTTTGCTCTGGTGAGGACTTTCATTTGCATGCGAGTTTGCTCAGCAGTCTGACAAATCTGGATGGCTTTTTCCATGGCTTGTTCATAGTCAGTTACTAGATGCTCTTTGACTTTTTCATTAGAACAGCCCACAACAATCGGATCAAAGAATGGCAAAGAGTTTCAAAATTACAGGATTGTGCTTTTAATTTCAAATCAGTAACGAATTCTTCTATTGTTTCTTGTTCCTTTTGCATTCAGGATGTAAATACGCATCATACATTAGTCTAATTTTTTCTGGACACGCTGTACGCTTCAAACTGCTGCATCACATTGTCATAGTCCTGCCTGCCCTCCACAGACAGCTGAAAAGTATTACATACGTCTACAGCTTCTGAACCTGCTATTGTCAGTAATATAGCTATTTTTGTGGGCTGTCTTTTTCATCTGCCCCAGTTGCTTGTAAATAGAGGATAAAATGTTGCTTAAAGCATTTCCATGTTTCTTCAAATTGCCCACAAACCTGATCTCTGGTGGTGGTCTTGGATGCTCCATTTCAGCAGGCTCCTCCTGTATCAGTAAGACCAGCAGGGGAAGCTGCATCCACTGGAACCCATATCACTGTGAAGCTAGGACTGTTCCTTTCCCACAAGAGCATTCCTTCTTTGTGGCTTCTGCTTTTATTTTCAGAAAGATCCCGAAACCACTCCAGGTACCATGTCTTGTTTTGCAGTAATCAAAACAATGGGTTCATTAGAATCTTTAGCAACATTTTATTGCAGCATACCTCAACTACATGTAAAAGCAAAAAAAGGGTTCAGTGTCTGCCTCTTGAGCAGACTGTCTCCTTGTTATCTGATCTGATACTTAAAATCACAGACCGTGTAACTCCCTTCCTGTAAATGAGAACTACATGCAGTTACAATTTATGTCTCTACTTGTACCTTATCAACACACCTTCCATGGGAAATTTACACTACCCTGGGTTTCCTGGTTTTCAAAGCCTCTTCTTTAGCCAACAAACTACACTGCCTCCTTGTTGACAAACAGTAACAGTAGGCTGCACACAGACACATAGACACACACACACACACACACACACACATAATTGGAGAGAAGGTGGCTACAGGTAGTTAAAGGTTGTAGCCACTACCAACAGGGCTCAATAAACACCAGGCAGAAAAACCAATACTGGGCTGCAGGATAATGATAAAATATATTTTACTGGTACTCACAACTAGCACTCACACTCCCCCTGGTGCCAACATATCATGCACGCATTGAGGTTATGCACCATACTATCATTAACCAAGGCTTCAGTCAACACATCCCGGAGGAGAAAAGAGAAGGCAACCTATGGACTGCCTCTCAACCACTCTGGCACTACTGATTGAGACTGTGAGCTTTGAGAATGAACCTGTGGATACCTAAATGGAAGGTGGATACCTTAACTGTTAGGCCATCAGGAAAAAAATGAAGATTATGTACTCACCATAATTCCTGGTCTTCCAGAATATCTTCACCATTTAGTCCCACTTATGTTATGGTCTAAGTCAGAGGTGCTAGGACCAAGTGGGAGTGATACCATTGCCTTTTTAGTCACCTATGCCTCAAAGTCTGAGATTCTTACACTAGGTGATTTCTACCATAACCGGATCGCTCCAGCCCTTAAGACCCTTACAGAAAAGATTGAGCCCCTCAATCTCACTCAATTAATCACAAAGCCTACTCGGCTCAACCTCATCTACCAAAACCATTCCCTCCTGGATTGGGTACTCTCCTACCATCCCCATCAAATTGCAGCAGCCGACATTTACCCTGATGTTTTCAGTGACCACCTTATAATGTACTGCATACTCAAAATATGTATGCCCCACTCCCCACCATCTACCGATGGCTCCAATCCTACAAGTCGAATAACATAGACACTCTTCTACAGGACCTCCATTCAATGGACTGGTCACTTGTGTATTCTGCATCTGACATCGACTCCACTCTCTCGATATTCACACACTTTCTACTTAAAGCATGGAACACCCATGCCCCACTCAGAAGATGTAGAGTGAAACAATCCCATCATTTGTGGATTTCAGCAGACATCATCCACCTGACCTCGCCTGGGCCTGCTTCAAATCCTCCCACTGCCCTTCTGGCTTCCAGCTTTACAGGTCCCTTAGGAACGTGTGCACCAAAGCTATTAGAACAGCAAAAGCATCATATTTCAAATCAAAGCTTCAATATAACCGTAATTCCTCCTCCAATTTCTGGTGCTCTATCCACTCTCCTTTTGATCCCCCCATCCAAACCCTCAAACCCTACACTTACCATCAATGGAACACCCATCTCTGATCCAGTCTCAGTCATCTCCCTAATGGACTCCTTTTTCACCACATATGCCCTCCCCTCTAACCCCCCCACCTCTACTGCCTCCCCATTGCCTCAGGACCTCTCCTTCTCTGCCATCTCTAGTCATAAAGTTTGTTGTGCTCTTCTTTCTCTTTTTCCCCAATAAGTCCAGTCCTGATGGCCTTGACCCTTACCTCCTCTGTATCTCTGCCCCCCTTATCACTTTCCCCATTACCCATCTGTGGAATCTCTCCTTCTACCTTTTGTTCTGTCCCCCAGGCATGGAAGGTTGCTAAAGTGATTTCCCTGCACAAAAGGGGAGATCCCTCTGCTCCCAGAAACTACAGACCCATATTCCTCCTTCCCTCCATGGCCAAATTGCAAGAATCCCTTGTTTTCTCATGTCTTACTGACTTTCTTAACTCCACTGATTTTTTTCTCTCTCCTTTCCAGTCTGGTTTCGGGTCAGCTCACTTGACCATTATCTCTCTCCTTCAAGTAACAACTCTATTCTCACTAACATGGACCAAGGACACATAACCACTGCCATTTTCATTGACTTCACTAAGGCTTTCGACTCTGTCTGCCACCCCCTTCTCCTCAATAAACTTGGCTAGACAGGACTCTCTTCCTTGACCATCAACTGGTTCAGCTCTTACCTCTCTGGATGGACTCAACGTGTCTTTGCTGGTGGTAACCTACCCCCATCCAGGCCAGTGTTCCTCAAGGCTCCATCTTAGGCTCTGTCCTCTTCTCCATCTTCCTCAATGGCCTTCCCTTACCTCAGCATGGTCTTTCTCAAACATACATATGTTTGCGGACAATCCTGTCCTTTACGTCTCAGGTGCCTCTGCCCCAGAAGCCCAGTCTCAACTACAATCAGATTACCATTCTGTCCTTCGATGGTTTCATGACAACCAACTCAGAGTTAACACCAGGAAAAGTTTGTTGATGATCTTTGGAACCCCTCAAAGATTAGACAAACCCTCCCCTCCCCCCTCCTTCTCCACCCTGGATGGTAATATCTTGGATGAAGTCCCCTATGTCTTTCTTTTTTTTTTTGCTTCTCCCTCACTCCCTGGTGGACCACTCCTGTGGGTCACCTAGGACCCCTGTCGGCACTCTACCCCTGCCACCAGCCACCACCCCACATGGCAGCCCCCTGGGTAACCCGACATAACCCTTCATTAGATGGGTCCCCCCTCCGAGGGGGAAGGCACCGGGGGGAGCCAGCCAGTGCAACTTGTTTGGTCTGGATGCTGCTGTGGTGGACAGGGCTAGTCTGGGGCTTTGCGGTGGTGGGGGGCTGGCAACAGTCATCCTGCCAGCCAGGGAGCCATTTCCTGTTTTTTCCTCCTGGGAATGTGATGTCTGAGATGTCAAGGCAAGGCTTGATGTCTGTTGTGCTCCCTACGTAGTGGGACTCGATGTGCTGCCATATCCCTTGCCTCCACCAGAGGTTGGTAGACACCAGGCCATGGACCCTCTCTCTGCCCAGGAGATGGTGAGCTGTCACAGGATGCTCAAGCCATCTCCCCCCAGCCAGCCCTCTGACACCGGGTCTGTTCCTGAACCCGGATAGTATTGCAAGTGAAAATCACCACGCTGCACCGGTGGCCGCCCAAATCCCCTATTTCAAATACCTAGGCCTTTGGCTACACAACCAGTTTGATTTTACATCCCACATAGAACATGCCCACTCTAAACACCGTCTTAAGCTGGAGGCCCTGTATAGACATAAAGACTCCCTCCCCTTGACTGTCTACCGAGAACTTCTGACTAAAATGATTCTCCCTTTATTCCACTATGCTGACATTGTCTATGGAATTGTCCCTGCCTCCTCATTAGCCAGGCTGGACTCTCTTTGCAAGGCTTTCTGTCGCTTCACGCTCAATGCACCCCTCCCTGCACTCACCACTGTTCCCTCTACTCTTCTCTCTCCCTCACTTCTCTCCACATGTGCCGTCTACATCATGCTACCCTCTTCATCTCAAAATTCTGGTTCAGATCTCTCCCAGCCGATCTCTCCTCTCTGCTCTTACCTTCCTCCTTGTCCTATTATCCCCTCGGCTCCAGAGATACCTGCACCTTCTCTCTCCCTCGGTCTTCTTCCTGCTCTGGTAGATCAGCCTTTTCCTATCGCCTTTCCTCCCTCTGAAACTCCCTTCCAAACTCCCTTAGACAATCACCCTCCTTGCTATGCTTAAAATGAGAATTCTCTCAATCCACTCCACATCCCTGCTCCTGCTCCTCCCACCTCTTAGCTTGCCCTCCTACTCCCCCATCCATTGACTCCATCGGTCCTCACCACCCTTGGCTGCACTAGCAGCCTCCCTAGTCTTCTCTTGCTATCTGCCTGTATGTAACATGCATAGTCTCAACTTGGTCTCGACTCCAACTCGCTTGCCTGGTTTACCCATTATATCACCTATAGAACCCAAGTTGTCAGATGGAGAGGTGCCATATCTACCCAACTGCCAGTCTCAGCTGGTGTACCCCAGGGCTCCATATTTGACCCTCTTTTGTTTTCATTATTTATCAATGACTTGGGCAATAACTGTGGAGAGCAGTCAAGTCCTACTGTATGCAGATGATGCTGTCCTTTATAGGAGCTCTCATGACACCCTGGCACTCAACACCCAACTGCAAAAGGACTTTGTAAGCCTGCAAAATTGGATACCGTCAAATAATCTGGTACTAAATGTTAAAAAGACAAAGGCTGTTTTATTTGGATCCAAACAACTTGGCTCTGTTAGAAGATACCTGCTCCCCCTCACAATCTCCTTGGGGATTAAGACTGATATTGAGGATATGGTCAAGTACCTTTGTGTATTACTTGATCAGGGCTACACCTTTAAGGGACAGGTAGATCAGACTACCCGAACCTTCCACCAAAAAATTGGGCCTCCTATTTAGATTGAACTGCTACCTCACCTCAGACTCCAGACTAGCAATAGCAAATGGTATCCTGCTTCCTAAACTTACATATGCTGCCCTTGTCTTACAGTCCCTAAGTAAGTCATAAATAAACAGGCTAGAGATACTGTATAACAAAATTGGGCATTTTACAACAATGTTCCATCCCAGGAAGCACCATTGCGATATTCTGGCCTCCCTAAACTGACCCTCGCTACCTAGTTGGTTCCAGTACCCCCTATTAACCATGGTGTACAAACTGTTAAATATACCCGCTCCCCCTAGTCTTGATGGTCTCCTTGTCCCTAAGTGCTCCTGAAGGCTGCTCCGTACCACTGGCAGAAAGCTGCTTGAGGTGTACAGGATTAGATCCTTTGCTTACTCAGCCCCAAATCTTTGGAATGCCCTTCCACAGGACCTGCAAATGTCTAGCTCCTTGGGCAGTTTTAGAAAGGGACTAAAAACCCATCTACTTGAGCGTCGCTAATGATCTTACCTTCGCTGACTGCCTTACTAAAGTAATTTAAAGTCCCCACAGTTGCACAATCTAGATACTGGCCTGGTATTATGCCCCATCTGAATAACCTTCCACTGAACGTATACTGTTATAGTGTTTGTCATAGATGATGTGAACCTGTATAGCACTTGCCCTCTCCCTAATTTCTACATTGCAGTTCCCTAATGTTTAAGTATCCTTTTAGTCCAGGATTATACTGTTTTATATCTAGGAATACATAATGTTTTACATGCCAAAATTGATATTGTTGTATGTAGAGTAATTAACCCAGCCATTGTCTGGTATTTGTGAATTGTGCTCCAAATGTTGTATTCCTCATTCTGTATTTGATATTCTGTATATTCAATCAGTTGTGTGTAATTAATCCCGGGTTGTCCCTGAAAAAGGGACCTCTGGTTCCAGTGGGCTTACCCAGTTATCAAAATGAAGTAAATAAATAAATAGTGCTGTTGTTTAGTAATTTTGTATTATTTAATCTGCAGTTCTACAGCTAGCCTAGTACAATACCCTGCCCTTACGTCAGAATGTTAATCTCTTGGGTGTCATTTGATTTCCAGTACTGTATGTAACATGCAATGTGCTGCTTAGTTAATATTGTATTATTTACTCTCTGGTTCAAGACAAAGCCAATGTGCCCTATCCTTATGTCAGGATGTCCCCCTATGACATGCAAACTAAGAAATTGTGTACAGTGTTTATCAATTGTATTTTATGTACTTTGTACTCCTTATCTCCCCTTCCCGTGGGTCGCACCTGGAAATGAGCCTTGGCTCAGTATGCTTCTCCTGGTCACCAACTTTTAAATCAATCAATAAATAAATAGACTTCCGGTGTGGCTCCTGAGTGCATGGCGGCTTCTCCCAGAGACACTGCACCTCAACCACCCAAATCATTGATAAACAGCCTCCATCAGACCCAGAAAATACTTAAAATACTGATAAGAACAAATGGCTAGCAACAAATTAAGAGGGGAATCAAACAGATTTGCAGCCTTACCGAGTGAAGCAGGGTTATCTGACTGTGAAGCCTCCGACTCCGGTGACTCGATCCAGTAGCACCAATCTTCTCATGCTTCATCCAGACAGTCTACAAAACAAAAAGCCCAAACCTTAACAAAAATGGATGATAAGCTGGATAAAATCTTTTACGAACTGCAGGACATTAAAACAGACTTTCACAATTTTAAACTTGAGCAAGAACAAACTCACTGAGATATCACAGAATTACAGACAAAGGTAACACAAACAGAAGAAACACAAGAGGCCCAAACTAACTCCATGGCCCAACTGCAAGCCATAGCCACTCTGGCCCGCCTCCTGCTTATAGCTTTTAGCTCTAGTCCCCCTGGGATTGATACGCATCCTGTTTATTTTATTTACCTGTCTTAAACAGCACTAGTTCCTGAACATTTGGCCTAACTGTTCCTGTAATAACTGAACTTTTACTTTGTAACAATTACTGCAATGTGTGTCTGTATCTATTATATGTGACGTGGAACCTTTGTAAAGGAGTCTTTGACTCAAGGGTATTTTTCCGAATTCTGAAATAAACAAAAATAAACAAAAATAAATAGTTGCACAACTAGTAGACATCTGCCAGGCTATGGGAGAGAGAGAGACAAGAGGATGCTAAGAACAGACACCGTCACAGGAACTTGAGGATTTATGGCATACCAGAAGGCAGCGAGGGCAATAATATTGAAGAATTCATAGATGTGCTCCTCCACATGGCACTAACACTGGACTCAGACTTTAAACTTGAAGTGAAGCATATACACTGGGCACTGGGACTGAAGCCAACCCAGCCAGGAGCCCGGCACAGCTCAATTATAATACAATTCCTCTGTTACTCAACTAAATACACTATTCTTCGGAAAGCTTGGGCACAGGGGAAAACCTTTTTTGGCAATATTAGAATTTATTTTGATAACGACTATGTCCCAATGACCATGCAATGCTGCCAGGAATTCACTTCCCTGTTCCCCATTCTGCATAGTCTCAAACTCAAATTTTGTACCCCATACTCGGCCAGGCTTGTAATTCAGTTTCCGAATGGGCAGCAGAGTTATGACATGGCGGGGGAGGCCCTGATTTATCTTAAATAGCGAAGCTATGAGCTTCTGACCTGTGTCTCTTTGTCACAATGCACCAGACTGAACAGAATAGAGGAGCAGAAACTGCAGGCCCCAGATCTACAGTCACAACAGGCAACACTATCTTCAATTAAACAGCTACTGCTCCAGTTTGCAAAGAGTGATTCTTGAGAACAGATGAGAGGGTCTCGACTCTAACTTTTCCCACATAACAGCTGAATGTGAGTGTCTGGGGGCTCGGGGGGGTTGTGCCTGCCTGGTCAATGGTTCCAGGGGAGCAGGGGGGCCGTCGGGTCTGTGCCTCTTACTCTGCTGGGAGCCTCGACCTGGCCTGCTCACTCTGATCTGGTTGGACTACCTCCCCTGAGACCTAGATAAAGAAGATGAATTTGTAGGTGGTGAACTGCCATCATGTGGGCCCCATTCACACTTGTCTTCCTCACTCAGGCTTATTTGAGCATGGCAGTAACAAGGAAATCTGGTGAGGGACCACCGCAGGCTCCTAGACTCGTAGGGGTCCGGGGTGTTCATGGGGGACCCGCGCCTCTCATAAATATTTTAAGCTGCTCTGGGGGGGGGGGTTGAAATCTTCCTTCCCATGGTACACTTGGTGATAGTCCCCTTGCTATATAGGAGGGGAAATAATACAGATGATATAAGGTCATGTAGCAGACAGGCTTCCATGCTCAGGCCCAGCCATACTAGCCTCCTTACTGAGACTCTAGGACAAAGGAGCAGATACGCCCAAGTTGGTTTTTTGATTGAGCACACCCATCTAATGGTAACAAGAGGTTTGGTGAGGTTACACAATTGAGGGATGGACGAGCATGCTGGGAGCCTGGTGAGACAGGCATCATAGCCGGACACATGATTGGTCACTTAGATTACCCTAGTTTGAATACTAGTAAAGGAAGGGTTTCTTGGTAGGTTGGTTCGGTGAGGCAGCAGAGGTTGGGCGGACTGGGTGGGTATCCCTCCGGCGGGGTGTTGGTCTGGGCTCTGTCCACTCCCGCCTAGGATGGCTGATCAGGGGGGATCAGGCCTAGGGGCTATCTGAGCACCCTTTTGTGCTAGATGTGGGATGGATATGAACACCTCATGACCAAGAGAACATGGGGGCTACTTCAGAAGATATAGTCGGTCTGGTAGATTGTATGACACTGGGTGGAAATAGATGATTACAGAACTGTTGGGGTCTAAGTTATCAGGAGATTTAGGGAATTCTGAAATAGATGGCCAAAACAGTGAACCATTTACACCTGCATACAAGAATTAGACTTTTTCTTTGAATCCTTTGAGACCACATAATGCAGACCTGAACTGAATTTAACCCCCCTTTTTCATAAAAAAACATAAGGTTGGGCTGGATGTAGGGACAGCATCGAGCCACCAGGGATCGTACCTTCTAATTTCCCTTTCCCTTTTTCCCTCATTCAACCCCAGGAACTGTCTGAACTTATTTTTGTTTTCTTCCAATTCAATTGTTTTTTGATTCAACTGCCCCTTCTTTTTTTTTTTGGGGGGGGGACTCTACCCCTAGGTGCACTTCAGCCACAGAAGTGTACTCCTCTTTCTGGCTGCAATTTGATTCGTCAGGGTCCAATTTCTAACTTGGACCATGGAAGTCATAATTGTTAAGATGTATATAGTTTTTTTGACTCAGTATTGTGCCCATTTGGTTTATATTCATGGACAGGGTAATTTGAAAAGTGAGCTCTGGTTACAGCCCCGAAAGTTTAGGTTGATTAGGGAAATATGGTTATATATAAATAGTTGTATCTTATGAAAAAAGATCCAAGGAGGGACAAGATATGAGATATTCAGTCAAATCAGTATGTTACAGTTAGTACATAAGTCAGTAGGATTAACCAGCATCTACTGCACCCAAATATCCCCTTGAAGGGGTAGAGATGAAACTTCATGTCACCTTTCCCGATGTTACAGACATCTAATATCAAGGTGATATCCCAAAATGTAAATGGTCTGAGTAGCCCTATTAAAAGGGGGAAAATCATATCCCAGTTGAAGAAAATACACTCACAAATGATATTGCTTCAGGAAACACCCATGAATTCAATAGAATGCCAGAAATTGGAAAAGTCTAGAATGACCACAATGGTAGCTAGTTCCCACCAATCGGGCAGGATCCGGGGTAAGGCTGTATTAATACCCAAATATTCAGCATTCCAGTTACAGGATTCTTATCACAACAAAGAAGGAACCCTGGCCATGGTCAGAGGGACCTGGTGGGGAGTTCAATACACTGTAGCCAGTATCTACATCCCCCGGGGCAGATATGTCCACCCACCAGAGCCTTTTTGATGGAATTATACAATTTCGACAGGGGGTACTGTTGATAGGGGGAGATTTGAACTTACTGATGGACCCAGGGTGAGACAGTACCAACCCACACCCCCCTCGTAAGTCCACAGAACAAAGACACGGGAAACGGTTAGTAAAGGAAATGGGTCTTACTGATGTTTGGCGACACATTTCATTTTCATTTCATTTCATTTTCATTTATTTCAAGGTTTAACCATTGAGAACAGTACTCATTTAAAATGGTGACCCAGTGCAAAACATACAACACAATACACATACATAACTTACTCAATTCAAAATACAATAAAATTACACATGAATTGGGGAAGGAGACAGTATACACATTATTGAGGGGCCCACCACATATATTCCCACATTGATTATTTCTTGATAACAGCTGAGCACTGGGACATAGTCAAACAAATTTGTATACACCCAGTCCTTCTGTCGGATCATGCACCAATCTCGATCGAGTTGCATGCAACAACAGAACGCCACCCTAGACAGTGGCACTTTAATAATTCCCTATTAAAGGACCAAGAATTTATCACATTAATAAACCAAAGAATCCCGGAAATCATAACCCAAAATGCTGCTCCTGAAATTTCATCCGGAATACTATAGGACACGATGAAGGCGATTGTTCAGGGTGAATCCATTAACTATGCAGGGAGCGTCAAGAAAAGGAGGGATCAACAGCAAAAAGATCTTGAGGGGGAACTCCAGTTCTGGCAGGCTACTCATGAGCAAGGAGATATGGCAGCCTTGAGACAGGTCACCAGGATTAGAATGCAATTACAAAACATCTAAAATATTAGCATATCGATTACGATCCCAGCAAAAGCAAACAACGGTCACTCAACTCAGACACTCACAATCTAGGATATCTTAGAAGGGTTTAGATATTTCTATAAGACCCTATACACACAGGATCCAGAACCTGAGGATACTGAATATGCTTCCTTTTTCCAAAACTTAGCCCTCCCTCAACTAACAGATGTTTAAAAAGCATCACTTCTGCGACAGATTACTCCCCAAGAGATGAGCTTGATAATAAAAGAGTCAAAGTCAGGGAAGAATTCAGGTCCAGATGGCCTAACCTCTGAATTTTATAAATGCTTTCAGAAAGACCTACTCCCTCTGATGGGAACTCTATACCAGGACCTACAGCAGGAGAAAACAGCCCTGCCCCTTCATGGCAATATGACAATATATCGACGATTTTGAAACCGGATAAAGACCTGCTTAATTGCAAATCTTATAGACCCATTTCAGTTCTTAATCAAGATTATAAATTTTATGCTGGCATACTAGCCCACCAATTAGAGTTTATACCCCCAATTTAATCCATAAAGACCAAACTGGATTTGTTCCCCGACGAAGAACCACTGACAACATTAAAAGAACACTTTACTTACTAGAGAAATAAAACAGACATAAACACCCCTTCTTTCGTTAAGCATGGACGCACAAAAAGCTTTTGCCCAGATATCATGGACATTCTTAAGATTCACCCTTAAATATTTTAATTTCCCAAAAGAATTTGATGATTAGATAATGGCCATATACACTTCACCCCAAGCAGTGGTGAAAGCAAATGGAACACTCTCAGAACGATTCCCTCTCACAAGGGGTACTCACCAAGGCTGCCCTCTTTCGCCATTGCTTTTCGCACTATACGCTGAACCTCTTGCACAAGCAATTTGGAAAGGCAAAGGAATTACAGGCTTTGAAATCTTCAGAGTAAAACATAAGACTGCATTTTGTGTGGATGATTTATTAATTTATTTAACCCATCCCACTACTTCCTTACCCAGATTATTTGATAGGCTTTCAGCTATGGAAGATCTAGCAGGTTATAAATTAAATACTTCTAAAACAGAAGTCCTTAGAATGAACTATGAACCAACTCAGGAGCTGATGGTCTATTTCCACTTAAGGTGGATCGGGCAAAATTTTAGATATCTAGGGGTCAGAATCCCACAAGATCTTTCCCAACTTTATGATTTAAACTACCCTCCCCTGATCTGTAAACTGAAAACAGACCTACAGAAATGGCAATACCTCCCCATCCCTCTCATACAAAGGATAGAATCAATTAAAATGACCATGTTGCCTCGTTTTATCTCTTTCAGAACCTCCTGGTTGCTCCTACAGCTGCAGAATTTAGGAAGTGGGATAAATTGATCTTATCGTACTTATGGCAAGGGAAGAAATCCAGAAAGGCCTATCGCCTTCTCCAGCTCACCAAAACAAGGGGAGGGCTAGCCCTTCCTCATTTAAAAACTTACTTTCAGGCTGCACAATTGGCACATGCCCTTCAGTGGTGGGATAGGAGCACAGACACCCACTGGAAGTCAATTGAACTTGGTGAAGAGGCCTCAGGGATTGAGAAAATTATGGGAACCCCCCCCAATAAACCTAGAATAGAAGAATGTATCACATCTAGATTTACCAGATGAATTCTAAAAACATGGTGTGAAAAGATGGGAGAACCTGCTATCAGAGACTCGACTATAGCTCTAACTATATCTTCACTTGACCTCATGTTTCTCTCAGTGAAGTTAGACCTTACCTTTGACAGCTGGAGAAGATGAGGCCTGCAGCATATCTTCCAACTTTATAGGGGGGAGTATTTCAAACATTTCATGATTTACAGCACACATATCAATTAGATAAAAAAGACCATTATAGGTACCTGCAACTCTGGCACTATTCTATAGGCAGATGCGGACACAGGTGGGAGGTTAAGCAAACCCATCCCCTGACACAGCTTATAATTGAAACCAAAGAGAGACAAATGGTAAACAACATAGTTTCTTGTCTCTATTGGGCCCTTCAACCAAGGTAATTCAAGTATCCACAATACTACAATGGTCCTGGGAAACTGACCTTGGGGTGGAAATACCAGACCATATTTGGATAGAAATTTATCTTAATCAGTATAGGGTCACAACTTCATATATGTGGAAAGAGTTCGGCTGGAAGTGTACTGTAAGATTTTTCAGAACCCCTCATATTAACGTAAAGTTTAATAAAGTACGAGGGACTACTTGTAGGAGAAATTGTGGGGACACATATGCAACGCATGTACAAATTTCCTGGGGCTGCCCAGCACTATAAGAATTCTGGGGAAAGGTGGAGGAGGCTCTCATGGATCTCTTCCCTGAAACTGAACACCTGACAACCCAGCAGGCCCTTCTGCATTGGTTCCCTGAAGGAATAAAAGATAAACAAGCAAAAAAAAAATGATGATAATTCTACTTTTAGCAGCTAAGAAATTTATTTCAAGACGCTGGCTCCAAAAATTTCCCCCAACCATTATGGAATGGGAGGACTCAGTTCAACAAATATATACTATGGAAAAGCTCACAGCGGCCATTAATTTAAGACTAGACGGATTTCGGTTATTTTGGAATAAATGGCTTCTCTGGATTATGGCTCATAGGAATGACATCATTCCTTGAGGGATGAAGTCTCAGACCAGAACTGGATTAGACAGCAGAATGATCCACGGATAAGGCACCTAGAATCTTAGAAAGGAAATGGAAATGGGATTTGGTAGAAATCAATAATATATAATAAGCTGGTACTAGTTTTTAATGGATTTGACTGCACAATGTAAAATGTAAGTGTACAATATGTGATGCCCTTATGCTGGATCATTAATAAATACTAAAATAAAATAAAAAAGCAATCAATCAATAAATAAATGAATAAATTATGAAAAACAGAGTGAGCTGCCCAAGGCCTTGACTCTTACCTGAGTGGGGGATGAAGGGTGGGTGTGTGACTGGATGGTGAAGATATTTTGTAAGATCAGGAATTACAGTTAGTAAGTAATTTTCCTGTCTTCCAAGAATCAATCTTCACCAGTCAGTTCTACTTATGGGTCAAAGTATCAAGCTTTCCCCAAAACCAGGAAGGAATTAGCTCACCCTGAGGAAAAAAAATTAACCGTCAGCCCTCTAGTGGGAGATACCCACTGGAGGGCAGGGACTCCTCACAGGTCCAGCAGGACCCGAGACCAGATGGGGGCTGGTGGCGGCTTCCTTGGCCTGGAAGCAAGCGGGTGCCCCAACAACTCATGCCTGATCCTATGGGAGAAAAGTGAGTCCCCTTGAAATGCAAGTTCAGCACCCTATGCTAGGCCAAAGGTGTCAATCGGGAGAGGTGAAGCCATGCCATCCACTGAATACAGACTGCTGTTCCCACTAGCCTGGATGCTGCCTAACTGGCATTGTACAATGCTCTGGCTTGGTGTCTCATTAGCTCTATGATCTGGGCAGAAAGGCAAATGGCCTGCCTGGTTGACTCCCAAGTTGGAGTGGACACTATGAGCTGACTTAGAGTCATCCACAGGTAATTTTTGTAAGCTTTTTCAATCACAAGAGTGTGGTGTGCATGTTTATGGAACTCATACAAACAGAAGAGAGAAAGAAATAAGTACCTTTGCTGGGACTTGAATCCATGCTGCCCAGAATACTCTTTCTCTAATGCACAACCTGGTGCTTCACAGATAATTACATTTTCAATCACAAGAGTGCAGTTGCGATTGAAAATGTAATTATCTGTGCAACATCAGATTGTGCATTAGAGAAAGAGTAATGTGCCTTGGGACATCTCAGTTTCCAGTTGCCTTGGTGGCACAGCTGGTAGCGTTACCACAATGGTATTCGGGCAGTCTGGGTTCAAGTTCCAGCTAAGGCACTTGTTTCTTTTTCTCTTCTGTTTGTACTTGTAAGAAATGCACATCATAGATTGTGCTGCCACAAAAACCTTTCTACCCAGGCATTGCTCTCCACAGAGTCGATGCCAGGGGGCAGTCATGCCCCAGGCAGTTAGGCTCAGAGGGGTCTGCAGTACCAGAACCCCCCAAGATGTGGGAAAGAATAACACCTGGAGACACCACAGGAGCAGAAAACCTGCACTGGATGCCCCTAGGGACAGGAGAAGGGGCAAAGGGACAAAGTCAGACATTCCTGGATGCTTCCCTGAAAGGCCATGGCCAAGGAGGGATGACAAAGGAGTCACTGCTGAAATCCCCAAGGAATCTCAGTGCCAGAGTAGCAGTATTGCAACCTACAAATGACCTAATATTTAGCTCCTGCAGTATCTCCATCAGGAATTACTGGTACCGGGAGTACTCAGCAACAGAGGAGAAGTGGACTGCAAAATCTTCTCCCTCAGAGGAGAAAGTAGGAGAGAAGGAGCTGATACTGATGTAGGATTACATTTAGAAAAGGAAAAAGCATCAAACATCAAGTGGTTAAAAGCCACTAGTGTAAACCCAAAGAGAGACACCTAAACTGGTTGCCAAAACTACTGGAAGGCTTCTGTAAGTGTGGCCGATATAATATTTGTCAATGCACCAATCAGGGCAGAGAATTCTCACATCCAGAAACAGGCCAGAAAATAGAATTAAGGCAGTTCATTCAGTGTACCTCAGAATTTGTTGTGTGTGTGGTTCAGTGCCTTTGTGGTAAATTATTTGCGGGAGGACTACTAGGATGTTTAAAAGGAGGGTCCAGGAACATATGAAACACTGTAAACAAAAAGGTTGATACACTGCTGGGGGCACATTATAAGACCTATCATAGCTTGGACCCCAGGGGCACTATTTGTGTGGGCATAGAACAAGCTCAACATTTGACAAGAAGAGGGGACAGACTGCAGAAATATAGAAACATAGAAGGTGACAGCAGATAAGGACCGCAAGGCCCATCCAGTCTGCCCATTTTTTCTACTTTATGAATGTGCCAAAGGCCTGTACTCTGTCTGCAAAATTAAACAAAATGGATCTTTAGACTTAGGACATTGGAACCACAGGTCCTAAATGATGATAATTGACTGAAAGCCTTTTCTGTAAAAAGAAAATTGGAGTATGTACACATTTGAATAGAAGTTACTTGCATATGTAGTATGAAGTTGAATTCATTTTTCTCATATGTCTCTTTACATCTCCCTCTCTTTAGGTTGTCCAAAAGATGGGTTTTTTCTATCTTGCTGAAAACAGAACCAAATGGAATTTTCTGCAAATCCTCATGTGTACAAAGACTGTAAGGAAACAGAATGGCTAAATAATGGGGGATCATGAATTTCTAAAATCTGGCCACTTCAGGTCAAATCTGTACCATTTTTGAAAAAAAAAAAGAGATTTGAGCCATATTGGTCCTTGGAAAACAGGAGATGCTGGAAGGTTTGATACCTTTTATTGGACCAACAAGTGTTTAAGCTACAATTCCTGATTGAATATTTGGGTAAGGGGGGATTTCCAACAGTTGTCATGGCTTTAGATGTCACAAAAGCCTTTGATAGGCTAGAGTGGCCTTATTTGTTTAGTACTCTGTCATCCTTTGGTTTTCCATTAGAATTTGTTCAAATAATACAAGCAATTTATGTAAAACCAACAGCACAAGTTAAAATTAATAAGAAACTTTAAAATGTTTTTGAACTCCATAGGGGAGTACACCAAGGTTGCCTCCTTTCACCATATCTTTTTGTATTGGGACTAGAACCTCTTCTCAATGAAATTAGTGGCAATAATCAGATTCAGGGAATTCAAATAGGTCCAGCACAATTTAAACTGAATGCATTTGCAGATGATGTTTTAGTGACATTGCAAAACCCAGAAAATAGCATTAAAGAGTTAGCATCTGTAATAAGGCAATTTTCGAATGTAGCGGGTTATGAAGTCAATGAGAATAAGACTGAAATGATTACCTTTAATGTCCAGGGACATTACAAATATAAAAATGCATATAAATGTAACGGAAATGAAACATGGTATGAGATCTATAGGTATTTATATTCATAATGACATTAAGACTTTATTTGGTTTAAATTTTAAAGAATTGTTTGACTCATTGAAAGAGATTGGAAGAGAGGCTGATTTTCTGGGGTAAGATCCTTCCTATCTTTATGGGGGAAAATGCAAATACTTAAGATGTTGTCGGTTCCATATTTGTCTTATAGGATGCAAATGGTATTATCCCCTATTCCCAACATCTGGTTCCAACAGATTAAAAAGGAAGTTTAGGAAATTCATCTGGATGGGGAAACCCACAGGGGTTTCCTGGAGTAAACTGTGCCTTCCGATTGATCAGGGTAGTTTGACCTGTCCAGATTTAGAAAAAATAAGATTGACTTTTGTAATGAAGTCAGTTATCAATTGGGCGTACAAGAGTGTAACTGATTTAACAACAGTACAGTTTATAAATAATACTTTATTGTCCTTCCTCCCTAGCTCGGAGGTATATAAAACAAATTCTATTTTTAGCCAAGAAACTTAAACAACCTGATAGCTATTTATTGAGGTATTTAGCCGAGAATGAAATTAGATATAAAAAAAGCGACTAAATGGGACACTAACGTATCTCCAGAGAACAGAATATGGAATAATCCAAACTATATGACAAACTCGGGTGGCTATCCCTGCCTAACCACATGAACTTTGTCCTGGGCTGCTTCATGGGCAAGATGCTCAGTACTGGCACTCCCCCAGGGCTGGCTGAGCTTCTCAAACTGGCTGTCTCTTCTACCTACTCCCTCAGGTCTCTGGGCCCTGGTGTTCTTAAAGTCCCTATCACCCACACACAAATGGGGGACAGGGATTTTGCTTCATGTGCCCCATGGCTATGGAACTCCTTTCCTGCTCGAGTCCACTCCTCCCCCTCCCACTCGTGCCTCCGGAGCTCCCTGTGGTATCACTTGAAGCTCTCCCCTGCATGTGGGTGTCCTAGACCTCCATAGCTAGTTCCAATCCCCTGCACCAGACTCACATGTCCTTCCTGGCACCCCTCTTGCAGCTCCTGCTAAAGCAGCCTGTCTAACTGGACTCTGATGTGCATATAATGTATTTCTTCTCTGTTCCAGGAGATACTCAGACTCTGGCTCTGTTTGTGGTTTGGAGCCGTGTATACCTTGTAAAATTGTACTGTTCCTAGCCTTGGTGTGTCTATGTATATACTGTATAGCAGGAAATATTAGCTTTCAGTTTATTTTCGCTATGTTAGCTTAACTGACAAAAGCGCTAAAATAAGCTGATTGCTAATATTACAGGGAGCATAGTGCTGTAATGGGACATGAAGCTGATGCGCAAATTTAACAGGGCGCTAAATAGTACTGCATCTCACTCCGCGCTAAATAAAGAGGGCACCAATATAAGCTGCTATACAGTATATTCCTGTACATATCTTAACTGTGCTTACTATCTACTGGTTATGTTCACATGGTTCTATTTTGACTCTGTATACTGCTTAACTTGTGTTATGTTGTCCTCTGTATGAACCTGTATCTCACTGTATCTGTATCTCATTGTACTCTCCTGGGTCATACCTGAAAATAGGCATATAACTTCTCTAGTGTACTTACCTGGTCAACAAAAGCTAAATAAATAAATATGGATATAATGGGACTGTTTTAAAGAATAAAATGTGGGAAGAAAAAAGAATAAGAAAATAAAGGACCTGTACGAAGTAGGGGTGAAAATGGATTGGCCTTCTTTTTGCAGGAAATATGATTTAGGTCCAAAGCAATATTTATATTTCTACCAGTTGAGTAGTATTTATATCAAGGATTATAGTAGACAGGAATGGACCCTGAATAACAAATCTATGGAACAGACTCTAATGAAATATAAATATTAAAAGGGAAAAATACCAACTTGTTTACGTGGCTGCTAGGTAATCTTCACAAGCCCTATACAGATATAATATAAAAAAACAATATTAAAGTGGGATAAGGAACTGGCTTATACCTGTAAAAACCAATAATGGAATTTGGCCTGTGGGGAAATAAATGCATATAAACTAATAAGAGATAAGGCCATCCAATATAAAATTCTTAATAGAGCTTATTTTTCCCCACATAGACTATTTAAAACGAAGATGATACCTAACAATATTTATTTTATTTATTGAGAAATTGGATTACAACCTTTGAGTCAAAGACTTATTTCCAAAGGCTCCACGTCAGTTTACAAGACATTTTATTTATTTATTTAGTTTTTGTTGACCGGGTAAGTGCACTAGGCAAATCCTGCCTATTTTCAGGCACGACCCGCGAGGTGAGAGAAACAGATGAATGCCAACTGACCTTGAATCAGATTAAGCTGTTGGTGGTATTTTTAGTGAAGGAGGGAAATTTGGTCAGGAAACCAGGGAAAATTCTCCTGCTCTTTTCGATAAGTGCCATGGGATCTTTAACATCCACCTGAACTACCACTAATCCAGGCAGATGGGACCTCGGTTTAACGTCTCATCCGAAAGACGGCACCTCAGAAGTGTAGCACCCCTCTCATGCTGCACTACAGTGTCTGTACTGGGATAGAAACATAGAATTTGATGGCAGATAAGGACCACTTAGCCCATCTAGTCTGTCCATTTCCCTACCTAACAGATAAGCTGCAGATCCTAGTTAACCAACAGCCTACTTCCTCCTCTCCCCCACTAGAATTGCCTTATGTCTGTCCCATGCATTCTTGAATTCCCTCACTGTTTTTGACTCTATGACCTCCTCAGGAAGGCTGTTACATGTATCCACAACCCTCTCTGTGAAGAAATACTTCCTCACATTACCTCTGAGCTGTCCCCCCTCTATCTTCAAATTGTGCCCCCTTTACCCTCTTGGACTTTGTTGATTCCCTTGAGGTATTTGAAAGTTTCTATCATGTCCTCCTCTCCCTCCTTTCCTCGAGGCTATACATCTTTAGTTCCTTTAGTCTTTCTTGATATGTCTTCTGATGCAGACCCGGCATCATTTTGGTTGCCCTCCTCTGGACAGCCTCCACCCTGTCTATATCTTTGCAGAGATGGGGTCTCCAGAACTGTACACAGTACTCCAGATGTGGTCTTACCAACTGTCTGCACAGAGGGACAACAACTTCCTGTTTTCTACTGGTGATGCCCCTCCCTATGCATTCCAGTATCCCCCCAGCCCTCCTTACTGCCTTCTCACATTTTTGGCCCACCTTTAGGTCATCTGATATGATGACCCCTAGGTCCCTTTCCATTTCTGTTGTTGTCAGTATCTCACCCCACATTGTGTACTCTTCCCCTGGGTTTTTGTTTCCCAGGTGCATTACTTTGCACTTCTTTGCATTGAATCTAACCTGCCATACATTTGACCATTCCTCCAACCTTGCCAAGTCCCTTTTAATCCTTTCCACCCCACCTTGTGTATCAACCGTGTTGCAGATCTTTGTGTCATCTGCAAAGAGACATACTTTCTCTTCCAGTCCCTCTACAATGTCACTTATGAAGACATTAAAAAGGACCGGCCCCAGTACTGAACCCTGCAGTACCCCACTAGTAACCCTCCTTTCTTCACTGTGGACTTCATTTACTGTTACCCGCTGTGTCCGGTTGTCCAATCAGTGGTTTACCCAGGCTACCACCCTAGGACCCACTCCCAGTCTGGCTAATTTGTTTATTACTCTTTTGTGTGGGACTGTGTCA
The DNA here is from genome assembly GCA_016271365.2 of Neoceratodus forsteri. Lineage (NCBI taxonomy): Eukaryota > Metazoa > Chordata > Ceratodontiformes > Ceratodontidae > Neoceratodus > Neoceratodus forsteri. The sequence goes on along the minus strand of CM057454.1, from coordinate 490,276,849 downwards.
AATGCCTTGCTAAAGTCTAGGTAGGGCATGTCCACAGCCCCTCCCTAGGCTATTGCTTTGGTCACCCAGTCAAAGAAATCAATTAGATTTGTCTGACATGACCTTCCCACTGTGAATCCATGCTGCCTTGGGTTCTGTGCCCCACTGGCCTCTAGGTACTCAACAATTCTTTCCTTCAGAAGTGATTCCATCATTTTCCCTACCACTGAGGTCAAACTGACAGGTCTGTAGTTTCCGGCCTCTGTCTTGCTCCCACTTTTGTGAAGGGGAATCACATCTGCCCACCTCCAGTCCTCAGGTACCACCCCATCCTCCCAATATTTATTAAAAAGGGTAGTCAGTGGTGTTACTAGTTCTTCCCTTAGTTCTTTTAAAATTCTGGGGTGAATCCCATCAGGCCCCATTGCTTTATCCACCTTCAATTTTAAGAGTTCTTTCAGAACCCTTTCTTCTGTGAAAGGACTAATATCAACCCCCTATCCAGAGTGCTTCTATTGACTGGATTAAGTATTCCCCCCCCCTTTTCCATTGTGAATACTGAGCAGAAGTATTCATTCAGTATCCTTGCTTTTTCACTGTCGCTCTCTACCCAACCACCTTCCTCTTTGTTCAGCCTCAGTATCCCTGCCTTAGTCTTTCTTTGCTCCCTAATGTACCTATAAAAGGTTTTATCCCCCTTCTTAACCGAGTTGGCTATCTTTTTCTCAGTTTGGACCTTTGCTATTTTGACTGCCTTACCGCTTCCTTCTGCTTTAACTGGTACAGTTCTCTGTCCTGCTTCTTCTGTGTTTCCTTATACTTCCTGAATGCTATCTTTTTTCCCTTACCTTCCCCTTCCCTTCTTTTGAGAACCATAGTGGTTTTTTCTTTCCTTTTGATTTGTTTATTTGCTTCACACAAAGACTTGTTGCCTCTGTGATGGCAGTTTTGATGTTTCCCCATTGTTGCTCCACCCCACCTTCTTGCCTGTTTTCTAGTGCTTTTCTGAGGCACTCTCCCATTTTGTCAAAATCAGCCCTCCTAAAGTCCAGTACCTTCACTTTTGTGTGGCTTGACTCTACAGCTAAGTTTATGTGAACACACTATTTGGTGGTCGCTTGTTCCCCAGATGGCTACCCACTTCAAGATCAGAGATCCTCTCTCCATCCCCATTTGAGTACCAGGTCTAAGATTGCTCTCTCCCGACTGGGTTCCAAAACTAGCTGTCTGAGGCATGCCCCCTGTAGGGCATCGAGAATGGCCCTGCTCTTGGATGTGGCTGCAGCAAAGATGCTCCAGTCAACATCTGGCATATTCAGGTCCCCCATCAGCAATATCTCCCCTTTCTCTGCTCTCCCAAGGATGCCTTCTGTCATTTCCTTGTCCATTTCCTCCCCCTGAGATGGGGGTCTGTATACAACTGCTGTGCGGATTGTGGAGCCATTTCCAGTCTCCAGGGTGACCCACAGTGCCTCCTCTCCTCCCTGTTTACCCTTTAGTTCTGCTGCTTTTATCCATTCCCTTACATAGAAAGCTACTCCTCCTCCTCCTCCTCTTCTTCTTCCCTCCCTGTCCCGCCTATAGATTGTATACCCTGGTATCTTGACATCCCAGTCATGGTTCTCTGTGTACCATGTTTCTGTGACAGCCACAATATCCAGGCATCCCTCTTCCATTAAGGCCACCATTTCAGGGAGCCTTTTACCTAGACTACGGGCATTGGTACTCATTACCCTCCATTTTTTATGGCTTTATTTCTTTTTGCCTCATCCCTGTCCCTACTGCCTTTGTCTTTTCTCCATTTACCCTTGCCCTTCTCCTATTGACTGCTCTATTTTGTGTTTACCTCACTAATTACCCTGATTTTGGGGGGGCTAAGGTTTCCTTCTCCTCTTCAGTGCCTCCCCCCTTGGCTAGTTTAAATACTTGCCACTGAAGCATTTAAACCTATCACCTAGGATCCTGGTTCCCCTCCAGGATAGATGCAGACCATTGCGCCTGTATAGGCCTGCATCCCTCCAGGTGGAGCCAAAGTCCCCAATGAAGCCAAATATTAACCCAAGTGCCAGAAGTGCCAGTTGTGGGAACTGAACCTACAGCCCTCTGATCTCCTGGTCTCAGAGGCGAGTGTGCTACCTACTGAGCCACTGACACTGAAAAGTACAAGACATATACAAGAAGCAGTCATTATACAATAATACAATGGGGTAGAGGAGCAGGACAACAGGGGATAAACAATGCATGACAAGTATAAGCTGTATACAGAAAGAAGGAGACATGATAAGTAATAACAGGGCATGAACAGGGTTGCTAGTCCTATAAAGGTGTGGTAACTAGACAAGTCCTTCAGGGGACTTGTGAACGTCAGTAAGTAGTACGATTAGCAGTTATTGCAAGGCCTATATGCTTAGTAGTTGATGCTAGCAGTCGATTTGCCAACATTGTCATAAATGCAACTGCACTAGGGATGGGGATGTTTAGACCTATAGGTCTAGCAGTCTGGGAAGATATCTGCTTATTAGGGAACAATGGCAGAGGCGGGTGGAGATTATGTGGTTCTTGAGGGCTGTTTTGAAGGGGCCTAGTCTGGTGAGAGAGGTGATGGTCTGGGGGAGTTCATTGTACCAGGAGGGTGATCTGTAAGAGAAGAACCACTGTGCCAGGGAGGTTGAGACCCTGGGAACAGTCCATGTTAATTTATCTGCCGCCCGGGTGTTTGTTGCGTATGTGCCGTGTGGAGAGAGGGATACATATGTGTTGGCATTGTGAGGAACCACAAGCAGATATTTTACAATCTTTCTGGGAAAGCAAACTTATAAAATCCTGGTGGACGGAGGCTTTTTCCATTCTCGAATGGATTGGTTTCCAATTTCCACAATGGGAAGACCCTAAATTTGTTATTTTGGAAATGATTAGTCTTAGGAGTTATGCTAAAGGAGTCGGGTTGATTCTAAAGGCCAATTTAATGGCAGTCAAAAGAATAGTATTGACAAACTGGGAGAAAGAAGAATTTGTAGCCTCCTTTCCTATATATGAATGGAGACAAGCTATTTTTGGCTGCACTTTATATTATGGAGTACTTTCTTGATTTTGACCCAGTGTGGACATTATTTAATTAGCCTATCGAGCAATGATCAAAGGATGATTTTTCAGTTATTAATTGACAGATGTAAAGCCTCCTTAAGAAAATGTATCATATATAATTCTTCTCCTGCTGTAATTTATTACTGGTGAAATAGAAATATACTGCTAATGTCAGTATTTCCTCCTATTTATTTAATAACTAATAACTATATAATTATATTTTATATACAGTAGATACTCTCCTTATGTGCTAGTATGAATGTATTATTGATATGAATTATATACCTCGAATAAAAATATTATTTGTAAAAAAAAAAAAAAGTGTCTTGTACAAAGATGAAATAATACATAAGCTTTTGGGACCTCAAAGGTCCCTTCTTCAGGTGAATAACAAAACTGAGCAACATAAGCAGTATTTATACATACTGTGGAACAATGTACAAAAATAATTGAAGAGAATTACAGGATGGGTAGAATGGCAGGAAGTGTCACAGTCAAGTTTAGCTTCCTTTTTCTTCAAGTTGCAGAGTTGTCATTTCATAGATACATAGATACATAGACAGTGTCAGCAGATAAGGGCCTATGGCCCACCTAGTCTGCCCATTTGAGCTTGTAAGTTCAGTTTGTTTTCCTAGAAGTCTATTTCCCCTTACCCCTGACCTCTAGAATTCCTTTATGTTTATCCCATGCATTCTTAAATCCCGTGATTGTTTCAGCTCCCACCACTTCCTCTGGCAGGGTGTTCCACTTATGTCCACCACCGTTCTGTGAAGAAATTCTTTCTCATGTTTCCTCTGATAAGTCCTCCCTCCAACTTCATCCCATGCCCTCTAGTCCTGAAACATCTTTTTCGCTTAAAAATAGTGTTTTCCTGCACCCTGTTCCTCCCTGTAAGATACTTGTATGTCTCTATCATATCCCCTCTCTCCCTCCTCTCCTCCAGGGAGTACATGTTCAGTTCCTTCAACCTGTCTTCATAGGACTTGTGATGCAACCCATGCACAATCTTTGTTGCCCTCCTCTGAACCTTCTCTACCCTGTCTATGTCCTACCTTCTCTACCCTGTCTATGTCCTTTTCAGACGGAGAATTGCGGTATCTTCCATTATTTTGTAAAAAGCAATTCTAGCAGTATTGATCCTTGGAAAACAGGAGAAGCTGGAAGTTTTGACACTTCCTGCTATTCTACCCTTCCTATAATTCTCTTCAATTATTTTTATACTGAAGAATGGACCTGTGAGGCCCCAAAAGCTTGTGTATAAATCCATCTTTGTACAAGGCACTTGTTGGTCCAATGAAAGATATCAAACCTTCCAGCGTCTACCATTTTTTAACAATATCAACTCTCCCCCACTAAATTTTCTCTTTCCTTCCCAAGAACTTAATTTCTATCTGTATTTCTTGCCATGTAAATGCAGGGATGAATTTCTATTTGTGTATGAAACTGAGGAATGTTATAGAATTATTGATAATTCTGAGATTTCTTGAACTATGCGGTGTCTTTTTGTCATAATGATTTCTTGTGAATAGCTTTGTTTGATAATACTTTAGATGAGTTGCTTATAGTTGTAAACCATTTGTTCCCACTACTAGCCACATTATATTATAGAGGTACTGTACCTTTAAAAATGTAAAAGTAATTTGATTGTGGCTATTTACGGGGCTATTGTCACCTCAATGATCCCATTTCCACCTCCTGATGAAGATTCCAAAGAGAACTGAAGTGCTGGGGCATCTGTGAGAGGCTTGGCAATGAAGTAGCTGTTCGTTTGTATCTGCCACTTGCACTTTTTTTTGTATCTAAGCACAGCTATTTGCATTACATTGTTTAAAAACATGGGTCAAGACTTTATGACCACCAAACTGGTTAAAATAAACAGCACAGACCCAGTAACAAACCTGACAGGGATTCATTGTAATTGAGCTGTGACAGTGAGCTCGACAGATTGTTTTAAGTTTGGTTAGGAGCAGGGCTAGCCACCCTTATGTTTGAACTCCTCCATACACTTATCTGGAGGTGTGGTCAGCAGTGTTGAGTGATATTGGTGGAACACACCAGCCATAGACTTGAACTCCTGCCAGGTCATGGGCTCCAGGTGAACTGTAATATCTGACAGAGCAGAGGAAGGGGAGGGGGAGGAGGAGGAGGGTTGTGGATGACCAGGCCCATTCCTCTCCAGGGTTGCAAGAATGCTTGGGCACTTTGCCTGGAGGAACATTCTGGCAGTCTCTCCCATGTGGAGCTGATCAACCTTAGAAGACCATTCCAGACAATACTCTTGAGGGAAAACTCCCAAGTAGGGAGAGAGTAGCTGGACAGGGCCCACAGAGTGGCCCTAGTCCCCAACAATGACATGGTCAGCCAGTTCTGTGGAGAAACTAGGTACCAGGCTAGCACTGGGGCCCCCATTGGAGCCACCACCAGCTCCAGACAAGGGACCAGCTGCAGGCCAAGTGCTACACCTCACCCCTTCACCATGGCTGACACTGCCCCCTGGGCTATGTCCAATATCTAGATTAGGGGCACCCCCAGAATCAACGTCAAACCAAGCACAGTGAGCAGCACTAGGATCATATCCAGTGCTGTGAATGCACTGGGACAAGACTCGGCACCAGCAATGGCATAGGAACCTAAACTGGCACCACAAGTGGCACCAGGAGGGGCCCTGGCACTGTATCCAGAGCCTGTCCGAGGGGCAACCCAGGAGACACTCCAGGCCCAGAGTTGGGCTCAGAACTTGGACCAGGATGGCATCCATCATCACTGTTGCCATCCTTAGCCCCAAGGTCGGCATCATCGTCCATCCCCAGGACACGAGGGTGCTTAGTGGAGGAGATGACCACCTCCTCAGAGTCAGAAACAACATCGGCTCTGGAACCCAGCCCTCTTCTTGCACCACAAGTAGTGCCAGAAGGGGGACCAGTCTTATGGCTGATGCCACCCTACTCATCTTAGTACCAGGAGCCAGGGCAGCAGTAGATCACAACACTGGAGTACTCACCAGAGTATAGCTTTGGCCCCACCACCGGGGGTATCTGATCCTCAGTGGGCTGACAGACTGGATGTGCTCAGCCAGCCCCCCTGGAGGAAGCTGACTGTCCACCAGACCCTCTAAGACCTCCAACATCTCAGTGAGGTGAGCACAGAGAGTGCCCTGGACTTCATCAGTACCAGAAGTATTGGGAAGAGCTCAGGGGAAGAGTCAAGGGACCTTATCTTGGCATTCTCTGGTGTGCCATCTTCCTCTGATGGTAAGGGGCTTGCAATCCAACTTCCACGTGCACTTCTCAAGGGTGCAGTAGTCCATGGAGAAGCAGGCATGGCACCTATCCATATTGTGGTCAAAAGAGCCAAGATAGGTCCAGTATTCATCTTGTCAGTCCTGGACAGCAGTCAACCCCCACAGGAGCACCAGTGCATGAATGGGACTGCCTTTGTCCTTCTTCTTGGTCTTCTTGTGCTCCTTAGGTCCTTACATGTTGATGAGAAAAAAATTATCATATATTGTAGTGAGAAAAGGTTCAGTGTCAAAGTAAAACAACAGAAAGAAAAAATTACTCACCTTAGTAATGTTGTTTCTTCTAATGGAGTCTTGCTATATTATAGACATTAGCAGTTTGATCCAGCTCTAGAACTGCCCCGGAGTGAAATGGTTAAAACCATTCCAAAATAGAATTTTGGCACGAGAGCAGCTCTATCTGTGTCATTTCAAACTTGAACTGTCAGATCTTTACGAGCCAAACTCACTAAGGTCTGTGTGGAAGCTGTAACCTACACTAGCCAAATGGTTACCTAAATAATAACAACCATTGATGGTCCCAACGAAGACTCAAGTCAGGGACCAGAAATACTAACACCATTCTAATAATATGAAAATGGAACATAAGTATAATAAAACACACACACGCATACATACACACACCCCCAAAGTCCCAAAGGGACAAAATGCTAACAGGACATAAGTAGTGCCCACACTAAGTGTCCGCACCCCACCAAGTAGAGGTTCTGAGAGGGGCAGGTTGGGGAGGTCTATAATATAGCAAGACTCCATTAGAAGAAACAACATTACTAAGGTGAGTAATTTTTCTTCAAACAACATGAAGTCTTGCTATATTATAACGATAACAAAATACACAGCAGTACCTCCATGGAGGAGGGTAAGAACCTACTTAGAATAGGCTCTGAAGAACAGCTGCAAACCGAGCATCTCTCCTGGCCTGGACATCCAGGGAGTAATGCTTGGTAAAAGTGTGTACCGTTTTCAAGTAGCAACCTGGCAAATCTCTAATAAAGGGATATCTCTGGCAGCAGCTAGAGCAAGCTGTACCCCTGGTAGAATGAGCCCTCAAACCGGGGCTCTGCCACTTTCTGATAACAAATTGGATACAAGAGACAATCCACCTAGCTATTGATCTCTTAGTGGCAGGTTGCCTTTCCCAACTTCACCATAGGTAAGGAAAAGTTGGAGGATTAGAACCTGTGACCTTTGGTATGCTCTATATAATAACTAAGAGCTCTCTTAACATCCAGGCGTGCAATCTCCTCTCACCGAAGAGGGTATCAGTGAAAATACTGGAAGGAGATAGATTGATTAAGATGGAAATCTGAAACCACCTTAGGCAAAAACTTCCTATTAGTCCTAAGGACTACCTTATCCCTTGGAAAGAAATAAAGTCAGTCTCCACTGACAAGGCTTGCAATTCACTTATCGTCTGGCAGAAGTGATAGCCACTAGAAAAACAGTTTTCAAGTTGAAGTACTAAGCTCTGCAGAAGACAGAGGTTCAAAGGGGTTACATTAACTGGGCAATGCAAACATTAAGGTCCCAAGCAGGGGCTGGTTCCGAAAGGGAGGATTAGTATGGAGTAATCCTTAAAAACTTGGAAAACACAGGATGAGAGGAAAGGATGACTTTCCTGCTGACACAAAAAGCAGACACAGCTGCCAAATGAACTCTCAGGGTAGCTGGTCTGAGACCCAAGAATTAAGATGTACCATGTAATCTAACAAAATGGGCAATTCAGCAGATTCTGGGAAATATTTTTCCAGCACACCAAATAAACCTTTTCCATTTAGAACTATAAGTAGCCTAGTGGAAGGCTTTCTGGAAGCCTTTGGGATCTCAAGAACACCCTGAGAGGGTAAATCAGCAAACTCTAACTCCTCAAGAGCCAGGCCTTGAGGTTGAGGGTTGAGGTCCGGATCACAACCCTTCCCTGGGCACAAGTCAACAGATTGTGATTCCTGGGGAGGCACAGGGAAGATGGACTGTCAGAGACAGAAGGAGGGTACCAGGACTGCCTGGCCAATCCGGGGCAATCAGAATCACCTGCAAGGCTGAGATCTGATTTTGACTAGTACTTTGAATAGAGAGAGAAAGGGGAAGCATAGAGGAACTTCCTCCCAATCCAGAAGAAGGGCATCCAAGGGAACTGAGCCCAGCACTGGAGGTCTGCAACAGAACAGAGGAAGTTTGTGATTGTCTGGGGCTGCAAAAGATCTATCTGAGGGATGCCCCACCTGGCAAAAACTATCCCCAGCACTTGAGGATCCAGGGACCATTCATGATGGCCCTAGGAAATCCTTGAGGGCATCCGCTAGGACTTGTCCTTCCTGGAAGATGAACTGCTATGAGGAAGTGTTCAGGAATAGGCCAGAGACCACAACTTCATTGCCTCGGTGCACAAGGCAAGACCCAGTACCCCCTGTTTGTTGATGTACCACATTGTTGTGGTGTTGTCTGTTCTGACTTGTATCACCTTGTCGTGGACAGATGCAGAAAAAGCTTGAAGAGCTAAAAAGGCAGCTCTGAGTTCCAGCAAATTGATGTGGAGCAGAGATTCCTGGGGGGAACAAACTCCCTGAGTGGAAAGGTCGCCCATGTGGGCTCCCCAACCCAGAAGAGAAGCATCTGTAGTGAGAGTCAAGTCGTGAGAAGGGGAAAGGAAGGGGATCCCCGCTCTTAAATTGCGCTGATCCTGCCACCACTGGAGAGCTAGGATCAAGGTTCGAGTCACTGGGACCAACTTGGAAAGGGGGTCTCTTCTCTGAGACCAAAAGGTTCTCAAGTGAAACCGAATGTCTCTCATCTGAAATCTGGCTCCCTGCACAACAGCTATGGATGCAACCATGTGCCCCAGGAGCTGCAGAAAGTGTCTTACTGGTCGAGAGACCTGCAGAGTGAAGGAAGAGGCCAGAGCCACTAAATTCCTTACCTTTTCTGGGGGAAGAAAGGCCCTGGCTAGCTCTGTGTCCAATTCTGCCCCTATAAAGGTGAGTACCTGGACTGGTTCCAGAACACGACTTTGGTAGGTTGCTAGAAAACCCAGGGAGGTGAGAAGCTGCTGGTAACCTGCAGGTGAGATTTTACCTGTTCTGAGGGACTGGCCTACAATGAGCCAGTCATCTAGACAGGAAAACAGCAATCCTCTGCCTCCTTAAGTGGGCCACTGCCACTGCTAGACACTTTGTGAATACCCTTGGAGCAGAGGTAAGGCTGAAGGGCATTGCTCTGAACTGGTAATGACCTGAGGGCAGTTCGAATCTGAGGTACTTTCGATGGGATCTTCTGATTAGGATATGGAAATAGGCATCCTTGAGGTCCAGGGAGGCTAGCCAGTCCCTGGCCTTAGGGAAGATAAATCATTGCCAGAGTTGCCATTTTGAAATTTGGTTTCAAAAGATGCTTGTTCAGATATCTGAGGATCTAAAATGGGCCGCCATTCTCTGTCTTTTTTGGGTAAGGAAGTATCTGAATACAGACCCTGCCCTGATGCAGGGAGGAACCCTTTCTACTGCTCTGAGAGCTAACAGGGATGAGACCTCTGTTTCCAGAGCGAGGGTCTCTGAAGCACTTGCAGGTAGAAAAGTCTGCTTCTCAACTTGGAAAACTTTTGAAGCTGAGAACCAGACCCTGACTTACTACTTCCAGAACCCACTTGTCTGAGGTTAAAGAAGCCCAATTCTGACTGAAGTAAGCCAGCCTGCCCCCACTGGTACAGGAGAATCGGCCCTGGGCACCCATCAGGGTGCCTGTTTTGCAGGAGCTTTAGGCTGGGGGTGGGAGCAGGTCTGCCCACCCCTCATCTGCCCTGCCTCTGAAGAGCCCCTCTGAGCATAGGCAGAGGAGGTCTGAGTCTGGTAGAAGGCCTGTGAAAGGTCTACCCCTACCCTGGGGCATGCCTTTGAGGAGTGGCTTGCCGCTCCTTAACCAGGCACTCTTGTAAGTAGTCCTATATTCATCCATCTTCTTCATGTAATTCTCTGTGTGCTCTCCAAACAGAGAATTTCCCACCTAGGAAAATCCATAGCCTTAGTCTGGGTATCCTGTGACAAACTAGTACACCTGAGCCAGGCCAACCTACGAAAAGCTACAGATGTGGCCATGACCCTAGAGGAAACATCATTAACATCCACAGCAGCATGAAACTGAACCTTAGAGGCTTCAATGCCATCAGTAGCCACCTGTTCTAGTTCACTAGCCAGCTGGCCATGGGCCTGCTTGAGCCAATTGCATAACAGTATCCCATCTAGATTTCTGATACCTAGCTACATAAGCCATATAATTTGCTTGCCTGAGTCCCAGAGAGGCTGCCATATACTGTTTTTTGCCATGGCATCAATCTTCCTGGAATCCTTGTCAGGAGGATGTGAAGCCAAGAGATATTAGCTTTATCACAGGCAGCAGCCTGAACTACTAACATGACTGCATTGCTGAGAAAGGAATTCTGTATCAGGGCCTGACAATGTATACCTTCTGTCCATCTTTTTATCTACAGGAGGCACAGAATTAGAGCTTTTAAAATTTTAATTGTTTGTTTCCTAAAAGACTTATGCAAAGAATAGACAATCTCCTAGACTCTGGAATATCCATCATTTCTACAAAATCAGGCTCCTCTTGCTTATCCACAGCCTCTTCTAAAGGAAGCTGGAGGGTTTCAGCAACTTTTATAAAACATAAAATGAGATGGGGACTCAGACAGCATAGGGAGATTCTAAGGTCTGTCTGGGGAGATGTCCAGTTCAATGGGCATACCCAGACCTTCCCAGCCACATTCATACTGTTCATAATCCTCCTCTCCCTCCTGTGAGTTCTAAAATTCCTCAATATCATAATCCTGAACCACTGGGACCGGACGAACCGACCTTTTACCAGATAGTGGTGGTTGGGACGGACCCTGAGACAGACTGGACAATTTGTATGGCTTTTGCTATCTCTGCAGCAGTTGGAGAAGAATTTTGGACTCAGACCTGCTGATTTTCTTGTTTTCTTTACTGGAATTGGTTCCTCAGAACCAGCTTTTCTTTGCCGAAGTCTGGCCCTAGTCAGAGGCACTCCCTCTGGTTCGGTTGGCACCGAACGGGCTGTCATCAGGTCAGTGGACTTTTAGCCTCTCTTTCCTGAGCCTGCCCAATCTTTTTTCCAGGGTGGCTGCAGGGAAATTCTTCATATCTGGCAGTCTGACTGGGTGGTCAAACCCCAGACAATAAACACATGTATGTGTGTGGGTCAGCCTTGGCAAAGACTTCCCACAAACATCACAGTGTTGAAACCAATGGCCAGTTTTCTTTTGGGTTTCTCAGACATAATGCCAGCCTAACCAAAACTTGCCCTTTTAACGGCAGTGCAGAGCAAGACACCCTTATCGGTTCCTAACAGTGTCATGGGTATTGGAAAAAACATAATAAATCCGTTTTTAGAACCGATAAGAACAGGAACCGCACTCTAAAATAGTAACTTTTAGTTTTAAATGAGTTTTAAACCACTGATCGGTTCAAAACCGAACCGATAACTTACAAGTTCCACACAGACCAAACCTTCATTTACTTACGGTTACCACAGATAGAGCTTGAACTGAACGGTTTTGCGGTTAAAATAAAACTATTCTCGGTTAAATCCAACCGAGAAAACACTTTTAAACCGAGAAATGAACCGAGCAGAAGGAGAAATCTCCGGGCGACTGTTCACTGAGGCGGAGTAAAGAATCTGACAGTTCAAGTTTGAAATGACACAGGTAGAGCTGCTCTCGTGCCAAAATTCTATTTTGGAATGGTTTTAACCATTTCACTCTGGGGCAGTTCTAGAGCTGGATCAAACTGCTAATGTCTATAATATAGCAAGACTTCATGTTGTTTGAAGAAATGGAACCAGTAAAATACATGGTGCTGAGAAAATTTGGCATCAAATGGAGGTGGTGGTGAACTGAGAACGTTGTGATGCAGTTTCAGTGATTGAAGGCTCCTATGATATGCACTTGATGGCAGGAAAAACAGAACTGAAGAGGGAAGGGACAAGTCATTGCTTACTGGCCAACTGATGAGCGCAATGTCACTACGTCTGTCTCATGGGTGGCACCGGCACCAACGTCGGTCCCCTCCTAGGCTGCAAAACACTTTGCCCCTGCTGGGTCCTAGCACCTCTGGCTTAGACCCATAACTGGGACTGAATGGTGAAGATTGATTCTTGGAAGATCGTTAATGTGCAACTTAGTCTCTCGGTGTTCCAGCGACCTCTGCTGAGGAAATGAACAAAAACAGGACCCCACTAAACAGAAGATGTTTAATCTATACTGGGCTGCATAGTATGTGAATCTGCTTTGAAAGTTCTAGTCCCCTTTTGCCCCAAATGTTTTATCTTGAGGATAAATGTGGATATTGGGATGTGAAATTACCATCAAAATTCTGTTATATGGACAGCAGCTTTAACACTTAAAAAGACTCTACTCACTCACTGGAATTCTCTTTCCCCTCCTGACTTTAAGGAATGGGCATGTAGAATGAGTGAAGTCATTAATAATGAGAGATTAGCGCATCAAGCAGTTTGTAAAAGGGAACTGTTTGAAAAAATCTGGGCACCCTTTCTCACTTATCTTGTTACACCAGGATGAATGATTTACTATTTTAGCTTTGAGCAAATACCTAATGCTTATTCTCTTTCTTAACTGATGATGTTAGGAAAACGGTGAACTTAATGATTTAATTTATTATTATCTAAGTATGAAATTTTCTACATGAGGCCCACCAACTTATTTTATTTTGCTAATAGTCTAATTCTGATGTTGTAAGTTGTATGTATTATGTTGGCATTATTGTATTCTGCTTTATGAAAATTAATAAAATCTTTAAAGCAAAAAAAAAAAATCTATACTGGGCTATCTGGGTGAATTGTAAAATATATATATTATAGTGGTGTGGTAGTGCCACTATAGTTAGGGTTAAGTAGGCTGTTTAATGTTAAATCCCTAACTTTGTACCTTAATAGCCTTGCTCTTGTTCAATCGAATTGCATGGAATTTTGCATGCATGATCGAGGGTCGGTCCCTTGATTTTGCAAGTTTTGTTCTGGTTGAATATGCAAATTCCAAGATCAGATAGTGCAATTTTAGGAAAAATCAGGGGGTTTTGCTGTTTTTTGTTTTGTTTTTTGTTTTTATTGCCTACAGCCCAGGCAATTTGGAATTTTGGTCTGAAATTTTAACGGTAGAAAGGGGCTTGCCCTAAAATGGTGTCTTTTGTTGGTTTGGTAAAAAACATATTAATCCATTCCCACCTTATAAGTATTTGAAGTTTTGGTTCTGAGCATGCTGAGCAGGGTCTTTTGGATAGATGTTTGATACAAAAGAAGATTTGGGGCATACGAAAGAGGATACCTCTTTCTTGAGGTGGAAATCCTTTCATGAGACAAAATTCTTTCATGTCGCAGCCATCTTGTTTTTGTTCCCCCAAAAATTGTTTTCAAAACCCTATAAAATGATGCCCTGCAGACACACAGACAAATGAATCTAGTTAAATTGGACCTGTTTAGCTGGATTCTGGACTTCTTTTTTTTGAAAATGACCCAAAATGTGTTTTTGGGACAGGCCAAAATCCTTACAGAGTCTTCTTTTATTAGTCAGTTTTCTTCTTTCGTGAGGCTCACGAAAAAGGAATCGGACCATACGAAACAGGAATACCATCTCATGAAAGAGGATTTTGGATTTAGTTTTTCCCCACATTCTTCTTTCATGAGAAGGCTTCTTCTTTTGTGTGCTCATGAAAATCTCACAGAAGAGGATACCTTCTCATGAAACAAGATTTTGGACTTAGTTTTTTCCGCGTTCTTGTTTTCTTAGATGGCATTTTCTTTTGGCAGCTCACAAAATGTCATAAAACGAGAAAGTGGCCTCATGAAACAACAATTTGGACTTTCTTTTTTTTTCCAGAATATTCTTTTCTTACACAGCAATCTTCTTTTGTGAGCTGTCACAAAGCAAGACTGGTGACTCAGTGTGTTGTGCAGCCTGATACACTCCAGATGAGGTGCAGGTGCCAAAGGGCCCTGCATGTCTGCATGATGGAGGCAAGAAAGCACAGGGCCCTCTGTGGCCAGATAGATGTTTTCATGTACCTCCTGAAGGGAACTGCATGAATGAAGACACAATTGTACTATCTCAAAAAGACAGGAAATCACTAAAAACTGCATTAATGCACTAGTTAGGGTTTAGGTTAAAGCGTCAGAAGTAGGGAAATGTGGTGTTGGGGGTTCCAACCCTAACTCCACTCCCCACCCCCAAGCAGCAAAAGGAAAAAGGGTTTGGGGTCTCTGGAGTCTTGGCAAATCAGTGGTGGGGTCTTCCTTGGGGTTGTCAACCTAGTGCTCACCCTCTTACAAGAGCAAACAAGGTCAGACATCATCTCTTTTCTTCATGCAGGGCCCGAAAACTACAACAGATTGTGCTGGAAACATGTGGTGACAGTTCTCTACCTTTGAAAACTGTATTATTATGAGGCACTGGGTTGCAACTGTATCTTCTGCCATGCAGAGGAGGCTATGGGCTGTGGGGGTTTTCTTTTGGATTGCCAATCTAATGCTTACCCTGTTACCTGAGCAAACAAGGTCAGATGTTATCTCCTTTTTTCATGCAGGGTCCTATGGGTCATACATGAAGAAAGCTATAACAGATTGTGTTGGCAACATTTGGTGTCACATAGTTCTCTACCTTTGAAGACTGTATTACTATGAGGCACTGACTTTGACCTGTACCTTCTGCTTCACACAGCAAGCTATGGGCTGGGGGAGGGGTCAGCATTAGGGTTGACAACCCCAAGGAAGACCCTACCACTGATTCACCAAGATTCCAGAGACCCCAAACCCTATTGTTTTTTCCTTTTGCTTGAGGAGGTGGGGAGTTAGGGTTGGAAACCCTAATATCATATTTCCCTACTTTTGTTGCTTTAACCTGAACTCTAACTGGTGCATTAAAGCAGCTTTTTTTGCAATAAATATATAGATATATACATAGATATAGATGTAGATGTAGATAAGGGATATGCAATGGAATGAGTGGAATACATGATTTATCTGCACAAGAGCAGTTTGACCTCAGGTAATCTCATGAGTGGCATAAGCCAAGAGTGAGGTGTATGAGGTCAAACTGCTTGAGTTTTCCATTGCATATCCAATTTATGCAATAGGAAAGGAGTTTTTGGGGTGTTTATTGATTTATTTTTAGTAGAGTTTGTGTTTTCTTTTATATAAATTGAGTGGGAAATTTAATGTATTCATCCTCCACATTGGGGTGGTTTATATGGTTGCTAGCTTGGTTGCTTTACAACCGACATCCTTAAGTTAGGAGCGAGATTTCCATTAGTTGGTTCTGGTATGTGGGAGGGCCAGAGAGTTTTGGAATTATGGTGGCTTACTTAGCGTGAATTAAAAGGAGCCGCTGTGGTGATGCTGTTTTTGTTTTGTTTGATTTTTTTTCTGTTTCTTTTTTTTTATTGTAAATTATTTATTCAGTTGTTCCCACCATATCTGGTTGATTCTGCCTTCACTGCTAGCAGAGAGGAGAAGTGAGCCTATGGAGTGTGTGGCTCTAGTGAGAGATGAAGGACCAGAGAAGCGTGGCTGAGAAAAGCAGGGCGGTCACATAGTCTACAGCATTTTTCTTTTTTAGAGGTCAGTGGCTGACTGTGGGTTCATTTTGTTGGTTGCTGCACTTTAGATCTCTTTTTTGAATAGTTGGGTTTTGGCCACTGTAGAGAGGAGTGGTTAAGAAATTAATGAGAGCGTGAGTGATCAGGCAGTGTGGGGGGGGGTCTGTAGAGCAGTGTTTTAGTGCCCTTGGTCTGTGTCATCGAGGCAAAGGTCAGGAAGCACGGGAAAAAACAGGAGCAGTTGAAGAATTCACCGAAAATATTTATTTACTCTAGCAGTAACATAAAAAAAATAAACTTGTTCAGTATAACTATTTACAAAGGCAAAATAAAACAGAGTTTTCCTTCAGTCTCTAAATCCATTTTCTTCTGATCTTTCTTGTAGCATAGCTCCTTTTCAACCCCCATCCTTAGCAAGCATCCTGTTTTTGTAAATATCAGGCAGGGCTGCTAGAACACATTGTGCTTGAGCTGAGAGGCCCCATTTGCACAGGTTTTGCAAAAGGCTCAAACATTTGCACTCAAGTAACTGCTGGAGTTTTCCACTAACTTTTTACAATCATCTCAAATTATAATTATATACATTTCAACAGTAGTACTATACATTTTCCAAACAAAAGGGATCCCACTATCAGTTATATTTTCATACAGTGATTTGCATATATTTTTATATTAGCAGCTCTAGATATGCAAGGGAGAAAAAGACAGACAGCAAGGGAGACTGAGAGACAAAGAGAGGCAAATGATTGAGAGATCGTTGGGGTGATCAAATCCGAAGTCTCACAGGAAAATTTGGTTGCACAACCAGACAGAGAAGAGAGAGAAAAGGAAAGATCCTTGCATTTAAGCACTTTCTCCATAACAAATGGGACTGGGTCCTTTTCTACCCTGTCACTGTCTGTGAATTTAGTAAATATTTTTTTATGGTGAACTTCATTTTTCAGTAGTGTTCCCTCCAGTAGCATGCAAATGAGGGTGGTAGTGGGCAGAGTGTGTGAGGCAAAGTGGAAGAGGCCAGATGTAGGATGGGGGTGGGCTGGAGGTGCTCCAAAGTGGAATGAAAAATGAAGCAGTTTAATTGTTTGGCACTGTAAAAAAAAAAAAAAAAAAAAAGCGGAAAATGATTTTGATTACATGAATTATTTTGTTTTTTTGTGTGTGAATGTGTATTTATGTATGAGTGTAATCTTATCAAGGGAGCAAATGGAAGCAGGCAGTTGCAGCTAGGAGAAAGTGAAAATTTACAAAACAAGTGCCGGCAGGAGAGGGGATGATTGATGGAAGGGTGTTAAATAAATGGTGTTTGATTAATGTTAGGGTGTTAAATAAATAGTGGTTCTGCCATTTATTTAACACCAGTGAGAATAAATTGATTTATTTAACTGTTTTGGTGCCCACTCCTATTGCATACACACACCATGTGTGTAAGATTTCTATGAGCCCAATAAAAAAAAATATTTCCAGTGTTCTCTATTCCTGCGCAAGCTACAAATAAATGTTTGCCTGTAGGTTACATCATTCCACTTATTTGTAGTTTGCAGCTATCATGACACAAAGCCCTGCTGAATCTGTTCACAATGAGGTCGCCACCACAAGCAACAGCTGGCTCCAAATAATCTCATGTTCACTTTAAACAAAGCCAGCTGCTGTGGAGTGATAGCAGATCAGAGAGCAGTGAAAGTGAAAGCCACCAGTGCTAAAAGTGAAAGCTGCCCACAAGGCGGTAATGACCTGTGGAACACAAGTCATTTACTTTTTAAATAAATACAGATTACTGCTGTATTGCCTGTTTTGTGTTTGTTACATTTCTTGCTAACCAATTTAACCCACGGAAACATCAGACTGACCCGAAGAGCATCCATCACTCTAACTTTGCAGCAATGACCTTCTTCTCACCCACTCAGCCCCGTGACTGACCACTGCTGTACCTCCAATTCACGGGTTGATTCAGTCATGCTGGTGGCCGCTCTTACTTCTTCATGGATGCTGTGGCCTTCGGTCCACGTGGCCCCCAGCTAGACTGTTCCATGAATCTGTAAACCAGACAAATGAACTGTGCATGTCTGTCTAATGAAGGAAGCACCACCCATTTTAGTGACAATAATCCATAAACCAGATGCAGATATCATGACGAAGCTGGCTTTACTACATTCTAGCCAATCAAAATGCAATACAGGTAACCAATCAAAACACAATAATCATTCTTATTCAAAAATTCCAAATAGAAAACTGCATGGACACACAGAAAAGGTAAAAAAGTTTAACAACTTTTTATTTTTTCCCTAAAATAAAAGCAATTACTGAACAGGTCAGCACTAGAAATCTTACACTCCAAGTATAAATCAGATATGCAACAGGCACATCTTAAAACTGACTTTTCAGTTTTTACTCGAGGCTGATAAATGCAGGCAAATCACTTGTGTCTTCACCAGTTATGATATCACTATGTTCATCAGCAAGTGGTCATGCTCTGATATACGTACACCTTGGGTGTGTTAAGAGGCACAAGGCCGCAGGCTGAGTGTGTTTAACTACCCAAGGTATCCATATATCAGAACATGACCGCATGCCCTGTAGTGGATTATCTATCTTATAAAATGTCTAAAGTTCTGAGGGATGAAAAGAAGTACAGGCATGCGGTTATTGTGGAATTATGCACAGCTAAGTGATGTGTTTCATACAATCAGAAGACTGGATTTTCACAGATGTTTCTTACCCATTTTATAAATATATATATTCACACACACATTCATAGTAAAACAACTACGTTAATGCAAATATTAGGGTTGAAGAATGCAAAGCATACAAAGTAGGGAAATGAAAAACATTAGGATTTTTGGTTTCCAGGGTCTTTGTGAATCAGTGGTGGAGTGTTCTTTGGGGTTGTCAACTCTAATGCTCCCCTCCCCTCCAGCCCATAGTCTTCTATCTGAAGCACAAGTTACAGCTCTAAGCCAGTGCCTCATAGTGATAAATTCTTTGGGGGCAGAGAAATATGGCTTGCCACATGTTGCCAACAGAATCAGTCATAGCTTTCTTCATGCAGGTTCCTGAGGGCCCTGCATGAAGAAAATAGATCATGTCTGGCCTTCTTTGCTCAGGGGAGGGGGGCATTAGGATTGACAACCCCAAGGAACATCCCAGTACTGATTCAATAATATTCTGGAGACCCAAAACTCTAATGTTTTTCCATTTTTTCTACTTTGTGCATTTTGCATTTTTCAGTCCTAACATCTGCATCGATGTAGTTTTTTTTTTCGCAGTGAATTTTCCTTCTTTCTGTGATAGTGGAATTGTATCCCCATTTGCACAGAAATGAAGTAAACTGAATGGTTGAGATAGTTTTAGCCCTGCTTCACCAACCAACAAGCAACATAGAAACAGAAGTTGTCGGCAGATGGGGACCTTATGATTCATCAAGTCTGCCCTTGTTTTCCTACCTGCCCCCACTTGGCTGCCTACTTGAGTATCCCGCAATGCTGTCCCATGCATGAATTCCCCCACCATCTTTGCCCCCTACCCCCTCCAGCAGGTGATTCCATGGTTCAACAATGTGCTCCGTGAAGAAGAATTTCCTCATATTGCTCCTGAACCTACCTCCCTTGTTGCCAAGGTCCTGCCCTCTTGTTCTGCTATAGTCCTTTACCTGAAAGAGGTTCTGCACCAGTACCTTGTTGTTGCCTTTAAGGTATTTAAATGTCTCTGTCATGTCCCCCTGATTCCTGCGCTGCTCTAGGGAATATAGATTTAGTTCACTGAGTCTGGCTTCATACGGTTTCCGGTGCAAGCCCTGCACCATCTTTGTTGCTCTTCTCTGCACTGTCTGCAGACTATCTATGTGCCTCCTGATGTGTGGCCTCCAGAACTGGACACAGTATTCCAGGTGGGGTCTTATCAGGGATTGATACAGAGACATGATCACTTCATGCCTCCTGCTTGTGATGCCCCTTCCTATGCATCCCAGGATGCCACTAGCTTTTAGTGCTGCCTTCTCGCATTGTTTGCTGACCTTGAGATCATCTGATATGATCACTCCCAGGTCTCACTGTATAGCAGTGTTTCCATTCACGCATAGATGTACATGAATCATGTAAAAAAAATGTAATTCACGTTCATCTACGTGTGAAGGGGGTTCACTGCCCGTAAAGCAGCTAGTGTGAATTTTTTCCAGTGTGAGTTTTTGAATGCAGGCATGAATACTTCTTTATGTGCAGAGTGCACTATGCCCTTTGAAAGCACTCCCCCCGTCATTTCTAGACCTTTTATTGATCCACATTGCCATGACAGTACTCGACCTATCCCCTTTCTAGTATTTGCAAGTGGGCGTGCTGTGCATCGAAGGAGGAATGAGTGAACTCGCAGGCAGCAAGCTTTACATGTGCAGTAAAAGACATGAAAGCAGCGAACTGCAGAAGTGCTAGTTAGAAGAATAGGCCCGGCCGGCCACCTGCTTGCCTGCTAGGAATCTATCCTGACTTATCGTGACATAGTTGACCCTGCCTGTGCTTTAATTAATAGTAACTGAATGAAGAATCGGGGGAACAGTCCTCTTTTAAAAAAATCAGGTATGTGAGGTTTTTTTTTCAGATGCAGTGGATCCAGTCAAGTGTAATTTCATCAGAATTTTCCAAGCATTGATGTGCTCCGACCAACCAGCCATCCTCTGTCCCTCCCCCAACCCCAGTCTGGTCCAAGAGCCCCCCCCGTCTGCCCAATCACCTTCTCAGTTTGATTCATCTGTCCCACATACAACCCCACATAGAACAAATAATCCACTGTGTGTCATCCACTTGATCTCAGCTCAACAACCCTACTATCCCCTTCCCACAGTTAGTCATCCACTCCCAGCATCCATGTGTTGTTCCCCTCATCCCGTTGCTCGCTGCCAGTCCTCCTCATAGTAGGGTCTTCTTAATCAGGTCTCTCCCAGTCCCAGGTACAGCATCTCATTGTCCTGACTGCTGCCTGATCACCTTATGCTATACGTACTAATCTTACTTTTTAAAAAAGATTTTTTTATGAGGAACAAAGACTGAGTCTGAGATATTGCGTGTAGGTAAGACATCGAGGCATTCCACTTCCAGTACTTAAGAGCTAGTGAACCACAATGCCTGCTCACAAGCCCATCTACCACTTCCACTGTCAGCCACCATTCAGCGGCATCTCGAATCCAATCCCAGTCAGTGGAGTGCACGTTCACTGTTTCCTCAACTGGCTACTGACTACAGTTATTCTGCGGCAACCAATGTATTGTGTTTTGAGCTGAACTTACTTGGGGAAAGAAGAGGACACTGTTGGTCTGGGCAGTGGTATGTCTTTTAGTTGAGCATGCAAAGCTCCACCTACCTGCCAGTACCCAGTTTTTGTGTGTTTTCATAATCATATAATGCAAACAGCTGTGCAGTCCTGTACAGACCCTTTCCCTTCCTCATTTTACAGTATGTATATATTATTAATCAACAGACTGAGAGTCAGCAGTAGAGTCTTTAATAAATGCAAGAGGGCAACAAAATCATAAACTGTGATGTCTTTATTATTTATTACTGTTGTACACCACACAATGGTGCCACAAATATATTTGTGACATGCTGTGTTACTAAAAACAAGTTCAATTCAACTTCAGACAGTGTGGAATGTGTGGTGTACAACAGAGGAGGTTGTGGAGTCAAAAACAGTGGTGGAATTCAAGCATGCATGGGACAGCCATAAGGCAATTCTAGGGGGTGGGGGTAGAAAGAAGTAGGCTGCTGGTTAACTAGGATCTGCAGCTTATCCATTAGGTAGGGAAATGGGCAGACTGGGTGGGCCAAGCAGTCCTTATCTGCTGTCAAATTCAAATTCTATGTGTGTCTGAGTTTATGACTGTGTGGTGGATCAATAACAAACAGGGGTTCTGCTTATTTAAAGTTATTATGACATACTGCATACCCCTTAAAACAATACATACCTCCAGTAATTTTCTGCAAAGGGTGTGTCATATCCTCAAATCTCAGTTTGTACCCCTGAACATTTCTGAGGAGGGTACACTGTACTCCCTGTAACATAGATCTAGTGGGAACACTGCTCTACAGTTTCCCTGGGTTAAGTTTTCCCAGGTGCATGACTTTACATTTTTTTGCCATTGAATTTCAATTGCCAGATGCTTGACCATTCCTCCAGCTTTCAGAGATCAGAGTCCATGCTTTGTTGCCCCTCTGATGTGTCAACTCTGTTGCCGATTTTGGTGTCATCAGCAAACAGGCATACCTTTCCTTTCAGTCCATCAACAATACCGCTGATGAATATGTTGAATGGATCAGCCCCAGAACCGAGCCCTGTGGAACCCACTAGTCACCTTACCTTCCTCTGACAGAGTGCCATTTACTAACACCCTCTGTGTTCTCCCATTTAACCAGTTCCTGACCCAGCCTGTTACCATAAGCCTGACTCCCATGTTCTCCAGTTTACTGACTAGTCTCCTGTGCGAAACTGAATCAAACGCCTTACTGAAGTCCAGATAAACCACATCTACTGCAGTACCATGATCCACTATTCTGGTGACCCAGTTGAAGAAATCTACAAGGTTTGTCTAGCAGGACCTCCCTGCTGTGAAACTGTGTTGCTGTGTGTCAAGCTGATTACTTAACTCCAAAAAAGCAAAGATTCTTTCCTTCAGTAGGGACTCCATCAGTTTTCCCACCACTGAAGTTAGATTAACTGGACAGTACTTTCCTGGCTCTTGCTTGCTTCTACTCTTGTGGAGCGGTGCTAATTGTTGCCCTCTTCCAGTCCTCTGGAATCTCCTCACTCTCCAACGATTTGTTGAAGAGCACTGCTAAGGGGGCTGCTAATTCCCTCCCAAGTTCCTTAAGTATTCTTGGATGTATCCCATCTGGTCCCATAGTTTTATCCACCTTTAACTTGTTGAAAAAGAAATGTGCAAGTACAATAGGCACAATTTGAAGACAGAGGGGGACAGCTCAGGGGCAACGTGAGGAAGTATTTTTTCATGGAGAAGGTGGTGGACATATGGAATGGCCTTCCTGAGGAGGTTGTGGGGTCAAAAACAGTGGGGGACTTCAAGAATGCATGGGACAGACATAAGACAATTCTGGTGGGGGTTAGGAAGATGCAGGCTATTGGTTAACTAGGATCTGCAGCTTATCCAATAGGTATGAAAATGAGCAGACTGGGTGGGCCAAGCGGTCCTTATCTGCTGTCAAAGTCTATGTTTCTATGTTTCTATTTCCTCTAGTACCCTTTCCTCTGTGAAGAGACTCATGTCTGTGTCTCCAAGTGGAATATTCTTTTTGCCTGTTGTTGGACCGCTACCGTCTGCTTCCTGTGTGAAGACTGAGTAGAAGTATTCATTGAGTGTCTCTACCTTCTCTCCATCATGTTCCACAGGCTGCCAGTCCTTTTTTGTGATTCTAATAATGCCTCCCCTAGTCTTCCTTTTTTCTCGTATGTACCTATAGAATGTTTTGTCACCCTTCTTCACTCCCTGAGCTATCCTCATCTCTGTCTGTACCTTGGCATTTATCACTTTCCCTGTCTCTTTTAGCTTTCTTTATATTCTGTTTTGTCAGCCTCTTTCTCTGACTCCTTGTACTTTCTGAAGGATTTGCCCTTTTCCCTCACCATAGTTGCCACCTCTTTGGAAAACCATAGTGGGTTTCTCCTCTTTTTATTTTTACTGACCTGGTGGGCACACTGTGATGTGACCATGGTTTTTATATCTTTCAACCTTGTCCAACACTCCTCGATGCTCCTTTCTGTTGTGTTACTAAGATTGTGCCTCAGGCAGGCCTTTATTTTTGTGAAGTCTGCCATCCTGAAGTCAAGGACCTTAAACTTAGAGTGTGTGGAGTTCTCAGTCCTGTTTACCTTGAACCACACTGTGCGATGGTCATTTCTCAGGTGATTCTCCACTTCGACGCCCAGAACCCTATCGCTATTTGTGAATACCAGATCTAAGATCACATTTCGTCTTGTGGGCGTCTTCACCAGTTGACTTAGGCCTACTTCCTGTAGTGTAACTAGGAATTCCCTGCTTTTTCTGCTAATAGAGTGAATAATAATAATAAAAATAATACTAATAATAAAGAGTCTTATGTCTTTGGAGTCTGCCAAAAAACATTCTTAAAGAAGCAAGAGTACTAATAAATGTTTATTAGACTACGTACGCTAAGCATGTGACAAAGAAAATCACAAGGGAGATGGGTTTCTCACCACTCTCCTGAAGAATGTATATAATCTCCAGGATTGTAGGATCTCAGGTTCTCCAAGATCTACCGTAATTCTCTCTCTCCCCGCTCTTCTAAAGGAGCTACAGTAGGTTGCAGATGACTATATACTACAGATAACAGCATAGCAACAGAGAGTACCTCATAGTTACAGATATGAGAAACAAGATGTATTGGTCCTAAGTCATTTTCCATTGGATGATGACTTTGGAGACAGAATTACTAATGAGTATCATATGAGACAGAATATGCTTCCATTAGCATTATAGCTTGGACAAAAGAAATGCTGACTGTGCTCTATTACATGTGGCATTTCTTGCTTATGTACAGTATAAGACATAAAGGATTTCTCTCTAAAGAGACAAAGAGAAGTGCTGACAGGGCTCCATTACATGTGGCATACCTGCCAGAGTGTAAAACACACACTTACACATAATTATATGAGAATATAAGTATACAATAATCACTGATGATCCCTCAGAGTCATCTTATCAGTGACTAGGTAGATTATATATGGAATGTATGTAAAAGACAAATATAATGCATTATAATGAGGTATAATAGGCATGCATGATCTAATCCTATGAAAGGATGTAAACATTAGCATATAGGAGCAGCAAAGCACATTCCTGGCACTCATACTTATATGATGGGTGCCTCTATCTACATGTTAGTGCAAAATAGCAGTATCACAGTATAATAGACCAGGAATACAGTGTGAGGTGTATGTGAGGTGATGGGGGGGGGTAACCCAGGTGCAACAGTCCCCTCTTTGTTGCCCTAATTGCAAAAGTGGCAACAACAACAAAAGGACGATGGTTAGGCACCATTCATCTACAGGCCTGAGGCACGAGCCTGATAGGGGAAGTTTAACTCGCCACAGTGGTGTTTCAGAGTTTTCCTTAAACAGCGAAATGTAATTATAAGGGAAAATGTTAGTAAACCTTGTACTACTATAAACATTTGGAATAAAACTTCACAATGGGGTTTTACAATGTCAAAGCAATCAGTAATTACTGATATGTATCAAGTGTGTATCTATCCTATTGGGAAGAAATTGAAGAGACAAACTTAAGCTGCCTGTATAGATATTAAAAATAAGTAAAAATTGAGATACAGCATCAAGATAGTTAGGACTAGACTTAATGGTATCTGGTTCTGGGATGGGAACAGGTGTGATTACCGTATAACCTATTACCTGTTTAGAGAGTAAAAACAGAAGTTAGAAAAGTTCACTTTGAATAACTTTTAGTCCATATCAGAATAATGTATAGTTGGTCACCACACAATGTTCCACATCAGCAGAATATACCACCTGGAAGGATGGCATTTTTCAGTTGGTAAGTTGGACAGGACATGAAATGTCAATGTCCACAAGGCATAAACTATGAACAGTTCCAGGGATAAATCCAGGTTTCTTCAAGTGTTAATGAAGATTCATAGTTCACATTCAATGCATTCAGATTTTCCAAATGTAGATCAAAATGTTCAGGAGGGAGCAGCATTTTCAGAGGCCTCAGCAGGGGGTGCATTAGATTGTACATTGAGTTTTACAATGGAATAGCAACAGTGTTCAGTAGAAGATGATCACACGGCTGCACAAAGTGTAAATGTTTATGACAGTTCTCAGTTTGTATGAGGTGCCAGCCAGGCTTGGAAAACAAGCAGTGAAGAAAACTGATTTCTTGACTGTAGTTCAAATAAAGAAGAGTCTTCTTGCTGAAGTTAGGGGAGTGCCCTCAACCCAGACTAGCTTCATAGTATGCATAACAATGAACTTGATTGTAGAATCTTAATTGGCTGGACCAAATACAGTTTGTTTGAAAGTTCACAAGTGGACTCCTAATTTCAGTGATTAGGCCAGTATTCACAAGTTGGTAAGACAAGTTGGAAGATGTCACATCTGCATAAAAGGTGATGATCCTTTCAGGTACGACAATCAAAGTTCAGAGTCAGTCACGATTCCAAGACCTCATGGTAAACAAGACAACCTTGTCTCGATAAAAGTTCCTATCAAGATGATCAATAGAATGGACGGTTGCCAGACAATCAAAGATGGATGTTGCTGGATGAAAATGAGGCAATGACATTATGAGAGTCACAAACATGGCTTTCTGGATAGTGCAGGAAAAGGTTTTGAAACATGGAGCAATACTGGTGTGTGTGGTGACATATCCAAGGTTCCTTGCCATTGACAAGGGAATAGTGCTAGATTCAAATAAACATTTGTTAACACATGCAACAGAAGTGCAAAATGTGGCAATGCCACTGACCCATATGTCTGTCATGTATGAGATCAAGGATATGTCCTAATTCCAGATCTCGGAAGAGAGAACCAAAGGGTTGTAAGAACATAATAGCTATAGGCAGTGCAAAGGACTTTCCTAGCTATTTGATGCTCATCTGCTTCCTTAATGTGAGCAGAAAATAATTCATGAATATGAACATTTGTCAGGTCAAATCCCTTCACAATATCCTTAACATTGTAAATGTAAATCACTCTTACTGAGCAAAATCATGTATATCATGCAATTGGGGGAGGGGGGTATGATATTATATTTCATACTATCATGACCCTTTAACATATGTGCTTGAATAATAGTTGTATCAGCCCTATTTCAAATAGATATGTCAGAACCAAGCAGGCCTGAGTCTAAACCTGTTTTTTTTTTAAACAAACAAAAACAAAATGCCTAGTGCGTTTGGGTAGGTTCACAGTCATAAGATGTGCAACTAGCAGACAGGATGTGAAAATCCTGTGTGTGTGTGTGTGTATTACTATCAGTCCCTGTGTATGGGGCCATCATTGACTACCTGGTATGCTGCCAGGGTATCCAATCACATCATTAAAAACAAAAGTGGAAAATGTTTGTTGTGAAACATTAATCAAATCATTTCAAGTTTAAAAGGTGAGATTTATAAATCACTGTGATGCGCATGAATTGCACATTATTGACTAGGGTACCTAGCTGAGAAGTGGTTATTAGACCACTGGATGGGCCAGGGTTCTGTTTTGGGCATTCAGTATTAAGTGTCACAAATTGTGGGGCATCACTGGGTAAAAACCTTAAGGTCTAATGGCTATTATTGCCATATAATTTTGGATGCAAAATTCCTGATTTTCAATAAAATGTAAACAGGAGTCCAGATCAAGTCTAGCTGCTAGAATTGATCCAATGCAATGATCATAACATTCAGTAGGGCCTCACTACCCCTCTGTATGATGAACATGTCTGTTTTAGAACTTTAGTGTGAATTCCACAGGATGCAATTAAATCATGTGGGCTTGTGAGTTACTCTGCCTCAATAACCTTTTTAGGTTTAGGTCACTGGTTCTTATCTGCAATACGATGCGCAGTTTGAGCTTGTACAAAGACCCATACTTCTAAAAAAAAAAATAATACGCATAAAAGCATGCATCTCTCTCTCTGGAACCTAAAAGGAAAGAGAAAAGAAAACATAGTTTAGTACTATTCCACCCACTGGGATATGGAAAAGTAATTTAAGCTCCTTTAAACAGTTTCATTTGATTGGCATATAGCCATTTATCAATGACTATTATTGTGAGGCAGTCTAACTTGGTAGACTATGGACTGACTTTGTTTACAATGAGATAGGGCCTGTGGTTGGACTTTGCCCATACACTGTGAAGTAAACAAGTGTACCTCTTGGATGTGTTGTTATAGATATTTAACATATTTATCTACTGATGCTCCATCAGCAGTGGTTGTTTTAGATATTTAACATATTTATCTACTGATGCTCCATCAGCAGTGGCAGTACACAGGTCCAGAAGTAAATGTTCTGGGAGTCTCATGAACCGTCCGGTCATGATTTCAAAAATGGGGTACACTGTGTACCTGCAGAGGGTGTCCCTCTTATTGCCATAAGGAGTAAAGGCAATAATGAATTCCAGTCCTTTGTGTTTTTTCTGAACAAGTTTGGATAACATAACTTTGATCTGCCTGTTAGCCCATTTCACCTGTCCAGATGACTGTGGGTGGTAAGGGATATAAAACTTTTGTTTTACCCATAACAAATCCAGAATTTCCTGCATTACTTAAGCTATAAAGCTGGCTCCCTGTAATCAGAATTTACTTTTAGGGGTAACCCTTACCTGGTAAATAGCTGGTTTACCGACACATTTGCAGTCACTTTGGCTGCGTTGCTCTGTTAGGTTGGTGATCACAAGTGAAAACTAGCTGTCATTGTTAATGGTTGGCACAGGGCCTATGTAGTCAATCTGGATGTTATTCCAGGGGCCTGATTGCCTCTGGGGTAACAATGTATTTTTCCTAGCTTGTATAGGATTGTTTTGTTCATAGATCAGTTACTGATGCAGTGTTCTACATCATTTCTCATGTGTGGTCATCAGACAGAGGATTTCAGTCTGTCTAGAGTTTTCACTGACTCACTGGTGTCCACCAGTTGGAGTATCATGTTCTTGGTACAGTAGATAAAATCTACTCTCAGGTGTTCAGGAATTTCCCATAACTTTTCATGAGTGTTACAGCAGTGATGTTTCAAATGAGTAGGCCATCACTGGATAGGTGAATGTCATTTTCACTTTCTTATTTTGGCTTATTTCTGGAAGTTATTGCTCAGTTCCTTTATTAAGGAAACTATACACTGCCCTCAAATGAGGGTCTTTCTTATGGATTTAAACTGGTTAGGTCAGGGTTGTACACAAACAAGTCACTGTATTTCACAGTGACACTATAGAGTGCTGGAACAGAAGTTTGTTTTTCTTCCAAAGAAATTCAGTTTAGATAGAAACAGTCCCAATTAGAATCTATAATAAAAACATAGTATCTGCAGTGCTTTCTGTAATTATCTCAAGGACATTGCTTGAAGTGGGCAGAACTTAACCTTCTCATAGAGTGCTGGTATCATTTTACATAAGGAAAAATATTTGTATTCCTCTCTTAGCACAAGCTGTGTATTTCCCAAGGACTTACCAGCTTTCTAAACCATCCACAAATATTTGTGGTAATAAGGAGACTGCTTGCCTCCCTGCTTTTCATTTTATTTGCCAGGCATGTTTTAACAATGCCTGTGAATCGTACATACACGATGATGCAATTACTAGCCATGCACACTCTGTCATCACCAGAATGTAAAATAATTCCAAACCTTGCTATCTGACTCCTGTTGGTATGTGTGGCTGAGTCATCAGTCAAAACATGACACACAGTGGTGTCTTTTAACACTTTCTGAGGTTCTGTCAGAAAGGACCCTGGGACAGGTAGGTCAGGGGGTTGGAGTGAACAATCATGGGCCTCTCCTGCAAATTGTAGGCCATGGACCAACAAGGATGGAGTTTTGATAGGTAGGACAGTGATGTCATAATCCTGTAAAATGAGAGACCAGTATATAAGTCTGGCATTGGATACAGAGTCATCTTTTACTCTGTCTGACAGCAAAAAGTTAGTTGGCAAATGATTGGAATGCAGCACAATGGGTGCATATTTAATGATGTATATAAAGTATCTTACTGCCCAGTATGTAGCCAAAAGATTCCTTTCACAAAGGTTGTATTTCCACTCCACTGGGGCAAGCATCTGGGATGCATAAACAATGGGTCTGATGTGTCCATTGTATGTCTGGGCTAAAACTGCTGAGATTGCTTTATCTAATTTAGCAGTTTCAATATACCCTAAAACTGTGTTCGGATTAACCAATGCTGGGACCATGGTAAGTGATCCCAAAAGAAAAGACAATGATATCAGTATTAGGAGACCTTGCACCTTCGTACCAGAGGTGCCTGCTATTGTCTGTGTTGAGAATAACCCAGATGGTTTCTGACTTGCGTCTGCTATTGTGTGTGCTGGGAATAACCCAGTCTGTTCCTGGCTTGTGCCTGCTAGTGCAGCCACAGTATGGAATGATCCAGGTGTCCCTGGTGGAAGGGGTTCTGCATCATGTGCTGGAAGTGCTGGCACTATCAGGGGTGCCTGCACAGTGGAGAAAAGTGTTGTGCAAGCTGCACATAGTTCTCTAGGTATGGATTGTGGTTCAGTAGCCATCAGGGGTGGAGAAAGTAGTGCTGAAACAGTTGTCAGCTCAGGTTCCAAAATCAAACCTGTAACCCTCCCCCCCAATGTGGCATGTGATGCTGAAAATATCACAGCCACGGGGCTTTCAGAATCGGGGTTGTCCCCTCCTCCATCAAATGTAAAGCGGGTTTCCCCACCGGAAGGTTGCTGGATGGTAGAAACATTGTTTTTAATGTTATAGCTTAAGGTATTAATGCACTGCATAGGAAAAGCAGTACGTTCAGTCTTCCCAGGGAAAGCTGATGTTAAATTGCATAGGGAAGAATCACAACATTTCATGTAATTAACTGCAATGTGGTCTTTAACCGAGCTCATTCTAGTAAAGTAAACATTGTTAACAGCATGAGCTGTTTCTGCAGCATCAGACACTGACTTCGTGACAGACTGCATATCAACCTCATTCAAAGTACATCAGCATAATTTTTAATGAGAATCTTCTGTCCCTCAGAAACACTAGCATTACTGATAACATTATTAATCATGCCAAAACCTCTGGTATGTTTTGTTTGGTTATGGCAGCAATCACAGGTCATTGTGACTGCATGATCCAACCTATGTGATGTGGTGGTTGGCCATTTTGGATTACCTCATGGGCATCTTGAGTTACTGTGTTATGACCATCATCACATGACTACGAGTGGCCATCTTGGGATGGTATGAGGATGCAACCTGATGACACGTGTGTCCACTATTTTGAGACTCTAACAATTCTCCATTTTGTGAATCACAGAAAACCAAGTGGCTAGCCTTTGTTCTAGTCCACTGCACAGCACACTGTGAGTGTTCAAAATCAAACTCTTCAACATCAGAAGAGGCAAGATCTATGGGCATTAAGTTAGTATGCCCTGCCAATACCTCAGGCTGACAGCGCAAGTTTGCCATATCTGACTTTTTATGCCTACATTTTAACTACTTAGATACAGGAGTTAGCATGCTGTAAAGTGCATAGTTTTCAGATTGCAAGACATTCTCATCTTGTAAAACATGCCTGTTCTCAACAGAAGCTGTGTCACAGTTTATATTCAAAACATTCATTTCAAGTCTGCTGTACTGAAAACATACTGAATCACACTGTTCAGTCAAGGTCTGGTGTTGAAATACCAGCTCGTTAACTCTTTCAGTAATTACTTCAGACTTATCATCCCTAAGTTCCTTGTTTCCAAAACGTAAGGAATTAGTGTTACTAGCCAGAACGCCATTCGTTTGAAAAACTTTTTTCTAACAAGTTTTGCCTTTTCAGCATTATCTCTTAAGGCATGCAGGTCTTTGTTGCTTCTCTCATTAAAGGGAGACTCATTTTCTAGATGGAGAGACTGCAATCCATCTATCCTTTCTTTATGAGAAGCCTTTTTCAGACTACTTTCCTGCTTGCAAGCATCATACTGAGATTCCAAAACTGATAGTTTATTTAGAACAGCATCAAAACAATTAAACAATGTTGCAATTAATAATTCTTCAGGATCAACTTTTTCCGTACCATTTTTCAATTCCCCATAATGGGCAATGATTTCCCTGAAAGGGCTACCATTGGATTCTGCTACCTCAGCAAAATCAGACCAACCACCATAGGCAGTTTGGTATGTTAAGGCATCCAGCCTCAACTCAGTACTGATATTTTTAGACCTGTCATAAGACAAGAAACCTTTAGCTGTCTGTGGATCAAAAACTTTGTTTGCAACCAAAGTTCATGACACTACACAAACAGCCTTTGGCATATATGGACTCCTAGATGAGTAAAAATCCATAAGGATTTGAATCCACAAAAGAAAGCAGTCTATCTGTCTGTTTGGATTCCTTTACAGCTGTGTGTTCCCAGAGAGAAAGCATAGGGAAGAAAAAATAAAACAACTCATTACACAGAGATTGAATAGCTGCCAAGAGATTGTTTTGTCTGCACTGTGGAACACACAACAGACCAAAAAGTTAAACAGAAGACACTCTCAACTGCTTGTTACTGGAGATTTTTCATCTAGTGTTTTAATTTACAGAGGAAATTAAAATGCAACTTGGCAACACCCAGACTCCACTCGCGGTCACCATTTATGTTACATAAACGATCTCAGATAGTATAGTAAATAATACTAATAATACAGAGTCTTGTGTCTTCAGAGTCTGCCAAGAAACATTCGTAAACAAGCAAGAGTACTAATAAATGTTTATTGGACTACTTACACCAAGCATGTGACAAAGAAAATCACAAGGGAGATGGGTTTCTCACCACTCTCCTAAAGAATGTACATAATCTCCAGGATTGTAGGATCTCTGGCTCTCCAAGATCTAATTATCTCTCCCCACTCTTCTAGAGGAGCTTCAGTAGGTTTCAGACAACTATATATTACAGATAACAGCATAGCAACAGAGATTACCTCATAGTTACAGATATGAGAAACAATATGTATTGGTCCTAAGTCATTCTCCATTGAATGATGACTTAGGAGACAGAATTACCAATGAGTATCATATGAGACAGAATATGCTTCCATTAGCATTATAGTTTGGACAAAAGAAATGCTGACTGTGCTCTATTACATGTGGCATTTCTTGCTTATGTATAATATAAGACATAAAGGATTTCTCTCTAAAGAGACAACGAGAAGTGCTGACAGGGCTCTATTACACATGGCATATCTGCCTGAGTGTAAAACACACACTACATATAATTATATGAGAATATAAGCATACAATAATCACTGATGATCCCTCAGAGTCGTCTTATCAGTGATTAGGTAGATTATGTATGGAATATATGTAAAAGACAAACATAATGCATTATAATGAGGTATAATAGGCATGCATGATCTAATCCTATGAAAGGATATAAACATTAGCATATATGAGCAGCAAAGCACATTCATGGCACTCATGCCTATATGATGGGTGCCTATATAGAAACATAGAAGTTGATGGCAGATAAGGACAGCAAGACCCATCCAGTCTGCTCACTTCTTTTT
This sequence comes from Neoceratodus forsteri, assembly GCA_016271365.2. Lineage (NCBI taxonomy): Eukaryota > Metazoa > Chordata > Ceratodontiformes > Ceratodontidae > Neoceratodus > Neoceratodus forsteri. The sequence continues at coordinate 490,243,639 of CM057454.1, read as the reverse complement.
CTACCTTATAAATGTGCCATCAGCCTTTGCTCTGTCAATGGTCTATCTATTCATACTCATCTGTATTGCTCCCTTATACCTATCCCATGCCTGTTTGAAGCCCTGCACTTTATTCATATCCACCACTTCCTGAGGTAGGCTGTTCCATGCATCCACCACCCTTTCTGTGAAAAAGAACTTCCTCACATTACCACTTAATCGGACTCCCTCTAATCTCATGCTGTGTCCTCTTGTCCTGCTATTTTTCATATATTGAAACATGTTCACCTTGTTAATGCCCCTAAGGTGTTTGAATGTTTCGATCATATCACCTCTCCCCCTCCTTTGCTCTAGGGTATACATATTGAGCTCCGTTAATCTGTCCTCATATGTTTTCTGATGCAGTCCCTGCACCATTTTGGTTGCCCTTCTCTGGACTGCCTCAATTTGGTTAATGTCCTTGTGAAGGTGTTGGCCTCCAGTACTGCATGCAGTATTCCAGATGGGGCCTAACCAGTGTCTTGTAAAGAGGGATTATTACCTCCCTCTTCTGACTTGTGATACCCCTACTAATACGCCCTAACATCCCCCTAGCCTTACCTACTGCTTTAATGATCTGCTTGGATGATTTCAGGTTATCGGTGATGATGATGCCCAAGTCTCTTTCTTCCCTTGTGACTGCCAGCAACTCTCCTCCCAGCCTATAGGTGGCTTCAGGGTTTCTCTTCCCTATATGCATGATCTTGCACTTCTTTGCATTAAACACCAGTTGTCATTCTTCTGACCATTTTGCTAGTTTACCCAGATCTCTTCTCATTCTGCCCACCCCGTCGGGATCATCTCCTCTGTTGCAGATCTTGGTGTCATCTGCAAACAGACAAACCTTACCCTACAGTCCATCTGCAATGTCACTGATAAAGATATTGAAGAGGACTGGCCCCAGGACTGATCCCTGAGGTACCCTACTTGTGACTTGCATCTCTTTTGGCTGTATACCATTTATCACCACTCTCTGTTTTCTGACCGTCAACCAGTTTGCCACCCAGTTGACCAACTTCTGACCCACCCCAAGCCTACCCAGCTTATTAATCAATCTTCTATGTGGAACAGTATCGAAAGCTTTGCTGAAGCCAAGGTAGGCGACATCAGCTGCTCATCCTTGGTCCACCACTTTGGTTACCCAGTCAAAGAAATCTATGAGATTAGTTTGACAGGACTTTCCTTTTGTAAACCCATGCTGTCTTGGATCCTGTGCTCCTATGGATTCCAGGTGTTGCACTATCCTTTCCTTAAGGAGTGCCTCCATAATCTTGTCCACTACTGAGGTAAGATTGACTGGTCTGTAGTTCCTTGCCTCCTCCCTGCTACCATTGTTGTGGAGCAGGATCACATGAGCCCTTCTCCAGTCTTCTGGGACCTCTCCTGTGCTCAGAGACTCACTAAACAGTTCTGATAATGACTGTGCTAGTTACACCCATAGCTCCTTTAGTACCCTGGGATGTATGCCATCAGGCCCCATTGCCTTGTCCACCCTGAGCTTATCGAGCTCTTGTAGGACCCTTTCTTTTGTGAAGGGAGTAGTGCTCACCTCCCCCATGTCCATGGTGCTGAGCTGTGGGACCTGCCCTACCTTCTCTTCAGTAAATACTGAGCAGAAGTATCTATTTAGGATAAATGCTTTTACATGGTCCTCCTCCTCACATGCCCCCTTATCTCCTTTGATCTTAGCAATACCCCCTCTGGACTTTCTCCTTTCACTAATGTATATATAGAAAGTCTTGTAACCTTCTTTTACTGTCTGTGCTAGTGTTTCCTCAGTTTGGACCTTTGCCTGCCTTACTGCCTTCCCTGCTTCCCTTAGGGAAGTTTGGTATGCCTCCCTATCTTCATCCCACTGTGTTTCCTTGTATTTCCTGAAGGACAGCCTTTTGGCTCTGACCTTTTCTGCTACTGTTTTTGAGAACCAAAGTGGTTTCCTTCTTCTTTTGCACTTCCGTTTCTCTCTAACACAATGGGATGTTGCTTCAAGTATTGCATCCTTAATGCTGGCCCACTTTGCTTGTACCCCCTCACCTGTATTTCTTTTTGCCAGGGCTAGCTTAACTCTGTTGGCTGTCTTATCAAAGTCAGCTCCTCTGAAGTCCCATATATTTGCCTTGGAATGGGATGATTTAGTTGTAGTGGCCAAATTGAACCATACCAAGTGATGGTCACTGGCCCCCAGGTGACCTTCTACCTGGAGATCTGTGATCCTTTCCCTAATAGTCAGTACAAGATCTAGGATAGCCCTGTCTCTCATAGGTTGTTGCACCAGTTGTTTGAGGCCTTCCCCCTGCATATCTGCATGTTAGTGCAAAATAGCAGTATCACAGTATAGTAGTCCAGGAATACAGTGTGAGGTGTATGTGGGGTGATAGGGGGCATAACCCAGGTGCAACAACCGCTACCGTCTGCTTCCTGTGTAAAGACTGAGTAGAAGTATTCATTGAGTGCCTCTGCCTTCTCTCCATCATGTTCCACGGGCTATCCGTCCTTTTTTGTGATTCTAACAATGCCTCCCTTAGTCTTCCTTTTTTCCTGTATGTACCTATAGAATGTTTTGTCACCCTTCTTCACTCCCTGAGCTATCCTCACCTCTGTCTGTACCTTGGCATTTCTTATTACTTTCCCAGTCTCTTTTAGCTGTTCTTTATATTCTGTTTTGTCAGCCTCTTTCCCTGACTCCTTGTACTTTCTGAAGGATTTGCAATTTTCCCTCACCATAGTTGCCACTTCTTTGGAAAACCATAGTGGGTTTCTCCTCTTTTTATTTTTACTGACCCGGTGGGCACACTGTGATGTGACCATGGTTTTTGCATCTTTCAACCTTGTCCAACACTCCTAGATGCTCCCTTCTATTGTGTTACTAAGATTGTCCGTCAGGCAGGCTTTTATTTTTGTGAAGTCTGCCATCCTGAAGTCAAGCAGCTTAAACTTAGAGTTCTCAGTCCTGTTTACCTTGAACTGCACTGTGAGATGGTCATTTCCCATGTGATTCCCCACTTCGATGCCCAGAACCCTATCGCTATTTGTAAATACCAGGTCTAAGATCACATTTCCTCTTGTGGGTGTCTTCTCTAGTTGACTTAGGCCTGCTTCCTGTAGTGTAACTAGGAATTCCCTGCTTTTTTCTGATGCTGCTGTATGGGAACTCCAGTCAATGTCTGGTAGACTGAAGTCCACTACCAGCATCATGTCCCCTTTGTCTGACATCTGAAGGATGGTTTCAAGGGTATCCTTGTCCCTGGTTTCTTCCTTATTTGGGGGTCTATAGATTACTCCTACTTGGATGAATGTCTGGCTTCTGACCCCAACTGTAATCCATAGGTCCTTTGTTTCCCCCTGTGCCTGCTGGATTTCAGTAGTATTTATGGTATCGTTAACATAAATAGCTATCCCCCTTCCTTTTCCCAGTCCTACCTCTCCTGAACAAGTTATACCCTGGGATAGTGACCTCCCAGTTGTGATTGTTTGTGAACCATGTTTTAGTCATGGCAACCCAGTCCAGTCCTGCCTCTACTATTGTGGCAGTGAGGTCTGGCATCTTGTTAGCCAGACTGCGTGTACTGAGACATAAAGTTGTCCATTCCCAAAGTGCATTCCTGTTTGTGATACCTCCTTTTTATGTTTGCTGCACTTGTGCATCAAACGTTTTGCAACAGTGAATGGCATTACTAGAGATGTGTCATTGTCAAGCCAATTGCAGCTCAAATTCCAAGCGGCTCAGCAGTGCAGCCCAATCACAGGACACTCTGGTTGTGACACTAATCACTGCTTGCTGGGCAGAAAGGTTGCGCACTTGAAAAAAATCAACCACTCCTATCAGACAGCAGCTGGCTTGTTTTAGTTACATGACTCTGCCCAGCAACCAGCTGAGTGGAGTGTTTTTTTTTCTTGCTGCAAAACAAGAGAGGTGCTGCACTCATAGGTGCTGACTAGGGAAAGTTAAACTCTGAAAGAGACAGGGGCAGCAACAGTAGGCACCAAGCAAGAAACAGCAGGATCATGGCCACCAGTCCCTCACTGTGTCTCTAGGTGTCTCTGGAAACCACGTGCCCTGAAGGTCATTTTTGCCACTAGTGTCCCACAGTGGCCGCAGTTGTTTTGTGGGCAGTAGTGTCCCACCTCCCCCGGAGTTCTGTTGTGGTCAGCAAGTAGCCCCCCCCCTTCGGTCCCCTGATGGTGCTACAGAGACAGGTCAAGTGAGAGAGAGAGAAACACAAAACTGTTGTCGGCTGCAGCATGTCTCCTGGTCGTGCATGTTGCTGTTCGCTGGGATAGGCAGCATAGTGGAATATTTGTCTCTCTCTCTCTCTCTCTCTCAATCTCCTATGCAAGTCACAGTTTGGACCCCTGATGGCACTACAAAGACAAGCTGAGCAAGAGAGAGAGAAACAAAGAAACCCAGCAGCAATCACACAGGGAAAGGCAGCATACTAGAATATTTCTCTCTCTCCGTCTCTCAGTAGCTGCAATCTCCTGTCATCAACTGCAACATGTCTCCTGGCTGTGTGTGTTGCCATTTGCCGAGAAAGGCAGCATACTGGAATATTTCAGTCTCTCTCTCTCTCTCTCTCTCTCTCTCTCTCTCTTTCTCGGCTGCAGCACTTCTGGCTTTGTGTTGCCCTTTGCCCTTCTGTCTTGTGGGCAGTAGTGTTGGGGCCACACAGTTTTCATCTCTGTGTAAGCTAGCTGGCTGTGTGTGTTGCCCTTTGCCGTTTTACACCTTGCCTGTTGTTTTTCAATAAACCTCATAAAATGTAAGATGAATCCTAAAATAAGTCTTTTCAGAAGTAGATGTAAAAAAATACATACCAGCAGGAAATGTTCAACATTGACAAATACTTGTTTCTTCTTGTTTCTCCCTTTACCTTTTGTTTGCCCATTGTCAGTTTCCGACAGGGCTGTATGCTTTCCTTCTGCAACTGTTATCCTGGAGTGTCCTGTAGGGTTGATGCTAGCGTCAGGGGGAGAGACAGCAGGCTCTACGTGAGCTACTCCTAGAGCTGCCATCTTCTCCCCATCCACTAGTTTAAATGCCCTGCAAGGATATCACATTTTTAAAAGACAACAGTGTCTTAATGCTTGCAGTTGCAGAATTACACTGTACCATCTTAGCTTAGATACAGTACTGATGATAAAGATTTCTTACCTGGGTCCTGGGGGTTAAGGGTGGGGGTTTGGATGGCTTGAGAGAACTGTCACAAGTCCACTCCCATGGGGCGGGATTCTCTGCATTGTAGCAAATCCCTCTTGTGATGGGGGGATGGGATTAGGGATACCCATTCTCTGTGTGAGGGATACAAAATACAGTCTTGAGTCTGTGTTCCTGGGGTAGAACTCTCTTGGCCGCTGCACCATGAACCAGAAAAGCCACAGGCATGTATAGGATTCAGGGGGTCTTATACACCTTATTAGTGTGTCTTTCCCTAGAAATGCAGTGCTCAGTTCAAACCCCACACAGGCTCCTTTTGAGACCCTTCATATTTCCTCCCCTCCTTTTATCACAAAGTCCCTAGTGACAGTTCACTTTCGGTAGTGTTAGGCCTTAAAACAGTCTCACAGGTGTGGTATCATTTGAACAACTCTTACAAAGGTAACCCACACAACAGACATAGGTAGAATTATTTTTAAAATAAGCCAAAAGCTTTATGAGCTAAATTAATGAATACAATAAATTACAATGAGACAAATAATTTCAGACATTGATTACAAGGTATTGAAAATAAAATGGATAATATACTTAAAAACCAAGGGCCAGATACTAGAATGATGGCACAAGTCACCGCCAATTGCGATTTGCACCAAACATAGTTGTGCCAGTGACCATGCACCCAATTCTCTAACAGGCAGGGTCCCCACTGCCAAGTCCCATGACTTGCACCAACCATACCGGTATGCCAAATGGAGGGCATACCAGAACTGTTGGCAGCAAGCCTGTGGCTTGCCCAAGTGAAGGGCGCAAGTACACCCCCCCCACACACACACACTGTACAGCCCCGCAGGGCTAGTGGACCCCAACCCCCTCACCAATGCCCTGATACCCCCAAACAATAAACCCTGCAGGGCTGGCACCCTCATGCCCATTCCCCTGCATGAATTGTAATAGCCTCGCAGGGCTAGGGCCCCCTCTCCCCCACCATCCGAACCATGGAATTGCATTATGCACAAAATAATAGCCCCAAGCTCCCTTGTAGTCTAGTGGCCCCCACCTGGTGGCGCCAGTCCACCCTGCACCCCCAACCTGTACTCAGTCTGCAACTGGCACAGCCCACCTCTCACCACCATGGCCAGCCACCGACTGAGCGCTGTATGAGGGTATACTACTTTAAATAGTATGTGCTCAATGAATGAATGACAGTTCATTCATTGAGTGCATACTATTTACAGTAGTACATGCTCATACTGAGCTCAGTCAGCGGCTGGCCATGGTGGTGAGAGCTGGGCTGTGCCAATTGCCGACTGAGTACAGGTCGGGGGTGCAGAGTGGACTGGCACTGCCGAGTGGGGGACCACTAAACTACCAGGGAGACTGGGGGTATTTGTTTGTGCATAATGCAATTTTGGGGATCGGAGAGGGGGCCCTAGCCCTGCGGGGCTTTTACAATTCATGCAGGGGAACAGGCATAGCGGGGGGTGTTAGCCCTGCGGTTCATGTAATATGTATTTGGGGGATGGGATATGGGGTGGTCTGCTTGCACTGCTGGTCATTTATGTGTCTGTGGGGGATGGGGCATCGGGGGACATGATTAGCCCTGTGGGGCTTTAATGCTATCAATTTGTGAATCGGGGCATGGGGAGCACATGTTTTGGGAGGTGGCCCAGTGGCAGATCTGTACAACCCCTGGAGGGCATAAGTACACTTACATCAACTAAAAGCTGGTGTAAGTGTACTTTGGTGGCTGTCCTCCGGGAGTTATTTGAGAATGGCAACCTTGGGGTTTTTGTTGCTGCCCTTCCAGAGTAGGGCTCAACTGCTGCCGTAAACCCCCTAGCACCATGTTGCAGGGAGTTTAGGGTGTAACTGGTAGCATTTGTCCACTTTGGCGCAAGCAGCCTGTGACATGTCGCAGGCTGCTTTGCAGAATACCGCATGTCCTAGCTGCTGGCATAACTTGCTACTTGTGCCATTTATTTTGATGCAAGTCAAGTTACGCCAGGTGTAAGCTTTTGAGAATCGGGGCCTTACACTTTAAAACTCTGAGATTTAAAGTCTACCTCAAGTCCTTAGTGATGAAGTTTGAAGTGCAAAGTCTTTACAAAGGCAGATGAAAATCTTGGTTCTTGGTAGTGCAGAAGAATTTTTGAAGAAAGTGTCTCTGCTCTTCTAAGCAGATAGAGAGGGTCCCAAATGCAACAATGGCAAGGCTTCAAGCAAAAAGTCAAAAGCTAAAAAGGCTCAGATACCTCTCTGCATCCTGGTTTTAAGGGGTTTCTAAAGGGCAGGTCCAGTGGATGGTGGCTGCCCTGCAACTGGCTAGCATTCTGTTTCTATGGTTACCCAACCAATCCGAGTTTAGTATTTTATTACAATAGCACAGATATGAGGTTCTTAATATAAGAAAAAAATGACTCAGAGGTCAGCCAGCTCAAACCAGATTTCTAGGGAACATTTCAGCCTTCCTGCTGGGAGATAGCTGAAGTTAAACTGTACTCAATACAGTCATTTACTTAAATGGCAGCCCATTTATTGGTAATGAGATTAGACCTCTGAAAACAAAGGAAAGGTAGATGAAGATGCACCAGATGATGTTGTGGTCCATTGAGACACAAATGGACCTGCCTGCTGGCCAGCTCTGCTTAATTGGTCTTTTGTCTCTTTTTAGATAATTTTATTAACTATAGCCTCTGCTAGCAGAAAAAAACTGTTTTCTTCTGTAGTAACAAGAAAATCATATCAGTCTACAGGGCCCACGGTCTGTACCCATGATCCCCTGCACTTGCATTGGTCCACTACGGCATTCTCTGATGCATTTCTCACATAAAAATTATGTAAAACATGACCAAAACAATAAGGTATGAGAATAGGAATGGGGTCAAAAAGGATCTGCAGCTCTTTAGTAACTAGTAATAATTTCCTAGTAACAGGGAATGGATCATATTGGGGTATTTTAAACTAAACTGGGACAGCAGCCAGTCTGACTGCACCAAAGAACTTCTTGCCACCACAGGGCTACACCAAATTATATCCACCCCCACCAGAACTAATTATGAAATGGGAAACAGCTCCACCATTGACTGGATCATAGCTTCCTATCCCTCCAGAGTGACAGCCTTGGGTGTTCTCCCTGACTCCATTAGTGACCACTGTGCTGTTTTCTGTCATTGGTCAGTCAGAGCCCCTAAATATGCTCCTAACTACATTGTCAGTAGACAATTAAAAAAAGTAAATGTAGAAGAACTTTCTCAAGCATTTAAATCAGCTGACTGGTCCTTCACGTCAGATATAAATAACATAGAAATCACTCTAGAGGATTTCACCAAAACATTTATCAATATCTGCGACTCCCACATCCCCCTTAAGAAGATCAGAGTCTGTGGGTGATCTAGCAAGTGGATCACTCCAGACCTACTCAAATTTATGCATGCAAGAGACAAGGCGTGGGCTAGGTACAGGAAATCTCCCTCCTCCAGTCTCCTACAAGAGTACAAAACACTATGAAACAGATGCAAGTCAACGGTTCATACTGCAAAAATCAACCGCCTCAAAAACAGCCAACTTTACAATAGAGCAAATTCCAAACAACTCTCGGGGACATTAAACTCTATTTTGGGTAAAGACAAACATCGCCAGCAGATTACACTTCCGGCAGAAGGGAAATTAACAAATGACCCAACATGTGTGGCAAACTTAATCGGGGACCTTGACAAGTACACAACCCCCCTCTCCTCAGTCACCCCCAAGTAGCCTCTTGATCCCACCCTTTCCCTGAAAGTGTCCTACCCTTCCATTTTAAAGCTCTCTTACCCACTGATACTATAAAACGTATGAGGAAAAACAACCCCAGACCCAACACTGGACCGGATGGTCTTGATTATTGCATCCTAAAACTCATAATAAAGGAAATTGCCACCCCTCACACAAATATTCTGAATTTCTCCCTCTGTTCCGGTACTCTCCCTGTGGCTTGGAAAACTGCTTCCATCAGGCCCCTGCACAAAGCTGGTTCTAAACAAGACATAAGCAATTACAGGCCTCTCTCACTTCTCACCCCTCTCCAAAAATCATGGAAAAAATAAGTCATTCACAAATCACAGAGCACTTAAACAAATATGACATCCTGACCAAGACTCAATATGGTTTTAGGGCTAAACACAACACAGAAACTGCTCTCCTTCGGTTCTCACAGGAAATTTACAAGGCCATGGATGAAGGCCTGTACATGGGTGTGGTCTGCGTGAACCTCACAAAGGTTTTTGATTCGGCCGACCACAACTTTATAAAAACTACCCTTGCCTCATGAATTTCTCTCCAAATGCAGTCAACTGGTTTGGTAACTACCTACAATTGAGATACCACAAAACAGTTATTGAGGGTCATCCTTCCTCCAAATGCCTTATTAAGCATGGAGTTCCACAAAGGTCTATACTTGGTACCCTTCTTTTTTCTCTGCTTATTAAAGACATTCCTTCCATCTGTTCACATACTAACATCATCCTATACACGGACGATAATGCCTTATCCTGTAAGGATGCAAACCCTTCCACCCTTCTGTCCAAACTTCAAACAGATTTCCACAGCCTCCATTCCTGGTTCACCACTCAGGGAATGGTTTTGAACTCAAAAAAACTAAATGTATGATATTCGCTGGCACACGTAAATCATCTCATTTCAATTTTACCCTCCTAGATAATGATGGCACGGTTATTGAGAGGGTTTGAGAATTTAAATACCTTGGTCTTACTCTAGATGAGCACCTCTCTTTTGGCCCTCACACAACACAATTAATAAACAAAATTCTCCAGAGACTGGGGCTTCTCTACAGGCTCAGGCAATTTCTCATCCCTGAATCTAGAAGTAGGCTAACCTCCAGCTTACTCCTACCTCTGCTAAACTATGGATCCATCACCTACTCAAGACAAAGTAATTTCATTATGTTCAATAAACTCAAAATGCCTTACAACAACATTATCAGATTTGTGACTGGGCTCCCCCATCATACCCACAGCTGTGCACTCTGAGTACATTGGTCCTCTCTAGAAGACAGGTTCACATGAAAGGCTTCCATGTTCTCTACAAAATCCTCCACAACCACCTATCTCTTCATGTCTCCTCTCTGTTCAAGAAGGCTTTCCCCACTCAACTCACTAGGAGCGCCACCACATCACCTTTTTGTGTCCCTTACTGCATTACTTCTTTGGGGCAGAGATCGCTTACCTACAGAGGTCCCAAGCTTTTTAACTCCCTTCCCCCTAACCTTGCAATCAGCCCCTCACTCTGTACTTTTAAGGTTAAACTGAAGGAACACCTGCTAAATAAATGCACCTTCAACTGTCCTACATAGTTTATCACAGTTTCTTGACTATAACCCGGGTTAAACTTTAAGGGCACCTGCCACAAATAACTCCTACAACTTCTTCTAGTTTTACCCCTCTCTCTCACAACCTCATTCCTCAAATCCTATGCACCTGACTGTTCCCTTACCACCCTCCCTTCTAAGTGTTCTCTGGATTACTTCTCCCATCCCTCCAGTTAGGTTTCACCTGTGTAAATATGTAGTTATTGTATAGTCCTGCTGTAAATATTATGGTTGCTGAACATAAGCCATTTTTTCCCTTTTCCGACATGGTATGGCATTTGATCATTCTTTGTATTTGATTCACCCAGTGCTTGTGCCTAGTTGTCCTGCTTTGTACTGTATATTTATAACCATGTATTTGTTAAAAATTGTATTTATCTGTCTCTGTTACAACTGGACACTTGTGTAAACGGGCATGTTTGCCCACATGCATTTCCAGTATAAAATAAAAATGAAATGGAACTAACTACGACAAACAAGGAACTCTAAACATAAAAAATACTTATCAGATATACATGCTTAGTGTGCTGTAGTGCTGGGGCTGGCATCTTGTCTTCATCATTCCACTGGATCTGTAAACATAAAGTGGAAAATGGGTTACTATGATTCATAAAAATACTGATCAGCTGTGTTGGGTGGAAAGGGATTGTATTTTTTTTGGTGGGTTTAAATTGGGTTGGTCAGGAGGGTGGATAAATTTGTTCCATTGTATCTTACCTACATATAATTGTAAACTATTGTATATACTGATATTGTAACTAGCGAAACCACTGTCTCATTGTATTGTATTGCATATACTATGTTATTACTATGTTATGCCTTCATCACTCCTTCTTCCCCTTCCCCCCATGATGCATCTGGAAATGAGCTAATTTAAGGCTCAGTATGTCTTTCCTGGTGAAATGCTTTAATTTAATAAATAAATAAAATATTAGTATCACAGCAGTGACCGGGGTTCTGAACAGACTTGGGTCACTCATGGATGCCATCGTGGGGGATAAGGACAGGATTCAGCATTACTGTGCTCACTCTCCTCTTGGGGGGGAGTTGCTGTGCTCATAGACAGCCACCAGGGTAGGATGAAGCTACCACCTTTTGCATGCCCTGCAGCACTGACAGGGCAATGGATTGCCAAAGTGACTGATGGTCAAGGGGGGTGGACTTCCATCCCCCTCCTATCCCTGTCATGGGGGGAATCTGTGGAGGAATACCAAAGGTATGAGGTAAGTTCCTGAAATGGAGGATGACTGGGCTGCATGGCTGATAGCAGTAGTGGGTCTGTCGGTGGTGTGGGGACTGCAGTGACCCCAAACTTCATCATGCCAGATACACTTTTCACCATTTGTCTTGCCACCCCACTTGTTCAGATGTAGTGCATGGGCCCATCAGACCTCAACATGCACATCAACCCCTTGTGAAGGAAAGTTTTCCAGCCTGCCGGGTGTCATCTGTGCACCAGAACACTACTCTGTCCCTCTCCAGGTTGAGGTCTTTTGCTGCATGCTACAGTGCCTTCCCACCAGTTTCACACCATTTAGTCAGTTCACTGAGCTCACATCCAAACTCAGGTCACCGGCATGGGAAAGCAATGTGGTCTCCACTGGGCCAACAGTTATCCTTGCAAACAACGTTACTTTGTAATTTTTTGGGTGACATTTTGATCCAAAATTTTCAACATAACCTTATTATAACCTCCTTCTGAACATGACAGGTGTCATTTATAAATAACTGGTCAAAATGTCATTTTGTGCCACAAGTGCGGAAACACATTTTGGCCAGGATTTGAAAAATTACACCTGTCTCATTCATGACGTTGCAAAAAAAATGACTATGTTGAAAACTGAGGGTCGAAATATTGAAAATTACCAAGGTTGTGAGCAAGTGTTGAAAAATTTCAATGTACCTTCGTAACTTTGACCCCAAATTTTCAAAATAGCCTTCTTATGAACCCACCTCATGAACCCGGTAGGTGCACATTTTCAAATCTCTGCCCAAAACATCCTTTTGTGTCAAAGTCAGAAAACACATTTTGGCTAGGATTTGAAAAATGACACTTATCATGTTCATGAGGAGGTGTGAAAATATGGTTATGTTGAAAATTTGGGGTCAAAATATTGAGAATTACCAAAGTTATGAGTGGGCATTGAAAATTTTCAATGTACCTTTTCAACTTTGTAATTTTTTTATATTTTTAATCCAAAATTTCAACATAGTCTTCTTATGATCCCACCTCATGAATCCCACAGGTAAATATTTTCAAATCCTGTTCAAAAGGTAATTTTTGTAGAGCGTATGCAAAATCAGTGTTAGTGGCTCAGTAGGTAGCAGACTTGCCTCTGAGGCCGGGAGATCAGAGGGCTGTGGGTTCAGTTCCCACATCTGGCACTTGGGTTAATATCACAGTACTGACACTGTAGTGCAGCATGAGAGGGGTGCTGCACTTCTGAGGTGCTGTCTTTCAGATGAGATGTTAAACCGAGGTCCCATCTGCCTGGATTGGTGGTAGTTCAGGTGGATGTTAAAGATCCCATGGCACTTATCGAAAAGAGTAGGGGAATTTCCTCGGTGTCCTGGCTAAATTTCTCTCATTCACTAAAAATACCACCAACAGCTTAATCTGGTTCAAAGTCAGTTGGCATTCATCTGTATCCCCCTTCCCTGAGTCGTGCCTGAAAATAGGCAGGATTTGTCTAGTGCACTTACCCGGTCAACAAAAAAATAAATAAAAAAAAATCAACTTTCTGGTGAATCTGAAAAATTCCACTATCTTGTTCATTAGGTGGGGCTCCAAATGGCCATGTTGAAAATTTGGGTGCAAAACATGAAGAAATGACCAAGTTATGAGTAAAATATCAAAATACATTGAAATACATGAAACACATTTACCTGATTTCCTCAGTTCCTGGATCAGCATTGAAGGATGAAGATGTATCTCCAGTCCAGAAAGCATTATGTCAGTGGACCGAATTTAGGTGAGTGAAGTTTGTGGGGAGGGTGAGGGGCACTGATGGTGATGGAAGCCACAACAGACAATGATAGATGGTTTTCTTTATTTTAGGTTAAAAAGGAAAGATGAGGGCTAGTTTATTTTAGGTTTAAAGAAAAAAAAAAAAGACTATGAGGGATGTCTTTCACATATCCATGACCTGATGCCAGCAGCTTAAGTGGGTAGGGAGACTAAACTGGCACAAGGGGTTGGGCACCATGGTGTCTATAAGGAAAATAAAGAGAAAAGCGAGGGAAAATAAACTGGCACTGGGGGAGGGCACTCCAATGTTGGAAATTGGAATTATTTAGCTGGCACCGGGGACTGGGCACCCCAGTGTCTGGTTTACATTTGGGAGGCCATGGATGCGGCTAATGGTGACCAAAGGGCCTTTTACAGTAACACCACACACAGCTGTGTTCAGCAGGGCTATGCAGTGATGCATAGTGACACCCCCTGCTGAATGAACACTGCTACAAGAAATACAGATGCCATTTGCAGAATCATTCTAGCCCTGCCCCTGATACATATACATACACACACACACGTTATTGAAAAGGTAGTAAAAATTTAGTTATCCTTAGAATGTTCAGTTTTTAAGCTGGGCACACACACAGTTTTTCATAATTTTCCCAAAATCAAGGTAAGTTAAGGTCTTAAAAAGCACAAAAACACATACCTTGGGGTAAACTCTATCTAACCTGCATGTTTCTGGTTTGAAATCCTTCTAGTTTCTAAGTTATAGCTGAGCAAAAAAAAAGTAATAATTTATGCACTTTGTACATTTCTGCACCTCTGTAACTTTGCCCCAGTGAACTGATTGCCACAGAATTTTCAGAATCCAGAGATCCTGGCACAAACTCTGTGCCAGTTTCAAGTAAATTGGCTGGATGGGGCAGAGTTATTAAGGTGCAAAAGTCAGGGGTTAACATTAAAGTGCTTACTCAACCCTAATATACAGGTGTGACCACACCTATGTAATATATAAATATATCATAGAGGCATGGTAGCACCTCTGTATTAGAGTTGCATTTGGTGTTTCATTAAAAATGGGCATTTTTGGAGCCTTATATCTTGGCTGTTTTAGACTCTAGGGCTGCAAAATGTGGTATGCATCCTGTCAGTCCTAGGGCCTCTTAAACTTCCAAATTTTAGGAAGATCAGTTTTATAGTTTTTCTGTACTTTAGTGACAAATATGCATTTTTGCCTATTTAGCTACCTTAATGTTTGGCATAAATTTTCTAAAAAACAAAAAAGAGTTGAGACTTGAAATTTACAAATTCTCTGGGTATTAACGGGGAATAGGTCCTTTTGGGGTTTTGCTGAAAAAATCTTGATTAGTTCTGTTTAAGTTAATTATGAAGAACTAGTTGAAAAATAGCTGAAATAATATAGATTTTTTTTTTCATGTTAACATTTGGCATGAAGAAAATTTTTTTAGGTAAAATAACTTTTCAAATTGCTAAAAGTTAAGGGTGACAGTTAAATGTTTGTGAGGGAGGATTAGAACAAGCATTTGCCAATGCCAAATGTTTGCTTGCTGGTATTGGCATTGGTACTGCAAGAGTTAGAGAGCTGCATAATAGGAATGGCAGTGAAGTATTGAACTAACGCCAACCCCCACCTCCACCTTGCAGAAACTGACAGGTGTTGGGGGTATGGCTTTGGGTCATTAAGCATAAAGCTCACACCATTCCACCTCACCCACCCCACCCCACCCCACTCTGCAGACACAACAGGTGTCATGATGTGCCTCAGGTCTTCGGCCCTTATGATCACCCCATTCCATTAGGAAATAAGCTGAGATGGGTGCAGTATAGGAAAATGAAGTGAGCATTAGGGCCGAAGACCCCAAGACACACCTTGATGCCTGTCACTGGCTGAAGGGTGGGGTTGCAATGGCATGAGCATTACAGCCGACAACCCCAATTCACACCCCTGATGCCTGTCAGTTTCTACAGGGTGGGGCGTTATGGTTGAAAACCCTAATGCCCCAGATGTTTGTTGGTATTTTCACTACAAATGTCTGACATGGGCTTTTTGGGACCGCACCTCATAAATAGGGACACTATACCTCACACTAAGCTTCCCAAAGGTGGATTTCTACACATGACTGCGCCTATCTGGCATAACAGATGTGAAAACACATTTCAGGTAGGATGTGAAAAAGACAACTGTATTGTTCATGAGGAGGTGTGAAAAAATGGTAATGTTAAAAACCTGGAGTGAAAATATGAAAAATTGGTGACGTTATGAGCATGTGTAGAAATTGAATAATGCATGCTCGTAATGTAGTAATTTGTTTTTTATTTTTTTTAATAATTTTTCAACATGGCCTTTTTGGGACATGCCCTCATGAACAGTGGCACTGTGATTTTGTTAATCTGTCCCAAAAGTTGATTTCGCTCAGTGACTGCGCCATTCTGTGCCACAGGTGCAAAAAACATATTTTGGGCAGGATGCAAAAAATGACAGCTGTACTGTTCATAAGGCAGTGTGAAAAAATGGCAGTGTTGGAAATTTGGAGTGTAAATATTGAAAATTGGAAAAGTTACGAGCATACATAGAAACTGCGAAACACATGCTCATAACACAGTCTTTTATTTTTGGAGTTTTTCACCAAATTTGCAACATGGCTTTTTTGGGAACCCCAGCTCATGAACAGTGGTGCTGTCATTTCATTAATCAGTCCTGAAAGGTGATTCCGCACAGTGACTGCAAAATCACCTTTTGGGACAGAGAAACAAAATGACAATTCAAGTGCTCACGAGGCGGGGTCCCAAGAACCCCATGTTGAAAATCTGGGGCCAAAACTCCAAAAAACAGCTGAGATATCAACCTAAGTTGAAACCCCCCCATTGATGCCATTATAAAGCTAACTTTGATTTTCTTAATTTTGCAGTCAGCTTTTGAAGGGTTCAGACATGTTCCGGGTCCACAGATGATCACAGCACCAGACCTCTGAGGTAAGTAGGGGTAAGGGTGTGGGAAGAGGTTGCACAGAGGGAGGGTGGGGATGGGGAGGAGGACCCAGGAAGATAACGAGGGACTGTTTTCTTTTCAGGTTAAAAAACCAGCACGGGATGGTTTCTTCATTTACAGGATAAAAAAAAAGTTTGGCACACTGTGGTGGGCTCCCAGTGTGCCACAATGGTGGTGGTGGGATGCCGACTCACAGATTGGGACCCCAATGTCGATAAGGGTGTTGATGGCTGGGGGCATGCATCCAATACTGGGGAGTGGAGCATCTCGGTGTCAGAAAAGAAAGGGGAAATTGTTTAACCAGGAAAGACACGATAGTGAGATGCTGACATGGGGATTGGGCACCCCATGTCAGCTTAGGGGACTGTGTGGCAGGTGGCAGGAGCTCCTAGTGTGCCATTTAATGGGGGGGGATATGCCAACACAGGATTGGGCACCCTCCAATGTTGGTTTTCCCCAGGAGTGTGTGGCTGGGGGCAGGAGCCATCAATTTAAATAATGAAATGTTTTGCCATGAAAGGCACACTAGGGCAGGGGGCACAGGGCAGCAGCTGACAATAAGCAAACTGCACCCATGCGCATTACTGTGCAGAGAGTCTTGTCGGCTGCCCCTGTGTTTCTGGTTGTGAGGGAGGGGGAGCTGCCGCTGCAATCAGGGTTGATGGAGTGGCACATTTCTTTTAAGTCCAGCACTGTCTCTGAAACTGCCATCATCTGCAGCTTTTCTGTTGATTAATAGCCGAGGGATGGTCCCCTGAAAGCGTGGGCTGCATTGGCCACACACTGCCACACCTCTGCAATGCTCTACTCACCTCAATGTGTTTCTTGTGTTCTGCACGCACAAGCAAACATAATGAGTCATACAACGTATTTAAAAAAATTATCAGTAATTAGTTGTTTTTGATTAAAAATTAAAGTCTTTTCACAGGAATCCTATTTACAAATTTGATTTACTTCAGCAAAATCTACATGTAGCACACATATTTTAGGTTTAGGCAATATTTTAGGTAATAGGTTTTTAAAATATTCATGCTGCATGCTTTTTCTTCAGTGTGCTCATTTTCAAAGACTTCATGAGGTTATAAATTATTTCTTAAAATAATTGTGCTGCACTGCAGTTTTTATGCTTTGCAACAGTTTTCAGAATCTTCATGAGGTTATAAAATGTTTGTTAAAGTCTTTCTGCTTCAAGACGGTTTTGAACACCTAAGTGCTGCTCAACGCTTTTCAAAACCAATGTGCTGCGTAATGGTTTTTAATATTTACATACAAATTATTTACAAAGATTTTGAAAATATGTGCTGTATGAAGGTTTTGCAAATCTATATGCTGCAGGAAGATTTTGGCAATTTATTTGCTGCTTAATGGTTTTCAAAATCTACATGCTGCACCAAGATATTAATTTTGAAAACAAAAGTATCTTGCAGAGCCTTTTAATTACTGAACAAAAACTTTAATGTAATACAGCTTTTAACTACTTGAATGTTAAGGATGATATTTTAGTATTTGTCATGGAGAACTATAACTAGACAAACAATTAGCCTTATGCAATACCACAAAAGGCATCTACCAAGATGCCAAAGTGCACCCATCACCAGCTGGACATGCAGGGCTGGGATTCTCTATCCATGGCTGGACTGATGTCTGGCGCTATACTTCTGTGCAAGGTGCAGTGCCACCTGGGAAAAGCTGACCTTCAGTTTGACTATAACATTTTAATTTGAAGGGTCAAATAGCCCATGGAGCAGGAGATTTTGGTACATAACATTTTGCGACTGGACTGTTGTATCCCATTCAGGAGACATCCTTCTGGCTTCTCACAGACCAGAACGGCTCCTGGGAAAAGTGCATTTGAAGTCATCTCTTACTTTTCATAAGATTTTGATGGCCATGTGTAAACGAAGTTGCTACTCAAAGTTCCAAAAAGAAAGGATATTTACACAAAAACTACTGTATATTAATGTTCATTAGGGCTGCTACCACACAAAACTCAACCCGCACTAAGAATGGAAATAAACCATTAGGGTTGTCAACACAATGCCTACAAAGTGTGGCATGTGCTGTTAGGATTCTTATGTCTAAGTCCCACTCACCCTTCCATGTCTCCTACCTTCATGACCCAAGGACAATCTACAGGTACATGGCCACGCATCAACAGTATGGTACTTCATGCACGGTCAACATATTACAAAGTGATACATAGCAACTTGTATCTCTACCCCCTGTCTGAGATACCAAGAGCAAATGAAATAAGACAAATGTAGTTTGAGGATCCACCAATTGAGAACACTTTATTTGGTGTATTTGCAATGTTCAGACACTAATAACACAAAAGAACTGTACAATCAAAGCAGGGGTGAATATGTACAAATGACAGATTTTATTACATGCTCTACAGAGAATGTTACCAATGGTATAGATTGTCTTTGTGACAGATTATACGCAAGTCAGATCCCCAGGACTTTACAGGTTAAACTCTCTGAGCACAAGAGTGCATTCAGATATAAAGAAGATAACTTTGCTCTGGCCAGACATTCTGACTAGCAGGGACATGGTGTAAGCACTTTATGGTTTTGGGGTATAGAAACTTTAAAGGAAGTAATGGACAAATCTTGAAACAAGAAAACTCTTCCAAAAAGGGAAACTTCTTGGATTTATAGGTTTAACACCCTAGATCCCTGAAATATATTAACTGGGCAGATCCAATGTAAGCTGGGTTTGTGTATAGAGAGTTTTAGGCTCCCCCTCCCTTTTATACATTGGTCTCAACTGAAATGCAAGGGTTAAACAGTTATGTTTGTTTCATTATATATATTAACCCGGTGATCTGTAGTATAAGATGTAATGCTTTAAAATATTCATACTCAGTAGAGTATAAATTAAGTTCTTAACACAGAAGTGCACTGTGGGAAGTTCAAACTATTGCTACTAGGTAACATCAGGTTGGAGTACTGCATTCATGATGGTATGCAGTTGGGGCCATGCAATACAGTGGCATCATGTTTGGTATGCGCTCTAAAGTTTGATGTTGGTGACATAACCCCAGCCCCATGCCAAATTGCTTAAAAGCCAAAAGGTAACTTGCAGGATCTTTAGCGTTTCAGGAACCAGCTCCACAAGTGCAGGTAAGCATGTCTTTTGAATGCTGAAAAACTGTAAGTACATTTACTTTGTTTAGTACAAAATTTAAACATCCACAACATGGGTGTTTGAACACCATTTAAGTGAAGGACCAAGCTATAGCTACCAGAATTTTGAAAGAGGTGAGCAGGTCTTAAGTGAGTACTACAAGAATATGTCCCCATTCTTTCTCCAATCTCCGTAGTGCTAGGAGTCTGTTTATAAGGTTTAGGGATCAAAGGATTTTAATCTGAATATATTTTACCTTTTCCTTTAAAGATAAAGAAGCTAAAACAACTTCAGCAATGAACAGTTGCTAGGAAGAAGGAATGTAAGTGTATTTATTCTTTGAAGTGAGTAGTCTTAAGTGAAGCACATATGAATATGAAAATGATGTAGGTTGCAAAACATGAGATAATATTGATTGATGTGTAAAATAAATACTGTATGCAGACTGAGGGAGTGCTGACTATAGGTAGTCCTAATAAATGGAGTGAATTATACATTTATGATTCCAAGGTAATTAATAATATTCTGTATGGATTAAAATCAATTACTGGATTGGAGTTTGATTACAGGGATGTCTGATTTATATCTGTATTGATTTAGGGTGGTTGAAAGAATATAATAGTAATGATCTTGGAACAAGAAAGCTTAAAGCTTGACATGCACCTCAAGTGATCATTTTATTGCAGTATATTCAGTTTAGTTCACTGCATATGAATAAAATGATAGAATTTGTTTTTGTGTTAATTAACAAAGGATTCCATTCACTACTATAAGTCCCTGATGAAGCTGGTACTCATCCCACAAAATGATGGTTTTAAAATAAGGTGGGAGATTACTAAATTTGAATTTTGAAACATTCAGCTAGAGAGTCATGTCCAGTTCTTAGCTGCATGCTGGTTCTTGCAATAAGAAGCCCTGGGAACTGTCTGCCTCCTGTTTATTTAACAAGGTTATAATACAAAAGGACATCATGGTGTTGGTGGTGGGGGGTTCTGTGGAGCCTGAACAAGATGGCTGCTTAGGCTTGGAACTCAACACACAGACTCATGCATTAAAGTCAGAAAACTAGCTGACGAGTAAATACAAAGCTAAAAGTGACAGAAGTGGTGTCAGAACAGCTGCTTGCCATATGGGAAATCCTTGTAAGGATAAACCATATCCTGATGAAACTGCAGGTAAACACCTGAGGGAGACCCTGTCATGTGGTCGGCTGAGGGCTGATCAATGGATACAGTCGAGGAGCTGGCAGAAAAAAACTATTCAAACCCTGGGACTTAAAATTCACTTGTTTAATACAATCTGTTGCAGGACTGGCTAGTAAATTTGTCAATCTGAATAACCTGGTGGTCAGTCCAGAAACTATGACTGATTCTGTAAATGGAGTGTATTTGGAGGCAAAACAAGCACTCAGATGCAGTGCTGGGAGCAATGGTGACCATATTCAAGCAGAATACTCACCTCAGAGCCAGACTAGAAATGTTGGAGAATGAAGCCCATGCAACAAATGTCTTTGGGGGAGATGCTGTGGAGCCTGAGCTGAACAGCAGCAGATTTTACAACTCCTACAACTATTTCAGGAATCCAACAAAATCTTATTTTTGGACCCCTCAAAGTGAGACTCTGATAATCTCAGAGAAAAGAGTGACTAAACTTTGGTCAAGATGGGCACTCCTAAACAAGATAAAGTGACTGGTGGAGTGGAAAAAGAGAAAGGGACTGGTGGAGTGGAGTGGAAAAAGAGAAAGGGACTGGTGGAGCATAGACCTCGCGGTATGGCGCTGGTGCACAGGCTACAGCTGAACAGGGTTCAGGTGAAACTTTGGCATCTCTGGGTCTGAATCGCCAAAGACTTATTTAATTTATTGCTGACATGCCCCAGAAAGTAGATGGCTTCACTAGCCGAGCACTGGTTCTATAGACAGCTGTGGATGGGCTGAAAGGAGAGATGGATGAAGTCTACAAGCAAGCTAACACATGCATGAGTGCTGCTGCATTAATGGTCAAAGAGAATAAGAACTTGGCATACTTTTCCCAGCAAGGCTCAGAACCGTCCACCAAAGCAAGATCTTCATATTTTCAGATCTGGCCGATGCCCTAAAGTGGGCACAGAAACACGCTTCTACAAGGCAGGGGACCGAAGACCAGGAAAACTCACCATCTGAAGAGAAGATTCCATATCACCATTTAGTGGGGTGGGTTTGAACATTGTCCACAGATAAGACTATTTGGTGTTATGCCACATTAGAACACTACAAAGAGAAAAGTACCTGAGGAGGTTCTCCACTCCTATATCTGCAGATTAGAGGTTTGAACTATTAAGACTTAAGGCTGTAAATCTTGCCTTTTTTCTGCCACATTTTAACCTGTAGACTGTTGAGGATTACACTGTTTTATTGTCACTGTTCAAAGCTCCATCAATACCATATTGTTAACATAGTTACACCATTTCTAGTTACAGTGTAGTTTGCATTTTTCATCTGACTTTGTACAGCTTATTAATTATACCATAAAACCTTTTTTCGAAATGTAGCTGTAGCCCAGCCTGAGTACAATTGTTTATGCACAGTGCATTTCAATAATAGGGATAGTATGGTTTCTGTCACACTTTCCCTCCATCCGAAGATAGAGGAATAATGGACCTAATACTGAGGCTTTTCTTTGAACTATTGCCTTGCAGTTCATAGACTTGTAAAACACAGCAATTTAATTCTGAACTTTGAGTACAGTTCCCTAATAATCTTTTCCCCCAATGATATATCTTATTGCACTTAATCTAATGTGGTGTATTAAGAGGAGTGGCACCTTCACTGAGTGTATGTTCCATATGCATGTTCAGTGTTAGCATCTTTTACCTGGACATGGGTCTACCTGAAACCAATAAAGTTAAAAAAAAGAAATCATCTCTCCAGTGTTGACTTGTTTTGGGGTAGAGACCCTTCACATGTACAGTAGTTAATATTACTGTAGCACTGGTCAGATTAAATAGGACTCTCCCAACAAAGTGGCCTTCATCATATAATGCATTATACCATTTGTGGCCTTCAGGAGTGCCATACGGGTTGAGTGTTTTTGGTGGAAGCCAGATTGGATGTTTGATAGGATATTGTGTCTGTGTGAGCAAATAGTTGCCTCACTGCCAGTGGACCAGTTTCTTGAGGTGTTTATGGAGTGTTGGTAGCATCTAGATTGGGTGGCAGCTATTTGGGTCCCAGATAGGTCCTGACGTATGAACAGGGGGTCCCAAAACTCAGATGGGAGGTAGATATCCAGTGTGATGGGAAAAGGCTGAAGAGGAGTGTTTTTTTTAATTCACTTTTTTAATTTTTTAAATTGTATTTTTATTTGTTTTAAAATATGTAAGAGATAAATGGGACACAGTACAATGTGGAGATCACATAATACAATCAAGCACAGCTCAAGCAGCACACAATGCTTTACAGTTATGAGAACAAGACCAAAAATCATATACAGCCATAAATAAATCCATCCTGATACAGATCCTTGTATACTAGTACTAAAATAATAAGTCTTCCCCTTGATTCTCTCCCTCGCCCTGCCCACCATCATATCAAATCTCTTGTTACCCATTATGGAACAAAATGAGGATCTTGTACAGACATATAAAGGACCCATTTCCTCCATTGGAGTTCAAATTTATCTTTTCTATTTAAATGGCTGGCTGCCAGCCTTTCCAGGTTATATACTTCTTTCATAGCTATAAACCAGTCATTTCTGGTTGGAGGCAAGGTCCGCCCCCATAATCTGGTAATTACTTATATACTGATAGCTAAGAAAGCAATCAAGAGAGATCCCCTTGGAATACAGAGGTCTGCAGGAGGTATCGAAAGCAAGACCAGTTCAGAAGTAAGGACAGCTTCTTCTCCCACCAACTCCCCCAAGGTTTCTGCCACCTCTTCCCAAAATGGTTGGAGCACCGGGCATGACCAGAAAATGTGTACATGTCCAGCCATCTTTTCCCCACAAGATCTCCAGCAGCTTCCCACTGGTCCAGTTGCAAATTTCACCAGTTTAGCTGGGGTATTGAAAAATCTAAGCCTGACTTTCCAGGCAAATTCCTGCCAGTATGGTGCTAGAGATATCCCTCAAGTTAAGTTAACATGTTTAAACCGAAGATCTACCGACACCAGCACCAATAATTCCCAGTTCTTTTTTAATTCACTTTTGTAATACAAATTGCATAGATATGATCCAGGCTCGGAGTATAGGCTGAGTGTGTGTTGTGTATATATGTATACATACATATACATATATATATATATATATATATATATATATATATATATATATACACACATACATATACATATACATACATATACACACACACACACAGTGTCACACTAGGAGAAAATACTCCTCCTCCTCCTCCTTTGTCTCCACATTATGGGGGGGGGGTCTGGCTGAATTAAAGGGTTGTGCCTGAAAAAGGTACTTGCTGCCAGAGCACTTAACCTGGTTTGCAAAGTTAAAATAAATAAATAAACAGAAGAATTTGATGCAAAATGAACTAATTGCAGTAATGCTTTGGACTATGTTTGTCAACAGTAACGTCCAAAAATGTTCAGTATAGTGCCGTGTACTATCTTAATGCCACTTTTTTGTTGTGAAAGTCTAAAAAGCAACACAGTATTATTTGGTGTAACACCAGCCCCCAAAAAGTTATGGATGAGCCAAGCTAGGCTCACACATCTTGACACTGCTAACATGACCTATGGCTAAACAAAAGGCCCACTTACATAAACGTATCATAAGACATATAACAGTTTCAATGCTTGAAATTTCAGTAATCACAGTTTAAAAGACATGTGGTCTGGCAACCTTACTGGTCACAAAGTACCTCTTAAGTATGGTATTATTGGGGGGGGCGTGGCCTAGCTACAGAGCAGTATGGAGGCTTAAACCTAGAGCTCTGGCTTAATCCACCAAATATCTCCTCCATCCTGCATTAAACCCTGCAATTTTTATTAAATATTCTTATGCCTCGAGAAGATCAGATGCCTAACATTACTAAACCTCCAAAAAAGCAGGCAAAACTTTTGTTTAATAAGCCAAAAAAATCAGTTGGTAGGTAGGGGCCTACCTCACTGTCCTGCGTCAACTAGTCACTGAGAGTCACCTGTAGCTCCATCTGGTAACTTGCAACCTCAGTGGCAGACGGATCCCGACAAGGCAATGGCAGAGCACTACATCTCTATTGAAAGGCTAATACAAGATCTTAAACACGACCTGGGGACCCGGATGGAAACAGGGTTTGAAAATGTGACTTCCCAATTGCAGCACCTTCATCAAAATGTTAATGCGGTCTCTGAAACGATAGATGCACGCAGCCTTCGTTTAGAAGAATTGGAGACCCAGGTGAGCTCCCAACAAGACACCAGTAATACAATGCATACTGATCTACAAAATGCCTTAAAAGAGATCGATAAGTTAAAACAAAGCATTGATGATCATGAAAATAGAGAAAGAAGATGTAATATATGTTTTGTGGGCCTACCTGAATCTGTGGAGGGGTGTGATTGTGCTACCTGCATTCAGACATGGCTGAAGCAAGCCTTGAACCTTCCACCAGAGATAAAGCTGGAGATCCAGCAGGCTCACAGGTCTCCAAGGGCAACCCCCCACCCAGAACAGAGGCCCCGTCACATTATAGTGAAATTCCTATGGTACCAGGATCGGCAAAAAGTGTTAGAGAATGCCCAGAAGCAAGCCCCCTGATGGTGAAACAGAGCCAGGTGAGCATTTGCCTGGACTATTCTTACCAGCTCAAACAACAGAGGCAGGCATTCACTGAAACTAAGAGGAGATTGCACACCTTGAACTGTCAGATCTCCCTCGTCTACCCGGCTTGGTTGATTGTGCGGCCCCAAGGCAAGACTAAGCGTTCATTTACATTGCCAGAGACGGCCCTGGTCTATGTGGGGGAGCTGGAGGAAGAAAGAAGGCAGCAGGATGCCTAGGGTAATTATACTCTTTGGTCTAGGATCTACTAAGTGGGGAAAACAAACAAAACTAAGGGAATATGTGCCTAAAGACTGAGTCTGTGCAGTACAGGACTAGGGGGGATTCAGCCACATCTTTGACTTTCCATTTCTTGTGAACTATCTGCTCCGCAACACCATTCGGTGGCCTATCAGGGCTGGAGCTGGGAGCGTGGAAGTGGCTCCCCCCAGGACTAAATTTGTTTGTCTTTTTCTTGAGGAACCAAAGGGCTGAGTGGCTGGCTTATCCAGAACTAAGAATATGTACCCCATATGACTTTGTGCCTTTTTAGTTTGGGAAGTTTAAGTTAGGTTAAGACCCTTCCAATGGAGGGCTTCCTCTTCTTTTTAAAATCAAGTGAATCATGTGGCCTGGTATGGCTGCAATATGAGGTCGGGGGCTATGGTAATGGGAGCGTGGCCTGTTGGGGAGAGAGGGTCGCATTGGCTGTGAAGGGGTCTCAATAATGATATCCTAAAGGGTAAAGAATGCTGGAGTATGTCAGAGAACAGGAAATCTGACCAAGGAGCAACCCGGAGAGCCAGGTCTTTTTCTTTGTACTAAATCATAATGTTAACTAAACGGGTTAATTTTAAGAGAAGACCCTCGCTATACTGACTGGCCACACAAAAATAAACAATGTGCAGGGTACTATATTATATGCACGTGTTTGTTGATTTTCATTTAATTTCTATTTAAATGTGATGTTGGGTAGGGGGAGTGGGACTGTGTGTTTCAAATATGTTAGAAAAGCTAAGGAAGGGGTTTGCACCAAAGGAGGGCTAGACATGCAGGAAGGGGTGAATTATTACATACTCAATTCACGAGTAATGCGTAGGCCCCTCCTCTCTCAGGAGTTTAAGGAGGAGAGGGGGAGGGTTTTGGGTGACCTAAGAGTTTCTCTCTTGCAGTGGGAATATGGGTGTTAGAGCGCTGCTAGTTTTAATCTGTTTTAAGCCTTTAACGAGTTAGTCCCCCCCCTTGGAACTTCAGTTGAGGAAGGGACATCTCGGAGAGGAATCTTATGGAGGGATTAATGGCTAAACATGGGAGGGAAAGGGATGACTAATTCTCCTTTCCCCCCAGGAATGGTCTCCCAGTATCCTGTATGTCATGGTTGAGGTCAGATGTTCCTAGGGGTACCCTGCTCTCCTTCGGGTGCACTCACTCTCTGCTCCTAGTATTGTGGAGGATATAAGGGATGGGGGGGATAAAGAGGGAGACTATTGTAACCTCTCTTGCGTTGCTAGACAATGGAAAATAAGGCTTCGGGTGGATTAAATAGCTCAAACCACGAAGGTTAGTGGAATGTACATATTTGGGAAAGAAGGGGGGAAGGGAGAGGGGGAAAGTGGGTAGTTTTTTGAACAGTAAAACCTCTCCCATTGGAGGGGGAAAGTGTTAACTATGTTCCTAAACTTTGGTTATTGGGGGGGAAAGTTTGAGGTATGTTTGGCATAATATTTTAGGTTTCTACAGAGTTATTGTAATGAAACAGATATATTGCAGAAGTTCAATGATATAGTTAATATGGAGAACATATGGACCAGTTAAGTTTTTTGTCATGGAATGTTAATGGTCTAAAAACAGTGATAAAAAGGAAAAAGGTGTGGTCCACAATTAAAAAAATGAAAGGGGATGTTATCTTTCTGCAAGAAATCCATTTGGATAGGCAAGAGGCCTCTCGGCTCATGGAATCTTTGGGAGGTTCTTTTCTGGTGTCCCCTTTCACCTCTAAAGCAAGAGGGGTGGCCATATGGATTCGCCTGGGTGTCCTCCATAAGGTATTTTCGACCCTCTCTGACCCTCAAGGCAGATACATGGTGGCAGAAGTGGAGGTGGGATTAATGAAGCTCATGCTGGGTTCCATACATGGACTGAACTTTGATTTTCCAGATTTTTTTTTCACTCGATTGGGGGTAACATTAGGTCCATACTCAGATAAAACAATACTGGAGGGGGATTTTAATGCCTATCTAGACCCAAGCTGAGACCACTCAAAGGGGAAAACTGGACCCCCCCCCCCAAGGAATACAGCAGCTCTCAGGGCATTAGTACATAATAGAGCCTTGAGAGAGGCCTGGAGACATAGTCATCCAGGGGAGAGGGACTATTCATTTTACTCGCATGCCCACGGGGTATATACCAGATTGGATTGCATGTTCATACCACTAGAATTCATAGGGGAGGTCAAGGAGGCCTCTTATGGCCAGATGGTTGTATCAGACCATGTTCCACTGAGTGGTTATCTCTCTGCAGGAAGGCCGGTGTGTGGAGACCCAGTGGCATTTGGACCCGGCTCTGCTATTGGATCCTCAGTATGTTGCCCAAATCAGGGATAAAATTGGGGAATACTTAAGATTTAACCCCCTGGAGGACACAAGTGTAGGAAATGCCTTAAGGTCTTTATTCAAGGTGAATCTGTTTCATATGTGGCTTTTAAAAATAAAAGCATGATTAGAGATGGAGTGCAACTAGAGAATAATATAAAGGAGTTGGAGGGGAGAAATATGAGAGCTCAATCACCACAAATATCTAAACAGTTAAGGATTCTTACAGGAAAACTATCACAAATGACCTCTCAGAAGCTAGAATGTAACTTACTAATAACTAAGTCACAGAACTACTTCGATGGGGACAAAGGACGGAAGTGGTCAGCTAGCCTGGTCAAGGGTAGGAGGGCGGACAGATCGATCCTCTCAATAGAAAATACTTCAGGGCTTATCACATATAACCAACAAGAAATAAACAATACCTTTAGATAATTTTATTCCTCCCTTTATACAATTGAATTTCCTCCAGGGGCCAACATGGATATACTTTTGGACACAATTCAGTTGCCCACCCTGGACCCGCAGGAAGTGGCAATACTGGACTCATCGCTTACAATTGAGGAGGTCAAAGGAGCAGTATGGAGAGCCACTGGGGGTAAGGCACCAGGACTGGATGGAATTTCGGTGGAATTTTACAAATGTATATGGGATCTGATAGGCCCCTTAATGTACCGGATGATTGAGGAATTGATGGGCTCAGGGCTGCTTCCCTCCTCTCTTTCACTAGCCACAATTACGGTACTACCTAAACCAGGGAAAGACCCTAATAAGTGTGGATCTTACTGTCCAATTTCCCTACTCAATTCTGATTATAAAATTATAGCAAAGATCTTAGCCTCCAGAATAGAACAATATCTCCCAAAGTTAATACACAGAGATCAGGGGGGATTTGTGAAGGGTCGACAGGTGAAACATAACTTGAGAAGAGCTTTAAATATCATGCATAGGTGGAGAGGAAGAGGTGAGGAAGGCCTACTGGCTCTTGACACAGAAAAGGCCTTCCACCATGTAGAGTGGCCATTCATGATGTCAGTTCTGTGAACATTTGGATTTGGGGAGGGGATTATGGGTTGGATCCAAGCCTTATATAGAAATCCTAAAGCCCAAATATTAACAAATAATATGACTTCATCCCCGTTCGTGCTAACTCAAGGAACATAACAGGGGTGCCCTCTTTCTCCCCTAATATATGTTCTTACAATTGAAGCTCTAGCTGAGGCAATCCGAGGAGAGGGACAGATTGAAAGTTTAAACTGGAGAGGAGAAAAGAATGTGATATCACTATTTGCGGATGATGTCCTTTTCCTTAAGAGCCCAGCCAAGGTGATGCCAGCCTTGCTTAATATATTCCAAGTATATGGACCTATTTCTGGGCACAGGATAAACTGGTCCAAATGTGAATGGATGCCTATGGGAAAGATAAAGACCCCCTTACCCCTAGGGGATGTGACAGTCCCACCCTCTCCCTCATTCAAATACTTAGGGATACAATTGATGGCCAAGATGTCCAGCATGGCTAAAACCAATCTCCTCCCGGTAATACAAAAAATAAAAGAACAATGTGTTAATTGGAGAGCTCTACCTCTTACCTTAATAGGGCAGGTAAACCTAGTTAAAATGAGCGTCCTCTCACAAGTTCTTATATATGTTTCAGACACTCCCAGTTGGGATACCTAACAAATATATTAGAGCTATAGAAGGGGCCATTACACAGTTGTTATGGCAGGGTAAAAGGTCAAGAATAAAAAAAGAAATTCTGTGGCTGCCTGTAGGCAGAAGGGGCCTGGGGTTGCCTAGTGTAAAACATTACTATCTTGCAGCACAATTGGCTCATATTCAAGACTTGATAAGGGAGAAGTCAACACGCCCGGGTTGGGTAACTTGGAGGATGGGGGATAGGATCATTGTATTATGACACCATGGTGAAATATTTGTATGATTGGTGTGCTTGGTAAGCTATCCAATCCCTGTTCGAACATGACCTTTAGGGCATGGAGGGAAGTTCATTATATTCTTCAATGCTACCATACTTTCTCACCAGATTTGGAGCTATTAGCTCTATTGAAGAGAGGTTCGGATATCAGTGCAAGAGACTTCCAACTCCTTAAAAAATGGAGAAAACAAGGGCTTTTCAAGGTGGGTCAAATGTGGCAAGAGGAAGAGGCTATCCCATTTAAAACATTATCAAGGCAATTTAAACTGGATGTCTCACAATATTTCCTGTGGGTTAGACTTCAAGGAGTAATTCGATCCAGATGGCTTAGGGGCAGGGATGGTATGTTCCCACTAGAAGAACTGCTCATAGGAAGGAAGGAAGGATGATGGCACCTTCAAGCCCCTACGAAGTTGTTATACGCTATTGATGGGGGCATCCCAGGACCCATTGGGGAATCTAAGACCCAAATGGGAACAGGATCTACTACCAGATGGACTTACAGGGGGAGACTGGGTGCAGATTACGAAAAATCTACTGAAATGCTCAGCTAATAATAAACTCTGGACTATACAATACAATATATTTGCTCAAGTTTACTTCACCCTGGAATTAGCCAAGAAAATAGACCCTGAAGCCTCAGACTAATGCCCTAAATGCAAAATACATACAGGGTAATTTTTCCACATGATATGGAGCTACCCAAAGCTCCAAATATTCTGGGGGGTATATCTGACCTACTAACAAACATTTTGGGACATCCCCTGAGATTGGACCCCATAGAGAGTATCCTGGGACTCCTTATGGGAAGAGGAAATTTAACTCAAATTAATATGGAACTCCACAGGATGGGGGTAGTGGTAGCTCTTAGATGCATAACGATGTATTGGATGTCCAGTGAAGCTCCTACAATTACATGCTGGTTAAATTCATTTATGGAATGTATGAATCTTGAAAAACTCCAATATAAAGTAAATAATCAAATGGATAAGTATATGAAAATATGGGGACAAATGGAATGGGGTATACAACAGGACTGGTTTCCAGTTTTCTAGATGATCAAGTATTGATGTACTTGACCAATTGTATGAAACACATAAGTAACCTTCTGTAAACCAAAGTGAATTTTTACTCTGTAATCTGAAAAATAGTTTTACAAAAAGTATGGAATTATGATTAAACAGTTATTGATAAAATAAATGGTGTTTAGATTTCTACCCTTCTCACAGAAAGCTATTCATTAGGTACACTACCTGTGCTCAGCACCGACCAAATGGTCTGCATGTTAAAGGGAGACACTCCAGGATTACTCACCAACTCTGCAAGCTAAATACTGCCGCATATGTGATTTCTCTTGCTGCGTGCACATAGTGCAGAGGAGACCACCATGTGGCAGTCACCATCTTGCTGTCTTCACCTTCCCTAGACAACAAGAGATCTCGCAACACCAAAACCCAAGCTGAATTTTCAGGTTATAAAGTATTTATTGAAACTGGAAGCAAACGGAGCCCCACATTCATACCAAATGGCTTAATATTAAGGAAATAGAAATTTGTCACCTGTGGCATCTAGAGAACTCCCCAATATATAATAACAGAGAAAACATTTGAACTAGTGCAATATAAAACATTCTCACACTTTAATTTCTCAACTAAATAACACATTTTAGTTAAATTTTAATTAATGATACTGTAAGCCCCCCCAAGTTGGGCTTAGTACAATGCTCAGGGAGCAATAGTGCCCATTTAGGTGCCAGGACCTGTAGCTGGGCGAGGCCCTGGCATCTGCGTATAAAAGGTCACCACAGTGGGAAAATGGGGCCTTTGTACTGCTGTGCCATGTAGTCCTTGGAGAGTCACAGGGTCGGGGCCTTGGGTCCAGAACCGGGTGGGGCGATAGCCACCCCAGCCTCAATAGGAGGTGAGATCCCATGAAAGTGCATCAGAGAAAGGGCTAAGTATTCAGGGTACTGTTCGCACCAAAGCTGGAGATCCTGGGGCTGATCAAATCTGCTGTTCAAGGTGCTGAGGCCTGAGAAGGAAGGAGGGCCCACGCCATGAACCTTGGAATCTGGGTGGGTCAGGTAGGTTGTCTGCCCTAGGGAGCTCAAGAGTAAGGGCTGGTGGCTGCCAAGGAGTAGGTCTTGGGTCGGTGAGTGAGAGGCTGATTGAGGGGGACCTCAAGGTGGTAGCTTGAGGGTCCCAGTGCCGAAAACCCATGTCTACCAAAAAGGAAGTACAACTATCCAGGCTGACAGAATAGGAGTGGCAGAGCCAAGTTTGAGCCCACTCGGAGCTGCAGCAAGGGTACGAGCCATGCCCATGAGAAATTACCCAGTATGGGTCTGTGGGATGGGTTCCGGCGCCAAGTCGTGCAGGCTCTGTTTAGAGGGTTGCTGAGTGTGAAGCTATACTTGAAGGGAGATCTGGAATGAGAGAGAGCAGTGCCCATACTGTTTGGAGCAAAGGTTGAGCTCTGCTGCTGGGACAAATGGGACAGTAGCACGGACTGTGGGGGAAGTATTGCCTGGTTCAAAACTCTGCTGCCATCACAAATGTTTACTGGAGCTTGCTCAGCTCTGCTCTGAAGGGGATTCAAGTTCAGGACTTGTGCCCCCAAGAATTGTGCCACAGCTCTGGCCATCGAAATGTGAACTAAACTAAATTGTGCCCCAGTTCCATGGAGCACTTGAAAACGTGGCTTGAGCCTTATGAACTGTTTAAGGGAATTGAAGTTACTAAATCTCGACTGTTTAAAAGACTTTACCATTTGGACATTTACATCTTTTGGTAATCAGTAACCAAATGAATTGTTTTCTACTTAAGCTCATTGACTAACAAGTTTTGCCCCCCCCCCCGACATTTCAGGCTGCAACACTGGTTTCTTCATCGGTAGCTCGACAGAGCTCATCTGTCCACAAGCTGAACCCAGATCTCAGGTGCTGATTTGAGTAACCATTCAAATGTTTTTTGGACTTGTTTCTGGCTGTAGTGTTCCCACTTCCCCACAACTTATATCATCCAAAATGCCCCTAGACAGGGGAGGGGGGATCTATTAAATTGAGTTGCCATCTATCTACCTGAGCAGTGCCAGTGGGTGCAGTCACCAGGGGAGATGGAGAAGGCCATGAGGCACTGTGAAGAGTTTTGAGGAGCTGCAATGTGGACTGTGTGCACCTTGTGCTAGACAGGATGGTGCCTGGGCCTCGTGGACTAAAATGTGCATGCATTCAGAATGACAGGGGTTATCTGGGATATGGTTGTTGGAGCTTGGAGGGTGGATGGACACTTAAAAAAGGGATCAAAGCTGAGACAAAAAAAACCTTGTCATTTTGACCCTTTGCTGCGGAGTAGACGGAGAGGCAAAACTCAGACTGGGTATTTTATGGTGCCATCGAAAAAATCCAACTGAGAAACTGCGTGGGACCCGCCAATTCAGCTTACGACTGTGGAAAGGTGATCACCACTGCAAGATTCATGTGTGCATTCACCATTTGGGCAGGGGTCACCTTATTCAAGACCTTTGCATTGGTACAGGACAAGATCAGTGACTGCATGAAAGTATTATGTGATCAGCAAGGAATGTCATGGGGTAGAATGTATCAAGCCTGACCTTTGTTTCTATTATACCCCTGACAATGCACCCATGGGCTCAAAACCCAAAAAGAAAACTCTATAACCACAGTGCCTCTTTGGCGCTGCTGTTAAAGACTGCTGCAGCCCTCTATGGACCAATGGGTGAGATTGTTCTTATTTACTCTGTGTTCTGTTATTGATGTATGTTTGAAAAAAAAGAAAACTTCCTGAAAATATTTGAAAGGTTTATGTTTAAAGTAATAATCATGTAAAGTGGTGCATGTGGCCTTATGTCCATGGGGGGATAGATTGTAGTAGCATGTTCACACTGTGTGCGTGTGGTTTGCCCTGGCACCCTGGAGAATAGGAAGCAAGTGATATGGACACTCAAGTAAATAGACTTCAATGGACTCGAACCCTGGGCACCCACAAATCAGATGGAGTACTGCAGTACCGGTACTCCGCTTTTGCCTAAATAGCCACAAATGAACATACGAAAATACCAGCAAATGCAGGCCTCAGTCTATTGTGTTTGCTCGATTGTGCAGCTTACAGTTCAGACAAATGCTGCTGCCCCTCTTGCCCCTCTATCCACATTGTTTCCCCAAACTGAGTTCCCCACTCTGGTCAACCCCAACATGCACAGTATTCTGGCTTTGACCCTATCCCACCCTCTTTTATAACTCCCCCCTGATTTCAGAGATATCACCTCTTCCAGCTGTGCGTTCGCATGCCTCCATGAAGTAGTGCCTCATCTCCCTCCTGAACCTACCCTCCTCCAGTTTCAGACTATGCCCTGTTGTGATCCTCTCCCTCTTCAATCGAAACATACCCTCAGTATTAAATCTGTTTATGCCCTTCAAGTACTTAAAGGTCTCAATCATATAGCCTCTGTCCCTTCTATCCTCCAGGGAGTACATGTTGAGCTCTCTCAACCTATCCTCACCTCATAGGGCTTCTCTCCCATTCCCCTGATAATCTTGGTCACCTGCATCTGGACCCCCTTCAAAAGCTTGCTGTCCTTTAAATAGGGGCGCCAGAATTCCACACAGTACTCCAAGTGAGGCCTCACCAATGATTTGTACAGCAGAAGGATTACTTCCTCCCTCCTAGAGGTGATCCCCCCTAGTAATGCACCCCAGCATTTGGTCGGCCTTGGCTGCTGCTTTTCTACACTTTGCTGAGTGATTCATATTGCCTGTGACCACCACCCCCAGATCCTTTTTCTCCACAGAGACGGATAACCACTCCCCACCCAAATGGTAACTGTACTCTAGGTTTCTGGCTCTGAAGTACATGACCTTGCACTTCTTAGCATTGAAACCCAGCTGCCAAGTGTCTGACCAGTGCTCAAGTCTTTCCAAATCCTCCTGCAGTACCCTTCCTCCTGCCACACTGTCCACCACTGCACCTATTTTGGTATAGTCGGCGAACAGGCTCATCTTGCTCTTAAAGCCATCAGCTATGAAGACGTTAAATAGTATTGGTCCCAGAACCGAGCCCTGTGGGACCCCACTGATGACTGTTTAGGGTATGAAGAGTTCCCTCGCTACCACCACCCTCTGCTGTCTGTTCCTCAGCCAGTTCCTGATCCATATCTATCTATCTATATAGTTGCTGAGGATAAGATATGTAGAATCCTATAGAAAATAGGATAGATAAGGTTTAGTATGTTATTGTAGGATCTATAAAAAGTAAGATAGATAAGGTTTAGCCTGTTATTGTAGGATCTTTGGAGGATAATGAGGTTTGGATGTGTATTAGAAAGAGGAAAGGGGGGAAGTACAGACAGAGCCTCTATCACGTTGTTCGTTATGT
This sequence comes from Neoceratodus forsteri, assembly GCA_016271365.2. NCBI lineage: Eukaryota > Metazoa > Chordata > Ceratodontiformes > Ceratodontidae > Neoceratodus > Neoceratodus forsteri. The sequence goes on along the minus strand of CM057454.1, from coordinate 490,208,344 downwards.
TTCTTGTAGTGCCCCACCTTGATTGGTTATAGTAACTGTGTGTTCCACTTGAAAGAATTAATGCTGTGTAACTGCTCAATTAATGTGCACCAGGTGTCCCTTGGTGCTGGATTGGATCCCCCACTGTGATGGCAGTGGTGTGTAAATGCTAAGGGTCCACCAGGTAGAAGGGTGGGATGCTGTTTCTGTAAGTACCCAGCAATCCGCCTGTGGGAGCTCAGGACGGGGTCATCAGGCCACACCCCAGGTGGGACTGGGGAGGTAGAGAGCAGACCCAATTTTTAGGGTGGGTTCACCCACCGGGGGAAGATTGGGATGACCGCCTTGTGCAGTCAGGTCCATGGAGCTGCCGTGACCAGGTCAAGTGGGAGAGATGCACATTATTCCACCCGATCTGTTTTGGGGGATAGCAGGCCAATGACTTCACCAGGAGGTGAAGTATTTCAGTGGGGGAAAGTGTGTAAGCCCTTCAGGCTGGGCTTACTACAATGGCCAGGGAGCAGCAGTGCCTGTTTAGGCACTAGGCCCCATAGCTGAACGGGGCCCTAGCATCTGGGTGTAAAAGGCCACTGCGGTGGGAAAACAGGGTCTTCATGCTGCCATGCCACAGAGTCTGGGGAGAGCTGTAGGGCTGGGGCCCTGGGTCCAGGACCGGGGTAGGACGATAGCCACCCCAGCCTTGGTAGGAGGTGAGAGCCTGTGAAAGTGCATTGGAGAAAGGGCTAAGTAATTCCGGGTGCTATCCACACCCGAGTTGGAGATCCTGGGGCCAAACAAATCTGCCGTTTGAGAAGCCAAGGCCTGAGAGTGAAGTAGGGCCCATGCCGTGAACCTTGGCACCAGGACAGGTCAGGCAGGTGGTCTGCCCTGGGGAGCCCAAGAGTAAGGGCTGGTGACTGCCATGGAGTAGACCCTGGGTCGGTGAGTGAGAGGCCAATTGAGGGGGACCTCAAGGTGGCAGCTCGAGGGTCCTAGTGCCGAAAACCCATGTCCACCACAAAGGAAGTATGACCATATCGGTTGACAGGAGAGGAGAGGCAGAGCCCACTCAGATCTGCAGCAAGGGTGCAAGCCATGCCTGTGGGAAACTCCCCAGCATGGGTTTGCGGGATGGGCTCAGGCACCAAGTCATGCAGGCTCCATGTAGAGGGTGGCTGAGTGTGAAGCTGCACTTGAAGGGAGATCCAGAATTAGAGAGCAGTGCCCATATTGTTTGGAGCAAAGGTTGAGCTCTGCTGCTGGGACAAGTGGGATAGTAGCACAAACTATGGAGGAAAGTATTGCCCAGTTCAAAACTCTGCTGCCATCACAAATGTTTACTGGAGCTTGCTCAGCTCCACTCTGGAGGGGATCCAGGTTTGGGACTTGTGGCCCTAAGAACTGTGCCACGGATCTGTCCATCGAAATGTGAAACAGATTAAATAACGCCCCCAGCTCCATGGAGTCATTGAAAATGTGGCTTGAGCCTTATGAATTGTTTAAGGGAATTGCAGTTAGTAAATCCCAACTGTTTAAAAGATTTTACTTGTTTGGACATTTACATCTTTCAGTAGTCAATAACCAAATGAACTGTTTACTGCTTAAGTTCATTGACTAACAAGTTTTGGCCCCAAGACATTTCAGGCTGCACCCCTGGTTTCTTCATTGGCACCTCGACGGAGATCATCCATCCACAAGCTGAACCTGGATCTCATGTACTGAGTTACATTACCATTCAAGTGGTTTTTGGACTTGTTTCTGGCTGTAGTGTCCCCCTCCCCCACAAACTTATACCATCCAAAATACCCCTAGACTGGGGAGGGGGACTACAATAATATTAAAGTGCCACATCAAACACATTGTTCATACCTCAATGTCCAAGTCATGCAGCTCACGATGAGTGGCAAAGTCCACTTTTAGAGCTTCAAGATGAAGTTCTAAAGCTTGCTATAAATAGCTTGAACTTCTCGGTAGTAGACTACAGGCTGGTGGTCTATAGGGCAGCGACAGACAAGGAACTAAAACGGATCTCCCTAGTGTTGAACAAAGTGTGCAGACTTGTCTTAGGAGCAAATAGCTTAACTCACACCTGTGAACTCTATGCTCAGTCAGGCATGCTTAACCTACATAGCAAGATTAAGTACCAGGTGTGCCTACTGGCCAAAAAGGCCACTCTGGGCCTAATGCCGAAGGGGGTTCAAAATCTCTGATGCAAAGCTACAATGCTAAGACCTTTGAGAGGGGCTAATGGCAATACATTCAAGGTACCGTATTGTAGAACCACCCAATGGCAATGGTCTTTTGGGTACGGAACACCAAACTGGCTTAACTCGCTACCAAGTGACTTGGCAGAGGTTTTAAAAATTGTGCACTTTAAATCACAACTTCGTGAACACCTCACCACGTGTAGTGCATGCATCTGTAGCCATTAATTACTCCACCTGCTTACCAACAGGAGTTTCTATTACACTGCACCAGCACTCCTAGTCCCTCTGTAACTTGGTAACTATAAAAAGATCTCTCTCTCTCTCTCTGTGAACAGCAGTGTTGTTTTGGTAACTAGACTCTGACTCTTTTCTGTTTTCAGTTTATTTTTGCTCTTAAACCTGCAACTCTGAACTCACTGCTGTTTAAAAGCACTGCAAGCTTGCTAGCTGGTAAATTCCAAAGTTAGTCTCTTGTTTAGGCTTTTAACAAAAATCCCAAAATATTACTTTCAGTATGCAAAACATAGGCCTTGTTTTATCCAATATTAAAAAGAGAGTCCTTTTTCTAACAGTTTTAGTAGCTGGACTTTGTTGCAGGGTTGTGCAGGCATTCAAGCTTGCTTAGGACCCCTAGCAAATACAATGTTACAACCCAAATAATGTCCCAAGCAGGTGTGGCTTTAGGCTTGTGGCCTAGTAAAAGTTTAAGCTCATTTAAAATTGTCAGAGCAGCCAACACAGGTCTTCATACACCAAAAAATGTAGCAGTTCTAGGCCGGCTTTACCAGTACCCCATTTATGTCCCTCTTGCAGGACAACATCACCATCAAATTATGATTGGTCTAAATACTTTTTGAGGGTGTTACTGTTAGCCCCTCCTAAATCATTTTTTTCAATATGACCTCATCTTTAAAAACATCTTTTAATAAAAAAAGGTTCTTTCTTGCATATATGTGCACCTTGTTACAAGTGTAAAACCTACATTTTCAGATGCAGCTAAAAAAACGATTCATTTAAGACCAAACATAATGGTGTCAATTCTAATATAAAATCTGTAATTTATAAAAACATAAAACTTTTCTCTTTAAAAATATTTACAAATTCCAAAAATAATTTTTTTCTGTTCAAAATTATGCTTGTTTTGGCATACCTGCTATTATTAAAAATGTTATAATCTTAGCAAACTTCTTTCAAACAGTGATTTATTTTGTTTGTGGTTAATTTTCCATGATCTCATGCTACTTGGAGTTCATTAAAAAAGCTTACAAACCAAGCAACTAGGTGTTAGTTGTTAGATAAACACGCAAGACTCATTTCATTAAAAAGGTGGTAAAATCAACCTACTTTAGGCACCAAATTGTCTATATATTTCAACCAGTTTTGGGGCTACAAAGTTTTGTAAATAGCAAAAATTACAAAGCTCTTGCAAAACTGACACTTAATCCCTGTAAAGTTTCATGCATTCCCAATAACCTGTGTGATTCTAAAATGTATACAAATTTGTGTATATTTTCTATAATTTAAAGTCTTAATTTCTTAAATCCAGTCTGTTTTAGTCTGTGTTAACTTTTGGTGTATCTGGGGCTGGCTGGTACACAAACACAGGGCCATAAATTATGTCAAGTTTCCATGGCAATAATCTCTTGGTCTCAGCTTTAAACTCTTCTGGTAATCATTGAAAGAGGGGCCAAGGGGATCCCAATTTAAACAAACTATTTTTAAACCATTTTTTTTCTTAAGTTGTCCATATATGCTATATATTTTTTATGGCATCATTTCTCCATTTCAGTATTCAAGCCTTAAGTAGCATTGTCCTTGTTTTAGAGTTCATTTAAATATTAATTTAACTAAAAACATTTATAGTACTTAATAATTAAACCAATATAAAAACATAAAATAATTAAAAATACAATAATAAAATAGTTTAATAAAATGTGTTCTGTTCCTACACTGTGATCTCTGTAATACCCAAGCAACAGAAAACCATGGAATGTTGTGAGTCATGCAGACTGATCTCAGTATTAAATTATGATTACAAGCTCTTTAAATCTACTCAGGTGAAGCCTAGATGCCCTCTTTCCAGACTGATTCAGCCAGATCAGACACGATTTGTGAGGTCACACCAAACAATGAATAGTGTGAAACACTTGCTTTCTACTCACCACTAGGCAGCCTTGACTGCCTCCCCCTCACTGCCCTCAGTCTCCATGTGAAGAAAGAGTCAGACCATGTGTCTTGGACCATTCTCCATGCTGCACTGGAGCACTTCGGTTCCCCTCTTCATAGAATTACTGTTTCAAGAGTTATAGTGTGACGCAGGCTCAAGTCTATGTTAATGGCTACCTTTCTTCTCAGTTTGAATTACAGAGGAGCATCAGGCAGGGATGCCCTCTCTCGACCTTCCTCTTTGCCATTTATACTGAGCCACTGGCACAAGCCATCAGGCAACACAACGGTATTTGGGGATACCAGGTACAGAACGGCGCATAACATTGTATAGCTCTTTATGCTGATGGTTATGTTGTACCTTTCTGCACCAGATTTGGACATGCCAGCTATCTGGTTCCTTCTGTGTTTGAACTCAATAAAAAAAAAAGACTGAGGCCCTAGCAGTTAATTTTGTTCCCTCTCGGGAGCGGACAGCCTGATATACTTTTACATGGGGGCTCTCACATATGAAATATTTGGAAGTCAAGTTAACTAGTATAGCCTCACAACTTTTACAGCCAGTTTCATCCCCCTGCAGGCACAGCTTCAAACTGCCTTGGATAAATGGTCAGTGATGCCTCTTTCCTTGGAGAGGAGGATGGTAATTATTAAAATGATGGTGTTATCTAAATTCTTCTACCTATTCCAGTTTTTGGCTATTCCTATAGATCATAAGCACTGAGCTCAGTGGGGCAAGATGCTTTATAGATTTGTATGGCAGGGTCACCCTCACAGGGTCCGAGGCCAGGGAGGACTTGTGCTCCTCAATCTCCTCCTATACTACAAGGCCGCACAAATCCAGCTGGTCCTGCTCTGGCTTCAGAATGCCCCAATGCAGCAGTGGGTACAAGCTGAAATGGCTGTGCTGCCCCCATTCTCTCCTGAACAAAATCTCCTGGACTGACGCCAGGTCCTGGTGTCCATGGAGGGTGGCTCCCCATTTGTCACTACGTCATTCAGGAGTTTGGAAAATGTGAATTATTACCCTAGAAAACCTCAAAGAGTGGCTAGTGTGGTTGCTACCTCTCCATCTGCACAGAGATTTCATGCTCACCAGGTTAGATTTGGGTTATAAGGTATGGTATCTCCTAAGCCTCAAATATCCCTATCAGCTCCTGCAGGGCACGAAGATGAAAGCATTTCACACATTAAAAGATAATCTTATTTCATCACAGACTGCTATGTTCTGGTAGTTTCAAGCCAGGGCATATATATTCTCAGGTGGATCTGTACAGGCCCAATTCTAGATTCTAAAAACCTCTTATCCTCCTAATAATTGCTGCTTTGTTGGCGGCCCAATGCCCCATCTCATTTCCCGACTCTATTCAACCCTGATCAACCTACAACCCCCCCACTAAAGGTACTGGATAAATGGAATTGGGTAATTTGTCAGCCTTTAATGTCAGTACAGTAGCACATAGTTCCAGTTTACATTTAATTTCTTCAATGTCATGGTGAGAGTTTAGCTTGGAAGTGTTTGATTCAATACTTTCTTACTCCGGTCCAACAAGTGCATAAAACAATGATTAGTAGCAGCTGGTGTTGGAGAAGAATGGGTGGAACATTTTCATATGTTTTGGGTGTGCCATGCCTTAAACCTTTTCTCTCAACTGAAGGATTACTGAGATTTTTTCGATACAATTTAACCATATAAAACACCTGTACCTCTTCATGCTGTACCTGTCTAGTTTTAAGGATTCCAGCAATAGATACCTATGGGGAATACTAACTACAGTGGCCAAAAATGTACTTCCAAGCACTGGCTTACACCCGAGGCCTCAGCTATAGAGGACTGGATTAGCTTAGTGAACAGTACCTATAAAATGGAAAATCTGATGTATGTGGTGAGACAACAGGAGGAGAAAGGCCACAATAGATGGAGCAGATGGCTTCCATTCATCAAGAATAGGGACTCAGCGTTTGTTCCGATACGAATGTTGGAGAAGAGACAGAGGAACAGTCATGGCATGATTCCTAGACAGTGTAGTTGCAGTTTCTCTTACTTGGAGCAGCTACCTGAATATACTATTGCTCTCTAAGACTGAGCTGAATATAATAATGTGTTCTAACCCCAGTAATGCTCAGACCTTTCATAACTTTGTGCAGTCATCCCGATGGGTTGGACTGCCTGGAGAGATGGAACACTTGCAAATGATGGAATTCTTTTCACGTGAGCATCTTTCAAATACTGCCTCTGTCAACTGTAGTGTTCTAAACCCTTCAGATTTTTCTCTCCGCCTGAAAGTCTGGTCGCTCGGAGTCTCTGTCGTCCTCTTTCACATGAAAGAAGAAAAGTATTAGTTTTCTTTTACTGCCTCTATTAATTGTTAGTTATTATTGTTTAAATTTTCTCGGTTCCTCGAGGTTCGGTATAACCGTGAGGGATCTGAGTTAGTTTTAACTTTGTTTCAGTTCTCTGATTAAAGAACCTGTTCATTACCACTAAAATTTGGTCCTAAAAGATTTTATTTGTAACCGCTTTTTATCGGTTACAGAACCGCTGAACCGGTTCATTTTTTCATCTCCTTTCTTGGTTCCATTGGTTCCTTATTGGTTCAGGAACCGACCGCAAAAAAAGGCAAAGCTGTTTAAATTACTGCATTAGCTTTGGTATTCAGTGGTTGGAGGTTTTTCACTTTATCTTTCACCATGACTAAGAAACCTAAAAAGAGAACCGATGAGCCTGGTTTTAAAAACTGTTTGAAGTGTGGAGATGTGTTTGCCAAGGCAGACAAGCACACCTTATGCGTGGCTTGTCTGGGTTTTGAACATTTGGACCAGGAATGTGACATATGTAAAACATTCCCAGAAAAAACTGTTGAGAAGCGCCTTGAAAGGCTTAATAAAAAGTTTCCAAGGGGTCCCTCAGGCTCTGACCAGCTGACACCCCAGTCTGTTGTGGTTGAATTAACCAGTGCTTCTACCCCTGCCCCTGATATGGGCGAAAAAGGGGCAAAAAGAGGGAAAGAACTGGCTGATTCTCCAGTTCCCTCAAAGAAATTAAAGAAGCTCAAACATGCAGAACCCTCTCCTGCTAAACCAGGGACTTCTGTGCAGCAGCCTGTAATGCCTTCGGCTCAGGACATAGCCCAGGCATTTAAAATTATTCAGGCTCTGCAGAGCATCATCCCTCAGCCTCCTGCCCCTTCGCAGGGTCCCCAGGTTGCTGCTACTGTGTTGCTCCCTGATCCGGAGCAACACTATTTTGAAGAGGTTGAGCTTTATGAGGAGGACGAACCTATTCCCCCAGAGGTTTCCCCTGAGCAGGAATTTGGCTCGCCTCCCAGAGTGTCTGAGGATTTTTCCTCTCATTTTTCTTTTATAAGGAAAATGGCAGATGTTCTGGATAGTGCCACAACAGAGCAGGATGAGGAGGAGATTGAGTACCTCAGTATGATGGGTTTAACACCCACAAAGGCCCTCCTCCTCCCAGTGTATAAATTCTTCAAAAAGGACGCTATGAAGCTCCTGCAAACCCCAAATTCTATTCCTCCTATTGACAAGCGAATAGATAAAAAATACCAGCTCAACAGGGAGGGAGCTGACTTCCTTTTTTTCCCACCCTGATCATCAAGGGGTAATACAGCAAGCTGCCTGTGATAAGGCTAAAGTCCCTCTGTCCTCACTCCCACCGGACAAGGACTCCAGAAAATTGGACAGTATGGCCAAAAAAGGGCTATTTATCAGCCTCGTTGGCCATGAGACAGGCCACTTTTCAAGCTTATGCTGCCCAGTATCAGAAATCCCTGTGGCAGTTGGTACTGGCAATGTCCATGAAGGCCACCCCACCCTTGTCAGATGACCTGGCTGAAACTGCCAGGTTTGGGCTAGAGGCGGCCAAGTACCAGTTCCAGATGGCTGCTGACCTGAATGACACTGCAGCCAGATGGATGGCTAATACAGTGGCTCAGAGGAGGTTTGCTTGGCTTAGGGCTACCAACCTCACTCAGGATACCCAGTCAAAGGCCCTGGATTTCCCATTAGAGGGAAATGCCCTTTTTGGGGAGTCCACAGTGGCCTATGAAAAAAGTGGATGAATACAAGGCTACTTATAGAAGTAACTCTGCTAGAGACAGAGCTTCCTCATCCACTAGGCCCTATGGAAGGGGGGCTAGGGGTCGTTCCTTTTTATTAAGACCCTTTTTCCAGCCAGTAGCCATGCCCCAATACCAGCAGTACTCCCCACAGGGCTACTCAAGGAGTAGGGGTAGAAGGGGCTCAGCCACAACCTCAACCCCAGCCTAAACAGAACCCCTGAGATGCAGGCCGCCTCCTCCATACCTGTTGGAGGCAGACTGTCCCATTTCCTCCCCCTCTGGTCAACCATCACCACAGACAAGTGGGTATTGGAGGTAGTGGGCAAGGGTCTGTCTCTGCAGTTCAGATTTCTTCCTCGAAGACACCCCAGGGTTTCCACTTTCCCACCCCTAGCACAAATCTCGTTGCTAGAGGCAGAGGTTCAGAAGCTGCTTCAGCTCAAAGCAGTGGAACAAGTCCCTACAACCCTGAGAGGAAGAGGTTTTTACTCCAGATACTTCCTAACAACAAAGAAAAATGGGGAGTGGAGGCCAATTTTGGATCTCAGAGCTTTAAACAAGCACCTAAAAAAGCCAAAGTTCAAAATGGTCACTTTGGCTCGGATTCTGCCAACAATCCAAAAAGGGGACTGGCTGGCATCTCTGGACTTACAGGATGCTTATTTCCACATCCCCGTAAAGGAATCTTACAGGAAATATCTCAGATTCAGACTCCCATCAGGTCATTATCAGTTTGCAACCCTACCCTTCGGCCTTTCCTCAGCACCAAGGGTGTTTACAAAATGCCTAACAGCTGTGGTGGCATTTCTTCCGAAGACAGGGAATGACTGTCTTTCCATACTTGGACGACTGGCTGGTAGTGGGCAAATCACCAGAGCAGGTCGCAACCTCTCTAAGGCTCACACAGGATCTTTTGGAGTCCCTGGGTTTCATAGTAAACCAGAAAACATCTGTCTTCACCCCTACACAGACTTTACAGTTCATAGGGGCAGAGATCAGCACCCTACAGGCCAGGGCCTTTTTACCACTAGACAGGGTGAAAAGTCTTCACACCATAGCAAACTCCTTCAGATTGCAAAGTCAAAAAACAGCCAGGCAATTTCTGCAGCTCTTGGGTCATATGGCTGCATCCACAGGCACAGTGCAGGGTTCCAGGTTTCACATGAGACACATCCAGTTTCACCTCAGGACTCATTGGAGTCAGAAAAAGGATCCCTTTTCAAAACTCATTCCAGTGACAAGGCCCCTGTTACAAGCCCTCTTGTGGTGGAAAAAGGAATCCAACCTAAGACAGGGAGTCCCCTTCCAGAAGGAGGATCCTTCACTAGTCCTCACAACAGATGCATCCCTGCTGGGCTGGGGTACCCATCTAGGGGAGCACACAACTCAGGGTACCTGGTCAGAAGCAGAGTCCCTCCAACATATAAATTTGCTGGAACTCAGAGCAGTGCGGCTGGCACTAAAAGTTTTCTCTACACTGGTAATGGGCAAGGTGGTACAGGTCAGAACAGACAATACCACCACTATGTATTACATAAACAAGCAGGGTGGCACCAGATCAGGTTCCCTATGCACAGAAGCCATGAGAATTTGGGCTCTGGCATATTCTCTAAAGGTGTCCCTGCAAGCCATCCATCTGCCAGGAAAGGACAATATCTTGGCAAAGACACTCAGTCGGATCAATCAGTCCCATCACGAATGGACATTGAACAAGCAGGTGGTACAGGTAATTTTCAGCAGGTGGGGCGTTCCAGAGATAGACTTGTTCACATGTCACCAGAACCACCAGTTGCCTCAGTACTGTTGCAGGCCACCAGCCCAAGGCACAATCCCTCTGGACGCCTTGGTACTGGATTGGTCGGGCAAGTTTCTCTATGCATTCCCCCCTTTACCTCTAGTTTTCAGGGTACTGCTGAAACTCAGATCCCTCTCAGCTTCTCTGATATTGATAGCTCCAGATTGGCCCAGGCAACCATGGTACTCTCTTCTGCTCTCCATGGCAGTGAGCAAGCCAATAAGCTTGCCTCTCAGGCACAATCTTCTAACCTCCAATCAGGGAACATTGCTGTTCCCAAATCTCAAGTCTCTTCACCTCAAGGCATGGCTCTTGAGGAGTTATTATGCAGGCTTGAACCTTTCTGAAGCTGTATTAAACATCTTGAAAGGTTACAGGAAGCCTTCAACTAAGAAAACTTATTCTGCTAAGTGGAAAAGATTATCTTTCTGGTGCTCTACTAGAAACTTCACCCCAAACGATGCTGGGGTCTCAGTGGTGTTGGATTATCTAACTCATTTGCATTCACAAGGTCTGCAACCCAGTTCCTTAAGAGTTCACCTTGCAGCAGTATCTGCATACCTGTCTGCTAGGACAAAAGTATCTGTAGCATCAGATCCCATTTTCAAAAGATTTTTCAAAGGCCTAATGCATTTGCACCCCCCCCTCACAGGGCACCAGTGCCCGCTTGGGATCTTAATGTATGTATAGCAAGGTTGATGCGGGCTCCTTTTGAGCCCATGGCTACAGCTCATTTAAAGTATGTTACCTGGAAAACAGTTTTCCTGGTAGCAATTACTTCAGCAAGAAGAATTAGTGAGCTTCAGGCTCTCTGTGTTGACCAGGACTACATTTCCTTCCACAGGGACAAAGTAGTCCTCAGAACAAACATCGACAATTCCTTCCCAAAGTGGTTTCAGACTTCCATCTGAACCAATCAATCACTCTGCCTGTCTTTTTCACAGATCATGCCAGCTCTGGTGAAAGAAGGCTTCACAGCCTGGATGTGAAAAGAGCTATCAGCTACTACAGGCCATAGGCAAGACAAAAAACAACTTTTCCTTACATATGGGGATGTTGGAGTGGGCAAACCAGCCTGAAAAAAGATCAGTTTCTTGGTGGATTGTCCAGTGTATTCAATTCTGCTACACTAAAGCAGGTAGAGAGTCCCCAGCTGGGCTGAGGGCTCATTCAACAAGAGGAACAGCTGCCAGGGAGGTGCCATTGTTGGACATTTGTAAAGCAGCTACTTGGAAACCAGTACACACCTTTACAAAGCATTATAATTTAGATATTTTGTCCAGAATTTGGCACAGCAGTCCTGCAAAGTCTGTTTCCAAAATAAGTTCTGTGCCCACCACCAGGGGGTACTGCTTGGTAGTCTACACAAAGTTATGAATGGTCTGAGCATTACTGGGGTTAGAAGAAAAAAATACTTACCATAGTAATCTTCTTTCTTCCCAGTGATGCTCAGACATTCATAACTCCATCCCATCCTCCCCTTCAAGAACTTCAGCCTCTGCATTCAGCATGCTAGTGCCACATAGCCATTCCTTCTGGATACATTTTCTCTATGCTTGATAGATTTTAACAGAGTTTTCTGTCTCTTAATAGTTTTTCTCACTGTATGGTGAACATCATTATTATATATAGATATAGTTCCTCCCTTGGATGTTTTTGTAGCAAGTTTTTATTAGGCTAATCCTAAAAAATGGTTATTAATTAGATGTTGGATTTTTCCATGTTGCCTGACTTCCAGGCTTCTTACAAATCTGAAGGGTTTAGAACACTACAGTTGGTAGAGGCAGTATTTGAAAGATGCTCACGTGCAAAGAATTCCATCATTTGCATGTGTTCCATCTCTCCGGGCAGTCCAACCCATCAGGATGACTGCACAAAGTTATGAATGTCTGAGCATCACTGGGAAGAAAGAAGATTACTATGGTAAGTAATTTTTTCTTCAGTGTAACCAATGTCTGTCCTGGGTCACTGTAGTCTGTACTTGTTCTAAAAATGTTGTTTAATTGTACAGTATGTACTATCATGTCTGATATTAAAAAATCAATTAATAATATTAAAAAAAGGAAAAGCAGTAAACCACTTTTCCTGGGCTGCTGTAGGTATACCATCCTTAGCCAAGATGGTACTTACATTAAGTGTAGCTTTAGGTATGAAGCTTGCAGCTCTCTCTGGGTCAAACACCAGAGGTAGTCGAGAATGTACTTTACTGAGCAGGAAAGTTGAGACATACCACGCTCTGTGCATGAGCATGAGAATGTCTTCCACATTCAACAGTAAGTCTCGTGAGTTGACTCCTTCCAAGATGCCTCCTGCACTCTGAGAATATCCTCCCAGAATGTCACACTGATCTGAACTCTAGCCACTCAGGAACCCAGCAGCCAGGTGCAGGGACTGCAAGTTCAGTTGTTGGACCATCCCTTCAGACTTCCTGAGTATGAATGGGGGCAGCTGAAGTGCTTGCTACCGATGCTTTGGAGATCCTAGTGTCAAACCTAACGGGTAAGTGCAAAACTAGCTGGATCATGGTCACCTGGACCATCTGAGCCTTAAGGATCCCTTGTGAATCAGTGGAAATGGAAGGAAGGATACAGGAATCCCCTGTGCACAACCAGGAAAACACATAACTGGTTAGCATGCTCTGTTGCGGGGCAAGAGTGCAGAACAGCACCAGTTCTTGTTTTCCAAGGAAGTGAACAAGTCCACTTATAGTGTTTCCCATACTGAAAACACCAGGGACACCATCTGTGGATGCAGCATCTACTCATGGGACACATTGCCCACATGACACATCTGAAAGCTATTTTTTCACACCCACTATCTGGAACATCACATCTGTTGGCAGTGACCAAGTTAGGGACCACATCTGCAACACCTCATGACAGTGAGAAGGAGCATGTGCTACCCTGTTTGTTCTGTTATAACATAGTGGCCTTATTGATCTGGACAACCTGGCCCTTAACCAGGGGAGTAAACTGCGATGGCACAGAATGCACTGCTCAGAGCTTCAGCAGGTTGATGTGGATTCTGGGCTCGTGCAATGACCAGATTCCATGCACTTTGCAGTCCTGCAGGTGCACCTGCCCAGAAAATCAGAGAGGTGTCAATCATCAGAGCAACCAAGGGATCTGTCCAGGAAAATAAGAGAGATTCAGGGATGAAAGCCACCAAAGGGTGGAGTTCAGCATCAGCTGGGTCATCTGAACCAGCTGATCCAGGTCTGTGTGCAGCTGGTATTACCAGTGCCCAAATTCCCATTGTATGGGCCTCTTATGCCAGCAGGCCCAAAAGACCACAGCCGTGGTAGACGACTTGAAGCCCAAGAACTTAGGGAAGTGCCAGTCCAGGAGCAATTATCCAACCCAAGATACTGGGCAAAGGCTGATATTTCCCTGTCCTTGTCTGGAGTCTGGCATGCTCTAGCTTGCAGGGAATCTAGTTCCATCCCAATAAAAGCAATCACGTGTTTAGGGTTGACTCGGAATTGCCTAGGTTAGCCAGAAGACTCAGCTTCTGAAACATTTGTATGGCTACGTTTCTGGCTCTGTTCCATGTCCTGCATGGAACTGCCTGTGAGAAGTCAATTGTTGAGGGAAGGAAACTCCTTGATGCCCCTGCATCTGAGGAACATGCCACTATGGACAGATACTCAAACACCCTGGGGGCTGATAAATGGCTGAATGGCATGGCTCAAAACTGGTACAGGGTTGCATCCACTTTGAATTTGAAGAGCCACATGAGTGAAGGACAGATGGAGATATGGAAGTACATGACCTAGAGGCCCATGGAGCAGAACTATGCTCTGGCCTTCAGGGACTGAATGATTCATTTCTGCATGACCATTCAGAACTTCTGCCTGCGGCCAACTTTCAGGATCTGAAAATCTAAGATGGGGCACCATCCTCCTGGATACCAGAAAGTACTGTAACATGAAACCCTGCTGAGATAGTCTCTCAGGGATTTGCTCCATTGCATGTGGTGCTACGAATTGCTGCACCTTGTTTCACGGTGGTAAGAGAGACTTCAGTGAGAGCATATCTTCTAGAGATGCACTTGTCCAACACAGGGGAAGGTTCTTGAACTCCAGAGACAACCTGATGACAACCACTTCCAGCATCCATCTGTCCAAGGTTATAGCAGACAACTGCAGGAGGATTGGGGAAAGTCAGCCCCTGACCAGTAGTTGCAGCAGGGACTATGGTTCGGAGAGGATACGGCACCTAATCTGATCACGTCCTGCCTTTAGTGGTGGATCTGGACACCTGCCCTTCGGAGGTGCTGCCACCATCACCATACACTGGATTTGTCCCCGAAGGATGTTACCTGGCAGCACTACTGATACTGTTGTCTCTGTTGGTGCTGATGACCATGCAATTCACAAAAGGAGCTACCACTCTGTTTAGTAGTATGCTTGGCATTGTCAACCGAAGTGACTGGGTTTAGAGTGATAGAATCATAGAAACCTAAAATTTGATGGCAGAAAAAGGCCCAGTAGCCAGTCCAATCTGCCCACCCTACCTGCTGAATTTTCTAAACCTAGTCAGGTACCCTTCAGCCTCCAGCCCAAATAAATCCTTCACCCCAAATAAAGGAAGGGCTTACACCATCTGCAGGATTTCTCAAGTGAAGTGTGAAATGCACAGCCACCTGATGATGCATGGTGACAACAGCTGCTGCTGCCATGAGTTAGACATCAGTCAAATCCAGGGTCACCTGTGGCTGATGCTTAGCTATCAAGCAACTCATTTCCTACATTTTTATCAGGTCCCACTGATTATCCTCCATCAGGCGGGGCCCCAAATCTGATACTCGCTCAAACAACTCGTGGCTACATCTAGCCATCAAGGCTGCACAGCTGGCCTACTGAAAGCCCACATAAACTCTGCAGCCAAACTGGTCCTTCCTCCTGGTCCCTGTCTGAAGGCTTATTCAACTCTCCCTGAATTCTGACCATGCAAAACACTGTGTCTGCACCAAACAATGCAGGGAAGGGTGCTCTTTGAACCTGGCATAATCCTCCAGTGGAACAACATACTTCCAATCCATCCTATCGCTAGATGCTCATGAATGTACGTACCTAACAAATTGTGTGCAAACAATAGCTCGTCTATGTTGTAAATCTTGTGATGTGCTCTGTGTTGCGATGTGCCCAAACACAATGTACTATATGCCATACTGTATATATCAAAGCATTGGTTGTCTTTTATCCCACCTCTAGGTAAATGTAACTAACCCCAGGTCACCCCTGAAAAAGGAAATGTCAAGGTCTCAGCGGGCCTACCCGATCACCAAAATTTTAATAAATAAATAAAAATATTTGGAGATGTCCAAGATAACTGCACTCGCATGGATTCACAAATAAAAGGCTTGCAACTTCCAACTTCCAACTTCCAAATCCAATGTAATTTATTGGTACACAAAAAAGAAGTAAGTACAAATCCTTCCCAAGGTGTGGATCAGCACAATTGGCCTCCAAACTTACTCCCCAACACTTCGACCAATGAGGGGCCTTCTTCGGAGTCTGGACATAAGAGGGCCAGATGCCAGCATGAGTGGATTACTTGGTCAGGGTGGCCACCACTAACAAGGCATGGGGCAGCCTTGTTCGGAGCCTCAATTCTTTGGTCAGAGTGCTAGGACACAGCTGGAAACATGATAATGAAATAATTGATTGTATGGGCAATATGGGGAAGGAACAGCTGGCTTATCCCTGGCTGGTCCAACTATTGACCTTACTTGATTACCGCCTTGGATGTAGATGCCTTAGGAATATTGCTCCCACACTACCCAATACCACTTGCAGTGGAGTCAACCTTGGTGACAGAACATGAGAAGAAGCAGGACAAACTAGACGACTGCTGCTGCAATGGTCTTGGAGTCGAGCAATATTGAGTAAGCAAATATGACCTCTGTCAGTGGAATCGACATGGTTCTGGGGCTGCTGGAGTTGGTTTCCCTGGTTGGGGGATGACACCCACAGGATTTGGGATGACAGATGGCAGCTGCACAGGTGGTGGCCTGGTCAGAACATTGACTGGATCATCCAACCGCAGACTGGGGCTCAGGAGCTGGCAGTGGTATTACCAAAGTCCATAAGGTAAGGACCCTTCTCCTTGACAGAGTCAACACTGAAACCTATGGCTAGGCTGAAGGATTGACTGCAGCCCAAGTACTTGGATGCCCTGACAATCTTCACGGGCAGATGGACTGACTCTGCATACAGTTCATCCACCTTTGAGGGCGACTGGCTACAGTAACCCTCTGAATCAGGTGAGCATGAATGGTCCAGTGACTGACAGTATTTCCATGACTGGTGCTGACTCTTCTTTCTTGTGCTCAAGGTGCTTGGAAGAAGTTTTATCAAATGACAAAATGAAAGCCATGAGCACATGGAATTCCTCATTGTCCTCATAAAGGTCAGGATCATCAACCATCCATTCTTCTTCAGTGGTCAGCAAGGTCAGAACCGGATCATCATCAAAGTCCTGTGACCCATCATTATCCATCAGGGCTGCTACCTATGCAGCTAATCCTACAGCAGTGGGCAGACAGTGCATGGCCCCCTTACGACCAGCAAATGACGACCCTTAATTACTTGCGGGTGCACAGCATAGCACCACTAGCAATGGTCCACACTGAGAGTAATCCTCAGATAGTGAATGTAGGCATCATTGCCATTGGTAACAGACATGGTAAATCTGCAAATCTGGTACCTCTTAAATCCTGGCTTCTTCTGTTCCATGATGTAATTTATGGAGCAGTTAGTCGCAGCTGCAGTGCACAAGATGAGTCAGCCGAAAATTCTAAGAACGCCTGAAAGCTTTGCAGAAAACCTAATTCACAGCAGGATCTGTGAAGGAGGAAAACTGTTCTTTCCAGTGGAAGAAAAGATCTGAAAGCAGTGTGAGTGGAACCGGAGGACCTCATGATTGGGTGATAAGAGGAATTAAGCTTGAAGACTGTTCTGGTGACTCAGCATACTCAGTGGAAGACTGCCTAAGTGTGGATAGTAACCAAATTTACCTAGTTAGAAATGAGGGGCCATCCATGAAACACAGTTATTTCTAAAAAGCATATAATATATAGCTTGTGTTCTTCCTAGCCTTGAATGTGATACATAGGGTCTGCCATTGTTATGTCTGTACCCTATAATTTGGCAGATCCACCTCAGCTCTTGCTGGGAAACATACCTGGGATCTGGAGTCCCAAAAGAGTACGGTTACGTAAGAACTTACCGTAACAGCAGATCTTCGAGAACAGCTCTTGCAGCAGGTTATGCCATTAGGACTGAAGCTGTCAGGCATCAGAACCCCACGGAAATTTTCTAGCTAGCAGTCTTCAGCGGGGACTGCCTCAGACATCGGTCCCGGCCCCGACGTCAGGCGTAGTACATAAGGAGGCGGTCCCCCCATAATCCTCAGTTCTCCTGCCGGAGACTCCCGGCCGCTGGATGTCATCAGAAGAGGAGACAGAGGATCCGCCACCAGATGGCCAAGACTATAGAATCGGAACGTCCCATCCCGTAAGATGGGTGTTTGGCTATGACCTATCTCCAAAAGAAGGGGGATGGTGGGCGGGAAGGTACCTGCTGCAAGAGCTGTTCTCGAAGATCTACTGTTACGGTAAGTTCTTACATAACTGTACTATCTTACTTCGAGATACAGCTCTTGCAGCAGGTTACACCAGTAGGACTGATTTCCAAGCAATAGTGGCAATCATGCGCCACTGGGAGGAGGAAAGGTAGAGATCTCGATATTACTCGAGCCTAGGACAGAAGTCCCTGAAGGACTGACTAGACCGCTTACGCTCTTAGCCTCGATGCAATGTCCAGACTGTAATGCCCGATAAAGGTATGCACAGAGCTCCAAGTAGCTGCAGCAAATAGCTGAGGTGGAGATGTTCTTTAATGCCGCAAAAGAAGTAGCCACCCCTCTTGTGGAATGACCCTTGAACGCGCCCGGTAAGGGTTTATTGCGCTTGTCATAACAGAAAGTGATGCACTGGATGAGCCACCTCGAGAGTGACTGTTTGGAAACAGGAGCTCCTTTCATCCTGTGAGCAAAGGAGACAAAAAGTTGGTCCGCATTTCGAAACTGTTTGGTTCTGGTCAGATAGTATCTGAGGCACCGATGCACATCGAGGGTGTGCAGAAGAGCTTCTCCTCGATTAGTGTACCTTGGGAAATACACTGGTAAATCAATATCCTGGTTAAGGGTGCGGGCTGAAACCACCTTAGGCAAAAACGTTGGGTTTGTCCTTAAGGATACCCTGTCCTGATGGAAAACCAAATAACGCTCTTTGCACATAAGAGCATGCAATTCAGAGATTCTTCTCGCGCCAAAGTAACAGCAACTAAAAATAACATTTTCCAAGAGAGAAAACGTAGCTCGCAATCTGCGGCTGTCAAAGGGTGGCAGCATAAGCTGCTCCAGGACGAAGGGTAAGTCCCAAGGAGGAATCGGATCCTTAATGGGCGACCTAAGGTGACGGACTCCCCTTAAAAAGGCACGAGTAATGTCCAGTTGAGCCACCGTCCAATGGCTTACTGGGGCATGATAAGCAGAAACTGCACAAAGGTGCACCTTAATCGAGGAGAAAGCCAGCCCGGAATGGAAAAGGGACAGCAGGTAGTCCAGAACCAATTTTTCGGGACAGTCTAACGGCGAAAAACCACGCGCTTGGGCCCACAAACAGAATCCACGCCATTTCATGGCGTATGTTGCGTGGGTTGCCGGTTTTCTGGCAGCAGAGAGTACATCTGCCACTTCTTGCGAGACCCCGTGTCGCATCATGGCTATGTCTCTAGGAGCCCAAGCGTGCAGGTTCAATGAACGTAAGTCTGGATGGACCAATGAACCCTCCTCCTGAGACAATAGATGGGAGCTGATTGGCAAAGGAACTGGAGGTTCCCTGGACAACTGGTGCAGAAAAGGGAACCAAATTTGTCAGGGCCAGAAAGGCACGATCAAAATGAGCGTCGCTTGCTCCCTGCGAAGTTGTAAGAGAACTCTCTGGATCAACAGGAAAGGAGGGAAGGCATAGAGGAATCTGCCCACCCAGGAGAGGGACAACTACGAGGAACCGGGTCAGACGCCCGAGGAGGCTGGGAAACCGACCTGGCATCGGAGTCCCGATGGCGGGAGGAAGATTTGTGGTGCTCCCCAGACTTCGACGAGGCCTTAGATGAAGTGGAAGATGCCGACGGCCTGGAAGTCTTCAGGGGCTGCAGAGAAGAGGAGCCGCTGGAGGATCTGACCTAAACCGAGGGAGGTTGCGACTGCGCCCTGGAAGGAGAGCGGTCTGAATGCGAGCCGGAGCTTCGGGAGTCCGAGGCCCTCGCAGGGGACCTGGGCCTTTCCTTCTCCCGGTGTTTATCCTGGTGCTTATGGGTTTTACCCGACGACTCCCCACTGGAGGAAGGTTCCTTGTCCATGGTCTTCAGTTTCTCCTCTAACAGAAAAGCTTGAAGGGCCTTCTGGCAGCGGATCCTGGTGCGACTGTTGAAGCCCTGGCAGAAGGAGCAGGCCTTGGTGTCGTGTTCCTGGCCTAGGCAGCGCATGCAGGCCGAATGAGGATCCTTGAAGGGGATCGGTTTGCTGCAGGCACACTTCAATTGGTGACCTTCCAGAGAAGTACTTGGAGAGGACATCAGTTGAATCCAAAATTGTGAAGAAAGGCGAAAACGTTGTAGCTCTAAAGGTCATCGCACGCTAGAAAAAGGACCAAGAGGCTGATACTTGTGATGTCGACAGCAGGAAAAGAACTGGGGATTATGGAGGGACCGCCTCCTTATGTACTACGCCTGACGTCGCGGGCGGGACCGACGTTGGAGGCAGTCCCCGCTGAAGACTGCTAGCTAGACAATTTCCGTGGGGTCCTGACGCCTGATGGCTTCAGTCCTAATGGTGTAACCTGCTGCAAGAGCTGTATCTCGAAGTAAGATCAATTTTTCTAACTGTTTAGATAAACTGGGATTCCCATGAGCTTGGAGGTCAGGGCGCTTCATTGACTGTCACACATGCTGTCCTGTACACCGCCACTAGATAGCTGTATTGCTTTATTTTCAATCCTTTAGCTTCTTCACTACTGATCTGCCCCATCTGACCAGCTCCCCCCCCAAATCCCCATCACCCACCTTCTCTAAGTACTTACTCTGGTCTCCTTGTTCCACCTGGCATGCCCTCCATGGCAAGATCTTCAGGCAGTGCAACCTCCCAGACAGTGTCTGGATCCGGTTGTGGAGGCAGGTGCCTAGTCAGCAGTGCGGGGCCTGCAGGAGGTTGAATGTCATCCTGTCGGTCAGGGTTTTTCCACCAGTTTTCAACTACAGCTGCTGGCATACAATTCCGCAGATAAGTGCACACACTGGCATGTGGGTGCGTTATCAGCATCTAGTGGTGGCCACTCCCTAATGTGCGCCTTGACTGTGCCACCACCCCGCTTCCACCAGGTGGCAGAGGAACAGCAGAGGATAGACCCCCCCCCGCTCCAAAGGAGGATGAGAGCTGCCCAGTGGGACACTATTTGCTCCTTCTCCTGGCTGGCCCTAAGCAGCCCAGGCCTGTTCCAGAACTCCGGTCACTGAAGCAATCAGCAAAAGCGCTATTGCTACACTATTTGGCCAGCAGCTGTATTGCTTTTGAATTTTAATAACCTCTTTTACTACTAGAACAGTGCTGCTTTGCACAGACTGCCTTGTCTTATTTACAACACTTCACTTTTTTAGGGCAAAGCATCCCGTGTCCTTGTCACCACCATCTGTCCCATCTTTATTTGGGTAGATGCACTTCCAGCCCTTACTGGGAATCAAACCTCAGACCCCCAAGTCCTGATGGCAACAACTGTAATCACTGAGCTAAAGGGAAATTTCCTCTAGCTGAAAAATGAGAATGCTCTATTGACTTTCTTGCTTTGAATCTCATGGACCACCACTAGATGACTGTATTGCTTTTGATCGTTGTTCAAAGCTTTCACCACTAGATGGCACTGCTTTGCACAGACTGCCTTTTCTTAGACACAACACTACATCCTAGTGTTTTGTTTTTTTTAAGTGTGAAGCATTCCTTTCCATTGTTCCCACTATTCTGTCTGCTCCCTATACTTGGGCAGACATACCTCTTGCTGGGAATTAAACCTCTGACTCTGAGTCTCAAAGCCGGCAACTCAAACCATTCAGGCAAAGGAAAATTCCGCCTAGCTAGGTAGTCAGGGTGTCTACTGAATGTGGCTACCCCATAGTCCACTACTAGATGACTGTATTGCTTCTGTCATTCGCCATTTTCTTTACTAGATCGCGCTCCTCTGTACTGTCTTTTCTCATATACTGCTATATTCTAGTGTCTGAAGGAAAAGGGAGAATACTGCCACTAGCACTGCCATGTTTACCTGTTATAAGACATTAAAAGAGTGAAACACACTATGAAAGCTAATGCTCTAAGAACACTTTATTACACAAATTACATTGTTTCTGAAAATAGTGTTCTAACAGTATAACTTTCTTTTTTCACAATAAATAATACACATCCCAATTATTACACCAAATCAGAAAAAAATAGTTAATTCTTAAATACAGAATAATTTCTCTTTCCCTGGATGCAATACAAATGAACATGATGAAATACAGGAAGAATAAAAAGGCTTAGCAGCTTTGTTTTACATGTGGCACAAGTATTGTTTTCTTTCTGTACTGCTGGAAGCTAAGAATGCGAAGATAAAGAAGGCACAGCAGAACTTAACAGAGGGTGTTAACATAAGTGCTATAAGGATTTTAAAGCAAATTATTTACAAACACCATATAAGTTTAAAAAATAATGAGAAGATGAGAGGTAAATAGAGTAAGAAATACTGTAAGTAAAATTTGCACTGTGGTTATGAATGTTTGGCTTGTCATCAGAAAAGACAGTAAGACTGTCCACGTAAAAGGCGCCACAGTACATGTATGGAATTTTGCACACAAACACACAAAAAAAAAAAAAAAATTAAAACTATTTTAATGTACAACCAAAATGGACTAATACAGCTACAAATACACACCCTTTACACACGTGCTAAATCAAAAATTGGCATTCTTTGTAGGGTAATTCTCAGCAGGGTTTAGCTGATTTCAGGAGGATGTGGATGCTGGTGGCGGGACTGGATAATCTTCTTCTGAATCTGTGGCTTCTTCGTCATCTTTTTCTTGGTCACTTCCTTCGGTACTTAGTCTGTCAAATCCTTTCCGACTGTAACCCTTGTGGCTTGCAAAGAAGTTTCCTAGGTTTAACCCTCTGCTGCCCTTTCCTGTAAAAAAAGGAACATTATTTAGAGGCAACAGAAGTTGTTGACAGTGCTTCTCCCTTTGAAACCCATGGCACAGATGTTTCAAAATGGTAAAAAGTGTAATTTTGTTGGTGAAGCTAGTTGCAAAAAGCACTCTTACGACAGTAGACACCAACCCAGAATTTACAAGGGACATCACCTGAATTTGTTCATTCTGGTGAGGTGGCTAGAAATTCTAGACGAGCATTTCTCTGTTTATAACAATTTTAATAAGCAACCATATTGAACATCTGACCCCAAACATGCATTTGAAAAGTGGTTTTGAATAACTATTAGACAAAGAGAGCGCAAAATTCAGAAACCGACTCACTGTGCTCACAGACATGAAATATTTGCACACCAGATAAGTGGTGGGGGGATTCTTACAGTATTAAGAAAAGGAAAAGTTACTTATTAGATACCTGTTGTATAATTAGGAGGTAACATTCAGTAGGCTGGAGTATATGAAGGAATAGCTGGCTGATGTAGGTGATTAAATGCCGAAGGCTGAGGCATTTAATCAACTAAATAATCCAGTTATTTTGAGAATACTCAGGCTAAAGAACAGTTATGTACTTAATGTAACAGTAGATCTAAGGTGTGGCTTAAGGGAAGAGATATTCTTGAAGATCTGAATATCATTGCTATTATACGAGTAGGAATTTTGAAACCTGATTTTAAAAGCTCTGTGATAGTCTCATTCTGTGGACTAGAAACATAGAAACTTAGAATTTGACGGCAGATAAGGACCGCTTGGCCCACCCAGTCTGCCCATTTCCCTACCTAATGGATAAGCTGCAGATCCTAGTTAACCAGCAGCCTAATTCTTTCTACCCCCAACCCCTAGAATTGCCTTATGACTGTCCCATGCATGCTTGAATTCAACCACTGTTTTTGACTCCACAACCTACTCCAGAAGGCCGTAGCATGCATCCACAACCCTCTCTGTGAAAAAATACTTCATACATTATCTCTGAGCCGCCTCCTCTATCTTCAAACTGTGCCCTTGTTCTTGCACACACCTTTTTTTGAAAGATGCTACCCTCTTGGACTTTGTTAATTCCTTTGAGGTACTTGAAAGTTTGTATCATGTCCCCCCTCCCTTCCTCGAGGCTATATATATTAAGTTCCTTTAGTCTCTCTTCATATGTTTTCTGGTGCAGAACCTGCACCATTTTAGTAGCCCTCCTCTGGACAGCTTCCATCTTGTCTGTGTACTTGCGGAGATTGGGTCTCCAGAACTGCACAAAGTACTCCAGATGGGGTCTCACCAGCTGTCTATACAGAGGGATAACAACTTCCTGTTTTCTACGGTGATGCCTCTCCTATGCATCCTAGTATCCCCCAGCCCTCCTTACTGCCCTCTCACATTGCTTGCCCACCTTTAAGTCATCTGATATGACCACCCCAGTCCCTTTCCATTTTTGTTGTTGTTAGTATCTCACCCCCCATTGTGTACTCTTCCCCTGGGTTTTTGTTTCCCAGGTGCATTACATTGCACTTCTTAGCACTGAATCTAAGCTGCCATACATTTGACCATTTCTCTAACCTTGCCATGTCCCTTCTCATCCTTTCCACCCCACCTTGAGCATCAACTCTGTTGCAGACCTTTGTGTCATCTGCAAAGAGACATACTTTTATTTCCAGTCCGTCTGCAATGTTGCTTATAAAGACATTGAAGAGGACCGGACTTAATACTGAACCCTGCAGTACCCCACTAGTAACCCCCCTTTCTTCAGAGTGGACTCCATTTACTATTACCCTCTGTGTCCTATTCTCCAGACAATTCTTTACCCAGGCTATCATCTTGGGACCCACTCCCAGGCTGGCTAACTTGTATATTAATCTTTTGTGTGGGACTGAGTTAAATGCCTTGCTAAAGTCTAGGTAGGCCATGTCCACAGCCCCTCCCTGATCTACTACTTTGGTCACCCAGTCAAAGAAATCTATTAGATCTGTGGCATGACCTTCCTGTTGTGAATCCATGCTGCCTTGGGTCCTGTGCCCCTCTGGCCTCTAGGTGGGTACCTATAATTCTTTCCTTCAGAAGTGATTCCATTATTTTCCTATCACTGAGGTTAAACTAACAGGTCTGTAGTTTCCTGCTTCTGCCCTGCTCCCACTTTTGTGAAGGGAATCACATCTGCCCTCCTCCAGTCCTCAGGTACCACCCCATCCTCCCATGATTTGTTAAAGAGGGTAGTCAGTGGTGCCACTAGTTCACATAGTTCTTTTTAGAATTCTGGGATGAATCCCATCAGGCCTCATTGCTTTGTCCACCTTCAGTTTTAAGAGTTCTTTCAGAACCCTTTCTTCTGTAAATGGGCTAGTATCAACTTCTGTATCCAGAGTGTTTTATTGTTTGTTTTAGGTACCTCCCCTCTTCATTTGTAAATACTGAGCAAAAATATTTGTTTAGTATCGCTGCCTTTTCACCGTCACCCTCTGCCCCCCTCCCCTTTATTAGGCCTCACTATCCCTCCCTTAGTCTTCCTTCGCTCCCTGATGTACCTAAAAAAGGTTTTATCCCCCTTCTTAAATGAGTTGGCTATCTTTTCCTCGGTTCGGGCCTTTGCTGTTCTGAATGCCTTCCAAGTTTCCTTTTGCTTTAACTGATACAATTCTCTGTCCTGTTCCTTCTGTGATTCCTTGTACTTTCTGAATGCTTTCTTTTTCTCTTGAACCTTCATTGCCACCTCCTTTGAGAACCACAGTGGTTTCTTACATCGTTTTGTTTTATTTGTTTCACACAAAGGCTTGTTACCTCTGTGATGGCAGTTTTATTATTCCCCATTGTTCTTCCATCCCTCCTTCCTGCCCATTTGCTAGTGCATTCCTTAGGCACTCACCCATTTTGCAAAGTCAGCCCTCCTGAAGTCCAGTACTTTTGCCTTTGTATGGCTTGACTCTATTGCTGTGTTTATTGTGAACCATACTGTTCGATGGTTGCTAGTTCCCAGATGGCTACCCACTTCTACATTTGTGATCCTCTCTCCATCTCCATTTGAGAGAACCAGGTCTAAGATTGCTCCCTCTCGAGTGGGTTCCAAAACTAGTTGTCTAAGGTATGTCCCCTGTAGGGCATCTAGAATAACCCCACTCTTAGAAGTGGCTGCTGCAACTGCACTCCAGTTAACATCTGGCATATTCAGATCACCCATCAGCAATATCTCCCCTTTATCTGCCAGTCCAAGTATACTTTCTATCATTTCCTTGTCCATTTCCTCCCCCTGAGAGGGGGGTCTGTATACAACCCCTGTGCGGATTGTGGTGCCATTGCCTGCCTCCAAATTGACCCACAGTGCTTCTTCTCCTCCTCCCTGTTTACCCTTTTGTTCTGTTACTTTGATTCCTTCCCTTATGTAGAGAGCTACTCCTCCTCCTCTTTTACCCTCCCTGTCCCTCCTGTAGATAGTGTATCCTGGTATGTTTACGTCCCAGTCATGGTTCTGTGCAT
Source organism: Neoceratodus forsteri (assembly GCA_016271365.2). Classification (NCBI taxonomy): domain Eukaryota; kingdom Metazoa; phylum Chordata; order Ceratodontiformes; family Ceratodontidae; genus Neoceratodus; species Neoceratodus forsteri. Next base: position 490,182,367 of record CM057454.1, on the reverse strand, counting down.
ACCATGTTTCTGTGACTGCCACGATATCCAGATGTTCCTCCTCCATCAAGGCCACTAATTCAGGAAGCTTGTTACCCAGATTATAAGCATTGGTACTCATTGCTCTCCATTTTCTGATGGCTTTACCTTCTGTAGCAGCATCCCCCACTGACCTTTCTACCTTGGTCTTTTTCTCATTTAGTACCCTGTTTTGTAGGGGGAGGCTGGGATTTTCCTGCTGCTTATCAGATGTGGATAAACTGTTGTGGGCATGTCTTGATGTGAGCCAGAGGGAATTTCAGCTAAGCAGCCTTCCGGGCTTTGGCTTGGAGGTAGTCATCTGACTACCTCTGACCAGGTGCAAAACCTGGGCATTATTTTTGATGATAGATTAATACTTAGATCTCAGGTGTCATCCATCGTCAAGACCTCATTCTACTATCTGAGGAATATCGCCAAGATTAAGCACCTAGTCCTGCCAGATGACGTTCTAGCGTTGGTCCACGCCTTTGTGACCTCCTGCCTTGACTACTGCAACTCCCTATACCTAGGGCTACCAGGGGTGGATATCCACCACTTGCAGCTGGTGCAGAATGCAGCAGCCAGGCTGTTGATGGTTTTACCAAGATCATGCTGTGTCACTCCTGCACTCTGCGGCCTGCACTGGTTGCCTATTTGGTGGCGGATCACCTTCAAGGTCAGTTTGCTGACCTACAAAGCCCCTACATGGACATGGACCATGATACCACCATTTAGGTTTTTCTCATTTACTCCCTACTCCCTCCTGGGGCCATGGGCGCTGAAAGTGTGGGCGTACGCATACACACCAGGATCCAGTGGCCCCTTCCGCCCCTCCTGACTTTTGTTGCCACCTGTTGCTGCCTATGCGCCCACCCACCGGACCTCCACGTGGTGGAAGAGGGACTAAGGATGGGCGGGCATCCACCCATTGGAGGGAGGTGACAGCTGTGTCCCACCACAGCCCCCCAGCCCGGCACCCCATGATCTGAGGTGTTCCAGAACCCGGGTCGGCGGCATAACATGAGGTAAGGTGCCAGCGCATCTGCCCTCTGTACCACCGGGCCAGCTCTTCAAGATCTTCTTTGCCCCTATTGCCCACTCCGCTCCACTGATGAGGGATTGCTAGAGGTTCCCAGGGTCCGTTTGAAGATCTCAGGTGCCAGGGCATTTTCGTTTGTGGCCCGACCTGTGGAAAACTCTACCTCATCGGATAAGGGAGTGCCTGACTGTGGAGAGTTTTAAATCTGCATTAAAGGCGCATCTGTATAATCTTGCCTTCCTGGAGCTCAGATGAATTCTTTTATAGATATATATTTTATTATTTATTCATATTTCTTAACTTCAGTGTTTTAAAATGATTGTACAATGCTATGATACTTTGCTGAATTGCGCTTTTTATAAACAAAGTTCAGCTGAGTTAAATGTGGATATACTATGGTGGGCGTGTCTGAAATATGGATAATCGACTAAGGGAGTGGTTGAAGTAGTCTGTGGGGTATTAAATGGCAGTTTTCTTCTGTTCTGATTGGCTTACAATAGCTTTGAGTCTTATAATTACCAGTTATGCTCGTATCACTTGAGCATCTCCTCCACAGACCCACACTCTTTGGAGTTGATCTGAAGGCAATAGAGACTGTAGGAACCAGAAATTTGGGGTTGGCACATGCCATGTGCATGGCACTGATGTTTGGTACCACATGAGCTGTTTATCAGTATCTTTTTTATCGAACACTAGACTATGATGAGACTATCGAGAAGTACAGTATGACGTTGGATGCATCCATAAAGTCAACTGGAAAATATTCTTGGCTTGGTGTAACCAAAAAATGCTGAATTTTTCATACCCTTTGAGGGGGCTCTGGGGCACTAGCCTCCAGCAGCACTACTGCCCCTCTACTGGACTTGGAGGATACAGCTGGTTAATACTGCTTATACTGCTGCTTGTGCTGCTGCTAAAGCTGCTGTTGCTGGCAACAAGGTCCTCAAAAGGCACTCTAAAAGGAGCCCTGTTTCTTGGGCTTGGATGACTGCTTGGACTGCTGTGGCAACACCACAAGTCAACGGTGGCATTATATTTCTAGATACAAGTCACATGATCCTCCACCCCTGAGCCAAAGAGGTTGATGCATAAGAAGGGCTAATCCGCAAGCTTGTGCTGGGTCTTGGGGGCAAATGGGGATACACACTGCCAGGTTTGCCTACACATGGAAACCACTGCTGACACTACATAGACTTAACTATCCTCCAAGTCTGGGGCCATATGCAGCTGGTGCTTTGACACGGACAAAACCAGGTCACATGGAGAATGTTCCTCAGGCTATCTGCCGTTAGCACAGAACCATGTTGGTGAGTTTATGAAAAGCTCATGGCCAAATCCAGCCATCACAAAGTCTCATAGCTGGCCTGACAGATCAACAGGGAGGTGGCTGCATATACAGAAAATTATGGCCAAGAAAACTGCTTCTTGGACTCCTTGTCTGACAGATTCTCTGACTTGCCCTGCACTCTGGTCTTGCAGAAAATCGTGTTGGACACAAGGCCCTCCAAGAAAGGGTGCTTTGTGAACCCAGACAACCCACCCATAGAGACTGCGTATTTATGGTCCATGCGGAATGGAGGCACTTGGGCCCAAGCTAGTTGCTGCCAAATGCTTAGTGCAGGGCTCAGAACAGCCTGGGTGGGGCTGGCCCACCGACGCAGTGGTTTGACTTCCACCTGCAACGCCGATATCCCAGGTTCGGATGCGAGCCTGGGAGTCCAGGGGATGGCTGGGGGGAGGATGATCGAGCATTGGAAGGACTTCTCTCCTCCTCCGGGGGAAAGAGTGGGCTAGCATTCTGTGGCTGACTGACCCGTGGCGGAGACCAGGGGATGTCACGTCTAAGGCTTCCCGGTCTGGGAGGTGTGCCACATGTTGGCGTGTTCCGCGCCTTATGTTACTGCATGCCACTACTCCCAATAATAGAGAAAAAATCCGGGCTGTGGCAATGAGGATATTTGCCTCCCCCACTGAGTCCCACATAGCTGTCTGAGGTTCTGTACCACCGGATCTCAATGTGGCACCACTCGGCAAGTCATGCTGGTAAGGCTCCCCAATGGCTCCACCTTGGAGGGTAATTCAGGGAGCACTCCAGTGGCTGCAGGTAAGTCCCGGGGGATGCGGCAAGGTAGTCAGGATGGAGGACTGAGGGATAGCCAGCCAAAAGAAAAAAAAAAGCATGGGCGATCGTGAATGCCAGTGAGGAATCTTGTTTGAGAATATCCATAAAAGGAATGACTTTTGCTTCTGGACCACCAGAGGAATGCAGGGAAGAAGGGAGACATGCTGCAGGAGTGACAAGAAGCAGGTCAAGTTCCCGGAGTGGAGTGGCTCTCGGAGGATTTGATATTCAGTTAACACAAGGAGGATGCCATTAAAAAATTTTCTGAGTTCGAGTCTTGAAAAATAAGTTTTGGCCATTAATCAGGAGGACAGACTACCAGATTTGACAGGGTGACTGCCACCGACTGAAGCTTCGGTAGCCCACAGTCGGTCCTGGAATCTTTAGTCAGTTCACCCTCCATCAGCTGTAGACTGGAATTGCTCCAACAGAAACGGTCCCAGCGGTGTTGTCATCAAATCTGGGGAATGACTGTTTGACACTGCACCAAATGTGCCATCAAGAGAGGCAGCCATGGTAGGCTCAAGGTGGCTGGAAGAACCAGTCAGCCATGACCCAGGCCCAAATTCCCCAAAACCCAGTGTTACAATGCCATTTTCTCATATTTGCGGCAAAGACGATAAGGATCACCTGAAGACAAACTCATTGATGACTTAGTGGTTTTATAAGCTTTGATCTTTTGTTTGCTGGTCCTGCTGTCCTCCTTGGGCTTAGTGTAATCTCAGAGGACTGTACTTAGCCCCGAGAAAACAGCAAGACCAGCAAACTGCTAACTGGATCTTGTAAAAGCTAAGCTCTACCATGCACTGTAGGCTATTGAATCATTTACTGCTGCAGCCCTCCACTGATATCAGCTTCAGGGGATTCTAGGATTAGTAGTTACAGAACATGTTGGCTTACAAGCCAACAGAAACAGTCTGATACAATCTACTAGACTGCAGTAAACAGTAAGTTAAAAAAAAAAAATTTCTGCACACAGAGTGAAAACCGGGATCCACGCCACACTTAGATGTGTGGCTCTTAGTGCCGACTATTCCCCCTTAATACACAGATTGTGTGACTGTATATCCATGGCACTCCCATTTTCTTTACCTTAGGGTTATGTCCACTTGATAGGTCACATGTGCATCTGGCAGTCTAACATACTAAAATGCCACCAGAATAGGTCCAACGGTCTCTCCAGTCTGCTCGATTTTCAGCACCCGCACTGAGGGCTGATTTTGGTGTCCCCCCTTCCCATTGGGTTATACTGTCCCCAGTTCCAGATGTTTCACCTGTACTAGGCCTGGTCAGATTTACCCTCCCCCTGTACCTGTCCCATCCCCTTCCCTCTTAAACCCATCCACAGTCTCCACCTCTACCAGCTCCCTGGGCAGTGCGTTCCATGGCTCCACTACCCTTTCAGTGAAATAATATCTCTTCCTCTCCCATCTCAGCCTGCCCCCTTCCAGCTTACACCTGTGACCTCTTGTTGCCCCACCCTCCTTCCTTTGGAACACCCTGACTGGGCCTCCTTCATTGATCCCTTTCATTTACTTAAAGACCTCTATCGTGTCTCCCCTGTCCCTCCTCTCCTCCAGGATGTACATGTCGAGCTCCTTGAGCCTCTCCTCATAGGTCCTCTCCCCCAGGCCCTAGATCATTTTGGTTGCCCTCCTTTGGACCCTCTCTAGGAGTGTAATGTTCCTCTTTAAATGTGGTCTCCAAAACTGTACACAATGCTCGAGGTGTGGCCTAACCTAGCAGTTGTAAAGTGGAAGGATCACTTCTGCCTTTCTGGAGGTAATCCCCCTGGCGATACATCCCAGCATCCTAGTTGCCCTTGCTGCTGCCCTCCTACAGGTCTCAGAGTTATTCATTTTGACATCTACCACTACCCTCATGTCCCTCTCACCCTTTGCGACTTGAATCATGTCTCCTCCCAGGGTATACCCCTGGCCTGGATTTCTGACTCCCAGGTGCAGAACCTTGCACTTCCCTATATTGAATTTTAGTTTCCAATTTCCCGACCACCTTTCCAGAGCCTCCAGGTCCTCCTGCAAGGCCACCTTCCGCACCTCCCCATCTACCACTGCACCCAGCTTTGAGTCATCTGCAAAGAGCCTCATCTCACTCCTGATCCCCCTCCTGATGTCTGAGATATAGGCGTTGAACAGGAGTGGCCCCAGCACTGACCCCTGGGGAACCCCACTAATAACCCACCTTGGGGATGAGGCTTACCCTCAAACCACCACCTTCTGAGTATGCTCAAAGAGCCAATTTCCTATCCATCTTATCTGTCTCCCTACCCCCATTACCTTCAGCTTAGCCAGCAGACCAGTGTGGGGTACCGAATCAAACGCCTTGCTAAAGTCCAGAAAGAGGATGTCCACTGGCCTACCCTGGTCCAGGGCCCTCGTCACCCAGTCATAGAACTCAACAAGATTTGTCTGCCACGATCTTCCTGTGACAAAGCCATGCTGCCTATCGTCCAAGTACCCAGTTTACTCCAGTAACCCCCCCCAGCCTTTCCCCGACGATACCCTAAGGATCTTGTTTCAATCCCACCACCAAGCCCCCTCTGGATCTCTTCCTTCCTCAGTTTTTTTACACGCATCTGACTAGGCTGCAGCACCTCGCCAAGCTCCCACAAAAGCAAGGATAAGGTAATTAAGGAAATTATTCATACTCTATTGCACAGACAATCGAGAGTAGAGTGAAGCTCAGGAATTTTAGCAACTGCCTAGAAGATTGATGTAGAGTTTTATTTATAGTATTGAAATGCCCTGAGAAGCCTCCTACCCATGAGGCTTTGTTAGGGGATTTGTTTTCTATGATTTGGTTGCCGGTTTAAGCTCTCCAGGAAACATCTGTTACATTTTCAGAAAGAAAGAAGAGCTTGAGCAAGTTCTAGATTGTTAGCTAACTGTTTGAAAGGAGAGGACTTCACCAGCAGGTATGTGGCTGGAGCCAGAGATCCTCCCTTCCGAGCGAGGAGATCAGGGCAATCATGCATGCAGCCCCTGAACCAGCAGCTGCAATGCGCAGGGCACAGTCCCTGAAATTTGCCCTTTCTAAGACTTTAACAAGAATGCCTACTGGAACTGCCCACCCCTTCCCTCAGGTAGCGGAGCGGTGAGGCGAAGTGCCCAACCACTGGATTCCCTTATCCCTGTAACAGCGGTTGGGGAAGCTCCACAATTACATTTCTGCCACATAGCCACTCATGAGCCCGATAAGACGCACACTGGTCTCAGGAAGTTTAAAGATGGCGTTCCTCCCCTACTTTTCCACCCTCGTCTCCTCGCTTCTCCATTTCCAGGGAGGGCAGGGCTGGAAGAGCGGGAGTGCGTGGCGACATCATGACGTCTGCAAATGCACATTGGGAGGCCATCCACCAGCTCCCTAGAGCTTAAGGCCCGCACCGAGTTATGCGCATGCGCAGTAAGGTCTCAGACTCCATGCAGGCGCAGCCAGCGGCCGCCTGCCATTTTGTGAGAGGATAAAACTCTGTGGCGGCCGCCATCTCACAAAAGTAGATAGTCTTCCCACAGTCATCTTAGGGAGGGCAAGGCCACCAAATTGGCCAAAACTGGAAGACGCTTCTCTTAAAGGGGTACAAACATTAATGCTGGACAGGCGCCCACATAAAGGAAATATTAGCCAGCAGATACGAGGTTCCTACTGTGCACTTCCTCCAGCCCATGCATAGAACATCTGGGTAAAAGAGATAATAAATATAAAAAGATAAGATATAAATAACAGCCTTTTACAAAACGCATCCCTTGATACAAGAGATAAAAATATAAAGATAAGATATAAATAATGGCCTTTTACAAAATGCACCCCTTGATGTCTTGCAGATGTCCAAGTCAAGGGAATGCCAATCCTGCAGAGTACCACTACTGCCACCTCAAAAGAGTGTAGCCTGCCCTTCCTGTGAAATTGAGAGCTCTGATCAAGAGATGAATATGTAGGACTTTGCAAGGGCTGCACAGAATCTTCTAAGACAGGAATGGCAGGTAGACCCAGCTACTGTCCCCCTCCAGAAAGCAACAGCAGCTATGATGGAGAGCCAACAGAGTTTTATGTTAAAAGTCCTAGAGCGCATGGAAGCCATGGCGAACCCTAGGATGCCACCTGGAAGGCAGCCAAAAGTGGTAGCAGCCCACGATAAAGGGGTTAAAGGTTCCTCCATTTCACACACCTCTACATCTTCTCTGCCAATAATCGAGAACCTTAACGACTCACAGGACGAGCTATCCCATGAGAAGGATGATTCGGACAGGTCTCACAATAGCGAGCACGAGTCCAACAGCTAGTCTCAAAAAGACGATACTCCAACAACATCAGAAGTGTCATTTATTACCTCCAAATTGTTCTCAGTGGACAACATTCCCAATCTGGTTAAATGGGTAAGACCCATGTTAGGATGTGAAAAAAAAAAAGCCTAAAGAATAAGCTAGACTCCATGCTCCAAATGCCAACAAAGGAGGAAAATGTTTTCCCGATTTCCCCAGCATTGGACGAATTAATAGAAAAAGAATGGGAGGCTACAGACCCCGCCAGGATCCCAGAAAAGTGCTCCCTGGACAGGCTGTATCCCATACAGGAGGATAGGCTCTAAATTTGGTGCACAGCTCCAAAGATAGATCTTAAGATCGTAGAACTTAATAAGAGGAGTGTATTGCCAGTGGAAGGCACTGCGACCTTGTAGATAAGAAGCTGGAGGAGGACTTCCGGTGACGTCATCAAGCTGATGGCAGCTTTGGAATAGAGCTCTGATCTCTCCAACAAATAAAAACCCTCAGATCAGCATACAGAAAGCCTAAAAATTACTAAAATAGCAAAAGAAATGTCTGGGGGACATAAATCAGGCAGATCCCATGGGAAAAAAGGAATAAAAAGGATGGAGGAGGATTGCCACCAGAACGAGATACCAGCAGAAGCGCACCCCCAGCTAGCAGCATGGCAAACGATCTAGATACAGATCAGGAAATGAAACACCTCTCGAGATCGAGATTTGAAACAATTATGGCAGAACTGAGAGCCTTTAGAGCAGAAACTATATCGGAATTTCAGGTATTAAATTCGAAAATGCAAGAGATGGAAAGAAGGACAGAAAGGACGGAACAACGAATAACAGACGCAGAAGAGGAGATAAGGGAAGTGCATACAGCGGCAGACTATCTTGTAAATGTGCAGGAAAAATTGCAAGAAAAGCTGCTAGACTTGAAGCTGCGATCCCGTGAGATAACATCGAATCTATAGCTCCCGGAAGATGCAGAGGTGGGCGCATGGAGGATTTATGTCTGGCCATTACCAAGGATGTACTAGAGTTACCTACTACTTTTGAATTTAAAATAGAGAGAGCCCATAGATCGCTAACAAACAAGCCAACAGATCCTCGGGCAAGACCACGTTCAGTAGTGCTGAAACTATCAAGTTATAGGGACAAGGAGCATATACTCCATATTGCATGGCAAAAAAGACTGGTGAAATATAACACTGCCAAATTATTGTTTGATCACGACTATCTAGTGGAAATAGCTAAGAAAAGAGCTGCATATTCACCAATTCTTAAAATACTGAGGGAGCAGGGGATAAAATTCCAGACACCGTTCCCATCGAGATTAAAAATTATGTGGGACACAGGCACAGTAGTGTATGAGAACCCAGAAACAGCTTTGAGGGAACTACAGCAAAGAGGCTGGATTACACAGTCGGGAGGAGAGGAAGCGCAACACCCAAAACTGGAAAAGGCACAGTGGAAGAAGATGGCGAGGAACAGACAAGGCCGAAAGACATATCAGATGGTACTACAGTCACTCAGAGACGTACGAAAGCTGCTAGACAGGACAACAGACGAGGAAGAGAGGCAAATGCAGAGCGGAGATACCTGAGAGGTAGAGACAATATTCGGGACTGGCAATAAGAGAGCGAGTAGCGCTATGCTACAAGGAGAGTAAGAACTTGAGAAATCGTGGATCCTAGATAGAGCCCATATTACAGTTCGAATGCCTGGACTGAATTAACAAGAGGAATAAGACCGATTGAACTTTGAGAGACTGGTCAAATAAGGGTAGAAATAACAGGAAAGGGGAGGAGAATAAAAGGGAAATGGGGGGGGCGCGGAGGAAGGAATAACTATACTGGATGGATAAAGGGGGGAGCCTGAAGAAAGACAAGATAATGCACTACATTATAAATATTTAAAGAAATAACTTGGAGGTTATGGGAAGCCATCAAGGCATTTGAGGGATAAAATAGGGGGTAATATGTAAGATATGGGGGAGGCGTTACATTTATAGAGAGCAGTTCCAAGCAAGGAAGGGAAAGAACTGAGGACCCTAAGCCAGGAAAGTAAAAATGATGGGGAAGGAAAAGACAAGGGGGAGATTTGAATAACGGACAGGGGGAGGGGGGAACGTAAATGTGAAAAGGGGCCAAGAAATACACAATAGGGGGAGAAGGGCAAAGAAACAGAGGAAGAAATGGAACACCAAGAAGGGGTAAATGGAAATGGAAAGAAAGGACAGAAGACAGAATAGGGTTTATAAGGAGGGTACTAAGGAATACAGAGAAGGGTACTCAGCACCGAGAGGGGTAAAATTACAAGGAGAAGGGAAGGAATTGGCACTAGAGGAAGTAGGGCAAGGGAAATTCCTAGGGAATATAGAAAGGAATGGGGAGAGAAGATGGAAAGAGGGTTCACAAAATAAAACAAGGTCTCGAAGAAAAAGGGACCGGGGAGGAGGAATTCGGATGGACTCCTACGAACCTCCCACTAAGGGATCTCCCACAGGAACTCTTTAGTGTAATAGAGGAAGTAATTACTTCCTCCAACCTTGGAAGCGATTATGTAAATAGTTGCAGAGTTGAAATGTTTAGTATTGTTATGTGTGTTTTGGATGTTGTTAGATATAATGGTGCATAGAGTCAAATGAACATTAGAATGAGAAGCTTACAGAAGGAACAAGGAAGGCAAAGCAAGGGAAATGGAATATATGGAATGCAAAGTAAAAAAGCCAGAATGCATTATACTAGAAAATGACTGGTCAGAAACAAGTAAATGTATGTTCTCTTAATGTTAATGGAATCAACAATCCTGTAAAGAGATATAAGATATTAGCCCAAATGAAAAGACAGAAACCAAACTTCCTACTATTGCAGGAAACACATTTAAGCAAAGATGAACATAATAAGCTAGCAAAGTTTGGGTTTGAAATAGTAGTAGCCTCATCATATAGAGTGGGGAAACGAAGAGGGACGGCAGTATTAATTCCGCATAATAGTTCCAGCAGACAGATATCTATACGGATACAGAGGGACGACTGGCACTGGTAGTAGGTAATTTAGCAGGACGCATGATTACAGTAGCATCAATATATATACCACCAGGAACAGAAACAAAAGAGAGGAAGTTATGTCAGATAATAACAGAGAAACAGAAGGGAACCCTAATCCTGGGAGACCATAATATGATATATGAGTCTTAGACACATCCACAAAACAACCTCCCAAGAGGAAGGCACCACAAAGGATGGCCATCACATATTTCCAAGATGTACAGTGGGTAGATGTATGGTGATATAAACACCCTAATATAAGGACATACACTCATTATTCTGCCCCACATAAAATATATACACGAATAGATTATTACTATATGTCCAGGGAATCCTTGTATATGGTACAGGAATGCCAGATTATTCCTACCCCTATTTCAGATCATTCAATGTTAACTCTCAAACTAGAGTGGTCAAGTGAAAAAAGAAGAACTTTGTGGAGGTTTAACAATTTCTTCCTGAATCAAAAGAAATTCAAAGAAATCATAGAACAGAGGATCCCCCAAATTATTAAAGAAAATGAAACCCCAGATCTAAAAAGGTAACATTATGGGACACGATAAAAGTGGTACTGAGAGGGGATATAATTAAATACACCTCATATTATAAAAAACAACAAAATCAGCAGTAAGAAAATTTAGAAAAACAACTGAGGGAGGCACAAGAGAGACATGCAACGGGAGAGATGAGCTGTGCGAGTATAATACAAGAAATTAAAGGTAAATTACAGCATACACTAGGTGTCAAAACAGAGCAAGCTCTACAATACTTAAAACAAAAATATTATGAAGGGGGACCGAGAGCCATTAGATTGCTGGCCCATAGACTTCGTAGAAGAATAACACAAACAACAATTACACAGATTAGAGATCGGGGGCAGCTAGTGAGACTACCACAGTTGATTGAGAAGGTTTTAAGAAATATTACCAGAATTTATACACCCCAGAAACGGATACAGAACATTAATAAGACTGAGACATTCTTGAGAGGATTAAAATTACCTAATCTTACAGATGAACAATAACAGGGACTAATATCCCCAATTACAGAGAAAGAACTAAATAAAGCTATCACGAGTCTTAAGACCCATAAAAGTCCTGGCCCAGATGGATACACAGGGGAGTTCTATAAGTGCTTTCGAGGGAAGTTGATGGCTATCTTCATGGAGACATTTAAAGAAATACAACAGAATAAGAGCTGTCCATATACATGGAGATATGCCACCATCACCAGTCCACTGAAACCGGGAAAGGATAGTACAAACTGTAGTTCATACAGACCGGTTTCAGTATTGAACATAGATTATAAATTATTGACATCTATTATGGCTAGAAGGATAGAGGGATTATTGCCTCACCTGATATATCAGGATCAGACAGGGTTTGTGACAGGTAGACAAACACAAGGCAACATCAAGAGAACACTGCATGTATTGCATTGTGCCTCCCTGTCTGAAACACGCTTCCTGCTCCTAAGTTTGGATGCAGAGAAGGCTTTCAGGGTGGCATGGCCTTTTGAGATCTACAATGGAGAAATGGAATTTCCAACAGAATTTAGAGAGAAGTAGACTCTTTACACGACAACCCATGGCATATATTAAAATAAATGGCTCAATATCATCACCAATAAACCTTAAAGAGGAACCAGACAGGGATGCCCCCTATAGCCCCTTTTGTTTGCGATATACCTGGAGCCCTTGGCACAGGCTATAAGGCAGCATAGGGAGATAACGGGGATACAGTTAGGGGGAGGACAACATAAATTGGCTCTTTATGCAGACAACCTCCTGAAATACCTAACAAATCCAGAGAGATCCCTGGGACCACTCTGGTCAACATTAACAGACTTCGGAGAATTAGCAGGCTATAAGATTAATGTAACTAAGACGGAGGTACTGGGGAGTAGATTATAAACCATCAGGTCAGGTAGAATCTCATTATAAGTTTAAATGGAATACCCCTACACTTAAATACCTAGGTATATGGTTGAGCCCAGAGTACACAAAATTATACGACCTTAATTATAAAAAAACGTCCAATACAAATGCAGAGAGATATAGATAAGTGGACATTGATACCTATACCATTTATACAGAAAATAGAAGCAGTCAGAATGGTGTTGTTGCCACGTTTTCTGTATTTGGCACAAACCATCCCAATTGTCATTCCAGAGATTTTTTATAAAAAAATTAAATAAGAAAATAACACAATACATACGGGGGAACCAGAGACCAAGAATAAGAGAATCAATACTACAACTCTCAAAAGATGAAGGGGGTCTCTCCTTGCCAAATTTGAAATATTATTACATAGCATCCCAGATCCATACGGTGATATACTGGCTGCACCCTAAATATGAGGCAAAGTGGAAAGAAATAGAATTAGCAGAAGAAGACATAAGATGACCACATGGGGCTGGTAGATAGGGGAGATAAAGAAGGGGTAGATGTTGATAATCCCTACACAATGTTAACGTTACAAGTTTGGAGACAGATGTTGAATACCAATAATATGTCGGAATGGAGGCCCATGTTCTATTCATTGACACATAGAGAATTTCTTACCAGCAAAAATGGACCTGGGGTATAAGAGATGGGAAAGGAAAGGATTACATACAGTGCACCAATTCCTGAAAGAAGGAAATGTAATGAGCTTCTCAGATTTGGAAAGTATATATGAGATAACACAGAGAGATAGATTCCGATTCTTTCAGATTAGGGACTATATAAAAAGTATCAGGAAAGAATGTTGGACATTATATCCTATGCCCAAGATTATAGAGATAATACAGAAAACCTTAGACGGTAAGACAGAGCTAACTCACATAATATCCTACTTATATGTGGCAGTAAGAGAAATGGAGGGGGATTCAGTTGATTCCATTAGGAGAGCATGGGAAAAAGATTAAAATGTCATAACAACAGGAGATACATGGAGAAATGTATTTATCACATATACATAAAAGTACATCATCACCATGTTGGAGAGAACTTACATGGAAAAATGCTGTCAGGTTTTTCAGAACACCAGCAATCTAGAAGCATTTTAATAAAGGGAAGGAAACCGCATGCTGGAGGAAATATGGTGAAAATCAGGCAACACATGGGCACATATTTTGGAGGTGTCCAATACTACAACCTTTCCTAGCGGAGGTACAAGAGGCGATTAAGAGTATAATTTCGCCCTCTATAATATTGAATGTACCATTATACTTCTTACTGGACTTTCCAGAGCGAAGTAAGGATATCAGGACAAAGAAACTCCTGCTGATGTTGATAATAGCTATTAAAAAAACCATAACAATAAACTGGTTGTCTCCAGACCCACTCCAATTAAGACAATGGCAAAATATAGTGATAGATATATATCAAATGGAAAGGCTGACAGCATTGACAAATAAGAGATATGCTCAATTTGAGATAATATGGAGGAGGTGGATATTATGTATTACCCCAGTGAGACAAGATTTTATACCCTGAAAAAAGGGAAAAGACAAGACAGGAAGACTGGCTTAGATATAATTATGAATGAGATATTATGCATGAAAGAATGCTGTACAAGAGAGAGCAAGTATAGACTAAAAGATCAGAAATGATTGAAATATTCCACTGAATGGACTGTAACAACCTGAAGAAAACAAGAATTAATTCCTATGCATATACGTAGGTTGCAAGTTGAATTGAAAAGTAAAAAAACTGAAAATAAACAAAGTTTAAGAAAAAAAGAAGCTGGAGGAGCTGCTTAAGAAGGTCTTCAAGATGTCAGGCCAGGTGGTCAGAGCAGCCACTACTGCAGTTTATGCCGCCAGGGTTCAGATCAGATGGCTCGACGAGATAAGTCAAAAAACTACCCCAAGTCACAGGAGGCAGAACTGCTCGACTATGCACTTCAAGTGGCCAAATACCTGGGGGACATATCCCTTGACTCACTAAAGATGAACTCCAGGTCAGCAGCAGTGGCAAACAGAGTGAGACACTCACTATGGCTCAAACTCTGGGATGTCAATGAGTCAAAAGCTCGGCTACAAAATCTCCCATTCAAGGGAGACCAAGTGTTCAGAGAGGGACTTCAGGAGTTCCTTAGGAGAAGGGGCCAAGCAAAGGATATGGAAGGCGACAAAGACACAGGATATCTACCATCCCACTGGGGTAGAATGCAAGGATATAGAGTATATCCAGAAAAAAGGTGTAATAGTAGTTTTCGAGATAGAAAGATCACAAATCAGAACAGGTACAATCCCCATAGTAGGGGAACATCAAACTTCAGTGGCAAAGGGGGACCCTCCAGGGGAAAATTCACACGTCAGAGAGGGAAGACCAATAGAAAATTTTATCAATGACTATGCACCAATCACAGCAAGGCCAGTGACACCACTCCACTATCTCATTCAAACAGATCAAAACACACCGATAGGGGGACTACTTCAGGAATTCAGCTCCAAACAGGCAAGGATAATGTCAGACAGATGGGAGGTGGTAACACAAGGGTATGCCATAGAGTTCAAGCAGATACCCACCAGAGAAAGGCTGATAATATCACCTGTGGCCAGGAAGAAATACCCGGCACAAAGAGTTCAGGTAATCCTAGACGCCCTAATCCACACAAGGGCAATACAACCAGTTCCTGAAGGAGTCCGGAAAGGGGATATACTCCATATTCTTTTTGGTACCAAAGAAGACGGGGGACCTCAGACCGGTACTAGACCTAAAATTCGACAACAGGTTCATCCTAGCAAAGAAATTCAAGATGGAGACAATACGATCCACATTGCGGTCAATAAGACTGGGCAACTTCCTCACCTGAATAGATTTAAAGGATGCCTACCTAAGCATCTCCATGTGCCCATCTCACAGAAAGTTTCTAAGGTTTCAAATACTGGGACAACAGTTCCAGTACAGAACACTTCCATTCAGACTAGTGTCAGCACCAAGGGTGTTCACGAAGATCTCAGTTGTATTAGCAGCAAAGCTCAGGGAAAAAAAGGGATACACATCATCCCCTACCTGGATGACTGGCTCATCCAGGAAAGGTCAAAACAGGAACCAGAAAGGGACACAACATGAACAGTGCAGGCCCTGACCAATCACGGCTGGGTGATCAGTACCTCCAAGAGGTGCCTATCCCCCATACAACACATAGAGCATCTGGGAGCAGAAATAGACACACACGAGGGCCTGGTCAGACCAACACAGTCGAGGATAACCAACCTCATAAACTTAGTGCAAGGACTATTGAACAATTCATCCCCCATGATAGCATTAGTCCTTCAGGTTCTAGGTTGCATATCCTCGTGCATCGACCTCATACCATGGGAGAGATGGCACATGCATCTGCTGCAGTGGCTGCTTCTTCAATACAGCTCCCCATCACAGAACATGCAGTACAAAATAAGGATGACAGAGATTGTCAGGAGATCATTACACTGGTAGACAAAGAGACACCACCTGGCCTGGGGCAATCCCCAGGAAAATGACACATGACGTCATAATCAACACAGATGCCAGCCTGTGGGGATGGGGAGTGTCAATGGGGTACAATCAGCACAGGGAAAATGGACACCCTCGGAAAAGAGACTGTTGATCGATGTGCTGGAAATGAGAGCAGTACGGAATGCACTAATAGTGTTTAAGTCACAAAAAGCAGGAAAGTCAGCACTGATTCACTCAGATAACAGATCAATGGTGGCATACATAACCAAGCAAGGGGGCACCAAGAGTGTAGCATTACAGAGGGAGACAAGTATGATTATGACCTGGGCACAGAAGCATCTGAGACACATACAGCCATACACCTAGTGGGCAAGCTAAATACGACAGCGGATTGGCTGAGCAGAGAGCAAATCCACCTGGGGGAATGGCAACTCCACCCAGACATTTTCCATAAAGTCCAAAGGAAATGGGGCAAAATAGCAATAGATCTCATGGCTTCCAACAAGAACAAGCAATCAGAAAAGTTTTACTCGAGGTTCAAGGAACCACAAGCAATGAGTGTGGACTCCCTCGTCATACCATGGACACATGACTTCTGGTACGTGTTTCATCCCCTACCACTAACAGCACAAATCCTTTCAAAGAAATGATGCTCAAAAGAGAATACTACTACTCATAGCATACTGGCCCAGAAGAGCATGGTTTGTAACCATAGTGGTAACGGCAATGGACAGCTGGCGACTTCCACTACGTTCAGACATACTGTATTAATCCAAGGGCCAATAACACATCCCAACCTGAACAACCTACAACTAATGGCTTGGCTCATGACAGGGAGAGACTGCTGAACGCAGGTTACCATAATTCGGTCAATATTGTGAATGAGTTTTATACTCAATGGTTTCAACCTTGAATAAACAAACAAACAAAACAAACACAGACATTATGCTGCAATCCAGGCGAAGCTCCACAGCAGCAACATACTCCAGGCAATGGAGCATCTTTGCCACATGATGTCAATCTAAGAGGATAGTCCCAGAATCTGCATCCACTGCTGACATTTTACTCCATCTCCAGCAAGGATTAGAAAGGATCTAGCACCTTCTTCCTTGTGGGTTCAACTATCTGCCATAAGTGCCACTGTAGGAATAATAGAGGGAGCCAGTCGAGGCTCACATCCTGATATTGTTAGAATCATGAAGGCTACAGCTAACACGAGGCCTTGGAACAAGACAGGGCTTCCTCCATGGGACTTGACTTTAGTGCTTAACGCTCTTACATGACCCCCCCTTCAAATCAATAGCAGACATCGAAACCTACTGGCTAGGCCTCAAAACAGCCTTCCTTGTGGCAATCTCCTCTACCCACAGGATAAGTGAACTGATGGCCCTATCTTGCAAGGAACCGTTCATCACATTTACACAAGATGGAGTCCCACTAAGAACATTTCCTTCATTTGTCCCAAAATATACTTACAATTTCATACAAACCAAGCCACCGAACTGCCAACCTTTTACAAAGAGCACACAAACACAAGAGAGAAAGCCCTTCACTCACTCGATGAGAAGAGAGCAATGACAATGTATATTGAAAGAATGGTTTCCTTCAGGCCCACTGAAAGACTGTTCATGGTGTCCATGGGACAAAAGAAGGGCTCAGGAGTAGTGAAAGCAACATTGGCCTTGTGTCTAAAAAGAACTATTACAGAATCCTATAAGTTGAGTCAGAAGGTTCCACCAATAGGAATCGAGGCACACTCCACTAGGGTGGTGGCGACCTCATGGACAGAGAGAAACTCTGCAACAGCCCAGGAAATTAGTGCGGATGCCACTTGGTCGACCATCCACACTTTCACCAAACACTATGGACTGGACACCGTAATTCCAAAAAGAAATTATTTGGACATAAAGTACTCATGACAGCAATACTGTCTGATGTGGCATCTATCAGCTTCCCAATCGTAATGGGAAGGGCACTACATTTTACATATCCTAAGGTAAGGAAAACGGGAGTGCCATGGATATACAGGCAACACAATGGTAGTTTATTCACCTGGTAAAGGTGACTGTGTAACTGTATATCCATGGCACTCCAGCCCACCTGGGGGAGCAAGAATGTCAATAATTACAGAAGCAATATAAGGGTGATAGGTACCCAGCCATATGGCTTGAAAGATGCAAAAAGTTATGTAAATATACCGCCATGGTCATTACATGGATTTAAGGTTATGTGTTGGGCTCATGAGTGAATAAAGTAGAGTTGGAAGGAACACCCG
This sequence comes from Neoceratodus forsteri, assembly GCA_016271365.2. Taxonomy (NCBI): domain Eukaryota; kingdom Metazoa; phylum Chordata; order Ceratodontiformes; family Ceratodontidae; genus Neoceratodus; species Neoceratodus forsteri. The sequence continues at coordinate 490,164,175 of CM057454.1, read as the reverse complement.
TCTCAAGAAGGTGATTACCGCCTGTGCATGCAGGTTATTATTTTACAGCTGTGGAAGTATCAAAAACGAGGAAGGAAGGGATCCAGAGGGGGCTTGGTGGTGGGATCGAAATAAGATCCTTAGGTCACATGTGCATCTGGCAGCCTATCAGGTGGACATAACCCTAAGGTAAGGAAAATGGGAGTGCCATGTATATACCGTAACACAATCACCTTTACTGCCACTCTCAAACTTCACAGCACGAGGATGCTAATACACTTATGTGTATTAGTACTCATGTATTATCAAGTTCGTCTCACAGTAGATCTTTCTATTTGCTTCTGTGAGTAAAGCCGAAGCTTCTGTTGGCAAAAGTCAGTCACAGCTGGCTGTTTAAAGCTCAGGCTTTTCACCTCACAAAACTCCTCTCACTTCAAAAACTTTTCAAATATTTGCTTAAACAATGACAGAAATCACTACTGCAACTGTTCCTTTCTTTCAAAGTTTTCTCACACAGCTGGGTTCCTTGATCTGTCTCCTCCTAAGTGTCTCTTTGATTGGAGGAGGAGAGGACTGCTGTGAAAGTGTGACTGTGCTTGATTTAAAAGATACTCACTGAATCTTTTGTCTCCCCTGGTACTGGCCTAGCAGAGGCTCACACAGGGAGAGGGAGGAACGTCAAGTGGCTGGAGCCATCAAACAGGAAACCACTCCCACAGCATACATGAGCTCCCAGTTAGGAACAGAAGCTGCCAGCAATTACATAAAATAAAATATGCTGAGGGACATAAAAATATTTTTTTTTGTACACACCCCTGGTGCGTGATGGCTACATAAACCTCTTAAGCTTCGTTCTCAAGATTTATGGTCTTCACACACCTCAGGTGTATAAAAAACTCACAATACACCCCTCACCATGCATTATGATCTCTCGATCTCTCTCTCTCTATATATATATCTACCTATCTATATATTCTTTGCAAAAAACTTCATTAATGCACCAGTTAGAGTACAGCTTAACACCACAAAATAGGGAAATATGGTGTTAGGTTAACTCCCCACCCCCACCAACCAAGTAGCAAACAGAAAAAACATTAGGGTTTTGGATCTCCAAAGTCTTGGCGAATCAGTGGTGGGGTCTTCCTTGGGGTTGTCAATCCTAATGACACCCCCCCCCCCCGGTAGCCTCCTGTCTGAAGCATAAGGCACAGCTCCAAGACAGTGTCTCATAGTGATACACCCTTCAAAGGTAGAGAAGTATGTCTCATCACATGTTGCCAACACAATCTGTTGTTCCTGTGGGTGCTGCATGAAGAAAGGAGATTACCTCTGATGTTGTTTGCTCAGGGAATGTGCTGGGCATTAGGGTTGAAAATCCCAAGGAAAATCCCACCACTGATATGCCAAGATTATGGAGACCCAAAACCCTAATATTTTTTTTTCCTTTGGCTGCTTTTGGTGTGTGTGGGGGGAGGAGGAGTTAGAGCTGGCAACCCTAGTGCCACATTTCCCTACTTCTGTGGCATTAAATTGAGTCCTAACTGGTGCACTAACAAAGTTTTTTGCAAATCATTTTCTTTCTTTCTGAGATAGTGGAAATGTATCCTTATTCACACAGGTCCTTCAGGACCCATGTGAACAGATGCAGATTCGCAGGGCCCAACGGAAGGCCCTGTCCCCCAACAGAAGTGCAGCAATGGATGTCAAGAATTCATGGTGCTGTATGGTGGGCTGTGGATGTGCAGGACCCTCTTGTCCCTGCGCTTCCATATGACCGCAGACACAGACACACAGGGCAAACAGCCCATCTGTCAGCCAATGCATAAGGTCCTCTGCCACCCATGTGTGCAGAGGTGCAGGGCCCTGTGCCAAGAGGATAGCTGTTTTCACTATATGTTATGCAGGCCTGTGTGGACAACCTGCAGCTTTCATCCCTGGCTGCGGGCGTACAACAGCACATTTCCCCACTAAGCTCACCCCCAAACTCAGCTCACTGGCATAGGATTACAAAGCATACTCACTGGGGTCAAGACTGGCACTACACACAAAGTTATCTACACATATATTTATAAAATGGAGAGAGAAAATACTGCCTTCTAATTCGTTATTACTTGTACATGAAATCTGTTCCATGCACAGGTAATAACAAGTACTCAGAAGCAGGACCGCATTACCCCAGAAAATCAGTGTACCATTAGAATGTTGACATTTATAAATGTTGACATTTTTTCGGTATTTTACTGAGGAAACCAGGGTCATTAAAGCTGCATGTTTCGTTATTAGTGGACAGTAGCCGATCGCTTCGCCTCCGTAGACTTCTGTAACCATAATGAAATATCCCCACAAAACTTTTCTTTTCTGAACCAGTACAGGGAAAAAAACAAACAATTCTGCTTCACCATGCTGCAGCTTCTTGTAGTCCCACACGCAACTGCTATAGTGCCCGCCCGCTCCCAATGATTCTCTCACTCTGTCTGTCTTCGGCTGCTCTGGCAAGTTCCCACAGACACACAAAATTCAGTACTGCTGTTTTTAAAATTTTTTAAATTAATATTTATAAATGACAGAGACCTGGCCTGTACAACACTGCTCAACTCCCTTGCTCTCTCGAACGTCGATTAGGACATGCTTGCCACAGAAGACGTTGGATGACTTTGCATACAGCACATACAAAAAAAAAAAAAGCCACAGCCCTCCACAAACTAACTGGAGTACTAGGATTACTAGTCCTACTTGCCTGCCTGCTACAAATGCAGTACGGAGGGGGGCTTAATATCATAAATACGGATGCCACAGTAGGACAAATATCCCATGAATAAACACAATGACATCATCAGTAGCAGGCAGAAGGACTAGTTTATCTCAAAGTAACATAATAATTTATGGTTTTATACATATAAATACAGTTTTGTTTGGGTGAAAAAAATCATTTGTAAAAAGTGACACATTTTAGAAGTGTAATAAGACACTCCAGGGTGTGCATGGAAAGTAGTTAAGTAAGAACTTACCATAACAGTAGATCTTCGAGAGAGGCTCTTGCAGTAGGTAATAACTTGTAGGACTGCACTCCCTGGCATCAGGACCACACAGAAACTTTCACTAGCAGTGTCTGACGAGAGACCGCCCACTCAACGTCACATGACCGATGTCAGCGTGACACTATATAGTAGGTGGCCCCCACATCTGCCCTCCAGTTCTCCCACCGGAGAGCTCCAAGAGGCACGACAGCAGAATGGGAAAGAGGCTCCTGGAGCCAAGAAAATGCTCAAGGAAAAGGAGCTACAGACTAAAAAGGGAAGGGAGGGAGGAAAAAAGGTTACCTACTGCAAGAGCCTCTCTCGAAGAGCTACTGTTACGGTAAGTTCTTATGTAACTGTACTATCTTACTTTGAGAGGGCTCTTACAGTAGGTAATAACTTGTAGGACTGAGTCCCAAGCAGTAAAGTCCAAAGAACAGGAAGAAACACGGGATGCTGAAAGAAAATTGCTAAAAGGCAAGTATGAACTTCAGGACAGGAGTCCCTGGAGGACAGCCAGTTCAAAACCAGCCCTGCGCCTACACGCGATGTCCAAACTGTAGTGTTTAGTGAAAGTGTGGACGGAACTCCAAGTGGCAGCTGCGCACATTTCTGCGACTGACACCTTTCTGAAACAGGCTGTAGAAGCAGCCATATCCCTGGTAGAATGTCCTTTAACCTGCCCTGGAAGGACTTGACCATACTTTTGGTAATAAAAACCAATACAGTTAGCTAACCATCTGGAATGGCATTGCTTAAAAACCGCCGCACCTTCTAGCTTTGGTGCAAAAGAAATGAAAAGTTGGTCCATTTTTCGGACATCTTTTGTTCTGTTAGTGTAATAACACAAAATTCTGCGAATGTCTAACGTATGCAGAATTGCCTCCCCTGATATGTATGCTCAGGGTGATATACCAGCAATTGAAGAGACTGATTCAAGGTAGTCTCTGAGACAACTTTTGGAAGAAACTTAGATTAGTGTGCAGAGCCACCTGGTCTCTGTGAAAAATCAAATAAGGCTCCTTACACATCAGGGCTTGAAGCTCGGAAATCCTTTGAGCAGAAGTAACTGCAACTAAAAAGAGCACTTTCCAGGACAAAAAGCACATGTCACATGTACTTGCCGGTTCAAAAGGAGGCAAGGTCAGTTTCTCCAAAATAAAGTTAAGGTCCCACAGTGGAGCGGGGTTACACACCAGGGGTTTCAAATGCAGAATTCCTTTTAAGGTTTTAGAAACCTCCAATTGAGCCAGAGCTTTGCCCTCCAATAAAATATGGTAGGCAGAAATGGCCGCCAGATGTACCTTCAGTGATGAATAGCTCAAGCCCAGGTCAGACAGGTGAAGAAGATACTCCATGACCTGAGAAACAGAACATGAAAAAGGTTCCCAACCCTTCAAGGTGTCCCAGATGGAGAAGCACTTCCATTTCATGGCGTATGTAGTTCTGGTAGAAGGCTTTCTGGCCTCTACCAAAACCTGAGCTGCCCTAGTGGAAACTCCAAATCTGGAAGCAACTATGTCTTGAGGAGCCACGCGTGAAGATGAAGGGATTTTAGACCTGGATGGACCAGTGTGCCCTCTTCATGGGTCAGGAGATTGTGACAAAGCAGTAGAGGAACCGGAGGCTCCACTGCCAGCTATGGAAGCTGCGTAAATCATATTTGTCGAGGCCAGAAGGGAGTGATCAGGATCATTTGAGCTCCTTCTGTTTGAAGCTTGATCAGCACTCTCTGTAAAACTGGAAAGGGAAGGAAGGCATACAGTAACCTCCCTGTCAAACAAAGTGACAATGCGTCTTGCCAGAAATCACCATGTATGGGATTGAGCGAACAAAACTTGGGAAGTTTTGCATTTGATGGGGCTGTGAACAGATCCACATTTGGACAACCCTGAGGTTGAAGATATGATCTACTACCTCCTGCTTTAGCTCCCACTCGTGTGCTCTTACCCAGGTGTGGCTGAGACTGTCTGCAAGAATGTTCTGCACGCCTGGAACGTGAACCGCCAGGAGGTTTACCTTGTGCAGGGCAGCCCAATTCCAGACCCACATCGCTTCCCTGCATAGAGGAAATGAGTGGGTGCCCCCCTGCTTGTTGATGTGCCACACTAAGCACATGTTGTCTGACTGGACTAACAGTATATCCTGTTGAAGCATGTGCTGGAAAGCCTGAAGTGCATTCAGAACTGCCCTCATTTCGAGCACATTTATGTGTAAGAGTAGTTCCACAGGTGACCACTGGCCCTGGGACCTATGATTCCTGAGATGGGCACCCATCCCATCCCCGACGTGTCCGTGGTCAGGATTTGGGAATAAGGAGGGGCCTGGAAAGGAACTCCTTGGGCAAGACTGTTGGAGTTCTGTCACCACTGTAGATCTTTCTGCATCGTGTTGGAAACTAGGACACAGCAGTCCAGGTTGTCCGCCTCTGATCTCACTGAGACCTGAGAGTCCACTGCGTGATACGCATGTGGAGTCTGGCCAAGGTAACTGTGGGGCTGACCACTGTCATAAGGCCAAGAAGGCGGAGGACCGCCCTGTCCAAAGTGTGTCTGTTGGAAGCTACCAGCTAGGCCTGCCTCTCCAGAGTCTCTGCTCTGTCGAAGACCACACTCTGGACCATATCTAGAACCGCCCCAATAAATTGCAGGTGCTGGGAAGGAGCCAGCTGTAATTGACAGTAATACCCAGTCACTCAAAAAGGTGCAGGGTAGCTGACAGAGAGGCCTCCAACCCCTCCCTTGATGGGGCTGCAAGAAGCCAATTGTCGAGGTAGGGGAAGATGTAGTGCCCCTTGTCTCCTCAAGGCCCCTGCCACAACCGCAAGACACTTGGTAAAAACATGCAATGCTGAAGACAGACCAAAGGGGAGGGCTTTGAACTGGTAATGTTCCCCTTGGAAAGAGAACCTGAGGAATCTGCGGTGAGGTTGAAACACTGGGATGTGCAGGTACGCATCCTGCATGTCCAGGGCACAAAGCCACTGTCCTTTGGACAGGAGAGGCAGCAGGCTTTGGAGAGTCAGCATTTGAAACCGCTTGTATTCTATGAATATGTTTAGGGTGCTGAGGTCTAGTATTGGGCGCAGATGCCCTGTCTTTTTTGGAACCAGAAAGAAGTGGGAGTAGAATCCCTTCCAGATCTGGTCTGCAGGCACTGGCTCTATTGTTTTTTTTTTTTCGAAGAAGAGCTGTGATTTCTTCCCTTAACTGGAGAATGGGCACCTTTGGATAGTGGGAAAACCCCAGAGTTCTGCCTGGGGGGGTTTCACAAAACTCGAGATTGTGATCAAGCTTGATTAGCTGAATGACCTAGGCATCTGTTGTGATGGATTTCCAGTCTCCCATGTGCCTAGTGAGCCTTCTGCCCACCTGTCCCTCCGCTAGAAGAGGAGGAGGGAGGGTGGGCAGTGAGTCAGGAGTGGGAGAGGTTAGGATGGGCTGCTGCTGTAGCTCTCTGGGTTTTGGTTGGAGGGGTGGTGGGAGTGTTAGAAGCCCTGTGTTTGAACTGGCGCCTAGGTGCCTGCTGTGGTTTTGCCTGGTGTCTGTTTTGCCAATGAAAAGGACGTTTAGGCTGAAGTTTTGGGCGATACATCGTACGCACCGACCTAAGGGCAGTACCTTTGTCTTGAAGGCTCGTGATAATGTCCTGGGCATCTCCGCTGAACAGGACAGAGCCTCTGAAGGGGGCATCCTGAATGGCAGTCTGGACATCAGGAGCCAGACCTGACACCCTTAACTAAGAGAACCCGCAAAGGCTCACTGTCATGGCCGTTCCTCTAGCGAAGGGGTCCACCGCATCATAGGTGGCCCTAAGGGAGTGACATCCTGCCACCTTAGCAGACCAGAGGGTATCCGCCAAGGTGATTTTAGACTCCAAGTCTGGGAAGGCCTAGACTATGGGCTCGAGCCTGTGAAACAGAGATTTTTGGTACACTAGCATGTGTGCCACATGGTTAAGGGCACAAATGACTAGTGTTGAAGAGGAGTAGAACTTTCCCCCAAACTGGTCCAGTTGTCTGGACTCCGTGTCGGGAGGGAAAGTACTGAGGTACTTAGGCTTGGTGGACATCTATCATGGGCCACAGTGATGACCACCAAGTAAGCCTTTGGATGTACGTTGAGGTGGTCTTTGACCTCTGGCATCCTATTAACCCGGTCGTCAGCCTTTTTGGCCATAGAGGAGGGCATCTGCCAGATGGTAGAGGACAGATCCTTCTGAGGTTCCAGCCAAGCATGGGTGAGAACCACACTAGTTTCAGGGAAATCTAGGTGCTCAGCTAACCTCTGATGTTTTGGGTCTAAGCATCAGACTTCCAGCCATGTGCCTCTGCCATATGTCTCAGGAGGTCCACAAAGGAGGGATCCTTGGGAGGGGGTGATCTGGGGATTCTCTAGGGGCCGGCTTCTCAGGAGAAGGGGTCTCGAATCCTGAACCCTCTGAGGACAATTCAGAATCTGAATCTCCAAAATCCACAGATTCCCTGTTTGGAGAGGTAGACCCTTTTTCTGCTGGGGCCACATCTGACATCGGGGCCTGCATATGGCCTTTTGTCAGGCCTGATGTCAAGGCACAAGGTACGACTGGTGAGGCCGGCCTAGGGGTTTGGTCTGGACATCCTGTTTTCAAAGGGTGCGGTTGTCTGCTGTCCAGTTCCAAGACTAACTGAGATTTTGTCTCGGACCACCAAGATTGTGAAATCTCTTGGAAGTCCACCTGTGGTTGAGCAGGAGGTGGAGTGGGAGGTGGTGGAGGGGTGAAAAGCCTTACACCCTGTTTGGTAGCCTGATCCCATGGCATGGGTTCCGTGCATTGGGAAGCCCGGTGTAGAATAGTGATGGGCATAGCCCTCCGTCTGGAAATGAGGTGTTTGAAACCCCATCAGAGGATATCTGGGGTAGTAAGAGTAACCTTCCGAAAAAAGACCCGGTGTTGGGCCTGATGGAGAGTAGCCTGACGGCAGCCCTGACGGAGGGTGGCCTGATGGTGGCCCTGATTGGGGGGGGGTACCCCGGTGAAGGGCCCAAAGGTAGAGGTCCCGATGGTGGTAAACCAAATGGAGGCCCCGAAGGAGGACGGTCTGATGGAGGCCCCAATGGAGGAACTAAAGGGGCCGATGGGCGCTGAGGAGGAGCAGGGTCTGGCACCCCCTGTTGGGGCTGGCAGAGCTACCGTTAAGCCTGTGGAAGCTCCTCCATCAGGAATTTGTGACAGAAGGTCTCCGTCCGCTGGGTCCTGTTGTTCTGAGGACAACGGTGGAGGCTCCGATGGAGGAGGAGACGGGGGCTCACCATGGAGGGAACCCCGGGGCGACCCTTGCCCCCCCCCAGCCGGAACAGAGCTGATGTCCAGCTGTGCGTCGTCAGGACTGCCAGGAAGGTCCAATGGATGCGAAGTGGTTGAGTGATCATCGGAGGGTCTGACGACTGACTTAGTGACCTGGGTCATGCAGGAGTTGGAGACACTGATCCTCGACTTATCGACCCTGGCTGGGCACTTGATGGAGGGTCTGAAAAGTGGCTTCAGCTTAGATCCCGTGGTTGTGATGTGCCTAAGGGTGGCGGAGGCCTCAGATGGCGGTGGGGGGAGGGGGCCGAAGTTTGCTCTTTGGGAGGGAGTGCCGGCTTTGCTGCAGCGCTCAACTTCCCAGAGGAAGTAGTCATTCGGAGAGGAGGAGGTGCTTTTGAGTTTCCTGAGCTCCTTTTCCATCAATGCCATTTTTAGCTTGAGAAGATGGGCTTCGAGGGACTGCTGGTGCCTTTTCTGTGTGGCCTGGTTGAACTGGGAGCTGGCCTCACATTCCTCAACATTATGGTCTGGGCCCAAGCAGAAGAGGCAGAAGGTATGTTGATTCGTATGCGGTAGCTGGACGCCGTAAGAATCGCACTTGTTTTTATGTGATTCTGTCAATGAGGTGGCAGACATACACAAATATATGATAAATGAATAATAAAGAGAAAAAACGGATACTAATCCGAAATTAAGGTGATCAAACTGCTGCAACAAGATTCAGATGGTCTGATGTGCACAGGTCGATGGCAGGAAAGAACTGGAGGGCGGATGTGGGGACTGCCCACTATATAGTGTCATGCTAACATCAGTCACATTGGGTGGGTGGTCCCCCGTCAGATACTGCTAGCGAAACTTTCCGTGTGGTCCTGACGCCAGGGGGCGCAGGCCTACAAGTTATTACCTACTGCAAGAGTCCTCTCTAGGTAAGATCAGATTTTACCACATGGCCAGTGGCTGAAGGCACTCAGCCATAGTAAAATCTGTTCCATGCACACCCTGTCGTGTCTTATTGCTTACTATATATATATATACACATATATTTGTTGTTTAATTTTGACCCCAGTTTTCAAAATAGTCATTTTATGACTCCACTTATCAACAAGACATATAGCATTTCTAGTACATTGGCCAAAAAGTCGTTTTGCTCCAGAAGTGCAAAAACATGTCTTGTCCAGGATTTAAAAATCGACACCTGTCACGTTTATGAGGAGGTGTGGAAAAATGGCTATGTTGAAAGTTTGGAGTCAGTATATTGAAAATCAGCAAAGTTATACGTGAACGTTGAAATACTGCAATGTTTATTTTATTTAGTTTTTTATTTACTGGGTAGGTGTGCTAGCCACAGAAATGACTATTTTCAGGCATGACCTGGGAGGTTACAGAGTGGAATGACATAAAACACAGAAACAAAACAAGGTTTTACAGTAAAAATACAAGAAAGGTGATGAGAGCAAGGTACAAAACAGTGTGATTCATGACAAAACATGCAATAAAGCAATTTGTTGGCAGGTGCAGGACATAGATCACATATCGGCAGGAAATTATCATGATGCAAAGTTCGGCGAGAGGTTCACTGAAAACAACCAACCATATACTTGCAAGGAACTATCATGTATAATGAACTGGGAAAATTACAAAATAACACAGTAGGCAGATCCTTAGGGGAGAAACATATTCACATGATTTGGGAGATAGGGTACAGTGTACTACAAGTAGGAGCTTTTCAGCAATGATTACAAAGATCTAAGAAGTTAAGAATTAGTTATAGTAAGACAAGGCAAGGGGTTGAGCTAACAAGCCAGAGAGAAGAAGTGCATCAAGCTGGGAGGGGAGACACGTAGACAGGCAGAGGGAGGATTAAGTGCAAGGCATGGGCATTTTATCGTATTTGTACAAAACAACTTCAACAAAGCCTTCTTATTACCCCGACTCATGAACCCAGAAGATGAAATTTTCAAATCCCCACTGAAACATCATTCCCTGCCACCGAAACGTCATTCTGCGCCATAGGTGTGAAAACACATTTTGTCCGGGATTTGGAAAATGACAGCTGTCACATTCATGAGGTGCTGTGAGAAAATGTCTATGTTGAAAATTTGGGGTCAAAATAAACAGGTTACTCACCTGTAACAGTAGTTCTAGGAGTGGTATATGATGTTAATCCACACTTTCTGGCAGTGCCTTTCCCTGTAAGACTTCGACAGGACGTCTTCAAGCCAGTTCCTCCCACCCACCCGAGTGGTAACTTCCTTGGCTCCACTCCATGACACCAGATCTCACCCACTGGAAGCAGTGTTGTGTGCCGAAGCCAGGGGAGGTCGGGTGGGTCTGTGTGGATGAACATCATATACCACTACTAGAAAATACAGTTACGTAAGAACTTACCGTAACAGTAGCTCTTCTGAGGACTGTCTCTTGCAGCAAGTCATTACTTATGGGAGTATCCACCAGGTGGCACTGTCACATGGCAGTTTCTCTTAGCAGTCTTGCATGGGGGCCGTCCACACGACATCATTTCCTGTGGATGTGTATAAGAGTGGGCAGCCCCCAGTACCCTCTGTTCACTGTCGGCTTTGGCGAGCATGGCCTGGACCGAGGCAAACGAGGGCCAGAAAAAACAGAACAGCGATCCCATCCAACATCCTGAGTTGCAGATTCGAGGCAAAAAGGCAGGGGGATGGAGGGCAAACTTACTGCAAGTGACGGCCTCGAAGATCTACTGCCACGTAAGCCTTTTACGTAACTGTATTATCTTCTATGGACTGGTCTCTTGCAGTAAGACATTACTTATGGGAGATTACATAGCAGTAAAATGCAAATGGGAGGAAAAGCAAAACCAAAGAAGCAAATTCACAATAAAATGTCAACTTCAATCGCACCCCCAGAGGCAGACAGGTCGGGGTGGGGTAAGTACCAAATGTTTGATATGTAACCACAATGTTCAACTCAAACCCCTTCCGTGCTGGCAGATAGGCCAATGGTTAAGTGAAGACATTTGACATGAAATCAGAAGAAATGTCAACTCAAACCATACCCGCTCAGGCAAAAAAAGGCTCAAAGGTGGGTGAGGACAGCATACACAAGGCATGATGCAGAAAGAACTGTAGGCGGCCAGGTACAGTGATTCATCCTGACAAGGCAGAGGTCGACAGGCTCTGGCATAAAGTCAAATACAGAAATATACAAGTATAGTGGATCAGAAAGCAGAATCCAGGGTGGACTGAGCACCAGGTCCAAACAGCAGGTTCCCAAAAAAGGGGACGTTGGCGACCAACAGTTGGATGTTGGGCGGCAAACCCGAAAGCTGCAGCCAGACGAAGTGCAGAAGGGCGATGCCAGCGGCTGAAAGGTGGGCCGATGCGTCAACTGCATCGAAGCACCTACGAAGCAAGTGACAGGAAAGGGAGGATATGGCAGACAGTGGCTGAGCCAGCCTGATCAACTCTGGGGAGGGAGGCAAAACGGACAGGAGGTCCAAAGCCAAGGCACCAAGAGTGCGAAGGTACCGGACCATATGGCCCAGATAATTAAGTATACGAAGTAGCAAAGTACTGGAGGAATAAATGCAAACACCAAAGAAAACCATGTGCCGGGAATCGGCATCCGGTGGCACGGAACTGGTATGACGAGGACGGGTGGTCTGGTCATGGGTCGCCTCCCTAACAACCGAGTCCGCCACAGGGGTGGTGGACAAGTAGGGGTGGTCAGGAGGGGCACGGTAGAGCCGATCAGAGCCACAAAAGGCGGGCTGGGTGGAAGCAGGATGAGACCAAGCATGAGAGAGTGCGTTAAATTATGCAGGAATCAATGGTAGGACCACCATGGCAGGCTCCTCTGGAACATCGGGGTAGGCAGCCATGTCGCAACGAAAGGAGTCCTTATCCGCAGCAGGGAAGTCAAAAGCTTGCTGGATCTGCAGCAAGAGTTCTGTGAAGGATGGATCCGGGAGTGAGGCGGGACTGGTGGTGTCAGGCGGGGCGACCTCCGGAAGGGAGGACGCGGACCGAGGGGAACCAAGATCTCCAGGATCCCCACCAGGAACCTCCCCCAGGAAGGGATCCCCCTCCCAAAATCACCATAAAGGGAGTCCTCATAAATGGGAGGAGGGGGGACTAGGGGGGAAGCGCTCGGTCTGGGTGCAAGCTCGGCGATGGGGAGGAGCGGGGCAATGGCCGGACCCTGACCCATGCTCCGCAGGACCTCCATCACAACGCGGGTGATGCATGGAGCTTGACGGGTCCGGAGTTGGAGGATGCCCAAGGGTGGCATCAGGAAGAGGGCGAGCCAGCCCGGGAACAGCCGACCCTGAACAGCGTGGTGAGGCACCCCGAACCCTGTGCACCGGGACCTGGAAAGGAGCAAGGAACTCAAGGTGAGATCCATGCAGTGGGACCGAAGGCCCGGAAAAAGTCACAACCGAAGGGTGCAAATAGGGCGATGAGGGCGGAACCCCCGAGGCCACCATCCGGTGCCGGACAAGCTGGGACAGAAACAGAGCCCTAAGCAGGGGAGTCCCGGGTGGAAACCTCCAACATCGGCGAGGGAGGTAGTTCTATCGGCGAAGAAATGAGGAGGCCTCTCCGTTGATGGAGGAATCACCCGTCGACGAGGATCAAAGGAAAGCCTCACCGTCGGCCGGGGAAGCCGTCCTGTCAATGAGGCATGCAAGGCATGCTGTCCCGTTGAGGAGGCAGCCCATTGATGAGCAGTCTCGTCAGTGGAAAGGAGGCCCTTTGATGAGAGAACAGGAAAAACATGGTTCAGTCATCGGAGAGGAGCTCCCGTCGACGAGGGAGGAGAAAGAACACGTGTCGACGGGAAGCATCCCATGCAAGAGGAATGTGTTGTCAATGGGTGCGACACTGCCTGTTGAAGAAAAACATTCAGAAACAAGCTCCATCGACGGGACATGGCCTTCCATTGGCGACAGAAGCCAGAGCTCCGTCAGTAGAACAGTCGATGAGGAGGGTACCGTCGATGTGGAGGAGCCATTGACGATGGAGTAATGCAGAGGGAGTGTGAGGGTGTGAATCCCTCTCTCTATGCCTGGAGCAGGTGCCCTGGGCCGGGCCTTAGGCGACCCCCGAGGCCCATTCTGGCCTGGCTGAGTTTTCCGATCAGCCATGAGGATGATCCAAGACCCAGCAAAAAGTGTCTGAGCTTGGGAGCACCAGGTGGACCATAAGCACTAATGGAACACCGGGCCTGCTGTAGAAGAAAAAGTGGGCTAGGCCCTAAAGAAGCCCCAGACCCAGCAAGACAGCCCGAGTCTGGAAGCAGCAGGAGTACTGTGAGTGGGTCACAGGCCTGCTATGGAAGTCCGGAGGTGCTGAGAGCAAGTCCCAGGTCCCGGACCCAAAGGCAGAAAATCGGTTCAAGTTTGAGTTGAAGACTGCAACCCAGGAGGTCAGGAGAGCTAAGTGTGCGAGCTGAAGCTGGCAGGAAAATGAACAGAGGGTACTGGGGGTTGCCCACTCATACACATCCACAGGAAGTGATGAAGTGTGGACGGCCCCCATGCAAGACTGCTGAGAGAAACTGCCGTGTGACAGCACCACCTGGTGGATACTTCCATAAGTAATGGCTTACTGCAAGAGACCAGTCCGTAGAAGATCTACTGTTACAGGTGAGTAACCTGTTTTTCTAGGGACATGGATATGATGTTCTAGCCACACTTTCTGGCAGACTCCTAGCAGTTCTCCAGGAGAAGGGAGGCAAGGTGCACACCCCTTACTTGGGAAACAAGACTGGAGAACTGAGGCCCCAAAATCAGCATCCCGGTGTGACTCAAGGTCGATGTGGTAATGGGAAATGAAGGTGTGTGCTGACCTCCAGGTAGCAGCGCTGCAGATTTCCTGGATATGGACATCCCTAGAAGTAGCCACCGAGGCAGCAGTATGGTTGGTGGAATGAGCCCTAAGCTCTATGAGAGGCTCCCTACCTGCCAACCTATAGCAGAGATCAATGCAGGAGACAATCCACCTGCCAATCGTCTGCTTGGCTGCCAGTCTGCCAGCTGCGGCTTCAGCATAGGTGACAAACAGCTGGTGAACCTCTCCCCGAACTCAAGCCATGCATTCCTTATAATATGCGAGTATTCACCACAGGTCCAAAGTAAGGAGCCTATACTTGGCCTCCTAGGTGTGGTTGGTAAAATTCACTTGAAGATTAATCACCTGTTTAAGGTGAAAATCCGAAGATTTTAGTAGCAAAGGGCTTACTCAGTGTGAGAGCGGTAAGGAGAGAACCTGTTTCTTCCAGAGGAACGATGATCTGGTGTAAGGGGGCGGAGCCGAAGGAGTTACCACCCGGGTGGGTGGAAGAAGCCAGCTTGAAGACATTCCTGTGAAGCCTTAAAGGGAAAGGCACTGCCAGAAAGTGTGAATAGAACATCATATCCACGCCCCTAGAAATTTAAAATTACTAAAGTTACAAGCAAGCATAAAAAAATTCAACATAGGCTCATAACTTTATCATTTTTACATACTTTGACCCCAAATTTTCAACACGGTCTTCTTATGACCCCACCTCATGAACAACGGCAGTGAAAATGTTCAAATTCTGCCCAGAAGGTGATTTTGCAAAGTGACCGCAAAATCGTCTTTCGGGCCAGATTTGCAAAATTCCACCACCATTGGTCATGAAGTGGGGTCACAAAATACAGGTTACTCACCTGTAACAGGAGTTCTAGGAATGGTATATGTTGTTCATCCACACTCATTGGCAGTATCCTTGCCGCTTTAAATCTTGCCGGAAGGTCTTCAAGCTTGCTCCTCCCACCCACCCGGGTGGTATAACTCTCGGCTCCGCCCCATGACGCCAGATCTGGCCCGCTGGAAGCTCAGGTTGTGCGTCGAAGCCGGGGAGGTCGGGTGGGTCGTGTGGATGAACAACATATACCATTCCTAGAACTCCTGTTACAGGTGAGTAACCTGTATTTCTAGGGACATGGATATGTTGTTCATCCACACTCATTGGCAGACTCCTAGCAGTTCTCCGGGAGGAGGGAGGCAAGACGCACACCCCCATATACTTACTTGGGAAAGAGAGACTGGAGAACCGAGGCCCCAAAACCAGCATCCCGGCGTGACTCAAGGTCGATGTGGTAGTGGGTAATGAAGGTGTTTGCTGACTTCCAGGTAGCAGCCCTGCAGATTTCCTGGATAGGGACGTCCCTGGAAGCAGCCACCGTTGCAGCAGTATGGCGGGTAGAATGAGCTCTTATCCCTCTGGGAGGCTCCATGCCCGCTAACTTATAGCAGAGATCTATGCAGGAGGTTACCCACCTGCTTATCGTCAGCTTGGCTGCAGGTCTGCCAGATGCGGCTTCAGCGTAGGTGACAAACAGCTGGCGAACCTCTCCCCGAATTTCAGCCGTGCGCTCCTTATAATAAGCGAGCGCCCTTCTAGGGTCCAGAGTATGGAGCCTATTCGACCTCCAGGGTGTGATTGGGGTAGAACAGGCAGAGTCAACACCTGGTTAGGTGAAACTCCGACACCACCTGGAAGGAATTTCGGGTGGGGCGCAGGACAACCTTGTCCCTGTGGAAGACCAGGTAAGGAGACTCGATGGAAGCGCCTGGAGCTCTCCCATCCTTCTGGCTGACGTGATAGCCACCAAGAAGGCGGTCTTCCACGACAGGTGAGAGAGAGCACACCTGTGCATAGGTTCGAATGGCTTGCCCATGAGCTTTGCCAGTACCAGCAGTAGATCCCACGGAGGTGGGGTTCCCGCACTGGAGGAAATGTGATCAAGGCCTTTGAAAGCGCCAGACCACCTTCTCCTCGCGCCACCGACTGCTTCCCGGCCGCCCGCTCCTCGGTAAGGCAGAGATGGCTGCCAGGTGCACCCTTAGGGTCGCCGACCTAAGCCCTTGACTAGAAAGGACCATAAATAGTCCAAGATGCTTGCCAAGGAACAGGAGGAAGGGTCCAAGCCCTTGCCCACGACACCAAATGGAAAACCTTTTCCATTTGAAGGCATAACATTTCTGATCGACTCATACAGAGACCTCAACTACATTGAGGACCTCGTCGGAAAGACCCAAAGCCTGGAACTCTAGCAGCTCAGGAACCAGGCCGTCAGGTGCAGGGATTGAAGGTCCGGATGGAACACCTTCCCCTGATTGACTGAGAGCAGGTCCGGGCGAGCTGGAAGCTGCCGCGGAGTCCTGGAGCTGAGACTGAGGAGATCTGGGTACCAGAACTGGCGAGGCCAGTCTGGGGCTATCAGAATCACCTGCGCCTTGTCCCTCCTCGCCTTGAGAAGCACCTTGTGGATCAAGGGAAATGGGGGAAAGGCGTAAAAGAGGCCCGGGGTCCATTGCCTCGAGAAGGCATCCCCCTGCAGCGAGCCCTGCTGAGGGGGGCGGGCATGAAACAGACTCAGCTCCGCGTTCTCCATGGAGGCAAACAGGTCCACCTGAGGTGTGCCCCAAAGGGAGAACAGATGCTGTACTACCTCCGGCAGGAGAGACCACTCGTGGGATGCAGCCCCTATCCGGCTCAGGGCATCGGCCAGGGTGTTGGAGGCTCCTGCCACGTGAATGGCTAGGAGAATCCGCCTCCAGGCTGCGCCGCAGTGACCAAATGGAGAGCTTCCTTGCATAGAAGCATGGAGCGTCCGCCCTAGCTGGCGGTTTAGATAGTACATAGTCGTGGTATTGTCCGTCTGGACTCGGACCACTTGACCCCGGAGGAACGGAGCAAAGGCGGTGAGAGCTAGGCGGACCGCTCGGAGCTCCAGCAGGTTGATGTGGGATCGGGACTCCCGCGGGGACCAGAGGCCATGAGCCCGGTGTTCCCCCAGATGGGCACCCCAACCCATCAGAGAGGCATCGGTCGACAGAGAGACCGTCGGCTCGGGGACGAGACGGATGCCCTCCTGCAAATGATCTGGAGCGGTCCACCACTGGAGGCGTTCCACATCCCCTGTGTCACCGAGCTCAGCTGGTCCAAGGGATCGCAGCGTTGTGACCACTGGCTGGCCAGTCCCCACTGAAGGGGACGATGTTCCAGCCGGCCCAACGGACCACGCTGGTACAGGCCGCCATGAGACCCAGGAGGCGCAGGAAGTCCCGGGCAGGCGCAATTGCCCAACCAGAAATGATCGGGCAAGGAGGAAAGAACCTCGCCCTGTCCGCCGGGAGCCGCTCTGGCTCGAAGAGAGTCGAGCTGCGCCCGATGAATAAATCACCTGCTTGGCTCGAGTTCCGACTTGGCCTCGTTGATAAGGAGGCCCAGTTGAGAGCAGACCTGGAGGGCCAGATCTCTGGACCACTCCGCCTCCTTCCTGGAGGGAGCTGCTATCAGCCAGTCGTCCAGGTAAGGGTACACCGGACCCCTCGGCGGAATGCTGTCACCACTGCCATGCATTTGGTGAAGACCCTGGGAGCTGGAGACAAGCCGAAGGGCATGGCTTGGAACTGAAGAGATCCTTCGCTCAAGGCGAAGGAATCTCTGGTGAGGCAGACGGATGGGGCGTGAAGCAGCGTCCTGCAAGTCCAGAGAGCAGAACCACACGCCCGCGTTCCAAGGATGGTATTATCTGAGCCAGAGTGACCATCCTGAAGGTTCGAGACCTTAGGAACTTGTTTAGGTCGTGTAGGTCGAGAATGGGGCGCCAGCCCCCCGTCCGTTTCGGAACCAGGAAGTACCTGGACACAAACCCTGGGTCTGAAAGAGGGTCCACCACCTCTCTTACCACCTCCTTCTGGAGGAGGAGAGCGATGTCGGCTCGACGAGCCGCCAGTGAGGCTGGGGATCCCGAAGCCCCCCGAGGGGCGACGGCTCTGAAGGGTGGTGCCTGCTCGAATTCCAGAGGCAGGCCTCTTCCCACCACCTCAAGACCCACCTGTCCGTGGTAACAGCGGACCAGGCGAACAGGAAGTGCGGGCCGTCCCCAGGGGGACCCAGGAGTAAGGTGACGGGGATGGGGCGACACCCCTCAGCCCGTCACTGGGCAGGCTTGGAGGAGGGACCGGCCGAGGACCTCCTGGGCCCTTTCCTCCTGCCTCCTGTTAGAGGAAGCAGTGGCTTGGGTTTGGGATGCCAAGGCGAGCCTGCTGGCCCTGGCGTTGCTGGGCAGGGCGCGAGGGGCACAGAAGGGCGAAGGGCTTAGGCTGTGGTTTGCGGCCTTTGTCCTTCTGAGCGGAAGAGACCGAGTCCAAGGTGGCATTGGACTTCTCGATCCTCTGCAGGTGACCTTCCACCCCAGGGCCGAAGAGGTCAGTCCCCAAAAAGGGAACATCCGCCAACTTGTGCTGGGTATCCGAAGTAAAGGTGGATATCCTCAGCCAAGCCCGCCGACGCATAGCCACTGCGGCCGCCACCGATCTGGCACATGAGTCCCCTACATCCAAAGCAGTCTGGAGCTGCTGTTTGGCCACTGCCCTGCCCTGGTCCCGCACCTGCTTAACCGTAGTCTGCAGATCGGCGGGAAGATGAGGATGACCTCATCCAGGGAGCCCAACAGGGCATGAGAAAAATGTGCCATGAGGAGGCCGAACTGGCCTGGCCGAAGGCGAGAGAGAGGGCCTGGCGTAGACTTTACGCCCGACATAGTCAATTTCTTGGACTCCTTGTCAGGAGGTTTGTCCACATCCTGGCGTTGCCGGCCAGCAGAGCGCTGTCGGTAACCAACCCCTCAGCAGAGGGGTGTTCAACGGACAAGGAACCGGTAGGGACGCATACTTCCTGGCCATCCTGGCGAAGGCGCAGGGCAGGAAGCAGGCGCTGCCAAAGTTCCAGTGCTGGACCCACTATGGCCTCGGCCACGCGAAAGGCCTCCGTCGGAGAATCCCTCGGTCCAGAATCTCCGTGAGGGGATACCTGGCCCGTTGGAAACGGGTTCGAGCTCCATCCCGGTAGACTCCGAGATGAGCCGAAGCAGTCCTAGGAAGGACGACGGGCTATCGTCCATTGGCTGACCTCCTGAAGACTCCAAGTCCAGTCGCTTGGAGAAGAAGGAGGAATCATCTTCGGACTCGGAAGAGTCCTCGAAGAGCTGCCTCTGGCCTGAACCACCCTTCACCTGCCGAGGTCGGTCGGGAGTGAGGGTAACTGACAACCGATGGGGTAAACCCTGTGAGCCGAGAATCCTTGGTGGAGCCCCAATTGGTGGCTGTGGAGGCGGAGGTTCCACCGCAATCGGTGGAGCAGCTGGTTTTGGCCGAACAACCGGCCTGGGTATAGGCTCCTCGGGCAAGTCGAGGGTTGTCGGCGTTCGGTGACAGCCACTTAATGGCGGGAAGGCGCCGGGTCGGCTTATTCCCGCCAGGAGGAGCTGTTGCAACATAAGGTCCTCGTACCGTCCGGCGTAATTTCGCCCGGCCTCCCCTCATCCGAGAGGAGGGCCGGACGGCGACGCCGCTTACCGCGGTGCCGAGACCGAGACCGCCTATGACGGTGGGAACGGCTGGACCGTGAAGAGGTCCGAGACCGAGACCGAGAGTCCCGGAATTTCCGGGGTCGGTGCAGGGAGGTGTCGGCCGGAACCGACACTCCCTTGGCTCGGAAGGTCCATCCGAGGGCTCCGGAACCCGGAGGCACAAAGGCGACCCAGGATCCTCAACTCCTCCGGGAACCGGGAGAGGGAATCTCGGCTGCTAAAGGCGACAGCCCGTCCAATGGGTGAGAAAAATCTCGACTTCATCAGTGAAGTCTCGGTCAACTGACCTGGCGGGGACACCGTGAGGCCAGTGGCGAAGCAGCAGGTCGACCCGAACCCGACGGTCGACGGCCGGGAGAGGACCTTTCCGCTCCCAAGGCGCCGACGGAGGGACTTACCCTTGTCCCTCTTTTGGACCGGAAAAGGTCCAGCAGGCACGAGCCCTTCTCCTTTAGTGGAGAGGGACAGACAAAAGCTCCTTAAAGGAAGCCGTGTAGGAAGAACCCAGAGAGCGGGATAAATGCCGCGGCCGAGGAAGATCTGACCCAGCGCCTCCTCTTCGAGGCGACCATCCGCTCGAGCTGATCCGCCCGAGCCCGCCGCCGCAGACACCGCCAACCGGGCCTCCTTGGACTTCACCGGAGGGAAACGCTTCTCGGGACGGCCCAGTTGCAATCGGGCAGCACGGTCTTCGAGGTCGTAGGCCGAGAAAGATGAGCACAGGTCGCAAGCCTGCGGGTCGTGCTCAAGGCCTAAGCAGTAGACACACGTGGAGTGTGGATCCGTCCGAGACATCTTCTGCCCGCATGGGCATCTCCGAAATCCGGGAGTCGATTTATCCATCGCAGCCGCGAGGGATCGAAGACTGAAGTCTTTTTGCAAAATATTATTTTTAAATCCGCAACCGGAGAAATAGGAACCAGTCACAAACGCAGAGCGTTAAGGAGGGAACCTGAGCTTCCAAGCGGTAAGGAAGATCTGGCGTCATGGGGCGGAGCCGAGAGTTATACCACCCGGGTGGGTGGGAGGAGCAAGCTTGAAGACCTTCCGGCAAGATTTAAAGCGGCAAGGATACTGCCAATGAGTGTGGATGAACAACATATCCATGTCCCTAGAAATGGCCCTTTTGAAAATTTGGGATCAAAATATGTAAAAATTACAAAGTTATTAATCAAAGTTAAAATCCATCGAAATGCACTTAATCTCATATTGCAGTCACGGGTTCCAGTAGTGAGACATGTCTTCAATCAGAGATTGGATCTATGCCATGGGACATGTTAGGTGAGAGAGGTGTGTGGGGTGGTGGGTGCTGATTGGGAGGTTGGGGTGGGGGGTTTGTGTGTGTGAGGGATCCGATCGGCAAGGGACCTTTTTTTTACAGGGTTTAAATAAAAAAAAAAATTGAGGGATGGTTTTCTTTATTTCAGGGGATATTCTGACACTGGTAATTGGGCACCCCAGTGTGGGACTACTGTTCAGCAGCAATAGAGGTGGACACCCCAATGCCACCACTTACTTAGTGGGAACGGGGGTGGAGGGGGACAACCCGAAAGGGGGGGTAGGCAGCCCAGTCTGCTCATATGTTTAATGCATGTAAAGACCAGGAAAGTGGGCAGGTGACCTGGAGGGGAGGAGGAGAAAGAAGCAGTACCAGAGGTGGGCACCACAGTATGCTTAACAAATAGATAGATATGTAGATAAACAGATAGACAGAGAGAACATGGGATGGCCGGCTTACTGCTTGAACTAAAGCCAAAGTCGGCAGCACGACTCCAGCTATGGCTTCAGCAAGAAAGCCCTGCTGTTCTCATACAGAGAATGCAAGTGACCGGCTCCTCTCACTATGCTGGGCACCCTGGATTTTGAGGTACTCAGAAAATGTACTTCTGGCATTTTTTTAACAAACAGCAGAATCAAGTTAAATGGGTCCTGTTTAGCTAGTTTCAGGTGTTTGTTTTTTAAAAAAAATATTTTTATGTATTTTCAATGTTTGTGAGTTAAAAAAAAATGACAGCTGTCACGATCGGTATTTTTCCACATGACAAGTAAATCATGAAAATAAGCACTCACGGCTGTATTTTTTTTTTTTATTGTTCGCATTTCTTGGTTTAACAAAAAACCCTTAACTCTGGAACCGTATATATTTTTTTCACAAAACCTTCAAAAGGCACACCCTTGTCACAGGCCCCTTCACGCTTAAAAATTTTATGACAAAATTCCACACCATCTAGGCTGTAGGTGAGAGCAAAAAATATGCAATGTTAAGTATAGGGAAACCAAACATGTTTTTTTTCTGTTTTTGGCACTCAGTATGTCAAACTGAACAAGATGCCATCATAGAATGTTTCACTTCTTGAAACTCTGACAGCCTGACTACTTCTATGTTAAACCCAAAATTTTGCACTTTAATAACTTTGCAACTGTTCGTTCAATTTGCCTGAAATTTTGCAAGTGCCGTCTGGCACAACAGATCTCTGAATCTAGCAACTTTCATTCTGGTTGGATGTGTGGCTGTAGAACTGCGGAGTGCCATAAAATGTGTAAAATATGACTTTTTTGTCAATTTATTTGCTCGTCTCTAAGTCCGAAATGCTTTGTGTGAGTGGTCTGAAATTGTTAGCGTATATGGAGTCTGGGTTACTGATGTGCCTTTTGAAGGTTTGGTGAAAAAAATATTAATTAGTTCAAAAATTATTAAAGTTTAAAGTTTTCCATTATAGCCTATGGAAAAAATATATGTCCGCCTCGAAAGTACTTTTTACTTTCATGAAAGCACTTTTGACTTTTGCAAATGGGTTTTGTAGTGTTGCAAATCAGCCATCTTGTTTTCAGTTGGCAACACAGAAAAAAAAACACTAATTCAAAAAATACTGCCCCTGGGTAAACACCAACAGTTGTGTTTACCTAATCAGGGCCTAAGGAACATGCTTCTGGAATTACTTTTTTAAAATAATGCTCAGAAACATGTTTTTTAAATTTTTCTGTTGGAAGTATCACAAATTTGCGAAACCTTAGCAAATTGCGAAACTGTTGCAAACATACTTTTGCAAATTTGTGAAAGCTTTCGTGAAAACTTTTGCAAATTTGTGAAACTACAAAAAAAATGCAGTTTCTCTGCCACTTCACAGCAAATAAACGGTTAGGACTTTTAGACTGAAATTTGCAGGGTAGAAAGGGCTTGCCCCACAGATGTGCCTTTTGCTGGTTTGGTGATAACATTTACATTGGTTCCATAGCTATAACACTCTGAGGTTTCAAAATTTCCCATAGGATAACGCTGTGGCGGACACAGTACCTTTTGGTGCCTATATCTCAAAAATGGTTCGAGATACGGATTTTTAGCTAAATGCAGCTTAGTACACTTTTAGGTGTACTAAGCATGCCTGCAGGTTTCCAGGCCATAATTACAACTGCAGTGGAATTTTTCCCAGTGTTCCTATGGTTACTGAGATATTGCGACCCATCTGCATCACAAGGGTTACTTGGAATGTCTCTAGGCCTGCACTGTGTCTCTATACTTATGGGTAGATGGAAGCACAGGGCCCCCACATATGGATACCATTATGCAATAATGGGAGCGCAGGGCCCTCCATTATGCAGTACTGGGAGCACAGTCCCCTCCCACTGGGAGATGAGGGTTCATTACAATGCCTATACACTTATGGACAGATGGGAGCACAGGGCCCCCCCCCCACAAATGGACACCATTATGGAGTGATGGCAGCGTTATGGGAGCGAAGGGCCACGGGGAGATGAAGGTTAATTATAATGTCTCTATAGAGTTATGGTTGCATAGGAGGTCAGGGCCAAGAGGGCCCTGTGCTCCCACATGAAATTCAGACAATTTCAATATGCATGCATGGGAGCACAGGGCCCCATAACACATTACAGACTGATGGGAGGGCAGGGCCCGGAGGACCCTGTGCTCCCACAACCAGATACGAGTAAGATTACGCTTTCTCAAAAAGAAGGGATCCAGAAGCAAATGATTTGATGCCTTTTATTGGACCAACATAGATGCAACAAAAAATAACAAAGTTTAAGCTTCTGAGGAAGGAATTGGTCCGAAAGTTAAAGCACTTTGTTCTTTTTATTATATCTATGTCGGTCCAATAAAAGGTATCAAATCATTTGCTTCTGGGTCTGTTCTTACAAGGACCAATATGGCAAGTACTAAATCTGTATGTCAAAAAGAAGAGAAATAGCAACACTTGCTCAGGTTCGTGTTCTCTTCACTGAAGCTACGACTCGCTCTCTCTTCTCTTTCTACTGTCCGCAGCATGTTTTAAGAAAACCACAACAAATTTTACTACAAGGGAAAAGATGTGTAACATTTCACGGGGAGAGTGCTTATTTTAAATACGCTGCAAGTCCTTATTTCACTGTGCTGAAAGTGCTCAGTCATGCTACCAATTTAGAGCATCAAAAGTGAAACTGCTCCAGTTAGACAAGGGGAAAACAGCAGGATCAACCAGATAAATTTTTTTCAAATAACTATTTCTAAAAACCACAGATTTTCTATGGTTATACAGAGACAGTGCCTTATTTTAAACCTCTGACAGTTGCTTATGTTGCTATACTGAAAGCGCTCAGTCATGCTACAAATTTAGAGCATAAAGAGTGAAACTTCATGACAGGATCAAGCACATATCTCTTTTTTTTTATTTAGCTATTTAGTCCCCATCGCCTCCTCCCGCCAACGGGGACACACACGTGTTTTTACATGTTTTCTCCTCTGACCACCCCACCCGAAGCCCTGGCACAAGGTAGATGCTGGGTGTGTGGAGCCCTTCCACCTCCCATAATTGTTTGCCGCCCCCCTCCGCCTCCGTTACCCACCGTACCTCCACCCAGGTGGAGTGGAACTACAGGGGGTGGCGCCAACCCACCCTCCGGAGAGGACAGCTGCCCATCAGCATGCTCAATCCTGCTCCACCCTCCCCCCCCATGCCAGCACCCCAACGACCCGAGGTCGTTCCCAAACCCAGGTGGAGCGGAACTACAGGGGTGGCGCCAGCCACCCTCCGGAGAGGACAGCTGCCCATCAGCATGCTCAATCCTGCTTCCACCCTCCCCCATGCCAGCACCCCAACGACCCGAGGTCATTCCCAAACCCGGGTCGCCAATGTAGCGTGAGGTGTGGCATCCAATGCCTCAACCCTCAGTGCCACCGCACCATAACTTTTTAAATAACAATTTCTTCAGCAATGATGGCAGAATCAGAGCCGCTTGGGGGGAGGGGGAGGCTGCAGGTCCTGCCTGTTAAATAAGATATGTGGGGGACTGTGTTAAGTGGGGGTATGTGGTAGGTTGTCTTGGAAGACCCAAAACATGTGGGGGTTTGGGGACCCAAAACATGTATTGTAAAAACAGAACATGACATGGCCTGACTGAAGATATCATATCTATCTTCACTCGACATCGAGATATCTCACTCATGGCTTTGCCACTCGTGAGATATCATTGGCTTCTCGTGAAGATAAATATATCTTCAGTCAGGCCATGTCATATCCCATATATATATGATGTGCATATATTTAATTACTGCATCTATTAGAGTTTAAAAGCACAAAGTAGACAATGTAAGGAAATGAAAATTCAAGGTTCAAAGTATTGCGAGTCTTGGCAAATCAGTGGTGTAGTGTTTCTCTGGGTTTTGAACACTAATTCCCACAAGCATCCTACCCCAGCCCTTAGTCCTGTTTACCAAGACCAAGCTACAAGTCCGGTAACATGCTTCATAGGTCTGGTACTTCCAACTACAGGTCCGGAGCCATGCCCCACAATTCTGCTGCTCCACATATTGTAAGGCCCACAGAAATAGTCATAACTTTGTGATGCAGAACATTCATAACTTTCTTTTGTCCCTGAATGAACAGATCAGTCTATGGCCCTGGACCTACAACTTGGCCTTGTGTCATGTGGCTAGGGGAGAGCACATGGGTTGAAAACACCTAGGACCACCACACCACCAATTTGCCAAGACCTATGAGACTTTGAACGCTATTTCAGTTCCTTACTTTGTCCTCTTTGTTTTTTCAGTCTTAACAGATGCCCTTAATGAAGAGTTTTTCAATTAATTCCCTTACTTTTTGAAAAAGTAGCTGTAACATGAAAGGCCCTGTGTGAAACAGGAGCTGAGTCAGGCACTGAGTGAAACAGAAACAAAGTCCTTCCTTGCTTATGTAAGGCCAAAATAGGACACAGAGGGCCAAGCATGAAATACAAAATGCATCTCAACTGGTTTTGCACAGGATCCCAAGAAGGACGAGCAAGGCCCAGATGCGTGATTCCTAACTTTCTTTAGGATGTAGGCCTTGATCCACAATAGTACCACAAAAACACATGAACCACACGTATCTGGGGTACGCTGATCCACATAAATAATAAAGTTTAAAAAAAAATAAAATTTACATTTTGTTTTAACCTACTTCACTACCTCTTGGATCAAACTTTAACTCACCTGTAAGGGTAGTAATTTAACTCTATTCTATTTTTTTTTTTGCTAGTTGTGAGCACAGAAATGCCAAAATCAGGGATTTTGACCAAAATTCACTGATTAATACCTTTTGAACCCTCACATAAATTTTCACTAAACCTGCCAAACAGTTATCCCCTGAAACTGAGGCTGAGCATGCCAAATTTCACAGTCCTTAGGGGATAAACCTCCAATATACAGGATGGAAAAACAGCAAAATCCCCATTTTTGATACAAACACTAACAACTCTAATGTACAGGTGCTATCACATCAGTGTATATATATATATATATATATATAATTAGTAATTAACTAGTGCACATGCTTGTTACAAAGTAATAAACAATGTATTCATAAACTATTACACGTACAGACAAAACATACATGTTACTACACACTATTAACCTGTGTAAAAAACAATTTATTACCACCTTAACAACATGTGTAATGACAATTTTAATAACATATGTAACCACCCTTTGGGGTTAGGGCCTAAGGCTGGGTACAGTTTGTGCCCTGGGAGATAATTAGCTGGGAATGGTGGTAAAAGGGTTATTCCTGGGCTGGCTTTGGGATCTGCTGCAGGCGGGAGGTTGCCAGGAGGTGGGCTATATAAAAGGAGGTACACAGGAGAGAGAGGAGGAGGAGAAGTCAGGATGAGAGTGGGACCAATTGCCCCAAGGTGAGAGGCTAGTCGGTTCCATGGGGAGATGTCAGTGAGAGTAGGGGAAGATGAGCTGTGTGGTCATTGCGACCCATAGGATCAGGGAATCTTGAGCTGCCTGAGATTTGGGGGTGTCTGAGTCTCACCCTGTGAAGTATATGTGAACTCTATGAACCGTTTGCTTATGTGAACTGCTGCTAATGTGTGCCAAGGGATCACAGTGGTCCAAGATTATATGAACTGCCTACATCAAACCCATTGATTTTAATCTGCTTCATAGAGCGTTCATCAATTTGTTATTAAACGGGATCCACAATGTTTGTTCTGTAAAGTTGTGGTCTCTAGTTATTTAATTAATTGCTATTGGGACTAATGCTGTTACTTTTCAGCCCAGCATTCGAAATGCCTTGCACCCCAGTGTGACTGTTACGACCTGCAAACATTAGCCATTTCTGGAATAGTACTTCTGGTGTTCGCCCCCTCCCCATGGACAGTTATCATCAGCATACCCCTAGACACTGGGGTGGGGGTGGGCTACACGTGGGGGTCATCCAGGATGTATTCTGGGGTGCTTGGACAACCTGAGTGACTTTCCCTGGGTGCTGGGCAAAGGAAGTTCTTATATGGACATAATGGACTGGCATTTGAGATTGGAAAAATATGGTGCTGGAGGGCTGTGAGAATTCACGCCTTAGGATGGAGGTGGGCGCCTTTGTAGGCTGGCCATAAGAGAGACTCATGTCTGGACCCTGTGCAGGATATGCAAATGGACTGGGATGGGATCAAATGATTGGACGGGCCAAGTTGCAAGGAAGAACAGAACATTTCCCTGGCGCCACGTGTTTTGCTGTTGTGAGGCAGAATTGTTTGGGACTTAGCAGAGACAGCATTGTTTGTGTAACAGTGGTGACTACCACTTTTTGGAGAGTGTTTAAGCGGAAAACGATGGCCCAGGCTCCAGCAGCTTCAGACATTCCTGTTCCCACCAGTATGTTTAGCTGGATGTGAGAGATGCTGGCTAAGACATCCACTTCTAGTGAATGTGCGTTCTGCCAGAAGGATTGTGGGGTTGAGTTGCACCCAGTTTGCCACCAGTGTTACAATGATCATGTCAGGGGTTGCGGGTATTAGTTTTTAATACAAGCCTGCTGTTGGGATAGCCTGTCTCCTTAGAGTTTGAGGAGTGGGAGAACATTTCATAGCATACCAGCCAGAAAGAGGGAGCGGCGACCACTGCTCTGAGTACCCCATTGGAGAGGCCTGAGGTGCCCGCCCAGGCAAGGGCCCCTGCGGTACAGCCACTAGAGCCAGTAGGACTCATGACCCCAGAGAAGTTTCTCAGGCCTTTACAACTTACTGATGGTGAGTAGTCAGGGACATCAAAGGTGGCCGAATCCCAGTCATCCAAACTGAAAGAGCCAGTCATACAGCCCAACTCAATACCACTGGCAGAGACCCAGCTAGAGCTCTCTGCGGAGAGACCCCTCGGTGTGCAAGGGGGTGGAAAGCCAATCGTCCAGAGCAACGTGTTAGTGTAGAATGTTTGTGAAGAAGAGGAAAATGATGATCTCCCACCAGACTATGCCTCGGTGGTATTGCCCACCAAGAAATCGCCCATGTTCCCCACCAGCCTGTACTCCCCTGCCTGGTCACATTCCAACAGATACGGGAGCAGGAGCATCAAGAGAGGGGGTACCATGAGGGAACTTGGCTACGAGAAGGGCAGGCATGCAGGACCACCATAAGAAGTCTGCCTGAATGGTTGCAGGCTGAGAGAATTGTGAGACATCATGTTTGTGAGGAGTACCCTTAGTACAAGTACCCCTATGTGCCTGAGAGTGTGTGGGACGAGACTGAAAAGAGGAGAAGGGATTGGGTGTTTTATGGCATTTTGGGAAGCCTGTATCGAAAGTACAGACAGAACAGTTGCAGCAGGTTCAATGAGTTGTCCGCCAGATCTGTGCAAAAGTGCATATGAGGGACTGACCATCATTAAGAACTGTGTAGTACTGCAGGACACTGATGGAGGACATACAAAATATGCTGTGGAAGGGACCGACTGCTTTGGCCAGTCGTGCATAAAACCAGACTCCCTGGTTTTACTTTGGGTGGCGTTAACAGTAAAGTGCACTGGAGTGCCACCCCCCCCCCCCCGGAGCTCCTGGTAGTGAGCGTTATGGATTTGTAGTGGGACTTTTTGCCCTCAGTGTTACTGTTCAATGTTTTAAGTATTACTGCCCATGAGGGTAGTGGGGATGAGTACTGGAAGCCGTTATATGATAACCTAATGTTGCATGCCCTGTGATGATATATTGTGTCATGTATGTCACAGCTATGAAACATATTTTCACTCCATGCCCCATTGGGCTGTATTGTTAAAAATGTTTTCAGGCAGTATCCTTGTACTGTTACTGTAGTGGGTGGGTAACTGCGTAGTAGCTGGAGTGTGAGATTTGTTAGGCAAACATGTCAAGCAGTGGGGGTACACAGTTATGCTAGGGAGGTAGGTGGGTCAGGCAGTGTTAGTCAGTATTGACATAGGATAGTTAAGCTTGGGATGCTGCCACTTGGATTCTTGGGCAAATTGCCCCAAGGGTCCAGGTGGGTGGGTAGCCAAACAGGAGCCCGAGCGGTTTGGGTGAATCGAGCTTCAAGGGTTCCCAGTTTTCGACTTTCCTTAGTTATTGGACTAGCCCACCTCGTGGTGGTGCAGTCGTTAGCTCCTTGTTTTTCTGGGGGAGGGGGAAGTGCACTTACCCCTCACTGGGGGGCCCTGTGGAGTGGCTGAATGGGCTTTGGGTGCTCACTGAGGATGGTGAGTGTTTAGCAGGGGGAAGGATGTAACTCCCCCTTTGGGGTATGGCCTAAGGCTGAGTACACTTTGTGCCCTGGGAGATAATTAGCTGAGAACGGCAATGAAAGGGTTAATCCTGGGCTGCTTTTGGGACCTGCTGCAGGTGAGAGGTCACCAGGAGGTGGGCTGTATATAAGGGAGGTACGCAGGACAGACAGGAGAAGTCAGGATGCGAGTGGGTCCAAATGCCCACTCGAGTCATCCGCAGTAATTTTCTAGGCTGAGGTGTGAGATAGAGGGCTTGTGGGAGGATGTGGCGGCACGTGGCTGTGGCCATTGTCTGGGCCCCATGTGGGACCCCACTGTTATGCCACCTCGGTGGGACTGGAGCAAGATGCCCTTTTGGGACTGTTGCCAGAGAGTAAGGTACGAAGTTGAGCCAAATAGTGAAGCAGTACGAAGAGTTCCACTGGAAGCTTACAGTATTGAAGCCCCACAGAGAGAGAGAGAGGATCGAGAAGAGAGGCGGTATTGCTAGCCACCAGTTGGGGATGTGTTGCCCACAAGTCGTGGGGACAGTTTCCCACATGCAGCCATAAGAAGCTGTAATGTAAGATGCCGCAGTGCATCAGTGAGCTGGGACCAAGGATGGAGTTGGCAGCACTGAGGTAACCAGCTAGTCAGTTCTGTGGGGAGAAGATGTCAGCGAGAGTTGCAGAAAATGAGCTGTGGGGTCATCTTGGCCCATAGGATCAGGGGATCTTGAGCTGCCTGAGATATGGGTATGTCTGATTCATGCCCTGTGAAGTATATGCAAACTCTGTGAACCATTTGCTTACGTGAACTGCTGCTAATGTGTGCCAAGGGATCATAGCGGTCCAAGACTATATGTACTACCTACCTCAAACCCACTGATTTTATTCTGCTCCATGGAGTGTTCATCAATTTGTTATTAAACGGGATCCCCAATGTTTGTTCTGTAAAGTTGTAGTCTCTAGTCATTCAATTGTTGTACTCGACTCTGTCAGACCTGTATACTGACTGCGACTGTCTTTTGTACCAATGTTTATCTACTGTACAATATTATGTACCCAAACTGTATAAGTTGGCCGAACTGTTGTATACGTGTCTACTGACGTGGTGCTTTTGGAAATGAGTCTCTGACTCAAAGGTTATAAACCTGAAATGTTCAATAAATGAATAAATTATTACTGGGACCAACGTTGTTGCTTTTCAGCCCAGCACCCGAAAAGCCTTGCACCCCGGTGTGACTGTTACGACCTGCAAATGTTAGCCATTTCTGGAATAGTATTTCTGGTGTCCAACCCTCCTCATGGACAGTTACCATTAGCATACCCCTAGACACTGGGGATGGGTTGGGCTAAAATACCAATGACCTAAACGGACCAAATAGCCTCTCCAGTAACAGCCTCTGCAAAACAAAACCAGCTGTGAAAGGAAACTGCTCTTGACCTACAGTGTTTAAAGTCTACCTCCTACCCAATCACTTAACCTTTTGCTGCTGAATTCAAGCCTCTCCTCTCAGAACGCTGCTGCAATTCACCACTCATGCCCTCAAGACGGTCCTGGACCACACACAGACATGGAGCACCATGCTCTTGACCACAAAAAATGCAGCTGCTGACCATGCCACTTTTGACTGGCTTCAAACTACATGCTGCTCAGCCATCTTCCTCACACGCTCTGAAGGACAACATGCTGAAACCAGACCTCCTTTTATATGAGGCCACTACACTACAGGAACCTTACTTGGCCAAAACAGGGCAGTCCTACAAATGCTACCACACTATGGAAAAAAGGGAGTTACTATGGCACGAAAGGAAAGTTACGTACTTACTGCAACTGTTTATCTTCCTGAATATCTTCTCCATAGATTACCATTAATGGGTCTGAGCCAAAGGTGCTAGGATCCCAGGGTAGCAAAAACCTTTCTGAAGGGCTGGTGGTGTGAGCAGACCCTGTGAGTGCGTTACCACCTGTACCCGCTAGAATACAGTGGCCCCAGTCCCAACTGCCTCAGTATCTTTACTGAAGAAGGAAATCACTTTGGTTCTCAAATACAGTAGCAGAAAGGTCAGAGCCAAAAGGCTATCCTTCAGGAAATATAAGGGAACACAGCAGGATGAAGATAGGGAGGCATACCAAACTGCCCTAAGGGAAGCAGGGAAGGCAGTAAGGCAGACAAAGTCCCAAACTGAGGAAACACTAGCACGAACAGTAAAAGAAGGTGACAAGACTTTCTATAGATACATTAGTGAAAGGAGAAAGTCCAGAGGGGGTATTGTTAAGCTTAATGGAGAAAAGGGAGCATGTGAGGAGGAGGACCATGTAAAAGCATCTATCCCAAATAGATACTTTTGCTCAGTATTTACTGAAGAGAAGGTAGGGTAGGGCCCACAGCTTAGCACCATGGACACAGGGGGAAGGGAGGTGTGCACTAATCCGTTCACAAAAGAAAGGGTCCTACAAGAGCTTGCTAAGCTCAGGGTGGATAAGGCAATGGGACCTGATGGCATACATCCCAGGGTACTTAAGGAGCTAAAGGTGGAACTAGCAGAGCCATTAGCAGAACTGTTTAGTGAGTCTCTGAGCACAGGAGAGGTCCCAGAAGACTGAAGAAGGGCTCATGTGATCCTGCTCCACAAGAGTGGCAGCAGGGAGGATGCAGGGAACTACAGACCAAACAGTCTTACCTCAGTAGTGGGCAAGATTATGGAGGCACTCCTTAAGGAAAGGATAGTGCAACACCTGGAATCCATAGGGGCACAGGATCCAAGACAGCATGGGTTTACAAAAGGAAGGCCCTATCAAACTAATCTCATAGATTTCTTTGACTGGGTAACCAGAGTGGTGGACCAAGGGGGAGCAGTTGATGTCGCCTACCTTGACTTCAGCAAAGCTTTTTACACTGTTCCAGATAGAAGATTGATAAATAAGCTGGGTAAGCTCGGGGTGGGTCAGAAGTTGGTCACCTGGGTGGCAAACTGGTTGACAGGCAGAAAACAGAGAGTGGTGGTAAATGGTATACAGTCAGAAGAGATGCAAGTCACAAGTGGGGTACCTCAGGGATCAGTCCTGGGGCCAGTTCTCTTCAATATCTTCATTAGTGACCTTGCAGATGGACTAGAGGGTAAGGCTTGTCTGTTTGCAGATGACACCAAGATCTGCAACAGAGTAGATGATCCAGATGGGGTGGGCAGAATGAGAGAGATCTGGATAAACTAGCAAAATGGTCAGAAGAGTGGCAACTGGGATTTAATGCAAGAAGTGCAAGATCATGCACATAGGGAAGAGAAACCCTGAAGTCACCTATAGGCTGGGAGGGAGTTGCTAGCAGTCACAAAGGAAGAAAGAGACTTGGGCATCATCATCACTGATGACCTGAAATCATCAAGCAGACCTCTAAAGCAGTAGGTAAGGCTAGGGGGTGTTAGGGTGTATTAGTAGGGGTATCACAAGTCATAAGAGGGAGGTAATAATCCTCTTTACAAGACACTAGTTAGGCCCCATCTGGAGTACTGCGTGCAGTATTGGAGGCCACACCTTCACAAGGACATTAACCAAATTGAGGCAGTCCAAGAGAGGGCAACCAAAATGGTGCAGGGACTGCATCAGAGACATATGAGGACAAGACTAACAGAGCTCAATATGTATACCCTTGAGCAAAGGCGGAGAGAGGTGATATGATCGAGGCATTCAAACACCTTAAGGGCATTAACAAGGTGAAAAGAGTCTAACATGTTTAAATATAAGAAAAATAGCAGGACAAGAGGACACAGCATGAGATTAGAGGGGGGCCGATTAAGAGGGGAATGTGAGGAAATTCTTTTTCACAGAAAGGGTGGTGGATGCATGGAATGGCCTACCTCAAGAAGTGGTGGCTATGAAAACAGTGCAGGGCTTCAAACAGGCATGGGATAGGCATAAGGGAGCAATACAAATGAGTATGAATAGATAGGCCACTGACAGAGCAAAGGGTGATGGCACATTTATAAGGTAGAAAAAGAAATGGGCAGACTGGATGGGCCATGCGGTCCTTATCTGCCGTCAACTTCTATGTTTCTATGTTACCAAAGTGGTGAGCAGCATGAACCTAATGAGTAACCTATGCACTTTGCCCAAGGGCATGAGATAGCCCTAGTGGCCCGTGTAAGAAGGGCCATTAAACCTAGTAATGCAGTGTCTTCACAGTCCAAACCCAGTACAAAGGGGTGAAGGCCAACATAAAAATACTATAGTAAGACCGGGGCATGGTGGGTGGGTGTGGTAATCTATGGAGAAGATATTCAAGAGGCTCAACAGTTAAGGTAAGCACATAACGTTTATACCTTCCAAGAACCAATCATCTCCACAGATTCCCACTAATGAGTCAGAGTACCAAGTTCACAAAAAAGTCACCTGTACTAGGGAGGCTAGAATTATGGGATCACTCAGGACAGTAATCCATTTAGAATTGTCCTACCAAAGGTGGCATGTTGTCTGGCATGGACATCCAGGGCACAGTGCTTGGTAAAAGTATGCACTGTGCTCCAAGCTACAGCTCTGCACATTTCT
Source organism: Neoceratodus forsteri (assembly GCA_016271365.2). NCBI lineage: Eukaryota > Metazoa > Chordata > Ceratodontiformes > Ceratodontidae > Neoceratodus > Neoceratodus forsteri. The sequence continues at coordinate 490,129,986 of CM057454.1, read as the reverse complement.
CCAATTAGCAGAGAGTATATTTCTGCCAGGGAAGTGGCAACCACTCTGGTGGAGTGGGCATGTACCTTGCCCTCCAGTTTAACATGAGCCAAGGCATAGCAGTGGCAAAGGCAGTTTACAATCCAGGCTGAAATGTACATGACTGTGACAGGCTGTCCCTTTGGATTAGGGATGAAAGAGACAAAAGAGCTGTTTTGACCGTCTATAGTCCTTAGTCATGTCCAGATCCTCTTAACATTCAGCCAGTGGAGAGTTCTTTCTCCCTCATTCTTGAAGGTGGCAAAGTAGGTAGGTAGGATTAAAGCCTGATTAAGATGAAACTCCAACAACACTTTTGGCAGAAGCTTGAGTTGTATGCGAAGAATTACCTTATATTTACAGGAAACAGTATACAGAGGATCTACGACCAAAGCATGAATTTCAGATATTCTGCATGCAGAGGTGATAGCTTACTACCAGAAATGCTGTTTTCCAAGTTAGACTCTTCATATCACAAGTCACAACTGGCCGAAAGGCTTGTGCGTGAGCATATCCACGACAAGACTTATACTCCAGGGACTCACCAGATTCCTGATGGGGGCCTTGTGTGCAGGATACCCCCTGAGGAACTTCTTAAACAGTGCATCTCCATTTCTAAATAACAATACAGGCAACCAACTGCGTGTAGTGGTATGCAGAAAAAATTCCCCAGGGCAAGCTAGCATATGCTGCGTTTTGTAACACCTACAGTCATTGATATTGGTTCTGGTATACGAACAAAAGAAACTGTATTGAGATTTTCAAAAAGATTTAATTTGTATCCAGTCAATTCATTGCAACAGTGCCCCATACATACAAGGTGCTCCGAGTTCAACCAGGTAATACAAACAGTGAAATATCTATGCTAGCTGCAATTAGTTCAGAGTTGGCCAAGATAATTCTCTTAGAAAAAGTATACCACACCTTACATTGTGCGTCGGCCAGCCATTAGCTCCAGCACTTTGTTCCATGAGCTTTGTCAGGGGGACTTAAGGAAACCTCTTAAACAGTGGCCCTTGTGCCAAAGAGAGGGTACTTAGAGGTTTGTGGCATGCTGATACAGCATATAGGTGGACCTTAGCTTCGGAATACTTCAGGCCATCAGAAAAGTCCAGCAAGTGCTACAAAACCTTTTCAGGTGACCACTTTAAGGGGTCCACGGGTTTTTTCCCCACATGCCTATGTATGTCTTCCTGTTGGAAAGTTTACACGCAGCCAGGAGTATCTCAAAGACCCTCTTAGATAATGTAAACCTGTTCACTTCTATCTCTTCAGGAGCCAGGCTAAAAGCTGAAGGGAGCACTGGTTGGAGTGAGCTAACTGATCCTGCATCAATATGTCCATAAAGGAGTAACAGAATCCTCGATTTGCTGACTGATCGTCAATTCAACAGAGGAAACCATACCTGCCGAGGTCAGCAGAGGGCCACTAGGATCATCTTGCCTGTGTGTGTCTCCCACTTGAACAGCACTCTCTGGATGAGAGGGCTTGGAGGGAAGGCATACAGAAACAGATTTTACCACCCCAGTCTGAAAGAATCCTGATAGAAGATGCCAGGTCCTGGATTTATAAAGCAGAACTGAGGCAGTCTGATTTAGAGCAGGGATGCAAAAAGGGCCATTGTCTGGGGTATTCCACTTGTTGAATAGTGATCTCTCTAGGTCTGGTGCTAGAGCTCGCTCACTCATGAGGTTCTGCCTCTGTTCGACTTAACTTGTCTGGCAGAGTGTTCTGGATTCCTGGCAAATAGATTGCCATGAGCAGGATCCTCTGCTCCAGGCACCATTCCCACACTCTCCCAGCCGACAGGGATGAGTGTGCTCCTCTTTGCTTGTTGGTATAGTACATGACAGACTTGTTGTCCGGCTGAAAGAGGACTGTTTCGGCTGACCACGTCCACTAGAGCTGACAGACTGTACAGAACTGTATGCATCTCTACTTCATTTATGATGAGATGCGTTTCCGATGAGTCACAGACAGCCTGAGTTTGGAGAACCTGGCAATGGGCTCCCCACCCCAGCAGGGAGGCCTCCATGATGGGAGTTACCTCTTGCTCTGGTGGGGAAAAAGGGAAAGCACTGGAGGAGGTTTTCCACCACTGACCACCACATCAGGGATCCCACCAGGGGTTTGGTCATACGAATGGGATAGTTTCAAGGGTGCGATGCCTATCACCACTGGATACTGAGCATCCACTGAGTCATCCTCATGTGCAGCCTTGCTAGAGGCACTGTGAACACTGAGGAAGCTATTAGGCCCAGCATGCATTGCATGGAGTGGGCTGGCGCAGTCTTGCGTTTCATGATGTAGCATGCCATATGCAAGACTGCCCATAGTCTGCTGTTTGGAAGGAAAGCCTGAGACCCAGTTGTTCCAGAACAGCTCCTATGAACAGTGGTACCTAGAAGGGCTCCAGCTGAGACTTTGTGGGGTTCAGCACAACTTCCATGGATGTTAGGAATGGAAGTCATCCAGACATGGAATGACTTGGAGTCCAAGCTTTCTAAGGTGTGTTGTGAGTACTACAAAGCACTTTGTAAGGACTCGTGACAGAAAATCTCAAATGGTAAGACTCTGAACTGAAAATGTTGCCCTTCCCTACAGAACCAGCAATATTTCTAGTTGCTGGTGCACACCAGTATGTGCTGGTATGCATCCTGCATATTCAGTGATACTAGCCAGTCCTGATGTTTAAGATAAGGTAGCAACAATCCCAGAGAAATCATTCTGAATTTTTCTTGATCCATGTGTTTGTTTACTTTCCTGAGGTTGAGAATTTTTCATGTGCCCCTGATTCCTTTGGTACCATGAAGAAGTAGGAGTAGAACCCTATGTGTTGTTCCGACTCTGGCACAATTTCCACTGCACTGCTCTGTTTCTCAAATGGCTCACAATCTCCTGTGCCAGAAACTCTGACACGTGAACTGACAAGATGAGTTGCCTTTGTGGAGAATGGCCCAGAGGGGTTTCCATCAATTCCAGGGGAGTACCATTCTCAGATGAACCCAAGAACCCCCTTCCACCTAGAGATGGATTCCTAATGATGGTAAAACTAGAGCAGGTGCCCCCCCCCCCCCTTTACTGGGGAGGAGAAGTCCGCCTTGGGCAGCTGAAGCAGACCTGGAGTAGGAGATTTAGATGGTGGCACTGAGTGTTTTTAGTACCTGTGCCTTCCTCTAGGCCAGAGGAGACTGAGCCTTGCTGTTTTGGCCTCCCCTGCCCCTAGCACGAAAAGACTACTTGTTGTGAAAAAAGTTGTGTCCTCTACCCCCCTTGTAGGTTACAGGGAGATGATCTGGAGGTTATAAGTCATTCTCATTTCGTCAGACTCTTTAAGAAACTGCTCCACCTGCTGTCCAAACAGAATTAGTAGTAGAAATTTTAATATTTAGTCAGGAAAGTTTGAACATATACCATTAGGGCAATAATGTCCTGTTTACAAGGTGATCCTGGATTCACAAAGTAAGACTAGTGACAGCAAAAATCCATACTATAACATGAATTAATGCAAAGTAAACGCATACAAATGTAAGTATATACAACAACGCTCATCAATAAATACAATAATAGAAGCTGTTTAGTTTGTGCAGCTAAACAGCATCTTCCTCTAATGCAGTTACACCTCACTGTCAGTTCTTGGATCATAGTGGTTAAAAGCTCTAGGTCTTTTATTGCATGAAATTTAATACCTTCATCCAATCTGTTTCAAAACTATGCCACGGAAAATGAAAAAGTAATTTCCCCAAATCTATTTTTCGGTGTCAGCGCTATGCATTCTCTTTGTATGTTAGTTCTCAAACTATATTTATGCTCAGTTTTAGTAAGTTTTTCTATCAGACAACTTGGTTTATTCCATAGTATCATTTTATTAATGTGATTGATCCATATTCCTTTGATTCTCCGCTGAGAGACAGCTCAGGGCCTCATACATCTGGCAGTGGTGCATTTTAAAGTTACAATGTAAAACAAACCTGGCTAGCTGATTATACAAGACTTCAAATAAAATTTCCAGCACATCTATAAATAGGACTAGCATAATGCAAGACTGGCATGAGGGGTTGTTCTGCTCTGGTTTGTCTCATATTACTATTTAAACAATAAGCTGCACAGTAATAATAAAAAGGATAAGTGCCATCAAAGGACACATTCATTGATCTACTGCTGGATGTTCCTGGTGAAGCCACAAGGACCAGCTGATGCATATACCTGCAGCTGAGGCGCAAGCTACTACATCAAAGGCATTAACAGAGGCTTTAAGCTGGTGTCTGTTAGATTCACAATAGCAAACGTATCTCTTGTATTTCCTGTTCTGCATCTGTGTTTGACAGGGTGTCTGTCAGAGACTTAAGCTTGCACCAGAGGGCACACTTGTATTTAGACAAGCAACCCTGGTAACTAGCTATCCTCATGCCAAGGGTAGCTGAGGCATAGACCCACTTACTTGTGGTGTCTACCTTGCACAAATTTTTCTTAGTGGGGTGTATGGCAACCTCCTTGGGCAAAATGGCTTTGTCATTCTCAACCAGAATAACAATGGGCGTCTACTATTGACTGAGTGAAACACATGGCCTTGGACTTAGGCACCACAAATTTCTTGTCTGCTTTTCAGTTTTGTTTTTAAATTTCGTGTACTTTTATTTTCTGTCCCCGACTGTCCCTCAGTTGGTCTTAGCCCAGTCACCCAGCTTCATCTCCTGCTTTTTTCCAGGACTTACTTCACTCCATTTCCACCCAGGCGGACCACTGGGGGTGGACCCAGGCCCCCAGTGGAGACTTGGTCAATGGTATACTGCAGACAGCGCCGCTGTCTGTTGTGGTGGGGGTGCCCGCCATTTGGGGTGGACGTCCTGCTGCAGTAATCCAGGTTTCTCCTCTTTTCTTGTTGTCTCAGTCTCTAGGATGCTGCGATGAACCCCTATGCTTGTGCAAGCTACTACGTGCATTGCGCATCGGAGAACATCAGCACCGTACTGCCCTGATCCTCAGCTCCAAATGCACAACCACCAGTGGTCATCTAGGTGGCAGTAATGCAGTGGAGACAAAACTTCCTCCCTGAGGTGGACAGCATCCTCTAGGAAGCTCTTCTCACCTCCCCCGGCCAACTCTCTGACAACTCAGGCTTGTTCCTGAAGCCGAGTCATTGGCGTTGCAAGGGCAGTGCTATCGCTGTGCCAGCAGGTTGACCCTCTTATCCCCCTTCTTGGTGACAGCTGCCACAGTAGCAGGCCTCCTCCAAGCTGCCTCAAAGAGTGTCTCCAGGGCCAGCGGGATACGAGGAACTAGAGAGACTGGGATATTTGGCACATTTAGGAACTCCAGTTGGGAAAGCCTATCCTGGCCTATGGCTGCTGCTCAAAATTCAGTGCAGTATGCATATTTCAGAACACAGCCTGAAAAGAGAGATTCCCTGATGTGTGGAGACAGGATCTGGTTCCGGGTTCTCTGGACCATAGTATGAGTCATCTTCGAGGAGGTCAGGATCAAACTCATCTCTTTCTACTACCTTTGCATTCAGAGGGTAGTAAAGAGGAGGGGGTTGAAATGGCTGCAGCACATGCCGCTGCTTTGGCGACATCGGTGACACTGGACATGGCCCAGAGTGGGGTCTCTGAAATAGCACCATTGGTGGTACCAAGGATGGCCCTGGGACAGGCCCCAAAGGGAACGTTCCGAACACTGAAAGCCTGTAAGCATGGTCAGCAGTGCCGGCATCGGCACCAAGGTAGGCGTCAAAGGGCCAAACCCCAGTGCTGGATGCTGCACTGCAAACAGTGTTGACAACTCCACTGGCCCCGAAGGAACCAACAGTGGCACCATGGCTGCCACCATCTCCAGAGGGAGAGGGTCAGAGGTGACACCACAGGTGGAGCAGGTGTCGGTGGTGCTGACAACCACCCCAGCCTAGAGGCTGGAGTCAGAGTCAGCCACGTGCCCAAATCAAGTAGCACTGAAGATGGTGATGGCTCAACTGACCCTGACAGGTCAGGAGCTGGCATCAACAATGGCACTGCTTCACTTATATTCTGCACCGACCATTCCATAAAAGCTGTCCGATGGTTAAACTGCCCATGGAAGTCCCCTCTATTGGACAGAGAGGGAGTCTGTGATGCAGACCTCAACCTCACAGACCCAGTCATCCCCAGTGTCACTGGTGACGACAGTGGGGCACAAGGTTCCAGAGAAGTTGACTGTCTCATTGCAGAACTATGTATCACATATACTACCACTATATTAGTGTGTTATTAATACTTTAATAACACATTAATACCTAATGAACACACTACAAACCACCATAAAACAACCTTAATAACACATGTAACAACCATGTTAATAACATGTGCAACAACCATCTTACTACAACTTATAACAGCCACCTTAATAAGCCCTCTAGCAAACCAGATCACAATACTAGCAACCTCCTGAAGTGCAGCCCCTAAAACAGCAGCTCACAACCTGGGGAAAAATGGCCCTAACCTACAACACACTACAGCAGCTCCCTCCTGCATTACTCCCTGCACAGCATGTCTCTTAAGCAGCCAGAACTCACTTTACCTGTCCAGCCCTCCATGCTGGTGCCTCCTCCATCTGTTTCAGGCCGACTCCCTCCTCTTCCTCCAGGACACTCCCTCACCACAAACTGTCATTCCTGACCACACAGCCTCTACATACTGGCTTTCTCACAGCACTCCTCACTCTATATCAGTGGGCAAAACCACCACTCCCAACCACATAATGATGCCAAGCATTGCTCCCTACTGCACATCCAAAACTCGCTCACATGCCATCCTAAAAAGTAAATCCCACTAAACCATTGGTAGTTTACTCACCTGGTGCAGGTGATTATGTTAGAGTATAACCACGGCACTGCAGTCCTTATGGTGAACATAACCACCCACAAGGCAAGGACTGGAGTGCCACGGATGTACTCGCAGCACAATTCCCCTGTAAAATCATCAGTTATTACTGAGCTAGGAATGGCCCTATTATTATTTCCAAACAACTCATTTACTCCACTCCAGAAGTCCCCAACATTCTTGTAGTCTGTTTCTGACAGTAATACTGTGATTTGGCCGGAAGCTTGTTTTTTTACACAAGTTTCTAAGTTCCTTTATAGTCAATCAAATGCTTATTATCTCTACTGACTTTAAATTAACTCCATCTATGGCCTCTTTCTCTCATTAAATCCAATAGCCCTGGAATAACTGATTTTTTGAGAGTGGCCACTAATCATAATGTTCTTAAATGGTGTGTATGGATCACAGGCACTAACAAATTTAATCTTAAAAAAATTAAAGGCAATATCAATAGATGGAATGGCATCAATGTAAGATCAATCAATGTTTGTCAAAGATGGTTTTAATTGTGGTATTTTTTGCTTGGGTAGAATGTAGACCTTAGCAGTAGTAAACTTCTTTTTAGAACTTTGGCAACCAAGAACAGATAATTGGAGAGTGTTTGCTTAATGAAGCGAATAAAACTTTAGCAGTTAATGTCCGTTCAGGTTTGTAAATCAATAAGGGACACAGTCCCTGATGCATTTCATCTGTGAAGCTTCATTTATAACTTGATAAAGATTTGAACAGCTTATTTTGTCCCAATAGACCCACCCTTGTGAGGAAGCCCAATTGATATTAAAATCACCTAAAATAGTCTTTTTGTGATTTGTATTTGGACTCCTATAACAATTAACAAATTGTTCAAAACCAGCTCCAGTATTATTAGGTGGAATACTGTATAAGCTGTGGCTGCGATAAAAGTTTTTAGATCCACCCAAACAAATTTATTGCCAAAAATCACAGCTAGGGTCATTTGAAGCAATAGGCAGTCTAGAACCACAAAAATGATCCTTGATATTAAAAAACCACAACCCCACCCCTACTTCCTTTTCTGTCATCACTAGCCAAATTGTAGCCAGGACTACTTATCTTGCTCTCCAGAACCCCCTGAGTAAGCCAGCTTTCAGACAGTAAGATAGCATCCAGGTTTTGACAATGGTCAGATTCTAGAAAGTGGATGAAGGGCTTGTGCCAAGCCCTGCAGCTACCACAAAGTTTGACACTGTTGCGCCAAAGCCCTCGGATGCAACACAGTTTGATTCTAGAAGGGCTGGCGCAGCTGTGACATTTTCCCCACTTTACGGCAGCTCACGCCAAAGGTTTGGCGCAAGCCCCATAAAAAGGCATACTCCCACGGATGCAAAGTTAGACCAAGAGGGATCTGGTCTAACTTTGCTGTGTCTGGGACTTGTGGCAGCTGGCTTTCTAGAATCGCAAGTTCCCTGCCCATTTGGTGCAAGTTGCCACTTGCACCAAATATCCTGCCGCAAGTCCCTTGTGGTGACTGCAACCCCTTCTAGAATCCAGTCCAATGCGTCTAACACACATGCACCCCATGTTTGTGGAAAGGTGTGAAATCACAGTCAGCCCATGGGTGTGAGCAAATGGATTGAGGATCATTTAAAATTGCCATTTTATTTGGATTTCCCTAAAATTCAGTATGTTCAGTGAGAATATGTAATGGATGCCAAGTGACCAGGCAAAATTGTAGTAGAAAATGGCTGTGTCACACAGTTTTATTAGGAAGCATCTGGAAACAACTGGTGGCTTGCAGGGAATATTTATCATGTATAATGTAGTAAAAAAGCTACTCAACATTTATCTGCTGTTTCACAAAACTGTATTTGTATAGCACTCACGTGCTACACAACTGATTTTATCCCACAGTGGTTATGATTGTGTGCAAATTGCTAACCTTATGTTTTTAGTCCCCTCTTCATGTGAAATTATGTTTTGAAGCACACAGCTGGGTACTAGAAACACCAAGCCTTCGAGCTGGCAGTGTTCACTACTGAAACTGCAACATCAAGCTTTATACAGTGTGACAGTAATGCTCTCTCTAAGAGAATGACATGCAATCATGTTACATCTTTTCTTCTTAAAAAAAAAGGTCCTCTGTAATACCAGATTAGACAGGGAAGGGTTAAAAAAAGACATCCTTTTTTAATTTGTAAGGTCACATTTTTAACTCTGGTTACACCCCCGCCCCCCAATTTATGAATCGGCATGCTTAACATCTAAGATCATATTCCTGCCACATTGTTCTGATTTGCTGATCATAATGTACATACCTCTAAGTTTTCCCAAGATTCCTGTTGAAGTGGATTCTAGTTTGCTGTCGACATCTTCTGAAAAAAAAAAATGGGTATTTTAAATTATTTCCATATCAATACATAGATACATAGACAGTGTCGGCAGATAAGGGCCTATGGCCCACCCAGTCTGCCCATTTGAGCTTGTAAGTTCAGTTTGTTTTCCTAGAAGTCTGTTGCCCCTTACCCCTGACCTCCAGAATTCCTTTATGTCTATCCCATGCATTCTTAAATCCCGTGATTGTTTCAGCCCCCACCACTTCCTCTGGCAGGGTGGTCCACTTGTCCACCACCCGTTCTGTGAAGAAATTCTTTCTCATGTTTCCTCAATGCCAGTTATGGGCATGATGAGAAAATATATTTCCAAAGCTGAATAAATAAACATCAACACATGACAGGGTGGTGTGCATTAAACCATATCGATGCATGCTCCATGTGTGCTGTGCGGCTGAGTGCCTTCAGCCACCTGAGAAATGGGGCAATTATAGCTTAATGCACACCCTTGAGTGCGTTACTGCACTTAAAGAATGGGTCTTTAACCAGTGACGTGCTGGAGCTGGCTCATACCAGCTCGCTTGAGCCAGTAGTTGAACCTCCAAAAGCTGTTTTACTGGCTCGTTAGAGCCAATAGGTAACCAGCCCCAACAAACATGGGAATTTAAGTATATTTTGTCTCCCCATTGCCGAGCTGCCCTAGCAATTGATTCCTCCTAGAGGAAAGGGGGAAATGGGTCAACATTCACTAGCAGCTTCAAGCGTGTCTCATGGTGATGACTAAGTGAGACTTACTGTGTGCGAAGCATGGTGGCTGCAGGCATGTTCCCATCAGCAATAAAGAACGCTTCCCTGTCCTGACTGGCTTCCACAGCCCTCACAACATCAGTCACCTGCTGTAGCAACCAATCACTTTAATCCTCTTGTCCACGACTGGTCTCTCACTCCCACCCATCCCAATGCACATGAACTTACTGACCATGAGTAGCTTGCTGCCTGGCACCAAAAGCACCATTTTTCTTCTGCCCCGCTGCAGCAGGAAAAGAAGAGTCAAAGTACTTGTAGCAGGCTAGCATCACAGTCACACTGGTGATCTGACTCGCAGTGAGTACTGCTAGCTAGCCAAGATAGGTTGTCACTCAGTGTTGTTACCTTTGCCACGTTGCTGTAAGGTAGCACTCAACCAATTCCAGGAGCCACACAGTGTGTTACAATTCTAATGGTTCCATACCAACTGGGCTAACTGAAAGGACATCACGAACTCCAGCCAAGCTTGGATCAGGATAAAAACTTTATTTTAAAACGTATCTAAAACAGCAGTGACACCACCTGCTACCACCACCATTTCGTGCCAAAATCACGCCCTTTATCAGCTTTAAAGTGCATGATTTGGTGCAAAACGTTGGTGGTGGCAGGATGTACCACTGCTGTTTTAGATACGTTTTAAAATAATATTTTTATCCCGATCCAAGCTTGGTTGGAGTTTGTGATGTTCTTTCAGTTAACCCAACTGCTATAGAACCATTGGTGTTATTAGTTTGTTGATTCTACTCCAGCACAGTGTTGGTCGTTTGAATCCACTGCTGACTGACAGCAGCAGCAATGTTTTTTTATGTGATGAACATCCCACTTGACTTTAGCTTCTAAATTACTAGTGCCTGCACAGTCTATATTTGTGACTTGGTTGGTTGGGTTGGCCACACATAGTTGAGTAGATGCTATGGTGTGTGTTTTGTCATAAATCCAGAGATAGACAGACACACACATCAGAAAGAGTCCAGGTTAGAGGATGAGACTGGGATTATTCCACTCACTCAAGAACCTTAGGTGGTCCAGGTCAAAGACAAGGAGACTGCAAGGTAAGGCTGGACTAGTATCAGGGTATGTCACACCTACCTATTGCTCCCTCCTATACATGCCTGTATTCAAGGATCCAGGCCATTTGTATTGCATTGTGCCTCTGTCATGTTAACAAATCATCCTCTTGGCCTGAAAACTGAGAATGTCTGAAATAATGTTTTCCTTTCTACCCCCATATTGATGTTTTCTGCTACCCTTAACTCCACATTCCTACCATGGAATGGTTGCCAGCATCATTAGCCTCCTTCGCAAACATCATGAGTACCTCCTCCTGGTGGGGATAATGCCTGGGCATAGGCTGAGAGGGGAAGTGGGCAAGGGTGAGACCAGTATCCATTCCTGAGGTCCCAAGTGAAAATGAAGGAAGAGGTAGCCTTCATTTGCCCAAAAACCTGGTGCTCCTTTTCTCTTTCCCATGGCAAACATCCTATCCACCTGATCGATGAGCAGGCAAGACAGCTCCTTCTTCTCCTTGTGTAGGTTTCCCAGCTGCACTACTCCCAGTCCTTCAGGTAGCAGTAACCCAAAAATGGAAGATGCATTATGCCCTCTGTCCATGAAGAAGGAGAGCAACTAGGACTTGGAAGTCAGTTATGGGGGCACAGGGCAAGGAGCAAGCTCTGGCATTTTGGCTGGGGTAGTGACAGAGGGATGAGTTCAGCTCAAAGCCTGCTGCTGCGTACGTGTGCACACACACAAGCAGTAACAGCCAAGCACTTTCATGTACAGTATGTATGTATTTTATTTGGGGTGTGTGGTCTTGAGCAAATCACTTAAGTCTTACCAAAGTTGTGGCAAACGCTGCTGGGGGGGGAAGATGAGGGGCGAGGTGGAGTTGATGAGACTAGGAGGAGCTGCACGGGGTGAAGTGTGGTTGTTAAATAAGTAACCAACATTTTACTGTCTTTAACAAAGAAATTATGTACAAAGAAAGAAGTTGGACGATTACAGATTAACACACCTTGGAGTGTGCTACTGCACTTAGAAAATGAGTCTTATTATAACACTTCTGACTTTCTTCTAAATGCTATAAGTGGAATAATCCATGGTCCAGTGTGTGGCAATAGTGCAATAATGGTACTTCCTGGGTGGTCAAAGGCCCTTGGCTGTGCCTCATGCCTCACAATCCTCTCCAAAGCATGTGGTTATTGACATTACTGATGCATATCTGACTGGATTATTCTGTATTTGTTGCATGTCATGTGATAGGCCTTACTCACTCTCAGCTCGCTATTTTATCTACCCATGTAATAAACTGTGAGGGAATGCCTGCAGTAGGTGCAACATATTCAGTTCTAAGCCATGATAAAGTGGCTCTCTTTGAGTTTGTCATTAGAGGTAATAATTTATTGCTACAGGGCAGGGCACAGGTGTAGACACTGTATTTGCATTTTGTACATTTCTGTAGCAAGTATGATGCAGAGGGGCCAACCCAGTGCTGTGACAGCAGTGTGCTGCACTGACACATGAGAGACTGGGCTTTGCATGGAATCCCTGAAACACCATACTGGAGCCAGCTGGCGACTGGGTGCGTAGGTGAGGTGCTGGACTCCCAGGAAGAGTGGGCATGCCCCACGGCATTTGCACCCCTGTCCGCCTGCTCACACACTGATTATGGAGCAGTATTTTTATTTTAGTTTTATTTTAAATTTGTTAACCGGGTAAGGACACTGGGCAAAGCCCTTTTTCAGGTCCGACCCGGAAGACAGGTCAACAGTAACACACATCAAAAAGAAAATAAAACACAAAAAATGTTAAGACTAACAATTACATAAATCAATAGTTAAATAACATTTAAATTTAACCTTAACTCCCGTAACTGAAGAGATACGTCTAAGGGAAGAAGGTAAATCATTCCATAAACTAACAACTGATAACGAAAAAGATCGAAAACCAGATTTTCCCTTTTTAACTGTAGCCCACAAAACAGTTCCAAGATCTGAATGCAAATTAACCTGAGAATCCCTGATTATTACCAGATCAGACAAAGGGAAAGAATTCCTATCATAAACAGCATGATGTACCATATTACCAAGTGCATAGGCAAACTTTAATTTGGGAGATAGCCAACCCAATGAAGAATATAAGACACAATGATGTGTCATTCGAGAAGCATCAAGAACAAATAGACAAATATTATTATAAGCTACACTCAAAACCCTCCCCTCCCTTACACCCAAACCATAATATAAAGAAGAAACGTAATCAAAATGAGTTAAAGTACCCATTGCAATTGTTTTACGAGATTCCAATGACCAATAAGCCTTGAGTTTATATAACAAGCCTAATTTTGAGTTTATAGTCCTACTAACAGCCTTTACCTGTGGCAAAAATCCCAAACAAGGATCCAAAAGAACTCCCAAATACTTGAATATGGAAACTTATTCTATTAAATCACCACTTTTATCAAGTATATGTAAACAAGGGTTTAACTTTAGACGAGGAGCACTCCCAAATACCATGCACTTGGTCTTTTTCACATTCAAAATCATTTGATTATTTAACAACCAAAGACCAAGTTTATCAAAGTCATTTTGTAAACCAACATTAACCAACTCAATATTCTGATTCTGGTTATACAAAATCAAGTCATCTGCATAGAGAAGACAATGACTTGTTGAAAAAATTGAGGGGATGTGATTTATAAATATTGAAAATAACAGGGGGCCCAAAATGGACCCCTTTGGAACACCTCTGGGATTTAACTGTAAATTACATAATGAAGGCTCAATATATACTTGTTGAGATCGTCCCCCTAGAAAGCTCTTAAGAAAGGAGACCACCAAAGTGGAAAAATCCAAACTTACAAGCTTAGAACAGAGCAAATTATGATTTATTAAATCAAAAGCCCGGGTCAGGTCCATGAACACCGTCCCTGTCAGCATCATCCACGAGGATAGTCACCTGCCCTCCCCCATGGCTAAAGAAATGGTGTGGCTGCATCAACCCCATTAATTTGGTGTGGGTGGTGGCAGTGGGATGCATGGAAATAAGTAAGAAAAAAATGCAGTTACATAAGAACTTATCGTAACAGTAGATCTTCGAGAGAACATTTTGTAGCAAGCCACATCTTTGGAACCATAGCCATCTGGCACTAGGACCACATGGAAACATTTTAGCTAGCAGTCTATTGGGGCCACCCATGACAATGACATCAGCTGATGTTGCCACGCCCATATATACGAAGATGGCCCCGTGCCCTACTCAGTTCCCCCGCTGGAGAACAGACAGAAAGGATATCCACCGACAGAATCGAGGCAGGGCAGAGGTTCTCACCACTGAAAAATGAGATAAAGCAAGCAAAGTACTCCGGAAAAGGAGACAGACACAGAGGCACAAGGGGGATGGAGAGAGGGATGGCATGGCTTGCTGCAAGAGATTCCCCCAAAGATCTACTGTTACGGCAAGTTCTTACGTAACTGCATGATCTTCTTCATCGAGGATATCTCTTACAGCAAGCCACACCTTTGGAATGAGCCCCGAGCAGTACTGACAGAGGGACAGTCAGGGTGACTGGAAACAACAGGCCTAAGATAGGAGGCCTTGCAGCACAGCTAGGCCAAAACCTGCCCTTCTTCTGGAAGCAATGTCCAGACTGTAGTGTCTAGTGAAAGTGTGGACTGTACTCCATGTAGCAGCTGCACAAATCTCAGCAGCCAAAACATTCCTGAAACAGGCAGTAGAAGTAGTCATAGCCTGGGTCGAGTGGCCATGCAGTGCCAAGAAGTTCTTTACTGTACTTCCTATAACAAAAAGTAATGCAGTTGGCCAACTATTTATTTATTCATATGTCGGATTACAATACCTTTGAGCCAGAGACTCTTTTACAAAGGTTCCACGTCTGGAGAGAACAGTTTTTGCTGAGGATAGTGATAATGACGGGAAACAGACAAATTAGAAATTTACAGAATATGATATGGTTAGAATTCGAACAAACAATAGGTAATGGTTGGAGCAAGACTGTTGTCAGTAGGATGACTTTTTCAGTAGCAAGGTAGTAGGAAGCAAAACCTGCAGAATGGGCTCAAAACACATTCAATGACAAACAGAGAAGATGCATAGGGTAACAGGTGTAATGATTAACTGTTGTTGAATTAAAGCAGTCAGCATATTGACTTTGTCTGCAATAGGGCAAGGAGCTGGGAGGGGTGGGGCTGGCAGTCTGGTGGTCACAGAGGCAGGAGGTGGGTGAAAGTTGGGAGGGGAAGGGGGACCTAGATGAGGAGGGTAGTAGAAGGAAGGGAGAGGCCCTTAGCAGGCAGGAAGAAGAGTAGACTATAGCAAGGGTGGAGGGTTGAAGGTAAATTAGGGCAGAGTGGGAAGTAGAATCGTAAGCGAGGTTAGTGTGGGACTTAGAGGGGGGCAGCTGTTAGGTGGGGTAGTCACAGCTGTTAAGCAACGTAAGGTATTGCTGGAGTTTGTGTTTGAATGGACCAAGCTTGGGGTTCGACAAGAACATCCAAGGGTAGGTCATTTACCCAGCTGGGAGCTCTGTACATAAAAGCCCTCTGTGCTTGCGATGTACAGCAGAACGGGACTAGGTAAGTGTGTTTGGATGCACTTGTAAGAAGATGGTGTGGTTAGTCTGAGGCTGATTTTTTTTGCCAACAGGCAGATCTAGTATAAGATCCTGCCCTTGATGTTCAGCCAGTTGGTTTGGGCGTACAATTCGCAGGTGTGGGTAAGGCTGTGGGCACCAGCGACCAAACGACAGGATTTGTTATGTACGATACAAATTATTTTGAGGGTTGTGTCTGTTGCGGATCCATAAATGACAAGTCCATAATTAGTTATGGAGAGGACCGAGCTTATAACAGCTAGATGGAGTGCATCTGGAGTCATGCAGTACCTGTGCCTGTAAAGGAGCCCAATTCTTGTGTCAACGACCCTGGAGATATGGTTGACATGCGCAGTGTAAGATAGCGAGCTACCAAGGGTTATCCCTAGGTACTTAAAGTTATGGACCTGTTCAAGAGGCAAGCTGTGGATATTTACAATGGTTAGCTGGGCTGATTTATTCTTATTATGTGGACTGGCGAAAAGCATTACTTTTGTTTCCATGTAATTCGTAATTTAACTTATGTTGGGCAAACCAGGCCTCAACCACCACGAAACTGTGCTGTTGGCTACTAAAGAGGGGGAGTGGGTCAGGCTGACTAGCACATAATATGGCGTCATCAGCAAAGAGAAGTATGTTGTTGGTGCAAACTTAGGGGAGGGTGTTTAGAAAAAGGCTAAAAAGTAAGGGACAGAGGATGGAGCCTTGGGGACTCCTGAATGCAAAGGATGGCTGACTAATAGGGTACCACAGATTTTTACCTGCTGCATTCTGCCTACAAGGTAGTTTCTGAACCAGTGAGTGACTTCATTTGAGAGCCGGA
Organism: Neoceratodus forsteri; assembly: GCA_016271365.2. NCBI lineage: Eukaryota > Metazoa > Chordata > Ceratodontiformes > Ceratodontidae > Neoceratodus > Neoceratodus forsteri. Next base: position 490,113,585 of record CM057454.1, on the reverse strand, counting down.
GGGCAGGAAGTGACTCTAGCAGGCAGGTATGATTAACCGTGTCAAATGCCTTAGTGACGTCAATATAGACTAACCCTACTAAGTGACCTCGGTCAAGTGCCTTATGAAGGAAGTATGTATACTCTAGGAGGGCAGAGGTGGTACTATGACTCTTCCTAAATTCGTGTTACTGTTGGCATTGGATGGTGCATTTGGCCAGGTAATCAGATAACTGATCTGCAATGATACGCTCCAGTGCTTTGGAGAGGGGTGGAAGGACAGAGATAGGGCAGTAATTTGAGTATGAGGCCCTATCCCCACTGTTATGAATGGGTGTCACCACTGCCGCTTTCCACTGTTGGGGGAACTGTCCAAGGCAGAGGGATAGATTCAGTAGCTTGGTAAGGGGTGACAGGATGGCATCAAGGGCAAGGCGTAAAAGCTTCAGGTCGAGAGTCACTGCTGTATCTAGTCTTCCCAAGCACCCTCAGTAAACACTTCTTTGCTTCCTTTAGAGTGACTCTCTTGAACTGGAAGCACCACTTGTGCTCATCGGCAAATTCCCCAACATCCCGCACTGCAACGGCACAATACTGACACAGGTATTATGCCACCACAAAAGAAAGTTTTTTTTTTCGGGGGGCTCTGCATTTATTTATAATCAACTTCAGGTTGGAATTGTTTCGGGGAGGGGGCAGAACACCGGGAGAAGCCGCGGCACTGAAAACAGACCATTACAGTGACTGTCACTGTAATGGTCTATTTTCAAGTTTTGCTCTCCTGGTGTCACTCACAAGTGGGCCACCATCTTGAAATAGGAGGAGGAGGAGGAGGGGTGTCCGTGGTTGGGAAATTCTTTTTACAGCTATCCATGCTGGCTTGGTCATCAAAAAAGTCGGGGGGGGATGCCCCCCAGGTCTGTAAAGGCAGTATTAAGGCATTTATTTATAATCAACTCCAGGTTGGAGTTGTTTTGGGGAAGGGGCAGAAAACCGGAAGAAGCCGCGTCACTGAAAAGAGACCATTACAGCGACTGTCGCTGTAATGGTTTGTTTTTGAGTTTCGCTCTCCTGGTGTCACTCACAAGTGTTCCACCGTCTTGAAATAGAAGGGTGAGGGGTTGTCTGTGATTGGGGCAGTCTTCTTACAGCTATCCACGCTGGTTGGGTCATCAAAAAACTGTGTGTGGTGGTGGTGGGGGGGTTGGTGGGAGAATGCCACCCAGGTCTGTAAAGGCAGTAACAAAGGTATCTCCTATTTTCTCAGGGTCCTGGATGGTTTCACTATTAACACTGAGCATGGAGGGAGGGTATTTATTGGGTTTGCCGGTGAGGTTCTTGAGATTATTCCAGAATTTCCTGCCATCACCCCAAGTGTTTGAAAGCACTTCTTTAAAGTAGGTGGTTTGGGCTAGGCAGGTCTCACGGGTGCATGCGTTCCTCACAGCTTTGTAGAGCTGCCAGTCTGCTGGTTTACCCATAGCACAAGCTTTATGCCAGAGGTTGTCACGTGAGGCCACAAGGTTAAGGAGGGAGGTGGTGATCCAGGGGTTGCTCATACCCTTAATCTTACGTTTTCTGAACAGGGCGAAGATATCACAGGCCGTGTTAAAAAGGGTAATAAAGTGTTCCAGGACTTGATCCACACTTTTTGCCAAGTCAACTGGTGACCAGTCACATTGTAGGAGGTAGGCCTGAAACTGCTTGAGCTGACCTCTCTTAAGGGCACGTTGGTAAGATTCTTTTGCAGGCAGTTTGGGGGACCTATTTGACCAATGACAGATGACAGGAGAGTCGTCATTGAGAGAGTCTGATAAGACCACGGTGTCTGTGAACCTCTCTGGGTGATCAGTGAAGATCAGCTCGAGCTGTGAATTGTAGTCAGTTCTATAGCTGATTCTGGTGGGGGTAGACACCCACTGTGTGAGGTCTATGGCTGCAACTGCATCTTTGTAGGTGTCGGCTTCCGGGGTGTGCCAGTTAACATTAAATTCCCCTAGTGCTACAACTTCAGTGCAATTGGGCAAGTTGGAGAGGTGTTTAAGCACCATATTAAAGCCTTTAACCTGGTCACGTGGGGGGATACAGACAGAAAGAATGGTGAGTGCTTTGGCTTGATTACCCAGAGCTACTTTAACTGCAAGGGCCTGGGTACTGTTCCCTGATATTATTTTCAGAATGGTGTGACACTGTAGTGAGTCTGTAAGGTATATGGCACACCCCCCTCTCCTTTTACCAAGCCTATCCTCTCTAAAAAGGGTGTAGCTATCCAGGGAGATTGCGGTGTCTGGTATTTTGGGGGAGAGATCAGTTTCAACCACAGCTAGAACATCTGGGTTGTGCTGCGCTACCCAGACTTGTAGAAGGTCAAGATTAGGAAGAAGGCTTCGAATATTAACAGAAGCAAGTTTAAGACCACCAGGGCTGGTGCTACTGCAGTGGGCCTGCTGCACAGGTCCTAGGCTGGGTGTATGTCACCTGATAATAGCAGAAGAAGTAGGACATTCTGAATTAAGAAGCACCTAAGCAGCTTGAGATGGTTGATAGGTCTACACTTAGAGGGCTTTCTCACCTTAGTGAGTAACAGCGATGTGGAGAGGTATGGTAAGAGAAGGGAAGTGGGAGAGTTGCAGCAGTGGGTTGTGCCTATGCCTGGCTTAGTTGGCCTAAGGAAGTGGGTTGGTATTTCACTTGCAGTTGCAGAGGTCTGTAGTGTGACTCTACTGAGTAATAGAGGGGGGTTGACGAGGACTTGGAGCAAACATGGTTTGAAGAAGGTAAGATCTCTATTAGGATTACAAGTGGGGCTAGATAATTTAAGGGCACCATGATAGAATAAGGGTCTGAAGCAAGGTAGAGAAGGCTGGTGCAATCAGAAGGGGGGGCAGTAATGACAAAAGTCCGAGTTGAGACCAAGATGACAAAAGGGGGAGGGAGGAGGTAATGGAGGTCCCCGGAGGAGGCTTAGGGGGTGGGTGAACAGGGAGTTTATGTTGGATAACTGGACAGGAATAAATGTGACCCTGGTGATAGCGTAGTGGCTAGAGTGCCTGCCTCTGGTGTACAGGGTCAGAGGTTCGAATCCCAGGGGGGGAGGAGATGGGGAAATGTCAGGGGAAGAAGACAGAAATAGAGTATGTGGCCTGGGGGAGGGCTACACTTGAGAACAGTGTGGCTGGATTTCAACTGAGGAGAGGGAGGAAGATGGAGCTCAGTAGTGACTCCTAATGGTCACTTAGTATAACCTGCAAAGGGAGAGAGAGAGAGTTTGGAAGGGAAGGCCACATGATTGGTCATGTGATCAGTGTGACCTATAAAACTAGAGACAACCCAGGGAGCGTGGCGGGTGGGCGGGGCAGTCGACGCAAAGTGTCGACAGGCTAACACAAGTATGTGCAGTACCTATGTTCTGTGGTCTCTCTTCACCTTGCTTACAGGGCTCCATTTGTGAGCCCTGTCCTGGAGTGTCTCCATTTGAGGAGTTGCCGACTGTGAGTGTTCATTTCTGACTGAATTTGTTAAGCCAAGTACTGTGTTTTAGCAGCTCCATGTTAGGTAATTGGACAAGCACTGCTTCGAAACTGCAACACCCTCTCTCCCGGGGCGAAAGAGACAAACAGCTGCAAGGACTTCCTAACATCCTTCATACAGTGAACATAATACCAGAGTATTCTATGTACATCTCAAGTATGGAGCAAGCTTCCCTTGGATTGGCATGCTCCGGATCATAAACAGGCAGGTGAATGGACTGATTTAAAGTAAACTCAGACACCACCTTAGGCAAAAACATAGGACTGGTATGCAAAGACACCCTGTCTTTGTGGAAATTCAAATAAGAAGGCTCACACAAGAGAGCCTGAAGCTTGGAAATCCTCCGAGCAGAAGTGACAGCAACTAAAAATAATGCTGTCCATGACAGAAAGCGTAGCTCGAAAGTCATGGCTGGCTCAAATGGGGCCACAGCAAGCTTCTCTAACACAACATTCAGATCTCACAGAGGGGCTGGATTGCAGATGGGACGCTTCAAGTGTAGGATGCCTCTCAAAAACGTATGGGACACATGCAGCTGGCCACCATACACCCATCAACAGATGCATGGAAGGTCAACAGATGAAACTTAATGAAGGAGTACTGCAGTCCAGCATCAAAGAGGGAGCACAGGTACGCCAGAATCTGATTCACTGGGCAAGTGAAAGGATCTAGGTGATGGGAAGCAGCCTACAGAGCAAAGCCCTTCCACTTTGTGGTATAAGTGAATGTGGTGGAGGGTTTTCTGACAGCCACCAGGACATGAGCTACCTTCTGGAAAACCCCCAAACCAAGCAATTGCTACATCTTCAAGAGCCATGCATGAAGACGAAGGGACCTGAGATCCGGATGGACTAGAGTGCCCTGGTCTTGTGAGAACAAGCTGGGGCACAGAGGTAGAGGTATAAGGGGCTTCACTACCAACTGTTGTAGTAAGAGGAACCAAATCTGATGAGCCTGGAAGAGAGCTACTAGGATCAGAGTGTCCCCTTCCATCTGGAGATTGATCAGAACCCTCTGAATGAAGGGAGGGAAGGTGTAGAGGAATCTCCCTTTCCAGAAGGAAGACAACGTGTCTCACCAGAAAACTCCAAGCCCTGGAATGAGCGAGCAGAAAAAACAGGTTACTCAACTGTAACAGCAGTTCTAGGAGTGGTATGTGGTGGTCATCCACACTCTGGCAGTATCCTTTCCCATTTAAATGTACCCGGAACGTCTTCAAGCTGGCTCCTCCCACCCACCCAGGTGGTAACTCCTCGGCTCCACCCTGTGATGTCAGATCTTGCCCGTTGGAAGCAGAATCAGTGTGCCTCTTGCCAGGGAAAGTCGGGTGGGCTCGTGTGGATGAACACCATGCATCACTCCTACAACTACTGTTACAAGTGAGTATCCAAGTTTTCTAGGGGCGTGGATATGGTGTTCTATCCACACTCTGGCAGACTCCAAGCAGTTCTCTGTGAGGAGGGAGCAAGGCACACACACCATACTTAGGGAATAAAGATTGGAGAACTGAGGCCCCAAAACCAGCACTCCAGCATGGCTCAAGGTTGATGTGGTAGTGGGAAATGAAGGTGTGCTGACCTCCAGGTAGCAGCCCTGCAGATTTCATGGATAGGGACATCCCTGGAAGCAGCCACTGAGGCAGCGGTATAGCAGGTGGAATGAGCCCTTAGCCCTATGGGAGGCTTCCTAACCACCAATCTATAGCAGAGGTTGATGCAGGATACAATCCACCTGCCAATCGTCTGCTTAGCTGCCAGTCTCCCAGGTGTGGCTTCAGCGTAGGTGACAAATAGCTGGTGAACCTCTCTCTGAACTCCAGCTGTGCACTCCGTATAATGGGCTAGTGCTCACAGCAGGTCCAGAGTATAAAGCCTGTGCTCAGCCTCCGAGGTGTGGTTGGTGAAGTACACTGGGAGATTAATCCCCTGGTTAAGGTGAAACTCAGATACAACCTTCAAGAGGAACTTCGGGTTGGGGCGAAGGACAACCATATCCCTGTGAAAGACCAGGTAAGGAGACTCCACCGAAAGCACTTGGAGCTCACTAATTCTTCTGGCTGACAAGATAGCAACCAGGAAGGTGGTCTTCCAAAATAGGTGACACATTTCACAGCTGTGCATCGGTTCAAATGGCTTGCCCATGAGCTTTGCCAACATCAGCAACAAATCCCACGCTAGTGGAGGTTCATGCACCGGAGGAGAAATGTGGTTGAGGCCTTTGAAGACACACCAGGCCTTTGAAGACACACCAGACCACCTTCTCCTGCACCACCAATGGCTGACCAGCCCACACCCGGTAAGCAGAGATGGCTGCCAGGTGCACCTTAAGGGTCATCGACCGAAGGCCAGACAGAGAGGGACCAAAAATAGCCATGGATGTTAGCCACCGGACAGGATAAAGGATCCAGCCCCTTGCCCTGACACCAAATGGAGAACCTCTTCCATCTGAAGGCGTAGCATTTCCTGGTCAACTCCTTCCGAGAAGCCTCAACCATGGTAAGGACATCTTTGGAGAGACCCAAAGCCTGGAACTCTAGCCATCCGGGAACCAGGCTGTCAGGTGCAGGGACTGACGGTCTGGGTGGAGTACCTTTCCCTGATTAATGAACAGCAGGTCCGGGTGGAGAGGAAGTCACCTCGGGAGCCTGCTGCTGAGGCTGAGGAGATCGAGGTACCAAAACTGGCATGGCCAGTCCAACGCCTCCAGGATCACCTGTGCCTTGTCCCTCCTCACCTTGAGCAACACCTTGTGGATCAAAGGAAATGGAGGAAGGCACAGAAGAACCGGGATCACTCGAGAAATCCCCTGCAGCGTTCCCTGCTGAGGGGGTTGGCCTGTACAGCCTCAACTGCGTTCTCCTGAGGCAATCAGGTCCACCAGAGGGATGCCCCATTGGGAAAACGGACCATGTACTACCTCCGGATGGAGAGGCCACTTGTGAGATGCTTCGCCTACATGGCTGAGAGCATCTGCCAGCTGGCTGGAGACACCAGCCACATGGAAGGCCAGGAGATTGGCCTCCAGGCTGCGTACAAGGGTCCACACATGGAGACCTCACCTGCACAGAGGAAGACAGCATGTCCTGCCCTGCTTGTTGAGGTAATACATGGTTGTGGTGTTGTCCATCTGGACAACCTGATCCCGAAGACATGAAGCAAAGGCTGTCAGCACCAGCTGAACTGCCCTGAGCTCCAGCAGGTTGATGTGGCATCCGGACTCCTTGGAGTCCAGAGCCCGTGGTCTCTGTGTTCCCCCAGGTGGGCACCCCAGCCCATGAGAGAGGTGTCGGTTGTCAGGATGACTGTTGGCTCTGGGCGGACAAATGCGATCTTTTCCTGTAGATGTGCTGGGAATAACCACCACTGGAGGGTGTCCTACATCAGTTGAGTCACGGTGACCAGCTGGTCGAAGTGACTCTTGTACTGGGACCATTGGTGCGCTCCCACTGCAGAAAGTGCATTCTCTAGCAGGCCCAATGGACCACACTGGTGCAGGCCACCATGTAACCCAGTAGATTCAGGAAATCCCGGGCAGGGCACAATTGGCCAACCTGAAATGATCGGGCAAAGGAGGAAAGAGTCTCCACCCTGTCTGCCGGGAGCCAAGCCCTGGCTCTGCAAGAGTTGAGCTCTGCCCCGATGAAGCTGATCACCTGCGAGGGCACGAGTTCCGACCTGGCCTTGTTGACCAGGAGATCAAGAGAGACACAGGTCTGGAGGGCCAGGTCCATGGACCGTTCCACCTCCTGCCTGGATGGACCCGCAATCAGCCAGTCATCCAGGGGGGTAAACCCAGACCCCTTGGTGCCTCAGGTAAGCTGCCACCACTGCAATGCACTTGGTGAAAACCCTAGGGGCCAAGGACAGGCCGTATGGCATGGTGTGGCCTTGAACTCATAGAGGGTTCCCTCTGCTCAGAAGCGGAGGATCCGCTGGCATGATGGACGGATCGGGATGTGAAAGAATGTGTCCTGTAGATCCAGTGAGAAGAACCACATGTTTTGCTCAACAGATGGTATGATCTGGGACAGAGTTACCATCCTGAAGGTGCGTGACCTGATGAACTTGTTCAGGTCACGCTCTGGCATCAGGAAGTACCTGGATACAATCCCTGGGTGTTCTGGAGGGTCCGCATCAGGAACCACAACCTCCTTGCAGAGAAGCTGGGCGATGTCATCCCAAAGGGCCGACAGAATGTCTGTGGATACCATGTCCTCTCGTGGGGCATGAGCTCGGCAAGGCAGGTACTGCTCGAATTCCAGAGGCAGACCCTGTTCAACCACTTCAAGAACCCACCTGTCCATGGTGACAGTGGACCAGGTGGAAAGGAAGTGGTGGAGCTGGCCCCCTCATCCCATCACAGGGCAGACCTGGAGGTGGAGGAGGGTCCGACTCAGGAGCTACCATGGCCTCATCCTCCAGGCTTGCAGATGACCGGGGCCATCAACTTCGGCAGAGGTCATCAGACCTGAGCCTGCTGCCCAGCTTGGGGCTGGGCTGGTTTGGCCGCAGGAGTGAAAGTGGACCAAAAGGGCTTCTTTTTCTGCTGTTTGGAGCCCTTGGGGTCCCTCTGGGCAGATGTCACTGAGTCCAAGGTGGCACTGAACTTTTCAATGCAGGTGAGGTGCCCCCTGACCCTGGGCCCAAACAGGTCAGTGCCCAGAAAGGGGACATCTGCCAGCTTGTGCTGGGTGCCTGCCATGAAGGTCAAGATCCGCAGCCAAGCCCTGTGGTGCATGGCCACTGTGGCCACCACAGAACTGGCACGGGAGTCCCCAATGTCCATGACTGTCTGGAGCTCTGTTTTACACAGCCCGACCCTGGTTCTGCTTGACTGTAGTCTGCAAGTCTGCTGGGAGATAAGGGAGCACTACATCCAGAGTGCCCAACAGGGCATGAGAAAAGTGGGCCATCAGGAGGGCTGAGCTTGACTGGCAAAGATCAAGTAAAGAGGCAGCATAAACCTTTTTAGCATAATGGTCCAATTTCTTGGACTCCTTGTCAGGCAGTTTATCAATGTCTCCTACCTTGCCAGATCACCACAACATAGGATTTGCCACCAAGTCCTCTGCTGAGGGATGTTCCATGAACCCTGAGAGGGAACCGGTGGGAACCGCATACTTGCAGGCCATCCAAGCCGATGGCGCTGGGCAGAAGGCAGGGCACTGCCATAGCTCCAAGACAGGGCCAAGGATTACCTCTGCTACTGGGAAGGCTTCCCCAGAGGAGCTACCTCAGTCCAAAATCTTGGTGAGAGGGTACTGAGCACACTTCTGAATAGGCTCCAGCTTCAGACCTGTGGCTCCAAGATAAGACAGAGAAAGCCCATGAAGGAGGTAGGGCCCTCTTCCATTGAGAGACCCCTCCACCGACTCTGTGTCCACCGGATGAGAGAGCAAGGAGGAACCCTCTGACTCTGAAGAGTCATCACAGAAGGTTCGACCGCATGAATCCCCACTGACCCTCTGTGGACAGTCAGGGGTGACTGTGACCGACAGCTGATGGGGAAGACCCGAGGCTGACCGAGACTCCTTAGTCAGAGCGCCGGTCATCGGCTGTTTGGGGGTGGCTCCACCAGAATCGGTGGAGATGCCAGAGGAAGTCGAGCCAGGACCATTTAATGGGTCTGCTCCTGTGGAGGCAGAGAAGGTGTCAGCCTCTGCAGTGAAAGCCATATGATGGCCAGAGTAGATGCCAGAATGGGCTTCATACCGACGAATACCAACTGTTGCCACATCAGGTCTTCATATCATCGATGCAACTTGCGCCGAAGCCTCTCCTCACCAGAGAAGGACGAAGAGTAGTGGTGGCACTGCTTGCCAGAGTGTCATGAGTGGGAGCACCAATGTTGATGCGTAGCTGTTTGACACGACGGACTGAGACCGGGTCACATCACGGTGGGACAAATGGTGGCCAGAGAGGGACCAGCAGAGCCAGGCGCCTCTGATTCTGGTCTTCAACGAGAAGTGGCAGGTCAGTGGAATGATCCGTCCCTCCATGAGTGTGTGAGGACCGGAGTCCTCGGCAGGGAGGTATCGGCCTCATCAGGCGACAATGGGTTGACTGACTCAAGAAAAATCTGGGCCGGAAGATCGACCTGCATCTCAGCCTACTGGCCTGATGGGGATACTGTAGAGCTGGTGGTCTGGGCTGAGGATTCGACCAAAGTCGGAACCTCCGGAGAAGCACAGGAACTGGGAGCCCGAGAGTGTTCCTGATCCCACGTTTGACAGTGAGACCATTTTTTGGGCTCTTTTTTAGATTTCAACTTGTGTGTCGACAAAGGACCCTGCCCATGGGTTGGAAGGGCCTGGCAGAAGTCCATGAATGCCCCCGTAAAGGAGGCACCCAGAGAGAGAGTGGCAAAAGGCTGAAGCCAAGGAGGACAGAGCCGCCTCCTGGGCTGCCACCTCCTCGAATGCTGCAAGTTGCTCGGTGGGCCCTGCAGCTGTGGAGACCACCCGATGGGCTTCTTTGGATTTGACTGGTGGGTACCGATCATTCGGATGCCCAGGAAGTAAGTGGGCACAATGGTCCTCCTAAATGGACAGGTGAAAAGTGCGGCAAAAGTTACAGGCCTTAGGACCGTGCTCGTAGTCCAGGCAATAAATGCAGGAGGCGTGTGGATTCATCCGGGACATCATCTGCTCGCAAACACATTTCTGGAACCCTGTAGTAGACTTCCCGTCGCCCATGTTGGCGGCATGAAGAAAAAAACTGAAGAAAATGTTTTTATTAAGTTTTGAAGAAGTATAAGCAAAGGGCCTTCTCAGTGCGAGAGCGGTAAGGAGGGAACCTTCTTCCAGCGGAAAGGAAGATCTGACGTCATGGAGTGGAGCTGAGGGAGTTACCACCCGGGTAGGTGGGAGGAGCCAGCTTGAAGATGTTCTGGCGGAATTTAAAGGGGAAAAGATACTACCAGAGTGTGGACAGAACAACATATCCACATCCCTAGAAGCGGCAGTCAGTTTTGTGTTGAGTGGGGACGCAAAAAGGTCCAACTCTGGATGGTGAATTTTAGTGTTTTACCGTATGACCAATATAGTTTATAACCCTCATTGCCAGGGTGGCAGAGACAAATCTCCATTTGCCCATCAGGTCCGGCTTTCTAGATTCCTTGTCCGGAGGCAGAGAGCTAAGATGCTTTGGCCTCTTTGTCCTATCATGGGGTGCATTAATGATCACAGAGTCTGCCTGAGGTTGCTCTCCAAAGAAGGGTTTCCCTGAGGAGGCCTGGTATAATTTAGGAGCCTTCCTGGGCATGGCAGGAATCATATTCCACCTGTGCCAGGCAGCCATAGTGGCATCTTCATAGGTGTCTATCAGAGGCAGAAGTTATGATAGGAGGGGAGTCTGGTAACTCCAGGTACACCGACAGGTTCCTCCTGACAATGTCCTGCTCCTCTGCCTCAAAGCCTATAGCAGTTTGGAGCTGCCTCATGATGACAATAAAAGGAGGGGTCATCAGAGGGAGACTGCAGTGTGGAATTCACAGAGTCCTCCTCCCCCGAGGAGACTGCAGAGGAAGAGGGAGTGGGGCTAGCTGTGCTGTCCTCATCATTACCATCCTCTTCTCCTGGTAGGAGATCTGGGTGATACTCATCCTTATCACTGTGGTCAGGAGTGGTCACCAATGGCATGTGAGAGCGCAGATGAGCTGGACACGGTGCCATAGGAGGTGACAGCATGGGAGGAGGTAAAGTAGGCCCTGGCTTCATCGGCCCCGATGGAGAGGCAAGATGATGGATGAATTCCCAAAAGGACATCAACGTGGTCTGGACATTGACGATGGGTAGCACTGGAGCAGGCTGCGGCATTGGGAGTGGAAATTGAGGGCCTACATACTTTACTGGGGTGGGCTGCGGCACTGGCGGGGGCAACTGTGGGTTCAGTGCCGGCAAGACAGGCTGAGGTGTCAGCAGCAGGAGCAGGGAGCCTGGCGTCACTGGATTCACTTGAGACGTTGACAGGAGGGACTAGGTTCCCGTCACTGAAGAAGCACACTGCAGTGGCGACAGGGGAGACTGTGTTCTTGACACTGAAACAGTGCCCACAGAAGAGGCCGCGAATGTTGGTGGGGGAGATTGGTGTCCCAAAGGTGACAGGCTGGGATTGGCCAAGGGCAGGCCGACCGAGAGGTCTAGTTGTGGACCCTCAGAAAAGGCCAAGGGCAACGCTGGAGGAGGAAAGACTCCAGCCAATGATGGACCCACACCCGCTTGGACAGAATCGGCAGAGCTCCCTGACTGTAGGCCTGCTGAGAAAAGGGGCCAAAACAGCAGGGGCTGAGCACTGCAAATGCTAACCCCACAGAGGAAAGGGTGTGAGTTGCAGCAGAAGTCGACACCAGAGACGGCGATGACCCAGCAGAGTCCGGTGCTTTATGCGGCGACCGCGAGCAAAAAGGGCAGGATCAGTCTCGATGTTTGATCTGCTCCCGGTGTTTGTGCTTCCTGGCTGACTTGTCCTGGGACTTGAAGGACTGGGAGCCTGAGGACAGGGCTGGGGTGGTGGAGGAGCTTCTGGCCTGGAGCTCCATCTCCATTGTTTCGATTTTCTGCTCCAGCAAGAATTTCTCGAGGTCCTTCTAGTGACATCTCCATGTGGCCTGGTTGAACCTGCAGCAGACCTTGCAGGCTTTTACGTCATGGTCCGGGCCTAGGCAGCGGATGCTGGCAATGTGGCCGTCCTTCTCGTAGATTTTCCTACCATAGGCACAGAGATGGAAGAGTTTAGAAGAAACGGTCAGCATACACCTACCAAAAGAAAGAATCACTTTAAAATAAAGTGATTAGGTGAACTAGAGTTAGAAAAAAAAAACAGACATCAAGAAGTTTTGGCAGTTGACTGATGCAGTACAGTATGTCTCCGAGGAGTTCAACATGCACTGGTCAATTAAGGGAAAAGAACTGAGGAGGGCACGGGGCTGCACCCCATATAGGAGTGGGGATGTCGGCTGATGTCATCGTCATGGGTGGCCCCAATAGACTGCTAGTTAAAAAGTTTCCATGCGGTCCTAGTGTCTGATGGCTATGGTTCCAAAGGTGTGGCTTGCTGCAAGAGATATCCTCGATGAAGATTTATCATTTTAAAAAAGGTATGGCACAGAAATGTTTTCAAATTTCCATGGCTGTGCACACAACAAACAATAGTGTTAACAGAAAGTTGTTCCACTCAGATATGCAAATTACCTCCATATACCCTGGTCTTCCTCCAGCGAAGGAACGCTGCAATGGCTATTAGAACAACAATAGGGACTGCCAGCAGTGTTGTAATAAGGATGGGGGAAACACCTGCTCCTGCCTGCTTGACAACATCCTTACTCTTGGGCTCTTCCAACTGTACTGACTCCGTTGATGCAGGCTTGGTTTTTACTCTGGTTTGCAAAATGGTCTCTGTTTCTTTCAAATAAAAAAAAAAAGCATTTTTAGAATGTAGCTGCACACAGCAGGCATCAGAAAATATAATGGATCATCTGTTTAGGATGTAATGATCTACAGTGGTAATATGTACACTAAAATTAATTTATGAGAGAAACTTGCTGATAAATGTTTGCAGTTAGCAACTGAAGACAATATCCCATGAGTGCTTTCTTTACATTTCTATTGTCATCTGTCTTGTGGTAAAACTTACCCTTTTAGTTCCCTTTCCTTATCTGCCTACTTTCTGTCACTATGTCTTTCCTGATGCTTCTCTTTTCTAACAGTAAATCTGTGAAGAACAGAATAGAATTTGACTCTACATAACACCTGTCCTATAGACTCTCAGCACACTTTAAGAGCAATGTTGTAAGACACTGGTAGAGTACTGGCTGTCATGACTCGTAACTCCCAACCTTTTCTTCCCCCACATGTGGGACACACTCCCTCAAAATGTGGGACAAACCATCGACTTAGAGACCCCAGCTCAGAATGCTGTGGAAATGTGTGCTTTCATGTTGACAAAGTTTGCTGTTCATTGAGCAACCCAGATTAATAGTGCTTATTTAGATTAAATACGCGTACTGATTTAAATCTGACACTTTAAGTGACAGTTGACTACACTGTTCTTACAGTGTAACTACACTGTGACTGCACTGCAACTGCAATGTTGTTGCATGCAACAAACATGTAACTACAGTGTAATTACCCCATTCCATGTAATTAGTTACATTGAAACGGACACTTAAAGTATAACCCCGTTGTTTATACTGTAAGTAATCCACTCGTTTCATCATGTATTTATTTTTTTATTTATTTCAATTTTGGTAACTGGGTAGGTCCCCTGAGTCCCGAAGGTCCCTTTTTGAGGGGCGACCTGCAATTAGTTGCATGTAATCTACATTTCGCATAGACACAGAGTTGAAGTTACAGATAAATACTGTATTTCCACAACTGGAGTTACAGATTAACATTTCCAAACAGGTATACTTCACATCATAATTACATAGACACAGGTAGACAATACTTATTGAAACTCTCATTTTAAACGATCACAACAGGGCTAGACTCCAGTCCTGCACAGTATTAGTATACAATAGAGATACTGTAACATCTCAGATTGTGTCTGAAGAGAGACAATGTGTGTCTAGAGTACTTATCTGGTCACCAAAAACTAACTAACTAGCTAACTAACCAACCAAATACATGTTGGCTTTAAAATTTTAAGTCAAAATATGGAATTGCCCCCTTGCCTCCTCTTCACATGGGACAGACAGAGGGCTCGTCAGTGGCAAGCTGGAATTGCTAGATAAATTAATATCTTATATTAGACCAACATAGCTCTTGTAACAAGATGTTACAGTACACACGTTTTCAGGGCCACACTGTCCCTTCATCAAGTGTAATAAATGTAATATCAGAGACTGTAACTCATAATCAGGGTGAAGTTGGACAGGAACTTGGTTCTCGGCCTTTCATCAAGTGTAATAAATATATGTCCCATAATGGGAGGGCTTATCGTTGTCTCCTAGGGATTCCTTCTATAGTGGTTTTCTTTTTCCTCCATTGAGTGGATAAATTCGATGTGGAGGAGAGTTAGGAAGTCTGGATTTTCTCTTTGTGTTCCCACTGGAAACATTAACATGTTCTGCTCGACTGGATTAGTTCTTATGGGGTTTATTTTACATGTAAACATGGTGTGGTATTTATTCACAGAAAGTATCATTAAGGCCAATTCTTTTTTTTTTTTGTGGACTTTATTTGTTCACCCCACCTTCGGGACATCCCTCAGGGTCCCACACACACACAGCTCCTCGGCTCCATTGCCCGCCTGAACCGATCCCCATAGACTTCTTTGGGTTCAGGATTCTGGGCACTCCTGGACCCATGCAGAGGCCCCAGAATCCCCAGGGATGATACAGGGAACGGCCGACGTTGGAAGTATGGCTTCGGCTACTAGTGGTGATCACTGTCGTCTCCCCGCCAATAGGGGGATATTTTGTAGTTTACTCCCCGGAGCTCGGACATGCAATGATGTCCAGCTCAGCGAGTGCATGCTCTCGTGCGCACCCCCAAAAGATGTCCGCCACGGCTCCAATCCCTGCGTTCTGCAGTCATGTACTGTGATAGCCTCCAGCCACCACCAGAGGCTGCCAGTGAACCGGCTCATGTAAGCCCCCCACCCCGGGGAAGGAGTGCAGTCCCTGGGATGCTCAGTCCTACTCTGCCCCCACTGACCCCCCGGCGGCCCGAGCTCACTCCGAACCGGGTCGTCGGCGTGCAAGCTGGTGCGGCATCCAGCGCCTCAACCCTAAACATCACCGGGCCAGCCTAAGGCCAATTCTTAGATGATGAAGTATTAAGGTTATTAATTACCACACCTGGATGTCTGTAATTTAATGTATCGATGCTATGTAACTCAGTGTGAAAGATGTAACGCTGATGTAGTATGTGACACTGTTTCTTTTTTCAGATAAAAATTATAAAAACAAGTATAATAAATGTAATATCATGGACAGTAACTCAATCAGGGGTGAAGTTGGACAGGAACTTGGTTCTCGTCCCTTCATCAAGTGTAATAAATGTAATAGCAGGGACAGTAATTCATAACTGGGGGTGAAGCTGGACAGGAACTCGGTTCTCGGCCCTTCATCAAGTGTAATAAATGTAATAGCAGGGACAGTAATTCATAACTGGGGGTGAAGCTGGACAGGAACTCAGTTCTCGGCCCTTCATCAAGTGTAATAAATGTAATATCAGGGACTGTAACATAATCAGGGGTTAAACTGGACAGGAACTCAGTTCCTCCTCTTACTGCAAAAACCTTCTAACCAATGCCTCGGATGACCCCAAAAAGTTCTGGTCCCAAATCAAAACCCTCCTGGGATCTACTCAGTCATCTACCCCTAATGATATGATCCTTAATGAAACCCACTGCAACAATCCTCAGACCATTGCAAACTTAATCAGTTCTCAGACCTAACTAAATTCACATCCTCCTTCCCCATCACACAACAAGTGTCCCCAGCTTTTTTTAGCAAAGTACCTGGAGCCCCCCCCTTTCACTTTAGAGCCATTAGCCAAAATGAGGTAGCACAACTTCTTGAGTCGATCTCTGATAGTACTGCCACAGGCTCAGATTGTATCAAGCCCAGACTACTAAAAATAGCTACCCCTCTCATTGCTGCACCTCTGGCCAAAATTTTTACCCTTTCCTTGTGTCAAAGTAGTGTCCCTGACATTTGGAAGACAGCGAGAGTCACCCCTGTCTTTAAAAAAGGGGACCCCAGTGACCCCTCGAAATATAGGCCAATAGCTATCCTGTCGGTACTAAACAAAATCTTAGAAAAACTAATCGCCACTCAAACCATAGAATTTCTTACGAAGCATGACCTTCTAATAACTGCCCAGCATGGTTTCCGAAAAGGTCACAGCACCTCTACTGCCCTGCTTAAATTTACCACTGATACTCTCACTGCTATGGACACGGGTCTCCTAACAGGGGCTGTTTTCATTGATATAACAAAGGCTTTTGACCTGGTGAACCACTCCCTTCTCCTCATTACCCTGCAATCTACGGTCTTCGCGTCAAACGTAGTTAGCTGGTTCAACAGCTACCTATCAAATAGGGTCCAAGTTGTTAAGTTCAACACATCTTAATCCGATAAGGCTACAGTGAATGTTGGAGTACCCCAAGGCTCTATCCTGGGACCATTTCTTTTCTCTATATTCATTAATGACATTACCTCCAAACTCTCTGCTGCCTCCTCCTCCTTACTCTATGCGGATGACATTGTCCTCTATACCAGTGCGAAAAATGTATCGGACATCAATCTACTGCTTTCTGCTGATTTCCAACATATTCAAACCTAGCTCTTGGATCATAACCTTGTTCTTAATGAGACCAAAACCCATTCCATGCTATTTGGCACCCCCTTGAAACTCAAATCACACCCAAACAATTTTAGGGTCTCCTGCCTAGATGGCTCATCCATTGGCTTAGTTACCTCTTTTAAGTACCTGGAAGTCACTCTGGATCAATCCTTAAACTTCGAACATCGCATTTCGAACACATGTAAGTCTGTGAACTCCAAACTAGGTGTAGCTTACGGCACTAGCTATGCTTTAACCCCCTCGGTGAGACTAGCTATTGCCCGAGGCATACTCCTGCCGACCCTAACCTATGGGATATCTTCTTATGCTGCCATACCTAAAACAAATCTACATAGGTGGGACGTTGCCTATAATAATATATGTTGGCACGCTACCCTGTCCCACAGGTGGAAACACCACTGTCTCCTCTACTCTGCTCTAAATTGGCTATCTCCAAATGCCACCAGGCTCCAATCCTTTGGAACTACTATAGACAGTATAATGAGGTCTCAAACCCCTAAATCATTGGAGAAACTACTCACTCCACAGACCTCAAACTATGGACTGCACTCAACTGACAAATCCCTCTTGTGTGTACCAAAATACACAACCATCAAAGGTTCCAGTGCTTTTGCCCACCGCGCTCCTCGGTTGTGGAACTCTCTCTCCCCCAAGATGTCAGTCAGACTCCCACTCATGACACCTTTAAAAAAAGCACTCCATCACTACCTCATCTCATCTGACCAATGCTCCTGCTTTAAATCTCTTTAGCTCCCTGTCCTCCTCCCTGGCCACAGCCCAATATCCTCCCTCTGCTAAACTCCATTTCAGTGGCTCTTTCTCTTATGCCTCTCCCCAGGTGTACCCCCTGTTCACCAGGCCTGCATCTCCTATACTAAACCTGCTCCTAACCTAGTCTATCCCAGCTTGCCTACCCCCTGCATTTCATTTCCCCCTTGCACTTATTTGCTTCTGTTCTCAAATTCATGTATCAGTACATACCTGCCTACCCACTCCTGTGTAGTTTATCTCACCTGGCCCCATCCACACCCACTACTTGCCTTGACTGATGCATCTCTGAAGCTTGCCCTACCACAAACTTAAATAACCCCAGTTCTCCTATCCCCTGCATCAAACCCTCCTTGCACTTATCAATTATGTTTCCCATATTTTCCTTTGTCTGTTTATAAAATTGTCTTCCTCCAGGGTCATATCTGCAGCATGCCTATCTTTCTTCTTTTTGTGTTATACCCATGTATCTCTTATTTTATACTTTGTAACCATACTGTTTTGCTGTATTGCCAAATTGTATCATCCAAATGCTATAACTTTAATACTTGCACTGTACCCTACTCTCAACACCTTGTATACTATGTGTGCTGCATAACCCGCTGTGTAACACACCATTGTTTATACCTTGCTGAAAAGTACAGTTACGTAAGAACTTACCGTAACAGTAGATCTTCGAGAGAGGCTCTTGCAGTAGGTAATTTCATATAGGACTGACGCCGGCAGGTGGCAGGACCCCACGGAAAAATTTCTAGCTAGCAGTCCCTGGCGAGGGACCGCCCCCACGTCAGGTGACCGGCGTCAGGAAACGTCGGTATAAAGGGGCAGTCCCTGATGCCCGCCTTCCAGTTCTTTCCCACCACGGGCCAGAAAGGCCGGACGAGAGAGGAGCGGATATTTCCCTCACTGGAAAAGGAGCTGAAAAACCTAGGGGGATGGAGGGCGGGAAGGTATTACCTACTGCAAGAGCCTCTCTCGAAGATCTACTGTTATGGTAAGTTCTTAAGTAACTGTACTATCTTACCTCGAGAGGGCTCTTGCAGTAGATAATTACATATAGGACTGAATCCCAAGCAGTCTGGAACAAAGAGAGGCACCGAGAGGAGGAAAACTACTCCAAAAAGCAGTTCTGGTTGTGCAAGCCTCAAGACAGGAGGCCTTACAAAACAGCCAGCCCGAAGCCTGCTCTATGGCGAGAGGCAACATCCAAACTGTAGTGTTTAGTAAAGGTATGGACGGAAGTCCAGGTGGCGGTAGCGCAGATGTCTGCTGCAGACACATTCTTGAAACAAGCCGCTGAGGCAGCTACTCCTCTTGTGGAGTGGCCTCTGACTTGACCCAGGAGGGTCTTGTTGTATTTGTCATAGCAGAAAGTGATGCAATGAGCCAACCACTTAGACAGGCATTGCTTGGAAACAGCATTGCCTTCCCTTTTATGAGCAAAAGAGATGAACAATTGATCAGTCTTTCTGAGATCCTTCGTCCTGTTGGTATAGTATCTCAGAATCCGGTGAACATCCATAGTATGGAGTAAATACTCCCCTTGATTAGAGTACTGGGTAAAAAAGGCAGGTAACTCTATGGACTGATTTAGAGTAGACTCAGCTACTACTTTAGGGAGAAAATACAGGTTACTCACCTGTAACAGGAGTTCTAGGAATGGTATATGTTGTTCATCCACACTGTCTGGCAGGTTCCTTGCCACTTTAAATCTTGCCGGAAGGTCTTCAAGCTGGCTCCTCCCACCCACCCGGGTGGTAAAACTCTCGGCTCCGCCCCATGACGCCAAATCTCACCCACTGGAAGCTCAGATTGTGCGCTGAAGCCGGGGAGGTCGGGTGGGTCGTGTGGATGAACAACATATACCATTCCTAGAACTCCTGTTACAGGTGAGTAACCTGTAATTCTAGGGACATGGATATGTTGTTCATCCACACTGTCTGGCAGACTCCTAGCAGTTCTCCGGAAGGAGGGAGGCAAGGCGCACACCCCCTACTTAGGGAATAAAGACTGGAGAACCGAGGCCCCAAAACCAGCATCCCGGCGTGACTCAAGGTCGATGTGGTAATGGGTGATGAAGGTGTGTGCTGACTTCCAAGTAGCAGCCCTGCAGATTTCCTGGATAGGGACGTCCCTGGAAGCAGCCACCAATGCAGCAGTATGGCGGGTAGAATGAGCTCTTATCCCTCTGGGAGGCTCCATGCCCGCCAACTTTTAGCAGAGATCTATGTAGGAGGTGACCCACCTGCTTATCGTCCGCTTGGCTGCAGGTCTGCCAGGTGCGGCTTCAGCATAGGTGACAAACAGCTGGCGAACCTCTCCCCAAATTTCAGCCGTGCACTCCTTATAATAAGCGAGCGCCCTTCTAGGGTCCAAAGTATGGAGCCTGTATTCGGCCTCCGAGGTGTGATTGGGGTAGAACACCGGCAGAGTCAACACATGGTTAAGGTGAAACTCCGACACCACCTTCGGAAGGAATTTCGGGTGGGGGCGCAGGACAATCTTGTCCCTGTGGAAGACCAGGTAAGGAGACTCGATGCAGAGCGCCTGGAGTTCTCCCATCCTTCTGGCTGACGTGATAGCCACCAAGAAGGCGGTCTTCCATGACAGGTAAGAGAGATCACACCTGTGCATTGGTTCGAATGGCTTGCCCATGAGCTTTGCCAGTACCAGCAGTAGATCCTAATGAGGTGGAGGTTCTCGTGACCGAGGGGAAATGTGATCAAGGCCTTTGAAAAGCGCCAGACCACCTTCTCCTGCGCCACCGACTGCCCCTGGCCCGGCTCGTAAGCGAGAGATGGCTGCCAGGTGCACCCTTAGGGTCGCCGACCTAAGCCCTTGACTAGAAAGGACCATAAATAGTCCAAGATGCTTGCCAAAGGACAGGAGGAAGGGTCCAAGCCCTTGCTCTGACACCAAATGGAAAATCTCTTCCATTTGAAGGCATAGCATTTCCTGGTCGACTCCTTACGGGACGCCTCAACAACATTGAGGACCTCGTTGGAAAGATCCAAGGCCTGGAACTCTAGCCGCTCAAGAACCAGGACGTCAGGTGCAGGGATTGAAAGTCCGGATGGAACACCTTCCCCTGATTGACTGAGAGCAGGTCCGGGCGAGCTGGAAGCTGCCTCGGGAGCCTGGAGCTGAGGCTGAGGAGATCTGGGTACCAGAACTGGCGGGGCCAGTCTGGGGCTATCAGAATCACCTGCGCCTTGTCCCTCCTTGCTTTGAGAAGCACCTTGTGAATCAAGGGAAATGGGGGAAAGGCGTAGAAGAGGCCCGGGGTCCACAGCCTCGAGAAGGCATCCCCCTGCAGCGAGCCCTGCTGAGGGGGGCGGGCATGAAACAGCCTCAGCTTAGCGTTCTCCTGGAAACAGGTCCACCTGAGGTGTGCCCAAGGGAGAACAGATCTTGTACTACCTCCGGCAGGAGAGACCACTCGTGAGATGCAGCCCCTATCTGGCTCAGGGCATCGGCCAGGGTGTTGGAGGCTCCTGCCACATGAATGGCTGAGAGATCCGCCTCCAGGCTGCGCACGAGTGACCAAATGCGGAGAGCTTCCTTGCATAGAAGCATGGAGCGCGTCCCGCCCTGGCGGTTTAGGTAGTACATGGTCATGGTATTGTCCGTCTGGACTCGGACCACTTGACCCCGGAGAAACGGAGCAAAGGCAGTGAGAGCTAGGCGGACCGCTCGGAGCTCCAGCAGGTTGATGTGGCATCGGGACTCCCGCGGGGACCAGAGGCCGTGCGCCTGGTGTTCCCCCAGATGGGCACCCCAACCCATCAGAGAGGTATCGTTCGATAGAGAGACCGTCGGCTCGGGGCGGACAAACGGGATGCCCTCCTGCAGATGAGATGGAACGGTCCACCACCGGAGAGCGTTCCACATCTCCTGAGTCACCATCACTAGCTGGTCCAATGGATCGCAGCGTTGTGACCACTGGCTGGCCAGTCCCCACTGAAGGGGGCGCATGTGCCAGCGTGCCCAAAGACCACGCTGGTACAGGCCGCCATGAGACCCAGGGAGCAGGAAGTCCCGGCAGGATGCGATTGCCCAACCAGAAATGATTGGGCAAAGGAGGCAAGAACTCGCCCTGTCCACCGGAGCCGTGCTCTGGCTCGAAGAGAGTCAAGCTCTGCCCGATAAACAGAATCACCTGCTTGCTCAAGTTCCGACTTGGCCTCATTGATAAGAGGCGACTTGAGAGCAAACCTGGAGGGCCAGATCTCTGGACCGCTCCACCTCCTGTCTGGAGGGGGCTGCTATCAGCCAATCGTCCAGGTAAGGGTACATCCGGACCCCTTGGCGCCGCAGGAAAGCTGTCACCACTGCAATGCATTTGGTGAAGACCCTGGGAGCTGGAAACAGGCCGAAGGGCATGGCTCGGAACTCGAAGAGGGATCCCTCCGCTCGAAAGCGAAGGAATCTCCGATGTGATGGACAGATAGGGACGTGAAAGAACGTGTCCTGCAGGTCCAGAGAGCAGAACCACATGCCGTGTTCCAGGGATGGTATTATCTGAGCCAGAGTGACCATCCTGAAGGTTCGAGACCTTAGGAACTTGTTCAGGTCGTGTAGGTCGAGAATGGGGCGCCAGCCCCCCGTCCGTTTCGGAACCAGGAAGTACCTGGACACAAACCCCGGGTCTGAGGGAGGGTCCGCCTCCTCCCTGATCACCTCCTTTTGGAGGAGGAGAGTGATGTCGGCCCGGACGAGCTGACAGTGAGGCTGCGGACCCCGAGGCCCCCTGAGGTGCGACTGCTCTGAAGGGCGGGGCCTGCTCGAATTCTAGAGGCAGGCCTTTTCCCACCACTTCCAGTACCCACCTGTCCGTGGTAATAACGGACCAGGCGGAAAGGAAGTACCAGAGCCATCCCCCCACAGGGGGAACCTGGGGTGAGGTGACGGGGTTGGGGGCGACATCACTCAGCCCGTCACTGGGCAGGCTTGGAGGAGGGACCGGCCAAGGGACCTCCTGGGCCTTTACCTCCCTGCTTCCTGTTAGAGGAAGCCCCGGGCTTGGGTTTGGGATGCCAAGCCCGAGCCTGCTGGCCCTGACGTTGCTGGGCTGGACGCTGCGGGGCACGGAAGGACGAAAGGGCTTAGGCTGTGATTTGCGGCCTTTGTCCTTCTGAGCGGAAGAGACCGAGTCCAAGGTAGCATTGGACTTCTCGCTCCTCTGCAGGTGACCTTCCACCCCAGGGCCGAAGAGGTCAGTCCCCAAAAAGGGAACATCCGCCAACTTGTGCTGGGTATCCGACGTAAAGGTGGATATCCTCAGTCAAGCCCGACGACGCATAGCCACTGCGGCCGCCACAGACCTGGCACATGAGTCCCCAATGTCTAAAGCAGTCTGGAGCTGCTGTTTGGCCACTGCCCTGCCCTGGTCCCGCACCTGCCTGACCATAGTCTGCAGATCCGCGCGATGATGAGGGACAACCTCATCCAGGGAGCCCAACAGGGCATGAGAAAAATGTGCCATGAAGACGGCCGAACTGGCCTGGCGAAGGCCGAGAGAGGACGCAGCATAGACTTTTCGCCCAGGCATAGTCCAATTTCTTGGACTCCTTGTCGGGAGGTTTGTCCACATCCCTAGCATTCCCGGCACACCGGAAAACACTGTCGGTAACCAACCCCTCAGCCGAGGGGTGTTCCGAAAAACCGGACAGGGAACCGGTAGGAACCACATACTTCCTGGCCATCCTGGCCGAAGGTGCAGGACAGAAAGCAGGGCACTGCCAGAGCTCCAAGGCTGGACCCACTATGGCCTCGGCCACCGGAAAGGCCTCCGTAGGGGAATCCCTTCGGTCCAGAATCTCCGTGAGGGGATACCTGGCCCATTTAGAAATGGGTTCGAGCTTCATCCCGGTGGACTCCGAGATGAGCCGAAACAATCCTAGGAAGGACGAAGGGCTATCGTCCACCGACTGTCCACCTGAGGACTCCAAGTCCATTCGCTTGGAGAAAAGGGAGGAATCATCCTCGGATTCGGAAGAGTCCTCAAAGAGCTGCCTCAGGCCTGAGCCACCCTCCACCTGCCGAGGTCTATCAGGAGTGAGGGTGACAGACAGCCTATGGGGCAGTCCCTGAGCCGACCGAGAATTTTTGGTCGGAGCCCCAACTAACGGCTGTGGAGGCGGAGGTTCCACCGGAATCGGTGGGGCAGCTGGAAAAGGCCGAACAACCGGCCTGGGAACAGGCTCCTCGGCTAAAACGAGGGGTTGTTTCGGCCGCTCTGGTGACAGCCACTTAATGGCCGGGGAAGACGACGGCGTCGGCTTATTCCCGGTCAGAAGGAGCTGTTGCCAAATGAGTTCCTCATACCTCCGACGCAACTTGCGCCGAAGCCTCCCCTCGTTCGAGGAGGAGGAAGAGGATGAGCATGGCGCCACTTGCGCGTGCGGGCCGAGACTGCCTATGACGGTGGGATCGGCTGGACGCGAATGTCCGAGACGAGAACCTCAGCTAGGCCGAGGGACGGTGAGGAGGTGTCGCGGGGAATCGGCACTCCCCTCGGTTCGGACGATTCCACCGAAGGCTCTGGAACTGGAGGCACAGACGAGCCGACGGGATCCTCAACTCCCACCGGGGGAACCGGGGAGAGGGGATTCTCAGTTTCTCCAGCCGACACCCGTCCAACGGGTCGAGAAAAATCTCGACCGCGTCGACAGGAGTCTCGATCAACTGGCCTGACGGGGACACCGTGAAACCAGTGGCCGAAGCCAAGAGGTCGACCGAAGTCGACGGCCAACAACTAGGGGAGAGAGATCTTTCCCGCTCCCAAGAGCGTCGACAGTGAGACTTACTCTTGTCTCTCTTTTTGGACCGAGAAAACGGTCCAGAAGAAGTTGGACCCTCACCTTTTGTCGAGAGGGTCAGACAAAGCTCCTTAAAAGAAGCCGAATAAGAGGCACCGAGAGATAGCGGGACAAATGCCGCAGCCGAAGTAGAAGCGGCCCGCGCCGCCTCCTCTTTGAGGGCGATCATCTGCTCAAGCTGATCCGCCGAGCCCGCCGCCACGGACACCGCCGACCGGGCCTCTTTTGACTTTACCGGAGGAAATCTCTTCTCGGGACGCCCCAGTTGTAAACGGGCAGCACGGTCTTCGAGGACGTAGGCCGAAAAGGAAGAGCACAGGTCGCAGGCCTGCGGGTCGTGCTCAAGGCCCAAGCAGTAGACGCACGTGGAGTGCGGATCCGTCCGAGACATCTTCTGCCTGCAAGGGCATCTCCGGAAACTGGGAGTCTATTTGTCCGTCGCGGCCTTGAGGAGAGAAGACCAAGTCTTTTAGCAAAACTTTTTAATTTCGAAGGAACCAGTATTATACGCAGAGCGTTAAGGAGGGAACCTGAGCTCCAATGTAAGGAAGATCTGGCGTCATGGGGCGGAGCCGAGAGTTTTACCACCCGGGTGGGTGGGAGGAGCCAGCTTGAAGACCTTCCGGCAAGATTTAAAGCGGCAAGGAACCTGCCAGCCAGTGTGGATGAACAACATATCCATGTCCCTAGAACTTAGGGTTCGTGCGAAGAGCAACACGTTCCTTGTGAAAAATCAAGTATGGGATTTTACACATCAGGGCCTGGTGCTCGGAAATTCTCCGAGCAGAAGTGATGGCCACCAGGACGAGAGTCTTCCATGAAAGGAACTTCAAATCCACAAAAGCTGCAGGTTCAAAGGGAGGGAGAGTAAGTTTCTCGAGAACAAAGTTCAAGTCCCAAGGGGAGCAGGAGTATGGATGGGGGGCCTCAGATGGAGGACCCCTCCGAGAAAGGTCTTAGAGACCTCCAATTGAGCGAAAGCTTTGTCTGTGAAGGGAACATGATAGGCCGAGATGGCTGCCATGTGTACCTTCAGAGAAGAATGGCTGAGACCCAGGTCAAACAGATAACGTAGGTACTCCAGCAGAAGCCCCACTGAACAGGAGAAGGGTTCCACGTTCTTGGAAGTGGCCCAGATAGTGAATCTTTTCCACTTCATGGCATAAGTGGATCTCTGGAGGGTTTTCTGGCCTCCACCAAAATCTCCGCCACTTTGGGAGACACTCCAAAACGGGATTGGGCTAAGTCTGCAGGAGCCATGCATGCAGTTGAAGGGATTTGAGGCCTGGATGGACCAGGGTCCCCTGATCCTGGGTCAGTCAACCTCGACATAGAGGAAGAGGAAGAGGAGGATCCTCTGAGTATTGTTGTAGAAGAGAGAACCAAACTTGCCTGGGCCAGAAAGGAGAGATCTGAATCATTCACACTCCTTCTGAAGCTAGTTTCTGCAAGACTCGTGGGATAAGTGGATTTGGGGGAAAGGCATAGACAAATCTGTCCTTCCAGTCTAGAGACAGAGCGTTGCTCCAAAAAGTGCCTCGCTCTGGAACGAGCGAGCAGAAGACAGGAAGTTTTGCGTTTAGAGGGGATGCGAACAGGTCATCCTGTGGTGTTCCCCAAAGTCGGAAGATATTGTCTAGGGCCCTCTGGTCCAGTTCCCACTCGTAAGCCAGAGGAGAAGAGCGACTTAGCTTGTCTGCCAGTGCGTTGACGACTCCCGGAACGTGAACTGCTGTGAGGTGAAGGTCGTGTTGTGTTGCCCAATCCCAAACCCTCACTGACTCCCTGCAAAGAGGGTAGGACTGAGTCCCTCCCTGTTTGTTGATGTACCACACCATGCACATGTTGTCCGTCTGGACGGCTAGGTGGCTGGGAAGGATGTACTGGTGAAGGGCTTGAAGAGCGTACAACACTGCCCGAAGCTCGAGCACATTGATGTGGAGAGCGTGTTCTAGCTTGGACCAGGAGCCCTGGGTCCGATGAGGGCCTAGATGGGCTCCCCAACCTTCGCCTGAGGTGTCTGTGGTTAGAGTCTGGGAGGGGGGAGGATGAAAGAAAGGAACTCCCTGAAACAGGTTCTCTCGAACCATCCACCATTGTAAGTCTCGAAGCATCGGCGATGAGATCAGAACTGGGTGATCTAGGTCATCCACTAGCTGATCCCATTGAGAGCGTAGAGTCCACTGAGAGATCCTCATGTGGAGTCGAGCGCGAGGAACCATCGGGATAGCAGCCACCATGAGCCCGAGAAGGCGAAGGACCGACCTTGCAGAGACCGTCTTGCGGTCGGACAGACTTATTTGGGTCTGGAGGGTGGACGCCCTGTCCGGAGGCAGGAAGGCCTTGCACGCGGTCATATCGAGAATCACCCCAATAAACTGTAGCCTCTGGGATGGGTCCAGATGAGACTTGGAATGGTTGATGATAATACCCAGGCAGGCAAAAACCTGCTGGGTAAGGGACAGGGAACGCAGGAGTTCCTCCCTGGATGAGGCCGCCAGGAGCCAATCGTCCAGGTACGGGAAAACCTGCACTCCCCTGGTATGCAGGTGGGCCGCCACCACTGACCGGTATTTGGTAAACACTCGGGGGAACTGAGGATAGACCTAACGGGAGTGCCTTGAACTGGTAGTGGTCCCCCTGGAACACAAAACGAAGGTATTTGAGATGAGATGGGTGAATGGGAATGTGCAGATAAGCATCCTGCATATCCAGAGCGCAAAGCCATTGACCCGGCCGGAGGAGGGGCAGAAGGCTCTGCAAAGAGAGCATCCTGAACCTTTTGCATTCTACGAAAAGATTCAGGGAACTGAGATCCAAAATTGGTCTGAGATCTTCTGTCGTCTTTGGGACCAGGAAGAAATGGGAATAATAACCCATCCCTCGCAGATGAAGGGGGGCGGGCTCTATTGCTTGTTTCAGCAGGAGAGCCAAAATTTCCTCCTGGACCAAGAGAAGATGTTCCCATGAATACGTCGACTTCAGAGGGGGGTGGCGGGGTGGTTTCTGAAGAAACTCTATCGAGTGTCCTTCTGCTATGAGTTGGAGCACCCAAGAATCTGTGGTTATCCTCTCCCATCCCGGAAGGTGGAGGGAAAACCTCCCTCCTACCGGTTCCTCCGGGGAGTCCGGAGGCAGTGGGAGAGGAAAGGAGTCAGGTGGTGTGGGGCAGCGCCGCAGCTGAAGCACCTGCTGCTTTTTTGGGTGGGGGGGGGACCTTAGCAGCTGTGAGGGCCCGGCGTTTAGTGGCCCGCCTTCCCTGGGGTTTCGCCTTTGGCCGATTCCATCTGCGAAAGGGACGGTGCTGCTGCTGATGGGGACGGTACCTGGAATCAATTGACTTCAGTGCCGTCCCCTTCTCTTGCAAATCGGTGATGATGTCCTTGACATCATCCCCGAAAAGTACCGACCCCCGGAAGGGTGCTTCCTGGATAGCAGATTGCACCTCCGGGACCAACCCTGACACACGGAGCCAAGCATGACGCCGTAGGCCTATAGCGAAAGCTGAGCTCCGCCCAGCAGTGTCCACTGCATCATATGTTGCATGTAGCATGTGTCGACTGGCCGAACGAGCAGAGCAGACACGATCAGCCAACTCCTGCTTGACTTAGGAGTCAAGCAAGGAGTCCAGTTTGGCTTCTGCCTGAGTCAGAATGGCCTTCTGATAGTCCCCCATATGGCCGACATAGTTCAGGGCCCTGATGCCGAGCGTGGAGGAAGCATAAATCTTTCTCCCATACTGGTCCAGAAGGCGCGATTCCTTATCAGGCGGTGACGAGCTAAGATGTTTGGGGTTCGCCGACCAGCCGTGAGCGGCGCTAATCACGACCGAGTCAGCACAAGGGTGAGAATCCAGAAAACCAACACCCTCTGGAGCCTGATATAGCCTGTTCAACTTCCTAGGAAGTGGGGCTAAGCCGACGACTGTTTCCATATTGTGGTAACGAGGTCGGCGTGAGGCTCTATCCAGGGTGGCACCAAGGTAGGAGCCGTCACGGGCTGATCCAGATGTTCAGCGAGTTTCAGACGCTGAGGATCTGGTTCCAGGGAGTGCCACTGATGAACCTCCTGGATTTTCCTAAGCAACT
The DNA here is from genome assembly GCA_016271365.2 of Neoceratodus forsteri. Lineage (NCBI taxonomy): Eukaryota > Metazoa > Chordata > Ceratodontiformes > Ceratodontidae > Neoceratodus > Neoceratodus forsteri. Next base: position 490,085,087 of record CM057454.1, on the reverse strand, counting down.
CCGTAAAAGAAGGATCCTCCAGAGGAGACTTCGGAGGAGTCCTTGGCCTGGGCTTCAACGGAGAGTGTGGCTCGTCGTTTCTCTCAGAGCAACCGTCAGAAGAATCCGAGGAGTCCGAGGGTGAAGAGGAGGATGAAGAGGAAAAAGACCCTTTCCCAACCCGGGGGAGGAACGGACCCTTTGGGAAGTCCCCGGGGAAGCGTGTCCTGCCCTTCTCTGGATCCAGACGGAAGAACCCTGGAATCCAGAGGTGGTGAGGGAGTGTGCCGCCTCGGACGTATGGGAATCTGGGACGGCACCGTCGTTGGAAGGCAGCTCTCGACCTCTTTGGTGAGCTGAGCCTTGGCCTCTGCCCCCCAGGAGGCCAGAGTCTCCTGCAGGTCCATCGGCGGCCGCGAGGGCGGTGGAGGCGGTGGGGGATAAGGATACGGGTTGTAACCATATGGAGCATATCCAAAACCCGGCTGCGGATAGCCCAGCGTTGGGTATTGTGGCATCGAGTACTGCGGCATCGGGAAGCCCGGCGTTGGGTACGCCGGCGTCGGATACTGCGGTCCCGGGTACGCCGGCGTCGGATAAGACGGAGGGTACCCGGGAGCCGGGGGGGCTGCCGGAGCAGATGGCCAGACCAGTGGCCTCACGGGCGGGTCCATACTGGAGGGCCCAGAGCCCGATGGGAGCGGGATGTCTCCCAGAGTCGGTAAGACCGGCGTCAGGGCAGACGTCGGAGGCCCTGGCGTTGGAGGTACCAACGTCAGAGGGGCCAGTGTCGGAGCCGGTGTCCAGGGAGCCGACGACAGGTCCGGCGCACCAGGTGGCGGAAGGACTGACGGAGGCGGAAGATCCCCAGCTTCGCCCGGGGATGGAGGGGAAAAATCCCCAGGGTCAAGTTGGGGAGACTCTGGTTCCCCAGACGGCAGTGAAGGCTGCGGGGAACCGGGTACGATGGACGTGGGGGGTCTGTCGTCGGTTCCGTCACCAGCCGGACGTCGGACGAGCCGACGTGTGGCTTAGGGGCGAGCTCCCAGCGGGCGCCGGAGGACCAGGCGTCCGACTTATGAGAGCCATCACCGGAGGCGGGCTGTGTAGAGTGATCGGCCTGGTCCGGTGGAGTGGAGGCTGCGCGCCGCCCCGAAGGGTCGGACGTCTTACCGGCCCTCTCCGGGCGGACGTTGGAGGAGCCGACGCCCGGCTTACCGGAGTCGCCCACAGTGGTAGGCCGCAAGCCTGCAGCCGAACCAGGGGCGGAGGCCTCCAACTGCTCGGAGGCACCTGCAAGGCCCGAGCACGAGCCAGATGGGCAGGCCGACGCCCCCTCGGAAACCTCTGAGGCGGCCGTCGAGGAGCGATCCCCCGGAGGGGATGTTACCTGCATCACAGCGACTCCCGAGGGAGACGTGGTGGAGGAGCCCTTGTTCTAGTGCCTCTACTTCTCCTTCCGATGGCCTTCGGGGGAAGTGGACGCCTGCCTCAGTTTTTTGAGCTCCTTCTCCATTGAACTCATTTTCTTCTTCAGAATATGGGCTTCCAGGGATTGCTGCCACTTTTTCCGGGTAGCTGCGTTGAAACTGAGGCAGGGCTGGCACTTCTCGACTGGGTGATCGGGGCCTAGGCAGAACAGGCACAGGGAGTGGCCGTCCTTGTGCGGTAGTTGGGCGCCACACGAATCGCACTTATTCTTGTGCTCGGAGGGTATAGGGGACGACATACGCCGACAATTGTACTGACGTTAGTCGAAAAAGCAATTATTTTCGGTAAAAAAAACGGCGAAGGTAGGGCTGATGAAGCACAAACTTTTCCACGAGCGCCGTAACGAAGCTAATGGTGGAAAGAACTGAAGGGCGGCGCCAGGGACCGCTTTATACCGACGGCCTCCGACGCCGGTCACCTGACGTGGGGCGGTCCTCGCCAGGAACTGCTAGCTAGAAATTTTTCCGTAGGGTCCTGCCGCCTGCCGGCGTCAGTCCTATATGTAATTACCTACTGCAAGAGCCCTCTCGAAGTAAGATCCACCTTTTGTTGCATCTCTGTACTGTTTTACCTTGTAACCTCCCAGGTCGTGCCGGAAAATAGTCATCTCTATGGCTAGCGCACCTACCCAGTTAACAAAAACTAAATAAATAAATAAAAAATGTTATGAGATTTGCTGCTCATCCATAACCTTTAACCATTCAACCATTTAACACTATATGACAGCATCACCATCTAGAGGTAGTAGTTCTTCTACAAATCTGGAGGTGAGAGTTTTGACTCCTAAACATGTCTCAACTTACCACTGTTCATAATGTGAGACTGTTGAAGGTATAGTGACTGTATGCAGGTCAAAGTGTCAGTCAATATGCAGCAGCAACAGCTCCACATCAACAAAGACAATTCATTGCAGGTTGTTTTTTACTTATTGAAGCAGGAATGCTAGCCAGGAGGCTGAGTGGATTCCCCCTACCCTTTCTGAATAGTGCATTTGGAGGCTGAGCAGTCGCATAAGAGCAAGCATGAACACACATGAAACTGAACAGTTTTAAAGGAATCATTAAAAAACAACTGTGACTCCGAAACTATATGGAAAAAGTACTGTGTTATGTCTTACATTTAAAGTCACTGCTGAGGTTTGACCCAGAACAGTTTTGCAGACTTCCTCTGTGACTCAGCGGAAGGTCCCTCTCTTGCCATCACTTTCTGGTGACCCTATAGCTTACCCCCATTCATCAGGATCCCCTTGCAATAGGAAGAGCAAAATTCAAGACTGGAGGAGGAGGTCAGGGAGGTCACAGTCTGCCAAGAAGGCTTTGAGCTGTCATCCTGTTGTTCCTACCCCTCCTTCTGTAGGGTACTAGCTTCAGTCAACACTGTCCTAGTAGTTGTTGGACCAACATGAGTGTAAATTCAAATCCGCCATCAAGAAACCTGGCAGCCTGCCATCTATTGCTAGGGTGTGGCTGGTGTGGGGTTCCACAGGCCCAGGGAGTCTAGACTGTGACACAAGCCCTGGTTTCCCACATGACAGTACAGATGTTTTTAAAGGTGCCATCTCTTAAAATAGAGGTTGTAAAAAAGGAACTCTTAGTGTGTGCGATGTTGCAAAATACGGACGATGGTGAGTTGACTGCACATTTAATTCTTACTTTGCTGCCTATTTTCAGAAGCTTGGGAGTGCATATATTTGGTGATTAATTAAAACTGGAAACATCAATGGAGGCTGCAGTTTATCTACATTTGCAGGCAAGCTATTCTTGTTGACCCCCTTCAGCTGTGCCTTTAGAATGGGACTTTGTCTGAAAATTTAGCATAGTGTGATACAGCAGTCTGTTTTCTAATTGTGTTTCAACATCGCGACCTCCTACCCCAGCCACAGCACCACCATTCCATAGTGGGAAATGAGATCAAGCTGCTGCTTTCAGAGTGGATTCCAAAGGTACTCTGTGGATGAGTGGCAAAGGGTGCACAAATGCCACGCTGCTCACATTCTCTGCCCATGGGAACGGAGCACCTATTCTCTGCAATGCATTCCAACCCCAGCTGGCCCTAGTGTCACAGACTAGGTCTCGCATGCACGCCAACCCCTGTCTCCAGGTGGTAGCCTGTTATGCTGCCACTGCATCAGCCCTAGTCTCATCTTTACATAGAAACCTGGGCTTAGTATGTTAGTAAAACCTTACCTTCTATTTCATGAACTTCAATGCCAGCCTTTTTCACAGAACGATGTTGGCTTCTGAAATATTAAAAAAAAAAAAAAAAAACTGCGTCGACTGAGGTTTCAGAAATGTTGTGAACTTCAGATCCAAGATAGATCAAGAAACTGTTACCCAAATGACTTCAGTTCAATCAGTTTACCTTTAGGCTGATAATATTAAATGACAGGTAGCCAGAGAAGTCAACACAAATTTTGACTTTTGAGGAAATAATCAATACTCTGTTTCTAAATCTTCCCCCATAAAATTCTGGATCCTTTCACAGGAATACACAGACATTATATTGTACAAACCAGACTGATGGCAAATAAATATACAGCACTGTAAAGCATCAATATAAGCAGCTAAATAATTACACAATGGAAATCTACAACGGACTGGTGATGTGCAGTCTTAAAATACTATGTCACAGTAACAGAATACTAGCACACCAATGACCCAAGTTTGACAGCGAGCTTAGCTTGCATAGGGCAGACAGAATAATGATCCTACACACTGTCTCCTCTCTCAGGGTGGGGGTGTCGACCTGCTGTTTGCCTGCCAACAGGTTAATGGGTGGATGCCTGCACGTGCATGCTTGACCGCACACACACACACACACACACACACAGTGCATCACTGCACAGCTAGCAGCCTCTAGGGGAGAATACATAAAGGTAAATCACCACTGGGTTGGATAATGCTCTGGACCCCCACAGGTCCAGCACCACCAAATGGACCACCATCCAGAATATGGATCATGCTCTGGAGGGATCTGGCCAGCCCTGATGACCCTGCCATTGGGGCATCTGTGGGTACTCAACCCAAGGGGTCAGTCCCCAAGAAGGTGGGTGATGGGGCTGAGAGACTGGAGGAGAACACCCAGATGGTGGACAGGTGGCAGAAAAAATCTTAAAGAAAAAAACTAATTTCAAGAGAAAACATATCACCACTTCAAAATCTTTCACCCTGAAGGAAATACCTTGACCTTATATCGAGGAAAGGAACAAAAAAAAAAAAAGTGGGCCATGTTATAAAATTAATTTTGAAAGCTCTAGAGTTCTAGGCTCCATCACCAGAGCAATGGTCCACTACAGTGGGCCACGGATGGCTTTAGAATCTCCCAATGTGTCTGTGTGTGGTTAAAAGTCTTCTGAAGTATTGTATAACATAAGAGATAAGAGCATGTTTAACAGCAGCCCAGATCCTTACTTCCTGCATTGGTGAACTTCCACACAACGTCAGCATGGGCATCGCCAACATACACCACGTCATCATTCGCTGCTACAATATCATGGGGCATGATGAAGCCCTACAAAAAATAAGCACAGTCAGGAATTAACCCTTGCAGAGTCATGGACTGCTAGATCACTTCAGAATTCCTATACGTTCCAATTCAGTTGGCAGTCTAAGGGTTAAGTATACACTGCAGTAAAAATACTTAACCCACATGTGTACACGTTTATAAGAAAATTAAACCATGACGTTTCAAAAACATAGCTATGAGCTTGAATGCAAGACCATAACCACAGGCTGTCATTTTGACTGGCAGCATACATGTCCGAGTAAAAGGAAGTTACTTTATTTATTTTTTTTTAGCTTTTGTTGACCATGAAAGGAGGGCTAGGCAATTCTGTTTATTTTCAGCCAGGGGAGGGGGGTAGACACAGATGTAAATCAATTGAAACTGAGCCAGATCAGCAAGTTGTTAGTTGGCTTCACAAACTATGAACCTGTGAGTATTTATATACTTTTTCTGAGTGCCGCTGTTGTGCTTTGCTTCCACTGACACTTACAATTGGTTATCATCAAGAGTGTAATCTCTGTACAGGCATATTTCTGTAATTCTGATTCTATTCAATAAACAAATAGGCATTAGGATCCTGTGGGATTTTAGAATATTGACAATGCCAGCATCGACTGGTACTGGCTGACCAATAACATCACCAATGATCTGTTGTTCTGGTAATGCCAGCTAGTGAGGCAGAACTGAACCTGACTAAACTGAGAAGGTGAAAAAACATCAGACACAACAGGGAAAAAGCTGCAACAGTATCCAAAGTAATCCCACAAAAACACACAACCCTTTCTCGGGCTAACAAAATGAAAAAGGACCAAAGGAGATGGAGACGGAGGCAAAATGAATAAAAAAAAAAAAAAGCACATACCGGTATCCAGAATAAGATACATAGAAGTTGTTGGCAGATAAGGACTGACCCGCCAAGTCTGCACATTCTCCCTGCCTACTGTAATACTGCAGACCCTATTCGATCTCCAGCTTTACACTCCCTTTTCTACCCACTAAGGTTCCTTTATGCCTGTACCACGCATTTTTGAATTATGTTACCATTTTTGCTCCCACCACCTCTGCTAGAAGGCTGTTCCATGCATCCGCCACCCTTTCTGTGAAGAAGTACTTTCTCACATTTGCCCGAGTCTATCCCCCCTCCAATTTTCTATCATGGCCCCTTGTTCTTGAGCATCTTTTTTCCTGAAAAATGCTTCCCTATTCTACCTTATTTATACCCTTCAGGTATTTGAAAGTTTATATCATACCTCCCCCCCAAACACCTCCAAGGGGTACATACTGATGTCCTTAAGTCTCTCTTCACAGGGCTTTTGGTACATTCACTGCATCATTTTAGTTGCCCTCCTTTGGACAAGACACATATCCTGCCTTACCACAACAACAAAAGAAAACACAAAATCCCCACAAAAAAATGGAGAATTTGGGTAGGTAAGTGCGACTCTATGGAGTATGTACCCTTAAAGATCACCTGCTAAAAGTAAGTAACTTCTTTATATTACCTCATTCCATACAGCCCCACTCTGTGGTCAACCCCCAAGCAGGCTAAGGATGTCAGAAGGTGGGACTATGTTTTTTGGAACCCTACAGCAAGCAATCATGCAGGATTACAAAGTCAGCTGGAGAGTTCCTATGGGCTTCTTCAGTTACGCAGATGTGCTTGGTGTAAGTGGGAACAGAGCTCCACGTGGCTGCTTTGCAAATCCAGGGTTGGGGGAACACAGTAGATCTATGACTGAGGCAGCCACAACATGGGTAGAGTTGACTTTTACTTGCCCCTCTAAGTTCTTATCCATAAGGGAGTAATAGTGAGGGATGCAGAAGGACATTTACGTCAATATACTATGCTTAGAGACTGGACTACCTGCATAGCTCTCGGCTGTCATACATTATGAGATACGTCACTCATTTTCCCCTCTCAGAAATCCTTTGCCCCACAAGACAAAGGTGTTATTACATATGTCCTACTGAGAGTTTAAAGCAGAAATACACAAATAATCTAATCCACAAACTTTATGAACATTAGTGCACTGATAGCCATAATGTTCGAAGCCCAAAGTGCCATGTTTGATGACATTTCACACATCTTGTCCATATTTCGGTGAAGAAAGGCTGAGAGGTATGATACCTGTGGGGTTCGGGAAAAATAAAACAAGTAGCTAAGATGATTTTCTTATAGATTTTGTTCTGGTAAAAAAAAAATAAATAATCTTATCTTGTAGTTCCCAGACTACGTGCTGAAGTGACAGCTACCAGGAAGATGGTCTTCTCCATGTGAAACTTGTGGTCACAGGAAACAGTCAGTGTAAAGGGACATCTGTCAGTTTGCTTAAGAATAGAGCCAAACTCCAGTGCTTCAAGGAGCTACAGGTGATTTTACTGGGGACATTTGTGCATTCATCCTGTCAGGAAACTATTGGCTACTGTATCAGTAGCCTAAGATTTATCCAAAATATGGAAGTGGAAAGATCAAACTGGTGCTATGTGATCTGTAAGAGAGGATATTTTGAGACCAGAGTATGAGAGGTACTGTATAATTGAGTCAAGTGGGAGAATGGGTTCGTATTGAAACATCACAATGTAAATCTTTTCCATCTGTAGCTGTAGGTTTTTCTGCTGAACTGTTCCCTTGCTGTTAAATGAACTGCTGAGATACTGTGCAAAACACCAACCCGAGCAATCTCAAAGGCCAAGCAGTGAGATAGATGGATCTGAGATCTGCATGGAGACAAGATCCTTCTTTTTACAAAACTGGCTCCATCCTGAAAGCTATGTGCTGAGGAGCCCCAAATGCTTCACATCTGCCTGGCCCAGAAGGAGATTATCAAAATTATTCTGCAGCTTTCTGTTTGAAGTTCAGACACACTGAATTAGAGGGACTGGTAGGAAAGTATACTGAATTCAGCCTTGTCATGAAACGGGCAGGGCATTTACATGCAGTGAATTCTCCTTTGGACAGTGAGAACTGATTATTGGGACCTTCATTTTTCTTTTTTTTTTCTTAAATAAGTTTATTTTATTGAACTTTCCGAGCATACAGTACATAAAATGAGACAAAAACACATACTTAGTACAAGGACAACATCCGACATTACAGACATGCAATCCCCACAAGCCCCCTCCAACAAGTAGGTTTTACAGTTTACTACTGTCCAGCTTTTAACCCAGTACAGGTTCCAGTGTCATCAGGCTTTGAAGCTGTGCATTTGAAGTTTCAGTTACCTGCAAGAAAGCCCCCAAAAGAAAACTAGAAGCTGTTTAGCAGAAGCCCCCCGCTATCCACTGCTTACAAAAGTACTTTTCACATAATCAGAAATAAAGTATGCAGTGTTTCCCACTTTTTATAATATGCTTTGTATTTGTGATAATTTTCTCTGTATTTAAAGCAATGAAAATCTTTTTGAGCCATTCGGCTCTGGTGGGTATCCCATCGTCCAGCCAGTGTCGCAGTATAACCAGTTTAGCAATCGCTGCTATTAAGGAAATGTGGCCCTTTTGGGATTCAAACACTCTGTCTTAGTAAACACCCAATATACAGACCTCTGGTGCAAAAGCCTCCTCTAGATACAGAAGAGGGGAGCTAGTTGGTCTCCGATGTCTGTCCAGAAGGGTTGTGCCTTCTTACAGTGCCATACAATATGGGACAATGCTCCCTCCACCTTGCTGCATCTACTGCATTTGGCATCTTCCTTCTTTCTCATTTTAAATAGTTTACTGGGTATATAATACCTGTTTTGGAGGATTTTAAATTGCTGGAGTAAAGTCTGTCTTGTTTCACAAATCTGTAGAGGTCTGTCCATGCCTTCTGCCAATTAGTCTCCATTAGGACTAATAGAAGGACTTCTTGCAAGCAAGGGATTTGCCTATAAGCTTACAGGGATCTAAAGCTAAGAACGCTGCGTGCAGCTTAGAAACAGCATGTGGTAACTGGGTAATATACTACTCTTCAAGTTGTGTACCACCATCCTTGCACCATGGTGGTGGGGGTCCTAGAAGCTTAGCCAGGCAATGAGTAATCTGAATGAATCTGAAAACCTAAGTATTAGGTACATTAGTCTGCGCTTGAAAAGAATGGAATAGCAAAAATATCTGACTCAGGATAAAGTGCTCTACCTTGGGTTCACGTACAGTGCTCCAAAACTGTGCATCTATATGTTTCTGGCCAGTCATTACATTGGGGTTTCCAAACAGGGGATGAGAGAGATCTGTGTTTACTTTAAGCGCCATAGTTCTACAGATCTGCTGGTGTGCTTTCATGGACCACTGTTGGGGTGTGTGCCGTGTAGGGGTTTAGGGATTTTATTAGGAGGGGTACATACAAAAAGGCTGAAAAGCACCAGTTCTGTTTTTGGCTCAGTTCTTCCTCTATGAGGACCATTAGGGTCTACAGCATTACACTGGTCTTGCTGGGGTTTGGCGCTTCACTGCAAGAATTTACTACCATGGAGAATGTAGTAATATAATAAAAGGTTCAGTAACCGGAGGCCTCCCAGCTCCTTACAGCCTGCTAGTTTGTTATATTCTCTCTGTACTCTTTTTCCTTGCCAAAGGAATTTGGTAGTGGTAGCATGTAGCTGCTTAGACCAGGCCAGGGCAGGACTGGGTTCAATATACCCAAGGGATACAACAAGCATGACAATACATGCATTTTAAATACATTCACCCTCCTCCCACAAAGTGAGAGGGAGGGAAGACCACCTCTGCAGGTCTTATCCTATCTTTTTGACAAGTGGGTCTGTATTTAAGGCTTTGAGGTCTGAATACACCCCAGACAGCTTGATACCTAGATATGTAAGGTGTCGGAGTTCCCACTTCAAACCCATATTCAGTATTTCTTGTGTGCACATCTACTTATTAAGGGGGAACACACTTGTTTTACCAATATTTAGTTTGTATGCTGAGAGTTTACTAAACTGTTCAGTCTCCAACATCACCTGTAGTGTAGATACTGTAGAATTCACAGAATGCAGGAATCCGTCATCCTCATAAGTGGATAGTTTGCATTTGTATCCGCCAATCTGAATACCCTTTATAGCTGCATTGTGTTTTATCAGAGTGTCAGCGGTTCAAAATACAGGTGAAAAAAAAGGGTGATGGGACAACCCTGCTGCGTCCTGCTTGTAAGTTTAATATTATCAAAAAGCATCCCACTGCAATACACCTTGGCTGTCTGAGATAGATGTTCACAAAACTCTGTGGAATACTGTATTTGCGTAATGCATTAAAGAGGTTACTTCCATATCACCCTATCAAAGGCTTTATTTGCATCCAGGGAGACCAGCACTGCTTGCTGGTTAGACTCCCTGGACACAGAAATAAGGTGGTGTACTTTCCTAAGGTAGTCACTCAACACTCTTCCAGCCACAAAACTCACCTGCTGTGGGCCTATCAGCACATCTCCTACTCTGCTTAGTTACATTGCCAGTGCTTTAGCCAGGATCTTCAAAGCAACATTAATAAGCGAGACAGGCTGCTAAATTAAAATTACGTATTAACCATACTTCCTGATCTTTTAGGAATATCTTCACCATTTATTCACACTAATGGGTCTTAGGTCAGAGGCACTAGGCCCCTGCAGGAGTCAAAACTTTTGAGGAATGCCAGTATTGAGGCAAGCTATGCACATACATGGCACTGCAAGACTGGATCATGGCACTAGGCTTACCTCGGCGCCGGCCCCCAACCTCCTCAGTTCCTCTTTTCCAAGGAGGTGCAGTATAACCTAACTATTGGTCATAAACTTATGCTAAGGGCCTAAGGAGCCCTGATGACCTGTGCAAGAGTGGTCAGTATGCGAGTAATATAGTGTCTTCACAATTCAAGCCTTGAACAAGGTAGAAGACCAGTAAGATACTAGAGTGAGCTCGGGGGATGGTGAGCCGGTGTGTGAATTTATGGTGAAGATATTCCTAAAAGATCAGGAATTACGCTAAATAAGTAATTTTCATATATTCCAGGAATGTATCTTCACCATTTATTCACATTAATGGGTCAGAGTACCAAGCTGAGACAGAACCCCTGGGGAAGGGTGGTAGGAGTGAAGAACTCACTCAGGACTTAAGTCCATGCAGGACAGTCCTGCCAAGCGGCATAATGCCTGGCAGTGACATACAGGGCATAGTGCGTAACCAAAATATGCACTGTGATCCCAGTTACAGCTTTGCAATGTATCACCAACAAGCACAGAACGAACCTCTGCTAGGAGTGCAATGGAGGAGCTGGTGCGTACCTGACCTTTCAATAGGACCTATGACATGGCAAAGCAGAGGTGCAGACGGCTCACAACCCAGGCAGAAATGCACTTGAGTGGAACAGGCTGTTTCTTTCAACTGAAAGCAAAGGAGACCACAAACTGTTTGTATTATTTGAAATCCTAGTTCTGTCCAGGTGAGGAGTGAGGAGCCCTGAACATTCAGAGAATGGAGCGGTTGTGGCTCTTCTGGAACCTGGCAAGAAGGTAGGCAGCACAGCGGCAGATTCAGAGAGAACTTTGATGCCAATTAGGAAGGACCTTATTGAGTGTGGAGCACTACTTTTTCCCTGTGGGAAACAGTGCAAGGGGAATCTGCGATCAAGAGATGGAAATCAGAAAATCTGCAAGCAGAACAGATGGCCACTAGAAAGCTGCTTTGCAAGTCAAAACTTAGCTCACAAGTCACAAAAGGCTCAAAGTGCTTATGGTGAGTATCTCCAGCACAAGGCTGATATACAGGCAACTACCAACTTCCGGAAAAGGGGCCTCAGATGTAAAAATGCCCTAAGTACTGCAGGGATGGAGTAGAAGACCCTGAAACAACATGTCCAACCTGAGAGGAAGGATCCTCTGTTGGCCGAGTGAAAGACTGATTAACACAGAAACCATATCTGCCAAGGCCACAGGGTGCAAGCAAAGTGATTTTGCCCTTGCACGTCCAGTTTGAGCAATATTCCCAGCACTAGGAAACTGGAGGAGGGACGCATACGACAAAGATTTTGCCACAGCAATCTGAAAGCATTCTGGTAGAAATGCCATGCTTTGGTCTTCTAGAACAGACTTGAGGAAGTGTGTGCAAAAGAGTCAATGTCTGGGGTGCCCCACTCACTGAACAGTGATCTCACAAAAATCTTGAAGAAAGACCCCTGTTTGGCCGAGCATACCCACCAGTGTGTACTGGATGCCTGTCAGATAACTGGCCTGGAGTAGGATCCCCTGCTCCAGGTCCTCTTTCCACACTCATATAGCTTCTCAGCAAACAAGGTAAGAGAGTGCTCTTTGTTGTTTGTTCGTGTAGTACAAGGCAGACTGTCGTCCACCTGGAAAAGGACTGTTCTTGTAGCTGCTGATATCCACTAGGGCTGACAGGCCATACAAAAACAGTTCACATGTGCAACCCACAGAAGTGAAGATGACACTGGTGGATGGGCTCTAGATACCTTGTGACTGAAACACTGACACTGGGCTACCCAACAGGGGGAGCTTCGGAAGACAAGAGTTGCCCGGGGTTTTGAATGGTAGAAGGGAAACTGGAGGAGATTGTTCTCCAATGACTGGCAAGTGAGTGATCAAACCAGGGGCTTGATCAGCTGCCATAAGGCCCAGCATGGGTTGCATGGAGTGGGCATTAAGAGTTACTATCCCAAAAAGTAGCATCCTGTAAGCAGGATCATCTGTATATTGCTCTCAAGGAAAGGCTAGACCCTGAATGAATCCAGGAGAGCTCCTAGGAGCAGCAACTACTGCGAGGGACAGAGCCGAGACTTCTAGACTCAACAGAACTCCAAGAAAGGAAGGATGTGAGAGCCATAGCTACAGCATTGTGGCTGGACGAATTTGCTATCAGCCAACTGTCTGGGTAGGGGAAGCTGGGAGTCCTGAATCTTGAGTGCGCTGTGAGAGTGCAGGGGGCAGTACCTAGAAGCTTGAATATCCAGGGAGCTAACCAGTCCTGGAGAAATAAAAGAACTGGTGACTGCTTGGATAAAATCCAGTATATGGCAGTCAGCACAATTCCCCCACACCCCTTTTTTTTTTTACCTTGTGCCAGGGGCAAGGGGAGCTCTAAGGGATGGACACAAAAAAATTACCTTTGGAGCTAGCAAGCAAAAGAGCATGCCCTGCGGCACAGAAGTACTTGGGTCTGAAGTGTCCAGGGAAAGAAGTCATTAATGCCTCCCTCAGAAAAGATGGAGGGAGACTTATTTTCTTCAATATTCCCTCCAGCGGGAGAGTTGAAGGGAGGTTCCCCTAAACAGAGAAACTCTGGCATCAACTGGGGGCCACAAAGAACACCAGAGAGTGCCAGAGATGGCACTAGGGACAGCAGAGACCCAGCCCACATCTGGTGTGGAACATGCCCCAAAATGCTGGACCTGACACCGGACCCGGCACTGCATCCGATGCCAGACCTGGTGCCGGACATGATGCCAGACCCGGGGCTGGACACGACACCGGGGCGAAACACAGTATTAGACCAAACACAGGGCTGGCTCAAAAGCTAGGTTCCTCGCCACACACTAAATGCACCAAACTGGAACCAGCACCAAGGCTGGAGAAAGAGACAGAGAGAGAGAGAGAGAGATACTCTGGAATCAGGGAACTGCCGAAGAGCTGAACCACCACTAGAACCAAGGCTAGGAAGGCACCACAACAGGCCAGAAGGCCGAACTCAGCACCAATGCCAGCCCCAGAGCACAAACATTCCCAGCAGCACAGAGGTGACCACAGTGGTACCCAGCTGGTCCTACCAAGTGACACAAGGTAGGAGATGTGGCCAGCGGGGAAGGAGTCTGTGTTGTGGTCACCGGCAAGAGCAGAAGGCTGTTGCCAGAGCCAAGTGCTCTACCTGGCTTGGGGGGCCTCGCCCATGGATTCAGTGTGACCAACATATGAGGGTCAGTGACTGGACCCATCAGTAACGACACCCCAGCCTGACGCTACACCCGCTGCTTTGAAGAGCTGCCCAGGGAGACTGCCCACGGGGACCCCCCCGCCCCAAGGACAGATGGGGGATTTCAGGCCTGAGGTCTCAGTTTCCTGGCATCAAAGCCCATGGCAATGTGGACCGTGCCGAAGGGCCATGGCCCCAGGAACTGAGGGCCTCACAGAAGGCTTCCCATAGGGCAACCTCAAGTGGCATTGTTCCTTTCTTCCCCTGAAGGGCGAGGAAAAAGAACTTAAGGCCGAGCAGCACCAAGAACCCAAACAGAATTGAGAACCAGCCCACTCCTTTGTGCTCCAAAGGACTGCCCTTCCCCCAAGCACAAGACTGCCCGTGGTCAGAACCCTTCCCTTGCAGGAAAGTGGACTGTATATGGTCCCTGCTATCAGAGCAGCTTGCCAACCATGGCACCAGGCAAAACACAGCACCAGGCCCAAAACAGTGCCTGGTCAAACATGGCACCAGGCCCAATATGGCGCCAGGTCAACATGGTACAGGGACAAACACAGTGCTAAATCAACACGGTGCCGGGCCAAACATGGCACTGGGTCAAATGCCAGGAAGGCTTCCTACTGTGATCCTGTAGGGATGCTGTGAGGAGGCTTGGTAGGGGCTGAGAGAAACAAAGAAATTTTTCATAAAATCACTAAACTGATACAAAAATAATAAATTCTAGCTTGAAATAACAAACTTGAAAAAAAACTGAAGTGGCTGTCATACAGACATGAAGTTCTGATTCCCAAAGGGCAATCGTCGTGTTCACTGAAGTGCACTTGACGGCAGGAAAAAAGGAACTGAGGGCAGTTGGGGGCAGACGCCAAGGTAAGCCTAGTGCGGCAAGCCAGTCTCGTGGCACCGTGCATGCGCACCCCTTGCCTTGACGCCAGCCCTCCTTGAAAGTTTCAATTACTGCGGGGTCCTTGTGCCTCTGACTAAGACCCATCAGTGTGAATAAATGGTGAAAATACATTCCTGGAAGATCTGCTTGGTTAGGTGTTGTCTTTCCCTGATTTTGGTATTACAGCGATTCTTGCTTCAGTCAGGGAAATACCTCAAAGCCCACTCTCATACATGTCATTGAAGGCTTTTGTTAGCAAGGCATCAGATCTTCCATGAAATGTTTATAAAAACTGGATGAGAAACCATCCCGCCCTGGGGCTTTGTCCAGCACATGCTTAGAACTGCTGCATGGACCTCATTTTCCCTCAGGGGCCCATCAAAGAGCCCCTGCTGTGCTTCTTCTTTTAATTGAGGTAATTTGTTTAGTTAGCTATTTAATTATTTCACTTTGTTAACCAGGGAAGTACACCGGCAATGAATGTCCTTTTCAGGCATGACCCAGGTGCAAGAGCACAGACACCAGAAATAAAATTTACAATAACTGAATACAGACATTGCAAGTTACAATAATTGATACATACAGGGAAAAAGCAGTGTGATAACTGAATACAGACTGTGCAAGTTACAGTGCAATAAGTACATATGCAGAGAAGATACACAAGAGAATTAACCCATAACAATCACAAACATTGAGTGTAAAGTAACAGTATTTCAACTGTTTGTAAAAGCAGACAGAGTCAAGGATTCTCTAATAGGGGGTGGTATTGTGTTCCAGAGTGAGAGGGCACAATGGCTAAAAGAGCGCTGTCCCATGTTTGTTCGAAACAGTGGAATTTTGATGTTATTTTTTGAAGTTGATCAAGAAGAAGGTATATTAACAAGCGCAAACTGTTCAGTCAAGTAAGTGGGAGCATTTGTGAGCATATTTTTTTTTTTATAAATCTGGCGAATGTCAGACAGTATCTGCTTTATGTCCCCTGTCTGTCTCACCTCTATAGAGATCCTGGTACAATTTCCTGAATACCCCTGCTACATCTCTAGGTTTTGTAATTGGTTCTGCCGCCCCTGTATTTTTAAGCATTTTACCCTTTTAGTATTACCCTTTTAGCTTCCTGCTGTCACAGATATAGTGACACAAGGCGAATGGCCTTCTCTCCATTCCCTACATAATTCCCCTTGGCCCAAAAGACGGCCTGTTCGGCTTTTTCTTGCACCAGATCATTATACCGTGCTTGCACCTGATATAGCCACATCCAGGGGACTTTCTGTGTAGCTAGTTTTAAAGTTTTTCAATGTTTCTAATCTGTTTGTCGTAGAGGCATAGGTGGGTAAGCACAGGCAGTCCAGGAGAGGTTATAACATTTTGCAAGTAGTACTTTTTATCAATAACAATAAAATAGAAAAAATAAAACGTAACAAGATAGCTCTTCATAAAGGCAGTACAAACAAAAAAAGGTTCTCCGTCTGATTCTCTCCCCTGGAAAAATATTGCTCTGTTTATAAGATTTTTTTTTGTCTGGCACTTCAAACTCTGCAACCTACTGTTGTAAGTTACATCTCCAATTTTTTCACAAAAAGTATCAAACATTTGTCAGCTTCCTGCCTGAGACCACATCTAGTCTTAACAGGTGCAACACAATAATACATTTTGTCCCAGAGCTGGTTTCCTGTTGACAATTCTGTAAACAAGTTTATGGAAGTCAAAATGCATCTCAAGGTCAACACCCTGTGTTCCAGATTATCTTTCTAATAAACCCAAATAGTTTCATGCAATCATTTCAACAATATAATTATTATACATTTGCAAACCAATTGATCCCAGTTTCACATAAAGATTCACAATTATTTTTTAACCACAGAGAAGCAAGGGGAGAAAGAAATAATAGAAACAAGTGAAGGAAGGGAGATGACAGGAAGAAATTGTGGGGCCATTGAAGTAGCCAATTCCTAGGTGCCACAAGAAAAATGTGATTGTGCAATGAGACAAGAGACAGATAAGTGTCAGAACAGGAATGGACAAAACATATCCTTGCATTTTACTGTCTCTCTCTGCATAACAAATAGCCAGTGTCGCCAACCTTTGGGCATTCAGAGCCTCACAAACTATTAAATGGTTTTCTAAACCTAATTATAATGTACCATTATGGCTTGACATGGAAGCTTCCTTATCCCCAGGACAGGTCCCTAATAGCTTTATATATTTTACCTTAACCTCTAAATTAAGAAAACATCCCACAATTAATGCGTCTATTCATTACTGGTTTAGAATGCATAAATGGCTTAAACCGATCCTACTCCCATATCTTATACACCTATTTGGGGAAACCCGAAAATCACTTTAGGGAACAAATCAATATACTGCAACTCTTGGAAGCATAAGAACATACTCTTTCTGAATGATATCTTGACTGATAATGGTAATACGCTAAACTCTTTCAGTAATTTACAAACAAAATGGAATATTCCTAGAAAGGAATTTTGGAAATATCTACAGATTCGTTCTGCTACACTCCCTATTATTCAACAAACCAACAAACCACTGCCAACCTCCACATACATTAATATATGGATTAATACCTCTTTTGGTTTAATCAGTAAAATCTATAAACAAATCAGAGATGTATTACCGAACCAGTCTCTCCTTGCTAGGAATAGACGGAACCTGGCATTAAAGGATAACATATCTGACTCCCAATGGGATGAATGCTGGAAACTTTGCCATAATACCTTTAAAGATATACGTAGCATGCTTATTCAATATAACATTTTACATTTATGGTATAGAACCCCCTCCCATCTACACAAAATAGGTTTACTACCTAACAACAACTGTTGGCATTGCAACTCACCAAAGGGTGATCTTTTACATATACTATGGTCATGTAAACCAATATCTGAATTATGGCAATCTATTCATAACTTAGTCTCTAAAATCATCGGTCGTTATATCCCATTTGAACCTAAATTCTGTCTACTAGGAGTTATAAATAAAAATATAAAACTAACAAAATATCAGCATAGATGGTTACAGATTCTATTTATGCAAGTTAAGAGATTGGTTCTAATGCGTTGGAAGTCTCAATTAATACCTACTTTGACTGATATTCTGAATAATTTAACCTACACTGCCTCTTTGGAATGACTCTCATACTTGGCACTGGACCGACTTAATGAATTCCATCTCTGTTGGCAGGACTATTTAAGCTTCCTCCAAACACATAGGTGATATATACCATCAGACTCTAACTAGGTATTACCTCAAATACTAACACTTCTTTATAATAATCTTTTCACGCAGCTCTTTTTGTTGATTATAAAATTGATGACTATCTTAATTTGATGATCTTATTATCTTCTCATTTACAGTACAGGTATTTCACTACATATAGATTTAATCATACATACAAAATCTTTTCTTTTTGAATGCAAGCTATACAATTATCATAATGTTAATTACCATTATAATATGTTAAACATACTATTGCCTGCATTACATACTATATAATGTACGTCTCTACTTGTTTATGGTACCATGTACTGTATTAATTAATATGGATAAAAACTCAATAAACAATTTAACTACAAAAAACAAATGGACAGTGTCTTATTCAGCCCTATCATACTGCAGGATCACTGAAGTTTTATGTTCCCTCTCCCTTTTCGGTTTTGTTGCAAATCTGATTATTTCCCCCCTCAGGCAGGATATGTCAGCCCCCATAGTACATTCATGTCCTGTACAGACCCTGTATTTTCCTGAATAATATTTGTGATATGGTGTTCAATTTTGTTCATAAAGGACTTCTCTTTTAGGAGCTGAGCATTAAACTTCCAGCTTTTATCCACTTCCATCCCCTGTATAAAATGGAATTTCAGGGAAATTATGTATGATCTAACAGCAGCTGGACATTTGTCTCACTAGCGTTGCAGACCTGGAATGGATTCTTGACTAAGTTAAAAACAATCAATGCAGGAAAAGGAATCATGAGATGCAGAGCAGAAGAATGCCTTGATGGAAGGATGGAGCAGTCTCCTGGGGTCCACCAGACCAAGCTGATTTAAAAACTCTCTAGGAGCCCTTTGGCCAGATGTAAGACCACAACACTGCCTCCTTGTGCTGTCTAAGTCTAACTGGTACACTAGGCTCCAGTCACCCCACAGAAGCATTGGAATAAGTGCAAAAGGAGCTAGTCCTGTGTTTTGTATGGTAAAAGACGGTGGTGAGTCTGTGTTAGGACTATAAATTGATCCCAGCAGGACCTCTGTTCGTCCTAGCCTGACGTTCAATAATGTAAAGCACCTCAAGAGTCCCAAATCTCCCAAATGAGCAGAAAAGTGACAGACCTGGCCAATAGGACCATCACATACCTCTGCTATATACTGTTCTCTGCCCCATACGCTTAACCTAACCATTCTCTCTTGAAGCCCGGGATCTGCTCCCTCTTTAAATGGGTTTCCCGAAGGCAAACTATGTTTGCCTGTAGTTTTTTTAAGATGACGTAAGACACAGTGCCTCTTCTCCTGTGCCTGCCCCACTTGATGTTCCACATGACAAAGTGATAAATGCCACCCATGGATCCTGTTAGCTATCTGTTGTGGAACCCACTGTGCACTGTCTGCCATGTTGAGTGTCGCAATACTGAATATTCCATAGCCTACACCCCCTGTCATCGGACACAGTTCCTCACAAACAGTTTTGACTGACTGCCCCCCCCCTTACATACAACAACATTTACCCCAACTAACATGTATAGAAGAACAACAAAAAACATGGATCCCACTCTTCTACCCTGGTCCTAGCGACGGATCTCCTATGAATCATTAGTGACTGACTGGATCATCTGCCAAGATGTACTCCGGCCACGGCCAGTCCTTCGCCTTTATAGTCTGCTAGGCAAATCTATCAGCTCTGCTCTCACTGACCACCAACCCACGCAGGTAAGGCTGCGATTAAGAGCCATCTACCAAAGTGTCGTGTAGGGTATAAGCTGTCAATCAAGCGAAAAGGCTATCTCAGAAGTATCATACATACTTTACTACTACCCCCCCCCCAACTTCCAGCGTGGCACAGCCACAGGTGAGCTGCCACATGGAGCAGGCCCATTTGTATCCTCTGCAGAGTCCTCCCAATATTAAAACACATTTCTGGCTATTGTTACAAAACATTTTACTGTATTAGACGTAAACTGATAGGGTTGAAAATCCCCCAGCATAGGTATGAACTTGTGAACTGAGAGCAATAATATGCAATAACAAGATACACTCAGAAGTTCTGTTACGAGCAAAGTTAGGTATGAGATTTGAGGAATATGGGCTGGTAAATTAATGTCTCCTTGCAGTGTGCCCCTGCAGTGCACATCACTTCTATGCTCCCTGATGCCTTGTGGCTGTAGACAGAATGTATGTGAAACATGGCAGGGATGTCAGTAAATATGGAGCCGCTCGGTTTGCAACTGGCAGTGTAAAGATGATGCCTCTATTCTGGAGGATTCTCTGCTCAGTGTCACTCGTTCAAAACCAGAATTGAGTTTCATACTGGCCGATCCTCCAGCTACCTTGTCAGACCACTCCCTCCCACTATGCATGCCTGCCTTGTCAGAGTCAGCTAAACAGTACCTCCCGGGGGACCCAGTGGTACTCATCCCCTCTTAATTCCTGGTGTCTCAGATTATGTAATACTTGATATAACCCATAGTTTAACCAACAAACAAGAATATATTTCTCACCAAGCTTGATCTTTCAAAAGGCTTGCGTTGCTATCTCCCTTTGCTGTCAGAACACTGAGCTGTAGTTGAGTGTACCATCACAGCACAGGGACTGCATCTCTCAGTCCTCCGGGGAACAAACTGGGAGGTGGGGGGACACTAGGAGCTCTAGCCTGGCTTGCTCTGCTGTGAGGAACTGCTTCTGCTCCCTGTACGTCGTGATCACCAATTTTGCTGGATACACTATCTGAAAAGTAATGTATGCAGCGTACATCTTAGATTTGATGTTATGGTAGGCTGCCTGGCCCTGCCTCACATGTGGCCTAAGGTCTTGAAACAAAAAGATTTTCTTGCCTTCCCACTATATTTCCTTTGCCTCTCTTACTTTTGCTTGAATATGCACTTCTGCTAAATAGTTTAGGAGACAGAAAATAAGTGAGCAGATATGTTTTACTACAATTTGTTAGTACCTCCTGTAATAAGCTGTATCTCCTAAGTTGCCTTGTATGTATCTTGTATGTTCTGTACTCTCCCGGGTCGTTCCTGAAAATAGGCATACTACTTGTCTAGTGTTCCTACCCGGTAAACAAAAGCTAAATAAATAAATAAATAATATGCACCATTTAGAACATGGGTCATTAGAGTGGACGCTGCTGAATGGGTTACAACCATCGCTAATCACCCAAATGAAGGTCAGGGACAATGTATGGCACAAGGCCAAGGAATCAGGGTTACCCACACACTGACAAGAATACAGGGCAGCAAGGAACAAGTGCACCCAGAATATCAGATGGGAAAAAAGGCCAATGGCTGGCAGTATAGCCTAGAGGTTAGAGTAACAAGCCATGAATGAGCTTGGTACATCCAACAGACAAGATCTGGGTTTGATTCTCACAGCCTCCACTTGCATACTGTGTGACTCTGAGCAAGTCACTTAACCACCCAGTGCTCTCAGGTCACCCCTGAAAACAGGTACTTGTGCCTTGTGGGCCTTACCCGGTTACCAAAGACTAAAAAAAAAAATAATAAAATAAAAAAAAACTTCTATAAGGAGCAGCAAACTAGCTGCTGGGTAATGGGGAAAGTATTCTTGGAATCCCTAAAAGATCTACTGGGAAGGGATGATAAATTCTCCCCAGTAATGCTCAATACAAATGGTTCTGTCACACCTGATCCCACTGAGACTGCAAATACCTTCAACAAAGCATTCACCAGCCTCAGGACAGTCATCCCTCCAGAGGACGACACCACAGGATATCACTCTGGTGCCCAAAAGGACAACAGCTGGCCACAATTCTACTTCAAATCTATCTCAGTAAGAGACACTGTTAACTATGTTAAACGTGTCCAGGGAAAAGCCAGGATGGAGATTGACTCACTTGACATGAAATTACTCGCACCAGTCCTGGATGTACTTGCCCTCCTCTTGACCACACTATTTAATCTCTCCCTAAGATACTCATAGTTTCCTCATGTATGGAAAAATGCCCTAGTCACTCCTGTCCATAAAAATGGAGACCGCATTTTAGACGCAAACTACAGACCAATATCCATCCTCTCACCTCTGTCCTAAGCACTGGAGAGAATAATATCAGACCAACTTGTCACATACCTCAGCCAATACAAGATACAATGTGAACAGCAACGTGGATTCCACAAACTACACAGCACCTCCACTACCCTGATCAAATGTACCAGCTTTTTACATGAATTTCTTGACAGGGGACAACTGGTGGGTTAAATCTACACAGACCTAACCAAGTCAATCATGTACTACTACTAAACAGATTCACCACCTTAGGCCTCTCCACTGACACTACACTCTGGTTTAAAAACTACCTCGCAGGCAGATCCCAATGTATCGAAATCAGTGGGGTGCAATCTGACACCAGACCTGTAACAACTGGAGAACCACAAGGCTCCATTCTGGGACCCCTACTGTTCAGCCTCTTTATAAACACCCTAGCATTATACTACATGCAGATGATGCAGTCATATGCACAAGTAGCCCCTGTCAGGAGATACTCAGTCGTAATCTTCAGCTCAGCGTTGTGTCTCACGAGAAATGGTTCCAGCAGAATAAACTAGTGCTCAACTATAAGAAGACCAAGACAATGCTCTTCTCAACTGCACAAAAGAGGGCTATGGTAGATCCACTCAACATCCATAACATAAAGGGAGAGGAGAGTCTCTAGAACAAGTAATCACATTCAAATACCTAGGGGTTACCATGGACCAGACACTTATATTTGCACCACACACGGATCAAATAGTCTGCAGTATCAACAAGAAACTGGGAGCTCTTCACAGACAGAGACATAACCTAACCCCAGAAGCCAAATGAGTGGCAGTCACAAGTTACATCATCCCCATAGTAGATTACAGTCTGATAGTTTATGGGACTGCCTCCGACACTATGTTAAACAGGGTTCGGTTAATTCCGAATAAACCCCACCACTTTGTAACAGGGGTAGACAAATACATGCACACATGTTCACTCTATTCCCTCACAAAATGGCTCCCACTGCACAACAGAATAGAATACCAGACCTGTCTCATGGGTATGAAAGACCTCATAGGTGTGATCCCCCCTTCCCCAATGCTTGCAAGCTCTCCTAAGTCATGCCCAAAGTCCCTACCCTACCAGAAGCATGGTACGTGGTACCCTGGCGGTGTCTTTCAGTAGAACAAGTCTAGCCAAATGCTCCTTTGCCACCAGAGCCCCTTAAGGAACTGCAAGTATCTCAACAGTCACCTGCTAAACTTGGCCAATTCAAACGGGGGCTACTAAAAGTGCTCCTACCTGGCACTAACTGTGGCTGCTTCTTCCAAAAAGACACTCCACACACTGACACTTAGCACCAGCACCACAACCCCTAAACTACACACCTCGTTGACCTCTCGCTCATGTACTGCTCTATGATTTCCTGTGCCATACTGCACACAAATCTACAGACAATGCCTAACACGGCTGCTAACTACGTACAGCTATACTACTACGTACTCCTATACCACCTGATGTAACATCTGATTTCTGTAGCCTGGTAGTTCCATTACCTACTTCATGTTTTTATTGCTTGTTTTTTTTAATGAATCTGTGAACTTTTTTTTAATGAATCTGTGAACTCTGACATCATATTGTAAATATCTGTTGTTCTTGATAAGGAACCCTAGTAAATGAGCAATTTTTGCTCAGAGGTGTATATTCAAGTATAAATAAAAAAAAGTGTGCGAAGGTGCTCTTCGACTGCTGGCATCAGCCGTAGGGCTCTAGGCGCCCGCTCAATGATGTACTGTGGGGCATGTGGTGAGGGATCTGTAATCTTCTGGCATAATTTTTGGATGAACTGTAAAGTGTACAGGCCCTCTGCAAGCTCAAGTAGATCTACTAGTACTGAATTATTCCTTCTGCTGCAGCCCTCTTGGTCTTCCAGTTGCTCTTCAAGTCGCATCACCTTCCTGTGTGGGGCTATCACTTCAGGTTCGAGGCACTCCTGTCTGTCTTCAACAGAGCTAACCCTTACCTCCTTGTCTTCTACCCACCTGCTCAGATCTTCATGTGCCAGTCGAGTTGTCTTTACATCACTGGAGAGCTCTAGAACTGTGTCCTTGATACTGCTGAGCTCTCAGAAGAAGTGCTCGAGCATTAGTGCTTCTGCAGGCTGTGCATCAGGAGAAGCCAGGGATTTGTCTGGTTTATGGTGCTTGAGGCCATGCTGCCATTTGGGAAGAGGTGGCAGTGTTGCAAAAGACTATCCCTGCTCCACTTCAAAGTCCACATCTGAAGTCACTGTGTGCTGGAAAGTTGCTGTGCGCCCAAGAGAACGTACTGGTGAGTTGTTTGAAAAAATAAAAGTGGACTGTAGAGATTTTTAAGCGTTTTTAGTCTGGCTCCTGGCAGATCCGTTCTCTTGCACTGCTACTCCATGGAGTGCATCACATGACTCCCACCATATTGGGAATTTCTTGATTTCCTTGGAAGTGAATAGGTCTATCTCAGGGTATCCACAGTCCTCCCAGAAGATGTGGGTTATGGCTATATAAAACACCCATTTGCGTTAACGTCTTAGTGAGCAACTGAGAGGATACAATATCAGCTTTTTATTCCCAGAAAGACATGCATCAGCAAAACAAACTGTTAGTTCAATCCCACACTCTCATAAGCTTGCAGCATAGTTGGTACCAGTGAGTGTCCCACAGTTTGTTGAAAACATTATGCAAACTAACTTGTTCTGTAACCAACAGGTGAGCATCTGCATGTCATTTAGAACTGCCCCACCTCCAGAACTCTGATGTGAATTACTGTTCCCAGGTAGTCACCAGGATCACAGACTTGTGTCCAAGGGTGTGAGCACCCATTACCCCTTTTTCTGCAGTTAATCATGTTTCTCTCATGGCGTCCAAGTCACCTTCCAGACACCGAATGCCCCAATCCCAGACTCCTGCTTTTCTCCAGGACTTGCCTTCACGCATGAGGCAGCATGGCCACGGTGCTTGATTGGAGGTAGGGCTCCCGGCAGTCAGGGTCAGCGGCAGCATGATCAGCCGTGGATTTTTCTTTTGTTTCTCCCTTGAGGGGCAGTGTAAATGCCAACTGGGTGCTTCCATGTATGGAGCATCAGCAGCCACCACTCTCTCTCTCTCCTAATGCGTGCAGTCCTATCGTTTCACTTTCAGCCAATGCTAGCAGCCAGGCGAGTGTTTGGAACTGAAACCCTCCTTCCCTCCCTGGGAGAGAAGAGCAGTCCTCTGGATGCTAAAGTCTCTTCCTCTATGGCTGACCCCCAGCAACCAGAGTCCGCATCTGAACCTAGGTAGTCGGCATGGTGTCAGGTGTGGCATCCAGCACCTCAAACCTTAGCAGCACTGAGCTGGCCCACCCTACGCCATTTCAAAGTATCCATGATTAGAGTGATCTTATACTGTCTTGTGACATTCAAGCAGCTTCTTATCATACTAATGCTTGCCACAGGGTGTGATTTAATGAATCCATCATGCTACTAGTGAACTGGCTCCATGTGGTCCTTATGGTCCACTCTGCCACTCTCATAATTTCTGACTTGGAGTCACAAAAATGGTTGCTACCACCAGACTCAGCATTCTTAACACAGTTTTGCTTAAATGTAAGATCAGGCCCTGCTCATATCTAGACGATATCCTGGGATCTGTTCTCTGACAGAAAAGGTATGGGTTGGTACAGGTTCAACCTCACACCAAAAGTATGACGGAGAAAGACAGTGATTGTGTCAGGTAAGACCTGCCTACTGATCAGCATCCTTAAAGACCAAATGGTCTCTATGATCCTGGCTGCTGCCCATGCTGCCGGAAAATCTGACAAGGCCCTACTGACTCAGTCATCTAGGCATGGGAAAACATGAATTACCTGTTAAAGAAGATAAGCTGCCACTACCATGAAACCCTTTGTAAAGACATATGGTGCAGAGGCCAAACCAAAGAGTAACAGCTTGTACTGGTAATAGTTTCCTCCTACCACAAAACATAGGAACCTTTTCTGAGACTGATGCATTTGGGCTGAAGTGCTTTGGTAGGGAGTGTACTTACTGGCAACTGCTGCAGCTGTGAACTTGGAATGATCACGAGGAGCTGATACCCTGATACAACAGAATTGCTGGTTTTAGGCTGTGAGGCATAGTAAGGTTAGAAGACAGAGCAGGATACTGCTTATCAGTCTTTCTGGGTACTGGAGGCAAGGTATTAGGCAGTGCAAAGCAGCAAACATAGCATGTTCCAAAGCAGGATTGACAGGAAGGATGACAATGGATGGAATAGTAGGAACCTCCAAAGAACCCCATCAAATTTCTCTTTGTGGAATCTTCTTCCTCAGCTTCAAATCCCATTGTCTCCTGGATTTGTCTGCGCAAAGCCTGAAAGGAGCCATCTTCAGATGAAAACCTTGGTGTGTATACCACAGAGTCCTTACTGCATGATGAAAGAATGGAACATGAAGGTAAATCCCCTTCATAAGGGATCATGTTCTCTTCATCCTCCAAATCCACCATATTAAGGAGATCAGGATTATACTTCTCTTCCTCATCTAAGCAGATTTAGTGCTGGAGGTGTCACAATAAGCAGGAAATAAGAAGTACAGAACAATACAAGCAAACAGTATGGAGGTGCAGCACAATAGTGCAAAAAAACAAACAAACCAGACAATACTAATTGCTGACTAAACATCTGGCAACAAAAGAAGTAATGCGACTAGGGGAGAGTACAGACTGTAGCAAATCACTGGGTACACCTCCCAAAGCTGAAATATTAGTACCTGACAGGGATGGCCTCAAGGCTGGGTGAGGGTGGGAGGTTGTTCCACAGGTGAGGGATCCTGTAGAAGAATACTCCCTGACCTTTGCTTTTGTTTTGGGATGGAGGTGAGAAACGAGCACAAGTTATAGTTCTAAAAAAGAGTAGGAAGGGAGAGGAGGCAGGTATAATAAAGGAGAACAGGTAACAAGAGAGGTTAGCAGGCCAGAATTTGAAGATGAAAAAAGCCCTACACATGAGGCATCTCTCCTCTAAGGAAGGCCAGGCTAACTAGCTGTACACTGTACAGGGGTGAGCGTACAGGAAACAACATAGGATGAAACAGCAGACAGCATTAAGAGGGGTCCAGTCTGGTAAGGGAGAAGCAGGGAGCAGTACAATATACAATATTTCCATAGTCAATGACAGGGAGAACCATTTTGGAGAAGGTCCCCTTCTGAGCTAAATGGGGAATGCTGGCCTTGTTGCAGAGAGGATCCGAGTTTGGGGAGAAGCTTGTCATGGATAGTGTTGATGTGACAGGATAAGTCAAGGTGCTGGTCCAGTCAGACTCTAAGAGCAAGGGTCCTAAGTACAGGGAAGGTAGGGAAGGGAGTCTGGGCACCATTGATCTGATGATAAAGATAATGGTCATAGCTTGTTTTGGGTTCAGAGTGAGTTTGTTTGACAGTAACCGCTTTTGTTGATGTAGTCACACTAGACTAATGCTTCCATCTCTGAGGCATTAGGGACACTAGCAAAGAGCACTTTGTCATTAGCATACTTCTGAATAGGAGTGGTGACACAGGTAATGAAATGAATAGGTCATTGAGGAAAATTGAGCATAAGATGTGGCTAAGGACTGATCCTCAGGACGAATCAGATTCTGTAGGGGGAGAGGAAAAAGCCATCTATATGTTATGCTGTGTAACGGTCCATAAGGTTAGAGCAAAACCATCTTACAGCTAGCTGCACTAGCTAATGTTAGCAGGAAGAGGTATGCAACTGTGCTGCAGGCTTTCATCAGGTAGACAAAGACTGAAGTAGTCAGCAGGCCCTTATCTATCACCTTAAGATTATGGTCAGTTCTGCTAAGGAGAGCGGTGACTGAGGAGTGGTTCTCTCTGAAGCCACACTGGTATGGATTAATGAAGGAGGAGGCTTCATGAAAAGGGAGAGTGGGGCGCAAGCCATATGTCTGTGTTGTTTTATGAGTAGAGAGAGATGGGCTGATAATTACTAGGTACGAAAGAATCATCATCCTTATGAAGTGGGATAACCAAAGCCCTCTTCCAGGCAAGAGGCACCTTTCCAGAATGGAAAAAGAGGTTTAGGATGGCAGAAATGGGGACCACAAATGCTGGTTGTGATTGTGGAGGAACTCTGAGTCAAGGCCATCTGAACTACTGCTTTTGGTGAAGTTGAGTAATGGGAGTGCTTCAAGTGTGGTAGAGGGGGGTGCAGGTTAAAAGGGATAGGGAAGAAGGACAAGAGTGGGAGGCATGGAATCAGTTGAAGGTCCTCGGTTGGTTAAGAGAGAATGTGCAAAGTTAGCAAATTAGTCATTAAAGACTCAAGGGACTTCAGAGTGATCAGAGGTGTTGGTGCTACAATGCTTAAAAGAGGGAGTGCCACACTGTGTGGGTGGGTAAATGTTGCTTTTAACAACCCTCCAGAATTTGGTGGTGTTCAAGTTCTTCTGAAAACTGGTAGAAAATTCTTGAATCTCGGCCACTCTGGTGGCCTTTGTGCAAGCACAAGGCAGTCACAATCTTTGAAACAAGCAATGAGATCTATTGATACTCGGTGTGGGGGGGGGGGGATACGGACACTTTACAAGAGATTCATGAAGCAGGGCTTGCCTGTCCGAGGCAACGATGAATTAATCATGAAAATACATTAAGGCCTCATCAACGTCAATTAGACTGGGAACCAGTCCATGTTATAGGGGTCCAATAGCAGAATGGTGCAATCTATCATGGAGAGAGAGAGAATGTGCAAAGATGACCTTGGGAAGCTTTGGGTTGTGAATTCTGCACATGCAGTAGACCATATGATGGTCAATAAAAGCATCCAAATGGGAGTATAGCCTATAGGTTAGAGTAATGAGCTATGAATGAGTCTGGTACATCCAGCAGATAGACCTGGGTTTGATTCTCTCAACCTCCACTTGCATACTGTGCGACTCTGAACAAGTCACTTAACAAGCCCTAAAGCTCCTGGGTTGCCATTGAAAACAGGCAGTTGTGCCTAGTAGGCCTTACCCGGTTAACAAATAATAAAAAATAAATATATAAATTTTGGCAGTGGGCCTGCAGGGACAATTATGAAGGGGATGACAGGAAAGGATCCAGCTGATGGCCATTTTGGTTTGAGGTCTTGGGGATAATGAGTGGGCTTAGTGATGTACGGAATGAGGTGGAGGGTCTATATGCCGTGAACACACTTTTTGGAGGAGGGCCCAGTTCAATTTGAATTCAAGTCCATTTGGACAAGGAGCTCACTAGGGAAGGCAAGGTTCTACGTGTGCCAGGACTGAGATAAGGGTAGCAGTAGATGTAGTATCACACAGGAAGAACTGGTAGGAAGTGGGGAAAGTGATTTTATTAATAATAAATGTATTGGATTTGAGGAGTGGTAGCATGGAGTACAATCTCAAACTGGAGACGGAGATGTACATAAATTGCCACCCTATCACCTATCTTGCCATGGTCCTGTCCCTAAATAGCTTAGCCTAGTACAGATGGCACTGTAAGTTTTGGGAAAGTCAGAATTCCATCACTACTGTTCAAGTATATCAGGTTTGATGATGTGTTCAGAGTCTTAGCTTCTCCATTGTAGGGAGCAAGCTCCCCAAAAACTGTACATGGAGCTGAAAAAAAAATACTGTTACAGGTTCTTAGTGCAGCATAGTGAAAGATTTATTTATTTATTAGTTTTTGATGACCTGGTAGGTGCGCTAGGCAAGAAACCTGCCTATTTCTAGGCACAACCCTGGAGAATACAGGTACAGTAGTGCAGCAATGACAATAATGAGTTACAAAGGCAGAGATAACTGTCAAGACAATGCACAAACACATTAAAAAAAAAAACAGCATAAGTGTAACCCCCACCCCTGCCTTTTTACCAAAATGGCAGGTGGCATGCTGTTGGCATTGGCAGCAATACCTGTTGGGCCAGTAGATGGTTGCTGAACAGGACAGTACACTGTAGACTGATGAATGTGGAGCACCTGAGTCCTTGGTTAATCATATTGGCGGATCAATAAGGGCACTTCACAGTTTAGTGTGGCATTAATGACTACCACTGCTCGGCTCTCCATTTTGTAGGCACAGGCTTAATTACTGGGAGGTCCTTGCACTGAGGCCAAAAGTACCGGGGGTCAGGGGCTTGAATTATTACCCCGTCTGGGCGCACATAACTCACACAGTGGGAGATTTCACGTCCCTCTCCGTCCACTATTCTCACTCTGTCCATAAACAGTGTCCTGCCTCTCTTCCACTGGGTATACTTTTCATGGAACAGTCTATTCTTTACATGCTGGTTGGCCCCAGGATGCACATTTTTCATTGCTTCATCCCAGATCCAGGATTTCCTGCAGTCCTCAATCTCCTCCCAGACTCTCCAAGGAAAGGTAGGAAAGGTCATACCATAGATCTCATTTGCCTTTCTACGAACCAGTCTCTCCTCTTTACTTGCTTTGGTCAATCTGAGACCGCTGGCCTGGCTTGGGGGTGGCCAGTCCTGGTTCTGCCAGCTTCACATTCTCAAGGAAATTAAAAACGGATCCCTGACTTCTTCCTCTTGTAAAGCCAGGGCAGTGGCATCACCACCTTCTTCAACACATTCCTCCGAGGCAAGATCTTGAGGCTGTGTACCCGTTCCTTTCTCACAAGGCCACATAGGTTCCCCCTCATCTTCCTCTTCACTGAGGATCTGAGCCCAGGAGTGAGCAGTCGTTCTCACCCCGAGACTATCCATTCATCACTAGGCGCGGAGGTTGACACCTCCCATTCAAAGGCCTCCCGCATCTCATCTTCATCTAAGAGACTCGGCTAGGCCCCCCACCCAGGGTCTATTGATGCTTTATCTGAACTCTTTCTGAGATCCAGCATCCAAAACTTCAATTTCAGGTTCAGTCTCTAACTCTGCACCCTCTAGCTTTGTGCCACACTCCCCCGAGGGACCTTCCTCCACAGGCTCCGCCTGGTGCTGTGCGCTGCCAACTGCAGATTCCTGAATTTTTGTCCATATGGGAGCCAAACGAATTGGAGGCGCTTTATACAAGCCATATTTTTGAAGGCATCCAGCACAGTGAGGAATCATGAAGACATCCCTTCCAGCACTTAAGCATATTTGGCATACACGCACTGGATAATCAGGAACTGCCACATCAGGAGGCAATTGCCCTCCATAACACCACTTTTCAATATCTCTCAGTCTATTTACTGCTGCTGTTACTGCAACCCGGGCATGATCCGGGTAACGAGCTGGTCCTGAGGCCATAACTGCAGAAAAATAAACAAAAGTTCACTGTAACTGAAAGTCCCACTTTAATGAACACACTCTGTAGCTTTAAAATGGCTCCTCTGCTGCTGTGTTTACTTTACTACCCCACCCTGTAATGGCGGCGGCAGCTCTCCTGTGCATCAACATTTAGAATCTGGGTCAAGCCACTGCGCACCCGATTTACACCAGCTACTGATAACTTTTACTCAAACTGCACAACTTGCTCTGTTCTGGCTTTACACACATTTACAGGATTTTCCTTGGACTTTTTACATGCTGGTAACATTCATTTAATTCACAGTCCCTTAAAAGCTTCAGGTTTCAGCTCAGGATTGCCTGCTTCTACTAGTGTTGCATTTTGCTACAACCCACAGTCTCTCTCTGGCTGCAAACTTTAAACTGAGGCTATTTTCTTCCATGCACACATTCAATGGCTTTACAGACTTGCACTTGCTGGCAGGACTTCACACAGTCGTTACTTGCAAAGCGACTACACTGCTGCACACACATTTTATATGGCATTACTGAAAATCACTGATAGAACAGTTTTATGAAGGTTTACTCACTGTGAACAGTAGCAACTTGCTGCGATGGGGTAAAACGGCCTGCAGCCAGTTCTTGAAGGCCTCTGAACACAAACGGGCAGGCAGTCTTAGCGATCATCGTTTTCAACACCAAACTCGCTATTTCCATGATCGATTTGTGGGTTGAGCCTGATTTTAAACTAAAAAGTCAATTTTTTGAATGTTTACAGCGCTCTGAATCCTCCGCAACGCTCCTCCACTGCCAGTACACGCACTACACTCTGTCTCCCTCTCGAATGCTGAGGCAATCTCAGAAGAGCTGGCTGAGGGGCGGGACCAATGGCAATCTGACCAACCACACGACGCCATGCAAATGAGCCTCTTCTTCCTCGCGAGGGCTCCTCTCCTCACGGTGATCGGCGAGCAGGCAAATTTAAACTGTAAAATGCACTTTTTTTTTTTTCCCCTCAATTGTCTCCATGGCGGGAGCCCATTTCAACCATGTAACACTGCCATTAACTCTGCAGTCTCTCCATTTACACAGAAAGCATCTCCAACGTCCAGGGCATAATTTTTCTGTTGCTACCCCTAGTTTTCCACACTTTCCTTCACAGAATTTATTTTAAAAGCATTTCAAACGTCCAGGGCATAATTTATTTGTTGTTACCCCTAGTTTTCCACACTTTCCTTCACAGAATTCATTTTAAAAGCATTTCCAACGTCCAGGGGACCATTTCTCTGTTGCTACCCCTAGTTTTTCACACTTTTCCTCACAGAATTCATTTTTAAAGCTGACAAAAACGCTGTAAACAATTTTTGATGCAGGACAAGGGCACACTCTTTAGCTTTAATGCTCCTTGGTAAACAGTTGGCATTTTTTAAACAGCAGCACAAGATTCACAGCACACAGCAACACACTAGGGAAATTGCTTCAGCTTTTTGGGCTACCCACTGCCAGATAGCCAAAACGCTAGCCCCCTTGCCCAAGCACCTTCCTTCCAGAACAAATCCAAAGCGGTGCCTTCATTTTTGTAACCCCTCACCCCTGCCTTGTTACCAAAACAACAGGTGGCATGCTGTTGGCGCTGGCAGCAATACCTGGTGGGGACCTGGGTTCGGGGAGGATGTGGTTACCTGGCACAAGGGGACCTAGGTTTGGCTACTCTGCACAGGGGCACCCAAGTAAATCCGAGCACAGGAAGCAATAACTGTAATGTCCAGAACCAGGACTGGGATTTTTCAGTGTGGCTTTTATTCATAACTAGCTGAACACAACAAAGCATAGATGGACCCCCATGGAGCTACGTTTACTGATAATGCAGATTAGAGACTACCAGGTGGTCCACTTAAAGAATTAACCAATTTCTACTGTTTTCAGGCTCTGGACCCACCAGGCACACAGCCCGGACTTGCATGCACTTTGGACACACAGCCCTACTGGCCCGGCTCCCCTGTCGGCCACTTGACTGACGGTCCATTTAAAGGATGAACCCATTTTACTTGTTGGGGCTCCCCACACCACTTAGGAGTCTGCGACTCCTAGAGAGACTTTCCCATTTGCGACCCACGTCTGGGTTACCTACCTATCACTGGCCAGGGCGATGAGGCAAGTAGCAATCACAGCCGAATCTCAGAGAGGTGGACCCTTGGTTACTAAAGATGGGGGGTTTGCCCACCTCCAGCTCCCACAGCCCATACCCGGCAATTTCTCTGGACAAACAAACTTCGAAATGTAGATTAAACAGTGGATGGACTGTAGCACCCCCTCTACAACATTACTTGAATTCACACAAACTTTAGATTTTGACACTACTCCATTTGTTTGTCCTAGTACAATAGGCCTCCCAAACAGTCCAAATCCCAGCTTTCTTCACATTTCCCAAACTGAAGAAACACACTGTTTGCCCTCTCAAATTAGAGCAAAACACTCACCCTTTCATTGCGGTGTCCCACAGGTGAAGTACAACTTTTTCCACTTTTAAGACCAAACAGAAACTGTAAAAAAGGCAGCTTTCTTCCTTTAGCAGACATTAGGGGATTGCCCCTGGAATCCACAGAGGGATACTTTCCCCCGGAGGGAGGGGGCACTGAGACCTGGACAGCGGTCTCCACCACTTGAAACTGGACACTGACCTTCTCACACAGAAGGTAAACAAATGACACTTCCTTCCTGCTGGCAGGCAAGCAGGAGACTTCCTTCTTCCTTCAAAACAAACAGGAGACTCCTTTGAAAACTCCCAACGTTCTATCACACTCCCTCTGCTGCAGATTCCAATGTGGCTTATGCAGCTGCGACAGTTCTATGGTGATGTCATCCCTCAGTCTCGACTGAGAACAGAGTGAGACAGTGTGAAACCCATTTAACTGGAGTTTCACAAGCTGCCTTCCCTGCCTACCACTAGGTCTTACTGGGATTCTAGTAACCCCGTGTAACCAGGGGGTTACATAAGAATAACAGTGAAAACTACAGGTTAGAGCAATAATACAATTGTTGCAAAAGAAATACAGATAACAAGTCTATAGTCCTAAACAGAAATTAACAGGAGACTGGTAAGACAAGATAACTAGTATTAAGCTACAAAGGAGTGGAAGAGCTATGCTCTGGCTTGGTTGCATTCATCATAATGACAGAGTCCCCAAAGGCTTTACTAGTGGTAGCGGAAAGCTGCCAAAACATTGGCAGAAATGTATTGACAAGAAAAATGGTTGCTATCTGAGGCAGTAACCATTCAAAAGAATCAGGCAGACAAATTGCCTAGCCACATAGGACTCCAAAGATGAAACTCTCATGAATTTATTTGCCGCGCTGTGGTCGTTATCTGTTCATTTGTATCTAAACACTGTGCATGCAGTCAAGTTCTCTCGAAATCTAGAGAGATATCAGCAGCACTGGACTGTAATCTCACCTGGGTAACACCGCCGTTAGCTGAATTTGCAATCTATATTTGCACATGCAGGTTTTTGTTAGGGCTACTGTAATTCTGAGAAGATGTGGGAGGCAAGGACTATGAAAAGTGACTGACTGGGAAGTGGGAAAGGAAAACAGGAGTTGGAGCTAGGGTGAAATATAAATCCCAGAGAGAGCAAGAGGAAAAACAACCAATATGGTGTAAAAAAGAAGACAAGACTGCAAAATTACAAACAGCAGCAGCAGTTGCTGAACTGTTTTTAATAAGTATCAATTTTGCTACCGACTAAAACCTACTGGTAAATGTAAATGTTTACTGACAAACATAAATCTGATTCCAAAATTGTGGTTAGAAGGGCTGCTGAAATGAAATAGGAACGCTGTTCCTACAAATGTATAATAATTGCCGCTGTACACAATGCAAAAGATTACCTTTGTAACCGGTCTGAACGTATCTATTATTTCTCCATTTGAAAAGTTCATTGCAAATCCCAGCAC
Source organism: Neoceratodus forsteri (assembly GCA_016271365.2). Classification (NCBI taxonomy): domain Eukaryota; kingdom Metazoa; phylum Chordata; order Ceratodontiformes; family Ceratodontidae; genus Neoceratodus; species Neoceratodus forsteri. The sequence goes on along the minus strand of CM057454.1, from coordinate 490,049,953 downwards.
GGGGGCTGTCTGCTGCATTAAAGGCACTCCATTTACTGCATACAGCAGGCCACCTAGAAAGTAGCAACAAGACTGTATTAAACACCATGGCATTATCTCTTTTTGTTCCTAGTTCATTACTAAAGCAGTGCAGTTGCATTTTTGAAAAGTCATACTGCCACATCTACTGAAGATCAGACGTGGGATAAGATTACAATTTAATAACCTCCATTTTTATAATTTCAGTTAAACCTTGCTATGATCACACTCCAAATTCTCCTTATCAACCCAACAGATAATACCTTTCAAGGCAGGCAAAATCCCAGGCCAGAAATGATTATGATGCTATAAGCATAAAGTGTTCTTGTAGTTCGAAGAATTAATACTGAGGATCTATCAGAGAAGTATACAAGTACCTATCAGATGAGGTTATAGGCTTATCTTTTATTGGTTTTTAGCAGGATTGAGGAAAACTGTACTTATTAATTTTGTATCCTCATTTTATCCTGCATACAACTGTCTTTGTTATAGTTAGATCCTTACCATGATCTTGCACGTAGGCAACAGCAAACAGTTCCCCGCCAAACTCTTTGTGCTTGATCTCTCGCAGGAATTCTCCAGTTTCTGCTTTGAAGCATTGAATGCGTCCATTTTCTCTGTCAGCGACACAAAGTTGGCCCAGGGCAGGTGCCAGTGCCAAGCTGTGAGGAAGACGGAACTGACCAGGTTTAGCAGTCCCAAAATATGGAGATTCTGCAAGACACAGGGTTGTATTATTTGTTAACATGCTATTTTTACTGTTTCCTATGTCATATAACTTTGATTCCTTAAAACGTTATGGATGTGTTGGGTAGAAATCTGAAAAGTATAATAGCTTGTTTCATATACTTACTTATCTATATATTTGACTGTCACCCAATCCCATGATGTTAAAACAACCTTGTATTTAATGTTGAATACACTTTATAATGTCCTTGCATTTACTGTAAGGAGTATACACTGTGAAATCTCACGAGGCAGGGAGAGAGATCTGGGCAGCCAAGGTGGAGAAAGAACTAAGACTGGGTCAGGGAATTAAGGGAGGGGAGAAGGATGACTTCTGGTACACTAAGGAAAAAGAATCAGAAAGGATGGGATATGTAGGATAAGGAAGGGAGAACAAGCAGAGAGGCGATAAGCGAGCTTGAGGGGGGAAAGAATATGAGGGGGAGATTGGGGTAGACAGGGTCTTAAGAGTGCTAAGGGAACTGTGGGTAGACAAAGTACCTGGCACAGATAGGGTACACCTGAGGGTCATGAGGAACTGGTGGGGGTATTAGCAGAACCACTGACAGACTGATTTAACACCTTTCTGGGGAATGGCTGTGTGCCTCAGGACTGCAGGACAGACAGCTCAGGTGGTACCTCTCTATAACAATGGACCCAGGGATGAGCCAGATAATTACAGGCCAGTTAGCTTAACCTCTATAGTGGGTAAGTTAATGGACACCATTCTAAAAGAAAGGCTGGTGTCCTTCCTTGAAGATGGTCTCCAGGAAAACAAACAACATGGGTTTGTCAGGGGGAAGCCACATCAAACCAACGTGGTGGACTTCTTCAACTGGGTTACGGGGACCTTGGACAGAGGGTAGGTGGTGGACATACTATACTTGGACTTCAGCAAGGTGTTTGATTTGGTGCCGCATGGTAGGCTGATTAGCAAGTTGAGGGACCTGGAAGTAGGGGGAAAAAATGCTGGGGTGAGTCAAGAGCTGGCTAAGGAACAGGAACCAGAGAATGGTGGTGGTGGGACTGTCCAAACCTAGGCCTGTAACAAGTGTTGTCCCACAGGGCTCAGTACTCGGACCTGTGCTGTTCAACATATTTATAAGTGACATAAATAAGGCCATGCAGTGGATGTACTGTATTTAGACTTCAGTGCCTCATGGGCGGCTGGAGGGTAAGTTGCAATATGTGGGGACAGGGACAAAGATGGTATACTGGATGATGAACTGGCTGAAGGGGAGACAGCAACAGGTGGTGGTGGGGGCACTCTCATCCCCAAGGGCGGGGACTAGTAGGGTGCCGCAGGGCTCAGTGCTGGGTCTGGTGTTGTGTGGGTTATTCATATTGGACAACTCACATGGCGTTAGGAGCAAAATCAGTCTGTTCACAGATGATACCAAGATAGGGGCGGTGGTGGACAACATAGAGGGGTGGCAGGGGCTACAAGAGGACCTGACCAAACTGGAGGAGTGGTCGGAAAAGTGGCCATTGAGCTTCAATGTGAAGAAATGCAAGGTTATGCACTTTGGAGCAAGAAACCCAAGGAGGGGCCACCAGCTAGGAGGGGTTCTGACAGACGTCACCAAGGAGGAGCAGGACCTAGTGGTGATCATACCGGGTAACATGAACAACTCGGTTCAGTGCAGGAAGGCGGCAGCTAAGGCCAACAAGATGCTGGTGTATATTGCGAGAGGAATCTCATCCAGAAATATGGATGTGATCCTGCCACTGTACAGGTCACTAGTCAGGCCACATTTGGAGTACTGCGTGCAGTACTGGCATCCCTTTCTGAAGAAGGAGATCAGATTGCTGGAGGGGGTGTAGCGTAGGGTAACTAAGATGATCCAGGGGCTGGATGGCAACACTTACAAGGACAGGCTGATTGAGTTGAATACATACACCCTAGAGGAGAGAAGGGATCAGGGAAAATGACTGAGACCTTCAAATATTTGAAGGGGATTAACAAAACAGGCACAGAAGGGATATTTAAGCTGAGGAGAGGAACGGACATGAGAGGGCCTGGTCTCAGGCTGGAGGGTGGAAGATATTGGAGAGAGAGAGAGATGAGGAGGCATTTTTCACAGAGAGGGTGGTGGAGAAATGGAACACTCTACCCAAAGAGGTGGTATCCTGAAGGATGGTGGGCAATTTTAAAAGGGTATGGTACAGGGTGTGAGGGGGAGTAAAGGCGACGGGGGGTAGAAAAGAGTTCAGCAGCTGCAATATAAGGGTGCTAGCTGTGCATTCCAGCAGACTATCTTGATAGACTGTAAAGCTGTTTCTGCTGGCAGATTTGTATGTCTGTATAACAGAGGTCGGGGTCAAGAGTAAGATCTGCCTATTTGCAGATGATACTAAGCTCTGTGGGAGGGTGGACATGGAGAGGGGAGGAAGGATTTAAAGGAGGATCTGGCTAAGCTAGAGAAGTGGTCGGGTGTCTGGCAGCTGGGTTTTAATGCTAAGAAATGCAAGGTGATGCACATGGAAGCCAGAAACCAAAAGGCCAATAACTGGCTGGGAGGAATACAGGTGACAGTATCAGAGGAGGAAAAAGGACCTGGGAGTACTGGTCAGGGAGGATATGAAACAGATGGCATAGGGTTGAAAGGCAGCAGCCAAAGTGAATAAAATGCTGGACTGCATCACCAGGGGGAATCACCTCTAGGAGGGAAGACATTATTCTGCCACTGTACAAGTCACTGGTTGAGACCACACCTAGAGTACTGTGTTCAGTTCTGGTACCCTTACACGAAGAAGGATATCAAACTACTAGAGAGGGGTCCAGCAGAGGGCAACCAAAATGATCCTGGGCACAGGGGACAGAACATATGAGGAGAGGCTGAAAATACTAACCTGTACTCCATGGAAGACAGAAGGGAGAGGGGGATATGACTGAAACCTTCAAGGACCTAAGGGCATAAACAGGGTTGGTAAAGAGGGCATCCTTAACTTAAGAAAGGAGGGTACGATAAAGGGGCATAGCCTGGAATTGGTGGGTGGTTAATGCAAGAAGGAAATGAGGAGACACTTTTTCACTGAAAGGGAGGTGAAGGGGTGGAATGAGTTGCCAGAGGAGGTGGTGGCGGAAAAAACGGTGACCAGTTTCAAGGTAGGGTGAGAATGGGTAAAGAAGATGATTAGGACAGAAGGGGGTGCTGCTGGAGGGGAGGAAGGGATTGGGATGAGGTGGGGTATGACTCCAGGAGGAGTGGGGGGAGTGGGGGGCAGCTGCAAGGTATTAAACAAGCTGCACACTCAAGCAGATTCGATAGACCTTTACGGACTGTTTCTGCTGCCAGTTTCGTATGTTTGTATTATAAATTTTATTGTTTTGCATCCAGTACTTATTCATTATTAGGGATGTCTTTGAAAACACAACCTTTCTCTTTCAGATGTCATCAGCTTTTGCAGCTTGTCTACACCTGCAGGTCATGACCCTTTGTGACATCATAAGCACTTCCACAGCAGCACATCATAATGACATGAACAGAGGATTAGGATTGCACGTGTAGTCAACAAGCAGCAACAGACAATGTCCAAAAGACAAAAATCTTATCTCTTTTGAAATATCGCTGGTAAGAAAGTATGCAGGGAAATGGGAATGGACCGACCAGTGACTCTTGATTGTCTGGAGTATCTCCTCCAACACAGCAAAACTCTTTGGTTAAAGGAACACAAGCACTGGGATCCTCGGGGACCAGAACTTCTGGGGCTGGCAACAGCACCAGTGTTCAGTGCTGTGCCCAAACCATCTTCATATAAAGCAGTGCCATTCCCAACCACCTCAGTACCTTTTACCAAGGACAGAAAGAAAGAAAGAAAGTACTCAACAACAAAATACTGCATCTGTTTAAAAAAATGTAAACATCCTTAAAACATTAAGACAGCATAACAAAAATGCAAGATAGCTTAAGTGCCCCATAAGGGCCTACACAGCCCATACACTGTAATGAACAAAAGGGGCAGTCAGACAATACACATGCAGTAAATGTGTGTGAGTCCTGGGGATGGTGGGTGGTGAATGTTGCTCTGTGAAGGAGTTGCTCTAGAAGATAAAGAGTTACTGGGATGCTTCTTTTTTTAAATGCGTATTTATTTATTCTTGTGTTGTCATGAACCCTGCCATAAAGAAAATCTATTACAGACACTAGAAACTGCATGTCTATTAAATATTACACTGGACTGACAGATATGCTAGCAGACAGGGTAAATAAGAACAGGTTACTCACCTGTAACAGTAGTCTAGGAGTGGTATATGTTCTTCATCCACACTCTTTGGCATGTCCCCTTCCACTTTAAATCTTGCCGGAAGTCTTCAAGCTGGCTCCTCCCACCCATCCGGGTGGTATATACCTCAGCTCTGCCCTGTGATACTAGATCTTAGCCCACTGGAAGCCAGGTTGTGTGCATTCGCAGCCAGGGAGTTCGGGTTGGTCCGTGTGGATGAACAACATATACCACTCCTGGAAAGTGCAGTTACACAAAGACTTTTGCTGTAACAGTAGATCTTCTAGAAATGTCTCTTGCAGTAAGTCATTACTTCTGGGAGTTCCCGATAGGTGGCGCTCCAGCACAGAAGTCTCTTCCAGCAGTCTCTATACCAGGAACCACCCACGCTACCTCACTTTCTGGGATGTACTTATAAAAGTGGGTGGTCCCCGGTAACCTCTGTTCCCCGCCGGTTTCAGCTCGGAAGCGAGGGACCAAGTGGAACCGAGGTACTGAAGCTTCCCACCCTTATATCGTTTTTCCAATTGCATAAGGCAGGGGGATGGAGGGAGGGAAACTAATTACTGCAAGAGACATTCTTAGAAGATCTACTGTTACAGTAAAAGTCTTTGTGTAACTGCACTATCTTCCATGGAATGGTCTCTTGCAGTAAGTCATTACTTCTGGGAGATTCCCAAAGAGTTATATGGCAGTGGGTGGCCACAGATGGCATTCTGCCGTAGGTAAAATGTGGTCCTGGGATCAATGAATGTTAAATAGCATAGCAGTGGAATAAAGGAATACATGATTCACTATGAAGCATTGTGTTTAAAAAACTAGAAGGAATGTGTTAAGGGCACTGAGCATTTATGGGGCTTCAGTGATCAGTAGTGAAAGCACAATCTGAGGCAAAGGCAACTTTGTTACGAATTGTAACAGTAGGTCATGTAATACAATGTTATTCTTTAGAGGTGCTACAAAGTAGCAAGTGAAGACCTTTTTTTTTTAAACTGTCTAGCCAGTAATGAATGTATCCATTTGACAAAAATTAGGATACTGAAGTAACAGATAATGTAGCAAGTGAAACAATGTATCTGTGACCAAATAAAAACAAAGCAGTGGTAAAAACATATAATCTCCGTATATGTACTCACCCTTTTCGATATGACCTTTGTTGATAATCAAGGGAAAACTGCAAATAGCAGTAAAGGAGAGAAGAATATAGTCCGTAGTGGAATTGATTGTCTCACAGCATGTGAGTTAATAGTAGATGGACCGGGTCGAGGGAGGAACAGGACGTCCGGTGCACCACAGGTCAAAAAGGCATCTTGATGGAAAGGTCGTGATGGTCTATATACGGTGATACCTGAGAAATTGGTTAGATGTATCAAGCCGATGTAACAAAAAGGCCTCAGTCTTTCTTGTGGCCCCAAAACATCCCAGAGGCCAAGAAGAGGGGGCCAGGGCAGAGTCTAGAGTCTTTAATGAGGGGCAGAAGCCCCGGGGCTGCCACGGGTCAGCTTCACCAAGGTCCTTGTTACTTATTCTCTGCCTTTAAAGGTGTCACGTGGGGTATAAGTAGTTCCAGTTTTGAAAGGAATGCCTGGCAGCATATAAGAATACCGACTGCAGAGGCTCGAACCGAAGCATCGGCAAGATCATATCCCGATCTTAACAGATGTCATGACAGTGAAGCAACTGTATTATTTATAGATGCAAGTTGCTCTCTTTCAGGGGATGCAGGTATTCTGTTTATAACTTCTGCAGCAGAAGTGCTCACTGTATGTAGGTATTGCAGCATGTGCCCCATATAGCCGAGTATTCTGATATTTAGTGTGTTTAGAGCAAACACTCTCTTCCCCATATGGGCAAAACGTTTGACTCTCTCTCTCTCTCTCTCTCTCTGGGTAGCGTGCTTGTATGTTTAGGCTTGCCAGTGTAGTTGTGAGCCACTGTAGTAACCACAGACTCCGCCACTGGCGTATTCGTTAAATATTGATAATCAGGAGGAGCCTGATAGAGGCTGTGGGCCTTTCTAGATAACTCCTGCACTGCTATGGGTTGGCTCCAAGCTTCAGTAATAGCACTTCTGAACATAGGTATAAAAGGAGGGATAGACCTGACAGGGTCTTCTAGTAGGCCCAGATATTCAGCCACATCTTTACTTAATCTGTCCTGTTCTGTTGTGGTAAACCCCATTGTTTTTTGTATTTTTAGCATCATTTTGGGGAATGAGGGGTCATCCGGTGGATAAATTACCTTTCGTGGTTGTAACAGCCCTTCATCCCAGTAGAAGGGTACCTCCGAAGGGGATTCATATCCTCGTGTCAGGAGAACCATCATAGGTCCTACAGAAGTTTGGATTCGTGTGATAATCTGAGAAATATTCATCTGAATATTCAGGAGGAGGCAGGACCGGGGAGCGTTCTAGCTCTGTGCGTGTCTTTTTAGATGGAGGTGGAGATATCATTTGTGTTTGAGGGTTATATTCTGGAGTGAGGCTATGGTCAAAACCCATAGAATCCAGTACTCTATTTACTATTGCTTCAATATTTGGAACTTGTGACAATGGAAGTGCCATGTAAGCAGGTTCTGAATCCAGCGTACGTGGGGATGGGGGATCAATCTGCACCTCTCAGTATAATGATCTGGTGTTTCTTTGTCATCTTTGCTCTTTTCCAACGGGGTTGTGAGCCCCACTTGGGAACGACAACGAGGCTTGAGGGCCTCTGCATTCTGAAGCATATAGTTCCTTTATTTTGTAGAAATGCAGCTCCATATGCATCTTTCGATATATATTTTTGAGAATATTCTTGGCTTTTCATGGTTGACCTTCCATAAGGATCATCCATAGCTGTACTATATGTAGGCAAGAGTATTGTTCTATGCAGCAGTGATCATCTTGATGAGGGCACTGGTCCCATTGACGGGAGAGGCAGAGAAGCATGCCTTGTCGATGATGTACTATGTCTTACAAGTGGAGGGTCAGTAAATACAGGTTACTCACCTATAACAGTAGTTATAGGAATGGTATATGTTGTTCATCCACACTGTCTGGCAGATTCCTTGCCGCTTTAAATCTTGCCAGAAGGTCTTCAAGCTGGTTCCTCCCACCCAGCTGGGTGGTAAAACTCTCAGCTCCGCCCCATCCCACCAGATCTAGCCCGCTGGAAGCCAGGTTGTGCGTCGAAGCCAGGGAGGTCGGGTGGGTCGTGTGGATGAACAACATATACCATTCCTAGAACTCCTGTTACAGGTAAATAACCTGTATTTCTAGGGACATGGATATGTTGTTCATCCACACTGTCTGGCAGACTCCTAGCAGTTCTCCAGGAGGAGGGAGGCAAGGCGCACACCCCCTACTTGGGAAATAGAGACTGGAGAACTGAGGCCCCAAAACCAGCATCCCAGCATGACTCAAGGTCGATGTGGTAGTGGGTGATGAAGGTGTGTGCTGACTTCCAGGTAGCAGCCCTGCAGATTTCCTGGATAGGGACATCCCTGGAAGCAGCCACCGATGCAGCGGTATGGTAGAATGAGCTCTTATCCCTCTGGGAGGCTCCATGCCCGCCAACCTATAGCAGAGATCTATGCAGGAGGTGACCCACCTGCCTAGCGCCTGCTTGGCTGCAGCTCTCCAGGTGTGGCTTCAGCATAGGTGACAAACAGCTGGCGAACCTCTCGAACTTCAGCCATCCGCCGCTATAATAGGCGAAGTGCTCTTCTAGGTCCAAAGTAAAGCCTATATTCGCCTCCGAGGTGTGTGAGACTGGTAGAACACCGGCAGAGTTAACACCTGGTTAAGGTGAAACTCTGAAACCACCTTCGGAAGGAATTTCGGGTAGGGGCACAGGACAACCTTGTCCCTGTGGAAGACCAGATAAGGAGACTCTATGGAAAGCGGCTGGAGCTCTCCCATCCTTCTGGCTGACGTGATAGTCACCAAGAAGGTGGTCTTCCACGACAGGTGAGACATGTCACACGTGTGCATCAGTTCGAATGGCTTGCTCATGAGCTTAGCCAATACCAGCAGTAGATCCCATGGAGGTGGAGGTTCTCGCACCGGAGGGGATATGTGATCAAGGCCTTTGAAAAAGCACCCGACCACCTTCTCCTGCGCCACCGACTGCTTCCCGGCCCGCGCCTGGTAAGCAGAGATGGCTGCCAGGTGCACCTTAAGGGTCATCGACCGAAGCCCAACCTGAGAAAGGGACCACAGGTAATCCAGTATGCTTGCCAAGAACAAGAGGAAGGGTCCAGGCCCTTGCCCTGACACCAAATGGAGAATCTCTTCCATTTGAAGGCGTAGCATTTTCTGGTCGACTCCTTACGGGACGCCTCAATGATGTTGAGGACCTTGTCGGAAAGACCCAAGGCCTGGAACTCTAGCCGCTCAGAAACCAGGCCGTCAGGTAAAGGGATTGAAGGTACAGATGGGATACCTTCCCCTGATTGACTGAGATCAGGTCTGGGTGGGCTGGAAGCCACCTCAGGAGCCTGAAGCTGAGACTGAGGAGATCTGGATACCAGAACTGGCGGGGCCAGTCTGGGGCTACCAGAATCACCTGCGCCTTGTCCCTCCTCGCCTTGAGAAGCACCTTGTTGATCAAGGGGAAATGGGGGAAGGCGTAGAAGAGGCCCGGGGTCCACGGCCTCAAGAAGGCATCCCCCGGCAGCGAGCCCCTGCTGAGGGGTGGGCATGAAACAGTCTCAGCTTTGCATTCTCCTGGAGGCAAACAGGTCCACCTGAGGCGTACCCCAGTGGGAGAAGAGATCTTGTACTACCTCCGGCAGGAGAGACCACTCGTGAGACGCAGCCCCTATCCGGCTTAGGGCATCGGCCAGGGTGTTGGAGTCTCTTGCCACGTGAATGGCGAGGAGATCCGCCTCCAGGCTGCGCACAAGAGACCAAATGCGGAGAGCTTCCCTGCACAAAGGCATGGAGCGCGTCCTGCCCTGGCGGTTTAGGTAGTATATGGCTGTAGTGTTGTCCATCTGGACCCGAACCACTTGACCCCGTAGAAACGGAGTGAAGGTGGCGAGGGCTAGGCGAACCGCTCGAAGCTCCAGCAGGTTGATGTGGCATTGGGATTCCCGAGGGGACCAGAGGCTGTGCGCTCTGTGCTCCCCCAGATGGGCACCCCAACCCATCAGAGAGGCATCGGTCGATAGAGAGACCATCGGCTCGGGGCGGACAAATGGGATGCACTCCTGCAGATGTGCTGGAACGGTCCACCACTGGAGAGTGTTCCACATCCCCTGGGTCACTGTCACTAGCTGGCCAGCCCCCATTGAAGGGGATGCATGTACCAGCGGGCCCAATGGACCACGCTGGTGCAGGCCGCCAGGAGGCGCAGGAAGTCCCAGGCAGGGCGCGACTGCCCAACCTGAAATGATTGGGCAAAGGAGGAAAGAACCTCAACCCTGTCCGCCAGGAGCCGTGCTCTGGCTCGAAGAGAGTCGAGCTCTGCCCCGATGAAATGTATCACCTGCTTTGGCACGAGTTCCGACTTGGCCTCGTTGATGAGGAGGCCAATCTGATACCAAACCTGGAGGGCCAGATCTCTGGACCACTCCACCTCCGCTCTGGAGGGAGCTGCAATCAGCCAGTTGTCCAGGTAGGGGTACACCCGGACCCTTCGCGCCAAGAGGAATGCTGTCACCACTGCCATGCATTTGGTGAAGACCCTGGGAGCTAGAGAGAGCCGAAGGGCATGGCCCGAACTCATAAGGGATCCTCCACTCTGAAGTGGAGGAATCTCTGATGGATGGACAGATTGGGACGTGAAAGAACGCATCCTGAAGGTCCAGGGAACAGAACCACACGCCTCATTCCAAGGATGGGATTATCTGAGCCAGAGTGACCATCCTGAAGGTCCGAGACCTTAGGAACCTGTTCAGGTTGTGCAGGTTGAGAAAGGGGCACCAGCCCCCCATCCATTTTGGGACCAGGAAATACCTGGACACAAACCCCGGGTCTGGAGGAGGATCCACCACCTTCCTGATCACCACTTTTTCGAGGAGCAGGGCAATATCGGCTCGGCGGGCTGACAGAGAGTCTGCGGACCCCGTGGCCCCCCGAGGGGCGACGGCTTGGAAGGGCGGGGCCTGCTCAAACTCCAGAGGCAGGCCCTTTCCTGCCACCTCCAACACCCAGCGGTCCGTGGTGAAAGCGACAGGAAGTGGCGTGGCCGCCCCATGGGGGAGAACCCAGGGGAGGACGAGGCTGGGGCGACACCCCTCAACCCGTTACTGGGCAGGCTTGGAGGAGGGACCGGCCGAGGGACCTCCTGGGTCTTCACCTCCCTGCTTCCTACTAGAGGAAGCCACGGGCTTGGGTTTGGGATGCCAAGCGTGAGCTTGCTGGCCCTGGTGCTGGTGCTGTTGGGCTGGACATGCCACAGGCGCAGAAGGTCGAAAGGGCTCGTGCTGCTGCTGTCGGTGGCCTTTGTCCTTCTGGGCAGAGGTGACCGAGTCCAGAGTGGCACTGGACTTCTCGATCTGTTGGAGGTGACCTTCCACTCCAGGGCTGAAGAGGTCGGTCCCCAAGAAGGGGACGTCTGCCAATTTGTGCTGGGTATCTGCTGTGAAGGTGGATATCTCAGCCATGCTCTGCGGCACATGGCCACCGGAGAGCCAGAATTGATCTGGCACAGGAGTCTCCTATGTCCAGAGCTGTTTGAGCTTGTTGCTTCACCACTGCCCTACCTTGGTCCCAAACCTGCCAGACCGTGGTCTGCAGGTCGGCTGGGAGATGAGGGATCACCTCATCCAGGGAGCCCATGAGGGCGTGGGAGAAGTGTGCCATCAGCATGGCCGAGCTGGCCTGGTGGAGGCCAAGGGAGTTCGCAGTGTACACCTTGCGCCCGGCATAGTCCAGCTTTTTGGACTCCTTGTCGAGGGGCTTGTCCACGTCCCTAGCATTCCCGGAACACCGGAAAATGCTGTCGGCGACCAACCCTCAGCAGAAGGGTGTTCCAAAACCCGGCAAAGAGCCGGTAGGGACCGCATACTTCCTGGCCATCCTGGCCGAGGGCGCAGGACAGGAAGCAGGCGCTGCCAAAGCTCCAAGGCTGGGCCTACAATGGCCTCAGCCACCGGAAAGGCCTCCATGGGTGAATCCCCTTGGTCCAGTATCTCCGTCAGGGGATACTTGGCCCGTTTGGATACGGGCTCGAGCTGCATCCCAGTGGACTCCGAGATGAGCCAAAGTAAACCATGAAGGACAATGGGCTTTCGTCCAGTGACTGGCCCCCTGAGGACTCCAGGTCAACCGACCTGGAGAACAGGGAGGGGTCGTTGGACTCCGAGGAGTCTGCGAAGAGCTGCCTAGGGCCTGAGCCACCCTCCACCTGCCGAGGACAGTCGGGAGTGAGGGTGACCGACAACCTGTGGGGCAGGCCGTGACCCGACCGAGAGTCCTTGGTCGGCGCCCCAGATTTCGGTTGTGGAGGTGGAGGTTCCACCACAATTGGTGGGACAGCAGGTTTCGGCCGAACAACTGGCCCAGGTTTGGGCATCTCGACTGCAGCAAGGGGTTATTTTGGCCGCGCGGGTGACAGCCACTCGATGGCCGGGGAAGGTGTCGGTGTTGACTTGTTCCGGAGAAAAGTAACTGCTGCCACATCAGGTCCTCGTAGCGTCGACGCAATTTGCGCCGAAGCCTCTCCTCTTCCAAGGAGGAAGACGAGGACGAGCGGTGGTGCCGAGACCAAGACCGCCGATGTCGTCGGGATCGGCTGGACTGAGAAGAAGTCCGAGACCAAGATCCTCGGCGTTTCCGAGGATGGGTCTGGGAAGGAGCGGGGACACCCGCTCTTGCCTCGGCTTGAACAACTTAACCGGGGACTGCTGTACCGGGGGCGCAGGCAGATCCTTGGTCTCCACCGGGGGAACCAACGAAGAAGGGTTGTCAGCTTCACCAGTCGACAACCCGTCCGACGGGTCGAGAAAAATCTTGACCGCGTCGATGGAAGTCTCGGCCGGTTGGCCTGACGGGGACGCTGTGAAGCCAGCAGCGTTAGCCGCAACCTCGACTGAAGTCGAGAGTCGGCTGTCTGGGAAGGGGACCTCTCCCGCTCCCATGGATGCAGACGATGGGACTTACCCTTAGAATCCTTCTTTTTGGACGGAGAGGAATGTCCCGATGGCCCCTCTCCCTTCGTGGAAAGGGACTGGCAAAGCTCCTTGAACGAAGCTGAATACGTAGTACCCATAGAGAACGGGATAAATGCCGTGACAGAGGAGGAGGAAGATACAGCCTGGGCCGCCTCCTCCTTGAGGGCGATCATCTGCTCGAGCTGCTCAGCCGGAGCCAGCCGCCGCGGTAACCGTAGCAGACCCCTCTTCCGACTTTTCCGGTGAGCCGCTATAGGCGCTTAGCTTTAACCAGGCAGCGCGTCCTCCAGGACGTTGGTCGAGATGAACAACATGACCGCAGGCCCGCGGGTCATGTTGTAGGCTGAGGCAGTAGATGCACATGGAGTGCGGGTCCGTCCTGGACATCTTCTGCCCACAAGGGCACTGCCGAAAACCGGAAGTCGATTTGTCCATCGCAGCTGCGAGGGAAAAAGATGACCAAAGTCTTGAAAATTTTAAAATGAGTTTCGGATGAACCGAAGAATTAGGACCCAGTCTATCATGCAGAGCGTTGAGGAGGGAACCTGAACTTCCAAGCGGTAAGGAAGATCTGGCGTCATGGGGCGGAGCTGAGAGTTTTACCACCCGGGTGGGTGGGAGGAACCAGCTTGAAGACCTTCTGGCAAGATTTAAAGTGGCAAGGAATCTGCCAGACAGTGTGGATTAACAACACATCCATGTCCCTAGAACAGCATGCTCCATCGACAGTGGAATATATTCCCTTGATGATGAGGAAGGTAGGGCATGTGTTGTCGACGGTGGGATATACTCCGTCGACAATGGGATAGCTAAGGCAGGCTCCGTCAACGATGGGAGTGCCATTGTTGACGATGGGGGAGTGAAGACATGCTCCATTGATGATGGGAGAGTGAATGCATGGCCCGTCGATGGTGGCAGGCCTCTCATCGACTGGGGAGCACAGGGAGCATGTCCCGTCGACGGGGGAGGCAGCCCCGAAGAGGAAGCATGTAGCATGTGCTCTGTCGATGGTGGGGGCATTCTCATTGATGATGCAGTCTTGTAAAGCCCTCCCGTCGATGGGGAAGGCAGCAAGACCTCCGTCATTGACAGTGCAGGAGTTCTAGTTGATGGGGGAGCTGAGGAATGATGCCCCGCTGACAATGAACATTCCTTTTTTGATGGAGTAGAGCCTGCCATTGACAGGGGTGACACGCCCGTCGATGATCAATATCTTCTTGATGATCCAGGTTTTGCAGGCACGACCACTGAAAGGCGGTCAGGCAGGACTTTAGGTGAAGGGGTTTCCTTCCCAGTATTTTTTCTTGAAGAGGACTCTAAGTTTTTTTAGCCCTTTGGTTGAGCACCCTGTGTATGTGACAGGGAATCATCCATTGTAGGTATATGGTGTCTGTATGAAGCCCAGGCACTCAGGCTATGGGTTCAATCCACGTCGTAGACTGCTATTAGGAGAGTTGCTGCCAGAGCTGAAGCCAGCGGGAAAATGAACGGAGCTTACCAGGGACCACCCACTTTTATAGGTACAGCCCAGGATGCGAGGTATTGTGGGTGGTCCCTCGAAAACAGACTGCTGGAAGAGACTTCCCTGCTGGAGAGCCACCTTTCGGGAACTCCCAAAAGTAATGACTTACTGCAAGAGACCATTCCGTGGAAGATCTACTGTTACAAGTGAGTAACCTGTTCTTCTAGGATTGTGGATATGTTGTTCATCCACACTCTTTGGCAGACTCCTAGCAATTCTCTGGGAGGATGGAGGCAAGGCACACACCCCCTACTTAGGGAACGGAGATTGGAGAACTGAGGTCCCAAAGCCAGCATCCCGGCATGACTCAAGGTCGATGTGGTAGTGGGTGATAAAGTTGTTTGCAGACTTCCAGGTAGCAGCCCGACAGATTTCCTGGATAGGGATGTCCCTGGAAGCAGCCACTGATGCAGCAGTATGGTGGGTAGAATGAGCTCTTATCCCTCTGGGAGACTCCTTGCCTGTCAACTCATAGCACAGACCTATGCATGATGTAATCCATCTAGCAACAGTCTGCTTCGTTGCAGGTCTGCCAGAAGCGGCTTCAGCATAGGTGACAAAACAGCTGGTGAACCTCTCCACGAATTTCCGCCACCCTCTCCTTGTAATAGGAAGGAGCACATCTCAGGTCTAAAGTATGGTGCCTGTACTCGGCCTCCAAGGTGCAATTAGGCTAGTATACCGGCACAGTCAACACCTGGTTAAGGTGAAACTCACACACCACCTTCGGAAGGAATTCTTGGTGGGGGCATAGGACAACTTTGTCCCTGTGGAAGATCAGATAAGGGGAGCTCACCGAGAGCGCCTGGAGCTCCCCTGTCCTTCTGGCAGATGTGATAGCCACCAGGAAGGCCATTTTCCACAACAAGTGTGACAGCTCACACTTGCGCATTGGTTTGAATGGCTTGCCCATGAGCTTCGCCAATACCAGCAGTAGACCCCACGGACGTGGAGATTCACACACTGGAGGGGATATGTGATCCAGGTCTTTGAAAACGTGCCTGACCACTGTCTCCTGCACCAATGTTGGCTGACTGGCCCTCACCTGGTAAGCAGAAATGGTTGCCAGGTGCACCCTAAGGGTCGATGACCGCAGACCCCCTTTGGAGAGAGACCAAAGGTAGTAGAGAATGTCAGCCACTGAACAGGATAAAGGGTCCAGGCCTTTACCCTGACACCAAATAGAAAACCTTTTCCATTTGAAGGCATAACATTTCCTGGTCGATTCCTTTCTAGATGCCTCCACCACAGTGTGGACATCTTCGGAAAGACCCAAAGCCTGGAACTCTAGCCGCTCAGGTACCAGGCTCTGAGGTACAGGGATTGAAGGTCCGGATGGAATACCTTCCCCTGATTTAGAGATATTAGGCCCGGGCGTGTACAAAGCCGCTCCGGGGGCCTGCAGCTGAGGCCAAGGAGATGTGGATACCAGAACTGGCATGGCCAGTCTGGGACTACCAAAATCACCTTCGCCTTGACTCTCCTCACCTTGAGTAATACCTTGTGGATCAAGGGAAATGGAGGGAAGGCTTAGAGGAAGTCTGGGATCCATGGCCTCGAGAAGGCATCCCCCTGCAGCGAGCCCTGCTGAGTGGGGCGGGCATGAAACAACCTCAGCTTGGTGTTTTCCCTGGAGGCAAACAGGTCCACCATCGGTTTGCCTCAAAGTGAGAACAGGCTGTAAGCTAACTCTGGATGGAAAGACCACTCATGGGATGTCTGGTCTATGTGGCTGAGAGCATCCGCCAGCTGGTTCGAGGCTCCTGCCACATGGATGGCTAGGTGATCTGCCTCCAACCAGCTCACAAGGATCCAGATGCAGAGTGCCTCCTTGCATAGCAGACAGGAGTGCATGCCGCCCTGCTTGTTGAGGAAGTACATGGTCGTGGTATTGTCTGTCTGAACTTGAACCACTTGACCCCGCAGCTGAGGAGCGCAAGCTGACATTGCCAGTCTGACTGCTTTGAGTTCCAACATGTTGATGTGGCATCGGGACCCCTCAGGGGTCAAGAGCCCATGGGCCCTGTTGTCCCCCATGTGGGCTCCCCAGCCCATGAAAGAGGCATCGATCATGAGGACGACCGTCAGCTCAGGGCAGACAAACGGGATCCCTTCCTGCAACCGGCGTGGGGCGGTCCACCACTGGAGAGAATCCCACATCTTCTGGGTTACAGTGATCAGCTGGTCGAAATGACAATGGCACTGAGTCTACTGGGCGGCCAGTTCCCATTGGAGGGGGTGCATGCGCAACTGGGCCCAACGGACCACTGAGGTGCACGCTGCCATGTAACCCAGAAGGTGCAGAAAGTCCCAGGCAGGGCACAAGTGCCCAACCAGAAATGATTGGGCAAAGGAGGAGAGAACCTCTGCCCTGTCTGCTGGGAGCCGAGCTCTGGCTTGACAAGAGTCAAGCTCTGCCCCGATGAAGCCCATCACCTGAGAAGACACGATTTCTGACTTAGCCTCATTGATCAAGAGACTGAGTTGGGAGCAGGTTTGGAGGGCCAGATCCCTGGACCTCTCCACCTCCTTTTGGGTGGAACCTGCAAGGAGCCAATCATTGAGGTAGAGGTAAATTCTGACCCCCCCAATGCCAGAGATGGGCCGCCACCACTGCAATATGTTTGGCGAGGACCCATGGGGCCGATGACAGGACGAACGGCATGGCTCGGAACTCGTACAGGGTCCCTTCGATCCTGAAGTGAAGGAACCGCTGATGGGATGGATGGATTGGAACTTGAAAGAACGCATCCTCCGGATCCAGTGAACAGAACCACATGTTTTGCTCCAAGGATGGTATGATCTGGGACAGAGTGACCTTCCGAAAGGTGCATGACCTGACATATTGATTCAGGTCATGGAGATCTAGAATGGGGCGCCAGCCCCCTGTCCGCTTGGGCACCAGGAAGTACCTCAAGATAAAGCCTGGGTCTGCTGAAAGTTCTGCCACGAGAGCCACTGCCTCTTGAGGAGGAGTTGAGCAATGTCGTCTTGAACAGCCGACTGGGTGTGTGTAGAAATACGTTCTTCTCGAGGGGCACGGGCTCAGCTGGGAGGGTACTGCTCGAATTCTAGAGGCAGTCCTTGACTGACCACTTAGAGAACCCACCTGTCTGTGGTGACAGCGTACCAGGCGGAAAGAAAGTGACGGAGCCGGTCCCCCACAGGAAGACCCAGAGCTAGCATGACAGCAATAGGGGTGGCAACCCCACCCCATCACTGAGCAGGCTTGGAGGAGGAGGAAGCTCCAGGACCTGAGCCTTGGCCTCCTCTGCAGGCCTGTTGGGGTCCAGGCTTGGGCCGAGGGCACCAAGCTTCAGCCTGTTGCTGATGCTGATGCTACTGTCCCCCTTGAAAGGAGGACTGCTGAACTGCAGGGGAAGAGTGACGAAAAGGCTTTTTCTTCTTCTGGTTCTTGCCTGAAGAACTCTTAGCAGAAGTGGGGTCCAATGTGGCATTGGACTGCTCTATGCACTGGAGGTGACTGGCACCTCCTGGGCCAAACAAGTCAGTCCCAAGGAAGGGCACATCAGCTGACTTGTGCTGAGGATCCACTGGAAAGGAGGAGAGCCTCAGCCAAGCCCTGCAGCGAGAGGCAACTGCAGTGGCCATCGAGCGGGCACAAGAGTCCCAAATGTCCAGTGCTGTCTGGAGCTTCTGTTTGGCAACAGCTCGGCCCTGGTCTTAGACATGCTTAACCGTGGTCTGCACATCTGTAGGAAGATGTGGGAGAACTTCGTCTAATGACCCGAGGAGGGCATGAGAGAAGTGTGCCATGATGATGGCCCGGAATTGCCTGACGAAGGCCCAAGGAGGAAGCTGCATAGACTTTCCATGCCGAGTGGTCCAAGAGCTTGGACTCTTTGTCAGGAGGTCGGTCAGTGTTGGCAGAACTGCCAGCATACCTGAACACAGAGGCAGTCACCAGGCTCTCGGCCAAAGGGTGCTCTGTGAACCCTGCACGGGACCCCCATGAGAACCATGTACTTGCAGGCCATGTGGGCAGGTGGTGCTGGACAGGAGGCAGGACGCTGCCACAGTTCAAGTACTGGACCAACTATGGCCTTGGCCACAGGAAAGGCCTCCATCGGGGTATTCCCTCTCTTGAGGATGTCCGTGAGAGGGTACTCTGCCTTTTTCTAGATGGGTTCCAGGGGCATCCTTGTGGACTCAGAGATGAGGTGAAGAATCCCTTAGTAAGGAGGAAGGACCTTCCTCCATCCCTAGGCCAATGGACGACTCATCCCCAGGATGAGAGTGAAGTCTAGTGATGACAGTACAAAAAGTCGGGATACAGTGGCCTGCCACCCAAATCACTCTCGACCAGCCGAGGGTGGTCCGGGGTGACCGTGACCAACAGATGTCGGGCATGCCCAGTGTCTGGTTGGTCCTCTTTGGAAGGAGCCCCTCCCACAGGCTGCTTAGCCGGCAGTTCCACTACTATCGGTGGAGAGACCGGCTTAGGCCAAACAGGCAGTGGTGCCGGCCCCATGGGCAGGGGAATCAAAGGTTTCGGCTCGGAGGAGGTCAGCTTCGGCCTACCAGGCGAAAGCCAAGTAATGGCTGGGGTAGGAGTCGAAGTTGGCTTGTGCCCGGACAATATCAGCTGTTACCACATAAGGTCCTCGTAGTGGCGAAGGAGTTTCCGTCGCAGCCTCTTCTCATCCGAGGAGGACGAGGACGACCGATGGTGTTGCCTCTTTTTCGAGTGCTTATGGCTCTTCCTCCGCCGTCCAGATGAGGGAGTTCTAGACCTCAACTGAGATTGGGCAGGCTGACTCGGCTGCTCGGGAGACACCGGCGGGACCAGTGATATCCAGGGGTTGGGAACCGGGTCCTCGATAGGGAAACCAGCAGGATGGGTCTCCTCATCAGGGAAGAAAAGGACCGGAGTCATTTCCAAGGAGTCATCAACCGGGGCCGGCAATAGCGGGTCGATTGGATCGAGAACACTCTCGACCTCATCAGCCGTATCCTCAGTTGGCTGGCCCGACAGAAGATCCGTGAAGCCTGCGGCTGAGGAAGCGATCTTGACCGAGGTCGAGACCGCATGCTCCTGGGGACTAAGACCTCTCTCAGTCCCAACAGTGCCTTCACCGAGACGAAGTCTTGCTCGATCCCTTCTCCCGCTTGCGGGATCGGGAGGAGTGTGAGCTTGCAGGCGCCTCTCCCTGGGTGGGAAGAGACTGGCACAACTTCGTGAAGGAGCCCGAGAATGTGGAGCCTAGGTTGAGTGGAACGAAGAAGCTTTGAGTGTCCGAAGCGCAAGCGGCTTCTTCATCGAACACCTGCATGCGTTCCAGCTGCTCGGCGGAATACGCAGCCGCAGAAACCGCATACCTAGCCTCATTGGACTTCACCGGAGGGTTGTTCTTCTCTGGTCTCTCCAGTTTGAGACGTGCAAGGTGGTTGTCCAGGATGTTGGGATGGAAGGCCAAACAGAAGCTGCAGGATGACGTGTCATGGCCGACACCGAGGCAGTAGACCCATGTAAGGTGGGGATTGGTGCACAACATTTTTTGGCTGCAAGGACACCGGTGAAATCCAAACAGAGATTTCTCCTCCATGATCGATGACGTGAAAAGGCGATCACTAACTCAAACAATTTTTAATTTTGGTAAAACCAAAATTTTGAAAGCCAGGGCCTATGACATGCGTGAGCAGAAAGGAAGATCTGGCGTCATGGGGGAAGCGATATATACCACCCGGCTGGGAGGAGCCAGCTTGAAGACTTCCGGCAAGATTTAAAGTGGAAAGGGACATGCCAAAGAGTGTGGATGAACAAGATATCCATGATCCTAGAACATCCAATAATTCTTGGTACCTCAAGTGGGGTACGTTCAATAAAAGGTTGTGATACTTAAAGCATCCTACAAGATTTTTGAATGCCAGCCCGGTGGGATTAAAACTAGAAAGGCACACAATACAATAGGTAGAACCAAAAACATGACTATTGAGAGTCATTGTTACACATAAAATACAGGTAAATCATGCACTTCCTAAGTGGCTGATCTGCAGTGCAATATGTGAGCAAAATTAAACATCCTAAAACTTTCTAGAACTTCGGAACGTTTCTTTGTAATAGCGGCTTGCCCACAGACTGTTTAATAAAACAACTGAAACTGAAAGAAGCAATTCCTCAGGTGTTAAAAGCAAAATGTACTGGTAAACAAAAAATACCAAATATTATTGTGTGACACTTTGCACCCATATCTGATCCTTTTCTAACATATGCCTTGAGGCCAGCACCATTTTGGAAACACAGTCCATAGTCATGTCGGCATATCAAATTTATCAGATAACTGCAGCTCAGTTCCAGGTATATTACAGTTAGGATAAAGGGATTATTTGCTATAAAAACAAATAATGAAGTAACACATTTGAAATAAATAGGTTACTCACCTGTAACAGTAGTTCTAGGAGTGGTATATGATGTTCTATCCACACTTTCTGGCATCCTTCCCTTTAAGACTCCACCAGAATTTCTTCAAGCTGTCTCCTTCCACCCACCTGGGTGGTAACTCCCTTGGCTCCGCCCCATGATACCAGATCTTGCCTGCATGAAGCAGCAGTGTGTGCCACAGCCAGGGGAGGTCGGATGGGTCCGTGTGGATGAACATCACATACCACTCCTAGAAATGTTACAGGTGAGTAGCCTGATTTTCTTGGGACATGGATAAGATGTTCTATCAACACTTTCTGGCAGATTCCTAGCAGTTCTCTGGGAGCAGGGGCAAGGTGCACTTCTCCTACTTGGGAAACCGAGACTGAAGAACTGAGGCCCCAAAACCAGCATCCTGGCATGACTCAAGGTCACTGTGGTAATCGGAAATGAACACAGTGAGAGGCTGGTTGAAGTGACCCCTGCGCTGAGACCACTGGCTGGCCAGCTCCCACTGCAAAGAGAGCATTTCCCAGTGGACCTATCAGACCATGCTGGTGCAGGCCACCATGTAAACCAGCAGGCGTAGGAAGTCCCAGGCAGGATGCAAATCACCAACCAGAAATGATCGGGCAAAGGAGGAGAGAGCCTCCACCCTGTCCACTGGGAGCCAAGCCCTGGCTCTGCAAGAGTCTAGCTGTGCCCTGATGAAGCTGATCACCTGTGAGGGCATGAGTTATGACTTGGCCTTGTCCAGGAGACCAAGAGAGACCAAGGCCTGGAGGGCCAGGTCCCTGCCTGGAGGGACCTGCGATCAGCCAGTCATCCAGGTAGGGGTAAACCTGGACCCCTCGGTGCCTTAGGTAGGCTGCCACCACTGCAATGCACTTGGTAAAGACCCTAGGGCCAAGGATATGCCGAATGGCATGGCCTGGAGCTCGTAGAGGATTCCCTCTGCTCGGAAGCGAAGGAACCGTTGTGATATGGACAGATTGTGATGTGAAAAATGTGTCCTGAAGATGCAGGGAGCAAAACCTCATATTTTGCTCCAGTGATGATATGATCTGAGAGAGAGAGAGAGAGAGAGAGAGAGAGAGAGACAGTGACCATCCTGAAGTGCGTGATTTGAGGAACTTGTTCAGGTTATACAGCTCTAGAATGGGCCAACAGCCCCCCCCCCCCATCTGTTTTGGCACTAGGAAGTACCTGGAGACAAACCCTGGGTGTTCTGCAGGATCTGCGACAGGAACCACAACCTCCTTACGGAGGAGCTGGGCAATGTCATCCCATAGGGCCGACAGAATATCTGCAAACACCATGTCCTCCCATGGGGCACGGGCTCGGCAAGGAGGGTACTGCTCAAATTCCAGAGGCAGACCCTGACCGACCACTTAGAGAACCCACCTGTCCGTGGTGACAGTGGACCAGGTGGAAAGAAAGTGGTGGAGCAGGCCCCCTCATGGGAGGACCCAGGGGTGGCATAATGGAGGCACCCCGATCCTGTCACTGGGCAGGCTTGGAGGCAGAGGAGGGCCCAGATGAGGAACCACTGTGGCCTTGTCCTCCAGGCTTGTGGACGACCATGGCCACTGACTTCGTCTGAGGTCACCAGGCCTGAGCCTGCTGTCCAGCTTGGGGGTGGGCTGGTTTGGATGCAGGAGTGGAGGTGGACTGAAATGACTTCTTCTTCTTCTTCTGTTGTTTGGAGGTCTTGGGGGCCCTCTGGGTGGATGTCACAGAGTCCAAGGTGGCACTGGACTTCTCAATGCGGGTGATGACCTCGGGCTCGAATAGGTCAGTGCCCAGGAAAGGAACATCTGCCAGCTTGTGCTGGGTATCTGAAGGTTGAGACCCGCAGCCAATCCTTGCAGTGTATGACCACTGCGGCGTGGGCATGGGTTTCTCCAATGCCCATGGCTGTCTGGAGCTGTTGCTTAGCCACAGTACAACCCTGATCTCGGACCTGTTTGACCATGGTCTGGAGGTCTGTTGGAAGATGAGTGAGCACCTCATCCAAACTGCCCAACAAAGCATGGGAGAAGTAGGCCATCAGGAGGGCCGAGCTTGCCTGGTGAATGCCAAGTGAAGAGGCAGCATAGATCTTTTTTGCTGAATGGTCCGATTTCTTGGACTCCTTATCAGTTGGTTTGTCAACATCCCCCATGTTGCCAGAGTGCCCGAACAAAGAATCAGCCATCAAGCCTTCGGCAAAGGGATGCTGTGTGAATCCCGAAAAGGAGCTGGTAGGAACTGCATACTTGCGGGCTATCAGAGTCAACAGTCTTGGGCAGGAGATGGGTTGCTGCCAAAGCTCCAAGGCAGGGCCAAGAATGGCCTCTTTGACCAAGAAGGCTTCCCCAGGGGAGTCACCCAGGTCCAAGATCTCAGTGAAAGGGTACTGAGCCCTTTTCTGAACGGGTTCCATCTTAAGACCCGTGGATTCCAAGATCAAGGGGAGAAAGCCAAGAAGGAGGTATGGCCTTCATCGGTCGAGAGACCCCAAGCTGACTCTGTATCCACCGGAGAGGAGTGTAAGGAGGAATCCTTCAACTCTGAGGAGTCATCGAAAAGGGGGCGACCGCTTGAATCCCCGCTGACCCTACGTGGATGGTCAGGGGTGATGGAGATTGACAACCTATGGGAAATACCCAAAGCCAGCCGAGACTCCTTGGTTGGAGTGTTGGATTTCGGCTGTTTAGGTGGCGGCTGCACCAGAATCGGGGGAGACGCTGGAGTAGACCAAGCCAGAACTGGTTTGGTCAGCTTCTGAGGTGGAGAAGGCATCAACCTTTTTATTTTAGTCTTTGGTAACAAGGTAAGGCCCACTAGGCACAAGTGCCTGTTTTCAGGGGCGACCTGGGAGCACTGGGCGGTTAAGTGACTTGCCCACTGTTACACAGTATGCAAGTGGAATTTGTGAGAATCAAACCCAGATCTGGTCTGCTGGATGTAGTAAGATCGTTCACAGCTCTTTACTCTAGCCTCTAGGCTATACTGCCAGCCCATTTGCGGCGATGGTCAGGGTAGAAGCCAACACGGCTTCATACTGCTGAACACCAGCTGTTGCCACATGAAATCCTTGTAGCGCTGAGACAACTTGAGTGGAAGCTTCTCCTCACCAGAGGAGGATGAGAATGAAGAATAGCAGTGGCACCACTTTCCTGGGTGTCTAGAGTGGAAACGCCACTGTTGTTGTGAGCCGCTTGACCCCGCGAATGAGACCAGAACCGTGACCTCGACTGCCAGGGGGATGGGTGGTGGGCCTCAGAGTGTGCCAGTGAGGGCCAGGGCACCTCCAGCTCCTGGTTGATAACAAGAGGTGGCAGGTCAGTGGACTGATCTGTCCCTTCCTGGGTCTGAGTCAGGACCAGAGTCCTGGACAAGGGAAGTGTCAGCTTCCTCGGTTGACAACTGGTTGCCCAGCTCAAGAAAGATCTCGGCTGAAGACTAACCAGTCTCTCGGCCAACTAGCCTAACGGGGTTACCTTGGAGCTGGTGGCCTGGGCCAAAGATTCGACTGAAGTCGGGTCTGGTGAAGAGTGGGAATTGGAAGCCCAGGAGCAAGAGCGTTCCCAATCCCACGATCGACAGTGAGACCATTCTTGGCCTCTTTTTTAGGCATGGACTTGTTTGCCATTGAGGGGCCCTGGCCGTGATTCAGGAGAGCCTGGCATAAGTTCTTAAATGCCCCCAAAAAGGAGGCTCCCAAAGAGAGCGGCAAAAAAAAAGCTACCATCTCCTCAAAAGCCGCGAACTGTTCAGTGGACCCTGCAGCTGTGGAGACCCCCTGGTGGGTGTTCTTTGACTTGGCCGGCCGGTTCCATTCACTCAGATGGCCTAAAGTCAAGCGAGCACGATGGTCCTCGAGAATGAAAGGATGAAAAGTTTGACAGAGGTCGCAGGCCTGGGGATCATGCTTATGGCCCAGGCCTTACATGCACGTAGTGTACGGATCCATTCAGAACATCTGCCCGCAGAAGTATTGCCAGAACTCCGGAAGGGATTTGCCATTGTCCATCGCGGCTGAAAGAACGAACCTGAAGACAAAGTGTTTTATTTGGAAGGAAAGCCGAAGATTTAACAGCAAAGGGCCTACTCAGTGCGAGTGCGATAAGGAGGGAACCTGTATGTTCCAGCAGAAAGGAAGATCTGGCATCACTGGGCAGAGCTGAGGAGGTTATCATCCGGGAGGGTGGGAGGAGCCAGCTTGAAGACGTTCTGGTGGAGTCTTAACGAGAAAGGCAACTGCCAGAAAGTGTGGATAGAACATCATTTCCACATCCCTGAAACTGATATTACCCCAGCCCAGTCCTGAATAAAGTAAAAGCACAAAAGTAAGATTTGATCCTTTATAGGAAAACCTGTTAACTGATAAAACATTTGTGCAGTGCTCATTCTCAGTCTTTGGATTCCTCCTCCTCCTCCCTTGTTTGGTGGGCTTCCTCTCCTCTATGAAATTCCTCTGCAATTTTATTAGCTCTTTTCCTCACCTCACTGGGGTCAGTGAATTGATAAGTTTGACCTCAGTAGGTGACTCGAAACCTTGCTGGGGCAAGGACAGCGTGCACCACTCCAAGGCCCATGAGTTGCTGATGCACTGGACCAAAAGGTTTGCAGTGTGTTCTGGTCCCATAAGACCAGCTTGGAAACAGTTTAAACTCACTGTCAGCAAAGATCAGGGGATAGTTTGCTCTCGTCCATTCCTGAATTGCATCTCTCATCTCCAGACCAGTTGTTACAACCATTGCAATGAAGACTGTTTGGGGGTGGTTCTCTCTGTTTGGGCCTTCTGAAAGTGACATGGTTGGCTCTTTTTATCAACTCTGAGCCCAACTGAAGATCATCTGCAGTGGAGTCAGAAATCCAGGAATGCCTGGTGCTCTTAAGTTCATTGCCCAATTAGCATTTTCCAGGGTTTCCAATCTCACCCCAAGATAACCATTTTCAGTAGTTATCTTATCGAAGGCAGCCTGGGTCCTTATCGATCTGTCCTCTTCTTTAGCTTTAATCACAGCCCCATCAATTCTGAAGTCTTGGGCCCCCATTCTTTTCAGTATGTTATACTTTTGGATCCACTTCTCTCACTGCCTGCAGCACCAAGCCCCACGGTGAGGGATATCCCACTCTGCTCATGCTGCAGCCTCCACTCTTCTTCAGCATAGATGTCTGGGCCTGCTGTAGCGGCTGTGCTGTTTTTGCCACAGGCCTCCAATCACTCCTCTTGGTCTCCCATTCTCAGACTGGTACCAAACTGCTCAGGATCACAAGCTCTGACAAACTATCAGCAACTGGAGATAAAAAATGCTCAAACTGAATTACATTAAGTAATAAGTAGAACTCAGAAGAGCTGCTCAAAGGTGTGTGCGTGGCTGTCTAGCACCCACCAACTTGGACTCTTCTAAGAGTCAGTCTCCTCCATATGGCACCATTCTTTGGTTGGGTGTCAATCAGTAAAGACTGCTCAGATAAAGGTGGTTTGTAAGACATTGGGACTCGTGAGGAGAGCAAAACATAGTAGTACCAAAAACCCTGAATCTGAAGAAGAATCAGCATTTATATAGTACTTTTCATACACAGTGTATCCCAAAGCACTTTACAAGCAATGCTAAATTGGTAGTGAAGTGACCGAATGCATAGTGGTGGCCATATCGCACATCAGCACCCACACAGCGCCTGCATGTTTCCTGAATTCAAATCCAAGATGTAGTGTTTAGTGAAGGGTGCACACCACTCTATTTTGCAACTCTGCAGACGTCTCCAATGGAAACAATTCTTAGTGAATCTACATAGAAGACACTTCTGCTTGTTCACAGCAGGTTCCAGTTGGACCTGATTGATGCTGCCTTGTGAGTGAGTAGCAATGATGACTGCAGCTACCAAGCATATTGAGGAGACAGCTGTTTACTTACTGACTGATTTCAAAAGGTTTACCAGGAAAGACATAACGAGGCGATAACAGCTGGTTCCCAGATACGTCTTGGGGAGGGATATGGAAGATAGTACACGAGGAGAAAAAATAAAAGTAATTAACAGCATTACAAAAATAATAGTCTCATATAAGCAATACAGTACAATACAGCATCAGTTGGAGAAAGGTCTCCCTTTACCAGGAGGATCGCAGGGACAAGCCGCTGAGACGAGTGCATATGGTAGGAACACTAATACATTAATGTAGACACTAAGGAGGTGTGTTATACTGGTTAAATAAAAAATAACCAGCTAATTTCCCATTGGAGAGAAACCTGTAGCTAGAATCAAGGAGTGATCAACACTAAACTCTCACACAATCCTGGTAATAAACTAAGGGCACGACCGATCACCCCTCCTTGTACTAGCAAAGCAAAGGGGGAGTCCAGAACAAAGATTTGCATCTCTGATGACCATAAGGCTGAGATGATGACCACTAGGAAAAGTTTTCCAGGTGAACAGCCTTAATTCACAAATGGCTACTCGACTGAATGAGTCAGCCTCCTAAGGACCAGGGTAAAAACCCAGCTCATTATTGTGTTTGGAACCGGTAATGAAGAATTCCTCCAAAAATTTTTTTAGAGGAGAGCAAGGTGCATGATGGGGGTCCTATATAACATCTCATGGTAAACAGAAAGTCCAACAGATAAACTCGCATCAATGAAAACTACAGGCCAAATTCTGAAAAATTCAGCAGGTATTTCAGGATTTGCTCACAAGGAAAGGTACTCAGGCCCCCCCCCCCAAAAAAAAAATGTGCTGGCACATCATAAAGGAACCTGCTTCAAACAGCCTGCAGGTTCCTATTGGTGGAAGGGTTTCTTGTTGCTAATAAGACCTGGATTACATGATCCGATACCGTGAACCTGGCAACTTTTATCTCTTCTGGACCTAGCTTGCAGATGCAAGGATTATAAACTCAGATGCAACAGCTGGCCCTGGGACTAACAGCAAAGGACTGTAGGGTAATGCTAATGGGCCCCGGGTCACCCTGTGCTGCAGAAGTCATTATCAGATCTGCTTTGGACAGCATAAAGTACATAGCTGGAAGGATGCAAAGACTGGGGCTATTTCTAGCTTGTACATAGTCAAATAGGGACTGCACAACATCATGTGCTGGAGACCTCACATGAAGATCTGCTGCTGTGTGGCTGAAGCAGTCGATTAGCACACTAGTTGCTCGCAGATGTGAGTAGCCTGGACTTAAACTGTACTGTACAGCTGCAGTAGAACCAGTTAGGCTCAAATCACATGCTTTAGGACTTATAAGCTAAACATCACTTCTCAAATTACCAGCAAAATTATGTGGTGATTGTACACTTGGGGAAGCCAGTCCCTTTGGGTCCGATACCCCTAGCAGTGGTTTCCCCTCTACAGGAAGCACAATCTACCATTCCCATACTTGAGGACATAAAAGGAAAATGGGAAAACCTCTGTGTAGATACTGCTTCTTATCTCGGCATGACAGTGGTGTGCTGCTCAATAAATATGGCACTTCAGCAACTACAGATCTTAACTGACAGTGCAATTCTTGTTGTTTCTAGAACATGAAAACTTGCTCAGAGGCTCACCCAAACTGTAGAGCTTGAATTTAAGCTAGCTGAGACCTGACAGGCTCAATAGTATCTCCGTAATGTCCACGAAGGAGCAACCTAAACTGCTCCCTCCATGAGAGCTCCGGACAGATTTAGTATTAGCACGCCACGCAGACAAGTAAATACTTGGCTGCATAGTTCCCAGAGTGCATTCCATAGAGACATGTTGCTGAAGTAAGCCAAGTGGGCAGCACTTGGCACTGGAACACATCTGCCATGCTTTAACAGACCAGTCAGTCCCATTCCACCATGTACACCGATTATTGGGAAGCACTGGTGTAAATTCTCCACACTGATCTAGGCCATTGGCAAGTGCAGTACCCAGTCTAGTGAGATAAGGACTAGAGATAAGAAGCACGACATTCAGATGCCTGCCATAGAGAACAAATGCCTGTCAGCTGGTATCAGGAAAGGGCACTGTCTGTGGCCAGGCTGATAGGCTCAAAAACTTAGCTACTTTTGCACTGCCATTATCTACGGGTACAGCTGGAGATGTAGCACACTGAGACCATGTTAGAATGCACTGGTGGCTGAAAAGGACACAGAGACATCTGTAGTGGGAAGCATCCCAGAGAAAGAAACAGAAGAAGTGGCCAAAAAGGACCTGTCCCGATCATGCAGGAAGGAGCCCATCCAAGAGAATATGTATACCTGTAATGACAGTAGTGCCAACAATAAAAATGCACACTGCCAGCGACTACTTTTGAAGTGCAGCACTTGAACGTGGTGAAGGGTACCAGATGAATACAGCATTTTAATAATAGCACTGTCAGAATCAGGCTGCCAAAATCATGAATGACTTGACAGCTGCAGGGATAGCGTAGTGTAAGTCAGGTACCACTACCCCTGTAGCTGTCATGGGGGGGATACAAGTACCAAACAGCGTGGTGCTTGTCCACACTTCTCCTGTGTTGGAGAGGGATAAGTGATAAGCAGCGAGGGCAGAGGACAGTCGGGGACCAGGGTTCTGTTCCCGGTCTCCTAATTGTTATGTTTGCCGTCCCCCCCAGATTTTTTTTTGTATCGTGTTCCCCCCAAGTTTTATTTTATTTATCCTTTCCCCTCACTGATATAACTGCCCAAGCTTCTCCCCATCCCCATGGTGCACCCCACTGATGTAACCCCCACAAGTTTCTCCCTGTGGTCCACTCCCCCCATGCAGTTGATTATATAAATATTGGATGATGTGGGTGGCAGAGCCCCCTGCGAAAAAAAAACAGACAGAAGTTGATTTATTTTAGCTATGGTAGCAGTTATCGGTATGTTCTTGGACCGCTACCACTGGTGGTGTTTTCGCCGATGCTGTGTTGGTTGGGTGCTATGTCTGACAGCACAGTTTTTTCTGTGCGGTTTTATACCACGCTGTTGTGGAATCTGGCGTTCTGACCTAGTGCAGTGGCGAAGCTATGTGATGCTTGTATAATGTGCCAACTATCCTGTTTTAAGAGTAGATGTTTACAAAGTGACCAACAAATGTGGATGTACTGCCAACCACATATCTGACCAAGGTGGCAAAGTGGGGTCACCAGATGGTCTTTGCACTGCTGTCTTGTGCCATGTAAAACTACTCATAAATAGTGCAGTTCTGTGTGAAAAAAGGCAAATAGTTGCATCAAAAAAAAAGCATGACTCGGTGCACAAAAATAACACAAAGATGCGTGAAAATTAAGCTGCGGGAAAATACTGCTTAGCACAGGCGTCATTATGGTACATAGACGGCACCACATTTGACACTAGCCTCAGTACTATGCTTTGGTATCGACAATGGCACTATGCCTGGTGCTGAAACTGGTGACGAATGACTGCAAGCTAAGTCCTCTGATGTTAGTACCATGCCAGTAAAGAGGTGGAGCTATCTGTATTGAAGTTGATGGCCATCATCAATGTCAGGTCATGGCACGGACAGTAGTTGGTGGAAATTAAATGAAGCCTGACCAAGCCCTCCTTCTTACTTATGGATAATGCTAAAAAGGTTCATTCAATTCCCTGTTCATTGCACCCTCTCGTCATTGTCCAAAATTGGAGCAATGCCAGCCATCAAGGTAAGCCTGAAACACACACAAACTGAGTTTTGGGGCCAATGGGAGGAGGCTGGTGCCAAAGAGCAAGGACACCAACGCTGCAGTGGATGTCCAATATTACGAGTTTGAAAACAGAACATTAGTTAGTGTCATCCTTGTAACGCAGCAGTATTTGTTAGCCAGCAAAAAATGATAGTTTTTTTTGGCAAAGTTTTTTTTGGCAAAAATGTATTTCTGACATTATAAGATTCATGCTCACTGTATTTTTAGTTTCCTCAGCTATTGTCAAAACAGCTATAGTGT
Source organism: Neoceratodus forsteri (assembly GCA_016271365.2). Classification (NCBI taxonomy): domain Eukaryota; kingdom Metazoa; phylum Chordata; order Ceratodontiformes; family Ceratodontidae; genus Neoceratodus; species Neoceratodus forsteri. The sequence continues at coordinate 490,019,092 of CM057454.1, read as the reverse complement.
ATGATGGAACATTGTTATACATAAAAATCCATCACTTTCAAAAGGTTATGTTGTAGTAGCTACATCATCATAGCTATTATGCTGCACTAGCTACGTAGCTACAGTGACAGCACACCTGCTATTGCATAAAAGTACTCAACCAGAAAGCGCTGTGGTGGTGAAAACGAGAGCGAAGGAGAGCTACACAGTGGGGGGAAAACAAAGTAAAATAGTTTTAATTATGTACTTTCAGTACTAGTTGCCAACCTACACTATTAAAAAACAATGAACACCTATTAGTTACAAGCTGGGTTAGTACATTTCGAGATTGCCCATGGCGACCAAACCTCTTGAGCTAGACTCTCAAGATTCAAGCCATTGCCCATGGCAACCTCTCAATGAACTAACCAACTTGTTACTGATAGTTAGGTATTCATTATTCTCTGTTTTACAGAGGCTGCCTCTTTCAGTTTTTAAAACTCTTCTGCTGAGGTTACCTGTTGAATGTACATGCTGGATTAATACTGTAGATGTAGAAGAATGGTACTTCCCTATGTTTCTGATGGTACACAGCAAAACACTGTACCAATATATATATATATAAACAGAGGTGAGAAAGAAGTAAGTGCCTCAGCTGGGACTTGAACCCAGACCACCCAGAATACCATTCCAATTGCGCTAACCAGCTGCGCCACTGAGACAACCAGAACCTGCGCCATCCCCCAGCACATTACTCTTTCTCAAATGCACAACTCAATGGCAATACAAATATTTACCTGTACCAATATATTTAATTTTTTCATAGAGGGCATGGCACAGGAGACTGAACTTTTAAAAACTTCAGAATCCAATTTCTTGGTTCAGAAATTGAAAAAAAGAAAAAGAAAAATCTGTATCTTGATATTTTTGCCAGATGAACTGGTTCATACCCGTTTTCCCCTGCTTATGACATCATAATCTTTTCCATAGTAACAGACTGTAATGCCACAAGCAGAGGATTATGAATAATACCAGGTGTAGACATGCAGCCAGAACAAATGAAATCCGGGGAGACTGATTCTGTTCTCATGTTAATGTGCATAGGTATAAAAAAATAACGGAAAAATATTAAATATCTGCTGAAATGTATAGAAAAAAAATTTCTTTTTTTTTCAGTTTCCCCTGGAAAGTCAGAGGGGCCAGGATTCACTAAACTTTGCCCAGATGCAAACCTGGTTTTGCATGAGCAAACTAAGTTTTGTGCTAAGATGCTTTTCAAAGAAGCCCAGTTTGTGTGCTGAAACCGGGTTTGTGCTTGGGTAAAGTGTGGAGGGGGAAAAATGCAAATGAAGAGGAGGGGACCTGAATATGGGCACAGTCCAAATCGTGTGGAGGGGGAAAAATGCAAATGAAGAGCAGGGGACCTGAATATGGGCGCAGTCCAAATCACAGAGCAGTTGCTCTGTGCAAGGGCATTTTGCGTGGTCTCCTTGAGCAGAGCAAATACCACCAACTGAGACCTTGCCTTAATCCCGCACAACCCTAGTGGTTGGTGGAGAAACATAGAATTTGATAGCAGATAAGGACCGCTTGGCCCACCTAGTCTGCCCATTTTCCTACCTAACAGATAAGCTGCATATCCTAGTTAACCAACAGCTTACTTCCTCCTACCCCCAACTAGGACTGCCTTATGCCTGTCCCATGCATTCTTGAATTCCCCCACCTCCTCAGGGAGGCTGTTCCATGCATCCACAACCCTCTCTGTGAAAAAATACTTCCTCACATTACCTCTGAGCCATCCCCCCTCTATCTTCAAATTGTGCCCCCTTGTTCTTGCACATCTCTTTTTCTGGAAGATGCTACCCTCTTGCACTTAGTTGATTCTCTTGAGGTACTTGAAAGTTTCTATCATGTCCCCTCTCTCCCTTCCTTCCTCAAGGGTATACATATTAAGCTCCTTTAGTCTTTCTTCGTATGTCTTCTGGTGCAGACCCTGCACCATTTTGTTGCCCTCCTCTGGACAGCCTCCATCTTATGTCTTTATGGAGATGGGGTCTCCAGAACTGCACAGTACTCCAGATGGGGTCTCACCAACTGTCTGTACAGAGGGATAACAACTTCCTGTTTCCTACTACTGATGCCTCTTCCTATGCATCCCAGTATCCCCCCAGCCTTCCTTACTGCCTTCTCACATTGCTTGCCCACCTTTAGGTCATCTGATATAATTACCCCCAGGCCCCTTTCTATTTTTACTGTTGTCAGTATCTCACCCCCCATTGTGTACTTCCCCTGGGTTTTTTGTTCCCATGTGCATTACCTTGCACTTCTTTGCATTGAATCTGAGCTGCCATACATTTGACCATTCCTCCAACCTTGCCAAGTCCCTTTTCATCCTTTCCACTCCATCTTGTGTATCAACCCTGTTGCAGATCTTTGTATCATCTGCAAAGAGGCATACTTTTCCTTCCAGTTCCTCTGCAATGTCACTTATAAAGACATTAAAAAGGACCGGTCCCAGTACTGAACCCTGCGGTACCCCGCTAGTAACCCTCCTTTCTTCACTGTGTACTCCATTTACTACTACCCTTTGCAGCCTGTTGTCTAGCCAATTTTTTATCCAGGCAACCACCTTGGGACCCACTCCAAGGCTGGCTATCTTGTGTATTAATCTTTTGTGTGGGACTGTATCAAATGCCTTGCTAAAATCTAGGTAGGCCATGTCCACAGCCCCTCCCTGGCCTACTACTTTGGTCACCCAGTCAAAGAAATCTATTAGATTCGCCTGACATGACCTTCCCATCGTGAATCCATGCTGCCTTGGGTCCGTGCCCCACTGGCCTCTAGGTCCTCAACAATTCTTTCCTTCAGAAGTGATTCCATCATTTTACCTACCACTGAGGTCAAACTAACTGGTCTGTAGTTTCCTGCCTCTGTCCTGCTCCCACTTTTGTGAAGGGGAATCACATCTGCCCTCCTCCAGTCCTCGGGTACCACCCCATCCTCCCATGATTTGTTAAAGTGATTAGTCAGTGGTGTCACTAGTTCTACCCTTGGTTCTCTTAGAATTCTTGGGTGAATCCCATCAGGCCCCATTGCTTTGTCCACCTTCAATTTTATTAGTTCTTTCAGAACCCTTTCTTCTGTAAATGGACTGGTATCGACCCCCGTCTTCAGAATGTTTCTCTTGTTTGGTTTAGGTAACTCACCCTCCTCTTCCTTTGTGAATACTGAGCAGAAATATTCGTTCAGTATCCCTGCTCTTTCACTGTCACCCTCTACCCACATTCCCTTCCCTTTACGCTTCAGCATCCCTCCTTTGGTCTTTCTTCAGTCTCTAATGTACCTATAAAAGGTCTTATCCCCCTTCTTAACAGAATTGGCTATCCTTTCCTCGGTTTGGGCCTTTGCTATTCTGACTGCCTTCCCAGCCTCTTTCTGCTTTAACTGATAAAGTTCTCTGTCCTGCTCCTTCTGTGTTTCCTTATATTTCCTGAATGCTGTCCTTTTCTCCTTAACCTTCCCTGCCACCTCTTTTGAGAACTATACGTTTTTCCTTCATGTGTTTTATTGATTTGCTTTACACAAAGGCTTGTTGCCTCTGTGATGGCTGTTTTGATCACTCCCCATTGTTCCTCCACCCCTCCTTCTTGCCTGTTTGCTAGTGCTTTTCTGAGGCACTCTCTCATTTCCCCAAAGTCAGCCCTCCTAAAGTCCAGTACCCTTGCTTTTGTATGGCTTGACTGTATGGCTGTGTTTATCGTGAACCACACTGTTTGGTGGTCGCTTGTTCCCAGATGGCTACCCACTTCTAAATCTATGATTCTTTCTCCATCCCCATTTACCCTACCCAACCCTCAGCACAACAGTCCCTAGTGTCCAGTGGTCCCTTTCCCCTTTCTGATCCCTTGCCCGATGTATGATAACATTGTCCCTGGCATCTAGTGGCCCCTCCCCCACCCAATCCCATACTCGAGTAAGACAACAGGATTCTCCGTGGTGCTAGAGCCCCCCCATCGCTGGCCCGATGTTACCATTCAACTCTCTCTGGTACTAGTGGTCCCCCTCGCCCCAAGATGATAGCTGGCCTGATGTGAACCATAAAGCATTCCCTGGTGTCCAGAAGTCTCTCTTCCCACCTGCACCCATGCCTGATAAGGTATCCCATGGTTCCTGGTGTCCAGTGGTCCTGGCCCCCCATCCCGATCCCCTGTAAAAGAATGGTACACCATTCTCTGGTGTCTAGTAGACCACCCCTCCCTATCCCTGATCCCCTGTAAAATAATGGTGACCATTCTCTGGTGTCTAGCGGACCCATCAGGTAGTGCCCCACCACCCCATTCCCCCCATCCCGACCACGAGATGGTGACTGGCACAGCCCTCCACTCACCACATGGCTGGACGCTGATTTAACTGTCAGTGAGCACATACTGTACAATCAGCTGTTAAAGCTTGTGCTTATTGACAGCTCAGTTAGTGGCCACACGTGGTGAAGAGCAGAGGGCTGTGCCAGTTGCTGTGCTGGGATAGGGGGAGCAGGGTGGTGAGGCACTACCTGCTGGGGTGATGGTCCGCTAGACACCAGGGAATGGTGTACCATTTTTTTTACAGGGATTTGGGATGGGGTCTGGGACAACTGGACACCAGGGACTATGGGATACCTCGTCGAACATTGGTCTAGGTGGGGAGAAAGACCAATGGACACCAGGGAGTCAGGGGTGCTATGAGGCAGAGGCTGGGGGGGTGCGTTAAGCTCCAGCGCAACTTATGCAAATGGGCCCACAATGGACATGTGAATGGCCACATAAGCACCTTGCATGCCCAATGGGCTAATTTACGTAGCTGCTTTTGAGAACTGGAAATTGCGCACCTGCGCTATCCATTGTGGAACCGTACTCCTGGCTCCATGTCGAGGCGGCGTTGATTGGGTTAGCACTAGCCCTAGTTGGGTTACAGACTTGATTGGGTTTCTTTATCAAGGAGGAGTGAATATCATAAGCTTATTTTTGCTTATAAGAGTGGCCTGGTACTTATTTCAAAACATTTAAGTAATAGGTTAATTTCTAGGAAGATTGATCCCTCTTTGAGAAGTGCACATATGCAAGAGCTACTGGTACCTAGTACAAAAACAAAAAGATATTTGCATCGTTTTAGTCAATTTGTTCCTATTTTTTGGAATAAACTCCCGCATGAATTTAGAAAGCTATACAACAGACCTTTATCTTTTTCAATGTTAAAACATTATTTAACATCTCTTGAACAGGTCTGTAACTGTTTTAATTAACTATTTATAATGTATTATTATAAATTTATGTTGTGTGTGTTATAATGGTGTTTGTATGTAACATGTATTTTTATTATTGTATTGCATTCAAGGTCACTATTGTGAATGAGCTTTTCTCAATGGTTATACCCTAAATAAGTTAAACTAAACAAACTCGACCTGGCCCTATTGTCAGTCAGATTGCGCAGGTGCGCTAGCCAACTGAGAATAACAACCATAGACACCTGGCCAAACATAAAGTGCAATGCAACTTTTTGGTGAATCGGGCCCAGGGTCTTTAATTTTGCTGTAATAATTTTCTTTCATAAGCTTGATTCTCTTCTTAAAACAAAACACTTTTCTGACTTCTAGGCGACAGGGACAGGTTTTTATTAAAAGTTTACAACCTGCAGGAACATAGCAAATGCCAGATGAAAAAAAAGTCCATAGGTCCACTGTATCTCACGCCTCACATCTCAGCAGAAGCAGTATTCAACAGCCTTTGGTTGCACAAATGCTAGTCTCGTCCAGTTGTTTGAACAGAGTGGTAGAACAATGGTAGTCATCATACTGCAGAGATGCTGCATGGTCAGAGAAGACAGCGGTAGGCTGTCTATACGGCGGCTCAGGGAATGCTGATACGGTACTAAGTGAGACTTATGCATTTGGATAGGTACCTTTGTCAGTGTCTGGAAGAGGCAAAATCCTGGCCTGATTATGGGAGTTGTCTGAAAATAATTACAAATAAGCTACAAATTATGTGTTTGGGGGGGGGGGGTAACTCAATTCTCTGATCAATTTTGGGGGCAGTAAGATTTTTATTTATTTATTTGTTTGTTTTTGATTATCGGGTAGGTGCTCGAAAATGCCTATTTTCAGGCACGACCTGGCATCAATGACTTAAATGAGGCTAAACAAAGAATTATAGATGGCAAAAACAAATGCACTTGACTGTGGCTGGCTCATAAAGCTCAGCACCTTTTATAGTAACAAATAAAATGATACCTGATGAAGAAAACTACTTAGTAATGAGCAAGAAACTGGAATATATCCATGCTTTTTGCAAGACTGAGGATGATCTTTTTTAGACAGTACTTACTGGCAGACAAATTAAATTGGTACATCAAAGGGAGCATAAAGAATGTTTATACAACATACAGTAGCACTTTTTCATTAAGATGAAAGTGCTGTCTGAAGTACAGTGTAAAATCCTAGCTATTTTTAGCTCCCCAGTATGGTTTGTCATGGCTGTTTATCAGTACAGTGGGGTATGTCCCTCTGTGTACCTCACGCTGAGAGCTATGTCTCATGCTCTGCTGACCCATGAGTTGGTATAAAGACAGTCTTTAATTAGCCATGCAGCAGCTGCAGTTAGGTTATCATATGTAGATGCCAACAAAATACAGGTTACTCACCTGTAACAGGAGTTCTAGGAATGGTATATGTTGTTCATCCACACTTATTGGCAGGTTCCTTGCCGCTTTAAATCTTGCCGGAAGGTCTTCAAGCTGGCTCCTCCCACCCACCCGGGTGGTAAAACTCTCGGCTCCGCCCCATGATGCCAGATCTGGCCCGCTGGAAGCTCAGGTTGTGCATCGAAGCCGGGGAGGTCGGGTGGGTCGTGTGGATGAACAACATATACCATTCCTAGAACTCCTGTTACAGGTGAGTAACCTGTACTTCTAGGGACATGGATATGTTGTTCATCCACACTTATTGGCAGACTCCTAGCAGTTCTCCGGGAGGAGGGAGGCAAGGCGCACACCCCCTACTTAGGGAATAAAGACTGGAGAACCGAGGCCCCAAAACCAGCATCCCGGTGTGACTCAAGGTCGATGTGGTAATGGGTAATAAAGGTGTGTGCTGACTTCCAGGTAGCAGCCCTGCAGATTTCCTGGATAGGGACGTCCCTGGAAGCAGCCACCGATGCAGCAGTATGGCGGGTAGAATGAGCTCTTATCCCTCTGGGAGGCTCCATGCCTGCCAACTTATAGAGCGATCTATGCAGGAGGTGACCCACCTGCCTATTGTCCCACTTGGCTGCAGGTCTGCCAGATCGGCTTCAGCGTAGGTGACAAACAGCTGGCGAACCTCTCCCCGAATTTCAGCCGTGCGCTCCTTATAATAAGCGAGCGCCCTTCTAGGGTCCAGAGTATGGAGCCTATATTTGGCCTCCGAGGTGTGATTGGGGTAGAACACCGGCAGAGTCAGCATCTGGTTAAGGTGAAACTCCGACACCACCTTCGGAAGGAATTTCGGGTGGGGGCGCAGGACAACCTTGTCCCTGTGGAAGACCAGGTAAGGAGACTCGATGCAAAGCGCCTGGAGCTCTCCCATCTTTCTGGCTGACGTGATAGCCACCAAGAAGGTGGTCTTCCACGACAAGTGAGAGAGATCACACCTGTGCATTGGGGCGAATGGCTTGCCCATGAGCTTTGCCAGTACCAGCAGTAAATCCCATGGAGGTGGAGGTTCTCGCACCGGAGGGGAAATGTGATCAAGGCCTTTGAAAAAGCGCCTGACCACCTTTTCCTGCGCCACCGACTGCTCCCCGGCCTGCGCCTGGTAAGCAGAGATGGCTGCCAGGTGCACCTTTAGGGTCGTCGACCTAAGCCCTTGACTAGAAAGGGACCATAAATAGTCCAAAATGCTTGCCACAAAACAGGAGGAATGGTCCAAGCCCTTGCCCTGACACCAAATGGAGAATCTCTTCCATTTGAAGGCGTAGCATTTTCTGGTCGACTCCTTACGGGACGCCTCAACAACATTGAGGACCTCGTCGGAAAGACCCAAGGCCTGGAACTCCAGCCGCTCAGGAACCAGGCCGTCAGATGCAGGGATTGAAGGTCCGGATGGAACAACTTCCCCTGATTGACTGAGAGCAGGTCCGGGCGAGCTGGAAGCTGCCTCGGGAGCCTGGAGCTGAGGCTGAGGAGATCTGGGTACCAGAACTGGCGGGGCCAGTCAGGGGCTATCAGGATCACCTGCGCCTTGTCCCTCCTTGCTTTGAGAAGCACCTTGTGAATCAAGGGAAATGGGGGAAAGGCGTAGAAGAGGCCGGGTCCACAGCCTCGAGAAGGCATCCCCTGCAGCGAGCCCTGCTGAGGGGGGCGGGCATGAAACAGCCTCAGCTTTGCATTCTCCCTGGAAGCAAATAGGTCCACCTGAGGTGTGCCCCAATGGGAGAAGAGATCTTGTACTACCTCCGCAGGAGAGACCACTCGTGAGATGCAGCCCCTATCCAGCTCAGGGCATCGGCCAGGGTGTTGGAGCTCCTGCCACATGAATGGCTGGGAGATCCGCCTCCAGGCTGTGCAGTGACCAAATCTGGAGAGCTTCCTTGCATAGAAGCATGGAGCCGCGTCCCGCCCTGGCGGTTCAGGTAGTACATGGTGGTGGTATTGTCCGTCTGGACTCGGACCACTTGACCCCAGTGAAAGCGGAGCAAAAGGCGGTGAGAGCTAGGCGGACGCTCGGAGCTCCAGCAGGTTGATGTGGCATGGACTCCGCGGGGACCAGAGGCCGTGCACTCGTGTTCCCCAGATGGGCACCCCAACCCATCAGAGAGGCATCGGTCGATAGAGAGACCGCCGGCTCGGGGCGGACAAACGGGATGCCCTCCTGCAGATGGAATGGAACGGTCCACCACTGGAGAGCGTTCCACATCTCCTGGGTTACTATCACTAGCTGGTCCAAAGGATCGCAGCGTTGTGACCACTGGCTGGCCAGTCCCCACTGAAGGGGGCGCATGTGCCAGTGGGCCCAACGGACCACGCTGGTACAGGCTGCCATGAGACCCAGAAGGCGCAGGAAGTCCCAGGCAGGGCGTGATTGCCCAACCAGAAATGACTGGGCAAAGGAGGTAAGAACCTTGGCCCTGTCCGCCGGGAGCTGTGCTCTGGCTCGAAGAGAGTCGAGCTCTGCCCCGATGAACAGGATCACCTGCTTCGGCTCGAGTTCCGACTTGGCCTCGTTGATGAGAAGGCCAACTCGAGAGCAAACCTGGAGGGCCAGATCTCTGGACCGCTCCACCTCCCGTCTGGAGGAGGCTGCTATCAGCCAATCGTCCAGGTAAGGGTACACCCGGACCCCTCGGCGCCGCAGGAATGCTGTCACCACTGCCATGCATTTGGTGAAGACCCTGGGAGCTGGAGATAAGCCGAAGGGCATGGCTCGGAACTCGAAGAGGGATCCTTCCGCTTGAAAGCGGAGGAATCTCCGATGTGACGGATGGATAGGGACGTGAAAAAACGCGTCCTGTAGGTCCAGAAAGCAGAACCACACGCCGTGTTCCAGAGTGACCATCCTGAAGGTTCGAGACCTTAGGAACTTGTTCAGGTCATGTAGGTCGAGAATGGGGCGCCAGCCCCCCGTCCGTTTTGGAACCAGGAAATACCTGGACACGGACCCCGGGTCTGAAGGGGGGGGTCCTCCACCTCCATGATCACCTCCTTTTGGAGGAGGACAGCGATGTCGGCTCGGCGAGCCGCCAGTGAGGCTGCGGACCCCGAGGCCCCCCGAGGTGCGACGGCTCTGAAGGGTGGGGCCTGCTCGAATTCCAGAGGTAGGCCTTTTCCCACCACCTCCAGTACCCACCTGTCCGTGGTAACAGCGGACCAGGCGGAAAGGAACTGTCTGAGCCGGGGGGGAACCAGGGGTGAGGTGACAGGGATGGGGGCAACACCCCTCAGCCCGTCACTGGGCAGGCTTGGAGGAGGGACCAGCTGCAGGACCTCCTGGGCCTTTACCTCCCTGCTTCCTGTTGGAGGAAGCCGACGGCTTGGGCTTGGGATACCAAGGTCGAGCCTGCTGGCCCGGACGTTGCTGGGCCGGGCGCGCCGCGGGCGCAGAAGGGCGAAAGGGCTTAGGCTGTGGCTTGCGGCCTTTGTCCTTCTGAGCGGAAGAGACCGAGTCCAAGGTAGCATTGGACTTCTCGATCCTCTGCAGGTGACCTTCCACCCCAGGGCCGAAGAGGTCAGTCCCCAAAAAGGGAACATCCGCCAACTTGTGCTGGGTATCCGAAGTAAAGGTGGATATCCTCAGCCAAGCCCGACGACGCATGGCCACTGCGGCCGCCACAGACCTGGCATATGAGTCCCCGATGTCTAACGCAGTCTGGAGCTGCTGTTTAGCCACTGCCCTGCCCTGGTCCCGCACCTGCCTGACCGTAGTCTGCAGATCTGCAGGAAGATGAGGGACAACCTCATCCAGGGAGCCCAACAGGGCGTGAGAAAAATGTGCCATGAGGACGGCCGAACTGGCCTGACGAAGGCAGAGAGAGGACGCAGCATAGACTTTTCGCCCGGCATAATCCAATTTCTTGGATTCCTTGTCGGGAGGTTTGTCCACATCCCTGGCGTTCCCGGCACGCCAGAAAACGCTGTCAGTAACCAACCCCTCGGCCGAGGGGTGTTCCGAAAAACCGGACAGGGAACCGGTAGGGACCGCATACTTCTGGCCAACCTGGCCAAGGCGCAGGGCAGGAAGCAGGACGCTGTCAAAGTTCCAAGGCGGGACCCTGTAAGCCCGGCCACGGAAAGGCCTCCTGAGGAGAATCCCCTCGGTCCAGAATCTCTGTGAGGGGATACCTGGCCCGTTTAGAAACGGGTTCGAGCTTCATCCCGGTGGACTCCGAGATGAGTCGAAGCAACCCTAAGAAGGACGAAGGGCTATCGTCCATTGACTGTCCTCCCGAGGACTCCAAGTCCATGCGCTTGGAGAAGAGGGAGGAACCATCTTCGGACTCAGAAGAGTCCTCAAAGAGCTGCCTCGGCCCTGAGCCACCCTCCACCTGCCGAGGTTTATCGGGAGTGAGGGTGACCGACAGCCTATGGGGCAAACCCAAAGCCGACCGAGAATTTTTGGTCGGAGCCCCAACTAATGGCTGTGGGGCGGAGGTTCCACCAGAATCGGTGGGCAGCTGAATTGGTCAACAACCGGCCTGAAAACAGGCTCTCGACTACAATGAGGAGTTGTTTCGCTGCTCGGTGACAGCCACTTAATGGCCGGGGAAGACGACTGGGTCGGCTTATTCCCGGTCAAAAGGAGCTGTTGCCACATAAGTTCCTCGTACCTCCGACGCAACTTGCGCCGAAGCCTCCCCTCGTCTGAGGAAGAGCGGCGGCGCCGCTTGCCGCGGTGCCGAGACCGAGACCGCCTATGACGGCGGGATCGGTTGGACCGCGAGGATGTCCGAGACCGAGTGTCTCGACTAGGCCGAGGAAGGCGAGGAGAAGTGTCAGAAATCGGCACTCCCCTCGGCCCGGATGATCCCACCGAAGGCTCCAGAACCGGAGGCACAGATGAGCAGACGGGATCCTCAACTCCCACCGGGGGAGCCGGGGAGAGGGGATTCTCAGCTTCTCCAGCCGACAACCCGTCTAACGGGTCGAGAAAAATCTCGACCGCGTCAACAGGAGTCTCGGTCAACTGGCCTGACGGGGACACCGTGAAGCCAGTGGCTGAAGCTGAGGGGTCGACCGAAGTCGACTATCGACAAGGGGAAGGGGATCTTTCCCGCTCCCAAGAGCGTCAACGGAGAGACTTACTTCTGCTCTTTTTGGACCTGGAAAAAGGTCCCGAAGAAGTTGGACCCTCACCTTTGTCGAGAGGGTCAGACAAAGCTCCTTAAAAGAAGCCGAGTACGAGGCACCAAGAGAGAGCGAGACAAATGCCACAGCCGAGGTAGAAGCGGCCCGCACTGCCTTCTCTTTGAGGGCGATCATCTGCTCTAGCTGATTCGCCGAGCCCACCGCCGCGGACACCGCCAATCGGGCCTCTTTAGATTTCACCGGTGGAATTCTTTTCTCGGGGCGCCCCAGTTGTAATCGGGCAGCACGGTCTTCAAGGACGTAGGCCGAAAAGGAAGAGCACAAGTCGCAGGCCTGCGGGTCGTGCTCAAGGCCCAGGCAGTAGACGCACGTGGAATGCGGATCCGTCCTAGACATATTCTGCCTGCAAGGGCACCTCAAAAACCGAGTCGATGGTCCATCGCAGCGCCATGAGAAGAAGACCAAGTCTTTTGTGAAGCAAAACTTTAATTTCGAACTTTTCAAGAATTAGGAACCAGTCTTAAACGCAACGTGTTAAGGAGGGAACCTGAGCTTCCAAGCGGTAAGGAAGATCTGGAGTCATGGGGCGGAGCCGAGAGTTTTACCACCCGGGTGGGTGGGAGGAGCCAGCTTGAAGACCTTCCAGCAAGATTTAAAGCGGCAAGGAACCTGCCAATAAGTGTGGATGAACAACATATCCATGTCCCTAGAAATAGTCTTTTTTTTAAAGCGCTAATGTAAATTGTATAAACTGCATATATAATGGGTGGCTATGAGCTATTGATTTTATCGTCATTTGTGTTCAGTGACCACTTGTGCCCTCATTCATGGCTTTCCCACTCATGAGGGTCAAGAAATCACTGACTACTCATGAAAAGCAAGCAAGCAAAACTGTATTTATAAAGTGCTCATTCCCATGGACTCTCAGAACACTGCACACTATAGATAAGAGTGAATACAAAAATCTCAACATACAAATCATCAGAACTCATTAAATCAACAATTGAGACAGTCTGGCGATCTAAAAAGACTAAAATACATAAAATAAAACAGATAAATAATAACATAAACATCAACTGACCAAAGAAGTATAACCAAAATGCTAGGATAAATTAACAGATGCTGTAAAATGATGGCACTTCACACCCCTTTAAAAGGCCTCCAGTGAGGGAGTTCTCCCTCAGGGATCCAGGAAGTGAGTTCCACAGGATTGGGCCAGCAACATCAAAGGCCCTTTCACCTGCAGATTTTAACCAAATCCTGGGAACCACTAGCAGGCCCACCTCTGAGAGGTTGGGAGGTCTGGTGAGGAGACAGAAGGTCTTGCAAGTAGCTAGGGCCCAGCCCATGTAGGACTTTAGGTCAGCAAGCTGACCTTGAAGGAGATCCGCCACCTCACTGGCAACCAGTGCAGTTCGCACAGGACTGGGATTAAGTGACAGGACCTTGGGTGGCCCTTCAACAACATAGCCGCAGCATTCTGCATCAACTGCAGGTGACGTAGGGTCACTACATTTAGCCCGAGGCAAAGGGCACTACAGTAAACTCCTCGTGGGTCACAGCCTGGAATAAATCCCTATTTATTTAGCATAAACATGTTTGGTGTGTTATTATGTTGCGTGCTGAGTGCAAAACTTTGCTGTCGTTACAGTAATTGAGTCTGGAGGTAACAAAAGCATGCATCAGTGATGGCAGGTTGCTGGGTGGGATAAAAGGCTTTATCTGGGTGAAATGTCTAAGATGGTAAAAACCATTATGGACAACACATGATACCTGAGCCTCCTGCGTCAGTTCGCTGTCGAAAATAATGCCCAGATTCTTCAGCTTGGCTGAGGTGGTTACAGAGGAGGAGGAACCAAGCACTAGCCCGGTCTCCTCTCCCTCCACATCAGTTCCCTGCTGGCGACCAGGCTCGATCACCAATACTTCTGTCTTACCAAGATTGAGTCTCAGCCTGCTGGGGGACATCCAGTCCTATATCTCAGCCAGACAGGAATTCAGAAATGAGACCGCACACTGTTTCCCTGGTGCAAACAACATATACAGTTGGGTATCATCTGCATAGCAGTGAGCAACCCACCCCGTAGCATCTAATATCATCACCCAGAGGTAGTATGTACACTGCAAATAAAACATGGGTGACCGGTTCAGACCACAGAGAACTCCACAGGACAAGGGCATCAGGCAGAAGGAATACGTTCCCATCACCATGCTTTGAGTTCCTCAAAAATAAGATACCTATAGTTCTCCATGACATCCCCTATACCTGTGATAATCAAATTGAGCTTGATTTGACACAATATATGCCTGAAGGAGAGGTGTGTGATGTGCTGGAGCTAGCAGCAGTGCACTGGAGTGGCTCACTGAACCTGCCTGATACTTTCAATTAAAATCAATCTAAGCCTGTTACCTACTGCAGATTTAACTAGCTTACAACTTACAACAGACATAATGGACCCGGAGATTCGAGACATGACATCAGAGATGTAAATGGATAAAGATTTATCAGCCCTATTGTGCATGCTACCTCCTCTACTGTAGAGACAGCAAGGTCACAAGAGGCATAAGTTTGATGACTCCCCAGTCTTGCCACCGGGGACAGCGGCTGAGGCATTAACACTGCAGTGCTTTCGTAAGGAACTGGCACCCATTAAGGAGGCGAACCTTGACTTGCACAGCAAAGTCAAGTCAGTCTGTTTGGATACAGAAAACCTGACCTGACGAGTGAGTGACTTGGACGCTAGAGACAGCTTGATGGAAGACCGATATGATAGCATGGAACTTCAGGTGATGGTTCTGCGCAGAAAATGTGTCCAACTGTAGAAGCGCCTCGAGGATCAGGAGGGCAGAAGCAAGCAGAACAATCTGGTGACTGTAGGCCTGCCGGAGCATTCTGAGGGCCCAGTCACTAACATTTGTCCAAAAACTGTGCCACAAGATCACTGGGTCATCAGCAAATGGGCCCTTATATGTGACAGGGTAAGTGCATGTGGCCCAGGGGAGAGACCTAGACCAATACTGTTCTGCCTTTTGAATTACCTAGGCGAGGTACACATACCGACTAAGGTCAGAGAAATAAAAGACATACACTTGAAAAGGAAAAGCTACCAATTTTCCAGGACTTGAGCCATCAAGTGAGAGAAAAGCAAGCGGCCTACAGAGAAACTGTCTAAACTACATGCAGTGCAACTCTTTAAGCATTGCAGGACATGGAAGTGCAATATGGCAGGCTAAGAGAAATCTTGTGCATACCAACATACAAAGTGCCAGCAGAAACAGGCCACGCGGTCTATCGAGCCTGCTTGATTGTGCAGCTAGATCCTCATCTTGCAGCTGCCCCATCCCTCCCTCCCTCCCAACAGCTATCCCCCTCACTCTGTCCCAACCCCTCTTCAAGCAGCCCACCATCCTACAGGACACCACCTCCTCAGGCAGAGTGTTCCACTTGTCTACCCACCCTCTCTGTGAAATAATGTCTCCTGATTTCCCTCCTGGATTTTCCCCCCTCCAACCTCAGTTGGTGCCCTCTAGTATCCCTCTAACTTCTGATCCAGAATATCTCCTCTGTATTCGCCTTGTTTATCCCCCTCAGATACCTAAAGGTCTCAGTCATGTCTCCCCTATCCTTCCTCTCCTCCAGGGAATACAGGTTAAGCCTGCTCAGTCTTTCTTCATAGGATTTCCCCTTCAAACCCTGGATTATCTTAGTCGCTCTGCGCTGCACACCCTCCAACAGTCTGATGTCCTTCTTTAGGAATGGATGCCAGTACTGCACTCAGTATTCCAGGTGTGGCCTGACTAGTGCTCTGTACAAGGGAAGGATGACCTCACTACTTCTAGAGGAGATCCCCCTCACTATACAGCCCAGCATCTTACTGGCTTTTGCTGCTGCCTTCCTGCACTGTGCAGAGTTAATCATGTTCCCTGTTATAATCACCCTCAGGTCCTTTTCCTCCTCTGTGCTCCCCAACTGCACCCCTCCCAGCTGATAGCTCCTCCTCTGGTTCTTAGCTCTGAAGTGCAGCACTTTGCACTTCTTGGCATTGAACCCCAACTGTCATGTTTCCAACCACTCCTGTAGCTTAGTCAGGTCTTCCTGCAGTCCCTGCCACCCCAGCTCCCATCTTGGAGTCATTTGCTAACAGACTGATCTTACTCTGGGTCCCGTGTGAGATATCTGCTATGAATATCCCAAATAGCACTGGTCCCAGTACCGATCCCTGAGGCCCCCCCCATGCTTGTTACAGCTCTTGGCGATGAGACTTTCCCATCCACCATCACCCTTTGCTGCCTGCCCCATGGCCAGATTAAGAAAGGAAAAGGGTGTCCCATGTTTGTGCAATCCTTGGTTACACCGAGCAGCTGGAAAGCATCATGCCAGGACTGCCATTTGAAAGGATCATTATTAACTGCTTTTACAAGCTCTTTTGTGTCACAGGTGACTTTTTATTAATATATGACTGGCCTGGAAATGTATTGGAGGAATGTACTTTAGAGTGGGCTCCGGAGCATATCAGCTGATTTACTAACTGTGCAGCATATTTAGAGGCACCGAGTGGAGAAAATGGGCCCACTCTCTTTTTATGAACTGTGACCTCATCACAGTAACCCAACTCACCTGCTGCCACCATTAAGTTCGTCGCGGAACACAGAAGCACTGTGCAGGAGGCTGAGAGGTCATTTGTCCATGGACAATTAGGGACTGTAAAGTTCAGCTTTTGAATACTGTTATAAATGTTGTATGAAAAGGGGCTGTTAAATGTATTCCTCCTGAAGGAAATCAAACTGGTATACAAAATGAAAATGGGGGGATCCTGGTTGGCCTATAGAATACGCCATGTATGGGGGTGCTTGGGTGGGGAAGGGGCCTGGATGGTATTTGGGACACGTTTTTGAGTGCCCAATATTAGCTCATGGCCCACCACAGTGCCTAACAGTTTACTGGAGGGAACACCTGGTTGTTTAAGTACAGCTTATAGCAGCTGCTGTGGATGGTGCACAGCTTAAGGGACCATTGCAGATGGGTGCCTGTCTAGATATGAGCCCTTCCTATAATATGTAATGGAACGGGCATATAGGAGCAAGTCTTCAACATCAATGAAACTGACTTCCAGGTAGTTCCTTAAAAATGATGCATGGCCCCAATATATGAAAGGTAGGCTGGGAGTGAACCTATCTTAAATATAGCGGGGCCAGATGCTTGCCAACACTGCTTGGAATCTGTCTTGCAGGCAGGAAAATGTTGAAATCAGACTGCAGCCAGCAATGAGGTTGGAGTATGACCCACTACCAAGAACTGCAGCAGAAGTTTCATGGACCACAGGGTAGGAGATTCGGCTGCAAGGACTGGGGGATGTGATAGAGGAGAAGAAGTTCTATAATACATGGTTTTAAATGTTGTTCTGCTGAGGCTTGTTTAGTTGGTGGGGTAGACGGTTTGCTCATGGAATTACAATTAAGGCTTCTTATTGGACAGGGCAACTATAAGAGGGACAAGGTCACCTATGGTCTATCATGGGTAGCTTCTACGACAATATGGAACATAAAGGGGGAAGGGCAATTAAAACAGAAACGTCTCTGTGTGTTAAAGACACCTTATGAAGCTACAGACCAGCATGGCGTACTTAAAAGAGATGCATTTAAAAAGGGACCAGATTTCTTCATTCAGGAGGAAATGGGTAGGTCAAACATATGGAGCCAGGGATAGCACACACAAAAAAATGTTGGGTTCTGTTTGCCAGGAGTGTTTCATTTCAATTAATGCAGGAGATACAAGACAGTGAGGCAATCACTTCTTTCTGCATGGCCTGTTAGGACAACAAGAAGTGCTTTTTGGCACAGTATAGGGGGAGAACTTGGATTTCCCTAATTTTTTTTATCACCATGGTCACTGAATTAGCTAGACTTGCCCTTGCTGATGGGGGGATGGAACAAGGTATAGCAGACATATATTGCTAGAACAGATGGTATTCACAAGCAGTTGGAAGCAGGCCAAATAACACTCATGGAACTAATGGACACAATGGGTCTCATAGATCCCTGTCGGATGTTACACCCAGGATAGTAGCTTCTCAGTCTACTCAAGATCACACAATTCCTTTTCAAGGGCTGCTTATTTTTTGATAAACCAGGAAAGCATGCAAGGAGTGGTGTCATGTGAGATGGATGCCGTGGTGTTATCAGACCATGCGCCAGTCTGCCTTACATACATCATCATGGGTGGAGCAGAAGCAGACAAGACCTAGAACTTTAACACACAGCTGCTAAAAAACATGACAGTAGTAGATAAGGTGAAGGCCAACATCCAGAATTTTGTAAAAGAAAATACGGGTACTGTAGAAAAACTGGATATTCTTTGGAGGGGGGCAGCAAAGTGCACCTTCAGTGGGGAGGTGATCAGACTGGCTGTGAGGAGAGGGAAAAAAGAAAAACAGGCACAGGACCTTTTAAATGAGATAGCAGATATAGAAAAAACCTTAAATCATCCACCTTGGCAGGAAGTTGGCTACATCTCCACTCCCTAAGGGCTAAATATGCTGACTTAACTAGAGAAGAAAACAGAACAGGCAATGTTTTCCATGCCAGAGTAAAGTATACAGACCAAGTGGAAAAGGCAGGACTTGTGGCATTGCAGCCCTGACATCAGTAAGCACTAAGGATTATTAAAGGGTTGAGGAAGGAAGGCAAGCATACACTAATCATGAGACCCAGGGAAATTGCAGGAGTGTCCACAGGTTCTACCAGGCCCTATACACAGATGGGGATGGGGGTGGGGGGAGACAGTAAAAATACATCCGGGACTACTTGGAAGCAGTACAACTCCATCAATTATCACAGAACCAACAGGTCATGGTAAAGGTATGATCTTAAAGAGGAAGTTGCTGAGGCTATTAAAGAACTTAGCATGGACAAGACACCCGAGACTGATGGCTTTCTAGCTAATTCTTAGAGGCAGTTTACTTCAGAGCCAACACCGGTGTTAACCAAGTTCTTCAATCACCCTTTCTCACAAGTTTAGTGGATAAGACTCTCATGGAGGCAAGGATTAAATTAATCCCTAAACCTGGGAAAGATGACACTAAGGCACGTAACTACAGGCCCATCTCTCTGATCAACCTAGATCTTAAAATTTTAGTAGTAGTTCCAGCAGACGAGTTGGACAGGGTCTGGGATTTCCTCATCGGACCACAGGAAGTGGGATTTATGGCTGTGAGGGTGTCCAGTGACTATCTGAAGAACCTATACCACCTTACTGCTGCATGCAGGTAGTACAAAGCCCCTGCAGCTTTGGTTTCACTGAATGCAGAAAAAGCTTTCGAGTGGGTCTCTTGAAATTACTTATTTTCAGTTCTAAGGAACTACAATATACCAGACTTTATTAGATGGGTGAATGTTCTCCACCAATAACCATTCGCACAAATCTATTGCAATGGGGTATTTAAGCAATAAACCACTCCAGGGTGTGGGCTATGCTGGGATTTACCACGGTTGGTGTGGTTTGGCATAGTCAAATCCTGGCCAGCTGTGGTAAATCCCAACATTATCCACACCCTGGAGTGGTTTATTGCGACTATACAATGGCCCTCATTTTTTGTGAGAAAAAAAAAAGAATAAGAGAGTTTTTTTTTTGTATTTTAAGCTATTTTTATAGAATGTATTGCTCCACCAGAAAAAAACAGATTTTACTTTGAGAGGGCTCTTGAAGTAGGTACTCAGTTATAGGACTAGGTCACCAGGCGTGAGGACCACATGGAAAACTTATAGCTAGCAGTGTCCGGCGGGAGACCGCCCTCCCCGATGTCATGTGACTGATGTCAGCATGGCACTATATAGGGAGCGGTCCCCATGCCCGCCCTCCAGTTCTTTCCCACCATCAACCTGCACACGTCAGACCTTGCGGAAGAACGCTGCTACTGTCAACGCCATCTTTGGATGAGTATATTCATTCAAAAGTCTAACTTTATTAAGTATTCTTGCTTTAATAGTGTTTTCTAAATCGTTTGTGCATGTCGCCTCCGACGCCTTAAGAATCACATAAGAACAAATGCGACTCCTGTGGAACTCAGCCCCCTCACAAAGACAGCCATTCCCTCTGCCTTCTTTGCCTGGGCCCAGGCCATAAGGTTGAGGGGCGTGAACATTGCCAGAAGTTTAATTCGGTCACACACAAATGCCATCTGCAGTCCCTGGAAGCACATCTTTTAAAAGAAAAGATGGCTAATATGGAGAAGGAGCTGAAGAAACTCAGGCAATCTTCGTCCTCTCTGGAGGGCCAACACAAAAAGGACAAGGAGAGACATCGGGACTGGGAAGGGTCCTCAGCAATCCCGCCACCTCTGGCCAGAGTCGCAGCCCTTAAGGTAATTTCCCCTCCAGGGGATCCGCCTTTGACGTCCGTCTTGGTGGCTACCAAATGGTCATTGGCCCCCCAGTCCAGCCCGGGCCTGGGCCTGATGGGAGCCTCCAGGGATCAAGAGGCACCCACCTCCTCTAAGGCGTCAAAGATTCAGAGGCCTAGCAGTACGAGTGGGACTGGTAAGTCGAGTTTCGGCTCTTCTGTGTCTCGCACAGCTATGGCTGCTAAGTCATCCGCCGGCTCCTCCGATGGCCGCACAGCCCCAGATCCTCCGACAGGCCCCGATAACAGGCCTGAAGAAGAGGTGATGGACCAGCTGACATCAAATATGCAGCTGACAATGGAGATTAATCCGACTTCTCCCTTACTGCCGATTTGAGATGGTACCTTCAGCTCTCCCCGCAGAGGAAATGGAGGGTGGAGATTGCCCACCATCAGGGGCCTCACCACCCCCTACGCCGGAGCCTCAAATGCCTGCTCCTCTGTCAGACTAGACAAAGGTCCCTCTGACTCCTTAAGTCCTCTCAGTCCTGCAAGGTCTGCCACATGGCCTGACGTCCGGACCCACATTTCCGGGCCCCCCCCTCGGGGCCCTATGCAACCCTGATAGGACATTTTCTGGATCCTTCAATCCCACCATCAGGACCAACGCTGGGCCCCTTGTTCCTTCTGTCAGGTCCTACATTGGGACTGTCTGGCAACCCTTTTGGGCAGCTGACGCCGGGCTATCCAACGCCACATTACCCTACGTCAGGGTACCCGATGCCACACTATCCGACATCGGGTTTTCAAGTGCCAGGTTACCCTCCATTGGGTTTTAATTACCCTTACTACGGGTACCCGAGTTATAGATTCCATAATCCACCACCACAACTGCAAGTGGACTTACA
The DNA here is from genome assembly GCA_016271365.2 of Neoceratodus forsteri. Lineage (NCBI taxonomy): Eukaryota > Metazoa > Chordata > Ceratodontiformes > Ceratodontidae > Neoceratodus > Neoceratodus forsteri. The sequence goes on along the minus strand of CM057454.1, from coordinate 489,998,077 downwards.
GGCAGTCCTCCAATCATGGTGGGTGGTAGCCAAGTCGCAGCTCACATTGGAGCCTGAGAAGCAAAAGCCGCTGATGGCTCCTATGACGGCCCCAAGGCCTCTTTCTCAGGAGCCTCCCCTACTATCTGGCCCTGGGGCCCCAACGTCAGACAGAAGACCGGAGTCTTCACCTAATCAGCGGTCTTGGGAATTTTCCTGGCTGTCTGATCTTTCAAGGCCAATTGATTTAGCTCTTCCCACCATCAGCTCACCCGATGACAACCAATCATCGGACTCAAGAGAGTGATTCGGTCCACTCCGGCTCCAAATCTGACACTCCTATGCCGGAGGACCCCAAACCAAAAGAGTCTCCCAAGTCCCCTCCTGAGGACCCTTCCTTTTTGAAGCTCCTAAAGAAGATCCAAGCAGCATATGACTGGCGTACGGTCACTCAGGATCCACAGAGACAGAAATTGGTGATACACTTGGATCTGGCAGACTCTTCCCCCACCCTCATTCCGCCCTGGATAGAGCCACATTAGGACTTGGTCACAACAATCTGGAAACAGCCATCCTCCTTGGCCCTGGTGGCCAGGAAAGAAGACAGGCTTTACCAGACCCCAGATGACAAGGACTACCTCAGCCTCCACCCGAAGGCTGATTCAGTGGTCACTTGTGTGGCTCATGATAGGTCTGCAAAACCTAAACACCTTAGTGCTTCCCCTCCTGATAAGGAGTCCAAGGTTCTCGACCAGTATGAAAAAAATATTTATTCTTCTTCCACTTTGGGAATCAGAGCCTTAAATTACATCGTCCATATGGGGGACTACCAGAAATCAGTTTTAGGTCAGAGTCCAAAGTGGAATCTCTTCAAGACCTGACCCTGAAAGCAGAAATGGCAGATCTAGTCAAGTCAGTTAGATCTGCATGCAGACATACCATACAAGCCACCTATGATGCAGTTGTGCTGCAGGTAGAGGCTCAGCGTCAGCCATTAGCCTCAGACGCCACGCATGGCTTAGGATCTCAGTCTTGGCACCGGAGGTCCAGACAGCCATACAGGATGCTTCTTTTAGGGGGTCAGTCCTTTTCGGAGGAGATGTCAAGGACATAATTACTGACCTTCAGGCCAAGGGCAAAGCCTTTTACTCTGCACAATTTATGTACAAACCACCCCAAAAACCAAAGCAGACATTTTGGAGGCAGCAACGTCACCAACAAAGACAACGTCAGAATCGATGTCAAAACAAATGTCAGGCGCCCTCAGCTGGTAGAGCTCCCCCGGCCAAATCCTACAAGGCCTTGGGTGCCACAGCCTCCTCCATGCCCACCGCCTACTGATTCCTTAATCCTCCCACCCCTACTGGTCTGCACCCCAGAGGAGCCGGTGGGGGGAAGATTGTCCCATCACCTACCAGAGTGGGAGAAAATCACAGCAGATTCATGGGTGCTACAAATGGTGGCAAAAGGCCACACAACAGCATTTATAAAGAGACCACCAACAAATCCTCCAGGTCACTCATTCTACCTACCTCACCACATACCCTTGGTAAGAGAGGAAATAAACTCCCTGCTGGCAAAGGCAGCAATACAGCCAGCTCCCAAAAAACATCAAGGGAAAGGCTACTACTCACACTTCTTCCTGGTACCCAAGAAGACAGGCGACCTCAGGCCCATTCTCGACCTGAGCTCTCTGAACCTCTGTGGAGTACAACAGATTCAGAATGTTGTCTCTTCCCAGCCTACTTCCTCTGTTACAGAAGGGTCATTGGCTATGCGCTCTGGATAAGCAGGACGCCTACCTACATATCCCAATTTTTCCGACACACCGCAAATTCCTCTGATTTTGTTTTAGGGAGAGCATTTTCAATTCGAAGCCCTCCCTTCTGGCCTTTCATCAGCACCCAGGGTGTTCACGAAGTGCCTAGCAGTGGTGGCAGCCTTTTTATGCACACAGAGTCCAAGTATTCCCATATCTTGACGAATGGCTGATTTCAGCCCTGTCAAGAGTTGCCCATGCCAGTTCTTTGGCTCTTACCCTGGACATTTTTCAATGGGTGGGCATCACACAAGAGCTCTGGACACAGGAACAGGGGACGCTGGTGCATCCAGGTCTCAGGTCCCTTCATCTGCATGCATGGCACCTACTGACATAGCTGCTGCACATTTTGGGCTCTCCTCGAGGGTGGCTCAAATTCTGGTGGAGGCCATAAAGCCTTCCACTACAGCCACTTATGCCATGAAATGGAAAAAGTTTTCCTTATGGACAGACTCGAAGGGGATAGAACCATTCTCCTGTTCAGTCACACAGGTCTTAGATATTACATGCTGCATCTCTACGATCTGGGTCTTAGTTACTCAACTTTGAAAGTCCACTTATCTGCCATTTCTGCCTACCACATTCCTGTGGGAAGCAAGAATCTGGCCCAGCTGGAGGTATCCAAAACCTTCTTAAAGGGTATTTTCCATTTAAAACCACTAGTATGGAGCCCTGCTCCACTCTGGGACTTGAATTTCATCCTAGAGAAACTCACTCTGCCCCCTTTTGAGCCTAGCAGCGAGTTCTGACATGCGCTACCTTTCCTGGACAGTGCTCTTCCTAGTGGCCATCACTTCAGCTCGAAGGATTTCTGAGCTTCAGGCCCTAATGTGTAAGGTATGTTACTTGATTTTTCACAGAGACCAGGTGGCTCTATGAACCAATCCGAAGTTCTTACCTAGGGTGGTATCAGAATCCACCTTGAACCAGTCACTTGACTTGCCAGTGTACTACTCAGAGCACTCCAACTGGGGTGAAGCACTTCTGCACTCTGGATGTACACAGAATACTTCAGTACTACATGAACTGGATGAAACCTGTCCATAAAACTGACCAATTGTTTGTTTCCTTTGAGCCCAAAAGAGAAGGTATTGCAGTTTCAAAACAGTGTTTGTCCAAATGGCTGGCAAACTGCGTTATCTTCTGTTACAAGAAGTACAACAAACCCTTTCCAGGGCAGGTCAAAGGACATTCAACTAGTGGCATGGCTGCTTCTACTTGCTTGTTTCAGGAACATTTCAGCTGCAGATATTTGAGCAGCTGCAACCTGGAGTTCTGTCCATACCTTTACCAAACATTACAGTCTGGACATTGCTTCAAGGCGCAGAGCGGGCTTTGACCTTGCTGTTCTACAGGGACTCTTATCATGAGTACCCTGTTCTTTCTGGCAAACCTGTTCCTACCTCCCTTGTCTCAGGTCATTGCTTGGGACTCAGTCCTATATGCGAGTACCTATTGCAAGAGCTCTCTTGGAAGTAAGACAGTACAGTTACGTAAGAACTTACCATAACAGTAGAGCTTTGAGAGAGGCTCTTGCAGTAGGTACTGCTTTCCCTCCCACCTACCCCGTGTTTCTTCTACTCTTTCTCCTGTAATTGCTTTTAGCTCCAGGAACCCACTCCTTCTCTCCTGTTGCACTTTTCTAGGTCTCTGGCAGGAGAACTGGAGGGCGGGAGTGGCGTGGGACCACTCCCTATATAGCGCTACGCTGATGTCAGTCACATGATGTCAGGGGCGGTCCCCTGCCAGACACTGCTAGCTAGAAGTTTTCCCATGTGGTCCTAACGCCTGGTGGCTTAGTCCTATATGTGAGTACCCACTGCAAAAGCCTCTCTCGAAGATCTACTGTTACGGTAAGTTCCTACATAACTGTACTTTCTGTATTGTTAGGGAGATGGACTGAGCTTAGAGGGTGCTAAACGATGGGTGATGTTTTTTTGAATGTGTCTCATTTGGCAGGCAGGCAGTTTTTTATTTTAATAAAATGTGTATATTCAGTGTTAAACTGTGCATATTCAGAGTTCTTAATGTGTTGGTTGGTACAGAGATGCTGTGTGAACAGAGCTGAAGGGGAAGACAGCCGATGTCGTGGTGCAGCAGTTCAGTGTGTGGTTCTGGGGTCACAGCAGGTAACATCTGGTGAAAGCTGTACCATGATTTCTGTGTTTTCCTTTTGCTTTTGTGTCTGGGTGTGTGAAACCCATGTACGTACTCTGTAAGATGCAGCAGGTGAGTGCCACTTTGCGTGAATGTCAGCCCAATGGTTTCAGCTACACTTCAGGGTTGGGAGGACTGCAGCGTGGGTGGGCGATTTCTATGGTGAATTTGAAATGTTGTGTTCGTGAGAGGAGTCTGGCAGGGAGGGTTTGGAGTGTCTGTCAGATGCTCTCCTCCCTGGAGGGTGGGTGCAAGCCTACATCACTCTTGAGTGGCTCCAGGTGTCCTGTTTCAGCAGGTGCACTTTATGGGGTGGATGACCATGCACCGCAGTGCGACCTGTCAGAACGTTGCGTGCATGCCACTGTATTGTTTGGGGGGGGAGGAGAAAATGGAAAACACTGCCCACTCGGCCGACCAGATGACGGTTGCTGGTTCCCTCTCTCACCACGCAGCCCAGAGAAGAGCCTCCATACCGATTCCCTGCAGTGTACAAGGTAATATGAAGTCCAGTCTCCCCTCCTACCCCTACCCAAGAGGGGGCCCCCCCGACAAAGGCATACGTTGGGCCACTCGGATTTCTGCAGAAGAGAGGGATATTGAGAACTGTGACGAGGGGTTGTGTTGGTGGGTTGTGGGGTCCTAGGCGGCCTGAAGGAGTGGCCAGTCAAGAGGCCTGGGGAAGCATAACAGACAAAGCAAACAAAAAAAAATGTATCAGCAAACAAGGCATAGATATTACTAACAATATTCATCGCACTTTGCACAGTGAAAAATTATTAAGGCAACTGAGACATAAAAAGTCTTCAAGGTCCCAAGGCTATAACACAGAACTAGTTCTAATAGTCCCAATAGCAGCAAAAAGTTTATAGTCACCCATCTTCATCTCTCTCCTTGGCAGCCTTATTAAGCTGTGAGATCAGTTTCTTGGCAAAAGCAGATGTAGAGCCAGGGTCCAAAAAAACATAGGTTTTAGGGTTGTCTGATCTGCAGCCATGCTGAAAATAGAAGCTGCACAGCCAACCCATTTTTCAACAGGGTCTTTTGGATTACTTTTAAGTCTTTCTTCCTTAACTGTGTTTGTGAGGAGATGTCAAGGAAAAATGCAGTCTGTTTTCCCATGTTATATCTTCCCGACGCCTGGCAGACTGTAAAAGCTGCATTTTTGCCCCTGCTGTGGCCAGGGTAACAATGGCAGTGAGCTGCTTTGAAGTGTCTGCTTCACATGGGCAAGCTCACGTGGGATCGTAAAAGCTCTCAGAAATCACACCTGGGAGACTGCTGGTAAAAGCTCTAAGTCTCTAAAGATAATTTTTTCCAGGTTTGGTAAAAGGTCTGTCGCACAAGCAAGTCGGGGTGGATAGCCCACAATTCGAATATTAGCCTGCCTTTGCAAATTCTCTAGAGTTTCAACTTTTGCATGCAAGAATTGCAAGTCCTGGACAAAAGAGGCAGTCCGCTCTGCCCGACTCCCTGGACAGACCATGTGTGGCCATGGCATTACCCTTTATGTCTGTGTTTGTCTCCGCTAGTCTCACCTCAGGGGTCACTAGCTGCTTACTCGTCTCCTTGCCAGTACTCTGGATCTTCTGGATTACGGTGAGTATTTGGGTCACTGGGAGCTCTGATGCTGAGGCTCTGCCAGGCTTTGTGGAGGTGGCTGGTGTTAAGAAGGTATCCAAGTTGTGGCTAGGCTTTTTCTGGTCCTGCTTGGGTCCCATCCCATTACCCAAGTGTTGACTCCATCCTGTGGATTGGTTCTGAAGAGGTTCTGGACACTTGTTGCTGAGGAATATAACTTTTATGCCAATGGTGAACAAAGCTGATCTAAAGTGCGTCTGCCATGTCTGTTGCTCCGCAGTGCCCCCCAATGTGTCAGTGTTTAAAATGAGACCTGCATAAAGATACTGAGCAGACAATATTAAATAACCCAAATATTTAGATAGCAAATAAACCTATTGCTACTACTGGTCTCTGGAAGGAATTGAGGATACCTTCTACTGATCATTTAGTCGTAGGGGGAAGTCTAATTTCCTTGAAAACATTCCAAATTAGACACCACTGTACGTTTCTCTTTTCTTCTACCAGCTCACTCACTACTCAAGTTACTGGGCCCCCCTCCTAGGTCCAAAGAAGGTGACCTCCATTTAGACAGGTTAGTCACCACTGCACAGCAACCTCATGCTACATCTCAGCTACATGCAGTACTACAATTCCAAGATCCACACAAACTTGATGGGAAGTGTCATTATTGGCAAAGGGAATTACAGGTCAATTTGTCTGAGGAAGGTGGCAAAATATTTGTAATGAGCTACATAAATATATTAAACATGCTCCTTTGATGCAATTCAGGGTACTTCAAAATCTTTACCATATACCTAGTAAACGTCACAAAATGGGAAACTAAATTGTACACAATGTACTAAATGTGGTAAAGAGGAGGGTACAATATGCCATATTGTGTGGTCATGTGAGAAAGTGAAGCCAGTCTGGGAGGATATCAGAACCAACCTGGACCCCTTAAGGGGCCTAGAGGAGGCGTTCTCTCCAGAGATATGCATTGTGAGCAGTTATTACAATAAAGTGGTGGGATCACGAAAAAGGCATATAGTACTGATAGCAGCAATGGCTAAACTGATCATTCTCAGGCAATGGATGGATGAGAAGGTACTCGCCAGGGCTGAATGGCATAAAGAGATATTACATGCTCTGAATGCGGAGAAACTTCTAGCCAATTAAGCACAGGTACAAAAATGAATTGCTGCATGTGGGTATCTTTACACGTTCTGCTTCTCATTATGTACAAGTGGATTTTTTTTTTTTTTTTTTAGTATTTCTATTTATACTCCTCCCCCCCATACGGCCCCATCTGAATGGCTCCCCCAGCTCCGTCCCCCGGAATTACCAGGGATTACCTTACACCCAGTCCGGGAGCGGTGCCTGCGGAGAGTCAGTCGCCATCCTGCCGCTGGCTCGTTTTTCCTCCATTTTTCTCCCCATTCCCCCCACCCCCCGAAGAAGGTTGCATGCGTGTGGAGGCACGCATGCGCCTTACAGTCTTGTATTGTATCTTGTCCTGAAATAATTGCACTGAAGTATACTGAATTTAAAAAGTGGGAAATGCCACACCCCTTTGCTGAAAGAAAAGAACCATCTCGGGCCTGACGTTAAGGTAGTATGACTTCTGACATTGAAAAATGGTAATATTGTTTGATCCTGCTAACCTTGCCTTTTAGGCTAATAGGGAACATACTGTATATGGATCAATAAATGGAATAATAGACAAAGGCTAAGTAATTGAACTTTACTATTAAGATATGTCAGTCTGAACCTTGTAGTGTAATAGAATTTTACAAGGTGTATTTTGGGACTCAACTGCTTTTATGTATTGTGTTGCACTACTTTGGCCTCATACGGGTTAGGAATTATATTAGGCAAAGTCAAACATAGCAAATTAAGTGTCAAGATATGCCAGACTAAGCAGGGAAATGTATTGGAATTGTATGCACATTATTGGATGTAACTGTATTTATACAAATAGTACTGCACTCTATAAATGTGTATCTTGGATTATTGCATTTAAAATGCTGGTTATAATATTTTGTAATGGTCTTATGATTATATACAATAATTAAACTTTCCTTTATCTTACACAATAGCAAACAAAGGGCAATTGTGTAATTATAAAGCTAATACCTTTCACTTGTTAAACTGTACAATAGTTAAAACCTTCACCTGCCATCACCCTGGCAACTAGTTACTTGCAAACACATTGTACTCCCCTATTAGTGACAGCTGACCAACTTCACTGGGCTACTGAAACAGATAACCAAAACCAGCATCAGCCTCCTGAGCCGTACTACTAAAATAAAATGAACACATACCTTCCCCCCATTGCATGATGAACTCCCCATTAGGAGAAAATTTTATGATTCTGCTGTTGCAGTAGCCGTCCGATACAAAGACTTCTCCTGAAGTAGGATCCACAGCCACGTCGGTAGGTTGACAAAAATGGCTCTTATCACTGTCTGGTTGGAATGCCTTTCCTAGGGTCAACAAAGGAGCATCTTCACCTCCAGATCCCAATTTAAATACCTTTTAGGGAATACAACAAGAATGAGATGGGTGTTTGCTACAAATAAATCATCAGCATGCTTTAGCTAGGTAACAATAACATATTGCGTGGTTTTAGCTTACGGCTGAAGTAATTTGTTAGCAATAATTTATAATGTAGGCGTAAAACAAGGTAGCAAAGAGCAGCAAATCATTCCATAATAAGAATCTACAGTACCATTCAATCCTTGGTCATTAAAGCATAACATGGGGACATTATCCAAGTTTTTAAATTATAGCCAGAGGCAAATACATACTGAGCTAATCTGTTACAGTTGTTTTTACACACACACACACACACACACTCCTTCACTCATTCTTATCAACAGTGGTGCTCAGCAACTGTAAAAGGCATACCCACCTGATGGAGTGCCACATCAGTAACCCAATAGTTATCATCCTTATCAGTGGTTAAACCATGGGGTAAGTAGAATCTGTAAAAGAACACATACAAAAGCTGAGTAAAACAGCCCTATCCTTAACAAAATGAATAAGCTACTACACTTTCTTTGAAAAGGTGGGGCTTGCCCACTGGTGCAGTGGTAGCGCTACCACTTGCAGCTCCGATGACCTGAGTTCGGGAGCGAACTCGGGTCGTTGGAGAGTCAGCTGGGGGATCAAAGTATCCACAGTACTGCTCTCCTCCTCAAGGGAGGGAGGGCTGCTGAACCTGGAGTAGCTCTGACACCTGGCTACAGATGGGGGTCAGGCATCCAGAGGCAGCATTTCAAGAGTAATAGAGCAGCAGTTGCAGATGCCCTGTGTGCGGGTGTGCATGCAGGTACATCTAGGCAGTTCTGCAAGCCCATCCTCCTGTGGTACATTAAAGTAAGGTAGAAACATGGCAAGTTGGCATGATGGGACTGATGTCGCGCAGGGCCCGCACCCAGCTCAGGATTATTTTTATAGCTCCTAGAAGGGGGGCTGCCCCCACCACAGTGGGTAAGGCAAAGCTGTAGGGAAGACTGGAGCTGGACGGTAAGTCCATATGGAGGTGGGGTGACATGGCTGGGGTGGGGTTTAAATTATTCCATCTCTTTTTTTATTCATATAAGAAGCAGCACATAACACCGTGGATATGTGGTTAAAACCGTAGTACATCGAAAAACTATGTTTTGCAAGGTTACCCTTACTTCATTAGAGCTCCTTTCTAAGCAGAAATGAAATGCATGCTAATGGTGTAATTATACCCAGTCTTGTTTTGTTTCAAATCCGTAATCTACTCTGATTACATACTTCCAGAACATTAGCAAAAACCCCAAACAGTGCAGTCACTCATGTTCCAATAGGCTTCTTTCCTCCCTCTGCATCATGAGTGGCTAGACTGTGTTGCGGGTGTTCCCAAGTCCAGCGACGATGCAGTGGAAGCTAATTAAGGGAATGTAAACAAACATTCTTTTGTGTGGTAACAACAGTATGGTAGGCAGTTTGTTTTTGAAAAAAAGGGAATCGGAATCAAACTACCATTTACATGAACAATCTCTACAGAATATGACCAGTCATAAAAATATGTTTTTAAACTAGGGGCATTTAGAGGCCTAAGGGTGTTGACAGTGTCCATTTAAGGCAACCAGCCTCTGCCTAAAGGAAGTGAATAAAAGTAAAAGGAACAAACTCTGGTCAGAGCCAAAATGGCTGTTATTCATTAACCTGCTATAAAAAAGAAAAGCATTGTTTTATTTTTACATTTGTTGTATAACTAGGGGATATGCCTGGCATTGTATCACTCTGCTAGGAAAGATACTAAATCAGCTTTCAACCTACAGTACCCAGTTTCCAAGACTCATCAGGAAAGCAGATGCAAGTGTGGAAGCAGAACTGGCCAATTTCAATATCTCTACGACCATCAAACCATCAGAAGAATGATCAAAGCAATATTAGCACTCTTCACTGATTGTGGCATACTTCTGGTCAGCCTCCTCAACTAAGAAGGCTCTAACAGTCATATGGTACCACGCTGGCTACACGTATGACCCACGAGGGGAGAGGAGAAACAAGACACAGTAACTCTGACAAGATTGTTCCGGAAGTGATGGAAGAAAGCCTAACGAGGGGTGTAATCATATGGAACCCAGTAATATCACAGGGGAGGGGGGCCACCCGATGGCCAGTAATTCATGATGAGCTGTGAATAAAAAAAGACATAAAATGGAGGAAATGAGAAATAAAGCCTTCTATTTTTGGGGCTGTTGGAAGTTTGAAAACTGATTTGGTGGCTGTAAGTGGGCTCATTTGTTGGATGTTTCACTGTGTAACAGGCTGCACTGGTGGAGGCCTATTTCTTCTGATTTAAAACCTATTTGGTGGGATTTGCTTGGGGCTGGTTATTTGAATTGGAGACCTATATCTGTTAATTTCAAGCCTATTTTGATGTGTTGTTAGTGAAGCTGATTGAATTGGAGACCTGTTTCCTTTGGCAGCAAACATATTTTGGGGGGGCTTTGAGTTGAATTTTGATTCCTTTTTGCTGACTTCACTAGCTGCAAAGGTTAGTGCATAGTGGGGGAAGGGTGTTAATGGTCTGGCCAGGTCTCACTCAACTAACTGACTGGAGGCAGAGCTGAATCAGGTTTGTGGTGTTAGTTGCTTTGGCTTCTCAGAAGGAACTAGAAGGGGACAGGATCAGTTGTGTTCCAGTACAGTTGCTGCTGCTTCTTGTTTTTGCAGGGTTTCTTGTGGATTTTACTTGGTAATCTAAGGGGCTAGCAGGGTATTGTTTTTTGGGGCTGTTGGAAGTTTGAAAACTGGTTTGGTAGCTGTAAGTGGGCTAATTTGTTGGATGTTTCACTGTGTAACAGGCTGTGCTGGTGGAGGCCTATTTCTTCCGATTTAAAACCTATTTGGTGGGATTTGCTTGGGGCTGGTTCTTTGGCTGCAGGGCTTGGAGGGGCAGACATAGGGCTGATACACTCTCTCTCGAGAGTCGGGTGTGGGCCTAAATCCCACCCTCCCCCCACCAGGGCTCTGCTTATTTATAATGTAACACCTGCTCTGCAATTGGAGGAAAAGACTGCAGGTGCAGCTCATGTAGTTCTAGCCACTGGGGGTTGGATTTAAAGGCTGGAAGAGAGGAGCTTAGGGAGTTGTTCACTTCCCTTATAAGTTTACTGTGTTGTACTGCACCTAGTAACAGGGTTACCGGTTTACTGTGGGACTGTACCTAGGATTAGTGGGTGACCTGATTAGGCAGTAGGGGTGTATCTTGGACTAGTGGGGAACCTGGTGGCTCACCCAAGGAAACCTACTTGGAGGGGGATGGGACCACACGTCATTAGGGCTGGCATCTTTGGGAGGGTGGTGGGGTGTACAGGGTGTGGGGCAGCCATGATACTGGACTGGGCTTGGAAGTTCGGTGGTTGCCCAGTGTGCTACCAGCTGGCACAGCTTAGGGAGGAGGTTGCGGGGATTAGGCGACAGCTGGGAGAAGGGGGGAGGTATGGTTGGGGAAGAGGGCAGGTGATCTCCCACAGGGTTGCACCAAGCACTAGGGGAGAGGGCATAGGGAAAGGAGTGCAGGAGAATACTCTGGGGTCACATAGGGACCCTGGCAGAGGGGGCCCAAAAGGAGGACACTACCAAAGAAGCAGGCAGGTAACTGGGGACCCTCACAAAGGGGGGCCAGAGGGACAACATTCTCAGGGAAGTAGGCAGATGGCTGGGGCTGGACAAAAGGAAGCAAGGCGGGGAGGTCGATCGGACCTTATGCTCAGTAACTGCTTCAGTTCTCTTCTGCTGCTTGAGGATGAGGGGGGTGATGTAGCTATGGCAGGGGTGGTTAGAGATGGAAAGGAAGTGGTGGGGCAGGAGGCAGGGGCTGGAGAGCAGGAGGAACAGGGGGGAACCTGGAATGCACGAAAATTGGGGGAGCAGTGAATCAGAGCAGGAGGGGCAGGGGGAAGAGGGAAGAAAGCGCAAGAAGAAGGACCAGTTGGGAGGAAAGGGCAAGGAGAAGGACCAGAAGTAGAAGGAGGATACAGTAAAGGAAGCTGAGGGTTTAGGCCAGGGGAGCACGACAAGCAAGGAGGGACGAAAAAGAGACAGGAAGGAAGGGAGGACGAGCCAGGCTAGTTTAGCAGATGGGGGAGAAGGACCAGTTGCGAGCAGTGAGGGGGGAGTTAGCGAGGTACAGAAGGATACTCAGGAGGAGGAGAGGCATAGGATCGGAGGGGAGGGGATGGCCAGGGCAAATAAGGAGGGGGCGGCATGTGGCACCCAGATAGGGGGAGGAACAAGGAGCCGGTAGAAAGGATGAGGGACATGGAAGGGGGGAATGGAGGAAAAGGAGCAGTCAGAGTGCTCCTGTTGGGAGATTCTATGATCAGGGGTATCAAATGGGATAGGGAGGGAGAAGCCTGGCCAGTTAGAACAAAATGCTTCCCTGGACTAACGGTGCACAGGGCCAAGCATGAGGTATATCAGCTGGCAAAGGATTGTGGGGGTTCCATGGACATACTGGTCCACCTGGGTACAAATGACATTGAGGGAAATAGCGAGCTAGAGATACAGGTAAGGTTCAGGGAGCTTGCCAGGGTCTGTCATGACATAGGATGCACAATTTCCTTCTCGGAAATCCGGCTGGTGCCAAGGGCTAGTGGGGAACACAAAAGGAGGATTAGGGAGATAAACCAGTGGCTCAGGGAGTGGTGTGAGGCCAGAGGGTATGGGTTGATGGGGGATTGGGGGAGACCTGGGGGATAAGGAGCTTTATGCTAGAGATAGGCTCCATCTCAATTTGGAGAGGAGGGGAATCCTTAAGTTGAAAATAGGGGGGTTCATTGGTGAAAAGTGGGGTTTAAACTTGTGAAGGGGGGAGGGATGTGAGAAAAGGCTGTCGAGGGGGGTCCGATAAAGGAGGGACTCTGTCTCCACCCCCGGGGAGCTGGAGGAATGCGGGAAAAGGCCGACTGGTAAAGTACACACCAGGGGAAAACAGAATCCCCATGGAAACATGAGCAGGGGAAATGGAAGTATAGGGAAAGGATGGAAGGTAGTCCTGCTAAATGCCAGGAGCTTGGGCAATAAAATGCCTAAGCTCCAGGCGATGCTAACTGAAGGAGCGGTGGATGTGGCAGCGGTCACTGAGACCTGGGCCACCGCAGGACATGACTGGGACCTGAACCTGGAAGGTTACACGATGTTCAGGAAGGACAAGGGGAGGGACGGGGAGAAGGGGTAGCAAGGATAGTCAAAAACTGCATTAGCATAAGGGGAGTGGAGGAGGCGGAGGGAACCGTGGAGGCAATTTGGGTCACCTTGATAACAAGGGGGAGCAAGAGAGTAAAAATAGGAGTGGTGTATAGACTCCCTGCATTGGCGGAGGAGCTGGGGGAAGAGTCTGGCAGCAGATGTTGGGAGACACTACAGATTGGGCAGGGGAAGGGTGGTGGTGTTGGGGAACTTAAACATGCCAGGAACAGACTGGGAGACTATGACATCCTCGGTGGCCAGGGAACAGAGGTTGTTGGATGTCTTTCAAGATGCGTTCCTAACTCAGCAGGTAGGAGAACAGACCAGGGAGGCACGGGTACTGGATGTGGTCCTGGCAGACAGTGACCAGATTGGGGGCCTGGAGGTAAGGGACCTGTTGGTGGGGAGTGACCATGCCACGGTCTGGTTCTGCCTGGACCTAGGAGGGGTAGAAGGCTGTACAAAGACAGAGGTAACTGATTTCAGGGGTCCGGATTTTAAGGAAATGGGAAGGATCCATAAGGAGCATTTGGATGTGATTGGGTCAGACATGGATGCTGATAGTAGGTGGGAAATCATCAGGAGAGGGGTGCAGGATGCTACAAGCACCTGTGCAAGAGTAAGACGAAAATGCAGTAGGGCCTGAAAACCCTGATGGTGGACCAGGGAGGTCCAGGAGGTGGTGCGGGGAAAGAAGGCAGCCTATAGGCAATTCAAGTGCTCAAGGAGTGAAAGGGACCGAAGGGAGTACGAGCTGATGGTTAGAAAGGCCACTAGGGTGGTGAGGGCAGCTAAGGCAAGGAAGGAGCAGAACCTGGCCAGGGAAATTAGGAGAGGGAAAAAGGGGTTCTTTAGATACATTGGGAAAAACGAAGGGTGAAGGGGCAGATTAGCAGGATTAAAACAGGGGAGAGATGGGCACAAGACCCGGGGGAGCAGGCTGAGGTACTAAATGAGTACTTCACCTCAGTTTTCACCAAGGAAAATGGGGGTGCTGCATCATACATGGGAGGAGACAGTGATACTGAGGAGGGGGGGAACCTTACCGATCGACGGGTCTGGGGAAAGGGGGAGGCATCACTGGCAGGAGGGGGGAAGGCTAAGCAGGGAGAAGAGGTAGCGGAAGTGGAAATCACAGCAGAGAGAGAGTGAAGGAAGCCCTCAGGTCTCTTAAGACGGAGAAAGCACCGGGGCCAGATAAATTACATCCCAGAGTGCTGAAGGAACTTGCGGATGTCCTGGCGGAGCTTTTCACCATCTCTCTGAGGACAGGGTGGGTACCCCAGGACTGGAAAGTGGCACATATAGTGCCTATCCACAAGGGGGGGATCAAGGGAGGTGGCAGGGAACTACAGGCCTGTCAGCCTGACATCGGTGGTGGACAAGGTGATGGAGGGCACTGTCAAGGAGAGGCTGGGGACCTGGAAAAGTCAGGGTGCCTGGACGATAGACAGCATGGATTCATCCCGGGGAAATCATGTCAGACAAACCTTGTGGAGTTCTATGACTGGGTGACGAGTGCCTTGGACCTGGGTAGACCAGTGGACGTCCTCTTTCTAGACTTCAGCAAGGCATCTGACTCAGTTCCTCATGAGGGCCTGTTGGATAAGCTGGGAGAAATGGGGGTGGGGAACCAGATGATCAGATGGATAGGCAATTGGCTCCAAAACCGGACCCAGAGGGTCATAGTTGGCGGGATAGTCTCATCCCCAAGGAGGGTCATTAGTGGGGTCCCACAGGGATCAGTCCTTGGGCCCCTCCTGTCCAACGCCTACGTCTCTGACATAAGGACAGGTATCTGGAGTGAGATGAGTCTCTTTGCGGATGACTCAAAACTGGGGGCAGTGGTGGATGGGAGGGTGGCCCTACAGGGGGACCTGGAGGCTCTGGAAAGATGGTCTAGAAAGTGGAAGCTGAGGTTCAATGCAGGAAAATGCAAGGTACTGCACCTGGGAGCCAGAAACCTGGGCCAAATGTACACCCTGGGGGGGGGATGCTACAAGTCTCGATGGCTGAGAGGGACCTGGGGGTGGTGGTGGATGTCAAGATGAACAACTCGGAGACTTGTAGGAGGGCAGCAGCCAAGGCCAACAGGATACTGGGATGCATCACTGGGGATCACCTCCAGAAGGAGGAAGTGATACTTCCTCTGTATAACTGCTTGGTGAGGCTGCACCTCGAGTACTGTGTGCAGTTTTGGAGGCCACACTTAAAGAGGGACATTAAACTCCTGGAGAGGGTCCAGAGGAGGGCAACCAAAATGATTTGGGGCTTGGGGATAGGACCTATGAGGAGAGGCTCAAAGAGCTAAATATGCACACATTGGAAGAGAGAGAGAAGGAACGGGGGAGGGACATGACAGAGGTCTTCAGGTACATGAAGGGGTAAATAGGGAGGAGCAGTCAGGGTGCTTGAAGGAAGAGGAGGGGCCACTAGAGGGCAAGGGTGGAAGCTGGAGGGGAAGATTCAGGGGAGAAAGGAGGAGGTGCCACTTCACTGAGAGGGTGGTGGAGCCATGGAATGCGCTGCCTAGGGGCTGGTGGAGGCAGAGGCGTGGAGAGGTTCAAGAGGGGTGGGACAGGTACAGGGAAGGGTTCTGGAAGCAAAATCCAATGCAGCGAGAATATCCAGAACTGGGAAGGGAGAAGCCAAAGAAGGCGAGGGGGGCAGCAAGGTCAGCTCCCAGGGTGGGGGCTGACCAAACGAGCAGATGCGAAAGACCGTTAGGCCTATTCTGCTGGCATTTTAGTATGTTAGTATTGAGAAGGTATGACTAACATTTACATAAGGTTCTCAGGACAGCTCTTGCTATGTAGCTATAAAAAGTGGTGCAGAACATGTGTAAAAATGGTACCCAACAACTTTTCAATTCCGCAACCCCAAGAATTCACATTTGATACTAACCATAAGTGAGTCAATAACTGTATGAAAACACACATACAAGTGCATCAAACTTCAGAGGCAACTTTTTTTTTTTTTTTTTTTTTTTATCATTTAACATTTTTTCTCCTTACCAGCCACAGTCCTGCTCTTCATCCAGCCACTGCTCCTTCCACCTCTGACCCCGAAGCCCTGCAAGCCCAGCTGGCAGATGCATCTCTGCCTGCGAAGGGGGCCCCCCCATAGCCCCCGCGACCGGCGAGGAACCATTACCGGCACTTGCCATTCCGGGCATTGTCTGTAGGTGGAACAGCGGCTATCTAGCTGCTGCGGATCTGTGCTGCCATTTTCCCCCAATTTTACCCCCAACAGAAGCATGGACGTACTAGGACGTCAGCGCACTAACGAGCAGACGCCTGCTGTGCTCCCCCCTCCCAGAGTGGCACCTGTGCAACTGTAGTACCTCCGGGCGTCCCAGGGACCAGCAGGCGCGGTGTGCGCCCACCCCTGTCCCCCAGGACTAGGAGAGGCCGCCGGACGCCAATCCTAGTTCCCTCGCGACCCACGATGACCCAGGCTCATTCTCGAACCCGGGTCACCGGTGTGGAGTGAGGTGTGGCATCCAGATCCTCAACCCTCAGCGCCACCGGGCCGGCCCAGAGGCAACTTTTAATGTTATATAAGGTGCCAGACAGTCCCAGCAAGACATTACTTTCAACTAGACAGGTGGTGCAGAACAGACCAGTTACATACTTACATAACAGTAGATCTTTGAGAGAATCTCTTCCCTTAGGCCACACCTTTGGAACTACACCCATGTCAGTGCTAGGACCACACAGAAACTTTTCCTAGCCAGGGGCCACCCATGACAATGTCAGGGAGTCAGTGTTTACATAAACGTGGGTGACACAATCTCTCTTCAGTTCCCCACCAGAGAATGCGCTTGAAGGACTCTCTTCTTGGGGAACCATGAGAGATTATACCAGCACCTCTGATATCAGGCAGACACAGGTGCTGGAGAAAGCAATCACGCAAATTCCCTAAGTCAGAATTTGATACCGTATTCCCCTATTTCTGATAAAAAAGGGTGAAGGAGGGAGGGCCGGCATGGCCCAAGGGAAGAGATTCTCTCGAAGATCTACTGTTACAGTGAGTACATAACTGTTCTATCTTCTTCGAGAATATGTCTTCCCTTAAGCCAAACTTTTGGAATGAGTACCAAGCAGTCCCAAAAGCTAAATGGGAGACTGGTGCAGTCTGTTAATAACAGTAATCCCTGTAAGACCATATGGTCCGAAGCCTGCCCATCTATGTGAAACAATGTCCAGACTGTAATGTTTAGTGAAGGTGTGAACAGTGTTCCAGGTGACTGCAACACAGATGTCAGCTGCAGAGAAGTTTCTGAACTAAGCCACAGATGTGTCCATGTCCCTTATGGAATGGCCATGAATCACAACAGCAAATTCCTTACTGTACTTCCTGTAAGAGAACACAATACAATGCGCTAACCACTTGGACAAGCACTGTTTTGAAACAGGTATGCCCTCCTTCCCAGAGGTGAACGAAACAAAAAGCTGCAAGGACTTTCTGCAGTCCTTGGTGCATGCCTAACGGTAATGCAGGATTCCATGTACATCCAAAGAATGGAGCAATATTCCACCTCGATTCGCATACTCTGGATTATAAACTGGAAGGTGGATGGACTGGTTTAAAGTGAACTCAAGACATCACTTTTGACAAAAACTTAGAATTAGTACATAAAGACACCCTGTCTTTATAAAAAAAAAAGTCAAATAAGGAGGGTCACACACTGAAGCCTGTAACTCTGAAATCCTTCAAGCCAAAGTGATGGCAAGTAAAAATAACACTTTCTATGACAGGAAGCGTAGACCGCAACTCATGGCTGGCTCAAAAGAAGCCAATGTAAGTTTCTCAAGCACATAATTTAGGTCCCACAGGAGGACCGGATTGCTAATGAGAGGTTTCATATGCAGAATACCTTTCAAAAAAGTATAGAAGACCTCCAATAAGGTTACTACAGCCCACCAATGGGGCATGGAAAGCTGATATACTGTAGCTGCTAGATGCATCTTCGATGAGGAACACTACAGACTGGAGTTTGACAGTACCAGCAAGTATTCCAACAGCGTACTGACTGGACAGGTAAATGGGTCCATATTCTTTGAAGTGGCCCATGAAGTGAACTGCTTTCAAGTCAGTGAGTACATATGTCTGCTGGATGCCAACCAGTCCCCTTGATGTATCATGGGGAGCAATTCTGGAGGGTAACTATCCAAAACCGCTTATATTCCATAAACTGGTTGAGGTTGCTGAGGTCCAGGATGGGTTGCAGATCCTCTGTCTTTTCGGGCACTAGGAAAAAGTGCGAGTAGAAGCCTCTGCCCCTCTGAGCTGGGGGGACTGGCTCTATGACTTTTTTGAACAGCAGGGCCTGAATTCTGAATTAGCCTGGTGTGCGCTGGGGAGTAGCAGGATGGAGGTGGAGGCCTGTCTGGTGGAAAATGGATGACTCTACCAAGTGTCTGTTGTCAACAAGCTGAAGGACCCACTGATCAGAGGTGATCTCCTGCCAACCTTTGGCACAGAGAGGGTAAAACAGTCTCTGACCGCCTCTCCTGCAAGGGTCACGAGAGGTTGTGGGTCCAAAGAGTCAGGCTGTGGAGAAGGGTGGGGAGAGCGGCTTGGGACGATTTGGCAGATCGAGAGGCAGGCCCTGTGGAACCTCTAGGGGTACCTCTGCGACTGTAACCACCTTACTGTTGCTGTTGATGCTGGAAGTGAGATTGTTGTTGCTGTCCCCCACAGCCTCGAAAATGAGGCTTAAAAAAAGGCCTTTGTTTCGGTCTGTACATGGACTGTACCCTCCGAACAGCCTTACCAGAGTCCTGCAGTTTGGTGATAATTCTCTCTGTATCTTCACCAAAGAGGACTGAACCCTGGAAGGACGCATCTAGGAGGTTGGTCTGGACATCCTGTGCGAACCCTGAGACTCAAGAGCCAGGAGTGTCTGCATATGCACACTCCAGTGGCAGCAGCCCTCGTCACCGTGTCCACCGAATCATAGGCTAACCAGAGGACATGTGTACCCATGTCCGAACCGGTCCGCAGAAGCTTGGCTAGTTCTGCTTTCTGCAGACAGTCTGGGATCTTCTTTATGATACTGATCCCCTGCTCCCAAAGAGCATTCTGGAACTGAACCGTATGTGTAAGAAAGTTCAGACTCTGTATACTACAGGTGGCTGATGAGTAGATGTTACGCCCCAAGGAATCCAACTGTTTGGATTCTTTATCCGGGGGTTGAGTGCTGAGGTGCTTTGGCCGCTTTGGCCGCTGGGACCGGTCATGGGCAGCCGAGATCACCACTGAGTCTGCCAAGGGATGTTCTGCCAAAAAGGGCTGCCCTTTAAGAGCCCTGTAGAGGCAATCTGCCTTCTTGGGGATTGCAGCGAATGTGTGCGGGTGCTTCCAAGCCACCTTAGTAACACCCGCAAAGGTATCCACTAAGGGTGGGATAATCACTGGCTTAGGGTCCTTCTGGCATCGATAGTGTCAGTGGCTCAGCAGGTAGTACACTTGCCTCTGAGGCTGGGAGATCATAGATACATAAACAGTGTCGGCAGATAAGGGCCTATGGCCCATCCAGTCTGCCCATTTGAGCTTGTAAGTTCAGTTTGTTTTCCTAGAAGTCTGTTGCCCCTTACCCCCGACCTCCAGAATTCCTTTATGTCTATCCCATGCATTCTTAAATCCTGTGATTGTTTCAGAGTACATGTTCAGTTCCTTCAACCTGTCTTCATAGGACTTGTGATGCAATCCATGCACCATCTTTGTTGCCCTCCTCTGAACCTTCTCTACCCTGTCTATGTCCTTACGTAGGTATGGTCTCCAGAACTGTACACTGTACTCCAGGTGGGGCCTCACTAGTGTCTTGTATAGCGGGATTATGACCTCCCTTTTCCTGCTGGTGATGCCCCTGCCTATACATCCCAGCATCCTATTTGCTTTACCTGCTGCCTTGTCACACTGTTTCCCTACCTTGAGGTCATCAGAGAAGATAACCCCAAGATCCCTTTCCTGCTTGGTGCATGCTATATCCTCACCCCCCAACTGATATATTGTGCCAGGGTTTTTGTGCCCCATATGCATTATCTTGCACTTCTTTGCATTGAATTTCAACTGCCAAACCCCTGACCATTCTTCAAGTTTCTGCAGGTCGCTTCTCATTCTGTCTACACCCTCTGGTGTGTCTACTCTGTTACAGAGCTTTGTGTCATCAGCAAACAGTGAAATTCTGCCTTCTAGGTCCTGCGCAATGTCACTGATGAAGATGTTGAATAGGACCGGTCCCAGCACTGATCCCTGTGGTACCCCACTGGTCACTCTTCCCTCTGTGGAGTGACAGCCATTTACCACCACCCTCTGTGTCCTGCCACCCAGCCAGTTACCTACCCACCACACTACTGTCCTGCCCACACCCATATTCCCCAGTTTGTGTAATAGTCTTCTATGTGGCACAGTGTCAAAGGCCTTGCTGAAGTCCAGATAGGCCATGTCCACTGCCCTCCCTGATCCACCTCCCTAGTCACCCAGTCAAAAAATTCAACGAGGTTGGTCTGACATGACCTCCCCCTGGTGAAACCATGCTGCCTTGGGTCCTGTAGTCCATTGACAACCAGATGTTCCACCAATCTCTCCTTCAGTAGTGCTTCCATGATCTTCCCCACTACTGAGGTGAGGCCGACTGTTCTGTAGTTCCCTGCTTCCTCTTTGTTCCCACTTTTGTATAAGGGGACTACATCTGCTGTCCTCCAGTCTTTGGGTACCTCCCCTGTTTCCAGTGATCGGCTAAACAGGATAGCCAGAGGTTCAGCCACCACCTCTCTTAGTTCTTTAAGGACCCTGGGGTGCACCCCATCTGGCCCCATTACTTTATCAACTCTTATTACTTCCAGTTCCTTCAGGACCCTTTCTCGTGTAAAGGGACTTGTGTCCATTTCTGTACCATTTTCACCCCTTGTACTCCCTTCAGACCCATTACCCTCCTCTTCCTCAGTAAAGACTGACCAGAAATACCTGTTCAATATGTCAACTTTAAAGTTGTCATCCTCCACGTGGCCCCCATCCTCCCCCTTCAGTCTCACTATCCCTCCCTTTGTCTTTCTTTTTTCACTTATGTACCTGTAAAAGGTTTTGTCCCCTCTACCCACTGATTTTGCAATGTGCTCTTCTGTCTGAGCTTTGGCTTCCCTTACTGACCTCCCTGCCTCACTTTGCTTCTCCTGGTACTTCTCTCATCCCTTCTGCCTGTGTCTTTTGTATTGACTGAGATGCAATCTTTTGGCTTTCACTTTCTTTGCTACCTCTTTGGAAAACCATATTGGTCTCCTCTTCCTTTCCTCTTGCTAACCTGCTTAATGCATAATTCTGTTGTTCTTGTAATCCCCATTTTAAATACTGCCCACTGTTCCTCAACCCTGATTCCTGTCCCATTCCCTTAATGCCTCTTTCAAGTATCTCCCCATTTTCCCAAATCTGCCCCTAAAATCCAGGATACGTGTTTTGTGTGGTTTGGTTCTGCTCTTTCTGTGATTTCAAACCATAATGACTGGTGGTCACTGTTTCTAGGTGCTCCCCACTGTTACCCCCATCACACAGTCCCTGTTTGTGAGCACAAGGTCCAGTATTGCCTTCTGCCGAGTTGGTTCCATGACCAGTTGCTTGAGGAAGGCACCCTGAAGGAAGTCAGGATAAATCTGCTCCTAGTTGATGCTGCTGCTGGGATGCTCCAGTCCACGCCTGGAATATTGAAGTCTCCAACCAGTACTACTCACCCTTGTCTGCCATCCTTTGGATGGCTAGCATCAACCCCTATCTGTTTCTTCCTCCTGGGCTGGTGGTCTATAGACCACACCTGTGCGGATGGCTGTCCCATTTCCTTTCCAGCTTAACCCACAGTATCTCCCCCATTTTGTTCCTCCTGGATCTCTGTGGCCCTTATGTCATTTTTCACATACAGTGCCACTCCTCCTCCCTTCCTGCCTGCTCCGTCTCTTCTGAATATGTTGTAGCCAGGTATGGCCATCTCCCAGTCGTAGTTATCATTGCACCAGGTTTCAGTGATGGCCTACAATGTCCAGGTCTGACTGTACCATGACAGCCTCCAGATCTTCCATCTTGTTGCTAAGGCTACTGGCATTTACACATGGCTTTCCATGATTTGACCTCCCTAGACTGTTTCACTGTTCTACTCCAGCCCTTCCTTGGTTGTCATTTATCCCTAGTTCTCCTTGCTGTCTGCCCTTCTGCTGAATTTTGCCCTTTTCTGCTTATCCACCTCTTGGGCACTAATCTCCATCTTTTGCACACTGCTTTGCAGAGATAGCCACTCCTCTGGTTCACTGGTTCCACTGCTAGCTGTGGGGGTGAGCAAGTAGGTACCCTCCTTGCTGGCCTGCCACCCCCCTTTGCTAGTTTAAATGCTTGTCAATGTAGCATTTAAACTTATCATTGAGTGCTTGGATTCCCCTCCAGGATGGATGCAGGCCGTCAGGCTTGAACAAACTTCCATCCCTCCAGGTGGGTCCCCAGTCACCAATGAATCCAAACCCTTCCTCACAGCACCAGTTCTTCAACCATGAGTTAAAGTTCCTGGTGCATGCACTCCTATGCTCTCCTTGCCTCTCATAGGTAGTACTTCTGAAAGTGACAGAAGTAGCTACTTGCTTGAGACCCCTCCCAGTTTCCTAAACTCTTCCTGAACTTCCTTTGGCTCCCCATTTGCCAGGTCATTAGTACCTAGGTGGATAATGACATCCAACTCACCCTCCCGTCTTGCCTTCCCAGTGATCCCCAGGATCTTCTTTCCATCCCTCCATGCCGTGGCACCTGGTAGGCACCTCACCTCCCTGTCCTCACCCTCCTGTGTTCCTAGCTGGATCCCTCTTATGATGGCGTACCCCACCAGGATTCGCTTCCTCCTCCTCTAGGGGTCCCTGCTTTCCCGCTGAGGTCACCTCCTTGGCTAACCTCCACATCCTTTCCTTCCACTTCTCTGGGTACTCTATTTGGTTGTCCTCATTTGCCAGTGTGGCATATAAGGTTCTTGAGTGGAATAGGATCTGGGATGTGCCTCTGCCTGACCGCTCTAACCCTCCCTGAGCCCACTGTCATCCAAGTGCTCCTCGTTCTCGGCATCCTTTGAGGCAGTTGCATTGGACTGGGTCGTCCCTGGATAGGGGTGATGGTACTCCTGACCCAGTTTACTTCCGCTCTGAGTCTGGCTACCTCCTCCCGCAGTCCAGAGAGATGCATGCAGACAGGGCAGCACCTGTGTCCAGAAGGTCTGCCTGAATATGGCTGCCCCACAGCCACTGCATTGTACCATTCCCCACATTATACTGCAATTCCACTACTTGTCTGCTACTGAAGCTCTCCTAGTTCCCTTTTTTATTAATTTACTGTCCTAAAAATCCTGCCACTGATCCTCAGATAATTTTTTTTTTTTTAAAGAAAAAGAAACCAATAAATAAATAAATGAATCAAAACACTTGTCATGCTGAGGGTGGGCTTCTTCCCCCTTATGCCCCTCCTACTTCACACCCCTTACTATACCCTGTGTTTAGCTCCTGTCAATCAGATTTAACAGGGCATATAATTAAGAGTTGGGGGAAGGGGAGGGAAGGGGCAGCAATTAAAGACAGCACAGAATTACACCACCACTATGTTTTAAATTTTCAACAGCCCAAAAACAATTATAAGTAAAGACAACAAAGAAAGTATAGTGTCACTAAAAGCCCACAATCTAAGTTTAAAAGAAAAATAGCAATTACCAGTTACTCTAAAGCACTGAATTGAATATGTTTCCTTACTTCCCCTTCTGGCTTCTTCTGAGAAGGCTGTGGGCTCTATCCCCACACCAGGCACTTGTGTTAAATCCCCATACTGACACTGTAGTGCAGCATGAGGGGAGTGCTGCACTCCTGGGGTGCCGTCTTTTGGATGAGATGTTAAGCCGAGGTCCCATCTGCCTGTTTTTGTGGTAGTTCAGGTGGATGTTAAAGATCCCATAGCACTTCTTGAAAAGAGTAGGGGAATGTTTTATTGAATTCAAAGTCTAAATACATTCATATATAAAGAAAATATCTGAAATATACTTATAGGCATGTTACCATCCCTCTGTAATAGCAAAATCTGAGTCCGTATGCTATGGTAGGCATTTCCACAGTTCTAACATTTCATGTCTAGGTTTCGTTACACATTCTGACACAGATAAAGTCTAAGTCTTTCACTATTTTCCCTATGATCTCTGAATATGTACAATCTTTTTGTTGAAGGGTAAATATGCATCTTGACAGCCATATATGCCATCTGATTACCATGAAAACAAGACACAGTGTATTATGGGTCCATTTCTTCCAGTGATATGTAAAGTGTCCATACATAATGTTCGAGTAGGAGGAATTTTTGAAAAGGGGTTCTTGCCATTGCTGTGCTAATTGAGTCCAAAATTCTCTTATATAAGAGCACTGAAAGAAGAGGTGTTCTATGGTTTCTACTTGCTGAATACACTGGGGTCTGATGCACAATCTATCTTGCAGTTGCTTGTGTTTGTGATTTGATTTTACATTTATTTTCTCATGACAAGACAGCCAATGTAAATCCCACATATGGGGTGGTATTCTCTCATTTTTTAGTAATTTTTCAGTGATTGTAGTGATATGGATGGACACTTGTCGAAGGGTTCATCAATTTTACATAATTCAGTGTTCAAATGCTCATATAATTTTTTATGTGGCACGGTAATGATCATGTGGCATGTCACTTGCCATTGTTTTAGTCTAAGAAAGGTCTCTCTTATATAGCTAGGAGTCATTGCTGTGCTTTGTCGTGTTTTGGGGGAATTTATTTCCCACTGTGTGAACCAAAGTTTGCAGCAATTATATAACCATGGTTCCCATCCTATCTGTCTATGTATTAAGACTGGCTTGAGATTAGTTAGCTGTGAAAAAGATACTTGTAAGAAATAAAACTGGGTTGACCATATGTAGGCCTCCTTCCTTTATGGGTAAGTAATATTCCACTTTATGGGATTAAGGTGGCTGCCCGATAAGGCTTGAAAAAATAAGCTTAGAATGGAAGTTTCTAGCTTTTTAGGTATTGTAAAAACATAGCTGATATAAAGGAACACTGGAAATAAATACATTTTTTATTAAATATACCCTTTTTTTCTTACCTAGTTTCCAACAATTCCAGTTGGAAACTTTCTGTCTTCCTAGGGCAATTTTACCTTCCCAATTCTCTATGTCCATTTCTGGCATGCTATACTGTATTACAAGGATGGATATGGGGCCTGCTTGTATCTTAATGGGCCCAGTTTTGTTTAGTTTATTTCGAGAGAGTCCTGATCTAAATGATATCCTGTACATTTTTCTAGGTTAAGGGAGCCAAATGTAGTATATGCACTCATGGAATGTAATATGGATTGTCCATCTGCTGCTAGTATGCACATATCATATGCAATGACTGTATGTGGTACACTTGTCTCTGAGGTACATAAATGGTGTATATTGATAGTCCTTAATAAAGGGTCTATAAAAAACACATATAATAATGGGCTGAGAGGACACCCCTATCGCACTCCTCGTTTGACTGATACTAATGGACCTCTTCATCCATTAACTACGGGTAGTAGAGTAGCTGTTCTGTAAAGAGTCTGGATCCACTTGACCATTGTATTTGGGATTTTATAGTGGTGGAGTGTAGCTCATAGAAAGTCATGATTGAGTGACTCAAAGGCCTTTTTCTGATCTAGTGAAAGTATATAACCTGAAGGTAGTTTATTATGCCCGTGTTCAAATAGCTCACGTAGTAAAATCAAAGGGTCAGAGATCCTCCTGCCAGGGATTGAGCATGACTGGGCCTCTCAGATCATTATTGACACTATCAATAATAGACTTTTTGTGATAATTTTTGTTAGGATTTTGAAATCAGTATTTAGCGTACTGATAGGTCTCCAATTATGTAAGTCAGTCTTTTCTCCTTTTTTGAACAGGTATATTAAGGTTCCCATGTTCAAGATCAATGGGATCTCACCTAGTTGTAAAACAGCATTATACACTGCAGTAAGCTCTACACTTAAGTCTTCTCCTATAAGTTTATACAGATCATTTGGAAGGCCATCCGGCCCTGGTGTTGTATTCCCTTTTAGGGAGGAGATGATGTCTGTTATCTCTTGTGTGGAGATAGGCTGACAAACAGTGCAGAATATCTACAGGAACTTCAGGTAATATATTTGAAAAAGAAGCAGAAAATTGAGAAACATCTGTTTGTAGGGGAGAATAGAGATCCCTTGTATAGGAATAAACCTTGTGTAAAATATCATCCTTTTGAGTCAGTTTAATGCCTGAAGTGTCAGTTAGGCATAACATTTCTTTCTTTCCTATACAGTGGTAATTAGAGTCAAAAGGCAATACTGAAGCTGGCCTGGTGGCGCTGAGGGTTGAGATTCTGGACACCACAACTCGCGCCATGCCGGCGACCCGGGTTCGGGAACAGGCCTAGGTCATCGGGGGTCGGCAGGGATGGGAAAGGGTTGAGCGTCTGGAGGACTGCTCTCCTTTCCTGGGGAAGGGGGGCTTAGGCTGACCGCTATTCTGGTGGCCCCTAGTGGAGGCTGGGGTACTACACCAGAGGCTTGCAGTGTAGCAGGGTTAGGGCCTCAACAGGACATCCAACGGGGGTATGACCGAGCACGTATCCAGAGTGCAGGAGTCCATTGCATGTCCATGGCTCAGGAGGAAACCAGAACACGGAAAAAGGAGCCTGATCCTGGTAGGTGACGGTGGGGCCCAGGAGCGACCCCCCACACCCAAAGTTGAGTGCGCCGGTTCACCTTGGAGTTCCCTCAGGTCTCAAGGATATCCGCACAGAATAAAATGGTGGTCCTGGGGAGGTGCAGATGCCTGGACCAAAAAGAAGCATGGCCTACCGAGAGTCAGGACTGAGTCTACGATGGGGCGGAATGAAGGTAAGCTGAGTGCCTACACCTGAGAGAGTCTGGAATCGAGTGTGTGGGGGATAAATAAATTGTAAAAAAAAACCAAAAAGGCAATACTGAGTCAGCTGTTCCTTTTGTACCAAATTTTTGTTGGTGGTACAGTTGTTGAGCTTTTAACCCATGAAATACATCATATCTTGTTTCATCAAACTAATCTGTTGTTGGAAGTTTTGGCCTGTATAATAAGCTATGGACAAAAGATTTTGCAAGTGGTGTCGCTTATGCAAATAGGTTAGGTATGTAGCACAGCTCTTATTTTGGCTATAAGTTTTCAAAAATTTCCGTAGTTCATGTTTTGTGGCCTCCTACCATCTAAGGTGATTGTCAAAGAGAATCAGCACTGATTTTCTTACCAGTGTAACCCCCTTACAAATGGGGGTTCCCGAAAGTCTCCTTGGGTGTGCCTAAATGCCCACTGCCAGGCTGGTGTCCTGTGTTTTAACCGTTTAAAAGCTACTGCATGCGAGTGCCTTTATAGCCTCTGTGTCCTGTCTCTAAGAGCTGCCTATATCGCAGTGTACAATTAATCTGGGTGGGGGCTTAGTGTTTCTAAGCTCGAGTCCCACCTGGACTGCCACATAATTGCTCCACTCTGCCAATGTTAATTGCACAGAGGGAGCTCTGTTAGAAGTTGTACTTATTTACCGATTATCTGTTTTAATAATAATGATATCAAAGTTTGTCTAACCTTCGTTTTTTGCAGCACGGACATTTCTGTAAAACACCACCATCTTGGTTCTGGACTGCCATAATGGACCAATCAGTATCTTTGGGGGCCCTAAAATGGAGCCAGCCACCAGGGGTCTTGTGGGAATGAATTTCTGTAGGAATTGTAGTTTTTCCACTTTGGTGCCTAAATGGATCTGGAGGGGGAGCCCTTGCAGTAACAGACAGATGAATCAACTAATCGAACCTTTTGGATCAGAGGGAAAGTCCTGAGCTGCCTGCTGCAGAGAGTCAGTCTGAGATCAGAGTTGAGAGAGTGAACAGCTCAAGATATTCGAGCAGCTGCTCCTGTATAGTCACGTGGGAAACTGGTGGAAAGGCTGTGTTTGGCCTGCCGGCCTACTTGCCCCTTGTGAGGGGATCCTTTAGCCTGAATTTAAACCAGACTAAATCCGAACCAATTGTGACCAGAGTTACCAAATTGTAACTGCATTATTGCCCGAAGAGGACTAAAGATTTGCTCCATGCGATCGGCCTATCAGGAATTCTGAAATCATCAAAGAGCGTACGGCTTGTGCAGAGGCACTGAATGGTATTAGTGGGTCGCGCTTTGGTTCCCCATTGCCTGCTTGTGTCACGCTTGCTGGCAGCTGAATCTAGCACTACCGAATTGCCATCCAAATTGTTCATCTGGCTTGGACTCTGCCACCTTGGCCCAGCCGGCTACTCACGCCACAGAGAAGACCATCGATGCGAGACCTGCCTGGGGATCAGCCCCCTGCTTAACATCATGAACAGAATGACACCACGGAGAATCGTGAGGGCCCTGCTTCTCCTGGCAAACCAGCAAGTCATCCTGCAGTCTCCATTTCATCCATCCTGTGTCCTGTCCTGGGTAGCGTGAGTAAACACCAGGGTAGCTCCCTGCAACAACAGCTCAATCAAAGTGGGTCATCTGATTTGTTTTGTCTAATTATCACGATATGAGCCTCCTGGCTCCAGATTACAAATTGTGGGTTACTGTGCATGACTTGTCTTTCCATCACAGGGCCCCAAACAGCTGCAACGCTGGGCTACCCAGGGCAATGCTTCAGGCTACCCTACCTCGCCACTGGGTACCCAGATTGTGTGTGACTGTGTTGAGGGACTCTAAAGTGCATGCCTTGTAGCCTGATTGAATCAGTACCTAAACCAAGCAACCTGATTACGCCCCTTCCTTGCTCAGATCCCCTGAATAAATCAGATCTGAATCTTTTTGCTGTTAACCTGCCTGTGGTGCACTTCTGTCCAACTAGCAATGTGGTACTACTGTTTGCTGTGTTTAACCTTCCTTTACAGGGGGTCTCCAGGGCAGAACGTGGAACCAGCCCTGGTGGTAAGTGCAATCGGAGTGGGTATATATCTGCTGATTGGGGGCTAATGGACCTGTGTATTCTGTTCATTGTTTAGGCCACTAGAGGGGAAAAAGGTGAGTCACAGTGTCCCGGAGGGCTGTATCCAGGTCAGCTACACTACCACCAACCCTGTCCTCTGGGTGGAAGCACCCGTTTTCAGTACCCAGGCCCCTTAACCAGCACATAGTCACGCAGGCAGGGGTAGTAGCCCTTGGGATAGTGCCACCTAGGAGTTACACCAGTATAAGCTGTTTAACCTCCATTATAAAGCTTGGGTCCTTGAGAAGTGAGATATTAAACTTCCATAAACCCGGGCCTTTGGGGAATGTGGGCTTACATCCTGTTGTTATGGATATCATATTATGATCTTAAAATTCTGCAGAAAGGACTGTTGCCTCCCTAAGAGGTATAGTATGTGAAGTAAAAATATAGTCAATTCTGGTGGCCAGACTTCCTTTCTGAAATATTGGTGTGGGCTGTTGAGTGACTGACAAGTATGCATCTTTTAACCAGGCAGTAGAAATTATATGGGATAGAGTGTGTGTGACAATACATTTTTTTTTTTTTTTAGAATTCTTACTTCTATCTTGTAAGCTAGGGCCACAATTAAAATCTTCTCCAAATCTAATATTTCTAGACGTATGGAGGAATGGCTGAATTAAATACAGGACTCTGATACAGGTGGCTTTGGTTTGTGGGGCATATTGGTTAATTATTCTGTATGTAATAGAGTGTATAAGCACATCGAGTATTAGCACTCTACCTGGAACTAAGTCATATAATTTTATAAGTTTTACTTCTGGTATCCAAAATAATATTCCCACTCCAGAGCAGGTTTCTGGACCTACTGACCGGAAGGCACGGCCCAAGTGCCATTCTTTCTGGGCTTGTTGAACTTCATGCAGAGTGTGGAGTCTGGTGTCCTGTAAAAGAACAACCTCAAGTTGCAGATATTTTAAGAAAAGAAATATAGCGTGTCTTTTTTCAGTTTTGTGAACAGTGTTAACGTTCATAGTGTATATAAAGAAACCAACAGGACGGTCCTGATCAATGCCAGGAGCATGGGCAACAAAATGCCTGAGCTCCAGATGATGCTGGCTGAAGGATCAGCGGATGTGGCAGCGATTACTGAGACATGGGCCACCCAGAAGAATGATTGGGACCTAAACTTGGAGGGATGCATAATATTCAAGAGGGACAGAGAAGAGGGTAAAGGAGGGGTGTAGCGCTGATAGTCAAAAATGGCATAGTGGTTAGTGGAGTGGAGGAGGCTGATGGCGGAGTGGAAGCGATTTGGGTAACCCTGCAACGAGGGGAGGCAAAAGACTGAAAATAGGAGTGGCGTACAGACCCCCTACGATGGATGAGGCCCTGGAGGAAAAATTAGTTGAGATCATCAAGGGGCACTGTGACCATGGAAAGGGTAGGGTGGTGGTCAAGTGGGGTTTACCTAAATATGCCGGGGGCAGACTGGGACACTATGACATCATCGGTGGCCAGAGAGCAGAGGCTGTTGGATGTGTTCCAGGATGCCTTCCTGGTCCAAAAGGTGGGGGAACCTACTAGGGAGGGGAGGACACTGGACGTTGTCCTTGCAGACAGTGACCAGATAAGGGTTTTGGAGGTGTGTAGCCCGCTGGCAGGTGGTGACCATGCCACGGTCTGGTTTCTGCTGTCTCATGGGGGTAACCGATCTAATACAGAAGTAGTGGACTTCAGGGGGGCAGACTTCGTGGGCATGGGCAGGATTCTAAGGGAGAGCTTGGACAAGATTAGGCCAAACATGGATGTTGGTTGCTTGTGGGAGACCATTAAGAAAGGAGTGCAGGAGGCTACTAGCTCATGTACAAGGGTAAGGCATAAGAATAGCAACAAGCTGTGCTGGTGGACCAGGGAAGTGAAAGAGGCAGTGAGGGATAAAAAGGCTGCCTATGCATGTTTTAAGTGCTCCAGGGGGATAAGGGAGAGAGGTGACTACAAGGAGGGTCACCAGAGTAGTGAGGGGAGCCAAGGCGAGGATGGAGCAAAACCTGGCTAGGGATATCCAGAGGGGTGGAAAAGGACTCTATAGGTACATAGGAGAGAAGAGAAAAGGGAGAGCACAGATCTCCAGGATTAAGACTGGGGAGGGATGGGCTCAGGAGGTGGGGGAGCAGGCAGAGGTGCTAAATGAGTACTTTGCCTCGGTATTTATGGAAGGAGACAGGGGATCCATTCAGCCGGAAGGGAGAGTGGGGGAGACAGCTGAGCGGAGAGGTCAGATGGAGTTGAGAGGACCGAAAGAGGCTGGGGCACCAGGTGGGCCAGGTTAGAAGGGGTTGGGTGTTTAGTTGAGAGGGTGGATAGAGAGGGAGAAATCACAGAGGATAGGGTGAAGGAGGCCCTTCCGGTGCTAAAAACCGATAAGGCACCGGGACCGGATGGACTGCAACCGAGGGTTCTGAATGAACTGGAGGATGAACTAGCAGCTCCACTAGCTGCACTCTTCAATGCCTCTCTGCAGACAGGATGGGTGCCTCAATACTGGAGGGTGGCTCATATGATGCCTATTCACAAAGGGGGGTCTAGGGAGGAGATGGGAAATTACAGGCCTGTCAGCCTAACATCTGTGGTAGGCAAATTAATGGAGGGCTTCATCAAGGAGAAGTTCAGGAGGCAACTGGAAAGGTTGGGGCACCTGGATGACAAACAGTATGGTTTTATCCCGGGGAGATTGTGTCAGACCAACCTCATAGATTTTTACGACTGGGTGACGGGGACCCTGGCCCGACAAAGACCAGTGGACAGGGTGCGAAATTCCTATACCTTAGGTGCCCCAGGGCAGGCACTTTTGCATCAGGACACCTACTGATCTTCAGTACCTGCCCTGCGGGGCACCTAAGGTATTTCTGCTGTCTCCGTTTTTTTTTGTTTGCGTGGCTTTAAATTAAACTGGGGACTCCCCGGAGTGAAGACGGTGAGTGCAGCGCAGAGAGCTGACAGTGGGACACAATCACGAGCTACACTAAACTGCTCGACCCAGTGTCAGCTGACATGTTAAGATGCTGGCTAAGAAGAGGAGGGCATTATTTGTCCTACAGCCAACCACAATGTAGCAGGGGTCCTTCCGTCACTGCTGGAGGCGGGTTTCACCATCGGATGCCAATCGCAGACTGCAGTTTGCATAGCATGCCCGCCCCTTCTTCAGTGTGATGCCAGGACCCTGCTGCAAAGCATGGCAGTCTGCACTACAGTGTTGAGCTGTTAGGTTGTGTGAGCGAGAATGAACCTCAGAGAAGCACCCACACAGCAATCGTGATCGCAGATTGCGATCAGACTGATAGGTTAGTGACCGACTGTTCTGTGTGTGAAAAAAATAAAGCTCTTTTAAGAGCTACACACTGCCCATATACCATTTAATTGCTGTACTTTGAATTGGGGGGGGCTTAGATATAGGCGGGAGAGGCTAATGAGACCATGAGGTTCTGTGGTAGCACTGAGAGCAAAATCGGGATTCGGGGACCTTCACCAGGTGAAGGAAATGTCAAACAATATAGAAAAAAGTTACTTTACTAAGACAGGGCTACTGTATATTATAGTAGTAAGAGGGAACAACTCGGGAGTGCTGTGCAGTCATTGAAAGGGATAGTAAACGTAGCACATTATTACAACAACTTAAGAGCTGAAGTTAATTAGCTGGTCTAAAGCAAGCAGTTTATGGTCTGTCTGGATCTGATTCTACTGCAACAGGCATACAACTGCTGGAAAAAAATCAGCCAAACAGACTACTAGTCTGATTAGACCTCCATAGATATAATGTCTTGGTGTAGTAGGGGCCATTCATATACGTTTTTCAGGCTGCAGCAAGTTGGCAACAGAGTCTGTGTTTTTTCCTCCTCAGTTACTTGATTACAGCTTCTTGGGGGAACTTTGCTGTGTATAATTCACAGCATACCTCTCAACTGTCCCTGATCTTCAGGGACGTCCCTGATTTTACCTCAACATTTTACTCAGTCCCTCCTAAAAATTGTGTTTCCATGACCAAACAGTAGGGTTTGTAAGCACAAAATAATGTCAAACATTAAAGTTACAGATGTGTTCTTCCTTAGAAAATGTGTTTTACACTAAGCCCCTTATTCTACCAGGCTCCTGAGTAGATGTCACAAATTTTGAAGATGTGTCCCTGATTTTGGTCCTTTGTCCCTGATTTTTTAAGCCTTGTCCCCAGATTTATGAGGCAGGAGGTTGAGAGGTATGATTCACAGACAGTAAAATCTGTCTATCGATAAAATCTGAGCCTATGTGTTAGTAACTGCCAGCTACTGAGGCATAACATAAAATTAAAAAGCTTTTATAGTAGAGGCCTGGTAAGAGCTTGGCTAATAGAGCTACTGCCTTAGACCTAGTTGTACAATAAAGTACCACCTAGCTAAGCTAACCTAAATAAAGGCTGAGGTTGAAACTTCAGACTGAGAGAGATGCTACTGCCAATCTCTAAAGTTAAAAGCTTTTAACAACCTCCTCTGACCTCTGTCTATAAATACAGGTGGGGTCTAAATAAAACATCTTTAAGTTTGAACAAGCTTTTTCTACAACTTAAGCTACTGTTGAATTTTATTACCTAAAATCTGAATACTGTTTAAAAAAAAATCTGTTTAAAACAAATTTCATCTAATCTAAAATCTGAATACTGATATAAAACCCTGGTTAGTTTTTTTTTTACAAGCTACTCTGTGGACTATCTCAAATCTGAATACTGAGTGATATAAAAAAATCTCTTAAGCTTCTTTTATAAGCTAGTCTCTACTTGTCTGTGGCAGACTACTCTCTGAATAAAAAAGTACAACTGTGAGCAAAAAAAACAAACACTTAAGAAATAATCAGAGACACAGTCAGTTTTAAGTTGCTACATTTATTATATTGACAAAGACGACACAATTTTTTTTGTTGCGTTTAATGACAATAAAAAGACAGACAGCTTAAAGTTCATTTCAACAGATTAAACATTTTCTAAGTGCGTACAGCATTAGCTTAGTCAGATACCATGAGTCTTTTTATATTTGGATTTAAGAGAAAGCGTATTGATGAGTCTGTGGGATGATGGTGGTGATGAGAACGAAAATGCTTGGTCCAGTGAAGACGACTTTTAAAATGATGTAAACTAAGGGGCGGCATGTAAATATTTTTTTCGGCATGTACTTTTGCTGACTACATGCCCAAGTGGGCATGTACTTTTTTTCATGAATTTCATACCCTGCAGGTGGACGTCCTATATCTGGATTTCGGGAAGGCGTTTGACTCTGTACCCCATATCGGGCTGTTAACAAAGCTGGGGGGGATGAGGGTGGGAGGACTGTTGCTTAGATGGATAAAACATTGTCTAACGGGCGAACACAGAGGGTAGTGGTTGGTGGGATAGTCTCCTCCCCTAGGAAGGTCTTCAGTGGGGTTCCACAAGGTTCGGTACTGGGGCCACTCCTGTTCAATGCCTATGTCTCCAATAGGGAGGGGGTTAGGAGTAGGATGATCCTCTTTGTGGATGACTCAAAACTGGGAGCACTGGCAGACGGGGATGAAGCGAGAGAGACAGTCCAGAGGGATCTGGATACCCTGGAGGAGTGGTCAAAGAGGTGGGAACTGAGGTTTAATGGGGTCAGAAACCTAGGTCATGTATACACCCTGGGGGGCATCTCACTGCAAGCCACAATGAGTGAAAGGGACCTGGGGGTGGTGGTAGACACCAAAATGAATAACACTGAAAACTGCAGAAGATCGGTGGCAAAAGCAAACAGGATTCTGGGCTGCATAGCCCAGGGAATTACGTCCAGGAGGAGGGAGATGATCCTCCCTCTGTATAATGCATTGGTCAAGCTGCATCTTGAATACTGCATGCAGTTCTGGAGACCTCACCTTAAGAAGGACATAGCACTGCTGGAGAGGGTTCAGAGGAGGGCAACCAGGATGATTCATGGCATGAGAGAAAGGACCTATGAGGAAAGGCTGGAAGTCCTTGGGCCGTATTCACTGGAAGAGAGGAGAGACGGGGAGACATGATGGGGTGTCTTCAAATATGTGAAAGGGATTAAAAGGGGCAGAGCCAAATAAATGTTCAGGCTAAAGAAAGGGGGCACAACTGGAAACTGGAGGGGGGAAATTACAGGGGAGAACGTAGAAGGCATTACTTCACTGACAGGGTGGTGGGGCCATGGAATGCTCTGCCCGGGAGTCTAGTGGAGGAGAGCAGAATGGAGGGCTTCAAGAGGGGGTGGGACAGGTGCATGGGTATACTGAAGCTGAAGATGACCCTCTCAGGGGTTGGGGGAGTGGGAGAGCGAGCGTCCAAAAGGGGCTGGCTACCGAGCAGACACAAAAGACCATCAGGCCTAATCTGCATCTTTTAGTATGTTAGTATTATCCACAAGACAAAAAAAAAACAAAAAAACACATGACACTTCATTTCAGTCTACTTTTCCTACTGGTTTGTCCCTTGTTTTTTACTTTCATTTTAGCGTTACATTTTTGGGTGCCAGGTGCTCCCATTTGCAGTATCTGTGGGAGCTTCTGGATGGGAAGATACAACAGAAGAACTGCTGCCTCTCCAGAGTCCTCAAATGGAGACTGTAAGATTTCGTATCTATTTGTCGTTGAAGTGCTGTCCTTTTTTGTTACTTTAGGTGGGGGGGGGTCTGGTTTTAGGTGGCCCTGAGTCAGCCTCCGACTCCTGGTCGAAGTAGGTGTCTTGGGAGGGCATGTCCATGGACTGGGGTGGTTCTCTTGGACTTGGAGTCTGTTGGGAGGGTACCCTCACTAACTTGGGGGTCTGCTGTCGGGGTGGGTGGTTTAGGATTTGTCAGGGGGAGCTCTGTGAGGGAGGTTCCAGGGGTATCCGCAGATGGGATAGATACTGTCAGGTTTGTACCGTGGTGTGGGGATGTAGGGACCAGCCAAATATGGCCTGGTGGGGGGTCTATTTTTTTATTTTTGACTTCTGGGCTTGTGTAATAAGTAGCCTTCATTCTGCCCCATCATCATGGTTAATCTGGTTGTGGGCAGCCCAGAGAAAATTTTGAAATGTGTGTCCCATTTCATCACATAGATTGCATTTGCATTCATTTAAGCAATCCCCACTTACATGCCCTAGTTCACCACAAATATTACATTTTACCTTATCGCAGGCGCTACAGAGGTATGTTGCCTCCCCACATCTATAGCATGCTTTGGGTTGCCCCGGACAGAACACCACACCTCTGTCCCTACCTAGATAGAAGGAATTGGGATGGTGCATCACCCCTGCAGCATTTATTTTTAATAACTCTTTAACTTTCCATCCCCCAGTCCAGATATTTTCCAAGTCAAGAACAGCTTCTGGGTCCCCTAGAACAGTGCAGCGGAGTTTTACCCAGTAAAGCAAGTCACTCATGCTCACTTCTACATTCCAAAATGTTATGGTTTTGTGAGCTGGTTTGGTCAGCGGTATCACTGTAAAGGGAGTTCATAATGCAGTTTTCTTTAAAGCTTGGTACTTGGTCCAAAATCTTTCTAACCTTTGAGTGGTTTTAAAACGGACGTCAAATGTAGTTTCTCTGGAGATTTGAATAAGCGCATAAATCTCATGGGGAAAAAATGTCACTGAGCCCTTCAATAAGGATCTTGCAACAGTCTATCAAGTGGATCTGGCATTCCTCCTATATAGGAGAGGCGTACAGCATTATGCCATTTGGCAGGCAAAATAGGGGTTTTAAATAGTGATGCATAATAAGGCCTTCGAGGCACATCCGGTCTAATGTTCAAAGCAGCAGCCACTTGTGATTCAGATATGGGCTCTATCCTCTTGGGTGGGTCTATTTGTTCAGATTTCGAGGTACTAGGTAAGTTGAGTATAGGGTTCTGCATTAGTGCCAGGTCCTCAGGGATTTCCAAAGCGCCTTCTAGTGGGGGGAAATAACAGCATGAGTAGGAGTCTGTGTTGGACTATGCACAGTCTGTGTAAAATCAGCGGATTTTGACACGTGAATTGGGGAAGGCCCAGCCTGCCATTGCCCTGTTGTAGTGTCCGACTCCCAACCCACACTCTGCAGTGTGCTAGCAACCGTCCATGGAGGTTTTATTTGTGTTGGTGGCAATAGTTGTTCAACAGCAGTAACAGTCTTGCCTGGAATAAGGGTACTCACAGTAGTCCCGGAGCCTGCATCTGGGCTGGAAAGTCGAGTTACATAGAAACATAGAGTTACTGAAGTGTTCGCGTCTGCAGGAGCCACCGCCTTATTTTTTGGCAGATCCTTTGATGTGCTGACGTTGGCACTCAGCTGGGCCGGTTCGACAACCACTATAGTGCTGTCAGTACAGAGCTGTCAAATTTGTTTTT
This sequence comes from Neoceratodus forsteri, assembly GCA_016271365.2. Classification (NCBI taxonomy): domain Eukaryota; kingdom Metazoa; phylum Chordata; order Ceratodontiformes; family Ceratodontidae; genus Neoceratodus; species Neoceratodus forsteri. Next base: position 489,960,461 of record CM057454.1, on the reverse strand, counting down.
GAATAGACATTTTTTTAAATAGAAACTTATGTTCCTCAGCGTCCAGCAATTTTTGCAGCTGCCAGGTTTCTCTGGAGTCTATGCCTTCTCTGTCAGGGTTTGCACCAGCCACGGTCTCCGTAGTGGCAGGTATGTCTGGCTCAGAGTCGTCTCCTTCCAAATCCATTGGTATTGCAGGTCCATACTGCTCATTCACTACAGTGTCTTGCATTCGTACCGCTGTAATGCTGGATTCTCTGTTTAATTCAGGTGCAGTCATCATCATAGCAGTGGTCTCTAGCTTTTGGGAGATGGGAGACGAGACCAGCCCTCCCACCTCCATGTCTTCCAGCCAAGACAGGAAGAGAGTCCCCCTACAGGAAGCGTAGGGGAATTTCCCCGCTGCCCTGGCCAAATGTCCCCCCATTCACTAAATATACCACCAACAGTGTAATCTGGTTCAAGGTCAGTTGGCATTCATCTGTATCCCCTTCCTCCGGGTCGTGCCTGAAAATAGGCAGAATTTGCCTAGTACACTTACCCGTTCAACAAAAACTAAATAAATAAATTTAGCCAGACGGAGTCTTTCTGGGTCTATATCCTCTGTCTCCCACCCCATATTGTATTGTATATGCCTCATGACCTCCATGAAGGAGGGATCATCAGGTGGTGATTTTGGGGTGTCTCACGGGTTGAAAGGGGTCAGGTCCCTAATGGACAAAGGTTCTGAACAGGACATGTCCAATGACCGGTCAGAGTCCATGGAGGAGGAAGAGGAGTGAGACTGATGGCGCCGTTGTTTATGTCTATAATGATCGGGAGAGCCAGAGGAACTTGGGCTCCATGAACGGGATCTAGAATGGCACTTATAGGGAGCCTTCCCTTTATTTTTGTCCGAAGGTGGGGTAGGCTCTGTGCCTGTGCCCTTGTCCAGATATGGGGTGAGAACCTTTGCTCGAGCCCCATTATCCGGAGTGAGATTCACCACTGTTTGGGGCTTAGGTAGAAGGAGGTCAGTATGAATAGTCTCCCATCAGTAGCCAAAAATGTTCTTGACCTGGGACAGATTCAGTTTTGGTCTAAGTCTGTCGTTAGACCCAACACTGGTCCAGCACCTGCATCTGGCATAGTGCCATGGTCCACTGACTGTGGTCGGATGGAAGGCAACATCAGGGTGACGTCAGAGGACCCAACACCGGTAGCTGGCATCTGCTTGAGTGCTGATGGCTGATTGTCCTCTGTAGGGCTGATGCCTGAGCGATCATCCACCGGTGGTGGGGGAGAAACCAGTGATGATGGTGACTGGATTGGCAGAGCTGGCATCTGAACAGTCGAGGCAGCAATGTTGGCAGCCTGATGTCAGTGGTGGTCACTACTGGATGAATGCTTGGTTGATGGATGTTTGTCCAACGACAGTTTAGAGTGCCTCAGGGGCTGAGAGGAGATCTCCCTGAGGAGTGCCCTAAGGTCTAATGCCTGTCCTGGAAGTCGGTGCCAGATACGGAGGCCACCTGGGAAGGTACTGACGTCTGCCCCTTACCGGCATCAGTAGGATGGCCTAAAAGTAGGTTCGACAGTTGAATTTTCAGTGGCTGAAGGGTTGGGCACAGTAAGCCGAAAGGGAGAATGGGTCACCTGTGAGTCTGGGTCCAAACTGCCCCTGGAGGCACAGTGGGAGCCAGAAGATCTGGATCTTGATGGGGACCTCTCCCTGTCCCTCTCCTTCCTCTTTTCTTTGTGATTCCCCAAGGATTTCTTATGGTGGGAAGAGTCTTTTTTTGCAGAGGAATCCCTCTGCATGGTGGCCAGATGCTGCTCACTGAGGTAAGCCTGCAGGGCCTTCTGGCATCGGAGCCATGTCCGGCTAATAAATTTCTGGCAGTGCGGACAGTTCTGGGTGTTGTGGTCTGGGCCCAAGCACAGCAGAGCAGCTGTCCTTGGATCAGATCTGTTTCCCACAGGTACACTTGGAAGAAGGCATCGGAGAAGACGACAGAATCAGATCGCTGAAAAGCAGTACTATTTCGAAGAAAGAATAAGAAATTCAATTAAGTTGTATAACAAACATGATGGTGGAACTGGCGAGAGGCAATCTGTGGAGCTGATGAACGCGAGTCAATGGTGAGAAAAGAACTGGGGCACACCAGAGACCACCCACCCTTTATACCATACAGGGTTTTAAATAACTGATTAGCAGTTTTTTTCTTGGGACAATACTAACTGTACAGAAAGCATTTGTATAGGTTTTCTAGAAGTGTTATGTATGTTAAACACATTGAGGCAAGTGCTATGCATTTTCACAATGTTTTAACACTTTTATGAGCAAAACGAAAATCAATTTTTAGAGTTAAATAAAACCCTGCCATACATGATGTCAGGGGGCGGTCCCCGCCACAGACTGCTAGCTAGAAGTTTTCCGTGTGGTCCTGCTGGCTACAATCCTATATGTGTTACCTGCTGCAAGAGCTGACTCTTGAATTAGCTCTCCAGGTTGTCTTCTAGTGTCCAACACCGAATGAGTCTCTTTATTTGTTTATACAGATGAAGCCACTTAAGCAGGAGAGCTCTGTGGCATCCCAAACATCCCATTTAAGCAGCTGTCCCGCATATCCAAAGTACTGTACCAGTATGGGGAATGTGTCACACTTGTGGTACAGTAGTGTGTAATCCCATAACAGTACTGAAACGAGAAACAAATTGCAGTGCATAAACTCTTTATTGCAAAGTGTGAGAGCAAAACATAAAAAAAAGATGTAGAAGTAACACTTAATCTCAATCTTTGTTGAAAAAATAATCAGTCACTGTGCACTGACGTGAATCAGCACACATCTTACTGGCCACAGTCGACTCAACTGTCTGAAGCATATTCCACTATTCAGCTTTGCTGTATTTTTGACACCACAGCATAAGGTAATGAAGGTGCTCAAGAGCTTCTTTGTTTGTGGGCGCGAGTGGTGTATCCTGAGTGTCCTGCGACTCCTCGTCAGTGTCCTCGGTAGCACCCTCGTTATTTTTGGCTATGCACGCACGTTTTACTGCTGAGCAGATCTCCAAACTAAGCTCCCCAACTGTCAGTTTGTCTAAATCAATGTCCACAAAAATCAGTGAATTCCCTTTCTGTCGCAAACAACAGCGAGATGACATCAGCAAGAGCTAGAGCGGATTGGCTATGAGCCCCTTTAGTGTCACGGTCAGGAATATCCAGTCGGAATGCCTTGCTGAAACAGTTTTGAATTGTTAGAGGTTTTACACTGCCCCAGGCTTTGGCAACCATATACTGTAGAAAGCATTGAGCAGTGTGACAGCTTTTGCAATTGCTGTTGCTTGAGCATTTCCACCCTCATCAATGACTCCTACAATTCAGCAGGCCATGAGAGATCTGTAGTGGGCTTTCAAATTTCTGATGACTCCCATATCCATAGGCTGAATAAGACTCGTAGTGTTAGGTGGGAGAAACAGAATGTTGATGTGGGGAAAGTGCCCTATGAGATCTTGAGGGTGCGCTGAGCAGTTATCGAGCAGCAGTAGGATCTTACACCTCCTGTGTTTCAGTTGTTGCTCCCATGAACTCAACCACTCTCCAAAAATCCAGCCAGACATCCAGGCATTGGCGGATGACACATAGGTCAGTGGCAGCATTTTTAAGTCCTTAGGCAGACATCAAGGTCATTTGCTTTTGCCAGTCATGAGCAGTGGTCTTTTATCTGACCCATCTGTATTTGCACATACAAGAAGGGAGAGACTATCTTTACTCTTTTCCCTCCCAACAACTCCTGGTCTTCCTGTATGTGACCCTGGTCAGGGTAGCACCTATAGAACTGCCCTGTCTCGTTTGCATTGTACACATTGTCAGCAGTGTACTTTTGCAGAAGTGTGGGGAGCATGGTGTGTACCCAGTCACCAGCCGCACCACTGTCTGCATCTGCTCGCTCACCTTGCTCCTTTTTACACACAATTCCATGACAACTTTTCCAATGGGACAGCCACCTGTCTGAGACACTAAATGTGTCATGTCCAAGCTACAAAGCAAGCTCACTTGCTTTACTTTTTAACAACGGCCCAGAAAGTTTAGCACCATGGGACACAGCATTGGTAAACCAAGCAAGAAGGGCTTCCTCTACCTTGGAATCCTTTCCCTCACACTTTCTCTTATGCAGAGGATTAGAGCTGGCAGTCCATTCAGCCAGGATGGCATCGCAGTTTTGGCTCATCTGCCCAGCCTGACTTTTGGAAACGACAAATGCAGCGGCAACCTTTGATAAAGATGTTTTCGAACCCTGAAGTGCCTACACCACTTTTACTCACTCAGCAAGCATTAGCTCCTTGCGATTAGTCGTCATGACCGAACAGCACAAGCAGAAGCACAGTACTAAGGTACAGTATCAAGAAGTGACAAGATGCAATCAGCTATGTCTGTGCAAAAACTCTCAATTAGGTGGAATGAGAGTCCCAATTAAGTGACAGGACAGTACATTGAATACACTGGGCAATTAACTGGTAGCCAGGAGAACGTCCCGCTTAAGCGGATGTCCCGACTAACCACGTCCCGCTTAAGTGGCTTAATCTGTATAATGCATAACACTGACTTTGTCCATCTGGACCAGCAGGTAACCTGGGGTCAGGTGATCTTGGAAAGCCTGGAGACTGCAGAACCACTCTCATCTCCAGGACATTTATGTGCAAATTGGCTTCCACCTAGGTCCGAGATCCTTGGATTTGGTAAGGACCCAGGTTTGCTCTCTACCCAGATCCTGCTGTATCCGAGGTGAGAATCTGAGTAGGAGCTGGGATTAAGAATGAACGCCTCTCAAGAAGTTGTCATGGTCCATCCACCACATCAGTGTTTTGTGTAAGAGGGACATGACGAGTACCTGATGGTCAATGTTGTTCATCAGCTGGTCCCACTGCACTCTCAGTGTCCACTGTGGTATCCGCATAAGTAAGCGTGCCAGTGGCACCATCACAATAGCCACTGATATAAGTTCCAGCAGGCACAGAAACGTCCTGGCTGAGACATGCTGGCTGCTGTACACCAGCTGTGCTTGAGCCATGAGGCGTTCTGCCCCATCTAGAGTCAGAAATGCTCCCCCTTTCTGTGTCCAGTAGTGCCCCTATATATTGTAGCCTCTGGCAAGGGGTCAATACTGACTTTAGCACATTCAATGTAACCCCCAAGTCTTCGAGCAATTGCCTTGTGTAAGACAGGGTATGTTCAAGCTGACTCCTGGAGCTGGCTTTCAACAACCAATCATCCAGGTATGGGAAGATATAGAGACCTTCCCTGTGAAGGGCCACTGCCACCACAACTAAGCATCTGGTAAAGACCCGAGGTGCAGAGGACAAGCAAAGGGCAATATTCTGAACTGGAAGTGCTCCCCTTCCAGGACAAATCTCAAGTACTTTCTGTGAGGTTGTCCTATTTTGATACAAATAAGGTACGCATCCTTTATGTCAAGGAACCAAATCCAGTCCCGGTTGCAACAGGGGAATCAGATTCTGCTGGGAGACCATGCAAAACTTCATGTATTTTATGTGAAAGTTTAGGTTTCATAGGTCTAGCACAGACGTGAGTTCTCCAGTTCATTTTGGGACCAGGACGTATCTGGAGTAAAACCCTTTGTCTTTCTGGCATGAAGGCACTGGTTCTTAGGCACATTTGGTCAGTAAGGCTTGTACCTCTTCTTTCAACAGGGACAGATGTCCTGGGGGTTAAGTTGAAAGAGACAGAGGATGCTCTGAAGGGGTGGCTGTCTTAACTTCAGGGCATGTCCCTTTGCACTTAGCTCCAGGACTTATTTGTCTGTAGTAATCTCCCTCCACTGTGTTAAATGAAGGAAGAAACTACCCTACCACCACCTTCTGTCCTTGAAGCAGTTTTCGGAAGTGTCCTACATGAGTCATGCTGAGCTGGAGGGCCCGGAACCACCAGCTTTGGAGGATTTAGAATGGGCTCCTGGAGGCGAGGGAGGTGGTAAGGCTCCACCACCCTTCTCTTGGCCCTGCTGACAATAGGCATGGTGGCCACCTCTGGCAGCAGGCTGGTGAAATGATACTCTGCCTCTACCGGGTGTAGGATACAGAGATTTCACTGACTCAAGGTCATTCTGGAGGTTTTTAGGCCTCTCAAAGCTTCTTCTACTTGGTAGCCAAACAATTGTGTGCCTCTAAATAGAACATGCAAGACTTTTGCACATCAGTTGCAAACCCCATCACTCCAAGAGCCAAGAGTACTTTGTTATGCAAGCAAATCCCAGTGACAGCTGCCCTGGCAGAAGCATCTGAGATATTATATGCTGACTGTAGCAGATGTCTGTCTACTTTAGCAGCTGCATTCAAATTTTTCAGTAACTCATTTTTTGGCTGTGCCTTCTGGAAGTGCTTGAACAGCAGCTCTGGTCCCCTTCCAAGGGCTATTTTGATATTTAATCATGTTTGATTCATAGTTTGCAATACACAGGCGTGAGGCTGAGGCACATGTTTGCTTGCCCAATCACATCAAGCCTCCTGAATTCCTTATCGGGTGACAGGGTATTCATGCACTTTGGTGACTTGGATCTGTCATTGGCAGCCATTATAACCACAGAATCTGTTTCTGGCAGGTTGGAATAATAAGGCTTGACAGCAGGAGCAGGGTACTGCTCGTCAGCCTTTCTGGGAACAGCTGAGATGGTATTTGGTTTGCACTATGCAGCCAAAATGGCATCCTCTAAAGCTGGATAAACGGGAGACACAATAATGGAGGGAGTCTAGAGTACCTCCAGAAACTCTTATCAAATTCTTTTTAGAAAAATCCTCTTGTTCTACTGCAAACCACATAGCATTCTGCATTTGCTGCATCACTGGCTGGAAAGTGGGGTCTTCAGGAGGACATCTGGGTGTGTACACTACAGAATCCTCACTCCAAGGGGATACAGTGGAGCATAATGTTCCTCTCTGTAGCCTTCTTCCTCTTTTTCATAATCCTCCTCCATTATGAGGTCAGGATTATATTCCTCTTCATTGTTGCTGTCCCAATCAGAAATGGGAATGGTTGGAGGATCTTGCTGGTGAATGTGGCTGGCTTTTGCTCAACAGGCACTGGCTGTGTCCCAGTCGAGGGAGTCAAGGAGGACTGCGATGCAGGAACCACCATTGATGGCAGTGCAGGGTGCCTAGGCAAACCTGGCAATATGTACCATATCATATCTGAAAATGACTGTGGAGGGGTTGTGGGATAACAGATGAACCAGACACCGAACTTCAGGTCCAACACACAATCTCTGAGTGAAGTTTAATTAAAACACATGGGATAAACATAAGCAATGGCATATCCCTTCTTCAATATATCAGTTTGCAGCAACAGACTATGTATGTCCTTACTCTGTGCTTAGTCAGCACCTACTGACTTACTACTGATCTGTCTCTTTCATGAAAATTATTTCATTTCCTGCGTTGGTCTTGTGTGTTTGGGTGATGGGGAGCTCAAAAAAAGAAAACCCTCAAAACAAGCTAAAGACAAAGAACCTCAGTGCAGAAGCACTGAAGCAAGGGTTACCCCAAAAGGCATTGACAACAAAGCCAAGTTTCAAAGAAACACAACAACACACATACCCCCCATAATACAAATTACCATGAAAATTTAGGCTGGTTCAGCCTAAACCAGGAATGCATAGTGCCGAAGGGTCTCTCAAACAATCTATAATTTACATGCATTTAAATAATACAATGTTTTTTTTCTGATATCTCTACCCCAGTAACTTAATATTTATAATATAGTCCCCTAGTAACTTTTTACTTTTATCAAAAACACCTAGTGCCATGTTTTTTCAACATTTACAGGTTTCATACACATAAGGCATACACAGTACATCAAGGTATTTTATGACATAGTGCTATTGCATACTAAATCCAACAATGAGGAACACAGCATGCCATTTTACATCAGCTCGAAGGTCACCATAATAACCTCCCTGTACGAGGACCTGAGAGGGAAAAGGAAAATTAAAGAGGACACTATAGCATAGTCAAGAAAGGTGGCCAACCTTATGGATTAGAAATTTTACAGGATAGCTTAGGCTAAGAAACAGAAAAACTGTTGCAACAGATTTAAGAAAAGACTGGTCCTCAAGAGTGGCAGGATCTTCCTGTCACAATGACACCAGCACTGCCTGTGCATCAATGACACCCTGGCCAGGGGCCATGACTGCTTGTGTCAATGACAGGCTAGCTCCAAACTGATGATGTACCATCTGTAGTAGGCCCAGTAGTGCCTGAGCCAAGCCCCGATCTTTAGTGTCTGGTTGACAGTCAGGGGGGACTACAGTCACCTCCATCAGGGCAGACGATGATGAGGCAGGTTAAGTGGGTACAGGCTGCAGTGGCGACCTGGACTTCATCGGGGAAGTTGATTTGCCCTTATCCTTATGTTTATGCTTATGGCCCAACAACAACTGCTCTTTTTCATGGTCTTTGGACTTTGACAACTGCGACTTGGTCAAAGGGGCATGTGATGGTTCCTTCTGGCCCATGGCTTTTTGCATGAGCGCTAGAATTTTCTCCAATAAAAATGACTTGAGTGCCTTTTTTCTGGATTGCCTTGTTGGCTGATTGAAGCCCTGGCAGATCTCACAAGTCCCGACGTTGTGAGAGAGACCTAAACAGCAGATACACATGTTGTGGGTGTTGACTTTGTATATTTTTTCACTGCAGTCGCAGTACCGGAACAATATCATTGGTTTTGGTGGCATACAGTAGTTGACAGAATCACTAATTTATTAGTGATTACTTTCTTGAAAATAAATGAAAATGGCTAGTCGTATTTGTTTCCACAGCAGGTCCGACGAGCACAGTCAATATCGGGAAAAGAACTGCAAAGAGATGTGGCTGCTCACGTTTACGTAAACGCTGATGAGTGACATCATCGTTGGTGGCTCTCAGCTAACAAAAGTTTCTGTGTGGTCCTAGCACCAATGATAGTGTAGTTCCAAAAGTGAGGCCAAAGGGAAGAGATATCCTCAAAGAAGATAAAGGGAATTTCCACCTTCCCATTTCCTCCACTGAGCATGAACTCCCCAGCCAGAATTAAAATGGACCAGACAACTCCCCCAAACATTCCTGTCATCTGGTTATTCCTTAGTCTTCCCTTTGGCCTCACCTTTGGAACTACACTCTCAAATTCCCTTGATCTTCTTTGAGGATATAACGCTTCCCTTTGGCCTCACCTTTGGAACTACACTCTCATTGGTGCTAGGACCACACAGAAACTTTCCATCATCACCAACCTCAAGTCCTGGCTCGTTTCCTAACCCACCCCCACCCCCACTATGGTATCGTCTTTCCTCTACCCTAACACAATTCTACATGCACACTACCAACCCCAGGTCCTGATAAGACAATGGTTTTCAATGGAACTGTTAAACAGCAACCAAATCAGCTTCAATGGCGTGACTGTAAATATTTAGCTACCCATTTTATGAATAGAACTTTGCACCTAGATACTCAAATTCTGTACACATTGTAACTATGTTCCTATAACGTCCAGAGGACCCGCTCAGAAATTAGCTGCATCACCTAAATGAGGCCGTATTCTGGAGTGTGAATCCTAAACATAGATCCTCTAACTTTACCTCAAATATTGTAGATACCAAAGCTGGGTAGAAACCTTCAGACACAGTGTGGACATTTAAAAATCTTAAAACATTTAACCCTTGAACTATTTATTCCGATTAATATCTACAATACCCGATCCACTGCTCCCACATTTGATGCCCCATTTTCATAGGAGTTTCCAAAGGCAGTGGTGGAAGACTCAGTTCGGAGAGTAAAATTAAAAGTCTGTCTCAGTTTCAGGAGCAAAATGGGAAAGGATTGTTTGTGTAAAAATGCACCCCCCACACACACATAAAACTGACCAAATAAAGTATAAAAAAAATGCAACACACAATGTGTTCCCAGACCCCTGAGGAATGTTTAAGCCTATGTTAAAGGTAGTGGGTCTCCCCGGTGCATGTTTTCCATTTGTTACACTGTCCATCCATAGCCGCTGAATAGGAAAAATATTTTTGGGAGAAAGGAGCCCTTTCTGAGTCACTAAAAGGTCTGTGAGCAGTTTTCACATATATTATCTTTCTACATTTAAATTGCAGCACTGCAGCAGGAAACTCCGGCCCAACTGCCTTTCATATCCACACCTGTATTTACAACTTGACAGAGGAAAGGAATGCGGCTTCCAAACAGCTGCAGCAGCGGCGTTAGATCCTCCGAACTGATTTGAAACAACCGTCTCCCTCAAAACAGGAGGTACGGGTGGGAATGCCACATCAGAAGTACAGTATTCCTTAAAAATGATAAAAGCAACTACTGTCATTAGCCACAAAGTGTCCTTATTGACAAAACTCTGTCTTCTGTGCCTATGTTTCATTTGAGCTGCTTCTATAAAATGAATCGTTCATAAACAACAATACCTGCTGCAGTAACACTGGCAAACCACTCGCACGCAAAAGCTTTCAGAAACTTGATCTTAGCAACATTCAGACAAGGTATCATGCTGGATGAGCAGATTACTGTTGTTTAAAGATTACATTCCTTCAAAATGCTTCCCCTGGTCAAAGTGACTCTGCAGTGTCCTCCACCGGAATCTTACCTTTATTTACAAAGCAAGTCCAACGAATGCAAAGGTTACATGGTACCAGCCTCAAACACACTATCGGGAGTCCTACCACACCACAGCTTTACTATTCAGAGTAGCAGACCTCAGAACGTTTTGAGATGCTGACATACAGTTTGCTTTACAATATAAATATCCTGCTACTGCTGGAAAGGAATCATCATTTTATACTGTAGGCAGCATGGGGTTTATTTAACAGAAACTCTCAGAACCTGGCGGTTTGCACATTGGGTGGAACGAGTCTGCAGTAAGATTTAAAGCTGTCGCTTTCTCCCTCAGCATGGCCATGGGGTTTGGTGATCACTCTGCCTCCAATCAACAGAAATAACATTTTCTGTGTAGCAATGAACTCTGTCCACAAGTCTCAGCTGCAGACAGGTAAGTGTGTGTGTGTGTGTGTGTGTGTGTGTGTGCGTGCAGCACAGCTGCACTGTGGTGGGGAGTGGGAAATAGTACTGCTGAGTGCTGTTCCCTTTTGCTGTAAGGAAAAAGTGCATATGGGGAAATGAGGTAACACCCAGGTTACTAAAAGAACTCAGAGAGGTGTTAGCTGCTCTACTGATAGCCTGGTTCAACAGCTCACTGGAAACAGGCGTGGTTCTGGAGGACTAGAGAAGGGCTGACATTGTCCCTCTATATAAGTCCGGCAGCAAGGAGGAGAATAAAAACTATAGACCAGTCAGTCTTATGTCAGTGGTGGTGAAATTCATGGAAAAGGAAAGGTTGGTAGGTTTCTTGAATCCAATGGTCTGCAAGACAACAGGTAGCATGGATACACGCGGTCATGCCACACCAATCTGATAATATTTCTTTGGCTGGGTAACCAGTAGAAATAGATCAGGGGAGGTCAGTGGACATGGCCTATCTGGAGTTTAGCAAGGCCTTCAACACTGTGCTACACAGGAGGCTGATAAAGAGGTTGAACAGCCTATGAAAGGGATCTAATGTGGTAAACTGGGCTAGAATCTGAATCTGGTTAATGGATAGGAGGCGGAAGGTAGTGGTTAACAGCGATCACTCTAATGATGGGACAGTGACCAGTGGGGGCTCGGTATTGGGACCAGTCCTCTTAACTGGGAAGGAAGGTAGGACTTTTTGCAGATGATACCAAAATCTGTAATAGGGTGGACACTCGAGAGGGCACAGAGAAATGTGCAGGGATCTTGGGGAAACTCGAATAGTGGTCAAAAGAATGAAAAATCAAATATTAAGTCCCACACACGCCACCACAAATAGGACGCTAAATATAGGGTTAACAGTAACACATCAAATACAAAAAATACAGCTACAATATGGAATTACAAAAATACATACAAAGTTAATGGATTCCATACATACCCACATATGTGCAAGCATATATGTGCATGTGCAGTAAACTGATAAATTGGTTGACTAAGATCGCACTGGTCAAGAAGGGATGCAGAGCATCACTCAGCCAAGGAGCAAGGCAGCACTGAGGGGGAAGGACTCAGGGTGTCAAGGTACAGATCAACACTGCCCACAAGTGGCAAGGTAGTACTTAGTGGGAAATCTCAGAAGGGTAAGGACTAGGTAGAGGAACCAGAGTAGGTAGTGAGCTTGTGGAGCAGGACTTTAAGAGAGAAAAGTGAGGAGAAAGACTGGATGGGGAGATTATTTAAACGGTAGGGAAGTCTGAAAGAGAAGGCAGTCTGTCCAGCTGAGGTCTTGCAGAGGGGGAAGAGGAAGGAGCAGGTGTCAAAGAGTCTTTGAGGGAGTACATGGGGAGATGGTGGCTGTGAAGAAGAAGATATAGCAGAAAAAGCCAAACCAGAATTTAAAGAAGCAGAAGGCACAGCGGGAGAGAGGCCTACCTTTCATCAATGGAAGAGAGAGTTATGAGTACAGGGATCAGTGCTAGGTAGGGGTATGACAGTTTAAGCTGAAACAACAGAAGAGTAAAAGAGTGGATCCAAACTGGTCAGGGTGCATTTAGTGGCTGTACTGTAGACTACATCCCTATCATCAAATGCTGGAAGGATCATTTTAAGACCGATCTCACGGTGGGCAGGGAGGTCGATACAGGATTTGTTTTGATACAGGGCGCCAAACTTGGAAAGGAGTTTGTTATGAAAGGCTTCAACGTGACCAGAAAACCTGAGATGCTGATGAAGCCAAACACAAAGTTATCTAAAAAAAATGACAGAACACGAAGACTAGGAGAGGAAGAGATCAAAGGTAGAACTATGTGTGTATGTGCTGTGTGTTGAGGGGATGCTAAAAGAAAAATCTACCTAAAGTGCTACAGTCACAAAGTTCACCTCATGCTATACAGAATGCATTTTGTTTAGCAATCACTGTTTCACAAAGATTTTGGTATAAAACTACCCTGCTGGATAGTCTGCCAGTTCAGAATGGTGCTCACAGTTGTGTGTCTTGTACTGCATAGCTGCATTCTTACAGTGGCACCCACCCATAATGCTGCCCCTGGCAAACAGACGCCTTTTTAAAATCACTGCTCACTGGTTTAGGAAGGTGCCCACGTTTTTATGTCCTATGGCCCAGAGATGCATCCTTACAGTGATACCTACCCATGGCACTGTCCTGCAGCAAGCAGTCTCTTTATAAATCACCAGTTGGCCACAGGTGCTAGATGGCACCAGAAGTTTAGTGTCTGGCAGCACAGTGCCACATCATATAGCGATGCTTGCCTGTGACACTGTCCTACGGCAAGCAGACACTTTTTAAAAATCTTTGCCAGCTTCCAGCTCAGAATGGTACCTGTGGTTCTGTCTTGAGGTAGACAGATGCATACATATAGTGCTGAAAGCCTATGTTGCTGTCCTGTGGCAAGCAGCTACGAAGTGAAAAGTATACAGCCTGTGGCACTCTGATCAGCTAACCATGCTACACAGCTAGCCACAACATACACTGAGTATTGTACAGAACCCCTACAACTTCATTCACCCCACCCCGCCCCACAGCACAGACTATTAAATGGAGAATGCTTTCCCTTCAGGCCAACCAAAATGGACCCACAGTGGCGGAAATACATTTTTACTAACACAGTAATTTGTCTCCAGCACCCCACCTCTGAAAACAGTCTTTTCATAAGCTCACCTCTTAAGCCTCTACTCCATAGAGAGTGATGAATGTAAAATAAATTTAGATGTGTAGGCCCCTTTACGAAAGGGGAGCAGTCAGCACTATAAGCTGCACACTCTCGTATGGGGCTGCTCCCAATTTGCACTTTGTGTGCACTTTTTTTTTTTTTTTTTACTTACTGTTTACTGTAGTGTAGTAGTTTGTATCAGACTAGTTTTGCTTACTGGGAACTCCTCTGTGGGGACTGGGGGTGCTGACCGAAGGGTGGGCATCTGGCTAGTTCCCTTTGAGCTACCGCGGGCTGCCTGTCTAAGGTCGGGCAGCTCTGGTGGTTTAGGTGGAGGTGTTTCTTTTGACTTTCTATCTGCTTGGGGTAGGTCAGGGTTGGCAGAAAGACCTTTGATCTATTCTTTCAGGATTGACTGTGTTGGGAAGATTCTACAGTGATAACGTGAACTGTGGCAAGCCTCATTTCTCTTTATGTTTCTGGTTGTTCTGTAATTCAGACTGGGTGGTGAGAGTACCCTGAATTTTATCTATTATTCTTATCCAACCTGCACTATTGAACTGTGGTTGGGGAAAGTATTTTATAATTAGTATAAATTGGGTTATGGCTCTGGGGTGTGAGAGACTCTAAGGCCAAAAATATATTCCTCTGGGACTCATGAACTTAATCAAGTGAGAGTTGATTCTGTTTTTGTCTTTGGATTTAAAAAAAGAAAAACAGCTTTATGGGGATTGTTCTTTGGACTTCTGCAAATCTGATTTACTACTGTTTGTTAGATGTGTTTTTGTTTGAAGTTTTCTTAGTTTGGATTTATTACTTTTAAATTGTTGGTAGTTACTGAAATTGTTTTATTATTTTGGGTTGGGATTTTATTTTACTTTTTCCTTTTCTTTTAATGTGCAATAGTGTTTTTGTTTGACTCCTTCCTCTGTGAGAGAGAGTGAAGGAGTGATTTATTATTTTTGGTTATTTGATATTTATAGGTTTATTTTTATTATTTTTGTTCTTTCTTCTTGTTATATCGTTTATAATGTGTTGGGGAGGTTCAGCGACGGTTTGGCGTTATTCCTCCACCAGGCTCAGGGAATTACGCCCCTTTGAATGCCCCCCATTGTCATCTGACACCTATTTTAGGTGTCGTGCGCTGGGCATTCTCAGGAAGAGTAGGTCAAAGGTGGAGAGCTGGGCCTGTTGGGGGATAGGAGGGGGGTAGGTGGATTGGGGTTTTGGGGTTCAGGAGATGCCCTGGGGTGAAATGGCATCAGGATAGGGGTTATTCCTGTCTTGTCCCCATACCCAAGGGTTCCAATGTTAATGGACAGGTGCCGAGGTCTTCCTTGACAACTCATCCTACCTTGGCGGTGTTGTGCAATGCCAGATCTATAAAAAACAAGACAGCTATTATAGTTGATCTTGTTGGATCAACTGATCTGGCTTGCATCACTGAGACCTAGCTGGATGAAAATCCAGGCCCTATATTGGCCTTGGGAGTTCCAGCTGGGTTCTCGGTGATACACCGTCCAAGGTTGAATCGTAGGGGCAGGGGTGTGGCCATTATGTTTAAGACTGAGCTGGGCCTTGTGGATATGCCATTAGGAATTACCAGATCCTTTGAATATATCCTGGGAGAGGGTGTAGGTTGTGGGATTCTCCTCGTTTACCGTCCACCAGGTGACAGCGGAGAATTCCTGCAGGAGATAGCAGACTTCATCGTCGACTTGGTTGGAGGTTCCCCAGACTGATAGTTCTGGGTGACTACAATGCCTGGATCGACGATGAACTCTCGCATTTTGGTCAAAATCTCCTCCAGCTGATGACAATGCTGGGCCTAACACAGGTGATTACCTCCTCGACCCATGTAGGGGGTCATTCATTGGATCTGATCTTTCTTTTGGGTATGGAGATTGCTGATCTGGGGCTGGAACCAGTCAGTTGGTCTGACCATCACACCATAAGGTTCAGTTTCAGGGCCCTCCCAATAGGTCTGCCCCTATGGAGATGGTTCGGTACAGCCCTTTAAGGGGTATTCACCCCAGTGACCTAATGGCGGTACTGGATCTATCGGGTTTGTTGGGTGAATGCATGAGTCCAGATGATCTTGTACTAGCCTATAATAAGGCTGTGGGAGATGCTCTGGACAAAATTGCTCCTGTTCGTGTTCGGCCTCTCGCTCTCCGTCCAAGGAGCCCTTGGTTTGATGGCTCCTTGAAGAAGTTAAGGTAAATTGGCCGAAGGTTGGAGAGAGTCTGGCGGAAGTCCAGCAATGATGTTGACAGGCTTAGGTTGATGGCACATTATGATGGCTATCAATCAGAAATCACACGTAAGAAGGCAGAATTCCTGTCCAGGGAGATTTCTGCTGCACAGAACCGACCGGCTCAGCTTTTTCGGACTGTGGACAGATTGTGCAATCCAATCTGTCTCCAGCCCAGAGAAGCTTTTTCTCAGCTAAGATGCGAGGAGTTTGCTCAGTTTTTTTGCACATAAGGTTGCCAGCATCAGGTCAGGCATCGGTCTGACCTCTCCTATGGGGGATTGCGGTGATTGATGGGAAGTGGCATGTACTCGGTCTGTCTGGTCAGACTTTCACCGGCTGGAGTTCAATGACATTGTAAATATCGTCCAGATATTGCAACCAACTAGCTGTAGTTCAGATCCGGGCCCTACACCCCTCTTAGTAGGATGTGTAGAAGTTATCTGCCCAATCCTTGCTGACATTGTCTGGAAGTCCTTGGAGAGGGGGGTCTTTCCTGACACCCTCAACGAGGCGGTCGTTCGACCACTCCTTAAAAAAACCCTCCTTGGATCCAGATTGTCTAGCTAACTACCAGCCTATCTCTAACCTGCCATTTGTTGGTAAGGTTATTGAAAAGGTGGTTGCGTTGCAACTGGATGATCATCTTATGACTCACAATGTCTATGATACTCTCCAGTCTGGTTTTAGGAAGAAGCACAGCACGGAGACTGCCCTTCTCTGGGTATTGAGTGATCTCCTAATGGCTAGAGATTGAAAGGCATGTACCATTCTGGTCCTTCTCGATCTCTCTTCTGCATTTGACACTGTAGATCATGGTGTGCTGCTGGAATGCCTACGGGATTATTGTGGGCTGTCTGGTACAGTCCTCAAATGGTTTCATTCTTACCTCACAGACAGGTCTCAGAGAGTTGCCACCGGAATTTATTCCTCTGGTGCTCACTCCCTGCCTTGTGGGGTACCACAGGGCTCCATTTTAGCTCCCATGTTGTTTGCAGTGTATGTGCTGCCATTGGGAGAAATCATCAGGCGACACAGTCTGGGTTTTCACTGCTATGCAGATGATACCCAGCTGTATCTGTCTTTTCTCCTCAGCCAGGATGATGCATTCTCCGTGCTAAACAACTGCCTTGCTGAGATCAGACTTTGGATGAGTTCCAGCTGGCTGAGACTCAATCCGGATAAGACTGAGGTACCGGTAGTGGACCCAGGTCGTCCGAGGGCGGGTTTGGGAGCTGGACAACCCTCAGGTTTGTTACTTGGTGGTATGCCACTCCCTACCGCCGATCAGGTGCGTAATCTGGGCGTTATTTTTGATGACGGACTGACCTTAAAATCTCAGGTATCAGCTGTCGTCAAATCCTCTTTTTACCATCTGAGGAATATCGCCCAGGTGAAACACCTGGTTCCATCGGGTGACCTTCCAACATTGGTCCATGCCTTTGTCACTACCCGTCTTGATTACTGCAATTCCCTTTACCTAGGGCTACCTGGGGTTGATATCCGCCACCTGCAGCTGGTGCAGAAAGTGGTGGCCAGGCTTTTGACTGGGACGTCTAGAACCAGTCATATTACACCAGTGCTCCGCGAACTGCACTGGCTCCCTGTTAGGTGGCGGATCACCTTTAAGGTTGGTTTACTAACCTTTAAAGCCCTACATGACCAGGGACCCGGTTACCTGAAAGATCTCCTGATTCCCTATTGCCCCCTCCGTCCTCTCTGTTCCGCCAATGAGGGATTGCTAGAGATCCCCAGGGTTCGATTGAAGACATCAGGTTCACGTGCTTTTGCCTTTTCAGCACCAACCCTGTGGAATTCTCTACCTCATTGGTTGAGAGAATGCCCAACCGTCGATAGTTTTAAAATTGGTTTAAAAACATATTTATTTTGCCTAGCTTTTATTTGATTATGGCTGACATATTTTAATGTTGTTTTAATTTATATTATGTATATGTTTTTATGTACAGTGCCTTAGCTCTGAAAGGCGCTATATAAATAAAGTTGATTAAATAAAGTTGAACAAGGGGGCACAATTTGAAGATAGAAGGGGGGCCGCTCAGAGGTAATTTAAGGAAGTATTTTTTCACAGAGAGGGTTGTGGATGTATGGAACGGCCTTCCAGAGGAGGTTGTGGAGTCAAAAACAGTGGTGGAATTCAAGCATGCATGGGACAGTCATAAGGCAATTCTAGGGGGTGGGGGTAGGAAGAAGTAGGCTGCTGGTTAACTAGGATCTGCAGCTTATCCATCAGGTAGGGAAATGGGCAGACTGGGTGGGCCAAGTGGTCCTCATCTGCCGTCAAATTCTATGTTTTGATTTGATTTACTTCAAGGCTGTTTTCTAAAACTACAAATCCCAGAATCCCCTGCAGCTGACATCAGAGCAGGACTGCAGCAGTGAGAGATTCAGTAGATTCCAGCGCATGTTAGAGTTTATATAAGCTCCATTCTTTGTTTTTCTGGTTCCGCTGTCCTCCTGGAGCTAAGTACAGTCACGGAGGACTGTACTTAACCTCAGGAGAACAGTGGGACTGGAAAACAGCTGAATGGAGCTTATAAAAGCTCTAACATGTACTGCACACTACTGAATCTCTTGATGTTACAGTCCTGCTCTGATGTCAGCTGGAGAGGATTCTGGGATTTGTAGTTACATGAAATAGACTGAAAGTAAACATTAGTCTGATACACTCTACTGTACTACAGTAAACAGTAAGTAAAAAAAAAAAGTTTCTGAGCACAAAGTGCAAATTGGGAGCTGCCCCTTTGATATGCTGAAGCACTTTTTTCTTAACAATGGAACTTGGCCAAAGTAGTCCACAGAAGTTCAACATCCCTGCCACAGAGATTATGTCTACAGTGCCTTGGAGAACAGGAGGCCTTGTGTATAGGTAGAGTTTCATTAGTAGAAGATAAGAAGATAAGAGTTAATACAGCCACCATACAGGTCCCTGGTGAGGCCACACCTGGAGTATTATGCACTTTTCTGGAATGTATGTATTGTACTGAAATGTACAAACTACAGTCAATGTATTATAGTTAATGTATTTGTTCTCCATTTTGTTTATTGTTTATGTAACTTAACTGTGGGCTTTGCTAACGAGTACCAAGAATTAAACATATGATTATTATTATGAAAGTTCAGTACAAGATACTATCCATCAGGAGGTAGTTTGTTTTGAAACTGGGCAACTTCAGGACATTTCCGTATGGGTTATGAATACCTGAGAAGTGGTCCTCCATTCTCTGATGGTAGAACAGGACAGTACCCCAACATCCTCTATGCAGCTTCTCTTCAGGTGATCTGTCATGGGATCTGGAAAAGAACACTGGCAGTGCCAATGTCTGATTTAGCTGAAACTCAAACAACCCTGAGTAAGAATGTCTTATTAGTGTACAGACTGACCATGTCCTTATGGAATATTGCGGTGCTGCTTTTGCTAGTGATGGCCTTCGGTCCATAGAAGAAAACTTTGGTAAGCAACATAACATTTTAAGTGTGCTGCTATTTTTTTCTAACTGCAACAAAGAACCAGTGTAATGACAGACAAAAGGCTTACAAATTTTTTCCACTTGACTTGAGTACTGTTCCATCCGTTGGGTCCACCACAAGAATGGTACTTTGTTCAATAGGTCCAATGCCTCGCTGCTGATAGATGTAGTGCCTGTCAAATGAACTGAACATAAGAGAAAAAGGTTTAGAAAAAAATGAATTTTTTAATACAAAACTCTGCAGATTTAGATGTTATAAAACAAGCTGAGTCTGCTAATGTTTCAAGTCTCAGCAACAGCGGAAAATCTCAACTTGTTCATAACATTTCTTAAGTTTATTGACCAACAGTCACTATGTGATGGCTACATTTTTCTTGAGGGGAAAATGTAACAAAATGAGGGAGAGATCCCATTTGTAAAGCTCTATGGTCAGAAAGGCAGTTACTGTGCATGTCATAGCTAAATAATTTCTGCATTATATATACGTGTGTATCCTGACGTATAACATGGGTTAATAGTGACTGCAAAGACAATCTTTGTGTGTCAAAACAAATGAACACAAAGGATGCTATTCCTAGAACAGGTAACTACAGACCTGTGAGTCTCATCTTTTTTTTTTAAATTCAAGTTTATTGACAATATTTAGGTACATTCTCACAATCAAATTAATTAGCATTTCAGTCATAATATTTATCCCAATACATTTTGTAATTATCACTTATACAGTAAGTCTCAGTCCATTCAGATCACTTATATTCGTTAAGCTAATATAGTCCTACATAAGGAGAGCTTCAGCCCTCCTCAGGCTGTTTCTACTGTCCTATGAGTCTCCCTCAAACATCAAACGGGGCCCTAATCCCCTCTCCCCCAACCCAACCATCTCCCGGCTCCCCCTCTGACTGACTCATTTCGCCATTGATTATGTAATGATTAGTTATTCCTTCCCTGCCTATGGCGGCTCGCCACAACTCCCATCTAGTCCACCTCCTTAGGTGTACCGAGGTTCTGTTGTTAATTTTGTATGTGAGTTCCTCCAAGTCTGCTATAGTGTTCACTACTGTTATCCATTCCCCAATAGTGGCGGGGTGGGTGGTGAGGGGCTGGGAGAGACCATTTCTTACGTGATGGCTTTGTGTGCAGCCGTTGTTAGGATGGACCACAGATGCAATGAGTCAGAACCTCGTATTTCTTTGGGTGGTAGGCCCAAGATCATTTCTGGCCACTCCAGCCGGCCCTGTACTGTAAATAGCTCTGAAATTGCCCCCGTAATGTCCTCCCAGTAATTCAGTAGGTCCAAAAAATATGTAAATGATCTGCTCCCAGTTGAGCACATCCCCTCCAACACTGGGCAGTTACATCAGGATTTCTTTTGTTTATTATTTGGGGAGTGAGGAAATAGTGGACCTTCACTCTCCATGAGAATTCTTGCCAGTATGGTGACTGAGTTGTCTGATTAGCAAGGGCGAATATTCTCTCCCATTCAGACTCACCCAGCCTCTGTGTGGTTTCTTGTGCCCACTTAGTCTTAATTTTGGTTAACGGGTCTTCCTTTAATGTCGACAAGGCTTTATAGAGTTGGGAGATCATTCCTTTCTGATTAGGTGCTGTTATTCCCTTCTGTATGGCCTCTATTAGGTGCAGGGCCCTGTCTGGGTCCGCGTCTTTTTTCTTTAGCGCAAGTATGTAATTTCTAGCTTGTAAAGATCTAAAATGGTCTGAGTTCTGCAAATTATATTTGCTTTTAAGGGAGGCAAAGTCCAACAAAGTTTCTCCCTGACAGAACTGGGAGAGGAACCTAAGGCCCTTTGCATCCCAGGTTAGGGACGTTTTATCCAGCTGTCCTGGGGTAAAATCTGGGTCCTCAGATAGTCTCAGCGGCCATAGGGAGTTTCTGAGCTTAAACTTTTGCCAGACTCTATGAAGTGCTCTAGTTGTATTCCTAACCGAGGTCAGTTGTGAGAAGGGATCCTTATTTAGACTGTGTGTTAAGAGGGCGTGGTCCAAGGATTGTGGGCCCCTTCCTACTTCCCCTTCCCTCTCCATGAATTTCCATCCCATGGAAGCAGTGGGGTTGGACCAGATCATGGCGTTTTTTATTTGGGCAGCCAAGAAGTAGTCTTCGAGGTCCGGAAGGGACTGTCCCCCTCTCCTCCGATGCACCTGAAGTATCCTTAAATTAATCTGCACAGGTGTGGTCTATAGACCACCAGCCCAGGAGGAAGAAACAGATAGGGAGCTGATGGTAGCCATCCAAAGGATGGCAGACAAGGGTGAGGTAGTACTGGTTGGAGACTTCAATATTCCAGATGTGGACTGGAGCATCCCAGCAGCAGCATCAACTAGGAGCAGATTTATCCTGGACTCCCTTCAGGGTGCCTTCCTCAAGCAACTGGTCATGGAACCAACTCGGCAAAAGGCAATACTGGACCTTGTGCTCACAAACAGGGACAGTGTGATGGGGGTAACAGTGGGGGAGCACCTGAGAAACAGTGACCACCAGTCATTGTGGTTTGAAATCACAGAAAGAGCAGAACCAAACCACACAAAACACGTATCCTGGATTTTAGGGGAGACTTTGGGAAAATGGGAGATACTTGAAAGAGGCATTAAGGGAATGGGACAGGAATCAGGGGTTGAGGAACAGTGGGCAGTATTTAAAATGGGGATTACAAGAACAACAGAATTATGCATTAAGCAGGTTAGCAAGAGGAAAAGGAAGAGGAGACCATTATGGTTTCAAAGAGGTAGCAAAGAAAGTGAAAGCCAAAAGATTGCATTCAGGCAATACAAAAAGACACTGGCAGAAGGGATAGGGAGAAGTACCAGGAGAAGCAAAGGGAGGCAGGAGGTCAGTAAGGAAGCCAAAGCTCAGACAGAAGAACACATTGCAAAATCAGTGGGTAGAGGGGACAAAACCTTTTACAGGTACATAAGTGAAAAAAGAAAGACAAAGGGAGGGATAGTGAGACTGAAGGGGGAGGATGGGGGCTGTGTGGAGGATGACAACAGTAAAGCTGACATATTGAACAGGTATTCTGCTAAGTCTTTACTGAGGAAGAGGAGGGTAATGGGTCTGAAGGGAGTACAAGGGGTGAGAATGGTGCAGAAATGGACACAAGTCCCTTTACACGAGAAAGGGTCCTGAAGGAACTGGAAGTAATAAGAGTTGATAAAGCAATGGGGCCAGATGGGGTGCACCCAGGGTCCTTAAAGAACTAAGAGAGGTGGTGGCTGAACCTCTGGCTATCCTGTTTAGCCGATCACTGGAAACAGGAAGTACCCAAAGACTGGAGAACAGCAGATGTAGTCCCTTATACAAAAGTGGGAACAAAGAGGAAGCAGGGAACTACAGACCAGTCAGCCTCACCTCGGTAGTGGGAAGATCATGGAAGCACTATTGAAGAGAGATTGGTGAAACATCTGGTTGTCAATGGACTACAGGACCCAAGGCAGCATGGGTTTCTGGGAAGTCATGTCAGACCAACCTCGTTATATGTTTTGACTGGGTGACTAGGGAGGTGGATCAGGGGAGGGCAGTGGACATGGCCTATCTGGACTTCAGCAAGGCCTTTGACACTGTGCCACATAGAAGACTATTACACAAACTGGGGAATATGGGTGTGGGCAGGACAGTAGTGTGTTGGGTAGGTAACTGGCTGGGTGGCAGGACACAGAGGGTGGTGGTAAATGGCTGTCACTCCACAGAGGGAAGAGTGACCAGTGGGGTACCACAGGATCAGTGCTGGGACCGGTCCTATTCAACATCTTCATCAGTGACATTGCGCAGGACCTAGAAGGCAGAATTTCACTGTTCGCTGATGACACAAAGCTCTGTACGGAGTAGACACACCAGAGGGTGTAGACAGAATGAGAAGCGACCTGCAGAAACTTGAAGAATGGTCAGGGGTTTGGCAGTTGAAATTCAATGCAAAGAAGTGCAAGATAATGCATATGGGGCACAAAACCCTGGCACAATATATCAGTTGGGGGTGAGGATATAGCATCGCCAAGCAGGAAAGGGATCTTGGGGTTGTCATCTCTGATGACCTCAAGGTAGGAAAACAGTGTGACAAGGCAGCAGGTAAAGCAAATAGGATGCTGGGATGTATAGGCAGGGCATCACCAGCAGGAAAAGGAGGTCATAATTCCGCTATACAAAACACTGGTGAGGCCCCACCTGGAGTACAGTGTACAGTTCTGGAGACCATACCTACGTAAGGACATAGACAGGGTAGAGAAGGTTCAGAGGAGGGCAACAAAGATGGTGCATGGATTGCATCACAAGTCCTATGAAGACAGGTTGAAGGAACTGAACATGTACTCCTGGAGGAGAGGAGGGAGGGAGAGAGGATATGATAGAGACATGCAAGTATCTTACAGGGAGGAACAGGGTGCAGGAAAGCACTATTTTAAGCGAAAAGATGTTCCAGGACTAGGGGCATGGGATGAAGTTGGAGGGAGAATGATTCAGAGGAAACATGAGAAGAATTTCTTCACAGAATGGGTGGTGGACAAGTGGAACACCCTGCCAGAGGAAGTGGTGGGGGCTGAAACAATCACGGGATTTAAGAATGCATGGGATAGACATAAAGGAATTCTGGAGGTCAGGGGTATGGGGCAACAGACTTCTAGGAAAACAAACTGAACTTACAAGCTCAAATGGGCAGACAGGGTGGGCCATAGGCCCTTATCTGCTGACACTGTCTATGTATCTATGTATCTATGTATAATCCTGGGTTTTTTGGAGTTCCACAAAAATTTAGTTATCATTCTATTCCATGTCTGAAAGGTCGCTTTGCGTATGTAGAAGGGAATACACTGAAATGAGTAAAGAAATTTTGGGAGTACATTCATCCGCAGGGTTTGTATCTTAGAGTACATTGGGAAATTTAGTGATGACCAGCGCTCAAAATCTTTCTGCAGGGTAGTTATTAAGGGAGGGTAATTCACCGCGAACAGCTGGGAAAACGGTTTCGGGATGTAAGTCCCTAGATATTTCAACTTTTTGGCCTTCCAATTTAGCGGAAAGAGGGTGGAGATCTCCGGATTAGGTTTGTAGTTGAAGGTGAGGACCTCCGTTTTGTTTTTATTAAGAGGGTACCTTGCATGGCTACCAAATTCTTGCAGCATTGTCCAGACTTTTTTTTATGGATCGGTTGGGTTGTGTAAGGCTAAGGAGGACATCATCTGCATACAGAGAGATTTTCTTCTGAAGGCCACCCACATGCACCCCCGATATCTCCTCCGTCCTCCTCACTGCCTCCGCCAGTGGCTCTATATAGAGGGCGAACAGCAGCGGCGACAGTGGGCACCCTGCGAGTGCCTCTTCCTAGATCAAACCTATCTGAGATGCCTCCGTTCACCCTAACGTAAGCCTGTGGTTTATAATAAATCCATACGGACGACATTTACAAATGGAAGGAAGCCTCTATGTTCTAAAGCGGCAATATAAGCTCAAGAAACTTTATCAAAAGCTTTTCAGCGTCCAGGCTCATTAGAGCACGCTGGCGTTTTGATCTTTGGATAGCGTCTATTAAGTTTATCTGCCCTAGCGCTGTCTGGAGCTTGTGAGCCCAGGACAAAGCCTGTTTGGTCCATGCATTAGTTTAGGCAGTATAAGATTTAACCTCGAGGCAATTATTGCTGTAAATATTTTGTAATCAGTGTTCAGTAGGGATATAGGGCGATAAGATTCACAATATACGGATCTTTACCTTCTTTGTGGATCACTGAGATCGTGGCATATTGCCATGGCGAGAGAATCGGTTCTTCTCCTGTCCATACTGCATAAATACCTCTGACAGGATAGGAAATCTCACTCAAAGGTTTTGTAAAATTCCACCGAATCCATCAGGACCAGGGCATTTAGCTGTTTTAAATTTTTATTGTATGTTTCAGTTCTGAAGCAGTAATTGGACTGATGAGAACTTCCGAATCGGTGAGGGAGAGGAGGGAGAGGACAGTCTCTAAATATCTCTTTTTCTCTTGGAGGAGGTAGTCTCTTGGGCAGTATAGTTTGATATAGTAGGCCCTAAAGGCCTTCATTATTTGTGTGGCTTGAGTGGTCTCTTTGTTATCTTTAGATTTTATTTTAGTGATGGTCGGCTTTGCTATGTTTTGCCTGAGTCTAAAGGCTAAAATTTTTGTTCCCCTAGGGCCTCCTTCGTAACATTTTTGCTTCAGATAAAACAGGGCTTTTTCTACTTCGGAGTTTTGTATTTTTTGGAGGTGCTGCCTGTTTTCCTTAATTTTTTCCTCCCTATCCGGGTCCCATTTAATTTTCTGGTGCCTTTCCCATTCCTGAATTTGAGAAGTTAGCTCTTTCTGCCTTTGAGCCGTAATCCTTTTTTTATGAGTGGCTATCTGTATTAGTTTGCCTTGGATCATCGCCTTCAAAGAGTCCCACAATATCTGTGGAGACATCCCTGGTGTGCTGTTTTCCTCTAATGATTTTTTGAGGAATTGTATGAGTTCCTCCACTATTTCTTTATTTTGGAGGAGAGAGGTATTCAGCCTCCACAGAGTTTTTTTCCTGGGGAGACCCAGGTTTATCTCCACAAACAGCGGGGAGTGGTCTGACAGAACTGATATTCCCACCCACATCGAGGAAAAGAGGGGGAACGTCTCTTATAAAAGCGAAAAACATATCCAGCTTTGAGTATATGCAAAACCTCGGGGAGTAACATGTGAACTCCCTAGAAGCTGCATACCTCTCTCTTCATACATCCACCAACCCTAGTTGCCGGGTGAGCATCGTGAAAGCTTTAGCTTTACTTATTTCGGGTCTGGGAATTTGAGATGTGGTGTCCATCCCTCTATTGAGGGTTATGTTTCAGTCCCCTCCCATACCTGCTATGCCCTCTGCCTTCTCCGCAACAAGTTGTAAAAGAGCGGAGTAAGAGGAGATCGGAGAACCCGGTGGGACATATACGTTGATCAGAGTGACTACCTGTTCTTGTAGTAGTGTTCCAATTATTAGGATGTACCTCGCTGCCGGATCTCGAATCACCTCCCTCACCTGTAGAGGGAATCTAGCTGAGAGAAGGACGGCCACACCCCTCTTTCTCCCACTCGCCAAGGAAGAGTGAAACACATGGGGGAAAGCTGGACACTAGTTTCTGTGCCTCCTGAGGGGTAAGGTGAGTCTCTTGAAGAAGGCCACCTCACATCTCTGGGTCCCCAAGTATCTCTGCAATCTCTTCCTCTTAATAGGACTTGAGCAACCATTTAAGTTGAAGGAGACTATCCTTGTGCAGTGATTACTCATCACTACGATTTTCCTGAAACTTAAATACTGACCACTGAGACACTGTACTTATAATGAAGTAATTTAGAGCATTGTATGTACCTTGCCTTATTCTGAACCTGAAAAACTCATAACATAGCAAGTTTTCTTTTAACTTTAACATGAATTGCTTTAACCATTTAAATTTTTGCTTTGGCCTTATCCAGTTTCTAGCCTTAAGCAACATGAGTGTAATAACACCCGTGGCAACCGAACTCCTGAGCCACGAGTCTCTATCTATTCGTAATGGACTTCCAAGGTGTAATTGAGTGAAAAAACTCAACAGAGGAAGTAATGCCTTTTCTGGACCTGTAGGGGAGCTCGGTAGTGCAGTGAGGTTCCCCTTTGGCCACATCACATGATCTTTATTGTGGCTAACCTCTTGCAGGGCACCTCTCTGGAATGTCCTCATGTCAAGCATCCAATCCCTCTCTCTTCTAATGTTTCTTTCCTTCTCTCCCCCCCCCCAGTCCATGTGGGCTGGGGAAGGGGAAACAGGCCCTGCACTATTAAATCGCTCTCAGTTAGTGGAGTGAGGGTTTTTTTTTTTTTTTTGTCAGGATAAGACCCGACCTCTTTAGCTTCCCCAATAACTCCATCTATTAACTGTCCTACCCTTCATTTTCCAAGCCTCCCAGATTCACCCTGATCCCCATATTTAAGGGGTCCGAGTGTGCTCTGATTTGGAAAATACCTCTTTGTCTGGAAGTATCCAGACTTCTCCAGTTTTCCCGGTGATTCAACATAATAGCCTTTCCAACCTCCATCTATCGAACCTCCCACCACCCCCCAGCGATCACCGTAATCCCCATTTTTAAAAGATTCCGGGCGGACTCCGGTTCAGGAGATACCCTTCGTTGCTCCGCACATCCCACCCACAAGCACGGCAAGGAACTGTGTCGTTTATTGTTGACCTTGTTCTCACCAGGGTATCAGAACCCTTCACACCTGCAGGTGGGACGAGCATGCAGCCCACAATCAACCAGTCCAGGCATTTTTCTTTGGTTGTTCCCCTTTCCCCCTCTCCCCCCTTCTTTATTTATATATGGCCTCAACGGAGTATCCGGGCTCCATTTCTCCCCCCTCTTAGTAGCCAGGCCGCCTGTGAGCAGAAAGCCCCGCTCCCCATTCGTCCTTCCTTCGCCAGAGACAGCACTCCAGGATCTTGATGAGATACCAAGGACAGAGCCCACGACTCTCCAGAGGGCCGGAAAACAAGTATCCAGTATCTTCCCCCCCTTCCCCAATCCTCTAGACCTAGATCTTGAATTAAGTAACCTGCCCTTAGCATAAGGTCATCTTTCAATTATTTAGACATCAAAACAAATCTTAGGTCTAAGCCCATTGGTACATGCTTTGAGTCGCTGTGCACGGGGATGTAGTGGGAGACCCAGTGGGAACAAGCCCCTCCACGAGCCACCACCGTGCATTTCATTAAATCAAATCCAGTCCTAAGGGACCAACGACTCGCCGCTGTCCAGACAGGCAGTCCTAAGTCTACAGTAATTCCCCAGTATGAAGCAGGCTGTATCTCCGAGGTTGAATAGGCCTCACACTCCTTCCGCCCTACAGCTGCGTGGTCTCTGTTATGAGAGCTGCGAGGCGGCCCGGGGGTCACCCAATCTAGGAGGGGAGCTCAGGATTCGGGCTTCGGTCTGTGTGAGGGAGCCTATGCCATGGAAACCAAGTTATGGGTTCACGCCGCTCAGCAGGTGCTGCAACCGTTTGTTTCATCTCAGATCCCAAGGCCTCTTGTCTGAGAACCGAGGAAAAAGTAAGGGAGCGTGTCCAAACTACATTGAGTGGGTTCATACAGGACGAAGCATCACGAGGCCCAGATCTAACTGACTTTGGCGTTAGGACCACAGCGACAGGGAGGGAGCATCTTGGCAATAAGCAGACTTCAGGGGTATCGGTGCTGTGAGCCATGTTCAGCTTGTTACAGCTAACTACTCTAAACGTCAGCACCATGTCGGTCCCCGCCTCCCGAACTGCAAACCGCCTCCCGAACTGGCAAACAGCTGAGTCGCTTTGGAGCCCTCCCCAGATCCCCAGTGAGCCCAAGACCTCTATCCAGCCGCATATTGTAGCGCTCAGGGATTCAGGTAAACTAGGGACCAAGTAAAAAGAAGATATAACATCTCAAAAACCAGATTTTCCTCATATGAGTCCAGTAACATTCACCCATGCCTACTCACAGCTGGATACAGTTCAGACAGAAACAGTTCAGTCCCGAGGGACTGGGAGTCCCAGTGCAGGTCATCTAGGGAGAGGAGGAAGAAAAAGAAAAGGTTTAATTTGCCCTTCGATTGTTAATGTTCATCTGGGGCTGTGTGGTTGTTCCAGTTGTGCCTCTTCATGTTCGGATGATTCTTCTTCCGCTTGGTGATCCGGGGACTGTAGGTGCATCGCAGCTTTATTTACTGAGGTCGGTTCACCATACTTGCGGATCATCTGTGCGATGTCTGCCCGTAGTGTTGTCTGGGGGTTGCGCTGCGTGGAGCCTGTCTTCGTCGTTCCTTTTTGGGCTATGGCCCAAGCCGAGGCTATCAGATCCTTTTCGAGCTTTTCCTTCGTCATTGGCGGAGTATGAATGCCGAGACTTTCAAGGTATGTAGAAGCTGCTAAAAGGTCCTTAAAAACTTTATTCCCTTGCCGTGTGAGCACTTTAATTTTGGCTGGGTGTAAAATTGTGCTTTGATGCCTTTAAGCCTCAGTTGTTTGATTATGGGCCAGAGAGTCTTCCGCGCCTTCTGAACATCAGTCGTGTGATCGTTATCATAGATTATTTTGTGGCCTTGATACATGATGTTTTTTTGCTGCCAGGCCCTTCTTAGGATGTCCTCTTTTCTTCTGTAGGAAGCCATTCTTACGATGAACGAGCGGGGCCTCGCCTCTGGATTTCTAGGGCGGGGTACTAGCGATCAGTGTGCCCGGTCTATTTCTATGTCCAGCTCTTTTGGAAGCTTAAGTGAGCTTCGTAGAAGGGTTTGGATAAAAACAATATTATCTGGCTCTTTCTCCTCCAAGCCCTCCGGAACCCCGTAGATACGAATATTTTGTCTCCTGCTCCTCCCTTTAAGGTTGTCTAGTCTACGGTTGATCTCTCGCTCTCTGGCCAGAAGGTACAACATTAGGCAGTCCTGTCTGTCCGTCTGCTCCATAGTCTGTGATAACCCAAGTTCTAGCTGTTCTGCCTTGTGGTCGATCTGATTTAAATCCGATCGGAGCTCGGTAAGTGTATTATCTATCTTTGCAACCGTACGGGCCGTCTGTTTTATCATTTCAACTATGTCTTCTTGTGGGAGGCCATGCTGGGACGAGGCCTGGTGTGGACCTGAGGGTGCGCCTTGCGTCTTCGGGATTCTTCAATGTCTGCCTGAATCATCTCCCTCAGTTTTTGCATGGGAGTACCTAGAAGCTTTCCTGGCTTATTCCTCTTTTGTTTGGCTGGAGATGCCATTCTATGAGAGCCGATTTGTTTGGATTGCCTTTAGAGGGATCAGAGAGCTCATCAACTAAGGCGCCATTCCAGTCGGTGACGTCACCGCAAGTCCCCTGTGAGTCTCATCTTGATTCTTGGCACAGTGTTAGAGTCAACCATTAGAGATACGGTGGTTAAATACAGGGATGAAAATGCTCTGTTCTCTAGCACACAACACGGTTTCATAAAAGGCAGATCCTGCCAACCCGACCTGCCTGCTTTCTTTCTGGAGGTAACCAGGGAGGTGGCTAGGGGCTGGGTAGTAGATGCTGTGTATTTAACCAATAAGATCTGACAGGGTGTGGGGTACTGGTTCATACGCAAGGCCCTGATAAGGCTTGACACCAAAACTGGAGGGCCTTACAGCACCTGTAAGTGTAGATATCCACCAATACCTCCACACCCTCAAGGGTCTTACTCTGCTTAGAAAATGGGTTGGGCAAATTGAAAAAAAAAATCTCCACAAGACAAGAAAGACAGAAAAATACAATAAAATATTGCTTAGAAAATGTTAGAATAGTCCCTCCACAGATGGTTTCTACCTGTCAGTCATCTACCTTTCTGCACATGCGGTAGGAGGTTTGTTTACTTGCAGAAAATAAGAATTCAGTATTCTGTGGTATTCCTCTAACAGAATGTTCAACATCACCCCATGCCCACAAACACAGAAGGTAAACAAAGAATGCATGAATTCAGAATTCTGTAGTATCCCATTGGCATACACTCACACAGACAGATACAGGCCTCAGATGGAGCCACAGGCTCAATTGTTTCAGCGCAGGGTTAGCAGCAGAGATTGCTCTATCAAACTGGTTAGGATATAAGGGGGAATTTTCATGGTCACCAAAGAAACGTCAGAATTGAAAACTCTGAATAGTGCTCGATTTTTTTAAATTTGTATATGCATATAAAGAAAGGATCATGAGTAGAATGAACAATCAATTATTTCTGTATGTTTTTAATTTAAGTGAGTTTTATTTTTAGGGTCTAGTTGAAGGTTTCATTTTAAGAGTAAAGGGTGGCAGTCATGCTTGTGATGAAAATCAGGAAATGAGTAAAGTGCTCATGAATTCTGTATATGATACATTTTGAGCCTGTTTTTCTAGTGGTTTCAAAACCTTGTTCTTCACATTTTGGAAAGTAGAATCTGCTGTTCTTAACATTTCCAAATGTGAAGATCAAGATTTCTCCTTAGTCCAGTTGCAGCCGTGATCTCTCCCACTGCTGTGACAGCGCTAAATGAGCTGTAAACAGTGAATCATGTAACCATTCATGAAAATAGCAATCAAAAGTTGTAAGATCAACTGAATCAATCAACAAATCAAATCCATCAATCATGCTGAAAAAACATCTCAAAGTGCATTACATCTAAAATAACATAACCCCGCCTCCCATGAGAACTTGTCAGATTCTCAACACCTAGTTAGTTCAGGGACATTAGGATGGCATTCTCATGCCCTGATGTCACTACACTAATGCAACATTGAGAATCTGCTCATTCTCAATGAAGGGAGGTTAATTATTCTCTGTGTGATTTGTCCAAATTCCGGATCACATGCTTGGACCTTATTCTTTACAGGGTGGTACTGGCATATACACATATACCAATGGAATGGCAACAGCCAATCAGAATAAAGTATTTAACTTGCTTGTTTTCTAACTGGACTTAAGCAAGGCCTTTGGCACTGTGCTGCATGGAAAAGGCATGGAGAAAGCAGCACAATTTGTGAGTCCACAAAGTGTACAGGCAGTAAATAAACTGGCTGACAGGAAGCACAGAGTGATAGAGGATGGTCACCATTCAGAGGGAGGGAGGTATGGGCTAAGTGGAGTACCTCAGGGGTTGGGCACTGGGCCCATTGCTCTTCAACACATTTATTAATGACTGGGGGGGGGAATCAGCTGCATGCTGCTTAAGTTTCTGATGATACTGTAATAAATTGGCAAAACAAGGGGGCAGAGCTGAGGCGGGAAACACACGATAGGAGTACCTGCACACATTAGGGAGTGGGCTAAGGGCTTAGATTTAATGTGGGGAAGTGCATGCTACTGTGCCCAGGAGTACTCA
Organism: Neoceratodus forsteri; assembly: GCA_016271365.2. Taxonomy (NCBI): domain Eukaryota; kingdom Metazoa; phylum Chordata; order Ceratodontiformes; family Ceratodontidae; genus Neoceratodus; species Neoceratodus forsteri. The sequence continues at coordinate 489,928,188 of CM057454.1, read as the reverse complement.
TCAGTGTGTGTTGTGTGCATTTCTAGCCATTCTATGAAGGGGTGCAGGTTCACGGGATGGCCAGCCCCAGCTAGCAATGCAGTCAACAAAGAAAGAACCACATGCAGAACACCAGGATGCTGCTCAAAATTCCATTTTAATCCACAATGGAGCAAGAGGTAATTAATTCACACATAAAGTGGGCCCAAAAAGCACCCCAACCCTTCACTGAGGAAGCTTTTAGGGGATGAAGTCCTGCTGGGGTGCTTGTTTGGGTCCACTGTGTGTGGACTGATTTGGATTACTTGCTGTTTGCCTACTGCTCCACTGGAATTCTGAACAGCATCCTGGTGCTCTGAGTGTGGCACTTTCTTTGTTGACTACTACACCTAAGTGCAAGGAATCTGGGTCACACATACTGAGGAAGCCATCACCATCAGCACTGACAGCAATTGTTATAGCATACCGAGAAGCAATACATAGGTTAATGATCTGCAAATATAGTTCTAGGAGTGTTATAGAGTTCACATCCACACTACTGGCACGTCCACTGGAACAATATGATTTGTTGGATGTCTTCAAGCTATACTCCTCCCACCACCAGGGTGGCATATCCTCCAGTTCTGCCCATGACATCGGCTCTTTGCATGCTGGAAGAGGAGACCCATGTACCACTTGCCAGGGAAGGCTGGGTGATTTGTGTGGACGTGAACTGTTACCACTCCTAGAAAGTACAGTTACGTAAAAACTTACCTTAACAGTAGATCTTTGAGGAGTGTCTCTTGCAGTAAGTAATACTTTTGGACATCCAGCAGCGGTCACTGTGATGCACAGCAGCTCTTCTAGCAGTTTTTCACCAGGGACCGCCCACACAACATCAGCTTCCTGTTTCCTATATAAGTGTGGGCAGTCCCTGGTATCCTCAGTTCCCCTGCCGGATTCAGCTCGGAAAGCAAGGATCAAAGGGAAGCCGAGGTACCAAAGGAGTCCCAACCCAAATTCACTGGACCAGAATTTGTTCTTTTAGAGAAGGAGGGGGATGGAGGGTGGGAACGAACCTACTGCAAGAGACACTCCTAAAAGATCTACTGTTACGGCAAGTTTTTACGTAACTGTACCATCTTCCACTGAGTGGTTTCTTGCAGTAGGTAATACTTTTGGGATGAATCCCATGCAGTAATGCCCATGTGGGAGGGCAGTTATGATAGAAGACCTTGTAGGACTGCACAGCCGAAGGCCGTCCTATGTCATGAGGCAATATCTAGATTGTAATGCCTTGTGAATGTATGAATCGTGGACCAGGTAGCTGTATTGCAGATATCTGAAACGGAGGCTCCTTTAAAGTAAGCCGCAGTGGTGGCCATAGCTCTAGTGGAGTGGGCTTGGACAGGTCCAGGTAAAGGCTTGTTGTATTTTCTGTAACAAAATGTAATACAATTTGCCAACCAGGATGAAAGAGTATGTTTAGCAACCGGGAGGCTGTGGCGACCTGGGGCAAAAGGGACAAACAGTTGAGACATCATTCTAATTGATTTTGTCCAATTAGTATAGTAGCGTAATATACAATGGACATCTAAAGAAGAGTAGTAGATGTTCACCCTGATTGGAGTAGTCAGGATAGTAGACAAGAAGCTCCAAGGATTGATTTAAAGTATGTTCGGAGACTACTTTAGGAAGGAAAGAAGGGTTGGTACGAAGGACCACCCTGTCTTTGTGGAAAATCAAGTAAGGTTTCCTACAAATGAGGGCATGAAGCTCGGAAATTCGTTGAGCGGAAGTGACAGCCACCAGAAATAGGGTTTTCCAGGAAAGAAAACAAAGTTCACAAGTGGCTGCTGGATCAAAAGGCTCAAGGGTCAATTTTTGTATCATAAAATTGAGATCCCATGGAGGAGTGGGCCTTCTAATAGGAGGTTCAATATGTAACATTCCTTTCAAAAAACCTCTTAGACGATGTTGGTACAGTAACCTGCCATCCAGAGGTTCTTGGAAAGCCGAGATGGCAGCCAAGTGGACTTTGGTGGAAGAGTAACTTAAACCAGACTCAGATAGTGAGGTCAGGTAGTCCAGAACCTTCATCAGTGGACAAGAGTAAGGGTCCAAAGATCAAGAAGCTGACTGTACGGAAAAGCGTTTCCATTTGGAATTGTATGTTGCTCTTGTTGCTGGCATACGGGAGGCCAAGAGAATATTGGCAATAGGAGAGGACACTTGTAATCTAGTTATGAAAGCATCCTCAGGAGCAAAGCGTGAAGGTGTAAAGCCTTCAGGTTGGGGTGTAGGACAGACCCTTGACACAGAGTCAAAAAGGTCTGGTCTGATTGGCAATGGAACTGGATCCCGTACTTAGAGTTGTAGGAGTAGGGGAAACCACATCTTGCGAGGCCACATTGGGGCTATGAGTATCACTGTGGCTGGTTCTAGTTGTAGTTTCAGGAGAGGGGTTGGGGGGAGCATATAAGAAGAGTCCTGTCCAAGGTTGGGACAGGTCATCTATCGACCATCCCTTTTTGTTCGGGATAATGGAAAAATACCTGGGAAGATGGTAATTCACTGGAGAGGCAAACAGATCCAGCTGTGGAATGTCCCATAGATTTCTTGGAGCATTTGTTTGTGAAGTGTCCATTCGTGAGTTGTGGACTGGCGACTTGGCCAGTCGGCTAACTGGTTGCAACGTCCTGGTAGGTGGACAGCTGTTAGCGTCAGTTGTTGCCAGATGGCTTCTTGCCAAACTGCAAGGGTCTCCGTGAATAGGGTGTGAGATTTCATACCTCCTTGCTTGTTGAGGTAGAACACTAACTACTGTAGTGTTGTCTGAATGGATGGATCAGTAACGATCCTGGCGCGAGGTAGGGCTAGATAGATCACTTTCATCTCTAGGAGACTGATATGAGACTGATGGGGAGAAGCAGGCCACCAGCCTTGGGTCTGATAAGGACCGAAGGGCACGCCCCATCCCTGCAGAGAAGTATCTGTGGTTAACGTTTGCTTTGGAGGTGGGGACCAGAAAGGCATTCCTTGATTCAGATTGATTCTGATTGTCCACTATGTCAGGGTAGATGTCAGAGAGGGAGTGACCCTGATTTTGTCTTCGAGCTGTCCTGTTTTTTGGGACCACTGATTCTGGAGGGTCCATTGGACAGGTCTCATGTGGAGACGGGCGAATGATAGCAGCGGATATGTGACCCAGAAGGCGCAGCATTTGTCTGGCTGTAACTATTTTCTGAGTTTGTATGTGTGATGTCAGAGATATAAGTGTGTCCTGCCAGGCAGGCAGGAGGTAAGCCCTGGCTGTAACTGTATCAAGGACAGCTCCAATGTATTGGAGAGACTGTGTCAGATTTGGACTAGACTTCGGCCAATTGACTGATTCCCAGATCTGCGAACATTTTCAGGGTAGCATCTAGGGAGGCAAGCAGAGCTACTTTGGAGTCTGCTTTTATTAGCCAATTGTCTAGCTATGGAAAGATGAAGTGCCCTTCTCTTCGTAAGGCTGCTGCCACCACCGCTAGGCATTTGGTGAACACTCTGGGGGCTGATGAGAGGCCGAAAGAGAGTGTTCGAAACTGGTAATTTTGACCCAGTAAATGGAAGCACAAACATTTGTGGTGAGCAGGGTGGATGGGGATAAATAAGTAGGCATCCTTCATGTCTAGGGTGCAAAGCCAATCGCCCTGTTTCAAAATCGGCAAGATGGCAGGTAGGGTGATCATGCAAAAATGTTTGTACTGAATGTAAAGATTCAGTTGTCTGAGATCCAGTATTGGTCTGAGGTCTCCCATTTGCTTGGGCACCAGAAAGAAGTGGGAGTAAAATCCCATTTGATGTCCCAGAAGGGGCACTGATACAACGGCCTTTTTGGTCAAAAGGGTCCTCAATTCTTCCAGGAAGAAGTGGAGATCTGGAGGATAATGAATCTTTCGTGGAGGGCAAGGGTGTGGGGTGGAGAGAAACTCTAGAGTATGACCCCTCTGTATAATCTGAAGTACACATTTGTCTGAAGTGATCGTTTGCCAGGCCTCCAGATGGAGGGCAAAACTACCCCCCACAGCCTCCGAGGCCTGGTCGAGGAGGCGGAGGGGGGGGAGCGCTAGTGGTTCATTGGGAGGTGGGCTGCGCAGCCCCACCCTGGAGGGCAGGAGTGGGCACACCGTGCGGCAGAGGTGCTGCTTCTGGTAAATTGAGCATGACCACTGAAGCCGCCTTTATTATTACCTCTGTATCTTTCACCTCTTTTGGAGTAAGAGGTGTGTTGAGTACAGTAGGCTGTATCTGGAGTATGATACATGCCATGGACCGTACGGAGGGTTCTGCCTGATGCCTGTAAGTCATCCAGTAAAGTTTGAGTACCTGGCCCGAACAGCTTGGACCCCTTAAAGGGGGCATTAGATACTTTATGTTGGATATCAGGTGCAAAGCCTGAAACATGAAGCCAGGCATGGCGACGCAGAGTGATACCAGTGGCTGACAGTCGGGCTGAGGTATCTAAGGCTAAAGGCTAAAGGTTCCTACGCCCTGAGACGCTTCTCCAAAATCTGCTTCCAGATTCCTAGAGTGAAAACTACCCTTGGCTCGGCAGCAATCAACTTCTCACTTCCGTCACTTTGGAACACTATGCAAGACTCATTAAAATCATCCTCACTTCCAAGCATTTTCACATTCAAAGCTCTATTAATGGACTATCTGAAGGAATCATGCAACTGTTTCAGACACCTATGACCCCTAAGCCCCGGGTGCCACTCTCAAATCCTACGCCGAAGTATCTCATCCACCCCACCTTCCTAACAATAGAAATCTAGGACCTACAAGCCTAGTTCCCTTAATCCGAGATGGCCCTGCCTATTCTCTACCTTTTACCTATTCTGGCCTCCCTCTTGGCTGCCTACTCTTTCACCCCAGTTTCTACCCTATTCCTTAATACCTCCTTATTTTTTTATCATTTAAGTATGAGCTCTTACTTAGCGGAGACTATATGGGATTGTTGTCTCTTCTCATTCCAGTAAAGCTTATCATTATGTATCTTTGCATGTTAATTATGTTGACCAGTATGTATAGGCCCATATTGACCGGCACCTCCACAATGTTTTTTTTTTTGTTTGCACCACTGTCCACCATAATTGTAATCTTATGAAATGTACTGTATTGTATTAATGCCCAGGACCACCTTGAAAATGAGCTTGTTCAATGATGTTTATGCCTGGTTAAATAAAGTGATTGACTGATTGATTGATATCCTGACCGGAGAGGGTGACCGGAGATAGAATTACTAATTGTTACTGTAGCCAATAATTTATCCCTGTCCTGTGAGGGAGGGAGTTTATTGATGAGCTCAATGGCAGAGGACCCAAGGGTACGCTGCTATTTAATCATATGACCCATATAGTTCAAGATTCTGATATTCATATCACCTGAGAAAAATACCTTTTTCCCCCCAGAGAGTTCATTCTTCGGGATTCCTTATCAGGGGTAAGGAGCTTATGTGCGTGGATTTTTTGGTACGGTCATGAACGGCCATAGAATCAGCCTCTGGAACACTAGACAGAAAGGGGTGGTCCAGAGGAGCCTGATACAGACAATCCACCTTGCGGGGAACAGCTGTAATAGCTGAAGGCTGATGCCAAGCAGCCAGCATGGTTGGTATTAGTGGGAGAACCACTAAAACAGGCTCCTCAGGTAATTCAAGGTATTCTGCCATATCCTTACGTTGCTTGTCACTTTCAGTAGTGGAGAATCCCATGACCTTTTGGATCTGAGCCATCATTTCACTAAAGGTTGGGTCATCTGGGGAAGAGGCTGACAAAGGTATAGGCAGATCCTGATCCAGAGAAGAGATTTCTGAATGGGGAATTCAGAATTGGAAAAATCCAAATCTTGAAACTCTTCATCCTCAAGATCACCGGGGAAATCAGGTAGCACTTCTTGTTCATTTGATAAATAGTCCTCTATGAAAGGAGGAGGAGACCAGGGTGGTATGGTATCCCTGCTGTCACTATGGAATCATTTAGGCGGAGGAGAAGGAGGAGATTGGGGAGGATCACCCAGCTCTTCGGAGGGCTGAGAATGCTGCATGGCATGTAAAACCTGACAGACTACATTGGTGATGTCCCTTTCTTGGGATGGGGGGTGAGAAGGGGGGCATGTTGGGAAGCAAGAGGGGTGATAGAGGGGATGGGATGCATAGTATGAGCAGGTCGCGCCCCTGGGTGGTCTGCCTGACCCCTATAGGAAGGCACCTGTGAGGGTGATGGGGCAGTCAATAAGGCATAAGCCATAGGTTTCCCCTGAGGAATGCAGGGTCTCATCAATGGGCCCACAGGGTAAAAGGAGTTATTTTCACTTAATCTGTCAGATGCCGTCAATGGGAGAGGAGCCCTCGTCGATGGAGCAGCAGTATATTTAGCTGCATGTATAGTAAAGTGCTAGAAAACGTTGTTGATGACAGGGTAAAAGTCTCCGTCAACGGAGCAGTCACAACTTGAACTGCATTGAAACTGCTGGAGCCAAGGATTTAAAAAGGTATGAGCCCCGCCGACGAGGAAGTGTTTAAAGGATGCACTGTTGAAGGAGGGACACCTGAAATGGTGGCCATCAACGGGCAATGAGGCAGGGAGTGTGAGGAGGGTTTCTCCTTCTCCTTTATCCGCCTGGAATGAGAACCAGTAGAGGGGGAGCCCTTGGTACGAGCCCCCTGGTTCTCTAAGAGATACATTTTCTGCACCATCGAAAGATGCTGAATTTCAAGCAACCGTTGTTGACGAGTTGCCTGATTAAATTCCTGACATAAACTGCAGGAATTGGTATCATGCGTGGGCCCCAGACACCTTACAAAAAGTGTGTGGTTGTCAAAGCGGTATATCTTCCTACTGCAATGGCAGGAACAAAATAATGCTTGTTTCTTCGAAGAATCTGTAGAGATTCGTCTTATTTCCAAATTTCTTGTCGATGACTGCTACACAGAAGTTGCAACAGCTGCTGCCATGAGCTGAAGACAGCAGGACAATGAACTGAGGATACCAGGGCCGCCCACACTTATATGGGAAACAGGAAGCTGATGTCATGTGTGGGTGGTCCCTGGTGAAAAACTGCTAGAAGAGCTGCCAAGCACAACAGCAACCTCTGCTGGATAACCAAATGTATTACCTACTGCAAGAGACCACTCCGTGGAAGATCTGCAGTTACAAGTGAGTAAATTAAAATTTCGTACCTACCATAATTCTTGATCTTCTTGTCTGTCTTCACCATTCATCACTGGTGGGTATACGCCAGAGGCGCTATGATCCCATGGGAGATATTAGCTTACAATTTTTTTGTTTGGGGAGGAGTCAGCGCCGAGGCCAGCACCGCCCTCCAAGATGTCGCATAGCGTGCCACTCGAGCGTTAGCCAGTAACCGACACCAACTCCTCCCCCACCTCAGTTCTGCCAGAGAGTGAAATCAGCAATACAGAAAAGAAGGAAGGGTGGGGCAAGGGAGTCTGAGAGATAGTAAAAGGAAAAGATATAAACAGAAAGGAGAAAAAGCTGACATAGAAGGAGAGGGGAGGCTACCTGAGGGTGTGGCACGGGGGCCCCCAACCACTGGGCAGTCCTAGGGATTAGAGAAGTGGGAAGGGTTAGGAAGAAGAATAAGGGATAGCAAATAGATTTGAGCCCCTTCAACACCCTACCCTCTTCAGGGAAGGAAGAGTCAGGGCTGCCGCTGCCTTTTACCTTCACAGAAGCTCCTGAAGGGAAAAACAGGCCTGTCTCAACACAAAGAGACTGGGCTGAACAGGGCTAAGCTAGCCCAAAAAAAACTGATCCCAAGGAGGAGAAGGAGGCTCCTGACCAAGTCCCTAGAGGACAGGTTGCTAGGGTCTCTGGAGATGTCCTAGGGCACTGGGGCGGGGACAGGGGCCACCCCAAAACGAAGGACCTCTTAACAGAATTTTACATCCAGGACATGTTCTTTTGAACTGATCCCTAGCAGGACAAGAGAGAAAGAATCCTGGAAGGAAAGACACTGCCTTAGGAAAATTAAAGGTTCATGGAAAAAAAGAGGGGGGAGGATCCTCGGGTCTTCCCCTTCTTTTTGTTTTTATGCCCACCAGATCAAAAGGCCCGGAGGGACCAAACTCTCGTCTTGAGATGAGACAGAAGAGAAAGAGAGAGAGAGAGAGAGAGAAAAGAAAAAAGACCTGAGGAGCCCCCCTCACTATAAGGCAAAGGAGACCCCGCTTAACCTCCCCTCCTACAAGGAAAAGAGCTCTCGAAGGAGCACAGAAGATAAGCAAGGATCATCCTAAAAAGGTCCCCACAGAGGAGAGAGCAAGCAGGGAGGAGGTACTGCTCAGAGGTTGAGGCACCAGAGGGGAAGGTGGGTGAGAAGCAGTGATGAATGGTGACAATATACAAGAAGATCAAGAATTACAGCAGGTATGTAATTTTCATATCTTCCTGTATGTATGTTCACCATTCATCACTGGTGGGTGAGTACCAAGCCCCCCAAAGGGGACCTGGTATGTTCCAGAGGACAGACCTTCCCTCAGCCCTTGGTGGGGAGAGGACCAGAGTGGCAGAAGCCCCTTACTGGCCTGGAAAAGACTAAGACTGATCAGGATGAGATGGGGACTCCCGAGACCAGGGAGAAGGAAGGCACCCCGCCAATTCCTGTCTCACCCTGCAGGGAGAAAAAATGGGCTCCTTGGAAAGGGGAGGCAATCACTTCATGCCAGGTCAAGGGTGACAACCTAGAAAGGCGAAGCCATGTAGCCCATCTCACATAGACTGCAGATCCTGCAAACCTTGATGTTATCTCATTAGTGTCATAAGAGGATCTTGAGAGATGCCTCGCTAGCTCTAGGCCAGAAGGAGAAAGACAGATGACCTGCCTGGTTGCCTCTGTATCAAGCAAAGTGGCTAGCAGCTGTCCCAGCACCATCCATAAGTGTCTAGAATAGACAGCCATATGGGCCTGATGTGCCGAAATACACAAAAGGAGATGCGACAAGGAAAAAATCCTTCTCCCCCAGTGGTCAAACTCAGCTGAGTCAGACTCCAGGGGGCAGTTGTGTCTCGGGCGATGATGCCCAGAGGGGGTATCCAGTAACTCTATCCCAGAAGTAGGATGAGGCAGGGAGCCTGGAGACCCCAGGGGTGCATGATACCTGTGCTAGTAGTCCCTCAGGGCAGGAGAGGGGGTAGCTGGAGACTGCCAGACCTGATGGGACGCTTCCTGAAAAGGAATAGGTTACGGAGGGATAAAAATATTCTCCAAGGAAAACTCTCCCAGGACAGCAAGTGTTGCATGGGCAGGATTCACAGCTTCCAAAAGGGGAAATGTGGATGTGACAGTGTAAACACTACACTGGGAAACAAGAGGTTAACATCTTGGCTGAGGTTGAGGGAATGCAACATGAACAGGCAAGAGGGGGTGCCTCCCCAGGTGTTGCTGATTAGAGGGATTGCTGAAAGGCAGAGAGAATCCAGCAAGGAGTCAGTTGGAAGCTGGAAACTGCTGCAGGGAGGAGATAATCCTAGGCAGAGAACCCTGCAAGATGGAGGGTGGAATGTAAGACAGGAATCAGAGCAGAAAGCCAAGGAGAAGGGTTAATTGCTGGAAAGAGCATTTGGGGAAAAAGCTGAAACCTGCTGCTGAGAAAGAGATCATTCTAGAGCACAGAATCCTGAGGTAAAGGATCAGCCAAGCCAGCTGAGCCAAAAACAGTGAGTGGAATGTACTGCTAATAACAGCCTATAAACAAGGCAAAAAGGGAAAACTGTTTGTGTTTTATTGGAGACTGCATTCAAAAACTGCTGGTCCACAAACTGTTTATGTTTTGTTTCAGACTGTATATTCAAAAACAGCTGGCCCACATAGGTGGTTCAAATACTCCTTTTTGTCAAGTCAGCCTGAAAGAACTGTTTTGTGTTAACCTTTGTTTCCTGACCAGGCTGGAGAAGTTGAACAGACTGGTTATGCTTTTCTGGAGCAACAACTTACATTTGGAGCAATAAAAGTACATTTTCTTCTGTGAACTTTAAACCCAGCGTGTTGCCTCTCCAGCTACCATAGGCCAGCTTGTCACAGTGGAGTTCCTCCATCAACCTCAACAAGAATTGCTGATAGCTGGTGGCATCAGCGTCTGAGGACAAGTGGACCGAGGCGTCTCCTTCCTTAGGAAAGGAAGATGAGGAGGCGGAGGAGTTCGGTTCAGGGTTGGGTGCAGCAAGAGTTTGTAGTCTAAAAATGACCCGGTCCAGAGCTCTAAGGTAGCAAGGAAAGGCTGCAGCCGAACCTCTGAACTGGTCCCATGACAAGGGCCCCATAAGACCCAAAATGCCCAGGAGAGCAGACGGTTTGGGCAGAGGATCCGAAGGTGGAGGAGAAGACTGGCAAACTAGATGAGGATCCTTGCTAGGGCTCCAGGAATGTTTGCGTAACCCCTCCTGGAGGGTGGGGCTGCACAACAAAACCACAGGCGGTCACACAACCATGCAGGTGCAGCCCGATTGGTGCCCTAAGGAAGAAGCCTTGAAGTGAGGAGACCGGGGCTGGTCTGGCCCTTGCAGGCGGCCACTAACCCCACCAGATGCAGGTCCTCCCTGCTGAGGAGAGCGAAAACATGAGGGATCAGCACTGTGACTCCTACCAGAGCCACCAGCAACTCTGAGAGAAGACCCCAGGGCCATCCCAGGTGCTCTCAAGCCCTCCCCTTCAGAAAAGGACCTGCCCCTCATCTGTCCCAGGGGAAATGAGAGGGGTAACACCAGAGAAGCCACAGGTGTTTGTGAACCTGACCTAGCAACCCCCAAGTTAACAACCCTTAACAAGGGAATAGAAGTCGTGCTGTTCCCAGCTTCAGCGCCAGAGTCGGCCCCTCCCGAGGCCCCGAGCTCTGACTTGGCATCGGGAGTAGCACTGCTTCCAGACCCGGCACTGTACTCTGACCTTGCTCTGTCATCAGCACCGGCCCTCCTTGAGGCTCAGGGATGGCGCTGCCCTGTGTGACAGACAGCCAGTTCTGAGTGCTGTACCATTTTTTTTTTAATATAAAATGTATCCTGACCTAGCAACCCTTAAGTTAACAACCCTTAACAAGGGAATAGAAGTCGTGCTGTTCCCAGCTTCAGCGCCAGAGTCGGCCCCTCCCGAGGCCCCGAGCTCTGACTTGGCATCGGGAGTAGCACTGCTTCCAGACTCGGCACTGTACTCTGACCTTGCTCTGTCATCAGCACCGGCCCTCCTTGCGGCTCAGGGATGGTGCTGCCCTGTGTGACAGACAGCCAGTTCTGAGTGCTGTACCATTTTTTTTTTAATATAAAATGTATTACTGACTGTCTCTGCTGAAAATCTGATGCTCTAGGAGTGACCTCACCCCCAGGTTTCAGCTGAAAGATGCAAGCCAGGAAAAAATGCTGACAGCATGCGAGTTCACACACACTCAGTTTTTAGAGACACTGTATTACATGGAAGGCTTTAATCAAGGATCCTGTTTGTCTGAGTTTATTACAGCCGTAGTTGCTATATCATATCCATTTTATGATGTTGGAGAGGAAAGTACAGTTACGTAAGAACTTACCGTAACAGTAGATCTTCGAGAACAGCTCTTGCAGCAGGTTACACCATTCGGACTGAAGCCGGCAGGCGCCAGGACCCCACGGAAATTTTCTAGCTAGCAGTATTCGGCGGGGGACCGCCTCCGATGTCGGTCCCGCCCCCAACGTCAGGCACAGTACATAGGGAGGAGGTCCCCCAGAATCCCCAGTTCTCCCACCGGAGACTCCCGGCTGCTGGATGACATCAGAAGAGGAGACTGAGGATCCGCCATCAAATGGCAATCAGAGAGATGCTGAGAACACCTGATTCTAGGAGAAGGATGTTGGAATGAGAATCTACCTCCAGCGGGGATGGTGGGAGGGAAAGTACCTGCTGCAAGAGTTGTTCCCGAAGATCTACTGTTATGGTAAGTTCTTATGTAACTGTACTATCTCACTTCGAGAAACAGCTCTTGCAGCAGGTTACACCATTAGGACTGATTCCCAAGCAATAATGGAAATCCCACACCATTGGGAGAAGGGAAGGTAGAAATCCTTAATAGAACCTGAACCTAGGACAGAAGTCCTTGAAGGACTGCTAGACCAAAACCTGCTCTTCACCTCGAAGGAATATCCAGGCTATAATGCCTGATGAAAGTGTGCACGGAGCTCCTAGTAGCTGCAGCACAGATGGCTGAGGTGGACACATTCTTTAGGGCCGCAAAGGAGGTAGCGACCCCATATGTGGAATGATCCTTGACCGCGCCCGGTAAGGGTTTGTTGCCTTTCTGGTAACAGAACGTGATACAGTGAATGAGCCACCTGGACAGCGACTGCTTGAAAACGGGAGCTCCCATCATTCTGTGGGCAAAGGAGACGAAAAGCTGGTCCAATTTTCGGAGGTGTTTGGCTCTGGTCAGGTAGTATCTGAGACACCTATGCACATCTAGGGTGTGCAACAGGGCCTCTCCTCGATTAGAATACTTGGAGAAGTACACTGGTAGACAGATGTCCTGATTAAGGGTGAGAGCTGAGAGACCACCTTAGGTAGAAACTTAGGATTAGTCCGTAGTGATACCCTATCCTGGTGAAAAACTAAATAAGGCTCTTTGCACATAAGTGCATGAAGTTCAGAAATTCTTCTGGCCGAGGTAATGGCAACTAAAAACAACGTCTTCCAAGTAAGACGACGTAGCTCGCAATCCGTGGCTGGCTCAAAGGGTGGCAGCGTAAGCTGCTCCAGGACAAAGGGTAGATCCCATGGCAGAATCGGATCCTTAATTGGAGGTCTAAGGTGGAGAACACCTCTCAGGAAGGCTTGTGCCGTGTCCAACTGCGATATGGTGCGTTGGCCTATAGGAATGTGATAGGTTGAGATGGCGCAGAGGTGTACTTTAATAGAAGACTAGGCCAAGCCTGTCTGAAAAAGAGACTGGAGGTAGCCCAAGACTGACTTTTCTGGACAGTCTAGAGGTGAAAACCCCTGTGCTTGAGCCCATAGGCAAAAACGGCGCCAGTTCATGGCGTAAGCAGCATGGGTGGCTGGTTTTCTCACGGCCACCAGAACATCAGCTACCTCTTGCGAGACCCCGCATCGCAAAATGGCTATGTCTCTAGGAGCCAAGCGTGCAGGCTCAGCGAACGAAGGTCCGGATGGACCAAGGAGCCTGCCTCCTGAGACAAGAAGTAAGAGCTGATTGGCAGAGGTACCGGAGGTTCCCGGGATAGCTGATGTAGTAGAGGGAACCAGATCTGCCTGGGCCAGAACGGCGCGATAAGTATCAGCATTGCTTGCTCTCTGCAAAGTTTCAGAAGGACCCTCTGGATCAACGGAAAGGGGGGAAGGCATAGAGGAATCTGCCCGCCCAGGAGAGGGACAATGTGTTTCGCTGGAAAACACCAGGCCCTGGATCTAGCAAGCAAAAAATTGGGCAGTTTTGCGTTGGATGGGGAATCTTTGACTGGAAGGCCTGCAGGGCGTAAAGAACTGCTCTCATTTCCAGGATATTTATGTGGAGATGAGTCTCTTGGGCTGTCCACAGGCCCTGAGACCGTACACTGTCGAGGTGTGCACTCCATCTGAGCCCTGAGGCATCTGTGGAGAGTGTCACAATCAGAGACGGTGCAATGAAGGGGACTCCCGATGACAGGTTCTTCGGATCTAGCCACCATTGCCAATCCCAGATTACGGCCTTCATGATCCGGATTGGGAGCTGCAGATGGTCTTGCTTTTGATCCCACTGGACCCATAACATCCACTGGGTCACCCACATGTGGAGACGAGCTAGCGGGACTGTTGCAATGGCCGCAGCCATGTGTCTGAGCAGGCAGAGGACCAGTCTGGCAGGAACGGCCTTCTTCGCCAAAATGTCCCTGATGAGGGATCTGATGTGTTCTGCTCTGTCCTGGGGAAGAAAAGCTTTCCCCTGGATGGTGTCCAGAACTGCTCCTATAAACTGCTGAGTCTGAGACAGAACCAGGTGTGACTTCTCTTGATTGATGATGACGCCCAACATCTTGAACAGAGATGGAGTAAAATGAATGGCGGACATCAGGGCCTCCTGAGAGGGTGCCATGAGAAGCCAGTCGTCCAGGTAGGGAAACACGCAGTGGCCTTGTCCCCTCAGAGTCACCGCTACGACTGCATGCACTTCATGAATACCCGAGGTGCCAATGACAGTCCGAAGGGGAGGGCTCGGAACTGATAATGGTGGCCCTGAAACTCGAAGCGCAGAAACTTCCTGTGCGCTTAAGCAATGGGTATATGCAAGCAAGCATCCTGCATGTCCAAGGACGCTAGAAAAGTGCCCTGCTTGAGCATGGGAATCAGAGCTGGGAGGGTCACCATGCGGAAACGTTTGTACAGGACCGACTCATTGAGGTCGCTGAGGTCTAGTATCGGGCGGAGGTCCCCTGTTTTCTTGGGAACCAGAAAGAAGTGAGAATAATAACCTGCATTCCTCTGGTTCCGTGGAACGTGCTCTATAGCCTCTTTTCCCAGAAGCGCGAGCACCTCCTGCTGTATGAGCATGGCATGCTGACCTGAGTAACAGGATAGCAGGGGAGGTCTTGCCGGTGGGTGGTCGAGAAATTCTATGAAGTGGCCTTTCTTGACCAACTGGAGAGCCCACCGGTCAGCGGTAATCGACTGTCACCCTAAAAAGTGGCGCACAATGTGACTCCCGACCTTTTGTGCCCTTTGATCCAGAGGAGGGGTGGGGGCCGGGAAGGAATCATGCTGTGGCAGCACTGATCCCTGCAGGCTGGGCCGGTTTGGTGTAGTGTTGGACTCTGCCTGGGGACGACTTAGCCTGGGCTTTACGCTGAAAAGTACCCCTTTGTTGCCAGCAGCGAAAACCGCTCTGGTTCCTATGAAAGGAACCAGGTCTGGATCTATACATGGCCTGTACAGACCTGACTGCCTTCCCAGCATCCTGGAGTTTGGTGATAACCTTCTCCAAGGGTTCACCAAAAAGTACTTTGCCGTTGTAGGGGATGTCAAGAATGTTCTTCTGTATGTCTGGGGTGAAGCCGGAGACACGGAGCCAAGAGTGTCACAGGAGACAAATGCCTGAAGCTGCCGCTCTGGCGGATGAGTCCGCAGAATCGTATGCGGCTCATAGTAGCTGGGTACCCACATCAGACCCTGTGCAGAGAAGGTTAAGGAGCTCCGCCTTCTGATCACCATCCAGAAGTTTATTGACCAGGTCCTGGCCCTGTTCCCACAGGGCGTTCTAAAATTGTACCATGTAGGTTAGGTAGTTCAGGGACCTGATGGAGCATGTAGCAGCTGCATACATGCGCCTCCCCAGGGCATCTAATTGTTTGGATTCCTAGTCCGTTGGCTGTGTGCTCATGTGTTGCGGTCTTTGGGACCATTCATGTGAGGCCGTAATGACCAGGGAGTCTGCCAGAGGTTGTTGAGCCAAGTACTGGTCCTCTCACGGGGCCTTGTACAGGCGGTCAGCTTTCTGTGACACAGTGGGAGTGGAGTGCGGACGCTTCCACGCAGCCTTGGTGACGTCCGCGAAGGTGTCCACCAAGGGTGGCACTACCACAACCTTTGGGTCTTTTTACCAAAGATAATGGGCAAGGCGCTGCCTTTCAGGGTCGAGGTCTTTAGCATCCCATCCCATATTGTCCTGGATGTGCCTCATGATCTCTGAGAAAGAGGGATCATCCGGAGGAGACCTGGGAAGGTTATGTGGGTCAGGTGATGGAATGCTGAGTGGAGAAGGAGATCTGGAATAATCTGAAGTATCTGATCTGGAGTCCTCCCCCGACAGATTATACCGACGACGTCTGGGTCGCTTGGGGCTGGGAGATCCTGATGGAGATCTTGAGGGAGGCCTTCTCCGGTCCTTGGATCTACCCCTAGGAGGTGGAGTCTGTTCCTCAGGAGTTGGTGGTTGTCCTGCTGGCCCCTTTGGTGGAGGAGGAGGTGTAGAAGGTGAAGGAGTAGCAGGAGGAGGAGGTTTTACAGGGACCACATCCTTTCAGATGGAATCCCACCAGAAAGTAAAGAGGTCCTTTACTTCTTGCAGGTTCATGCCCGACGATGGGCCTGGCGCCGGTAGTCTGTCGCCAAGGTCGGGCATCGGGTCCGCGGGTGTCTCCAGGGTGGGCGAAGGTTCCCTCGGGAGCCCGGCATCCTCAGTGTCACTCCCCTGATCTTCAGGCAGTGTCATGTCCTCCTCTGCTGAATCCCTGTGACCGGTGTCCACCAGTGACTGGGGGACAGTTTTCAGCTCCTGTGAATGCGAGGCAGACGTTGGTCGCTTGGCCGACGCCTTCAGGTCCGGCGAATGCCCAACTAGTGTCTGGTGCCTGGCTGGTGTCCGCGGCTCCGGTGAACGCCTGGCCAACTTTGTATGCTTGGCTGACGTCGGGTGCTTGGCCTACGTCGGGTCCGACGTCCACTTTAGGGACGTCAGGTCTTTATTTTTCTTGGGTGGTGAATCCGGACCTCTGGGAGGCTGGGAGACCGACCTGGAGTCTGTGTCCTGATGTCGGGTTGATGAGGAAGACTTGTGGCGTTCAGAAGACTTAAAAGAGGCCCAAGAAGGAGTGAAAGAAGCTGAGGGCCTTGAAGTCTTGATAGGGTGGAGAGTCGAAGAGCCGCCTGAAGCCCGGACTTTGACCGGAGGGGGCTGAGAACGAGCCCTGGAGGGAGAGTGGTCTGACCTGGTGGAGCCTGAGCTATGGGAGTCTGAGGCCCAGTTTGGGGATCTGGACCTTGCTTTCTCCCGGTGTTTATGGGCCTTGGAAGAAGAATCGTCCCTGGAGGAAGGTTCTTGGTCCATCCTGCTAAGTTTTACTTCCAGCAGATAAGCCTGAAGTGCCTTCTGACGGCGGATCATGGTGTGGCTGTTGAACCCTTGGCAGAAGGTGCAGACCTTGGTGTCGTGGTCCGGGCCTAAGCACCGCACACAGGAGGAATGAGGATCCTTAAAAGGGATCTGTTTTCCGCAGGCACACTTGGAAAGGTGTCCCTCAAGTGAAGGAGTTGGAGAGGACATTAGTTTGGAGAAACTCTTGAACTTCTAAGTCTCATGCGCCAGGTAGAGACCGAGAGGCCGATGCTGGCAAGTCAACAGCGGGAAAAGAACCTGGGGAATTCTGGGGGACTGCCTCCTTATGTACTGTGCCTGACATCGGGGGCGGGACCGACGTCGGAGGCGGTCCCCCGCTGAATACTGCTAGCTAGAAAATTTCCGTGGGGTCCTGGCGCCTGCCGGCTTCAGTCCTAATGGTGTAACCTGCTGCAAGAGCTGTTTCTCGAAGTAAGATCCTAGGTTGTTACACAGAGGTGCAAGGTTGTAAATGCTCCTGTGAAGCCTGTGTGAGGGAGGATACAGCATGGATCAAAAGAGATGTCATTTGAAACGTGAGTAATGCTGAGGATTGCAAAATTAATGCTGAAAAGACATCCTGTTTTTTTTGTATAATATATATACACACACACACACACACACACATATATATAATCTGACAGAGGAGGAGCTAGCTGACCTCACACAAGAAGGGGTTGGCCGATACAGTTGATAAGGAATACTCTGTTTTACTTACACAACTTTTTACCTAGACTCTGACTAAGAAAACATCTTTGGAGCACTTGTAAACAGGTAGTTAGAAAGAGAGTCAAATCCAAGTCCTGTAAGTAGAAATTTGCACTGTTTAACCTTGTTCTTTTAAAAGATTTGTATGTCTTGCCATGTAAGAGTTCTGTATTTTGTGTTTAACATATTTTTATCTATTGTAGTAAAATTATTTTTAGAACATATTTGGTCTGTCTTTGAATTTCTTTTAGTTGTAAGAAAAGTATATGGTTATAGCAGACACGAGGCATAGCTTGAATGGTGATACCAAACTGGAAAGAGAAGCTTTTTAAATCTGAAATCTTTATTAAAGTTTTTAAGGGTTCATCTCCGTATACGTGGTTATGTGCCCGTAGGCAAAGATATCTGGACCCCCCCGAAGACAGAAATCTTTGAGCCTGTGCATTGGGTATGCTAGCAAAAGGTTCACAATTTGAATCCCTCCAAGACTTGAGACCGAAGGTTGATCTGAACTCACAAAACAGACAAGAGGGTTACCTTGTTCTGTTAAACTGTTCACAAGACTGCGCTCGGAGGTTGGCACTTTGGGAGTAGAGGGCCTGACCTGCTGAGTGGGTTTGTGACACCCTGTTCCTCAGCACCGGAGGTGGCATCGCCAAATGCACGAGACTGGAGATGGCACTGTGAGAATCCCCGGTGCTGCAAGCGGCACCAGAGGACTTGAAGATGGCGGCCCCAGAGACACAGCCAGACAGAGGAGGAGAAAAAACCCTCAAAGCTGTGCTGTTGGACTTGTAGGGAGGCGATGCCCTTCAGAGCCGAAGAGCTCCTCAGAGGGGGGGGGTGACTCCGGGTCAGAGCCCTCCACTCCCTCTGAAGAGGAAGAAAGCAGGGAAATGGAGAGAGGCCACTCCTCGCCCCCTACCAAGTTTGGAACTACTCGCGGCACTGAACGAAGGCCGTGCAGCACCTTCGGCACTGCCCTGCTCACCAGCTCCAGAAACAGTGCCAGGAGGAAGAGGGGTGCCAGTGGATGGAGTCGGGGACTCCACCAGTACGGATCCAGTGTGTAGCTCTGATTGAGACACCAGGGGTGGTCGTGGTTCTGAGGAGGCAGACAACCGAGAGGGGTGCTCAACCGACCCCCGGAGGAGGCAGACTGACCACCCAACCCCTCTAGCGAACTGGAGACACCAGCAAGGCCTGCATCATTGATGGCTCGTGGCCCTCCAGGATGTATAGTAACGGAAAGTCAAGAGATCTCACCTTGGCATCCCGGGACCGACAGCATCCTCTGAAGGTAGGAGGATTCTGACCCACCTTCAACGCGCGTGTTTCAAGGACACAGCGGTCCATGGAGAAGTATGTGTTGTAGTTGTCCATGTCATGCTGTAAACCCAGGCAAGAAAGACATCAATCGTGATGGTCCGTTATGGATATGAATTTGCCACAGGGGCACAGACGCATAAGGGCATGTCCTGCCTTGGATTTTGATTTAGGCCCTGGATCGGACATGATCGACAGTATACAAAAAGAATAAAAATAAGAAACAGACTCAGCACTGTAGAAACAATGGCAATAAAATAAAAAAATGGTCTCACCTGTTAGAAGAGCCTACGGCGTTGAGTACGACAGAACTTCGGTGGCATCGAACAAAACGAATTACATAGCTGTCTTCAGCTCCATGGCAGGAAGAACAGAACTGAGGTGGGGAGGAATCGGTGTCTGTGACTGGCTAACACTTGAGTGGCACACTGTGCGTCGTCATCGAGGGCAGCACCAGCCTCGGTGCTAACTCCTCCCGCAAACAAAAACACTTGTAAGCTAATAGCTCCCGCGGGGTTATAGTGCCTCCGGCGTATACCCACCAGTGATGAATGGTGAAGATACATACAGGAAGATCCTATATTTCTAAGGGCATGGACACAGTTCACTATCCATATTATAAACTCCAAGCAGTTCTCTGGGAGGAGGGGGTAGGGGGCACCCCCTATTCGGTGAACAGAGATTGGAGAAATGAGGCCCCAAAAGTAACATCCTGACAAGACATAATGTTAATGCTATAATGGGAGATGAAGGTGTGTGGTTTACTCCAAGTAGCAGCCTTACAATGCTCCTGTATCAGGATGTCCCTGGAGACAGTCACCGAGGCAGTGGTAAACCTGGAGGAATGAGCCCTAAGCACTCTGGGAAGCTCCCTACCAGCCAACCTAAAACAGAGGTCAGTGTAGGATGTGATCCACCTGCCAATCATTTGCTTTGCAAACGGTCTGTCAGGCACAGCTTCAATGTAAGTTACAAATATCTGGTGAGCGTCACTCTGAACTCTGGCTATGCACTCCTTACAATAATTAAGCACTCTCTGCAGGTCCACAGTATGGAGCTTGCGGTCAGCCTCTAAAGATGGGTTGTTAAAATATACCGGAAAATTAATTATCTGGTTAAGGTGAACTTTGATACAACCTTAAGAGGGAGAGGAACTTCAGATAGGGGCAAAGGATGATCTTGTCCTTGTAGAAGACAAGATAAGGAGACTCTACAGAAAGTGCATGGAGCTCCATGATCCTTTTGGCGGAGGTGATGGCCACCAAGAAGGCCATCTTCCATGACAGGTTCGACACCTCACACCTGTGCACAGGCTTGAATGGCTTGCCCATGAGTACAGCCAGCACTAGCAGTAAGTCCCAAGGTAGCGGTGGCTCGTGCCCTGGAGGGGACAAGTGGTCAAGGCCTATAAGAAAGCACCCAAGCTCCTTCCTCTGGCCCACAGTTAGCTTACCAGCCTATGCCTGTAAGCAGAGATAGCTGCCAGGTGCACCTTAAGGGTTGCTGCTTCGCAGACTCAGTTGAAAGAAGGACCAGAGGTACTCCAAGGTGCTTACCATAAGACAGGAAAGGGGATCAAGCTCCTTGCTTTGTCACTAAATTAAGAACCTCTTCCACTTAAATGCACAGCATTTGTGAGTCAGCTCCTTTTAGGAGGCCACCACAACGTGGTGCACATCTTCCAAGAGACCCAAGTCCTAGGACTCTAGCTGCTCAGGAACCAGACCAAACGGTGCAGGGACTGAAGGTCTAGGTGCAGGACCATCCCCTGTTATCTGGTCAGCTCGTCTGGATGAAGAGGCAAACAACATGGAGGTCTGCTGCTGAAGCTGAGGAGATCCAGGTACCTGAACTGTCTGGGCCAGTCTGTGGCCACTAGGATCATTCACGCCTTGTCCTTCTGGGCCTTGGCCACAACTTTGTGGATAAAGCGGAAGACAGGAAGGTGTACATGAGTTCTGGGGTCCAAAGCCTCGCAAATGGATCCCCCCAAACTGTCCTCAACTGTGGGGACTGGGCACAAAATACCCTCAGCTTTCTGTTCTCCCAGGAGGCAAACAAATCGATATCTCACCCACTTGGCTGAGAGCATCTGCAAATTGATGTTCACTTCTGTGACATGAGTCACCAGGAGTTCAGCACCCAAGCTGCACAGAAGTGTACAGCTGCCGGAGGCCCCACCCCCCCCCGCCAAAAGGGCAGGGAATGTGTTCACACTGCTTGTTCAGGTAGCAGAGTCGTGGTATTGTTTGGACCTGCATGATATATATATATTTTTTATCTCCTGCCCTAGGAGCCCCCCATCGGCCCTACTGGCCCCCCAACTCCCAAATTGCAGGGCTTACCTTATGCCTGGCCCAGGAGTGGTGCCTCACAGGGGGGTCGGGCTCATCCTGCCGCCTTGGAATTTTCTCTTCCCTGTTCTCCCTAACCTGGGGCCCCAGGAGTAGAGACATGCACGTGGAGGCGCGCATGCGTATTACCCACCCCACGGCCTAATGCCTGTGCCCACTCTGGCCGTTTCACTCCTGGCCTCCACTAGGAGGCAGACCTGCACCGAGGGATGCACTGGATCCTCTTCGGAGAGGAGAGCTGCCGTCCGGCACTCTATCCAGTTCCGTAGCGCGCCCCCCCCGCCAGCCCAAGCTAGTTCCAAAACTTGGGACACTGGCATGGTGCGAGGTAAGGCGCTCAGTGCCTCAACCCTCTGCGCCACTGGGCCGGCCCAGACCTGCATGATTTGACCTTTGATCAGAGAAGCAAACTCTGAAAGAGCCAGCCACACTGCACGTAGCTCTAGCAGGCTGATATGGTGATCAGATTCCTGGGGTAATCAGAACCTGTGGGCTCTGTGGTCTCCCAGGTGTGCTCCCCAATCCACCAGAGATGCATCCCTCATGAACATGATGGTCGGCTCTAGGCAGAAAAATTGGATTCCTTCTTCCAGACGTTGAGGGACGAGCCACCACTGGATGGCGTCCCACATCAACTGGGTCACAATGTCCAGCCGGTCCAGATGACCAAGGAGCTGGGACCACTGGTGCCTCAGGAAATCCCAGGTAGGGCATGAGAGCCCAACCTGAAATGATCCAACAAAGGAGGTAAGGTCCAGATGAATTTGATCACCTGCAAGGGGATCAGTTTGGACTTATCCAAGTTGACCAACAGGATCAAGTCTCTGCAGGTCTGCAGGGCTAGATTTCTGGACCGCTTGACAGCTTCCTTGGATGGCCCGACTATAAGCCAGTCGTCCAGGAAGGGGTACACCCTGATGCCCTTGCACTGCTGGAAGGCTGCCACTATTGCCATGCATTTGGTGAAGACCCTGGGCATGGCCATGAGGCCAAAGGGCATAACTTGGAACTAATACAGAACCTCCTCTGCGCAGAACTGGAGGTACTGCCAGTGGGACAGACTACGAAGTGGAAGAAGGTGTCCTGAAGATTCAGGGAGCAGAGCCACATGCCCTCCTCCAGATATGGTATCATCTGACAAAGACTGGTCATCCGGAACTTGAGCAACCACATGAATGAGTTCAGGCCATGCAGATCCAGTATGGGGCACCAGCTACTGTCCATTTTGGGACCAGGAAGTACCTGGACACATACGCCTGACTTGCAGGGACATCTGGGACATAGGCTATCGCTCCTTTCACAAGGATCTTAGCAATGTCCTTTCTGAAGGTGGACAGTGTGCCCTGTGACACCCTGGACTCCTGAGGAGCATGGAGTTGGTATGGTGGGAGAGCTTCGAAGTCTAGAGGCAACCCTCTGCCGATCACCTCCAGTATACATTTGTTTGTAGTTATGATGGACCAATGTGACCAGATGTGGTGCAACTGACTCCTGACTAGGAACTGGGTCAGCTGGCCTCTGATGAAACCACACTGAGCTGTGGTGAAACGTAAAGCTTTTTTACTGCTCTTGAATTTTTTGTGAACTGTCCTAATATGCTTACTGTTGATATGTGTAGTACCGTTGATGGAATTTTTTAACATAAATTAATATTAAAGAACAAGTTATTTATATTCTGGATATGAAACTGGTGTTTATTTGATTCCTGGTACAACATTAAGAGACATAACCTCACACTTTCAGCATGGGGATGAACTGAGTAGCTGGGTGCATCTAGTGTGTTTGGATTTACGTTTATTTCGTGATGCACCACCTTACAAAACTGTTGTCGGCAGCGCAGAGCCTCTTGTGGTTGGAATGCCTCTGCCGATCACCTCCAGTATCCATTTGTCTGTAGTTATGATGGACCAATATGGCCAGAAGTGGTGCAACTGACTCCCGACTGGGAACTGGGTAGGCAGGAGGATGAGGCACCCCATCCCCGACCTGTCACTGAGCAGCTTTGGAGGGAGTATTGACTGCTGGGGCTGGAAGCACACCACTTCCTCTACCCCAGCCTCTTTTTGGCCTCTGGCTGCTAAACTTGGGCTTCAGGCACCAGGCTTGGTATTGTCCCTACTAAGGCTGCTGTGGCTGAAAGGGCCTATACCAGAAGGTATTCTTCTTAGGCTTCTGGGTCTTAGGGTCCTTCTGGGACAATGCAAGAGTCTAGGATCACACTGGACTTCTCAGTCCTAGTGAGGTGTCCCTCTACACCCTGGCTAAAGAGGCTGTCGCCCAAGAATGGAACATCTGCCAGTTTGTGTTGGGGAGAGGGTGTGCACTGATTCTGTGGGGGGTTTTTTTTTGTGTTTTTTTTTTTTTTCTTATCTTTTTACCTTTTTACCCCTCCTATGTGCCCCATCTCAGCCACTCCTTCAGGCATGAGCCAAGGCTGAATCTGACCCATCTCACTCCCCGAGTCACCGTTCCAGATAGCATCCGATCCCAGGGTAACCCTGACGTAACCCTTTGAGGGGCGGGTCCCCTTCCTCCAAGGGGAAAGGCATCAGCCGGGGGGACGGACCAGCACTAATGCTTGGCCCCAGGGTGCTGCTGGAACGAATGGCTCGCAGGACATTGATGGCCTCGGACAGCCAGGCAGCCGTCATCCAGCTGAACATGGAGTGGGTACTTCCGCTTTTCGTGGCAGTCCCTACGTTGTGTCTTGCAGTGCCTCCGGTCTCCACTGGGGGCCGCTGCAGAGCGACATCACCCCTGTACCCTCCCCAGGAGAGGAGAGAAGAGCAGTCCTATTGACGCTCAATCCTCTCCTTCCCCTGTCAGGCCCCGGCGTCCCGAGTCTGTTCCAAAACCCTGGTCACCGGCGTGGCTCGAGGTAAGGTGACAGCGCCTCAACCCTCTACGCCACCAGGCTGGCTGATTCTGTTTTTATTGTTTGCTATATGCCACATGCAGCAGCACCCTTAATGGACAAGTCATTTTAAAGTATGTGAACGAGTACAGGTGAGCAGCTAAATTTGGTTGGGAGAAGCATGACTCTCCCATTAGCTAGTTCCCCACTAGTTATCTGCACATTGGCTGAGAACCACACCTTGAGCAAGCCAATTCAGGGTTTGCACCTTACATTAAGGAAGCCAATTCAAGCAGATGTATTTTGGAATCGGGACCCAGCTGATAGGTAGTCTACCTCAATGTTTGGTAGCTGGGCGACTTCAACAGGGCCCTGCAGTGAATACTAAGATACCCCCACTCCCTACTGGAAATTGAATAAGCAAGTGGGCATTTTCAGGAAGAAGAAAAACGTTCTATGTTTGTAAGATATGCCAAAATTGGGGGAGGTGCAGCTGATTCTGTTTTTATTGTTGTGTGCTGGGTATCCACCATGGAGGTGGAAAGCTGCAGCCAGGTCCTGTGATGCATCACAATGGCTGATGACATGGCATGGACACAAGATTTGCCCATGTCAGAGTCATCTGACACTGGTGTTTAGCAAATGCTTGACTCTGGAACCCAAACAACGTCCTGCAAGCTGCCAGTCAGCAAGAAGGTGAGGGAGACATCATACACCACTCCCAACAGGGAGTGACCAAAGTTGGCCATCATGATGGTGTAGCTGCACTGGTGAAAACTGTGAAATGAGGTGCTGCAGACCTTCTTTACCGAATGGTCAAGCTTTTTAGGTTCCTTGTCTGGGGGCCTAGTCCATGTCCCCTTGGCAACAGGACTTTCAGAAGGCAGAGTCTGAGACCAGCTCTTCGGCTGAAGGGTGGTCCAAGAACCCTGAAAAGGAACTTGTAGGGACCGCATACTTGTGGATCATACGGGTGGTGGGTTCTGAGCAGGAAGCTGGATGCTGCCAACACTTCAGAGCCGGTCCCAAAATGGCCTCAGTCACAGAAACGGCAACCCTCGGGATATGTCCCTGTCCAGGATGTCAGAGAAGGGGTATTTAGCCCTCTTCTGAACTGGCTCAAAAGGCACACTCATGGACTCCAATACGAGGTGGAGTAAAGCCCCAGAAGACACTGGTCCATGGTTGGTGGGCACTTCATTGGCCGAGTCCCGTCAAAAGTGTGGGTCCTCGAGGAGAGCATGGATAACCCCTGAAAGTCATCAGAGGACTCTTCAAAAACAGCCATCAACCATTTGCCGCTGTGAACCATCCAGGTGTCCTTGGACTGGGTGATCTCCACCAACAACTGGTCTGGCAAGCCAGCAGCAGTATGGGAGTCTTTGTGGGAGCTCCCACCAAGGGCTGTGGTGGTGGTGGCGCCACCCTCAGAGGTGAAGAAAGAGATGCTAGGGGCATCAGCCACAGGTGAAATAGCATGGACATAACTGGTAGCTGACAGACGGACGAATGCCCAGAGGGTAGGGCCCTCCCCCACTCTGCGATGGTCCACTGCTGCCAGAGGAGCTCCTTGTAGCGCCGCTGCATGTTGTGGAGGTGTGTCTCTTTGCCCATGGACAAGGAGTTCAAGGAACATCTACGGCAATGCCTCCTGGTCCAGTAAGACTGAGAGAATGAACGGTGTCTTGATCTCAACCTTGACTGTCGACTAGGGGGCCGATGTCAAGGATAGGCCTCTGCAGGGTCATAGTAGACCACAGGCTGAGCTACATTCAGAAGCAGCGGCTTTGGAGGCATGACCTCCAGCTGAGGCTGGTCCTGCTGACTCAGCCATTTCCTCCTGGGTAGGGACAGGAAGCACCGGGGTCTGGGAGACTGACTGTCAAGCTCTTCTGACAGCAGGTTGACAGGGTCAACAAAAATCTCAACCACCTGCTCAAATGGCGCTAAGGTCAACAAGCCTGATGGGGTACCATGAATCTCTCAACCTGGGCCTCAACTGAAGGCAGCTTGACTGCAGCTGAGTACTCGACAAACTTCCAGTGGTCGGGGGAGTTGAGGAAGCAAGAGGATCATGATTTCACTTATCCCATGACCTACATTGATGGTGGTTATGCTTCTTGCCCCAATGAGATGGGCTCTCCCAAAGGTCTGGAGGTCCCAAAACATCTCATGGAAATCCTCTGTGAAGGACCATCCAATGCTGGTCCTAGTCGTAAGCAACACCAAGACCAATGAAGAACTCACCGCGGCTGCAGCTACCGCCTCCTCATGTGCTGCAAATTGGGAAGCTAACCCAGAAGCCCCCAAGGCTTTTTTGTGGCTCTTTGGTTAAATTTTGGGGTCTCATTCCAAGGGTTGATTGAAGAAGAGTCTAGCTTGCTGATCTTCCAGCAATGCTGGAAGCATCGCTTGACAAAAGTCACAACCCTCAGCATTGTGCTGTGCTCCCATGCAGTAAAGGTAGGACATGTGGGGGGCAGTGTTGGACATTTTTTGTTGACATTGAACACAGAGCTGAGCTGTTGCTTCCTCTTTTCCATGCTGAAATCGAGGTTGTCGATGGCAGAAACTGAAACGAGCAGAAGACAAAATACAACTGAAGCAGAAGAAGTATTCACCAAAAAGCACTTAACTCGAAAGAATCCTCAAACACCATAGAGCTGCGAAGGAGGAGATCTGTCCCTTCTAGTGGAAAGATAGATATGCCATCATGCAAGCCCGGTGGCACTGACGGTTGAGGCGCTGGACACCACACCTCGCTCCACGCTGGTGACCCAGGTTCGGAAACGGACTCAGGTCTCCAGGGGTCGGCAGGGGCGGAGAGGGATTGAGTATCCGTAGACTGCTCTCCCTCTCTGGGGGTGGAGGGTATTCAGTCGTCGGCGCACTTGTGACCTCTGGAGGAGGCTGGGGCAGTGCGCTGGTGCTGTACAGCAGGGGTGAGTTTGGGGCACGGCGCCGGGGGGAGCGCATGTGGACGCGTGCGTGCCCCCTCCATTGGTGTCATTGCACGCCTCAGCTCATGTCAAAGGCAAACAGGGAAAATGTGGCGCTGGGTCGTGGCGGCTTGATGGCCGTCTAATAGGGACTGCCAGGACCTGGGAGCACCACCGCACAACACTGGATCCTTGTCAGTGGGGAGTAAGGGGGAACTCCCTGCCACCTCGCCACGGGGGTAGAAGGTGGTGGGGGCTTCATTAGGAGCCAGGGCGGGACTGGATGGCGGCCAGAAAAAACGGACGGATGCCAGGGCGTGAATGCAGATCAGAAGGCCACAAGGTAAAAAAAGTACTTAAAAAAAAAAAAAAGATATGCCATCACAAGGCAGAGCTGGAGGACCTACTGCCCTGGTGGTAGGAGGAGCTTAGCTTGAAGATATACAATGAATCAGCCTGTTTCAGTGGAACTACCATAGTGTGGATAGTAAACTGCATTCATGCCCTTAGAATGATCCCTATTACGCAATGAAAATTAATGCTTACAGAGCAATAGCGGACCCTGTTCTTATTGCTGTAGCAAATGCAATGGTGTGCTACAGTATATCTACAAGTGGAGATGCTACAACTGTTCAGGAAAAGGATCAGGGATAACTGTGAACCATAAGCTGGAGCAAGAACGATAGTGTGCTGCCACAGTCAAGAGAGCAAACAGAATGCTAGGACACATTAAGAGGCAGGTAAGCAGCAGGTAAAGAGGGTTGATCTTCCCCTTGAACAAGGCCTGTACAACAACACTTGGAATACTCTGGAAAGGACACTGAAGCGATCAAGAGGGTTCAGCACAGGGCCACCAAGCTGATTAGTGGCTGAGGAGGCAGGAGATATGAGGAGAGAATGAAAATACTCAAATTAATCATCCTAGAAAAGGGAAGGCCGAGAGGGGACTTAATCACAGTTTTATAAATATTAAATGGGATAAACAGAGTGACAGTGTCTACACAGTTACTTCCAGTCATGAGTGCAATGAAGACTAGAGAGCATGCCTTGAAACTGTGTGTGTGTGTATGGGTGGGAGGGTGGGGGGGCAAGGCAATGTAAAACATTGGAAATCAATAGTTCACATGAAGTGTGGTTAACACGTTAAGGTTGTAGAAGCTAGCCCTGTTCAGGCTTTCCAAACAGGACTAGACAGATTCCTGAGCAGGAATGATATTGAGGGTTACATAGCATGAGCAGGAGAAAGATTCTGGCTGTTAAGACAGGATGTGTGTCCATACTCAACTTAGGGACAGCCACTGCCATGCCATGGCAGAATGGGTGGACACGATGGAATCAAATCCTGTTTTGTCAGCACAATACTGTGTTAATATAAATGAGGAACAGCTGCAAGTTATTGTCGGGGAGAAAGAGAAAGGCAGAGGGAGAGAGAGACGTGCTTGGTAAGCTGGCAGCTGTCAGTTCTCTAACAGGGGTCTGCAGGCTTGTCTTTTATATATTTTACGTATCTTGGCCACTGTGGCTATGTTGCCTGCCTTGATTATCATGTGGAACATTAAGATGCTCTATACTTGCTGTGATGGTGCTACCAAGAAAAGTCCAAACTTACTATTGCATGGTGCACCTACCTCCTGACTGCCCAATGTACTTTTTAGACCCACTTTCCACAAATTCACTAAGACTGTAGTCTGCTCAGGTACAAAAACTCATTTATTTCTTCCATTAAGATCAGCTTTGTATTAGGATGAATGTTTACAGACTAGCAGCATAGCATCACAGATACAGAATACCCCAAAGGAGAAAACATTAACACTTTACTCACACACCATCCCCACCTCAATTGCCACCCTCCCTAAAATAGGTCCTTTTAAGGTTGCACTCAAGAACCACATTTTCTCCACCCACAGATGCACGTGCGCTCAATTGGTGAGGTCCTGGACCCCCATGAGCCTCCCACGCCCCTGTGGGTCCGAAGTTAATCTCCTCCTGTGACAATGTCTCTCGTGAGACAGCATCCTTTGCATCATGTCTGTATACTGTACCTGCACAATGATAAACTGCCTAGCTCCCACCTTGTATAGGACTACAGTTTCAACTGTGTATGACAATGTTTTCTTGTTGAATTTTATTCTGCACATTACTATTGTCTGTAATTAAGTCTCTGTCGTGCAATGTCTGTTATTGTTATATCCTGTATATCCATTGCATATTCTATTAACTGATGTGGAGCCTTTGGAAATGAGTCCTTGACTCAAAGGGTTGTAATTCTGATGTGAATACAAATAAATAAATGGTAGCAGGCTTTGTTTTTGTTCCTCTTTGGGTATTCTGTATCTCTGATTCTGTGCAACTACTCTGTAAAAATTCATCCTAATACGAATCTGATCTTAAAGGAAGAAATGAAATTATTGATTTTAAAGGAAAAAAATGAAATAAATATGTTTTTATAGCCAAACAAAATGGCAATCTTGATGAATTTTTTGGAAAATTGAGTCTGAAAAGTGCATTGGGAGGTAGGTGAACCATCCAACAATGAATATGCAATGTTTGCCTTGACTAGTTAGTTTCTTGGTGGAATATACCTGATGATGTACTCTTTTCAAATTTGCACGCGCACCTTCTAATGCATCCTTGCTGTGACAGGTATTACAGTTCCAAAATGCTGGCAACTGCTGTGAGCCAGAACTAAGTACAGTACCTGATCAATTGGTGGTACTCTGCTGAATTCTACTTAGCAGTATTGATCCAGCTTCAAGACAGAAAGAACATTTTAAATTACAGTGCACTAAACTGTACAGAAGTACTGAACTGTTTGGCTACCAAGTCACTGAAAGCTTTTAGCAGACAAGTAATCATTTAATTATACTGCTGGGACTCATTCAGAATAAGGAAAAAATAACAGTTTACTCTTAAGTACTTGGCTCTGTTTCTCTGGCCATTTCCACACAGGGTTTTCGAGACCCAATCATTTTAAACCTACTGCTCGTGATTAGGGCCTACACTCCTCAGTTAATTTTATCTACTGCTGTAAAGGCGAAACATGCTATATATCCCTCTACTGCTAAGATGCAAGGCAGTCTAAGTGTGCAGCCATGAAAGAGACAAAGCAATATTTCCAGATTAGTTTCTGTGACGCAACAATAACAATTTAAGAAAGTAAGAATAAAGGGGAGATGCATATGACACACGTAAAGGTATGAGATGTTTAAATGAACCCCAAAATATTGCAGACCATGATTAACTAGACTGATGAACTCTATCTATCTATCCATCTATAAATCTATCCATCTCTCTCTCTCTCTCTCTACCTATCTCTCTATCACTCTATCATCTATCTATCCCTCTATCCATCATCTATCTCTCTATCATCTAGCTATCTATCATCTATCTCTCTATCATTTATCATCTCTCTATCATCTACCTCTCTATCATCCATCCATCTATCTATCTATCTGTCCTTCCATCCATCTATTTCTCTAGCTCTCTATCTATAATTACTAGTGACCATTTTTAATGCTTGGATAATGGGTTTGTAAAAATGAGTTAGAACCACTCAGATGTAATTTTGCATTACAGTCGAATGGCTGTAATTGCTCCCTGTTAGTGCAAGGTTGATTGTGAAGAGAGCGAGCACTTGTCATACAACTGCCACAGTAATTAAAAATGTTTACTAGTAATTATAAAAACCAAGACATGGATGGCTATGTGTAAACCAGACATTGATACACACCCTTGGTGTGGGATGCTTTTACAAACCCCTCGAGCTTCACTTATGCAGCATCTCACATCTCAGCATGTGTAAAATTCTGGTTACACACATCCACCTATGTATTATTCCCTATATCATATAGAACCGACTGATTTAAAATACACAGTTTAGCTTTGTGAGTGAGGAACAGGACCATAACGTATGAGTGGCAAGGCCACTCGGGAGTTATGAATGACCAGTTCCCTCAGAAATGGGGACAGTATATTTCATGTGAAGCCATTGTGTATTGGATTTGCTGTATACAACAGCAGTTTTTTTATAGGTCGCACATTACATCAATTAAAATACTTTATTTGTGCACTTTCACTGGTATTACATATACTGTACACAGGATAGCCAGACTCTAAATATGCCATTTATCTTCATGAATGAGGGTAGCACAATAACTCACAATAGACAGAGCCAGAAGTAAGATATTTAACTCCTGCCCCTCAAAAGTGGTTAAGTAAAACAGTGTTAGTCATGCCACTGTGTGTCCAATTTATACAATGTAGTTTAAATTAGGAGACATTTGTCAATTAGTACTTTTTCTGCAGATAAACTGCTTCTGTCTGATTTCACTGCTCTGTTTTGAGTGAAGCAATGGTAATGTCATCAGTCACTGTGCTAGCTGCACTCTGCACTTCATTTAATCAATAAAGCATGACCAGGGTTAGATGGACAGTCTATTGATCATCCTCTAGGAGCATAATGTGGGAAGAGGTGTAGCTGAGTGCCATACTGCCCCAAGAGATGATTAACTGACTGTTAACTTAACTCCTTGGAGAACCATATTGCTAGTATAAAAAACAAAATCTAAAGAAGTGTTAGAAACACAGGTTACCTACCTATAACAGTAGTTCTAAGAGTGATATATGATGTTCACCCACACCTCAGGCATTGTTCTTTTCCCCTTCAAGGCTTGCCGGAACGTCTTCAAGCTGGCTTCTCCACCTACCCGGGTGGTAACTCCCTCAGCACCGTCCTGTGATGTCAGATCTTATCCACTGGAAGCAAGACCAATGTACCACTTACAAGGGGAGGTCAGGTGGGTCAGTGTGGATGAACATCGTATACCACTCCTACAAAGTACAGTTACGTAAAACCTTACCATAACAGTAGATCTTAGAGGGGTGTCTCTTGCAGTTTTGTAATAATTTTGGGTTACCAGTAGAGGTCGCTGTGGCGCATGGCAACTCCTCTAGCAGTTTTTCACCAGGGACCGCCCACACATAACATCAGCTTCCTGTTACCTATATAAGTGTGGGCGATACCTGGTATCCTCAGTTCCCTTGCCGGACTCAGCTCGCAAAGCGAGGATTGAGGGGAAGCTGAGGTACCAAAAGAGTCCCAACCCATAGTCACTGGATTAGAATTTGTGTTCTTAGAGAAGGAGGGGATGGAGGGTGAGATTCACTGCAAGAGACATCGAAGATCTACTGTTACAGTAAGTTTTTATGTAACTGTACTATTTTCCACAGAGTGGTCTCTTGCAGTAGGTAATATTTTTAGGATTAATCCCAGGCAGTAATATGCACATGGGAGGATAGCTATGATAGAAGGCCTTATAGGACTGCATGGCCAAAGGCCGCCCTATGTCATGAGGCAATATCCAGGTTGCAATGCCTTGTGAAAGTATGGATCATGGACCAGGTAGCCGCATTGTAGATATCTAAAATGGAGGCTCCTTTAAAGTAAGCCACAGTAGTGGCCATAGTTCTAGTGGAATGGGCTTGGACACGTCCAGGTAAAGGCTTGTTGTATTTTTTGTAACAAAATGTAATACAATTTGCCAACCAGGCTGAAAGAGCACATTTAGCAACCGGGAGGCCGTCACGTCCCGGGACAAAAGAGACAAACAGTTGAGACACCTTTCTAATAGATTGTGTCCAGTTAGTATAGCAGTGTAGTATACGATGGACATCTAAAGTATGTAGTAGATGTTCACCCTGATTGGAGTAGTTGGGATAGTAGACCGGAAGCTCCAAGGACTGATTTAAAGTGTGTTCAGAAACTACTTTCAGAAGGAAGGAAGGGTTAGTATGAAGGACCACCCTGTCTTTGTGGAAAATCAAGTAAGGTTCCCTACACATGAGGCCAGGAAGCTTGGAAACACGTCGCGAGGAAGTGACAGCCACCAAAAATAGGGTTTTCCATGAATGAAAACGAAGTTCACAAGTGGCCGCTGGCTCAAAAGGTTCAAGGATTAATTTTTCTATCATAAAATTGAGATTCCACGGAGGAGTGGGTCTTCTAATAGGTGGTTTAATATGCAACATTCTTTTCAAAAACATCTTGGCTAGATAATGTTGGTGCAGCAACCCGCCATCTAGAGGTTCATGGTAAGCCGAGATGGCAGCCAAGTGGACTTTGATGGAAGAGTAACTTAAACCTGACTCAGATAGTGAGGCCAGGTAATCCAGAACCTTCATCAGTGGACAAGAGTAAGGGTCCAAAGATTGAGAAGCTGACCGTATGGAAAAGCATTTCCATTTGGAATTGTATGTTTCTCTTGTTGTTGGCTTATGGGAGGCCAAGAGAATATTGGCAACAGGAGAGGACACTTGTAATCTAGTTATGAAAGAGTGCTCAGGAGCCAAGTGAGAAGGTGTAAAGCCTTCAGGTTGGGATGTAGGAGAGACCCTTGACACTGAGTCAAAAGGTCTGGTCTGATTGGCAACGGAATGAGGTCCCGTACTTACAGTTGTTGGAATGGAGAAACCATGTCTGGCGAGGCCACACTGGGGCCATGAGTATCATTGTGGCTGGTTCTAGTTGTAGTTTCAGTACAGTCTGTTGCAGGAGAGGGACGGGGGAGGAGCATATAAGAAGAGTCCTGCCCATGGTTGGGACAGGGCATCTACAGACAGTCCCTTTTTGTTCGGGATAATGGAAAAATACTTGGGAAGATGGTAATTCACAGGGGAGGTAAACAGATCCAGCTGTGGAATGCCCCACAGGTTGAAGATTTCTTGGTGTGCTTGCTCGTGAAGTATCCATTCATGATTGAAGGACTGGCAACTCAGCCGGTCAGCTAACTGGTTGCAATGTCCCAGTAAGTGGAGAGCTGTTAGCATCAATTGTTGCCAGATGGCTTCTTGCCAAACTGCATGAGTCTCCATGCATGGGGTGCAGGATTCTGTACCCCCTTGCTTGTTGAGGTAGAATACTACTGCAGTGTTCTTGTCAAAGCGGTATATCTTCCTATTGCAACGGCAGGAACGAAATAATGCTTGTTTGTTTGAAGAGTCTTTAAACATTCATTTAGTAGTTCCAAATGCTCATTGATGACTGCTACACAGATGTTGCACTAGCTGCTGCACAGGCTGAAGATGGCAGGAAAACGAACTGAGGATACCAGGGACTGCCCACACTTATATAGGAAACAGGAAGCTGATGTCATGAGTGGGTGGTCCCTGGTGAAAAACTGCTAGAAGAGCTGCCGTGCACCACAGCGACCTCTACTGGTAACCCAAAAGTATTACCTACTGCAAGAGACCACTCCATAGAAGACCTACTGTTACAGGTAAGTAACCTGTGTTTCTAGGGATGTGGATATGGTGTTCTATCCACACTTCAGGCAGATTCCTAGCAGTTCTCCAGGAGGAGGGAGGCAAGGTGTGCACCCCCTACTTAGGGAAGAGAGACTGGAGAACTGAGATCCCAAAACCAGCATCCCGGTGTGACTCAAGGTCGATGTGGTAGTGGGAAATGAAGGTGTGTGCTGACTTTCAGGTAGCAGCCTGATAGATTTCCTGGATGGGGATGTCCCTTGAAGCAGCCACCGAGGCAGTGGTATGACAGGTGGAATAAGCCCTTAGCCCTATAGGAGGCTCCCTACCCGCCAACCTATAGCAGTGGTCCATGCAGGATACAATCCACCTGACAACTGCCTGCTTAGCTGCCGGTCTGCCTGTTGCAGCTTCAGCTTAGGTGACAATAGCTGGTGAACCTCTACCTGAACTTCAGTCGTGCGCTCCTTGTAATAGGCGAGCACCTGCAGCAGGTCAAAAGTATGGAGCCTGTGCTCGGCATCTGAGATGGGGCTGGTGAAGTACACTGGGAGATTAATCACCCGATTAAGGTGAAAATCTGACACAACCTTCGGAAGGAACTTTGGGTTGGGGTGAAGGACAACCTTGTCCCTGTGGAAGACCAGGTAAGGAGACTCCACCGAAAGCACCTGGAGCTCACTGATCCTTTGGGCTGATGTGATAGAGACCAGGAAAGCAGTTTTCCACAACAGGTGAGACATGTCACACCTGTGCACTGGTTTGAATGGCTTGCCCATAAGCTTTGCCAATACCAGTAACAAGTCCTATGGTGGTGGTGGTTCACGCACCAGAGGGGAAATGTGATGAAGGCTGTTGAAAAAGTGCCAGACCACATTCTCTTGTGCCACCAACTGTGTACCTGCCCACACCTGGTAAGCAGAGATAGCTGCCAGGTGCACCTTAAGGGTCAACTGAAGGCCCGACTGGGAGAGGGACCGGAGGCAGTTGAGAATGCTAGCCAACGGGCAAGATAAGGGGTCCAGTCCCCTGACCTGGCACAAATTGGGAATCTCTTCCATTTGAAGGCATAGCATTTTCAGGTTGACTCCTTCCGCGATGCCTCGACCACAGCGAGGACATCTTCAGAGAGACCCAAAGGCTGGAACTCTAGCCGCTCAAGAACCAGGCTGTCCAGTGCAGGGATTGAAGGTCTGGATGGAGTACCTTCCCTTGACTGATCGAAGGCAGGTCTGGGTGTAGGGGGAGATGCCTCGTGAGCCTGCTGCTGAAGCTGAGGACATCGGGGGGCCAGTGTGGAGCCACCAAGATCACCCATGCCTTGTCTCTCCTCACCTTGAGCAACAACTTGTGGATCAAGGGAAATGGAGGGGGCCTTGAGAAGGCATCCCCCTGCAGCATTCTCTGCTGAAGGGGGTGGGCACAGTACAACCTCAGCTTTGCATTCTTCCTGCAGGCAAACAGGTCCACCAGGGGGGTGCCCCAATGGGAAAACAGGTTGTGTACTACCACTGGGTGGAGAGACCACTCATGAGATGCCTTGTTCACATGGCTGGGATTGTCCGCCAGCTGGTTGGAGATATGAGGGGCCAAACATGGAGAGCTTCCATGCACAGAGGAAGGGAGTTCGTCCCACCCTGTTTGTTGAGATAGTACACGGTCGTGGTGTTGTCCATCTGGACCCAAATGCCCTGTACCCGAACATGTGGAGCAAAGGCTGTCAGAGTCAGCTGAACTGCCCCCAGTTCCAGCAGACTGATATGGTGTTGGGACTTCTCGGAGGTCCACAGTCTGCGGACTCTGTGGTCCATAGGTGGGCACCAAAGCCCATGAGGGAGGCATCGTTCATCAGGATGACTGTCGGCTCTGGGAGGACAAATGGGATACACTGCTGCAGATGTTCTGGGATCAACCACCACTGGAGGGCATCCCACATCAACTGGGTCACAGTGACCGGCTGGTGGAATGTGGCCCTTGTGCTGAGATCACTGGCGGGCCAGCTCCCATTGCAGAGAGCACATTCTCCAGCAGGCCCAACGGACCATGCTGGTGCATGCCACCATGTATCCCAGGAGGCGCAGGAAGTCCCAAGCAAAGCACAACTGCCCAACCCAAAATGATCAGGCAAAGGGGGAGAGAACCTCAGCTCTGTCTGCCAGGAGTTGAGCCCTGGCTATGGAAGAGTCACGCTCCACCCCCGATGAAGTTGATCACCTGCGAGGGCATGAGTTCTGATTTGGCCTTGTTGACCAGGAGGCCAAGAGAGACGCAGGTCTGGAGGGCCAGATCCCTGGTCCGCTGCACCTCCTGCCTGGAGGGACCTGCAATCAGCTAGTCATCCAGGTAGAGGTAGACCTGGACTCCACGATGCCTCAGATAGTCTGCCACCACTGCCATGCATTTGGTGAGGATCCTGGGGGCCAAGGACAGGCCGAATGGCATGGCCTGGAACTCTAGAGGATCCCCTCTGCCCAGAACTGGAAGAACTGGTGGTAGGACGGACAGATTGCAATGCAAACAAAATGCATCTAGAAGATTCACAGAGCAAAACCATATGTTTTGCCTGAAAGACAGTATGATCCGAGACAGGGTGACCATCCTGAAGGTGTGCGGCCTGAGAAACTTGCTTGGTCATGCAGATCTAAGATGGGGCACCAGCCCCCTATCCGTTTTTGGCACCAGAAAGTACCTGGAGACAAACCCTGGGTGTTCTGGAGGGTCCAATACAGGAGCCACAACCTCCTTTTTGGAGGAGCTGGGTGATGTCATCCCGAAAGGCTGACAGGATGTCCACGGACATGATGCCCTCCCATGAGGCATGGGCTCAGCAAATGCAGGTATGCCTCAAATTCCAGAGGCAGACCCTGACCAACCACCTCGAGAACCCACCTGTCCATGGTGACAGTGGACCATATGAAAAAAAATGATGGAGCTGGCCCCCCATGGGAGGACCCAGGGGAGACATGATGGACATGAGGGAGGGCCCCCCCATCCCATCACTGGGCAGGCTTGGAGGAGGCAGAGGGCCTGGCTCAGGAGCTACTGGGGTCTCTGACTTCATGCTTACAGATGACCGTCTCCAAAGACTTCTGTCGAGGTCTCCAGGCCTGAGCTTGTTGTCCAGCCTGAGGTTGGGCTGGTTTGGTCACAGGGGCAGAGAAGGGCAGAAAGGACTTTTTTTTACTGCTGCTTAGAGCCCTTGGGGTCTCTCTGAGAGGATGTCACTGAGTCCAAGGTGGCACTGGACTTCTCAATGTGCGTGAGGTGCTCCTCGAACCCGGGGCTAGGACAAGCTGGTACCCAGGAAGGAGACATTCACCAGCTTGTGTTGGGTATCTGCCATGAAGGTAGAGATCCTCAGCCAGGCTCTGTGGTGCACAGCTACTGTGGCCACCACAGACCAGGCACAGGAGTTGCCAATGTCCATGGCAGTCTGGAGCTGTTTCTTGGCTACTGCTTGGCCCTGATCCCAGATTTGCTTGACCATGGTCTGCAGGTAGGCTGGAAGATGAAGAAGCACCTCATCAAGCAAGAATGGCATCTACCACTGGGAAGGCCACCCCAGGGGTGTCTACCTGGTCAAGGATCTTGGTGAGTGGGTACAGAGCCTGCTTCTGGACAGGCTCCAACAAGAGACACGTAGATTCCAAGATAAGATGTAGAAGATCCACTAAGGACATAGGGCCCTGCTCAGTCAACAGATCCTCAGCCGACTCCAAGTCAATCAGACGGGAGTGCAAGGAGAAGCCCTCCAATTCCGAGATTCATTAAAAAGAGGCTGACAGCCACAGTCCCCGGTGACTCTCCGGTGACGGTCAGGGTAGTGGTGACCCGACAGCAGATGGGGAACAGCTGAGCGGGTTGGGCCTCCTAGTCAGACACTGGTCTTCGGCTGTTTAATGACTCACAAAATTGGTGGTGAGGCTGGGGAAGGCCAAGTTGGGAACTGACAGGTGGGCTCCTGCCAAGGTGGGGAAGGCTGCGGCCTCTGTGGCAAAAGCCACATGATGGCCAAGGTCGGAATGGGCTTTACCCCAATGAAGAGTAGCTGTTGCCACATCAAGTTCTTGTAGCACTGATGCAGCTTTGCCAGAGCTTCTCCTCGCCCAAGAAGGATGAGGAATAGCGGTGGCGCTGCTTACCTTAGCATCAAGAGCGTGAGCGTCGATGCGGGCTGCTTGACTCAGGGGCTCCGATAGCAGACCACAACCTCGACCACTGGGGACACTGACAGTGGGTCTCAGAGGGGGCCAGCGAGAGCCGGGTCACCTCCTGGTCTGGAGGTTCTGGGTCAAGAGGTGGCAGATCACTGGATTGATTCATCCCTTCCTGAGTGAGAGGTAGGACCAGGATCCTAAAAAGGGAGGTGTCGGCCTCTTCCAGTGATAACGGGTTGACAGGCTCGAGAAATATCTCAGCCGGAAGACTGACCTGCATCTTGATCAACTGGCCTGATGGGGAGACTGTGGGTCCGGGGGCTTGAGCCAAAGAACTGACAGAAGTTGGAACCTCTGGAGAAGCGTAGGAATCAGAGGCCCGAAAGCGCTCCCAATCCCATGACTAACAGCGAGACTGTTTCTTGGTTTCTTTTTTAGATTTGGATTTGAACTTAGTGCTCGAGGGAACCTGCCCATGGGTGGGAAGGGCCTGGCACAATTCTTTGAATGCTCCTGTGAAAAAGGCACCCAAGGAGAATGGCAAAAAAGTCAAAGTTGAAGAGGCCAGAGCTGCGGCCTGTTCCACGACTTCCTCAAATTCCGCCAGCTGTTCCGCAGACCCCGCGGCCGTGGTGACCACTCAAAGGGGGTCCTTAGATTTGACGGGTGGATCCCGATAGTCCAGATGACCCAGAAGCAGGCGGGCATGGCAATCCTTTCATGTAGACTGATGAAAGGTGCAGCACATGCTGTATGCCTGGGGATCATGCTCATGGCCCAGGCAGTAGACTCACATGGTGTACGGATCCATCCGGGACATCTTCTGCCCACAGGCACAATTATGGAATCCTGGCACTGACTTCACATTGTCCATACTGGAGACCTGAAGGAGTATGCCTGAAGACCAAGTTTTTCTGGAAAAATCAAGTTTAATATGCAAAGGGTGTTCTCAACGCGAGAGCAGTAAGGAGGGAACCTTCTTCCAGCGGAAAGGAAGATCTGGCATTATAGGGGTGGTGCTGAGGGAGTTACCACCAGGGTGGGTGGGAGGAGCCAGCTTGAAGATGTTCTGGCAAGCCTAAAAAGGGAAAGGAACACTTTCTGAAGTGTGGATAGAACACCATATCCATGTCCCTAGAAATGTACCATTTGAGTGTCTGTCATTGAGAAAGAGATTTTTAATAAAATAGTTCACCATTTAGAATCAGGATGTGTCATTCCAGTCTGTGTTTAAGGACAGAATGCTGACAGGAAGAATTAATGTGCCATGGAGATGAAGCTGTACATGATAGTGTGACAGAAATTAATGTAAGGGTCCCAACATGCTGACAGCCACTCAGATTGCAGCATTTCCGAGACCATTTTTATATTTAGAATTATTCAGTGGCAAAAATAAATTATTTGTCTGTAAGGTTCGACTCCCATCTGCATTGCATAATATGGTATATCCCAGGCCTGACAGAATACCCTGTATGAAATAAGTGTAACCACTTGATCTTAAGTCTTGTATGTCATGCTTGTACTTTCTTCCACCTTCCTGTAACTGATACTTGACGTGGAGCCTTTGCAAAAGAGTCCCTGACTCAAAGGGTTGTAATTCCTAAACAATAAATAAATAAATAAATATATACCATTTATCGTCACGCGTGAGGAGGCAGGACAATAACTCACTGTGGCTGAGCCATGAGTGAGCTATGTCCTTCCCACTCACAAGAGTTGGTGGCACACTGTGAATCAAGCCATTGTATGTCAGGTTTATAGAATTTTTTTTTAACTGTAAAGCTTTTAAGTTGGTTCTTTGTTATGAAGATTTAACTGTTCTGTTTCTAATTTTACTGTTCTGTTTTGAGTAAAGCAGTGGCAATGGTGATGTCATCAGGTATTGTGCTACAAGCACTTCCGTTGGTTAAGGGTTTCTTTGTGACCTGTCCGAAGTGTAGATAATGCTGTGAGACACCCTGCATTGAGATAAATGATTTATCTTCATTTATTTTTTTATATATATTTTATGCTACTAGTGGAGCTGGCAGGCAGCTCCGGCCCATCCCTCGGAGGGGCTTGCTCTCCAGTCCCCGACTCTCTCGCACCCGATCCTGCTGGCAATCCCCCATGGGTTGCCCCCGACAGGGCCAAGGGAGAAGGGCGTCGACTTCCCCCCTTCCCGGAGATCAACATCCAAACTCCAGGGGGCCGGCACGGGTGCTGCGGGGCCATCATGGAGCCTGCCAGCTCCATTTTCCACTTTTCTGCCTCTCCCCCTTGCTGCGGTTGCTCATGTGCATGTGGAGGCACGCGCGCGCAGCGCTCCACGGCACCCTCCCTACGCTAGTAACTCCTGTCTGCACTACCCTCGGGCCTCCACCAAGGGGCAGCCTTGCAGCATGCATGAATGAGTCCCCTACCCAGGAAAGGAGAGCTGCCCTATAGCCGCTCAATCCAGCTCCTGGCCTCCCCCCTTCCACCACCGTCCCAGGCTTGTTCCCGAACCCAGGTCGCCGATGTGGCATGAGGTATGGCGTCCAGTGCCTCAACCCTCAGCGCCACCAGGCTGCTGATTTATCTTAATTTAGAATTCATCCATGGCTAAAAAAAAACACGTACAGTGTCAAAGTTTAACTCTCAGCTACGCTGTACAAATATATATTAATATATTACCATTAGGAGTGAGGGGGCAGGGCAATAACTAAAGAGTGGTGAAGTCACAAGTAAGTTACATACTAAAATAGTCATCCCTCCAGCCTCCCCCCACAAAACATGGCAGGTAGTAGGGTAAACACTGAGGTACAGAGCTCAACACAGGGCAGGACGGAGGTAAATAGTAAAACAGATAAGAGCAATAAGA
Source organism: Neoceratodus forsteri (assembly GCA_016271365.2). Lineage (NCBI taxonomy): Eukaryota > Metazoa > Chordata > Ceratodontiformes > Ceratodontidae > Neoceratodus > Neoceratodus forsteri. The sequence continues at coordinate 489,886,902 of CM057454.1, read as the reverse complement.
GCAGGGATGGGGGAAAAATGGATAAAGCCAACATTAAATGGAGGGCAATAACTACCGATGCCCGTAATCTGGGAAACAAGCTTTCTGAGCTAGTAGCTTTGATGGAAGATGAACAATTGGATATTGTGGCAGTCACAGAAACGTGGTACACTGAGAACCATGAATGGGATGTCAACATACCAGGGTACACAATCTACAGAAGGGACAGGGAATGTAAAAGAGGAGGTGGAGTAGCTCTATACATAAGGGAAGGGATCAAAGCTACAGAACTAAAAAGTAAAGGGGGAGGACAAGAGGCACTCTGGGTCACCTTGGAGATGGGGAATGGCATCGCAATCCGCACAGGGGTTGTATACAGACCCCCGTCTCAAGGGGAGGAAATGGACAAGAAAATGATAGAGGACATTCTCAAAATGGCTGAAAAAGGGGAGATACTGTTGATGGGGGACCTGAATATGCCAGATGTTAACTGGAGGACATGTACTGCAGCCACATCCAAGAGCAGGGTCATTCTCGATGCCCTGCAGGGGGCACACCTTAGACAGCTAGTGCTGGAACCCACTCGGGAGGGAGCAATACTAGACCTGGTACTCTCAAATGGAGAGAGGATCACAAATTTAGAAGTCAGTAGACATCTGGGAACAAGCGACCACTGCACAGTGTGTTTCACAATGAGCACAACCATGGAGATAAGCCATACAAAAACAAGGATACTGGACTTTAGAAGGGCTGACTTTGGCAAAATGGGTGAACACCTGAAGAATGCACTAGCAAATGGCCAAATAGGAGGGGTGGAAGAACAATGGAGAAAAATCAAAACTGCCATCATAGAGGCAACAAGTCATTGTGTAAAACAAATAAAGAAAACAAAGCGGAGTAAAAAACCATTATGGTTCTCAAAAGAGGTGGCAGGGAAGGTTAAGGAGAAAAAGGCTGCATTCAAAAAGTATGAGGAATCACAGAGAGAGCATGACAGGGAACTGTATCAATTAAAGCAGAAAGAAGTAGGAAAGGCAGTCAGAATAGCAAAGGCACAAACCGAGGAAAAAGTAGCCAACTCGGTCAAAAAGGGGGATAAAACCTTTTATAGGTACATTAGGGAGCATAGAAAGGTTAAGGGAGGGATAGTGAAGATTAATAAAGGAGAGGGGAGGTGGGCAGAGGGAGACAGTGAAAAGGCAGAGATACTGAATGAATACTTTTGCTCAGTATTCACAAAAGAAGATGAGGAGCAGTTACCTAAACCAGACAATAGAAGCACTCTGGGTAGGAGGGTTGACACCAGTCCATTCACAGAAGAAAGAGTCCTGAAAGAACTCCTAAAACTCAAGGTGGACAAAGCAATGGGGCCTGATGGGATTCACCCCAGAATCCTAAAAGAACTAAGGGGGGACCTAGTGACACCACTGAGCACACTTTTTAACAAATCATGGCAGGATGGGGTGGTACCTGAGGACTGGAGGAGAGCAGATGTGATTCCCCTTTACAAAAGTGGGAGCAAGGCAGAAGCAGGAATCTACAAACCTGTAAGTTTGACCTCAGTGGTAGGGAAAATTATGGAATCACTTCTGAAAGAAAGAATTGTTGAGTACCTAGAGGCCAGCGGGGCACAGGACCCAAAGCAGCATGGATTTACAGCAGGAAGGTCATGTCAGACTAATTTAATTGATTTGACTGGGTGACCAAAGTAATAGACCAGGGAGGGGCTGTGTAAATGGCCTACCTAGACTTTAGCAAGGCATTTGACACAGTCCCACACAAAAGATTAATAATCAAGTTAGCCAGCCTGGGAGTGGGTCCCAGGGTGGTAGCCTGGATAGCGAACTGGCTGCACAACAGGACATAGAAGGTAATAGTGAATGGAACATATTCCAAAGAAAGGGGGGTTACTAGTGGAGTACCTCAGGGCTCAGTACTGGGTCCAATCCTCTTTAACATCTTTATAAGTGACATTGCAGAGGGTCTGGAGGGAAAGGTATGCCTCTTTGCAGATGACACAAAGATCTGTAACAGAGTTGATACACAAGAGGGGTAGAAAAGATGAGAAGGGACTTGGCAAGGTTGGAGGAATGGTCAGACATATGGCAACTTAGATTCAATGCAAAGAAGTGCAAAGTAATGCACCTGGGAAACAAAAACCCAGGAGAAGAGTACACAATAGCAGGGGAGGTACTAACAGCAACAAAAATGGAAAGGGACCTGAGGGTAGTCATATCAGATGATCTAACGGTGGGTAAGCAATGTGAAAAGTCGGTAAGGAGAGCCAGGGGGATACTGGGATGCATAGGAAGGGGCATCACAAGTAGAAAAAGGGAAGTGGTTATCCCTCTATATAAACAGTTGGTGAGACCCCATTTGGAGTACTGTGTGCAGTTTTGGAGACCTCATCTACGCAAGGACATAGACAGGATGGAAGCAGTCCAGAGGAGGGCAACTAAAATGGTGCAGGGTCTACATCAGAAACCATATGAAGAGAGACTGAGAAAGCTTAATATGTATACCCTTGATGAAAGGAGGGACAGGGGGGACATGATAGAAATGTTCAAGTACCTCAAGGGAATCAACAAAGTCCAGGAGGGTAGCATCTTTCAGAAAAAGAGATGTGTAAGAACAAGGGGGCACAGTTTAAAGATAGAGGGGGGACGGCTCAGGGGTAATGTGAGGAAATTCTTTCACGGAGGGAGTGGTGGATACGTGGAACAGCCTTCCTGAAGAGGTCGTTGGGTCTAAAACAGTGGGGGAATTCAAACATGCATGGGACAGACACAAAGCAATTATAGTGGGGGGTTGCAGGAAGCAGGCTGTTGGTTAACTAGAATCTGCAGCTTATCCAGTAGGTAGGGAAATGGGCAGACTGGGTGGGCCAAGTGGTCCTTATCTGCCGTCAAAGTCTATGTTTCTATGTTTCTATTTAAAATCAAAAAGGACTGCAGGTCCAGCAAGTCTGCCCCTCCACCCACACCTCTGCTTCATGACTCTTGAAGGTCCTGGCCCCTCACAAATAATGACAAATGTCATAGTCTGAGACAGGCCACTGCCTGACTGGTTTTAACCACACAGTTTCAAAAGTAAGCCTTTCAAATTAGCTCTATTTTGGAGTTCTTTTCATAGTTTAAATGTTTTAATATAAAATTCATAAATACCTTATCACAAATACATGGCACAAGAACATTATGAAGCCCACAGTAAGGACTCAAAAAAATAAACATACAGTACAGACAAGGAGCAGAGGCACGAAGTATTAATGTTCCCGGCTTGTCAACAAGTAATTACAGATCGAGGGAGTGCTCTCAGCCAATCAAAGCACTCGTTTCCTCTGCATGCGAGACGCTCTTATTTCTATAAAAAATGTCTTATTCGTAGCTGCCCTGGAAAGGGGCACAATTGGATAATTTTTTTTTTAAGAAAATTAATATGTCATTGATCAAGCCCAATCCATAATAATTAATACCACCACTGAGACCACTCTTACAGTTGTAAAAGTAATCTCACATTCTTAGGGTATCGAAGCCACTCACCTTCAGTTCACAGTTCTCAAACCATATGAATGAGAGTGAGACCACTCTTACAAATGAAAAGAGTGGTCTTGGTGGCGGTAATAATATACAACAGAATGCTAAGTAAATGATCGAAACACTGTCAGAAATAACACTTAAAAGGCAATAAAAAGCTGAACTCTTCATAAACACAGGCTAATAAAAACAAGAAACCATGACACATAATGAATAAATATCAATATAAACGTATCTTAATAAACGGTGCAAATGCTGACCCATTTCTCCTTCACATCTAAGTTTATAGTATTTTAGATTTTATTGGGTTTACAGGAGTACATAATAAAAATATCGTCACTTTACACACGAGCACACATATTAAACTGGTAAATCAAATTTAGGAGAAAAACTGATAGAAGATATTACCTTCTAATCCAGAAACAAATTTGGAGCAATAACATCATACATTTCATGTTAGTGAGTGCCAATTCCTTAAAGTGATTTTCCGACATAGCTAATGGCAGCTACCACTCACATATTGTGGTAGCTGCTCTCCGTGATAGTTACTGTAGTCAGGTTTTAACAATTATCTCCCAGCCATAACTTTGTCATTTTACTTGTAACTTTCCTATTGAGATGGCCGGCCCAATTATATCACAGTGCCCCGGTCATGCTGACACACTCCTGAGCTCAAGCACGTAATGAAGTCTGACCAGGGAGAGCACGGGGGTGTGCCACATTGAAACGAATGGGGCTCAATTGCTCTCCGATTTTTAAGGTCAAGAATGGACAGTAAGAGATTAATGAAGGTCAGCGCTTGACTAACAAGGGCAAGTTGTGGTATAATCACGTTGTGTGGTTTTTAATGCCTCAGGCTAGTTTTCTACTTTTTATTTTTAGGAGGAAATGTTTTTTGTGCCTCAAGCCATTCACCATCTAAGGCACTGGAAGTGACGTTGTGGGGGGATGTGAATCAGCTCTATTTAAAACATTGAGGCTGGTTTGATTGAGGCACAAACCTTGCCTAAAATAAACCTAAGCTGTGCCATACATGGTTTCGGCAATACAGCTGCATTTCCCAGTTCCAATTCCCATAGGTTGACAGCTCATGACTGCTGTCTGATTTGCTTTTTTAGAGATTACTGCAATTGGTCGTGGCTGCGTTGGTCCTCTCTCCTTCTGCACTCCCCATTCAGCTGTAGTGCTCATCCCCGGAATCAAACAGGTCGAAAAGGTTTTCCTTTTTATAATTACAGCGGTCAGCACACTCTCTTACATTTGCCATGTGTTGCTCAAGCACTGCATTCAACAACAACAACAAAATATTGCAGTCTGTAGACTGACATAGGTGGGTCAGCACCTTCACAGTTAAATACGAAGTTCAAATGACAGCCTACGCCATAGCTCGCTTACTAGTTTCCAGCAGTAGCCAGGTCCCAGAGTCAGATCCACAGTTCACTATCACCATTAACGCCCAGCATCTACTTTATTCATTGATTTGTAAACAATGTCCCACTGCTCCCCTAAGTTCCAAACAATCGGCTGGCAGCTCGGTAAACACACATTGTTTTCACAAGTACAGCAGAGTTATTCCAAAAGCCAAAATCTGATAGAAGTGCCTCGGCTCTGAGGTTAAGAGATTCTGTGAAAACACTGAAAATTATAAACATCTCTAGTTGTATTTCGAACACTTCCTGTTGGTTTTTAGCCTTATTCTTTATGACTAAGAAAATGTGAATGGAAACAGAATCCTTGCCCTTTGGACTGCATCTGCTGCTGCCTTTTGTCTACAAAAGTGTCAGCGGGGCTCAGCTGGTGACACATCTGCCTCTGTGCCAGAAGGTCATGTGTTCTAGTCCTACATTGGGATTGAGCTCATACCATAAACGCTGTCAACCGAGTGCAATAGTGGGGGGTTCTATACTGTTGGGGGGAGGTGCTGTCCTTCAGATGAGATGTTAAAACCGAGGTCCTTTCTGCCTACCTCTGGTGCTGTCCTGCTGGGTGTCCAGGTGGAAGTAAAAGAACCCAAGGTACTTTTCACAAGGGTAGGGGATTTTTGAAGGTGTCCAGGTCAATATTCTCCTTTTCATAAAATCAGTTCATGCAACTGTGCAAGGCTGCGTGTGGGTTTTGATGCGCGATATGGCTGCCACTACATATTTGCAGTCATTTCACTACCAGTATCTCTCTGCTTGTAAAGCACTTTGGGAAACAATGTGCATGAAAAGTGCTATATAATTATATAGACTCTTCTACACAGGATGTCAATCTCCTGTTGTGACATTATAATCACTTCAATAGCAAACAATTATGAATTGTAAACAGGATTATTACATCATATGTAGACAGACAGATGAAGCAGATGAAGTCTGTGAGCAAGGATCCTATTTTCAGTAATATTTTTAGTAATGAAGAGAGAAATATAAGCAAAAGTACATGTAAATATTACATATTTTTAAAGCTTTCCCAGAGATATCTTTAAACATCTCATCTGAACGACAGCCCCTACAAAAAGTGCTGCACTCCATAGTGCAACCCTGAACTGTCATTGTTGGGTATTATCCAAAGTGTCAAGTGTGAGACTTGAAACCCCAGCTATGTGACCCTCCTAGCCCAGAGGTCAGTGTCCTACAAACTGAGCCACTGACTCTATGCAAGATACAGCAATTTTTATTTAGCACAGTGTAATAGATACTAAAACTGCAAGTCTAAAGCAGCAGTATTTGTTAGCTGGAAAAAAAATCCTCAGAGTATTTTTAGTTTTCTCAGATATTTGAAAAACAGTTTTTATAGCTAATTTTTGTAATTAATGACTGAAGTCATTAAAGATGGTCACCACTTGTAATTTTTAAAAATCTCTAACTGAGGTTACCTTTTGAATGTACATGCAAGATTCATAATGTGGAGTAATTAGAATGGTGTCGAAGCATGTGTCTGATGGGAAACAGCACAGCACTGTACCAACAGATTTCATTTTTTCATTGGTGGACACTGCACAGGAGTGAGGACTTTTAAAAACTTCAAAATTCCACATCTTAGTTCAAGAATGAAAGAAAATAGGAAAAATAGGTACTCTGATATTTTAGAAAATATATAATTGCTTAAATATAAACTATATGGTGACTTCAACATTTTATAGGTATATCAACTCTAAGAAGAATGCTGTAGGGTACTCTGCGAGTCCCCCTGGAGGTAGAAAATAGCTGACCCAAAATCTGTGGCAAACCAATGAAATGAATGATTCAAATTTTCCTAAAGAATGAGTGGTGTGAATTGTCGTTAGCTGAAAAACATGGTAATAACGATACTGTAAAAATAGATTCAGATTATGTCCTAAGCAAATTAGAAACCCTAGCTATTTGTGAATCAATGGGTATGGGTAATATAACTGCTAGGTTACTGAAAGAAGTAAAAAATGAAATAACACTCCCCCTAAGCGCCCTGTTTAATGCATCTTTAGCAAGAGGTCTGGTTCCAGAGGACTGGCACTCAGCCAGTGCTGTTCCAACATTCAAAAAAGGCAATAAGGCATTTACCAAAAACTATATGCCCATCAGTCTTACCTTGACTGCAAAAATTTGGAACAACTTTTGAAAGCCCAAATAACTTCCTATATGGTGTAAGAAGGTCGTGTGGATCACACAGAGCATTGATTCAGAATGGGACAGTCATGTATAACCAATGCGGTTGCCTTCTGTGAACCTATTAGTGCATCCCTTGACAATGGAGTGCCTATAGATGTAGTATACCTTGACTTCTGCAAGGCATTTGATGTAGCTCCAGGACAATGACTGTAGATTTTAGGGGGGCAGACTTTAGGGGCATGGGAGAGAGTCTCAAGGGGCATTTGAGGGAAATAACACCAAGGTCGGATGTAGAAGGTAGGTTGGAGATCATAAAACAGGGACTACAGGAGACCATCAGATCCTGTGCAAGCGTGAAGCGCAAGGGGGCGAGGTCTCGTAAACTGTGCTGGTGGTCCAAGGAGGTTCAGGAGGCAGTAAGGGATAAGAGGGATGCCTACAGCAGATACAAAAAAAATGAGAGGGAAAACTACCATCTTGGAGCCAGGCAAGTCACCAGGATGGTGAAGGGGGCAAAGGCCAGGAAAGAGCAGAGGCTTGCCCAGGGGATATGGGGTGGGGAAAAGGGGTTCTTTAGGTATACTGGGGAGCGGAGGAAGATCAAGGGCCAGCTCAGCAGATTGAGGACAAATGGGGGTGGGTGAAGGTGCTAGGGAACAGGTGGAGGTACTGAATGATTACTTTGCCTCAGTGTTCACTAGGGAAGGGACTGTGAGAATTACAAAGCAGGAGCTGAAGGATTTAGAAGGGTCAGCAGGCAGGATTGCTGGAGCGCCTGATATTGAGCAAGATGTGGGGAGGGATATCTCAGGGGTATCGCGTCAGGATAGATCTGCTGAAAGGGGCGGGGAGGACTGACGCTGCAATCCCCATCAGCCAGGGTGTGGGAAGCTCTTAAGTCCTCAAAAGGACAAATCTCCTGGGCCGGATGGCATAGATCCCAGAGTTCTGTGGGAGTTGGTGGATGTTCTGGTTGCACCTCTGGTGGATCTCTTTAACATGTTGCTAGAGTCCGGGTGGGTGCCTAGGGATTGGAGGCTGGCACATGTTGTGCCCATCCACAAAGGGGGATCGAGGGAGGTGCTGGGAAACTATAGACCGGTCAATTTGACGTCACTGGTGGGGAAGATGATGGAGAGCATACTTAAGGAAAGATTGGGGGGGGGGTTCTTGGAGGAGAGGGGATACCTGGATAGTCGTCAGCATGGGTTTGTGCCAGGTAGATCATGTCAAACTAACCTTGTGGAGTTCTATGAATGGGTGACATCAGAATTCGACAGGGGGAGTCCAGTGGATGTACTGTTCTTGGACTTCAGCAAGGCGTTTGACTTGGTCCCTCACAATGGCCTACTGGAGAAGCTCAGGGGGATGGGGGCAGGCCCATAGATCGTCAGACGGATCGGAAACTGGCTTGCTGGGTGCACTCAGAGGGTAGTGGTCAGCAGGGATGTCTCGTCTCCTGGGGGGGGTCATTAGTGGGGTCCCACAGGGCTTAGTTCTGGGGCCGCTCCTGTTTAATGCCTACATCTCCAATATCAGGGAAGATATTGGATGCGAAAGCTGGGTGCAGTGGGGAGGAGGGGAGGTTGGCCCTGCAAGGGGACTTGAATACTCTAGATAGGTGGGCCTGCACCTGGAAATTTAATTTTAACTCTCCATGTGCAAGGTGCTACACCTTGGGCGGGGTAACCCCAAACATGGGTACACCCTGGGAGGGGATGAGCTGCAGGCCACGGCAGTGGAAAAAGACCAGGGAGTCCTGGTAGATGTCAACATGAATAATTCAGAGCAGTGCAGGAGGATTGCAGTCAAGGCAAACAGGATGCTGAACTGCATCACAAAAGGGATTACCTCAAGGAGCAGGGAAGTGATTCTGCCACTGTACAATGGCCTGGTTAGACCACACGTTGAGTACTGTGTGCGATACTGGAGGCTGCACTTAAGAAGGGACATCCAACTCCTGGAAAGAGTTCAGAGGAGAGCAACCAAAGTGAACCAGGGCCTGGGGGAGATGATGTATGAGGAGAAACTAGAGGAGCACAACCTGTTCTCGCTGGAGGAGAGGAGGGACCAGGGGACATGACTGAGGTCTTCAAGAACTCAATGGAATTAATAGGGTAAACCGAGATGGGATCTTTAGGCTGACGGAGGGTGGAATCACCAGAGGACATAGTTGGAAGCTCGAGGGGGAAAGGAGGAGGAGGTATTTCACCGAGAGTGTGATGGAATCATGGAATGCGCTGCCCGGGGAGCTGGTACTGGCTTCTATGGTGCAAGGGTTCAAGAGAGGGTGGGACAGGTATAGGTAAGGGATGAAACAGAGGTTGGCTTGCCCTGGGAGGGCTGGGATTGAGAGAGGGAGAAACAGGGAAAGGAGACAGGGGGATGGCTTCGGTACCAACCCAGGGTTTGGAAGCATGAGCAGACTCAACAGACCGTGAGGCCTACTCTTCTGGCATCTAGTATGTTAGTCAACCACATCAAGCTAGCAGGAAAACTTAATAACCTTGGAGTTCATAAGAGCTGACCTCTTGGATCACGGGCTGGCTAAGGAACACAGACCAGAAGATAGTAACGAATGGCTTCACCTCAAACAAGGGGAGGTGATGAGTGGTGAGCCTCAGGGGTGTGCCCTAGGTCCTTGTCTCTCTGGCATCTACATATGTGGTCTAAATAAAAGAGTTAGTCTGCTGGTGCTCTAAGTTCACAGACAATACTAAACTGGGCACATAGGTATGCACAAACGAAGATCAGGAGGGATTACAATCAGACCCACAAAAAAAAACCTGGGCCCAAGATTGGGACATGAAGTTCAATCTCGACACATGCTCAATTACACACTTGGGGAAAATAACCCAAATTATATGTATCTTCTAAGAGGTAAGGTGATAAAGGTCACTAAGGAGGACACTGACCTAGGGATGGTGATAACTAATGATTTAAGGAACAGCAGACACTGTGATACAGTGTATAAGGGAAACCAGAAACTCAATTGCATAAGCAAATCCTTTATTAGAAGAGCACCTGATGTGGTAGTCCCTCTATACAGCACGTATACAAGGCCATATACAGACTATGGGGTGCAATTTTGGGGTTCCAATACCAAATTCAAGAAAATACAAAGAAGGGTAACAAAAATAATCGTGGATTTGGGCGATAACCCCTATGAAGAAAGACTGCCAATAATGGGACTTCAGAATTTGCAATGTCTGAGACTTCAGGGAGACTTAGTACTAATATATAAAATAATAGGAAACCATGAACTGCTAACCTCCTTCAGGCTGATAATTAAAAATCAGACACATGACGCAAAGTGGCATAACTGCCAACTAAATGTTAAGAGCTTTAAAACTAATAAAAGGGAGACATACTTCACTCGGACAGTAATCTTTGGAATTCCTTACCTAAAGAACTGGTTGAAAGTAATGATTAGATCTAAATATGCCTTGGACAAATTTATGGATAAGGGAACATATAATGAGTACTACTACTGAACGGTGGGGGACAGTTTTTATGGACATTGCCTTCCACTATTCTAACCTTCCAGTATGAACTCTAGTACGACTAACAAGTACTGCTGCTTTAAACGGTTGCTAAAATAAGGGAGATGGACTAAACTAGTAGGACGCTACTTAAACGGTCTAAGGAAAAGCAAGGAGGCAGGAAAGACAGAACTTAGATCTGCAGATCATAATTTTTTGTTTTTGCTTAAAAAAACGAGGAGCAACGGAGACATGAGGGTGAGAGAGGGAGTCATTGCCCTGCTACCCCTCACTGACCGGCAACTGGGTGAGGAGCAATGGGGTCATGGGAGCGAAAAGGAACCAGGGTCATCCCCCTGCACAGGCCACAATGGAACTCTTGCATCAATCGCAACTATTCGTCAGACTGCTTTTGGAAACTGGCTTCCTTTCCGACTGTAAAGCTTCAGCAAAAGAGCCACCTGTCCGCAACCACAACTGTGCTGTCTTAAATCGAGCTTCTGACCAAGGGTAAAACAATTGTTTTGTATTTGCCCAGACGAGCCAGAATTGATTTTTTGGACTGGTCCTGCAACTTCAATGTTTTAGACTCGTAGCTTTGAAAATATTACCTTATCCTTATTGTGTGTACCCGAGAATTTTGCTGAGCCATTTCATCTCAATTCTGAGCCTTCTTACTCTCCAAGTGTATTTCAGCAGCTGGATTTGAATTTTGATCGGACTCGTAGGTGTCTTGAAAGTTTAAAGATCACATTGCAGCAGAAAGAGGAGAGGGTTTTCCTCCCCTTAAAGCCCAACGGCTGCACTGTGGCACCGGTGAGCCAATCAGAGGCTCATTAAAAAAGGTGCCAAGTTTAAACCTGCTCTCTGGGGCTCCTATAAATTTCACTACTTCAGTGCCGCCTACCACTTGCTTGAAACAATGAGGAGCAACAGAGGCGCGGGAGTGAGAGAGGAGCTGTCGCCCTTCCTCGCATTGACCGGCAACCGGGTGAGGAGCAATGGGGGTCATGGGAGCGAAGAGGAACCGGGATCCTCCCTCTGCAATGACCACAGTGCAACTCTCGCATCAACTGCAACTATCCAGCCGAAGGCCTTTGGAAACTGAGTTGCCTTTCCAAGCGCAAAGCTTCAGCAAAAGAGCCACTTTTTCCCAACCATGCTGTCTTGATCGAGCTTCTGACCAAGGGTAAAACAATTTTTTTTGTATTTGCCCAAACGAGCAAGAATTGATTTCTTGGACTGGTCCTGCAACTTCAATGTTTTAGACTTGTACCTTTGAAAATATTACCTTATCCTTATTGTGTGTACCCGTGAAATTTGCTGAGCCATTTCATCTCTATTCTGATACTTCTTACTGCCTAGGTGTATTTCAGTGGCTGAATTTGAATTTTCTACCGCCCCAACACTCTGTTAAATAGACACTATTCACATAAGGCTCCACCCACTTTGTGCTAAACTGTAACCTGATAGATCAAGAATTACCAGCAAGGAGGGGATAAAATAATAATCCTGTAGCTATTTTGCTAAACTATATGTTCCCAAGAATTGCCAATCCCAATTTATATAAAGCTGAAATTATATATATAGAAATGTGATAATCTTAAAGTGAGGCTAGACTCTGAAGATACAGTCCTGATAGCAATGAGCAAGGACTAAACAATTTATAGTTGCTGTACCTTACTATTCAGACCTTAGAACTGTTGTTGCTATTGTTAGGACTCTTATCTTTAGAACCGTTATTGGTAGAACTCTTTATCTTTAAAACTGTTGCAACTACCCAGTCTCTGTGAGACATCTGGTCCCCTTCCCTTAGTTGACCCATCCATAAGCTCCAATATGTTTAGGGGTGTGATGCTGGCTTGTACTTATATGCTAGCGGTCCACTGTACAGATCAATTGTTGGTTAAACTTAAGCAAGATGCCAGACAACCCACTGGCCCTCTGTATGCTAATTTTTCATGCGTCTATCCTCAAGACTACCTTAACTCTACCCTTGTCACCCCAACAAGGGCTTAGAAATGGGAGGAACTGTTATATGATTATAGGATAATTAAGAGTCCACAAACACCAGATCCCCTTGGGTCGCTCCTGAAAATCCTATTGTCTACAAAGTTACTACTGGCTGGGGATGTTGAGGTGAATCCTGGTCCTCCATGTACTAATATTCCAAGTGTGTTACCCTCCATGTCAATCTGGGCTGACAGTAAGGGCTTAAAATTCACCCATATGAATATTAATAGCCTCAGGCCCAAGGTACGTGAACTCGAAGCATGGGTAAATCTGTATTCCCGATATTGCCATTTCAGAAACCTGGCTTAAGCCAAATATCCAAATGCATGAGGTTGAGCTCCAAGGGTTTAAGTCTTTTAGGCAAGCTAGACATGGAAAGAAGGGTGGAGTTATCATCTACACAAACGCCTCCCTAAATGCTTCCCTGGTAGCAACCCCTGACCTTACCCATTTGGATTGTGAGGCAATTTTCATCAAATTGCTGCTAGGTGGGACTAAGCCCCTGCTAATAGGCTGTGTCTACAACCCTCCTAATATTGCAAAAGAAGCCTTAAAGATCCTTTTGGCAGGAATCCCTGGACTAGTAATAATCTAGATAAGGGAATACCAGTGGATATGGTACTACTTAATTTTAAGAAGGCTTTTGATAAGGTCCCACATCAACAGCTCTTAAAGAAAATGACCACACTTGGTTTAAATCCCTTTACTGTTAAATGGATATCCACTTGGTTGTCTAACAGAACTCAACAAGTTTGAGTTTTGGGTAAACTATCTGATGAAATTAAGGTTACCAGTGGAGTCCCCCAGGGCTCAGTACTGGGCCCTGTCTTATTTGGGATCTTTATCAGGGATATTAATGATAGTCTGAAATGCAAGTTGGTAAAATTTGCTGATGACACCAAGATTTTCTCAGAGGATGACACATCACTTAAAATCAATGACTTTAAACAGGTTCTGATGAAATTAGATAAGTGGGCGACAGACAATAAAATGGATTTCAATACTGAAAAGTGTTCAGTTATCCATTTTGGGGAAAAAAATTCAAACACTACTTATAGTACAAGTATGTGCCCAATTAAAGCAGTAGAATCAGAGATCGACCTAGGTATTGTCATTAATAAAGATTTTATTCATGCAGAAGACTTTAGACGGGTCGCCGACAGAGCAAACAGTATTCTTACATCAGTTAGAAAAACATTTGTTAATAGAAGAAGGGCTTGCATTTTGCTACTCTACACAATGTATGTTAGATCACATGTGGACTGTGCTACATCCTTTTGGTCACAATTTCTGGGCAAAGATATACAAATTATAGAGTCAGTCCAAAGAAGGGCCACTAAACTAATATTGTCCATAAGCACTTTGGCTTATCCCAATAAGCTAAATAGCCTAAACCTCTATGACCTTAAGACCCGTAGAATAAGGGGAGATTTATTAATGCTCTTTAATATTCTAAATGACCCTCACCTTACTAAGAAGTGTGATATAGAATGGGTGACAAAACCTGAGAGCTTAAGGTGCCACAACAGACAACTCAAAGTACCAAAGGTCAAAACTAATAGAAGAGGAAATTCTTTTACTGTCAGTGTGTGTAGGTTATGGAATTCATTGCCTTCTTATTTGGTTGACATTAACTCATTCGAGTCCTTCAAAAATGCAGTAGATAACTATCTGTTTAGCACCAGGAATTAATATACACCCCGCAGGCGTGGGAAGGTGGTCTCGATGGGCTGATGCCTTCTTCCACCTTTAGAAACCGAGTAATACCTCTGTGGGAGAAAATAATCCTTGGGGACTTCAAACTCCATTGGGGTCAGCATAACAATGGTGAACTTAATTCCAGTTTGCAAGAGGCCAATCTGACCCAATTAATACACAAACCTACAAGGCTGAATGTAAAGTCAGGAAACCACACCTCACTGGATTGGATCCTTGCATCCAATAACAACACATTTAAATCTGTTGTCACTCTTGCAGACTCCCTAAGTGACCATGCGCCTATATTCGGCATCTGGAAAAATTACCATCTCCACCCCTTCCCCCAGAATATTTTGGGCTCGTGATTATTCAAACTTCGATACGTGCTCCTTCCTCAAAACTCTATCGGCAGTGAACTGGACCAAATAAAGCTAGCCCCCAGTTTAAATACAGCCCTCCAATTCTTTATAAATAATTTCCTCTCAGCTGCCAATAAACATACCTCCTTAAAACAAATTAAAATTCAAGGGGCAGCACTCAAGGTGGTTGACCCGAGATCTAAAAAAACTAATGAGGGAAAGAGATAGAGCATGGGGTAGATTCAAATACACAAATCAGACAAAGGATTGGGTGAACTACAGAGAACTTAGAAATAAGTGTAAAAAAAGAACTAAAATCTGCTAAAAGACAATACCTCCAGAACCTACAAACCAAAAACCCCTCTGACCCCCAAAAAGTTTGGGCCCACATTAACACTCTCCTCAAGAGGAACACCACCCTTGATAATTGTGATATCATAGCGAATGGTGTCAGTCATACAAACCCGCAGGACTCTGCGAATGCGTTTACTGCGTTTCTCACAAACCTTGACAAATTTAAAAATAATCCCCCAGGGCCCCCTTCCCATCCCCTCATGTTTGTTTAGCAGATCCTCCTCAATTTCCTAATTTCCATTTCAAATTAACAACTAGATCAGAAATCCTAAAATTACTAAAGAAAACTAAATCCACAGGTTCTGCTGGGTATAACAAGCTGGAGCCCAGGCTTCTCAAAACTGCAGCACATGTCACTGCCTCTCTGATCACATGGCTTCTCAACAGATCACTGCTCGAAGGCAAAGTCCCCTCTGTGTGTAAAGTTGCCCTGGTCACTCCTATTCCTAAGGGCAGGGATAGTGAGCTTGTTGTGAATTATAGACCTATATCCATCCTCTGCACTCCAAACAAAGTGTTGGACAGGATTGTTTATCAGCAGGTCCAAGAATACATTGAGCAGCATAACTTACTAACAGCACATCATCATGGTTTTAGAAAAAAAATCATGGTATCAGTACAGCCCTAATCAGCTACACCACATATATCCTCTCAGCCCTGGATAATGGCCAACAAACAGGTGCGGTCTTTATAGACCTCACCAAGGCCTTTGATTTGGTGAACCATCAGCTACTTATCACTAAATTGACATCCCTTGGTCTAGATAATTTGACGGCACAGTGGTTCATGGACTACCATGATGGCAGGTCCCAAATCATCAGGTGGCATGGTACTAACTCTGACAAACATCCCATCCTGGATGGTGTCCCATAGGGTTCGATACTGGGATCACTCCTTATCTCCCTATTTATTAATAATATGCCTCAATACTGTGGAGGGGCCAAGGTGACCCTGTATGTGGACAATGCTGTAATCTATAGATCTTCCCAAGACCCTGTCCAACTGAACCACCTTCTTGGGTAAGACCTCATGTCACTTGAAAACTGGTTTCACACCAATAAGTTAGTTTCTTTTTTTTTATATACTTTATTAATATTTCAGAGTTTACTACATAGGTTTAGAACATCTCACCTTTAAAACAAGTTTTCAATAATCACTTTACAACTCTAATTAAAACCCTCTTTTAAATACACAACAAAAACAAGCTACCAATTAATTCCTTCATCTTCCTGGTTTGTCATCAGATCACCCGTCCCGTAGATTTATTATTCCCTTCATTTCCTTACAGTTGATATATTTTCTATTCTTTTAATTTGTTAAATTAACAGCTCCTCTTCCGTGCAGGACATAATCCACCTATTCCAACCATTACTATATTGTTCTTTTCTCTGGTTGACATTATATGTTATTCGCTCCAACTGTTGAATCTGCCGTATTATAGATAACCATTCTTTTACATTCGGCAGGATCTGCTGCATCCATTTCCTAGTAATGGATTTGAGGGCAGCAGCCACCAATATGTGCCATAAGTATTTTTCCTCTTTCCCTGTTAATTCCCCTGGCACAAGTCCCAATATCAAGTGCTCAGGACCTATATTTGTAGTGATCATAAAAACATTTCTCAATCTAATTATCACCTGCTCCCAGAATACTGTAATTACTGTGCAGTGCCAGAAGATATGTGCCTGGGACACTTTTTTTTCCCCACAAGCTCTCCAACAGGAGGATGTCATCTTTGGGTTCCAATGTTGTGTTTGTATCGGTGTCAGAAAGAAGTGGGTTCTCACTTTCCAACAGAACTGTCTCCAGGTGGGGGAGGAGGTGGTTTGCCATGTGTACTGCCACATTTTCTGCCAGTCTTTAAGTGAGACAGTCACCTCTAGGTCTTCCTCCCACTTCTTTTTTATGTGCAGAGAGGAGGCAGCCCTGTCTGCAATACAAGCTGAATACAGGAGAGAAATTGCCTTTTCTCCTGTGAGTGATCTCCAGATCTTTAGGAATCGGATCTCGGTTTGCCAGTCATCCCCTACTTGGTCTCCTTTGTTTAGTATGTCCCTTACATAGTCTCAGATCTGAAAGAATCTTAAAATATCCTTTTCTGACCACCCAAAGGCTCCTTGGACCTGTTCAAACGAAATCAGTTTTGAATTTTGCATGAGCTGATACAGTGAGGTTATACCTCTCATTGCATGGTCCCTAAATCATTTATCAAGTGCTACTGGTTTAAACTGTGGGCCGTATGCCCACCATCTAAACAACCAAGTTGCTCTTTGCATCTTATTACCCTTAATCCCTCTGCTCCAACCATCCAACACTGTTGCTGTTCCCGAGAAATGGGTATTGACCATCAATTTTGGTCTAGGCTGGAATATTATCGCTGCTAAGGGGGGGGGGTGCTTTCTGGTGGTAGAGGTCTATTCTTTTCCATATGGCATCATAATGATTATTGCCCCATAATATAGCTATGCGCATCTGGGCTGCTGCCCAGTAAGCAGCTAGATCTGGAAGAGCCATTCCTCCCTCCCCCTTTGGTAAGTACAACATTTTGTTTTTTAATTCTGGGACTTTTTTACCCCATATGAATGTCAGTAATAATTGTTGCCAATTAATTAGTTATGTCAAGGATACCACACAGGGGACACATTGAAACAGGTACAGCAGACGTGGCAATACATTCATTTTTATTACCTGTATTCTGGTTCCTATGTCCAGAAGTATCAGGAACCATCTCTGAAAGTCTTGTTTTAGCTGTTCTATAATTGGCCGATAATTGAGGGCAAACAAGGCATCTGATGTTTTACCTATCTCAATCCCCAAATATTTCATCCTCGGGGAGTCCCCACTTCATTTTAAATTTCTCTCTAGTGTTCATGTTGGGAGTGTAATTGAGGCTTAATACCTCTGTTTTGCTTTTATTTAAGGTGTACCCCGAAATAAGAGAGAAATTATCCAGTAGCTGGAACAATGACGGTAGGGACTCCTCTGGAGATGACATGTATATCAAAATGTCATCGACATATAAAGCTAATTTATTTTCTATATTCCCCAAACAAACTCCCTGTATATTGGGATTTCTTCTAATACTTTCCTCCAAGGGCTCGATATACATGGCAAATAGGAGAGGGGACAATGGGCATCCTTGTCTGGTGCCCCTCTCCAAAGCAAACCCTGTAGTTATATGTCCATTCGCCCTCACATATCCTTTCGGTCCATAATATAATTTGAATAATCCGGTAATAAATTCTGTAGGGAACCCAAACCCAGAAAGGACCCCCGCCAGATACGACCAGGAGACTTTATCAAATGCCTTTTCCACATCTAGGCTCAAAAAAAAGGACAGAATCTTTGTATGATTAATATGGTCTAAAATATGTATAGTCCTTCTTACATTGTCTTGGGCTTGCCTTCCCGGAATAAATCCTGTTTGATCTAAGTATATCAGCTTGGGTAAAATCTCTTGAAGTCGGTGGGCTATAACCAAAGTATATAATTTATAGTCATTATTTACAGGGGAAATGGGGCAATAAGAAGGGCACTTAGCAGGGTCCTTCCTGGGCTTGGGAACCACAGAAATCACTGCCTGTGCCCAGGAGAGTGGTGGCTCCCCCCTCCCCCCCAAGAAAAACATCTTGAAATGTCTCATGTAAAAGCGGGTGGAGCAGTTCCCCAAATGTTTGTAGAATTCTGCTGGCAGACCGTCATGTCCTGGACACTTACCTGTTTTCATTCTCCCTATTTCTGTTTTGAGTTCTAGAGTAGAGATAGGCCTCATAAGCTCCTCTCGGTGTTGTGCTGTAAGTTTAGGTAGCGATATTTTCTGCATAAATTCCCTAACTGCCGTTTCTGGGGGTATCGGATCCGCTGTGTATAATTCTGCGTAGTATTTTTTAAATGCCTCTGAAATCTCTGTTGTCTGTGTAATCTTAGCCCCCGTTCTGGGATGTATCACAGTAGGAATTACTGCTCTCGCTTTCTGGGCTCTTAAACAGCTAGCCAGGAGTCTAAGGGAGTGTGGCCCACCCTCATAGTATTTCTGTCAGAGAAATATCAGCTTCTGCTCTACCTGTAAGTCTAACATTTCTCCTAATTGCTGTTTAAGTTTTGCCAATTCCTTTGCACTCTGTCGCTTATATTTTTGGTTTTGCTGTTCCTCTAATTCTTGTATTTTCATTTGTAGTTGTACTCTCTTAGCTTCTCTCTCCCTCTTTTTCTTTATAGCCAATTCAATGAATTTCCCTCTAATTATGGCTTTTGCCGTGTCCCATAGGATACCTGGTGAGATCCCTGGGCTGGTGTTATCTGCTAAGCACTGGGTGTATGTTTCCTCTATTGTTTTCTCAATTTTCTCATCTTTCATAAGAGAGATGTTCAAGCACCATAGTGTGTTTTTATGCGTCCCCCACCAAGGCTAGTTTCAGGAAAACTGGGGCGTGGTCTGATAAGACCATGTCTCCTATCCAACTGTCCACCGCAAGAGCGACCTCCTCCTTATGCATAATAAAGTAATCAAGTCTGGAATAAATCTTATGTGGGTTTGAAAAAAGGTGTAGTCCCTTCTGGGACCATTTAATTGTCGCAACACATCTGCCATTCCTAGTTCTGCCATCAACTTGGAGACTTGTTTGGCTACTTTATAAGTTCCTCTCTGCACCGGAGATGTGGTATCCAGTTTGGGGTCCAGTGTTAAGTTAAAATCTCCCCCGCAAATCAAAAGTCCCTCCACCCACTCCTGTAATTTAAACAAAAATGTTCTGTAGTCTGAGTATTTTGAACCCGGTGGAAAGCATACTGACGCCAATGTTACTTGTCGGCCCTTATACAACCCTTTCATTAGTGCATATCTACCTTCTTCATCTGACATTTTATCTTCCATCCAGAATTGTGTCCCCTTAGAGATGAGTACTGGCATACCCCGCCTTCTGCCTTTTTTGTAGGTTGAGGTGACAACCTCTGTGAAGCCCATCCTAGCCAACTTGTTGTGCTCCCCCTTAGAAAGATGCGTTTCTTGTAGAAACATGCATTCTGCTTTCATTTTCCTAAGGTCTGAGAGCACTTTACTCCTCTTGATGGGGTTAGTGAGCCCATGCAAATTATAGAAGTATATTAGTGAGGATTCGTTATTCATTTATATCGGGGGGAAAAGAAGATCTATATGACCTACCAAAGGTCTCCATTTTTCCATGGAGAGAGTGTCTCTGTATTTTAGTAAAGATTCTGGTAGCATAATAAAACAACTGATTAACAATTAACTTTACAAACATTAGTCCAGCCAACAGGGCTGTGTAACTTATCATACTCTTGGTCTTCCAAGGCAGGAAACCCAATTGGGTTTCTGGTCTCAGCCACCTCAGTAAAGCTGAGAAAGGGTATGGGTGTACTCCCCTCAGTAAAGGGGCCCTCCCCTCGGCCATCTGAATGACAAAGTCGGCTCTCTTTACAATAGTCCACCACAAGCCTTTCCTAACCGTTACGGAGTTCCCTCCCAACCCCCCACTATTTAACTGTAATTTGTTTTCAGTCTTCCCTTTCCAGCCTAAGCAGGCAGTGGTTTTCAGTGTGTCTTATGACTCCTTTACCTGAAGGACCACTGAATCCAGAACCCTACTCCAAAAAGAGTCAGATGAAATAGCTTACTTTAAATCAGAGTTCCATTACAAGTTCTTGCCCTACTTCAAACTGACAAGCTGACTTGAGTTTCTGAGTGAGTGTCTTTTAGACCTTTACAACGTGACACAGCGACAGACCTCCGGGTTCACAGGGCAGATAGTAAAATTGCCATTCTCCCCCCACGGATAAATTCTATTATACACAATTAGCGCCCCTCTGGAAGAGTAAATTCACTTTATACCACTATATCAATCCCGCCCTGAGTTCAGTTCTTTATTTCCCAGTAGCATATAGTCATTCAGTGGTGGGGCAACAAGATAAAAATCTAATCATTTACCAGTCGGTGACAGCCTCGCTTTAAGCATCATTGTCTGAATGCATTTAAATTATCTTTTCCCCTCTTCTTTATCGATTTACACATTCATGTAGCTGCTTCTCCAATTTGTCTCTCTGGCACAGTCTTCAGCTGCTTCAGGAGCTTCGTTATGCATCGCAACGCTTCTAGGGTGGACATTCTGGAGCTTCCCGGTGCGCGGTTATGTAGCGCCATCTGCCAGTCTGGGTGGAATCTCCTGTCCTTACCATTACGTTCCACTTGCAGCCCAGTGATCTGGAAGCCCCTCTTGGAGAAATCTTGTTTGGCTTCTTGTGCTGTATTGTAAATTGTAGTGCCACTCTCCCAAAATACCTTCAGGCATGTCTGGAACCTCACTCCTTGTTCTCTCAGCACTTTAATTAATGGACTGTACTTTGTATCTCTGGCAGATAGCCATGGTCTAGGGTTATTTTTGAGTCCAGATATTTTAGTTTTTTTTTTTGGAGACCATGACCGCCTGAGGAGGTCTTCTTTGACTTTGTAGCTCGAGCATTTGGGCACCACAGATCAAGGTTGCGCCGAGGGGTCAGAGGGTTTTTAAGTAAGCGACCGGTGCGCTCTTTCCACAAAGAGTAGGTATCCTGGGGGTAAGTTTAGGATGTCCCGCAACATGCTCCCAATAAAATCTGCCATCAGGTATGACTCTGCTCCCTCTGCCAACCCATATATGCGGATGTTATCTCTTCTTGAGCGGCTTTCAAGGTCGAGTGTTTTGGCGTGTAACTCAGCTGTTTGTTGAAGGATCAGTTGTACGACTCCCCCAGCTTCTGAGTCTGGTCTTCTGTCTCTGCTACTCGAGTCTCGACTTGGTCCATCTGTGTCTCCATTCTGGCAAGCTTATCTGAAATATTTTCAAACTCTCTTTTATTTTTGTTACTTGCACTCTGAATTTCCTTGAGTAGGATTTCAAATCTGCTTCTGGAGAGATTCTCCATCTCTCTGTCCATGTCTGCATCAGAGTCCCCGATACTGGATCGTGAACGGCTTCTCTCGCTTTGCGATAGGCCGCGGCTCAGTCTGTCTCCATCCTCCACCTCAGAGGCTCCCTTCCTCATAAATTTTGGCCCTCATCTGCTTTGTGGGTCACTATCTGGCATTTTCTTCATTTTATTTCAACAATATAGGCCGTGATGGGGAGTTTTGCAGTTTTGAATTTCGGGGGTGAGCAGGTACTCCACGGCTAGCTTGCTATCAGGTCCGCTGCAGAACCGGAAGTCTCAATAAGTTAGTTCTTAATGTAAAAAAAGACCAAGGCCTTACTATTTGGCCCTAAAAGCTTGGGCCCAAGCGGGTCACATTTATTGTCTCCAACTCTCTCCAACAGCTCAAAGATTGAGGTGGTTGATTGTATCAAATATTTAGGTGTGTGTATATATATATATATATATATATATATATATATACACACACACACACACACACACACACACACACACACACACCAAGACTGTACCTTTAAGACTCACACTGACCAGCTGACTGAGACACTCAAGCAAATCTGGGTCTCCTGTACTGCCTGAGCCCATTCCTCACACAGGAATCAAAAATCAAGGTGGCCACAGGTACTCTCCTACCCACCTTACTATATGGGTCCCCTTTAATACAGTCTGTAAGAAACTCTTAGATGCAAAGGCTGAGAACCCTGTATCACAGGGTAGGTCCATTTGCCGCAGGGGCCCCATGGCTGGAGCATCATTGCAAAGTACTACAATCACTAAATTAGCCTTCCCTCAAAGGCAGATTAGTTTATCCTTCCCTGTGCCTGGCCTTTAAATTCCAGCAAGTTAACGCCTCCCCAGCCTAATTAACATGGTAGCAGTCAACACAATGGTAGACCACTAAGGTCCTCTGGTTGCCAGCTTCTCCAAGTCCCCAGGGTAAGGATTTCCCAAGGACTACAGTCCTTTGCTGCATTCATCCCATCTATCTGTAACGATCTCCCTAGCAGTCTCCAGGAATGTACCTCCCTTGGGGGCTTTCAAAAGGGTCTTAAGACTCACCTTTTGGAACTGAGCTGCTGTACCTGCTACTACTGAGAATCAGTCAGACTTTCAGGAAGACTCTCTTATGGCTGTGCTGGTTTCTCTGAGACTGATATACCCATATTGGATCTTTATCTGATTTCTGGTTGTTTTAGTGTAAATTGTATTGCTTCTCTTCTTGGTATTAACTGTACCGATTTTGCCCGATGTACCTTTAACAAGTGCTGTAAGTCTGTACTGATTGTACAGTTGACATGATATGCTTTTATTGATGTTGTTCTCAAGAGTTATGTAATTAATTCCAGGTTGCCCCTGAAAAAGGGACTGTTATGGTATCAGTGGGCCTGCTCGGTCACCAAAATTTAAATAAAAAATAAAAACAAATTAATGGGCTCCTGCCCCAAACGGGGCTGTTATGCTTACTAGGAGGTCTCT
This sequence comes from Neoceratodus forsteri, assembly GCA_016271365.2. Lineage (NCBI taxonomy): Eukaryota > Metazoa > Chordata > Ceratodontiformes > Ceratodontidae > Neoceratodus > Neoceratodus forsteri. Next base: position 489,863,515 of record CM057454.1, on the reverse strand, counting down.
AAGGAGTGATACAAACTGTGAGACAATAATTAGGTCATGGGGAAGAAAAGGTTACGGTCGCTCTATTGTATACAAAGTGTATTGGCAGGTCCCAACTCAGTGTTAATGCAAGGGAATGCTATTGTGGATTGGTATAAATGAGAACGTATCATATGTCTGTATGAAATGTTGTGTAGAAAAAGAAAAACTTCAATAAAATTTAATTATAACAAAAAAAATAATCTATTTATGGGCACCATTCACATACTATCTTAATCACTTAAGCACTGTTTTTCTTCCTCCTTCAGTTATATGATTCAGGCAGTACCGTAGAGGGTACTGAACCAAGGACACAGTTAAAACAAATCCAGGATCCTGAGGCACAGATCTCATTAAAGTGATGTTAATTATTTTTGTCACTTTGGCCCTGTCTGAATTAAGATAATTTTTTTTTTTAAAGAGAGTGTAGTAACATTAACAGTGGGTTATTATGTTCTTATTAACTTGTTAAACTGGCCTTTTTGGTACAGCTGATGTCATGCTAATGAATAATCATGTTTCATAGTAATAAAGTAAATGTAACAAACAATTGCTTGTAATTTAGCTCCGTAGCACCAGAGACATATTTCTGCGAAGCAGCAGTGGTTCTGAAAATCCACCCTTGTAATTGCTCTACAACGTATTAAGTCAGTACATGCGGCACCTGATGGATAGTAAGTCATCTCTGGAGTCCAACAGTTCAATTTATAAGTCTGGACCGCAGAATTCATTCCTAAATGTATACTGAGACAGCATGAGCTTTACGGACTGCATTTCTCAAAGCACCATACAATACCGTATGGGCGTTCTACTTCAGCACCACAAGTATCAGTGGGCACATTCATTCATATTAGCTGTCTGCCTCTTTCAGCACAGGGCTGCACAGTCTCTTGAGGTATTTCCTTGATCCTTGCTGCCACAGGTCTCAAGTATAGAGAGCTTCCCTTGCTTTTTTTAAAATGAATTTAGTAATACTTGAAAGATAAATTATTGTTTTAAATGGCTGTGTGTTGCCTCACAACAAGTTCAAGTTAATAGCACCAGATCCTGAACACATACCAAAAAAAAAAAAAAACAGGCACTTGCATGGACATACCATCCAGATGCAACCTGCTACTGAACTGCATAACAGTTGCCATGCACCTTCATGAGACACCTTACTCTGTGACGGAAACAAAGAATTGTGTTGGCAGAAAATGACCGCTTGGCCCACCCAGTCTGCTCAGATGGTCCCTGCCTAGTCTGTCTCCGCAAACCCTAACTAGTCTCCAGCGACCCTCACTCCTCCCTGCCTATTTACTAATACTCCCCTATGTCTATCCCAAGCATGCTTGAAGCACCCTGCTGTTTTCACCTCTAGCACTTCTGCTGGTAGTCTAGTCCAAGGGTCTACCACTCTTTCAGTGAAGTAGTACTTCCTCACATCCTTCTTAAACAGAAACAATGACAGCAGAAAAAGACCTCAGGTCCATTTAATCTACCTGGAGTTCCCTATCTGCCCTGGGACCTATTGTCCAAACAGAGTTTTATCCTTCCCAGTCCAGCCCCTGCTCCCCTCCTTACTTCTACTGAGCTGAGCAACCACTAAACCCTTCACTCTGTCTCAGCCATGCTTGAAACAATTTATCGTCTTGGCATCCACCATCTCTGGTGGCAGACTGTTTCATGGCTCCACCACCTTTTTCCGTAAAACAGAACTTCCTCATGTTCCTCTTAAACCTTTCCCCCACCAGTTTCCTCTCATGACCTCAGGTTCTTGACTCAGTATGCCAGCTAAATAGTTCCACACAGTTCATCTTGTCTATTCCCTTCAGGAATCTAAAGGTCTCTATAATATCCCCCAGCTCTCACCTGGTCTCCAGTGAGTACATGTTCAGTGCCTTGAGGCAACCTTTGTAAGATCTGTCCTACTGGCCCCGAATCCCCTTGGTCACCCTGTACTGCACTGTCTCCAGTCAGTCCCTGTCCTTCCTTAGGTGAGGACTCCAGAACTGAACACAGTGTTCCACAGCCTCACCAGTGTCCTATATAAGAAGTACCTCCTTTTTCCTGCTATCAGTACTCCTTCTGATACACCCAACATCCTGTTAGCCTTACTACAGGTCTTGTTACACTGGCTTGATTGTTTGAGGGAGCCACTAATGATAACTCCCAGGTCCCTTTTCTCTGTAGTAGTGCTTAGTTTAACCCCTCCCACTCAGTGCTCTGCCCTGGCTTTTTCTCTGGGGAAGTGGGGGTGTGAGCTGTGGGCTCTAGCAGACCTGATGTCACAGAAGAGATATCTCTTCCCTTGCTGCTATCAGCTGAGCATGCAGCCCTGCAAAGGTCCTGCAGAAGGGGTAGTGACCTCTGCTCCAGAGAATAACCATGGAGAAGAGTACCCCCACAGTCCCTGCAATTGACTTGCTCCCTGCAAAACCTCATCCTTATACTGATCCTTACGATAACCCTTAGACTTCTAATTGAAATGTTCTAGTAGAAATGCTCTAGATGCATCAGTCAGCTGCCTCCTTGCTCTGATAGCAAGAGTCAACTGATCCACTCCAGTTTTATCACATGCCCTCTGGTCCTGGTGCTCTTCCTAATTTGAAAGAGACTCCTCTCCTGCACCCTGTTCACCCCATGAGGTACCTCTATAGCCCAGAAATATGACCCAAATGGCATTAGTAAATACTATGTTGATAAAATTAACTGTAGGAAAATAGTGTTTAGTTTGAATTCCCCAGCACAAAAAACAGCCCTCAGAATACTACAATGCACTGGAAACATAAAAACAGGATTCCGATGCACAGTTGCAAAGAACTGTTGCAACTTCATTGCACCAATGATTCTACACCAGTCCCTTGCAAGCAACTCCCACCGAACCACCCTCAAAGAGGGGTGGGGGGTGTCCAAACCCTATGTTATGCAGTCATGAACTGCACTGTGACTGCGTGGACAAGAGGGTCACCATGCAAATGGCCCTCAGGGCAATCTACAAAGCACAGTGAGTTTGCAAGGAGTGGACAGAACACTGAATCCTCACACCCAGTTCTTACGGGTGCCGCTAAAGTGCAATCACAGACAGAGGAGCTGGTAAAAGACTAGACCACAAACAGATGCACATGGGGGTGAGGCTAAGAGAGGGGTAACACTGGGCAACAGGGAGTGCAGGATGGCTTAGGTTAGGAGGCCACCGGACAATCAGGTCATTCAGGATGGCAACAGATGTAGAAATATTGACTGGTAAACAAATGGGTCTCAAGACACTGGTCAGATGAGGCAAATGACTCACTGCACCTAGCCTTCTAAGCCAGAGAGGGAGTCTGTTGCTGAAAATGGGAAGGCCTTTCTACCAAATTCTTGATTCACTGGGAGAACTGAGAAGGTAAGTGCTGCTACTGAATGGAGAGAGGAGGTACTGCTTGACTGCATGAGGTGGGCTAGGAGATAATCAGGGGCTTTTCCTTGTGCACAGTGGTACAGCAAAGAAAGCAAGTGCTAATCGTACCTCCCTCAGGGATGTGGCCAGTTAAGCTATTTATACAGCAGACAACGATGGGCATACTATGCACACCCAAGGATGAACCTGCACAACTTGTACAAACCATCCAGGGGTTCTTTTTGCACAGCACTATATGATGTCTCCATAGCTAATCAATCAATCAAAATCTTTATTTAATCAGGCGAACATCATTGAGCATAGCTCATTTACAAGATGGACCTGAGTGGTCAAGAAGTGCAAGTGTTAATACATTGACAAGGGTAGCATAAACAGTAATACAATGACAGGGGTAACAAACAGTAATACAATGACATAAGTGCTAATATATAACAATATACATATGTACACGGCACATTAAAACTTTTTAATCTGTGAGACAGAAGGCAATGGGCACATCAGGAGTAATATGTAGATTACAGGACCTAGCAGGCATTTTGAGGGTGAATCTTGGGACCGGAAACCGGAGTTTTATCAGCATATAGGAACACGAAAAAGAAAGGGGGTAGGTAGGGCCGGGGTTTAGGCCTTGTGGAAGCAGTTGCAGAGTTCTGGGAATAGGGGTGAATAATCTTTGAAGGATATTAAGGTAGGAGGTTATTTAGCTTCATGGTTTTTGGAGTGAATTCCAAACAATTGCTAGTGAGTAGCTGATAGCAGCCCTCCCAAACTGGGTGCAGACATTGGGGACCTTAAGAATGATAATTTTGCTGATCCTTAGGTTGTATGGCCTAGAAGTAATTTGAGTAAAACAGTCTGAGATATAGGTAGGTAGCTTGCCTGATAAGGCTTTGAATATCCAAATTGCAGCATTCCTATTTCTTCTGTGTTGTAATGATGTCCAGTTAACTGCCTTATAAAGGAGCAATGATGGGTGCTGAAGGGAAGGTCAGTAATGAATCTGATGGACCTGTGGTATAGGGTGTCCAGTTTATTTAAGAGGGGAGTGAACAACGTCCGTACAGAAAGTCAGCATAGTCAATGAGGGATAGGAATGAAGCCTGGATTAATCTTTTTTGGAGTCTCTGTTGAGGTGTGCTTTATTCTAAAAATAAACCAAGCCTTTGTCTCAGTTTCTTTAGTAGCTCCTCAATATGGACAGAATAGTCAAGCTTGTTATCAATCCAGACTCCAAGGTATTTGAAGTTATCAACGAATTCCAGCTTCCTCCAAGTAAGGTGGTTATTGTAGGGTGGTGGATGGTGGGGTAGTGCAGAGCAACTCTTTGAGGTAAAGAACATAGCTTTTGTTTTTTGGCATTTAGAAGTAGTTTTTATCCAGTAGGTTGTGTTGTAGGATGGAAAATTCAGATTGTAGCAGTTCACAGGCTTTAGATAATGAAGGATTGCTAACATATAATACAGTATCATCAGCAAACAGATGGATGTTGGATTGAGTGAGGTTAGCATCAATATTATTAATATAGATGGCAAAGAGGATGGGGCCAAGAATAGAGCCTTCGGTACACCTCTTAACAGTGGTTTTAAGGTGGATAGGTAGTTTCCATTTTTACCAGTTGTGACCTATCTGATAGATAGCACTTGAACCAATTGAGTGAAGGGGAATCCAACCCTAGTGAGCCAAGGAGGTGATTAATGATTCATGATCCACTGTGTCAAATGCTTTGCTCAAATCCAGGAACACAGCACAGGTACTGTTCTTCTTATCCATAGCAATCTGCGGTCATTGGTTACTTTGGCTGGGGCCGAAATGGTGCTATGCCTTGATCTAAATCCTGATTGTGCTGTATGTAGGAGGTTATTGTTATCCAGGTAGTCCCTTAATTGTGAGTTTACTAACTTTTGAGCATCTTGGATAGAACTGATAGGATGGAAATGGGCCTGTAATTATTGAGGTCCATGGGATCCTGAATTTGAGTAAAGGAACTACTTGAGCTGTTTTCCAAGTGGAGGGAATGGATCCAGTGGTGAGGGAAAGATTGAAGAGATGAGTGAGGGGCAGATAAGACTTGAGATGCAATCTTGAGGAAGTAGGGGTCCAGGGAGTCTGTACCTGCACTTTTTGAAGTATCTAAATTGGAGAGGAGATCTTCCACTTCTTTCAAGGATACTGGGTTGAAGGAGAAGGTTGATGTAGCCTTTTGACCCACGGTGGATTGAAGGTTCAAGGAAGATCTCAGGAGATTTGCAGGTGAAGAGTCAAATGCTAGTCCAGCTGTGGTGAAGTGGTCATTGAAGGTATTTAGGATTTCTTGTTTGTCCGTAATTTCTGTGTTATTTAGTAGCAGTTTTCAGGTTAAGGCAGGAGTAGAGTTTTGGCCCAAGATACCCTTTATAGTTCCCCAGAGCCTGGTTGGGTTATTATAGGAGGCATCCAATTCAGCTCTATAATAGGCAGCTTTGGCAGATCTTATTTGTGTTGTACATGAATTTCTTGCTTTTCTGAAGTTTAGCCAGTCTCTGGAATCCTTAGTTTTGCCTTTTTCCACAGTTTGTCTCTGGCTAGCAAGGCTGTTTTAAGATCAGTGGTGAACCAGGGGGCAGGACCTTGCTTTAGTTCTGATATTGGTGAATGGTGCATGAATATTGAGAGCATTAGTGATAATGTCCTTTAAGATCTGGAGAGCTGTTTCCACTGAGGTTGTAAGGTAGAAATCTTGCCAATATATTGTGTTACTCAGGTCATGGAGGTATCCTGGTATGTTGAACTTCTTTTTTGACCTTTTTGAGGACAAATTCAGCAGGGTTGGGTGGTTTGAGTGAAGATCTTATGCCAGCTATGGGACAATGGTCACTTACATCATTCGGTAGTACTCCTGCATGCGTATATAAGTGAGGCTTGTTTACCAACATAATATCCAGGAGTGAGCTGTTGCTAGAATTTTTTAGGTTAACCCTGGTTGGGTCTTTAATTAGCTGTGTAAAGCCATAGGTGTCACAAAAGGTTACCAATGGTGCAGATGCATTAGATAGCCAGTTTAAATTCAAATCACCAAGGATGATGGTATCTTCAGGGCCTAGATTGGTTATTGACCCCAGGTGAGATAGTAATTTGAGGCCTGCTGAGGGGGCCTATAGCAGCCAATCAATTTAAGCGAAGACAAGTTAGGAAGGGATATTTTGATTGACAAACATTCAAATTCCTTTGGTTGGATGTGTTGATGAGGCAGGTAGCAGAGATGGTGTCCTTAATGTATATGGCCACCCACCACCCCTGGAAGAGCGATCTGCTCTGAAGAGCTGATAGTTGGTAAGGTTTACAACACTGTCTTTGGTGAAGGTCTGAGCCAAGATTCAGAGATGACCAGAAAGTCAGGCAGGGTATGTGCCACCCAGGCCTGTATACGGAGAATTTTTAAGAGGCTGCAGGCATTGAAGTGTAGGAAGCTTAGGCCATTTATAGAGGATAGATCAGCAGGGAAAATAAACTTTCAATGGGGCCAGGATTTATTTCAATGGTACCAAAACAGATCAGAAGGTAGAAGATTAATTTGAGGAGGGCACCAAGGGACAGGGATAGTGAGTGGTCAGTGCGTTTCCTCCTAATCCTGGGTGCCTGCTGTGAGATGAGTGATGGTCCTGGTATATAGGTGCGAATTTTATCATAGCATAATAATTTAATGGACAGGCATAGTGGGTTAATAAAAAGCCATGATACAAGCAATGGAAGGGAACAGGAAGAGCAAGGCCGCCTGCTTCTAAATATGATGAGTGAGACAGTGTTTAGACCTGCAGTGGTTGTTAAGATGTGACTGATGTGCCTACTGTATGCAGGTGATACAACAAGGCAGATTACTGGAAATCTGAATAAGATGACTTGCTCAATAGTGTTGCCATCTGATATTATGATTACAAGTGGATCAGCTAATTGCGTTGGCAAGTTCTGGGATCCAAACAACATAGACCTAGTTTTGGTAACCTTAACGGGACACTGTCAACTCTTTTAGCATCATACTATTGCTAGCTGAAAACCCGCATTTTATGATTGCTTACCTTCTCTAGAATTCACTGGTGTTACTGGTTGTTCACTCTGCCTCCTTTCATAGAACTGAAATGCATGCTAATGCTGTAATTAAGTTCAACCTTATTTTGTTCCAGATCTTTGATCTACTTTCATTGCATACATACTAAACATTGGGAACACCACTAACAGAGAAGCTACTCATGATACAATAGCTTCCTCTCCTCCCCACTGTTTCTTGAGTGGTTAGACTGTGTTGGGGGTGCTCCCAAGTCCAGGAAGATGCGGTGGGAATTGACTAAGGAATGTAAACAAACACATTTTGGTGTGGTAACACCAGTATGGTGTACAGTCTGTTTTTCACTTTTATGAAGCAAAAAAAGATCAGAATCAAACTATCAGCTACATCGGCACATTCTACAGAATGTGAACAATCAGAAAATGCATATTTTAAACTAGGAACACTTTGAGGCCCAACAGGATTGACAGTGTCCCTTTAAAGACTGGAGGCCCAATTTTCAAAACAAAGTAGAATGTCGCAAGGGACTTGCGCGGGGAGTTCGACACAGTGCCGACTTAAGGCCAAACAGTGCCGACAGTGGACTTTTCAAAGAAAGGGCCACAACCCTTCTGCTGCAAGTCCTGCATGGTGACACAGCTTGTTCCGCCCAGCACCCCGGCATACCTGTGCATCTGTGGGGAGACAGTTTACAGGGCTTGCACCACAGCTTTGGTGCAAACTGCCATAAACAGAGGGTAGTATCGCAACTTCATGTCCCCGGTTATAAAATCAGGCACAAGTTGCAGCAAACACCTGCGCAAGTGCAGCAAACTTTCTTGAGGACATGGGGCTTAGCTGCAAGCCCTCGTCCCATTTGAAAACTGGGTCCCAGGCGGTGTTTAAGAGCCAAGAGGAGACTGTGCTGACATTGTGCGCTACATATTGTGAAGTCTGCAAACGTATATAGATGACACCTCCCACTGTTCTTTGGGAGGTTAGCAAAAATAGACAACAGCAGAGGCCAGTGATTGAGCTTTGAGGAACCCCAAGATTTAAAGCCGTAACGTATTTTATTTGTTCATATCTGCTTAACTGTGCAGCACCATTAGTGTCAAGACGTTCTAGCGGTACCCTTACATTCTGCCGAGACTCACCATCCTGACACTGACCTGCCCCAGCAGTATCGCCCAACAGGTTCAGTATCCAGGCAGTGAGCAGCCAGACAGTGTGGAAACCTGACAGATGTTACAGGGGTAAGGTAGCAGATGTGATGGCTGCTGGCTTGCTACCTTACCCCTGTACATGGCAGTGAAATGGTGGATGAATCGGAAGGCTGGCCAAGCTGCCCTGGTGCTGTTGAGGAGTAAGGCACTGGCAGCTCGGCCAGCATGCTCTGGGAAGTACGGGTTCTATCCCACCTTGCGTCCTGCAACTTTTTGCACTGTTGCACCCCATAACTGTTTTTTTCTAACTCCAAGTTCCGCTCCCCCTCGGAGTTAGATATTTTAGTTACAGGGGTGTGGGGGTTCGGAGGGCGAAGATCCCCAATTTGCTGAGTGTAAATTACAATTAGATGCCCAAAATAGTATTTTTGGGCATCTGATTGTTTCGGCACAATGCATTTCGGGCCAGTGGGACTGGTATTCTGAGACTCAGGAAACAGAGTTTAGGGATACCATAGTATATCCGTTCTAGTATATGAGTCTTTCAAGGCTCAATGACCTTACCCTATTAGCACCTTTTAATAACTAACTAACTTACTAATTACCTACCTAAACAAATAAGGTCTGCACTAATGTCCTGTACGGACACTAGCTGAGTTTGGGTACTCAGGCAGTTTTCAAACCATTTGATGGCTGACTGGCTGAGACCTAGGGTCTTGAGCTTGAGCAAGAGAAATGTATGATTCACTGAGCTGAAGGCCTTGGAAAGGTCCAAGAGGACAGCCCCAGTGAGGAGACCGTTATCCATGGCTATCTAAAGATCACTGATGACACTGAACAATGCAAAGATAGTGGAATTCCCCTTCCTGAAGCAAGATTACATGGGAAAGGGCTGACTGAGATGCTCAGTCAGTTGTGAGTAAACACATTTTTCGAGAACAAAGGAGATGGCAGGAAGGACCAAAATGGGTCTATACCGATTCAGATCCTGTTTGGACCCTCCTTTTTGAAGGGGCACAACTCTGGCACATTTCCAGATGCTATGCATCTCATCAGAGACGAGTGAGAAATTTGACAGCATGGTAACTGGGGTGCAGATATGATGCGCTGCAAGGCAGAGAAGCTTCAGGTTAAGGAAGTCAGCACCAGCACGCTTGTATGGGCCGAGCCCTATGGCCTGAAATGTTTTTAGCAGGTAATCATGTTGGCTTTCTGTAGTCATTGGATTGTTTAGCATTGTTATCTCAACTTAATGATACATGTGTTCATGTATTGAATCACAACATGTATTCTATTAAACCAATAAAAGAAACAATGATTGAAAAAGAAAGACCGAATAGACAGACAGTTACAAAACAATTTGCAAAACTCCAGCAACCTTAGTGGCTGAAGCAAAAGTGTCTACAGTTTCTACATCTGGTACTCATCATGGTTTTTCCTATGCTGTTTCCTGCTTGTATGTTCCTCTTTGTATCGTTACTTCTGCAGGAGAGATGCTGTATAGTGTGATGTATTTGCTTATAGGAAAACTCAGAATGCAATAAATGAGAGAAAAAATGAACGCAAAAATACACCAAATGTTTTGCCTACCATGTGTAAACAGTCTAGAAGTCATGAACTAATTAATAAATGATAGATATCATGCAACTTAGAGCTTACAGCGCAGAGCTAAGAACCTGGATATCCAAGTTTGACTCCCCACCACTTTCTGTCTGACTGTGACCAAGTCTGACTGTGCTTAATCTCTTCTATCTCTTTCTCTCTGTGCTGAACTTTCCTGACCTTCCCTTAATCTTGTTCAGTTATACCTATAACCTCTACATGCTTAATTTCCTCCCTATCTACTCCTTCCTTCCTTCCTGCTGGCCTTTGTAGAAAAGTGATAAACTTGCTTTTATACACCCCATGATATCCCATATCATCTACTCACTTGCCATCCCATTCGTGATCGCCCCGATGAAAAATGACCAAGTTATTCTTGGAGTCTAGAGCCAGCCCTGAGACCTGGCCTAGCTGAAGCTTGCTGCCCGGCCATTCAATGGCTTCTTCTAAATGAAAACCTGAAATAAAAAAGAATAAGACATTAACTTAAAGCTGCACAATTTACCCTGGAAAAGTCAGTGAAAAACACAAAGTATAAACTGAAAATATTTCATTAGAGAAATATTTCTGACACTCACTAAACCCCAGCAACAGTGGTCTGAAATTGAAGGGCTGTATCCATCAACTTTTGCAGTACCATCCCCATCAAGAAAAATAAATAGATTACCTTTATTAGAGTGTCTCACATTTACTAAAATCTAATAATATTCTGGTGCACAGTCGTAAGTTGCAATCAAACTACGAAAGATCAGAACTAAGTGTACATTATGGTGCTAATCCAGATAATAGCGCTGGTTGGTGCTACTGTATTTTAGACTGGACTGTATTTACTGAAGTGCTACAGTAACCACGTCGTGTTTCTGAGGCATTTATGTAATGTTTTAAAATAGCGCCACACTGACAAAACCAAAACGCCTTCATCACTAGTCAAAACTGCTACAAACCAGCAGTTACCCTGGGTAACAGAAATGGAGGACTAGCTTTTTTTATTTATTTATTTTTTTTAAAGTGTGTGATATTTGAAATACCAATTGCATTTCTATAATTTTGTTTAGTTTCCTATTTTTACAACTATCAGTGATCTTTAGAGTTATAAAAAGACTGTTGCACTAAAGCAAACTTCACAACATTGTAATATACCATTATATATCATCTCTATATATGTATATTTATTTATAAAATGGGTAGGAAACATCAGTGAAAACTGGCGTATCAGATTGGATAAAACATACCACATGACTGCACTATCCCACAATGACTGCATGTCTGCACTACTTTCCATCCCCCAGAACCATCGTGCTAGCAGCAAGATCATTCCACACCTGGCACACACAGGTTGCTACACGTGCGTGTGCACACACATATACACACACACATATATGCAATCATAACCAAGGTAATCATTCTATGTAGCTGTTCCACACTGCAAACAGTTATCTGGTAGTTCTTGCCATGATTCTGATAAGTAGAAATTGATTAAAATTTGATTGATCCTGCCATTTTTGCACTGTTTGAGGTGTAAACACTTTGACTTGCGTCTTCCAGTTTAGCATGACCGAGCAGTGTACATTGTGGTAAGAAAATTCTGGCATAGGTTTACAATGATGAAGATTTAATTCAAAAGCATGTAAGGTGCATGGTTTTAAGCTGAGTCCAAGTCTGTTGTTGGACAACTGGAGTGAAGCCAGCAATCCACAGTCAGGAGTGCTGCCTGATGCAAACACCTGCCGCTGTGGAGTGAGCTGCTGCATCAAAGGCATCCACAGAGGCTTTAAGCTGGAGGCTGTTAGACTCATTACCTTTTTAACAGCAATCAGCAGGTCTTGTTTTGCTTCTGAGTCTGGCAGACCTCTCTGCCAGAGACTTAAGCGTGCTCCAGAAGGCATACCCATACGTGACCCTATGTAGCTGGCTATCCTCATGCCAATGTTTGCCACGGCATAGACCCAGTTGCAAATGGTGTCTACTTTGTGTGACTCCTTGTTAGTGGGTTGACCCATGACATCCTTGGGCACTAGGGCTTTGTCATTCTCAGCCAGAACAACAATGGCATACACTACTGGCTGAGTGAAATACTTGAGCTTAGTTTTAGGTGCCATGCATCTCTTGTCCACCTGTTTGGGGAAAGCTGCCACAGCAGAAGGCCTCCTCTAAGCTGCCTCAGAGAATGTCTCTACAACCAGCTGGATGGGAGGATCTATATAAACTGGGATATTAGGCACATTTAAAAACTCCAGTTGGAGCCACCTAGCCTGGTCTATGGCTGCTGGTTCGAAATTCAGTGCTGCATGCATTTTTTCTGAACACAGCCTACAAGGTGAGATCCTCCTGAGGTACGATCACGAGAACGGGTTCTGAGTTCTCTGTACTATAACACGAGTCATCCATCTCATAACTGGAGATAAGGAGGTCAGAGACAGACTCGTTTCCCTCTGGCCCCTCCTTGCTCAAAGGGTAGTAGAGAGGAGGGAGTCGAAGAGCCAACAGCACAGACTGTGACCTAGGCAACACTGGTGGCACTGGCCCAGGCCTTGGATGGGGCCTATAAAACAGTGTCAGCGATGGTGCATAGAACAGCCCCAAGACTGTCCCCAAAGGGAATGATCCCAATACTGAAGGCTCAAGCTGCACTAGGTGCCAGTTGTGGCACTTGGGTAGGCCCCAAACAGCCTAACCCCAGTGCTGCACCGCCAGTGACGTCGATGACCCTGCCAGCCCCAAAGGTGCCGACAATGGAACCCTGGCTGCCCCTGTTCTCAGGTGGTGACAGAGGTGACACCACAAAACAGACATCAGCGGAGCCAACTACATCATCAGCCCAGAGACAGAAGCTGCAATCAGCCGCCATGTCTAAGTCAAGTGGCACTGCAGATGGCGCCAGCCCAGCTGACCCTGAGGGATCAGGGGCCTGCACCAGAAATGGCACCACTTTACTCATATGCTGCACCCATTGCTCCATAACAGCCACCCAATGGCAAAACTTTAAAAAACACACTATAGTAGTGTGACCCACCAAGGATCTGCAATATAAAGCAAAGAACCAAGAGGTATCTACTCCATATACCCTCTGGTCACTAAAAGCCCAAATAGAGAGGAGACTAACTCACCAGTTTAACTTACTAAGTAATTATTTTGCTACAGATGTATTGGACCAATACTGAACTGACATATATGCAGGACAAGATGTCCGAAATCTACATTTCGTGGTGCTTATCTCACTACTTCTTCAGGACCAATATATGTCTAAAGCACTGAATTGGTGTTCTTCTCTTTTGATCTTATAATTCTGAGACCTCAAATTACCAACTTTCAAACTCTGACATTTCAAACATTTGTTATTTTCATTTATAAATTGACTAGAAAGAAATCTAGAAATTTCATTGGCCGAAATACATCACCTGACTGTGAATTAAATCTCTACAAATGCACAATCAAGTGCCAAATATCATTTTGTTCCCCACAAAAACAACTCAGAGCCATTTTATAAGTGTAATAAGAACCTCCAGGGTGTGGATTGTAGGAGTTTAATGCACTTCCCCGAGCTTAAGAACACTCAGCCTTCGGCCTCATGCCTTACTACACATCTGGAAACAGGACTGGTTCCAAAGGACTGGAGGAGGTTAGATGTAGTCCCACTTCACAAAAGTGGTAGCCTGACATTGGTGGCAGCAAAGTTAATGGAGTCACTGCTGAAGGAAAAAAGAATTGTGGAATATCTTGAATCCAGTGAGTGACAAGACTTGAGACAGCATGGAAATCACAAGGGAGAGATCATGTCGAATGAATCTGACAGATTTCTTTGATTGGGTGACCAAGGAATAGATCAGAGTGGAGCGGTGGAGGAGGAAAGTAAGCAAGTTGGGTAGTTTAGGAGTGGGAGCACAGGTGGTAAACTGGGTAAAAAAATGGTTAGGGGATAGGCAGCAGAGGGTCATGGTAAATGGAGTTCACTCCAAGGAAGGGAGGGTGACCAGCGGGGTTGCCTTAGGGATCAGTGCTGGGACCAGTCCTCTTTAATGTCTTTATTAGTGACACTGAAGAGATGCTGGAAGGAACATTTTGCCCCTTTGCAGATGACACCAAGATTTGAAATAGGAGAACACTCCAGGGGGTAGGGGGAAGGGAATGAGCAGGTCAAAAGTATGGCAGCTGGGTTTCAACACAAGTAAGGGCAAAGGAATGCACTTGGGGCACAGAAACTCAGAGGCAAAGCACAAAATGGAAGGTGTGGTACTGTCGACCACCAAGCAGGAAAGAGACCTGGGGTAATCGTATCGGATGATCTAAAGGTAGCTAGCCATTGCAACACAGAAACACATAAGGTAAGGACTGCCAGGCCCATCTAGTCTGTCAGTAAGACCTCTCCTTGTTAGCAGCCTCTGACCCTACTGAGTCAATGGCTTTCTCCTCTCCTTCCCACTTCTGTCTGCTGAGTTTGACAAGCTGGAGCTCAGAATTGCAGCCCACATCATTACCTCTCAAATCACTTGGCTCCTAAACAGATAGCTGCTTGAAGGCAAAGTCTCCATTGTGTGGAAAGTTGCCTTGGCCACCCCAATCCCTAAAGGTGGAAATATTGAGCTTGTTGAGAATTACAGATCAATATCCATCCTCTGCACTCTAGGTAAAGTGTTAGCGAAGACTGTATACCAGTAGGTACAGGAATATGTTGAACGGAACAATTTACTAACTGAACGACGACATGGTTTTAGAAAAAATCATGGTACCAACACAGCTCTGATTAGATACTGGGGATATCCTCACAGCTCTAGATGATGGCCTTCCAACTGGTATGGTCTTTATAGACCTCACCAAGACATTTGACTTGGTGAATCAGCAGTAGCTTATCACTAAACTAACATTTCTTGGTTTTGATCATCTGTCTTCTCAATGGCTCACGGACTGCCTTGACGGCAGATCACAAATTGTCAGATGGCATGGAGCTTAGTCCAACAAATGCCCTATCATGGACGGTGTCTCTTAAGGTTCAGTATTGGGACCCCTCATGTTTTCCCTATCTATTAATGATTTGCCTCAACACTGTGGAGGGGCCAAGGTGACCTTATGTGCAGATGATGCCATGCTTTATGAGTCCTGCTTAGACACTGTCCAACTAAACAACCTTCTAAGTCAAGACCCCGGTCTACTTGAGAGCTGGTTTCTTACTAATAAATTAGTTGTAAATAGTAAAAAGACCAAAGCCATGCTATTTGGCCCTAAAAGCCTGGGTCCAACCCGTTCACATTTATTGTCCCCAGCTCCTTCCAATGGCTCAAAAATTGAAGTAATCGATTGTATCAAATATCTAGGTGTATACTTAGACCAAGAGTGTTCCTTTAAGGGCCTCATCGACCATCTGACCAAGAAACTCAACCAAAAGGTAGGTCTATTATGTCGCCTGAGTCCTTTCCACACTCGTGAATCCAAACTCAAGGTTTCCACTGGTACACCCCTTCCAACCTTGCTATATGGGGCCCCTTTACTACATTCTGTAAGAAGCTCTGAAATGCAATGGCTAAAAACACTGTATCACAGGATAGGGCACTTCGCTGCAGGGGTGCCACCATGGGAGCATCACTGCAAGGTACTATAATCTCTAAGGTGGCCTTCTCTTGAGGGCAAATTATCATATCCCTCACTGTGCCTTGCCTTTAAGCTCCAGCAAAATAATTTTATTTATTTATTTAGCTTTTGTTTACCGGGTAAGTACACTAGACAAGTAATATGCCTATTTTCAGGAACGACCCGGGAATGCACAAACATACAGGATACATACAAGGCATCATGGGAGGAACAGCATGACCAACAGGTGCCAAAATGGCACCCTCCTAGCCTAATTAACATATTAGGTCCCAAAAAGAATGGGAGAACACTAAGATCCTCTGGCCACCAGCTTTTCCAAGTCCCCAGTGTTGGGACTTCCCTAGGACTCCGGTCCAATACTGCCTTCATCCCTCCCATCTGGAATGGTCTCCCTAGCAGTTTCCAGGAATGTACCTCCCTTGGGGGCTTCAAGAAGGGTCTTAAAGCCCAACTGTTGGAACTGAGCCTCTGCAACTGCTACCACTGAGTCAGCCGACTCCCTAATGCCGATCTAACCTTATTGGGACATCAAATTGACTGTGACTGTCTCGTGTATAATAGTACTTCTCCTGTTGATGTTGATTATAATTAATCTGCCACTGTATCCTTGACTGGGTCAGTATGTCTATATTGACTGTTAATTGTGAAATGACATGTATGTATGTTATGTTTATAGATGTATGTAACTAATTCTGGGTCACCCCTGAAAAAGGGACCATTTCGGTCTCAGTGGGCCTACCCGGTCACCAAAATTTAAATAAATAAAGTTCTAGGGTTCCCTTATGTCTGTCCCATGCATGTTTAAATCCCACCACTGTGTTCACTCCCACCACTTCCTGCGGAAGACTATTCCATGTGTCCATCACCCTCTCCGTGAAGAAATACTTCCGCACATTTCCCCTTAACCTTCCTCCCTCCAATTTCATATCATGCCCCCTCATTCTTGTACACTTCCTGTAGAGGAAGATGTCACCCCCCTGCACCTTGTTTATACCTTTAAGGAACTTGAATGTTTCTATCATGCTCCCTGGTCCCTCCTCTCCTCCACTGAGTACACATTACAGTCCCTTAGTCTCTCCTCATATGGTTTCTGGTACAAGCCCTATACTATCTTTGTCGCCCTTCTCTGGATGTCCTTGCAAAGATGTGACCTCCAGACCTGTACACAGTACTCTAGGTGCGGCCTCACCAGTGTCTTGTACAATGGCATCGCCAGCTCCCTCCTTTTGCTAGTGATACCTCTGCCTATGCACCCCAGCATGCCACTGGCCCTCCTTGCCACCTCTGTACTCTGCTTTGTCACCTTTTGGTCATTTGAAATGATAACCCCCAGATCCCTCTCTCCCTTGGTGATTTTCAGTAGCTCTCCTCCAATCCTGTAGCTCTCTTCCGGGTTCCTTCATCCTAGGTGCATTATTTTACACTTCTTTGAATTGAACCCCAGCTGACACACCTTGGACCATTCTTCCAGCTTTCCAAGGTCACTCCTCATTTTCTCCACCCCTTCTGGAGTACCCATCCTGTTGCAGATCTTGGCATCATCCGCAAACAGGCAGACCTTATCCTCCAGCCCTTCTGCATGTCATTAATGAAGATATTAAACAGGACTGGCCCAAGGACTGAACCTTGAGGTACCCCACTGGTCACCCCCTCTCCCCCGATTGGATCCCATTTACCACTACCCTCTGCCTCTTTTCTGTTAACCAGTTCCTCACCCAGTTTACTATCTTGTGGCCCATGCCCAGACTCCCCATCTTGTTTACCAACCTTTTATGTGGGACTGTGTCGAGGGCCTTGCTGAAATCGAGGTAGGCAATGTCCACCGCTGCCCCCTGATTTACCTCCTTCATCACCCAGTCAAAAAAATTTATCAGATTTGTTTGACATGACCTCCCTGCTGTGAATCTGTGCTGCCTCAGATCCTGGGCTCTACTGGATTCCAAGTGTCCCACTATTCTCTCTTTAAGTAGCACCGCCATTATCTTCCCCACTACTGAGGGGAGACTGACTGGCCTATAGTTCCCCACCTCCTCCCTACTACCACTTTTGTGGAGCGGAACTACATGTGCCCTCCTCCAGTCCTCTGGAACTACTCCTGTGTTTAGTGACTCAGTGAACATGGCTGCCAGAGGCACTGCTAGCTCCCTTCTCAGCTCCCTTAATATCCTTGGGTGTATGCCATCTGGCCCCATTGCTTTGTCCACCCTCAGTTTTGTGAGCTCCTCCAGGACTCTCTCCTCTGTGAAAGGACTAGTGTTCATCCCCCCACCCCCCCGTATCTGGCAGGCCAACTGTGGTCCTTGACCCTTCCCCTCTTCAATGAATACTGATCCAAATACTTGCTCCATCTTCTGCCTTTTCCTGGTCTCCCTCTTCACACTCCCTTTGAGTCTTACAGTTCTCGGCTTCCTGGTTTCACTGATGTACCTGTAGACCGCCTTGTCCCCTTTTTTCACAGTCTGTTCCAATCTTTCCTAAGTTCATGCCTTTGCACTCCTTATAGCCTTTCCTGCTTCCCTTAGATGTTTCAGGTATGCCTCGTCTTCCTCCGTTTGAGTCTCCTTATATTTCCTGAAACCTGCCCTTTTGGCCCTAACTTTGTCAGCCAGCTCTTTTGAGAACCATAGTGGTTTCTTCCTTCTTTTGCCTTTGTTTACCATCCTGATGCATTGGTTTGTCAGCTCCTCTATGGCTCCCTTCGGGTGTTCCCACTGTTCCACAACTCGACCTCCTACCCCCTGATTTGCCAGGGCTTTTTTGATACTTTCCCCATCTTGGCAAAGTCCACCCTTCTAAAATCTAAGACCTTTGCCTTTGTGTGACTCGACTGTGTTCCTGTCCCCATGTTAAACCACACTGTGTGGTGGTCACTGGCCCCCAGCTGCCCCTCCACCCAAACTTCTGTGAGTCTGTCCCAATGGTCAGTACCAGGTCCAGAATCCCCTTGGCTCTGGTGGGATCAAGCACTAGCTGCCGGAGGCCTGCCTCCTGTACAGACTCAAGGATGTCCCGGCTCCTGGCTGAAGTAGACACCGGTTTGGTCCAGTCTACATCTGGCATATTGAAATCCCCGAGAAGCAGAACTTCCCATTTTGCTGCCATCTATTTCATCCACCAGCTACCTATCTGTCTCCATCCCCCGAACTGGAAGCCTGTAGATCACCCCTGTGCGTACTGCTGTGCCATTGCCAGGCTTGAGGGTGACCCACAGTGTCTCATCCTCCCCCTGTCTATCCTGTACCTCTGTAGCCTTAATACCCGCTCTGACATACAGGGCCACCCTCCCCCCCTTTTTATCCCCTCCATCCCTTCTAAACAGGGCATAACTCGGTACATTTATGTCCCAATCATGATTTGTGGGGTACCAAGTCTCTGTTACTGCTGCCATGTCCAGATCCTCCTCTACCAGCAAGGCCTCGAGGTCTGGGATTTTATTTCCCAGGCTGCGGGCATCCGTTACCATGGCCATCCAAGTTTTGCTGCCTTTCCGCCCCCACTCCTGTTGACATTGCCCTGGTTCTTTCCCCCACCCCATTTTCTATTCCTATGCGGTTTTGACTTATCTGGTTTCTCTTTCATGTCTGTATCTGGCGTCACTGTCTTCAACTCATCTTTTTGCCTCTCAGTTCTGGTTTCTCTGCCTTGCGGGGGTGGGCTGCGTGAGTTTACTTGTTCCTGTTGCACACCCCTAAGCTAGTTTAAATGATCATCAATGAAGCATTTAAACCATTCATTGAGGACTGCTTTCCCCTTCCCAGACATATGCAGTCCATCACCCTTATACAGGGCCACATCGTTTCATGTGGGTCCCCCTTCTCGCTGCAAAATCCCTTCAAACATGTGTTAAAGCAACTGATCTGTAGATTCCTGTGCCCCTCCCCACTACCTTGGACCAGCAGCACCTCCAAAAATGTCACAGAGCTTGCTACCTTCCCCAGGCACCCTCTCAACACACTGAAGTCTTCCTGTACCTGCTTCAAGCTTGCCTTGCTATAGGAAAGGTCATTTGTCCCCAGGTGGACAATGACCTCCAGCCCCCTTCTCCTTGCTACCACTTCAGCGATCCTCTGGATCCGCACCCCCTCCCTCCAAGCTGTGCCTCCTGAAAGGCACTTGACCTCTCTTTCCTCCCTGCTGTCTGTGCCCAGATCCATTCCCCAGACAACTGAGTCCCCAACAGGAGTTGCTTTCTCCTCCTTTGGGGTCAACTTCCTCCCCTTCACTGGGTCTCCCTTCTGAAGAACACTCAATTCCTCCCTGGTCACAGCCTCAGGTTCCCTTGTGGGAGTCTCCCGCTCCACCAAAGCATAAAAGGAATTCCTGAGCAGGACCAGATGTGGGATGTCTCCCAGATCCGCCTCCTAACCCTTCCTGTGACCACTGTAGTCCATCCCGCCCTCTGTCTTGGCAGTCATTGGGCAGTGGATGGGGACATGATAGCCTCTGGGTGGGTCGCAATTAGTGAGACGTGGTTTACCAGTAACCACACTTGGGAGACTTCAGTACCTGGCTAGGTATTGTTCAGAAGAGACCGAGGTGCCAAAAGGGGGGGAGGAGTGGCCCTGTATGTTAATGAAAATATCAAAGCTACAGAAATTGTAGAATAATACATAAGGAGCCAGAAGAACTGTGGGTCACCTGAAACAGGAAATGGGACAGCTATAAGAACTGGGGTTGTCTACAGGCCCCCAGACCAGAGGGAGGACATAGACACATTACTGTTAGAAGATATACAAAACATGACAGCTAAAGGGAGGTTCTGATAATGGGAGACTTCAACATGCCAGATACAGATTGGTCAATACCAGCAGGAACATCTGCCAGAACTAGACTCATAGTGGATTCCCTGCAGGGGAGGGCCTCAAACAACTGGTACAGCAACCCACAAGAGACAGGGCTATCCTAGATCTAGTACTGACTAACAAGAGGGATCACAGATCTCCAGGTAGAAGGTCACCTGGGGGCCAGTGACCATCACATGGTATGGTTCAGTTTGGCTACTACATCTAAATCATCCATTCCAAGGCAAAAATATGGGACTTCAGAGGAGCTGACTTTGATAAGATGGCCAACAGAGTTAAGCTAGCCTGGCAAAAAGAAACACAGGTGAGGAGGTACAGGCAAAGTGGGCAGCATTAAGGATACAATACTTGAAGCAACATCCCATTGTGTTAGACAGAAAAGGAAGTGCAAAGAAGAAGGAAACCACTTTGGTTCTCAAATACAGTAGCAGAAAGGTCAGAGCCAAAAGGCTGGCCTTCAGGAAATATAAGGGAACACAGCGGGATGAAGCTAGGAGGCATACCAAACTGCCCTAAGGGAAGCAGGTAAGGCAGTAAGGCAGGCAAAGTCCCAAACTGAGGAAAACACTAGCACGAACAGTAAAGAAGGTGACAAGACTTTCATAGATACATTAGTGAAAGGAGAAAGTCCAGAGGGGTATTGCTAATTCAATGGAGAAAAGGAAGCATGTGAGGAGGAGGAGGACCCTGTAAAGGCATCTATCCTAAATAGATACTTTTGCTCAGTATTTACTGAAGAGAAGGTAGGGCAGGGCCCACAGCTCAGCATCATGGACACAGGGGAGGGAGGTGAGCACTACTCCCTTCACAAAAGAAAGGGTCCTACAAGAGCTTGCTAAGCTCAGGGTGGATAAGGCAATGGGACCTGATGGCATACATCCCAGGGTACTTAGGAGCTAAAGGAGGAACTAGCAGAGCCATTAGCAGAATTGTTTAGTGAGTCTCTGAGCACAGAAGAGGTCCCAGAAGACTGGAGAAGGGTTTCATGTGATCCTGCTCCACAAGAGTGGCAGGGAGGAGGCGGGGAACTACAGACCAGTCAGTCTTACCTCAGTAGTGGGCAAGATTATGGAGGCACCCTTAAGGAAAGGATATGCAACACCTGGAACCATAGGGGCACAGGATCCAAGACAGTATGGGTTTACAAAGGAAGGTCTGTCAAACTAATCTCATAGATTTCTTTGACTGGGTAACCAAGTGGTGGACCAAGGGGGAGCAGTTGATGTCGCCTACCTTGACTTCAGCAAAGCTTTTGACACTGTTCCAGATAGAAGATTGATAAATAAGCCAGGTAGGCTCAGGTGGGCTGAAGTTGGTCAACTGGGTGGCAAACTGGTTGACTGGCAGAAAACAGAGAGTGGTGGTAAATGGTATACAGTCAGAAGAGATGCAAGTCACAAGTGGGGTACCTCAGGGATCAGTCCTGGGGGCCAGTCCTATTCAACATCTTCATTAGTGACCTCAAGAGATGGACTAGAGGGTAAGGCTTGTCTGTTTGCAGATGACACCAAGATCTGCAACAGAGTAGATGATCCAGATGGGGTGGGCAGAATGAGAAAAGATCTGGATAAACTAGCAAAATGGTCAGAAGAGTGGCAACTGGGATTTTAATGCAAAGAAGTGCAAAATCATGCACACAGGGAAGAGAAACCCTGAAGCCACTTATAGGCTGGGAGGGAGTTACAGCAGTCACAAAGGAAGAAAGAGACTTGGGCATCATCATCTGATGACCTAAAATCATCCAAGCAGACCTCTAAAGCAGTAGGTAAGGCTAGGTGGGTGTTAGGGTGTATTAGTAGGGTATCACAAGTCGTGAAGGAGTATAAATCCCTCTGTACAAGACATTGGTTAGGGCCCCATCTGGAGTACTGCGTGCAGTATTGGAGGCCACACCTTCACAAGGACATTAACCAAATTGAGGCAGTCCAGAGAAGGGCAGCCAAAATGGTGCAGGGACTGCATCAGAAGACATATGAGGACAGATTAACAGAGCTCAATATGTATACCCTTGAGCAAAAGGAGGAGAGAGGTGATATGATCGAGACATTTAAACACTTTAAGGGGCATAAACAAGGTGAAAGAGTCTAACATGTTTAAATATAAGAAAAATAGCGGGACAAGAGGACACCGCATGAGATTAGAGGGCCGATTAAGGGGAATGTGAGGAAATTCTTTTCACAGAAAGGGTGGTAGATGCATGGAATAGCTTACCACAAGAAGTGGTGGCTATGAATACAGTGCAGGGCTTCAAACAGGCATGGGATAGGCATAAGGGAGCAATACAAATGACTATGAATAGATAGGTCACTGACAGAGCAAAGGCCGATGGCACATTTATAAGGTAGAAAAAGAAATGGGCAGACTGGATGGGCCTTGCGGTCCTTATCTGACGTCAACTTCTATGTTTCTATGTCCCCAGTACTCCTGCCAGCTCGACCCAGAGACTGGCCACCTCTGCCCTCAGCCCAGAGGGGTGCCTGCAAATGCGGCAACACTGCAGCATCTAGAAAGTACTCCTGAAGACTGCTGCGCCACACCCATTGCACTGCACCATTCCCTGCATCTTATTCCTCTGCGTTTGTTTTTACTCTCTCTCACTCACACACTTGTTTTATATGCTCCTCCTTCTCTTCTTGTCCTTGCTGCCTACTGATATACTGAACGGCCCACGCCTTGTGATTTTGACCTGTATATCTGGGAGAGTGCTTACTGTGCTGGTCTCCCTAAAGTCTACTGTGCCCTTAAGAAGGTGTGGCTTTCCTGAGGCCTGTATAGTGGGATGACCGGGGGTGGGTGGGAGGGATATTCTTTGTTCAGCCTAAGAAAGGAAAAAATAATCAACATACTTCGCTCAGGCTGTAATATAACACCACACACAATAGCACAAAAAACACCCACTGCAAGATATGCTGACTCCTACACAGACCAACAGTCACCACCACAGAAACGCTCTAGGTATGTCTAAAGTAAACTTCCCTCTGCACAATACTATTCTAGCTGTGTAAGCTGCCCCCTGCTCATATTGTGTGAGCTCTAATCCAAGTCTACTTAACCTCCCTGATATGGTTTCCATTTCCAGACTCCATTCCCTATTCCACTGTAGTCCAGAAGCTGCCAGCTTTCCCCACAGTGGGTCACTAATGCGCTCCCCTTCAGCCGTGGTCAGAATGCAACAACAAGGCAGTTGGGAGGATTAATGGAATACTGGGGCACATAGGAAGGGGTATCATCTGCAGAAACAAGGAAGTGGTATTGCCTGTGTAAAGATTGCTGGTAAAACCCCAACTAGAGTACTGTGTCCAGTTCTGGAGGCCACATCTCCGGAAGGACATAGACAGAGTGAAGGCAGTCCAGAGAAGAGCAACTAAAATGGTGCAGGGTCTGCATTAGAAACCCTATGAGGAGAGACATAGGGAACTAAATATGTTTACCCTGGAAGAGAGGAGGGAGAGGGTGATATGATAGAAACCTTTAAACACCTCACAGAGATAAATAAGGTATAGGAGGGAAGTGTTTTTCAGAAAAAAAGGTGCTCAAAGACAGAGGGCGCAATAAGAAGCTGGAGGGGAGCAGATTCAGCTGAGTTGTGAGAAAGTACTTCTTCACTGAAAGAGTGATGGATTCCTGGAACAGTCTTCCAGTGCAGGTGGTGGGGGTGAAAACAGTCGTGGGGCTCAAGAATGAATGGAATAGGCATAATGGAATCTTGGAGAAAGGGAAGAGGGCCAGAGAACAAGTAGGATCTGTGGTGATACCCTTTCTGGCCATTAGAGTGCTGGCATTAGTGTGCTGGCACATCAGGGTGCCGATTTTGAGATTCGCATCCCCTTCCCAAGGTCCTCTCCCCCTCAGAGTTAGAATAACAATAAAGGGGGGTGGGGGCACAGCCCCAGCAGAAACAGGGGTCGGCGAAATCCCGACTTGGTGACCTGATGACCAGGTGCACTAGCGCCGGTGTGCCGAATGGGTGGAACCTGGTGATACTACAGGCGAGGAAAAATGGGCAGATTAGGCTGGGCAAGTGGTCCTTATCTGCCAATAAATAATATGTTTCTATTAATTAAACAGAAATGGACCCAGCACTGACCCCTGAGGAACTCTACTCAGCGCATCCTTCCACTCTGAATGGTAACCATTTGCCACCCATCATTGCTTTCTACCTGTCAGCTAATCTGCTATCCACCTCCTATATACTGCATTTTGTGGACTTTTTATGTCATGTTACTGTCATCATGGGTTTTTCATGTGGCAGTGTCAAACGTCTTACTGACATCTTGGTAGACTACTGTTCATCCACTACCCAGCTCATAGCCACCTCCCTGGTTTCCTCCTAACTGAAGGCAATCAGGTTGCTTTCGCAGGGTCTACACTATGAATTTGTGAAACTATGTTGCGTGCTAGACGATAGCCATTTACATTCATCTGCTGAACCACTATGTCTCTTGTGACTGACTCAAGTACCCAAGAGGCCTCAAGAGGCTGTGGTACACACAGCATTCCAATTTTAAAGAGTAACTGAAATATCTAATGGAGAATAACAACACGTTACACAGTATGATATTGAGATGTAGCACAGGGCCATGTTAGACAACATGGCACGACAGTAGTGGAATACCTAGGGGAAATGAATGGACATCATCTGCCTGGAGTTCTCCACGATTTCCACCAGCAGTTGTATTTACCACTACTCATTGCCATGTTCCACAAACAGTAAAACTGCCACTAAAGCCAATAAAGAGACTTAGACATTTTTTTCCATAAAATGTGTGATGCAGCTACTGGGATGGCAGGAGACACATGATTGATCCTGTGTCTTTTTTGTGTTGCTTGCACGCATGTGCAAGAAACACATTACTTTAGCGTTATGGAGCAGGCCACAATACGTCAAGAAATCCGGACACATCACCATGCAATCAGCTGTTTTGGTGCACTACAAGCTACCAAAACAGCTGACTGCATGGTGTCCCTATGGCAATGGCTTCTCCGTCGGCCTCTCACAGTCCCCAGGAAGCCGACTGAAAGCCGCTGCCCACCGTTCAGTGTGCCTTCTTGGTGAAACATTTCACTGCATAATGAAAAAAAGCCAATGGGGTGCCCAATCCCCGTTGGTGTAATGCACCCCCCATGGCTCATGCTTACTCCCTCCAGCACACTGTATGGCCGACGGGGGTGCCCAATACCCTGTCGACTCCAATGCCCTTCCCCAAAACAAACTTCCATCTGCCATGCTGGCAGCCCACACTCCAGTATGGCAAAAGTCTCCTTGGCCAATGGGGGTGCCCAATCCCCTGTCGGCTCCACTGCTCCTCCCAAACAAACTGCCTGGTGCCACACCAGAAGCCCACCTCAGCGTGGCAAAAGTCCCCTGTTGTCTTTAAAAAAAAAAAAAAGAGAGAAGAAAAAAACAGTCCCTTGTTGATTCTCTTGCCCACCCTCTGCATATCCCCACCTCACCCCATACTTACCTCCGGAGCCCAGCGCGATGATCTTCAGTGGACCAGGAACACGTCTGCACTCTCCAAAGCCGACCACGAACTGAAGAAATGCCAGAAAGCCATATGATGGCATAAATGTTTTTTTTTCAACTTTGGTGGATATCTCGGACATTTGGGGGAATTTTTTCACCATGTTTTCAACATGGGGTTTTTGGGACCCCACCTCATGAACTCAGTCACTGTCATTTTGTTATTCGGTCCCGTAAGGTCATTTTGTGGTCACTGTGCGGAACCACCTTTCGGGACTGATTAACGAAACAACAGTGTCACAGTTCATGAGCTAGGCCCCCAAAAACCCAATGTTGAAAATCTGGTAACAAAATCCCCCAAAATGACTGTTTTACAAGCGTGCTTTGCACAGTTCCTATGCACGCTCGTAACTTTGAGCAGTTTTAATATTTTCATTCCAGATTTTCAACAATGCCATTTTAACACACCTTCTTATGACCAATACAGCTGTCATTTTTCACATCTTGCCTGAAATGTGTTTTCGCACATGTAGCGCTACAATGGCACGGGTTGTGGGTGCGAAATCAACGCTCAGGACAGATTAAGAACATCACTAAGCATAGTGTTCATGAAGTAGGTCCCAAAAATCCTATGTTGAAAATTTGGTGAAAAGATTCCCCAAAATTACTGTTTTATAAGCGTGCGTTGCGCAGTTCCTATGCACGCTTGTAACTTCGAGCATTTTTTTATATTTTCACTCCAGATTTTCAGCACTGCCATTTTACCACTCCTTCTTATGAACAATACAACTGTCATTTTTCACATCTCACTCTAAATGTGTTTTCGCACATGCAGCGCACAGTGGCGTGGTCGCTGTGCAAAATCAATGTTCGGGACAGATTAAGAAAATCACAGTGACGCTGTTTATGAGCAGAGGCCTTAAACTGCCTATGTTGAAAATTTGGTGACAAAAGTCCATAAAATGACTTATGAGCGTGCATTGTGCAATTTCCACGCACCCTCATAAGTTCACGAATTTGTAATCTTTTCAGTCCAGATTTTCAACACTGGCATTTTTCCATACCTCCTTATCAACAGTACAGCTGTCATTTTTCACACCCTGGCCGAAATGTGTTTTCGCACTTCCGACAGAATAGCATGGTCGCTGTGGGAAATCAGCGTTCGAGATAGATTAAGAAAATCATAGTGACACTGTCCATGAGCGGAGGTCCCAAAATGCCTATGTTGAAAATCTGCTGTACAAAATTCCAAAAACTAATTACATTACGGCTGTGCGTTGTGCAGTTTTTATGCACACTCGTGACGTCACCAGTTTTTTATATTTTCACTCCAGATTTTCGGCATTGACATTTTTTTATACCTCCTCATGAACAGTACAGCTGTCATTTTTCACATCCTGTTTGAAATGTGTTTTCACACCTGTGGTGCCAAATGGCGCAGTCACTGGGCAAAATCACCTTTCGGCTAAAGAACTGATAGTGTCACTATTCACGCGGTGGGATCACAAAAAGCCCATGTTGAAAATTTGGCAGCAAAAATACCAAGAAACGCCCAGGGTGTTAGGGTTTTTGCCCATACTGCTCTACCCTGTAGGGACTGACAGGCATCAGGGGTGTGACTTGGGATTGTCGACAGTAATACTCATGTCATTCCACCCCCACCCTGCAGCCAGTGGCAGGCATCAGGCATCTCAGTGCTGCTTGAGCCTTTGGCCCAGAGTTTACCCCATTCTCTCTATACTGCACCCATTTCAGTGTATTTCCTTATGGAATGAGGTGAGTGTAAAGCCCAAACACTTCAAAGCACACCTTAACACTTGTAAGTGTCTGCAGGGTAGGGTGAGGTGAAATGTTGTGACCGTTTGGGCGATGACCCAAAGGCACACCCCTGTCCATCTCTGCAGGGTGGGGGTGGAGTTGGTGTCAGTTCAATATGTCACTGCCATTCCTATACTGCATCTAACTCCTGCACTTCCACTGCTAATGACAGCACGCAACATTTGGCATTGACAAATGCTTGTTCCTCTTGTATTTTCTATGTCCCCTTTTATTTTTTCTAAAGCACACTGAACAGCTGTACCAGCTGTGCAAAAAGTTAAACTAAACATTTCCATGAGAAGCAAATATTGTAAGTATTGCTAGTTGTAAGCCTAATGGCTAGCTCAGGATTTATCTACTGAATCTCAGACATAATGCTCAAAATAAACATGTTTATTTAAAAGATAAATTACAGTGATATAATCAGTGTTCTTACCTATGACAGCTATGAAAATGAATGCAAAGGGATCAGACAGACGTGATGGACCTAGGGTCTTTATCTGCCTTTAAATTTCTATGTGCCTATGTTTCAAAAAATGCCTTCTAGTCATAAAATACTTGAAAATGTCAAATCACAGCTGCGTGAGACATTGCATAAAAAATGTTTTTATATTGCAGTCAATTTGGAAAAAACATGTTCTAGTCTCCTTGCTTGCCTAGTTAAGTAAAATGTAAAACAGAAACAGCCACATCTACCTTTTGTAGTGTGATCGCTGTAGTGAAACTGACCTCTACATACTACAAGTTTAATGAAGCGCTAATAATTCTTCCATAGTGTAACTTAAATCTCCATGTCCTATCTCCTCCTGCTATTATTCAGCTTGTCATTCTTGCCACACTGATGAGGGCCAGTCCTTGGCAGGCTAATATTACAACAGGTTATTTTGTGCTCCTGCCCCTAGGTCTAGACTATGTATCACAAACTGAGCCTTCGCTAGCTGGGGAGCCAGAGTGTCCAGTACCGAAGAGGGATCTGGCAATTTTTGAGGATAGGGCCTGGAGTCATAATCGAATATTTTACTGAGTCTTTAATCAACTCAAAAGTGCAATTAACAGTATTTACATCACAGTCCTTTCCTTGTCAACAGACTGCTGTCACAAACATAGTAATTAAATTTCCGTTGTTGAAAACCCTGTTTCTGAAACACAGAGATAAATATCTACTAGTTTATATATACTTAAGTGACAACATTCATCTTGTAATAGTATACGAAGCAATATCCAGCTTCTGTGGATGATTAAACACTGAAGTGAAACCAAGGCGTTTGTTTACCACAGAAGCTGGTTATTGTGAGTATACTACTACAAGACTAAACACAGAAACATAGACTTTGACGGCAGATAAGGACCGCTAGGCCCATCTAGTCTGCCCATTTCCCTACCTACAGGATAGGCCGCAGATCCTAGTTAACCAACAGCCTATTTCTTCCTACCCCCCACAAGAATTGCCTTATGTCTGTCCCATGCATTCTTGAATTCTCCCACAGTTTTAGACCCCACGACCTCCTCAGGAAGGCTGTTCCATGCATCCACTACCCTCTCTGTGAAATAATACTTCCTCACATTGCCCCTGAACCGCCCTCCTTCTATCTTTAAATTGTGTCCCTTGTTCTTGCAAGTCTCTTTTCTGAAAGATGCTACCCTCTTGGATTTTGTTGATTCCACTGAGGTACTTAAAGTTTCTATCATGTCCCCCTCTCCTTCTTTTCCTCAAGGGTATACATATTAAGCTCCTTTAGTCTCTCCTCATCACGGCTTCTCTTGCAGACCCTGCACCATTTTAGTTGCCCTCCTCTGGACTGCCTCTATCCTGTCTATGTCCTTGGAGATGGGGTCTCAGAACTGGACACAGTACTCCAGATGGGGTCTCACCAACTGTCTGTACAGAGGGATAACAACTTCCTGTTTTCTGCTGATGATGCCTCTCCCTATACATCCCAGTATACCCCCAGCCCTCCCTACTGCCTTCTCACATTGCTTGCTAACCTTAAGGTCATCTGATATGATTACCCTCAGGTCCCTTTCCTATTTTGTTGTTGTTACTACCTCCCCACCCATTGTGTATTCTTCCCCTGGGTTCTTGTTTCCCAGGTGCATTATTTTGCACTTCTTTGCATTGAATCTTAGCTGCCATACTTCTGACTTTCCTCCAACCTTGCCAAGTCCCTTTTCATCCTTTCCACGCCTCCTTGTGTATCAACCCTGTTGCAGATCTTTGTGTCATCTGCAAAAAGGCATACTTTTCCTTCCAGTCCCTCTGCAATGTCACTGATGAAGACATTAAAAGGACTGGACCCATCTGAACCTACGGTACCCACACTAGTAACCCCCTTTCTTCAGAGTGGACTCCATTTACAATTACCTTTTGTGTCCTGTTGTCCAGCCAATGTTTTTCCAGGCTACCACCCTGGGTCCCACTCCCAGGCTGGTTAATTTGACTATTAATCTTTTGTGTGGGACTGTGTCAAATGCCTTGCTAAAGTCTAGGTAGGCCATGTCCACAGCCCCTCCTGGTCTACTACTTTGGTCACCCAGTCAAAAAATCTATTAGATCTAGTCTGACATGACCTTCCCCTGTGAATCCATGCTGCCTTGGGTCCTGTGCTCCACTGGCCTCTAGGTACTCAACTATTCTTTCCTTCAGAAGTGACTCCATCACTTTCCCTACCACAGAGGTCAGACTGACAGGTCTGTAGTTTCCTGCCTCTGTCTTGGTCCCACTTTTGTGAAGGGAATCACATCCACCTTCCTCCAGTCCTCGGGTACCACACCATCCTCCATGATTTATTAAAAGAGTAGCCAGTGGTTTCACTA
This sequence comes from Neoceratodus forsteri, assembly GCA_016271365.2. NCBI lineage: Eukaryota > Metazoa > Chordata > Ceratodontiformes > Ceratodontidae > Neoceratodus > Neoceratodus forsteri. Next base: position 489,832,848 of record CM057454.1, on the reverse strand, counting down.
GTTCCTCCCTTAATTCTTTTAGAATTCTGGGTGAATTCCATCAGGACCCATTGCTTTGTCCACCTTCAGTTTTAGGAGTTCTTGCAGAACCCTTTCTTCTGTGAAAGGACTGGGATCGACCCCCTATCAAGAGTGCTTCTGTTGGTGGATTAGGCACTTCCCCTCCTCTTTGTGAATACTGAGCAGAAATATTCATTCAGTATTCCTGCTTTTTCACTGTCCCCCTCTGCCCACCACCGTTCATTCTATTCAGCCTCACTATCCTCCCTCCTTTGTCTTTCTCGCCGCTAATGTACCTATAAAGGTTTTAACCCCTTCTTAACTGAGTTGGCTATCTTTTCCTCAGTTTGGACCTTTCCTATTCTGACTTCCCTACCTGCTTCCCTTCTGCCTTAACTGGTACAGCTCTCTGTCCTGCTCCTTCTGTGTTTCCTTATACTTCCGGAATGCTATCTTTTTCTTCCTGACTTTCACAGCCACCTCTTTTGGGAACCATAGTGGCTTTTTCTTTCATTTTGATTTGTTTATTTGCTTCACACAAAGGCTTGTTGCCTCTGTGATGGCAGTTTTGATAATTCCCCATTGTTGCTCCACACCTCCTTCTAGCCTGTTTGCTAGTGCTTTTCTGAGGCACTCTCCCATCTTGCCATAGTCAGCCCTCCTAAAGTCCAGTACTCTCACTTTTGTATGGCTTGACTCTGTAGCTGAGTTTAACGTGAACCACACAGTTTGATGGTCACTTGTCCCCAGATGGCAACCCACTTCTAGATCTGAGATCCTCTCACTGCCCCCGTTTGAGAGTATGAGGTCTAAGATTGCTCCCTCACGAGTGGGTTCCGAAACTAGCTGTCTAATGCCTGCCACCTGTAGGGCATCAAGAATGGCCCTGCTCTTGGATGTGGCTGCAGCAAATGTGCTCAGTTAACATCTGGCATATTCAGGTCTCCCATCAACAGTATCTCCCTTTCTCTGCCATTCTAAGAATGCCTTCTATCATATCCTTGTCCATTCCTTCCCCTGACATGGGGTCTGTACACAACCCTGTGCGGATTGTGGTGCTCTTTCCAGTCTCAAGGTGACCCACAGTGCCTCCTCTCCTCCCTGTTTACTCTTTTGTTCAGTTGCTTTTATCCCTTCCTTTACATAGAGAGCTACTCCTCCCCCTCTTCTCCCCTGCCTGTCTCTCCTGTAGGTTATGTACCCTGGTATGTTAACATCCCGGTCATGGTTCTCTGTGTACCATGTTTCTGTGACTGCTACAATATCCAGGCATCCCTCTTCCATTAAGGCCATCAGCTCAGGGAGCTTGTTGCCCAGATGAATGTTATTACTATTATACCAGTAGGAGTTTCACAGATTTTTTTATGATAGTAGTAGTAAAAAACGAGGGATACTACAGGTTGAAATTAGGGAAAGCCGTGACTCTGGGCATGCGCATTAGTGACAGAAGTAATATGCGTAGTTAGTCCTAGTTTTAGTTTCGTATGTCCGTTTTCGAGCGTAGTGCAGTTAGTGAATTTGTGTGTGCCTATCTAAAAACATTTTTCTGTCTCTGCTTCACCCTATCGTTACGCTGTCACCCTCGTGTTGTATTCATACTGAGCTTAACTGAGGTAGAAAACTCCTCACTGCAGTTTCACTTCGATTGACTAGTCTGCTGAACAAACAAGGGAGAGTGAGACAATGAGTAGTGAGACGTCGAGTGGTGACTGGTGAGACAGCTGTAGGGTGAAGCCACATCTATATTCAGGTCAGATTTATTGCTGGAGATAGAAACTTTGCTATACTGTAGAAGGGACAATATTAAAACATCAAACTGCAGTGTACAAGGGCTAAGATTAAGTGTGGGCATGCTTAGAGGGCCATTAAACAGCTGTGGGTGTGGCTAGAGGGTTATTAATTGACTATAGGTGGGGTTTTGATGAATAAATGACTCTGTACATTTCTATCTGTAGTTTGTGAGAGAATAACTTACAGTTTTCTTGTGTTCTGACTGGCTGAGAGTAGATACCTGTGGTATAATACTTCATAACCAACAGTACTGTGGCACGGGGTTAAAGGTGAAGTTAAATTCACTAATGAACATAATGGTTTTGAGCTTTAGTATATATCTGCTCTTTAAAAGCACATGTTTTTGTTTGTGTTATAATACTACTACTACTAATAATAATAAAACCTTATTTGTATGGCACCTTTCAAAAACCAAGGCGCCTTAGCAATATTAAAATCACAAAGTAAACAAACATCTCAGCAGCAGGAGTATATCAAACTGATTTCCAATAGTTAGTCGCCAAAAGCTTGGTCCCATAAAAACATTTTTTAATGCCTGCTTAAATCCTTCCATGGTCGTGCACTCTCATAACTGATGGGGTAGAGAATTCCAAAGGGTAGGGGCGGCGTGCCCAAATGCTCTAGCCCCAGAAAATTTCAAACACACCTTTGGGATCTCTAGCAACCCCTCGTCGGCTGAGCGGAGTAATCGCCCAGGGCAGTAAGGGACCAGAAGCTCTTTCAGGTAGTTCGGGCCAAATCCGTGTAGGGCTTTAAAAGTCAGAAGACCAACTTTAAAGGTGATCTGCCACTGAACTGGCAGCCAGTGCAGTCCATGGAGCACCGGTGAAATATGATAGGACCGAGATGATCCCATCAAAAGCTGGGCTGCCGCGTTCTGCACTAGCTGCAAGCGACGGATTTCCACCCCTGGTAGCCCTAGGTTCAGGGAGTTGTAGTAATCTAAACGTGAGGTCACAAAGGTGTGGATCAAAGTAGAAAGGTTGCTGGATGGAACAAGGTCCTTAATCCTGGAGATATTACTGAGATAGTAAAATGAGGATTTGATGATGGCCGACACCTGCAAATGCAGGGTCAGCCCTTTGTCAAAGATTACCCCCAGGTTTCGCACCTGTTCAGAGGTCGGGAGTGGTACGCCTCCAAGGAAAAGTCCAGAGGGTGAACCCACACCCAACCCCCCTTTCTAGCGACCCGGATCCACAACCAATACCTCAGTCTTATCTGAGTTCAACTTCAACCAACTGACATCCATCACCTCCTGGATTTCAATGACACAGTTTAAGACTGAGACAGCTCCATCCTGGTTGGGTGCAAAAGAAAGGTAGAGAGAGCTGGGTATCATCAGCATAGCAGTGAAACCTCAGCCCATACATTCTTACAATGTCTCTAAGGGGCAGCTTATACACTGCAAACAGCATGGGGACAGCACTGAGCCCTGATGAACCCCACATGATAGAGAAACCGGATCCGAGGAATAAACCCTGGACACCACTCTCTCAGATCTTCCCATGAGGAATGATGTAAACCACCAGATTACTGTAAATGACAGTCCACAGAAGAACCTCAGATGATCAAGCAGAACCCCATGGTCCAAAGTGTCAAACGCTGATGACAGATCTAGGAGAACAAGAATAGAACAGCTCCTCCGATCTCTAGCCATCAGAAGAACATCGAGGACTCGAACCAGCACTGTCTCAGTACTATGCCTCTTTCAAATTCTGGACTGGAGAGGATCACAGATGCCATGGATGGTCAAATGATCCTCCAGCTGAGGGCCACTACTTTCTCAATCACCTTCCCTAAAAGAGGAGGTTAGAGATTGGTATGTAGTTTGCAAGGCAGTCTGGGTCCAAAGAAGCTTTCTTCAAGAGTGGTGTCACCACCGCCTCTTTCAGTGAGCTTGGAAACTCACCATCTCCAAGGAGCACCAGACTATCTGAGCTAGGACTGGACTGATAGAATCAATACAACCCAAAATCAGGGAAGTAGGTCCAGGATCCAAACTACAGCATGTAGGGTGCACACTCTGGACAATCCGCATGACATCCATGAAAGCTGGCCAGTCAAAGTTACTCCAACAAAACCAAGGAACAGTGGCCCCGCGATGATCCACCGCAACACCCACAGTGTGTGCTGGATGTAAGGTCATTGGTCTATTAAGAACATTCCTTGGTGTTTCAGCGACCCCCATGTCAAAGTCATAATTGTTTTCCCAGTACACGATGATCATCTAAACATTTAAAATACATAGCAGATAACATGGGCTGCCATGCTTGTTTTTAAGTTACATTGGCGACACATAATCTCTCTTTGTGGAAAAAAATCTGGAAGGGTCAGATTGTTTATGTGGTTATGACATCAATATTTTAGATATTAACATGAGTGTGAAAGAAAATGTGAAAGCAGGACACATCATTTGTCATGATGGTCACTTCATATTTTCCACAAATGCAAAAATAAAGTGTATACTACCAATACTATGACACCCTCTTGAACTGATATTCCCCAACAAAAGGGGGGGGGGGAGATATCTGTCTGTTTTTATACATAAAACCATTTCAAGCCCATGTCATTTTCATAAAACTTTTTTGATAGCTACAGAATATGGTTATGAATACAAAAAACAGAAAGAAATATAAGGGTTGCCATGCTTCTCTGGTTATATCTGCTTTCAAAGTTGCAGTTTCAGAGATGGTCGGCTCAGGACAAAAATACTCAAAACATCCCAATAAAAAATAAAACTTGACAGAATGATATTCAAACAATTCAAAAGTACATGCAGAATGGCAAGGACTTTAACATAGAATAAACAGTGTAACCAAAGACAGATGTTTAGGTAATGCTCCTTGAATGATACCAACTGCTGCAACTGTAGAAGCTAATTTCCTTGCTGCCATCCTATATATATGTTCTTAGCTGGGCATGACATAAAGAGAATAATGGATAGCTCACTGGGTATTACTGGTGAGTAATACCATCGAGAGGTTCTGGACATGTAGGAACCTCAATAGCGAAGCTTGAGAGGTTCCTGTGTCCAGAACCTCGAGATGGTATCTCACCAGTAATGCCCTGTGAAATATCCATTATTTTTTTTAATATATGGATGGAAGGTTTTATTTCAGGTCATTCTGAAATACTGTACTCGTGCCTTGTTTCTGCCCGACCGCCACTGAACTGTCTCAGCCCTCTCGGCCAGCATGCCCCTTGCCCCGCTCCGGCTGAGTTCAACAACTAAGCTGTTTTTCACTTTTGCAGACAGTCCTACCTTTTTGGGTTCTTTTTTGTGAAGGCAGGCTCAAGTTAAATCCAGTTTTGTGGTATGAAAACAAAAGAATCAGGTAAATTCCAAGGATCGGTTGCGATTCAGTCTTGCTAAGCGAGAGACCGCCACCATGTTTTAAAATTTGTTCTGCCCGGCCACCAAGGAAAAGCAGTCAATTAGAAGGCATGCTTTGGGAGAAGCAGCACGGCAGACTTGCAGTTGTGCTGTGGAGTTTAAGTGATAACACTATCATTCCGGTCCTGAACGATACTATTACAGGTCCTGAGTGATAGTATTATAAGTCGTGAACAGTGCTAATACCAAGAAATTTTTATATGCTTTACAGTAGTATTAATTTAATGATCCATATATTAAAATAGGATAAATCATTATTCTAATAATGCCTTCATATATTTAAGAATGTACTTGTGCCAGAAAACAACTTTAAAAACGTTTTCAAGGGCATCAGAAAATGGGGAATTTGGAACACCAGGGAACGGTTTTTAAGTTCCTACTTCACCTCCAGTTCAGTGGCAATATCCTGTCATACCTTTTTCTTCAAGGTACTGGAGCTGGATTGGAAGGTCATTTATTTGATTTAATACTCTGTCACTTAAGTATGCTATTTTATATTGCGAACTTACATTGTTTTATATTTTGTGTGTAAGATGATGTAATTTAAAATGAGGTTTTATCAATGGCTTTCTCACTGATCAAAATTAAAATATTATAAGGCGGGGCATAGCTATAGAGTGTGCAGCCACTGCAACTGCACCGGTGCCCATGAGCTTGAGGGACCAAGGCATGGCGTGGCTACAATCATACAGTGACTGCGGGCACACCGGGCAGGTGCGCCACCTGATCAGAGTCCATCCTGAGGGCTGTGCGCCCGCCGCACCACTTCTGAGTGACACCACATGATGAACTAAACACACCACATGGGGAGTAGGCAAGGACTCAGGAGCCAAGCTGAGTTGAAAAGGAGCCACCGCCATCCTCCAATCATTTCGGAATATGCCTGACGGATCCTATCACCAATGTTTACTGTAAGTTCCTGAGCGACCAGTCAGGACCGTCACTGAGGTGAGGCAGTGAATAGGAGACTGCTTGCCTGTCAGTCTCCTGACCAATGGCCCTGCCACAGCGGAGAGTTGTGAAGGGCGGGAGGTGGATCAGATGAGGACATGTCACATGCAGGCCACTCTGGAAGAAGTAGTGCCATTATTACCAGGACAGCTTACGGCTGGGCTGCACAGGTTTCAGAGTTCTGACAGTCATTTTCTCAGACTCTAACCATTACCACTCCACTTGTATCACCAGTCCGTGCAACCACCTCACAGTCACCCACCAGCTGCCACCGTTTAGTGTGTGGGCTTTGGCTTTACGAGGGGTTGGAGGATATATGGTTTTTCATTTTGCCAAAAAAAAGGTGAAATAAGGGAGAGAGAGAAGGAGATCATCATTGTGTGGGGGAAAAGGGCCAGGCAGCGGGGGAGGAGGGTGCTACACTTGAGTCTTGAACTACAGCTACTGGGTCAGGGTGTCAGATGAGATGGCCCAGAAGGAAAGGGAAAAATAAAACAGCAGAAGCATTGCCCAAAAAGAAAAAAAAAGAAAGATTATAATAAACAAAAAATGAATAACAAGAAAGACTAGAATCAGACTTCGGGGAGCTGGGGGAGAAAGCTTGAGAGGAGATCTTTTTGGGAGAAAGGCAGGGCTGGCCTAGGATGGTGTGTGCTGTGTGTGTGCACTTGTAGTCCAGTGAGCCCGATTACAGCTGCTGGGTCAGACGGCTCAGAACAAGGAAACAACAGCATTGCAGAATAGAAAGACTCAGAGGGGAGGCAGAGAGACTGAGCAGAGATCTTGGGGGAAAGGCAGGGTTAGTGTGTGTGCATTTGCAGTGAGCCTGTCCCTGATTACAGTAACTGGGTCAGACAGCCCAGAACAAAGGAACAGCAACATTGCGGAGAGGCATTTCACTCCTTGCACAGGGCCCATGTGAGCCATGCTACACCACTGTTATAAGGGTAGGTAGGAACGAAAAAAATAATCTGATTTGTTGACAAAGTTCCAGGAGCCTTACATTAATGTTAAATAAATATGCCTATTGGACCTGATCACACATCGTAATAATTTCTGGTTTTCAAGGACTTGAGTTAGATGAGCCTTGAGGGAATACACACCAAGACTAATGGCACTTTAAACAGAGAATTTAGAGGGTCCTTAATAAGGGAGTCCAGCCAAAATTCCTGGCATCACTACACTCAGAATTTGGATCAGCAGACTAGTATCTCCAATTAGCACTGTGCCAAAATGAGATCTCCAAGTTACTTTGTTTTAAAATTACAAGTAATTTTGTAACCCAAAATTCACAGCCTGTTCCAAAAAAAAGCCAGTTTCAATGAATTCTGCAATTACGAACATATGAAATTTGCCAGCAGATAAAGGCCTAGAGGTCTATCAAGTCTGCTCGAATGTGCAGCTAGCACCCCTTATTCTGCAGCTGCCCCTCCCTTCCACCCTTCCCCTTCATTAACCCTCCCCCTTGTCCTGTCCCATCCTCGTTTGAAGCAGTCCACTGTTCTACTGCATACCACTTCAGCAGGTAACGCATTCCACCCAGCCACCACCCTCTCTGTAAAAAAGTGTCTCCTCATCTCCCTCCTGAACCTTCCTCACTCCAGTCTCATATCATGGCCCCTGGTGGCCCTCCCCTTCCTTACTTTGAACAGCCCCTCTGTACCAGTCTTGTTTACTCCTTTCATGTATTTAAAGGTTTCAATCATGTCACCCCTGTCTCTCCTCTCCTCCAGTGAGTACATGTTCAACTCCTTCAAATTCAAAGGCAATTGTGGGATGCAGTAATGACAGTCTCAGAAAGTAGCAGGGATGAACAATTTTGGAATGTGGTGGTGATGTTCAATTTCAGAATGTGGCAGTGGTGCAGAATTTCAGAATGTCGAAGTGATGCACAATTTCAGAATGTGGCTGAGGCACACAACTTCAGCATGTGGCAGTGGCACACACTCTTGGAATGTGGCGGTGGCACTCAATCTCGGAATGTGGCAGTGGCGCACAATCTCAGAATGTGGCGATGGTACACAATCTCGGAATTTGGTGGTGGGGCACAATCTCGGAACGTGGCAGTAGCACCCAGTCTCAGAATGTGGCAGTGGCACACAATCTCGGAATATGGTGGTGGCACACAATCTCAGAATGTGACGGTAGCGCACAGTCTTGGAATGTGGCAGTGGAAGACATCGGAATGTGGTGGTTGGACAGAGTCTTGGAATGTGCTGGTTGCACACAATCTCAGAATGTGGCAGTTGCTCACAGTCTTGAAATGTGGCAGTGGTGCACAGTCTTGGAATGTAGCAGTGGTGCATAATCTCGGAATGTGGCAGTGGCACACAGTCTTGGAATGTGCTGGTGCTGCACAATTTCATAATGTGGTGGTAGTGCACAATCTCAGAATGTGGCAGTGATGCACAATTTCATAATGTGGCACTGGCGCACAGTCTCCAAATGTGGGAGTCACGCACAGTCTTAGACTGTGGCAGTGGTGCACAGTCTTGGAATGTGGTGGTGGCACACAATTTCAGAATGTGGCGGTGGTGCACAGTCTTGGAATGTGGCAGTGGCACACAGTCTCAGAATATTTTGGTGGCATACAGTCTCAGAATGTAGTGGTGACGCACAGTTTTGGAATGTGGCGGTAGCGCAATCTCGGGATGTGGCAGAAGTGCACAGTCTCAGAATGTGTCGAAGCACAATCTCGGAATGTGGTGGTGGCGCGCAATCTTGGAATGTGGCAGTGGCAAACAGTATTGTAATGTGTCGGTGGCGCATAGTCTCGGGACGTGTCGGTGGTGCACAGTCTTGGAATGTGTCAGTGGCGCACAGTCTCAGAATGTGTCGATGGCACCCAGTCTCGGAATGTAGTGGTAGGCAGTGATGCCCAGTCTCGGAATGTGGTGGTGGCACACAGTCATGAAATGTGGCAGTGGCACACAGTCTTGGATTGTGGCGGTGATGCAGAGTTTCAGAATGTGGTAATCAGGCACAATTTTGGAATGTGCTGGTGACAACTTCAGAATGTGGCAGAGATGTGCAATTTTAGAATGTGGCTGGAATGTACAATGTCAGAATATGGTGGGGATGTGATGCACAATTTTGAAATTTGGTGGCTACTTGCAGTTCTGGAATGTGGCAGGGACAAGCAATTTCAGAATAAATTAATCAGATAATTATGTTGTAACTTTTTACTGCACTTTTCTAATTATACCCGTTAGGTGCTGAAGTAACGCAATGCATGTACAAATACCAAAATAATAATATGTGTTGCCCTCTTGTCAGAAATGGATTTGTTTTGAAATCGACATTCTATGCATGAGCCTTTAGACAGCTCCTCACATTTGTAAAACCTTTTATCCATCAGAAATCCCCACTACCACAAAAAATGCTGAGACGGTGACAATGATCATAGCAAACAAACGAAATCTATGCAATTTACCACAGCAGAGGGACTATTTTATGTTAAATAAGCAAAAAAATATTAAAAAATTATTAAAACTACACTAACTCATAACCCAATTATAATAGCAGCAATAATGAATTGCGTGGAGTTGCGTCAATGTCCAGTTAATCAGCCCCTTGGGGAATGTGGCACTCTGCTTCACCTCGTGCCACATTACTCCCCCCCCCCCCGAGGTGATTAACAGGACATTAACGAAACTGTCATTCATTATTGCTTAAAAAATATTCTTGCTAACGTTAAGGTATCCACTGATACCACCTGTTCTGGAAGTCTACTTCAAGTGTCCACTATTTGTTCTGCAAAACTTGTTGACATTTCCTTTGGATGTTCCTCCTTTCAAGGAGACTGTGTCCCCTCTTGTCCTTTTACCCTAGTGCATCCTTAAAAGTAGTTGGTCTAACAGTGTTGTACCCCTTTCAGAAACATAGACTGAAGACTGTAATAATGTCCCCTTTGACTTGTCTTTGTTTCCATGGAAAACATCCCAACTGTTGTCAGCTGGTCCTTCTACAGTTGCACGTTTTCCAAGACTTCAGTCACCTTGGTTGCTCTTTTCTGTACCTTCTAAATAATTTCAATACCTTTCCTCAGATAAGAGGCCCGGAAATTCACACTCTATTCAAGGTGGGGACTGACCAAGGCTCTGTATAGGGTCTCTGTAATATTTCTTGACCTGCTTACTCTACTTATTATTTAGTGATGCATGACATGATTTTGTTTTCCTTGTTAGCTGCTGTTGCACAATGTTGCTCCCATTTAATGGTGCTGCTGATCAGTACTTCCAGGTCTTTTCCCTGCAGGGTTTTAGTGATTTTTGCTGCTTAGGTAGTAGTTAATGATGTTCTTTCCTAGATGCTTCACCTTACACTTCTCAACATTGAAGTTGTTCTTCCGTGTCTCTGCCCACTTTCCAAGCCTGGCCAGATACTTCGGCTTTTTATTTATCTCCTGTGGTGACACAACCAAATCTTGTGTCACTGGCAAACTTGGCAGTCTAGCTGTGGATGCCCACTTTCAGGCCACATAAATATACTGAACAACGTAGGCCCCTGGATGAATTTCCAAGAAACCATCCAGTGACTTTTTCCATGTTGATAGGTTTCAGTTCCTTATGACCCTGTCTTTCCTATCCTGCAACCAGTATAAACATTTTTCATCATACCTGCTGCTAGTCCTAGGCTCTTTAGTATACAAACTACCATTCTGTGTGGCACAGTATCAAACCTTTTACTTACAGTAAGTCCAGCTATACGGCACCTTTGTCCTTACCACATCCGATTCCTTGGTGACATTTAGAAAAAAGGTGCAATGAGATTTCTTTGACATGTTTTCCTCGTACAGAGTCATTAATGGCCCACTGAGTTCAAGCTGTTTTTGTAAGTGTTCAATAATTCGGTTTCTTATGATTGTCAAACAGTTTCTCTGGTACAGACATCAAGCTGGCTTGGTCTTTTGTTTCCTGATTCTGCCTTGTAGCCTTTTTGAAAACTGCCACCACGTAAGCCACTCTCTCGTTGTCAGGCACATAAGCAGTTCTGATCTACTCAGTATAGGTATAAATTGCCAGTCATATGCAGCAGTACTAAGTTATGTTTGTTAAGGAAAAGACCTTTGAGAAAATAGCTCATTTTTAACATGTCCTTAAGTACATAAGTAAGCTAGTTACAATAATCTACTAAGTTATAAATGAAAACAATTTACAGACGTATATTGTAACATATACAACATATATTACAATTAATAAAAAGTAGAAACTAGACACTGCAACATTTACAGATCACAAGTAAAATATTGATAAATGAACATCAACTGAAAGTAATACTATAGGACATATGTTAAAGCGCACAGTAATAATACAAAAAATAGTCCAATTCCTTAATTAGCTTAGCCAGAATTTTAAAGTGTATTCCATCATGACCTACTGCCTTGCTTACACGTACTATCTTTAGCATTTTCTCAGCTTTTTCAGTCGTTACATACATTATATATCATGTAATGTGTCCTGCTTCTCCTCCTGAATAACATTTCACTATCCAGTGTTGCTCCATCTCTTTCCTTTGTGAATACTGTGGATTGAGGTTTCCAGAGTGATTCAGTATTTTTAACAGTAAAAGGTAATAAGCTATATGGAGTGCCATTAGAGCAGGCCCCTATACTGGCTCTATCAATCTTATCCTTTGGAATGTTATGCAGGAAGTGGAGCTAGTCCCTCATTCTACATTTCATGACAGTCCAGGCTGGAATGGGAATGGAGGGCTCCCCATACAACACTTATGGCAATTTCTTGTCTGTCTATCCTTTTTTCCTTCTGTCCCTGGGGTCTTGGCAAGGATATCCTTTCACCTACCACTAATGTCCACACCCTATCCCTCAAGGTCCTGCCAACCCAACTCTTCGGACTCCTAAGCCCACTCACAGCATTTCAATTTCAATTCAATTTTTATTTATTAAAATCAATAAACAGGATGATGTTGCATCATGTGAGCTGTCACACCCGTTTACAGTTACATCATATGCATACTTTCAGACATTTGATATGTATAGTATTGAGAATAATATATGGGGTGGTGTGTGTAACGAGATTTTAAACACACCCAAGTTGTGGGATGCTACATAAACCCTGAGGGTGAAGCCCGAGGGATTTATAAAATGCAACCAGTGAGGGTGTGTGTAAATGATTTACACCACTAATTGTACATAATTGCTAGCGTGCACTTTTTGCCTCAGCAATCATAACAAAAATCATGAAACAGACTGACTTTTAGGCAGAGGGGACTAGTGAGGATTTTGTGCTGTCCTGGTCCCTGGTCCGTCAACTGACAGTAATTCTCTTTTTTGGCAAGTCATGGAGCAAATTCTGTTCTATGCTTTTTTTCTAACTTACTGGGAATGGCAGTTGAGCTTTGAAGAGTTTCCGGTAGGAAGAGGTGGGCAGATCCGCTGGCTCTTGCGTGCTGGCGGGGAAACTGAAACCAGACGGTGTGCTCAGTATTTTCGGTTTGGATTTCCCTGCCAGTGAGTACAGGAAGAGAGGAGATTTTGTTTTTTTATTAAAAAAATATTCATCGATGACTGAGAGCAACTGCGGTTGGACGATGTTCTAACCCTTGCAGTTGAAGGAAGAGAGCGCAACTGGGACATGCGCGATCCAAAGGAAACCCGGTTATAATCTGCTGTTATAACCAGTTATAATGGCAAATTATTACTGGGTTTCCCTATGGGAAAAAGTGCTACCCAGTAATTATATATAGAATAATGCATCAGCTAGTGTGTTCAATGAGATTTTACACACACACACACACACACACACACACACACACACACTGAGGTGTTGGATACTACATAAACCCCGAGAGCGAAGCTCAAGGGGTTTATTTAAGCATCCCACACCAAGGGTGTGTGTGTGTGTAAAATCTTGAGTTAAACACACCATCCATGTTTCATTTAATATAATTGTGGGGGAGTGTTTTCTCGCCACAGCAATTATATAAAATAAAACAGCCATAGTCTGGTCTGGATGGAGCGGCAGTCCATGGTCTGTATGCAGTCGAGCAACTGCCGAAACCTTTTTTCTTTTCTTTTTAAAAAGTTCCCGAGGGAGCAAAGTGAGCACATGAGAGTCAATTTTTTGTTTCATTAACTTACTGCCAAATGATACTGGCAGTATCCTGCGGCGAAGTGGGTCAGATGCAGGCACATGTGTGGAGCACTGGAAACTTGCCCCGTGTTCACCGTTATAACCCACGGGTTATAGCAGCGGATTATAACTCGGGTTTCCTACTGGAGAAAAAGCTCCCCAGTTGTTATAATATGATAACATTCAATAACAAACATACAAAAGCATTAACATCATCCATATATTACAAACTTTAAAAAGGCCATTCCAGTTACACCATACCATGCAGCACAGCAGTGCCCTTTAACTGTTTCTTTTGTTATCAGACACTGCGATAACACAGTCTAAAGAAACTGTTTCCAATAAAAGCACAATGACAAAGGGAATGAATTCCAAAAGGACAGAGCTCCCACTATAAAGTTTGATCTTCCCTTTATGGTAAGTGTAACATGGCATTCTGAATTTGCTACCCACAGCAGACCTCAGAAATACCTCGATTGGTCTCAACTGCACAAGATCAGATGTATAATCTGCTACTTCATGCTTCAGACTCGTACACAAAAATTTTAAAAGTGTGTAACTCCCTCCTAACACTAAGCGAAATGCAGGCAACCAGGTGTTTTTAACAAATCTATGGTTTCTACAGGGGCACCAGTTATAAACCTTACCATACAGTTGAAGATGACGTACTACCTAGTTGAGTAGCATCTGCACCCCCCACAAACCAGAGTCCCATGATTAATTCATGGTGAAAGCACAGTGTTAACTATTTAGGATCTGACACTATGAGGAAGGGCATTACGTACTCTGGAAAGAGCCCCAAATCTTTGCCCTATCCTTCTTACTATAAAGGAAATATGGGTTTCCCAGGTAATGTAGGAATCAAACCACACCCCAAGGTACTTATACTTATCCTCTACCTCCAAGGTCATAGAAACATAGAATTTGATGGCAGACATGGACAGTTTGGCCCACCTAGTTTGCCCATTTCCCTACCTAATGGATGAGCGGCAGATCCTAGTTAACTAACAGCCTACTTTCTCCTACCCTCTACCAGAATTGCTTTATGTCTGTCCCATACATTCTTGAATTCCTCCACTGTTTTTGACTCCACAACCTCTTCAGGAAGGCTGTTCCATGCATCCACAACCCTCTCTGTGAAAAAATACTTAATCACATTACCTCTGAGCTGTTCCCCCTCTATCTTCAAATTGTCCCCCCCTTGTTCTTGCACATCTCTATTTCTGAAAGATGCTACCCTCTTGGACTTTATTGATTCCCTGAGGTGCTTGAAAGTTTCTATCATGTCCCCCCCTTTCCTCAAGGGTATACATATTAAGCTCCTTTAATCTCTCTTCATATGTCTTCTGGTGCAGACCTTGAATCATTTTAGTTGCCCTCCTCTGGACAGCCTCCACCTGTCTGTGTCTTTGTGACGATAGGGTCTCCAGAACTGCATGCAGTACTCCAGATGGGGTCTCACCAACCGTCTGTACAGAGGGATAACAACTTCCTGTTTTCTACTATTGATGCCTCTTCCTATGCTTCCAAGTATCCCCCCAGCCTTCCTTACTGCCTTCTCACATTGCTTGCCCACCTTTAGGTCATCTGATATGACTACCCCAAGGTCCCTTTCCATTTTTGTTGTCAGTATCTCACTCCCCACTGTGTACTCTTCCCCTGGGTTTTTGTTTCCCAGGTGCATTACTTTGTACCTCTTTGCATTGAATCTAAGCTGTCATACATTTGACCATTCCTCCAACCTTGCCAAGTCCCTTCTCATCCTTTCCACCTCACCTTGTGCATCAACCCTGTTGCAGATCTTTGTGTCATCTGCAAAGAGACATATTTTTCCTTCCAGTCCCTCTGCAATGTCACTTATAAAGGCATTAAAAAGGACCAGACCCAGTACTGAACCCTGTGGTACCCCACCAGTAACCCCCCTTTCTTCACTGTGGACTCCATTTACTATTACCCTCTGCATCCTGTTGTCCAGCCAATGTTTTACCCAGGCTACCACCCTGGGACCCACTCGAAGACTCTAGGTAGGCCATATCCACAGCCCCATCCTGGTCTACTACTTTGGTCACCCAGTCAAAGAAATCAATTAGATTCGTCTGACATGACCTTCCCACTGTGAATCCATGTTCCCTTGGGTCCTGTGCCCCACGAGCCTCTAGGTACTCAATAATTCTTTCCTTCAGAACTGATTCCATCAATTTCCCTACCACTGAGGTCAAACTGACAGGTCTGTAGTTTCCTGCCTTTTGCTCCCACTTTTGTGAAAGGGCATAACATCCGCCCTCCTCCAGTCCTCAGGTACCACACATTCCTCCCATGATTTGTTAAAAAGGGCAGTCAATGGTGTTACTAGTTCTCCCCTTAGTTCTTTTAGAATTCTAGGGTGAATACCATCAGGCCCCATTGCTTTGTCCACCTTCAGTTTTAGGAG
The DNA here is from genome assembly GCA_016271365.2 of Neoceratodus forsteri. Taxonomy (NCBI): domain Eukaryota; kingdom Metazoa; phylum Chordata; order Ceratodontiformes; family Ceratodontidae; genus Neoceratodus; species Neoceratodus forsteri. The sequence continues at coordinate 489,817,184 of CM057454.1, read as the reverse complement.
TTCTTTCCGAGTCCCTTCTTCTGTGAAAGGACTGATATCCACCCCCTTATCCAGAGTGCTTTTATTGACTGCATTAGGTACCTCCCCTTCTCTTCCTTTGTGAATACGGAGCGGAAGTATTCGTTCAGAATCCTTGCCTTTTCAATGTCCCTCTCTGCCCACCCAACCTCCTTTTTATTCAGCCTCAGTATCCCTCACTTTATCTTTCTTCACTCCCTAATGTACCTATAAAAGTTTTTATCTCCCTTCTTAACCGAGTTGGCCATATTTTCTTTGGTTTGGACCTTTGCTATTCTGACTGCCTTCCCCACTTCCTTCTGCTTTAACTGGTACATTTCTCTGTCCTGATCCTTCTGTGTTTCCTTATACTTCCTGAATGCTATCTTTTTCTCCCTAACCTTCCCCGCCACCTCTTTTGAGAACAATAGTGTTTTTTTTTCTTTTGTTTTGATTTATTTGCTTCACACAAAGGCTTGTTGTCTCTGTGATGGCAGTTTTGATGTTTCCCCATGTTTTGATGCTCCACTCCTCCTCCTTGCCTGTTTGCTAGTGCTTTTCTGAGGCACTCTCCCATTTTGACAAAATCAGGCCTCCCGAAGTCCAGTACCTTCACTTTTGTATGACTTGACTCTACAGCTGAGTTTATCATGAACCACACTGTTTGGTGGTCAGTTGTTCCCAGATGGCTACCCACTTCTAGATCTGAGATCCTCTCTCCATCCCCATTTGAGAGTACCAGGTCTAAGACTGCTCCCTCCTGAGAGGGTTCAATACTAGCTATCTGAGGCATGCCGCCTGTAGAGCATCGAGAATGGCCCTGCTCTTGGATGTGGCTGCAGCAAAGGTACTCTAGTTAACATCTGGCATATTCAGGTCACTCATCAGCAATATCTCCCCTTTCTCTGCCATCCTAAGGATGCCTTCTATAATTTCCTTGTCCATTTCCTCCCTCTGAGATGAGGGTCTATATACAACACCCATGTGGATTGTGGTGCCATTTTCAGTCTCCAGGGTGACCCACAGTGCCTCCTCTCCTCTCAGTTTACGCTTTAGTTCCACTGCTTTGATCCCTTCCCTCATGTAGAGAGCTACTCTTCCTCCTCTTCTACCCTCCTTTTTCCCTCCTGTAGATCGTGTACCCTGGTATGTTGTCATCCCAGTCATGGTTCTCTGTGTACCATGTTTCTGTGACTGCCATGATATCCAGGCATCCCTCTTCCATCAAGGCCACCAGTTCAGGGAGCTTGTTACCTAGACTATGGGCACTGATACCCATTACCCTCCATTTTTTGATGGCCTTACCCCTTTTTGCCCCATCCCTGTCCTTTGTCTTTTTCTCCATTTACCCCTGCCCTTCTCCCTATCAACTTCTCTACCTTGGTGTTTACCTAACTACCCTGATTTTGTTTTTGGTGGAGGGGCTGGGATTTCCCTTCTCCTTTTCAGTGCCTCCTCGTGGCTAGTTTAAATGCTTGCTAATGAAGCATTTAAAGCTATCACCTAGAATCCTGGTTCCCCTCCTGGACATATGCAGACCGTCGCACCAGTATAGGCTGGCATCCCTCTAGGTGGACCCCCAGTCCCCAGTGAAGCCAAAACCCTGAGCTCTGCACCAGTTTTTCAACCACTGATTGAATCCTATGGTGTGGAGCACCCTAGCCTCTGAATCCTATGGTGTGGAGCACCCTGGCCTCACCCATACCATAGACAGGCAGCACCTCTGAGAAGGTTACTGTGCATGCTACTTGTCTAAGGCCCCTCCTCAACACCACAAACTCCTCCTGCACTGCTCTGATCCCTTTCTCAGCCAGGTCATTTGTCCCTAGGTGGACAATGACATCCAGCTCCCTCCCTCGTACAGCTGCTCCCGTGATCTTGAGGATTCGTTCCCTGTCCCTCCAAGTCATGGAGCCAGGCAGACACCTTACCTCCCCCCCTCCCCTCCCTCCTCCAGTTCTACCCTCCTAACAATGGAGCCCTCCACCAGGAGTTGTTTCCATCCCCTGAGGGGTCCCATGCCACCCTCCTGTGGGTCTCCTTTGTGGAGGTTACCAGCATCCTCCTTGGTCTCCATTGCAGGTGCCTCCATAGAGGAACCACACACTGGCAGAAAAGCATATTAATTGTAGAGAGGTACAATGGGAGGGATGTGCCTTTGTTCCACCACCCTCACCCTCCCTGAGCCCATTGTGGTCCAACCACTCCTCTTTCGTCTTTCTTTAGCCAGTCCTTTTTCTCTCCTGTAAACCCTGCTTCCCCTAGGAGTGCAATGATGTCATCAGGCACTCGTGCCTGATGCACCCTATGACAGCTATGCTCCAGCTCCCCTGCACCTCCACCTGTAATCACCCAGGTGACAGTATAGCAGCAGGATGCAGACTGTTCCACCCCTTTGGAAGAGGACAGCTTCTATTGGGATGTAGAATTCTCCTCCCCAGCAGACCCTCAAAATGCTCTGTCTTGTTACTGAATCTGAGTAGCTGGCACTGTGAAGGAATAGCTCTACAGCTGTGCAGTAGGTCGGCCATCTGTCTGTCTGTCCATCTATCTACGTGTCTTTCTTTATAAACTGCGTCAAGCTGGCCACCACAAATGCTAATTTCTGGATGAACCAGGTTACCTAGTATGCCTATACATATTCACAAATGCACAGTGTTGCATTTAATAAGCCAAATCTAGGCCATTTCATAAGTGCAATAACACACTCCAAGTTGCTGTGTTCACTAGGAGATACAGTCACTCCTCAGGTGTGTGCCAAGAAGGCCTTGACCTGCAGCCAAGTGTGTGTGTGTGTGTGTGTGTGTGTGTATATATGTGTGTGTATATATATACACACATACATACATATATAAACAAACACATATATATATATATATATACACATATACATATATACACACACACACACACACATATATACACACACACACGTACACATACATACATTTTTATATATATATATATATATATATACACAGAACACAAAATAAAGACTTTGACGGCAGATAAGGACCACTTGGCCCACCTAGTCTGCCCATTTCCCTACCTACTGAATAAGATGCAGATCCTAGTTAACCAACAGCCTACTTCTTGCTACCCCCCACCAGAATTGCCTTATGTTTGTCCCATGAATTCTTGAATTCCCCCACTGTTTTTCACCCCATGACCTCCTCAGGAAGGTCGTTTCATGTGACCACCCTCCCTCTGTGAAAAAATACTTCTTCACATTGCCCCTGAGCCGTCCCCCTTCTATCTTCAAACTGTGCCCCCTTGTTCTTGCACATCTCTTTTTCTGAAAGATGCTACCCTCTTGGATCTTGTGGATTCCCTTGAGGTACTTGAAAGTTTCTATCATGTCCCCCCTCTTTTCCTCAACAGTATACATGTTAAGCTCCTTTAGTCTCTCTTTGTATGGCTTCTGTTGCAGACTCTGCACCATTTTAGTTGCCCTCCTCTGGACGACCTCCATCCTGTCTATTACCTTGTGGAGATGGGGTCTCCAGAACTGCACACAGCACTCCAGATGGGGTCTCACCAACTGTCTTTACAAAGGGATAGCAACTTACTGTTTTCTACTGGTGATGCCTCTCCCTGTACATCCCAGTATCCCCCCCAACCATCCTTACTGCCTTTTCACATTGCCTGCCTACCTTTAGGTCATCTGATACGACTACCCCCACGTCCCTTTCCATTTTTGTTGTTGTTAATACCTCCCCCACATTGTGCACTCTTTCCTAGGGTTTTTGTTCCCCAGGTGCATTACTTTGCACTTCTTTGCATTGAATATAAGCTGCCATACTTTTGACCACTCCTTCAACCTTGCCAAGTTCCTTCTCATCCTTTCCATCCCCCACTTGTGTATCAACCCTGTTGCAGATATTTGTGCTGTTTGCAAAGAGGCATACATTTCCTTCCAGTCCCTCTGCAATGTCACTTATAAGACATTAAAAAGGACCGGATCCAGTACTGAACCCTGTCGTATCCCACTAGTAACCCCTCTTTGTTCAGAGTGGACTGTTTACTATTACCCTCTGTGTCCTGTTATCCAGCCAATTGTTTACCCAAGCTACTACCCTGGGACCCACTCCCAGGCTGGCTAATTTTTTTATTAATCTTTTGTGTGGGACTGTGTCAAATGCCTTGCTAAAGTCTAGGTAGCCCATGTCCACAGCCCCTCCCTGGTCTACTACTTTAGTCACTAAGTCAAAGAAATCTACTAGATTCGTCTGACATGATCTTCTCACTGTGAATCCATGCTGCCTTGGGTCCTGTGCCCCACTGGCCTCTATGTACTTAACAATTCTTTCTTTCACAAGTGATTCTATCATTTTCCCTACCACTGAGGTCAAGTTAACAGGTCTGTAGTTTCCTGCCTCTGCTTTGCTCCCACTTCTGTGAAGGGGAATTACATCCGCCCTCCTCCAGTCCTTCGGTACCACACCATTGTCCCATACTTTGTTAAAATTTGTTAAAAAAAAAAAAAAAGAAAGATAGTCAGTGGTATCACTAGTTCTCTCCTTAGTTCTTTTAGAATTCTGGTGTGAATCCCATCAGGAGGTCCCACTGCTTTGTCCACCTTCAGTTTTAGGAGTTCTTTCAGAACCCTTTCCTCTGTGAAAGGACTAGTATTGACCCCCCTACCCAGAGTGCTTCTATCTATCTATCTATCTATATGTATATATCAGAGGCATTTTGTGCATGTGTATGTGTGTATATATATATATATATATATATATGGAAACATGATGGGCAGGGGTGGAATATGGATAATATCTGAATGAGTCACGAGTGGCGGTATCCAAGGTCACTCTTCATGAGTTCACATATTTTCCATATTCCACCCCCTGCTCTTCATGTATTCCATTTATATACAGTAGGGCCCCCTAATGGTAGGGGTGAATAGTGCAAAAGTAGCCAGTTGCATGGAATAAGGTAGGTTTTCCACGGTCACGTAATACAGTGGTATTCGATTATGCTATTATGTTGTGCTAACGGTGATGTTTTGCACGTGCCATTGAATAAATCTCATTTATTCCACTGCAGTGAGAATAACATGTCATTTATTTCACTGTAGTGAGAATACATGTTTTTATGCAATCAGTTATTTGCTCACCTCTACTGTATGTATATGATATATATATATATATATATATATATATATATGCATATCCAGCGATATGTAGTTTGAGGTACAAGTAGTAACATTTTCCATTCAGGGTTTTGTGCTCAAGGTTCTTTAGCTGGTGTTTAAATAGTGTGTAGAATGTTCAAAAGGAAAGAAAAACTTTTATTAGGTACCAGAGGAAGGACCATTTATCAGACTGTTTAGTACCTGTAATAAACTTTTTGCATACTGGCTTGTCACCAGGCAAAACGCCTTGACTATAAACTATGATTTTTAGTGTCAGTACATCCCTCTGGGTGCCAGTATTTCTGTGAATAAGTGGTTTGGAGCTAGACACCAGCACAGAAAAAATACTATTTCAATTACTTCAAACATGCATGGGCTAGACACACAGGCACAGTAGTACAGAAACAGCGAGGGGGAAGGGTTCCCAGAGACCAGTTAGGGTCTGCGTAGGTACAGTAGGCAGGGAACCCTTGCCCAGACCAGGTGAGCCTAGCAGTCCTTTCCTGCCAACAAATTCTAGGTTTCTAGTTATAGTAAAGTGTATGACAAAAGAATCTGTTCTCAAAGGGATTTCTCACATTTTGTGCTGAAGGCAAAACGTTTTTGAAACCATGGCTCAAAGGGTCTCCTCTGAAATCCTAGTGGGAGAAAAATGGAAAAAACAGAATAAACACCTTCAAGGATCTCACTGATAGGAGTTCAGTTAGTGTTTTTTTGTGCATTTGGCTCACTGACCGAACAGGATGATAAACTGAAGCTAACAATCTGCCTGCTTTTTTTTTTCTCTAAAGCTTCTTCTCTAGGTGGCTATCACGGGGCTCTCAGTCCTGTCTCTGCCTCCCTGCCTGGCATCCACCTCCTCGGAGCTCATCTTGTTCAAAGTCTCCCACGGACTGCCACATGTGGTGGGGCCAAGAAGGGGTGGTCCTCATACCCCACCTGGTGACTCACATCCAGAATTGGGCCGGTAGTCCAGGTGGTGGCATAGGGTTGGGGTAGGTAGTCAGGGCTCTATGAAGCCTGTGCCAACCATTTTCTCCCCATACATCCCCTACTGTGGTGGCATGTAAGCATGTGCACATGGAGATGCACACATGCTACAGAACAGCAATCCCTCCCTTCAGTGCTGCTCGAGCACCGGCGCTGCCAGGCCTCCACCTGGTTGCAACCAAGCGCCAGGTCGACATGCCTCCCCACTCCAGCAGAGGAGAGCTGTCTGATGGGACACCTGATCCTCTCCCCCACCCCAGCTGAGCCTTGGCAACCCGTGCTCGTTCCCGAACTCTGTTCACTGGAATGGTTGGAGGTAAGGTGCACAGTGCTTTAGCCCTCCGCGCCACTGGGCCGGCAATCGGTCTGTTTCTGGCTGCTCACATCCAGTACTGGGCCCCACCCCATATAATGAAACAGAGGTGTGTTGGTGGTTAACTCCCACCTGACGGGCTCTTCAGGAGGTTAACACACCAGTGTCACAGATCCTTCTTAAGGAGAGCAGAAGGTCTGCACCTTTACCTAGTGCTTCCATAAATGGTTGTTGTTTCTCCCATGGTCCCCCAACCCCACTGGTTCCCTCCCAGATATATCTGGGTCACACAGCTTCCAAGTCTCCTGTTTTTGAAGATCTCCTCCCAATTTTAGGTAATTTTTTTTGCCTCCTACTGAATCTTTAGCCTCCCAGGATTTTTTCACGATTTTGCTCTGAGTGAGACAGACCACGTGGTGTATCGGCATCTGAGACAGTTTCTCACCAAGCTGTTCCACTGTGCTGAATTGCAGCACTCACTTCCAGGTGCAGCCAACTGTCTACTGGGGACTCCGTAGGACCTGTGTGATGTCCGTCTTGGAGATACTAGCCAATCAGGAACTGACTTGAGTCAGTCATCATACCTTGGGTTTTCGTAAAGGAGGTTCTGCTAAATGAGAGACACAATGCAACTCTCAGCAGTCCAGACTCCAGCAGTGGTCAAAGTAGGGGTGTGGGGGTGTGTGTGTGTAAAGCACCCAGTCTAACTCACTTTTAAAACTGGTGAGTGCTGCTTTATGCTTGTCTTTTCTGTGCTGTCTTGTGAACTGTAGCTTGGGAAGGTGTGTACAGTTTTCAGCTTTGTGTTCCTGTGGACTCCTACAGTGGCTGCTGTAATTGGGGGTAAAGCAGGTAGGCTCCGGCAACAGCCAAAGTAAGAGGGGGTGTAAAGCACCCAGCCTAGCTCTCTTTTACAACAGGTGAGAGCTGCTTCACTTATGTTCTGTGCTGTCTTGTGAACTGTAGCTTGGGGAGGGGTGTACAGTTTTCAACTTTGTGTTCCTGTGGACTCCTGCAGTGGCTGCTGTAATTGGGGGAGGGGGGGTAAAGCAAGTAGGCTCCAGCAACAGCCAAAGTAAGGGGGGGTGTAAAGCACCCAGCCTAGCTCTCTTACAACAGGTGAGTGCTGCATCACTTATGTTCTGTGCTGTCTTGTGTACTGCAGCTAGGGGTGGGTATAATGCAGCTGGGGGGTGTACAAGTTTTGACTCTGTGTGTGTGTGTGTGTGTAAGGCAGCACAAAGCTGGGTGTACAACAGGGGCTGCAGAAGGTGGGAGCATGTGTTTAAGGTAGCTGCGTAAAGCTGGGGGGGATAAGGCAGTGCAAAATGCGAACGTGCAGATGTGCAAGTCAGATTTCTTCCAAGGGCATCCACTTGGAGTGACACTGACTGAAGAGTCAACACAGTTAAGAGGTAAGAAGTGGGCTCAAACATCCTGGTCCACCTAGGGACCAATGATCTTGCTAGCCGGTCAGTCGAGGAGGTTAAGGAGCACACTGCGCAGCTCAGCGAGAAATTGGTTTAATTTTCATCCAGCATTGCATTCTCTGAAATTCTGCCTGTTAGGGAAAAGGGAAAGAATGGGCAGAAAATCAGAGAGAAAGAGGTAAGTGAGCTCAACACATGGCTCGAGGACTGGCGCCACACAAAGGGACATTACTTTGTCGGAAACTGGGGCAACTTCTGGGAAAGGGAGTTAATAATAATAAATAATAACAATAATAAAACTTTATTTGTTGAGTGCCTTTCAGGTACCAAGGCGCTGTACAATCATAACAAAAAATTCCATAAAAATACAATTAAAAATAGATAATTAAAAAATGATAAGAGTTCATTAAAGACTTGTCTCCACAGGAAGGTCTTAAGTTCCTACTTAAAGCTCCTCACAGTTGTACATTCCCGAAGCTGATGGGTCAGAGAATTCCAGAGGGTTGGGGACGCAAACATAAATGCGCCGGCCCCAGAAGACTTCAAAGTAACCCTCGGAACCTCCAGCAACCTCTTGCCAGCCGAGCAGAGCTGTCGCACAGGGGTGTAAGGAATCAGAAGCTCTTTCAAATAGTTAAGACCAAGTATGTGTAGGGCTTTGTAGGTCAATAAACCTACCTTAAAGGTGATCCGCCACTGAATCGGCAGCCAATGCAGATCATGCAACACAGGGGTGATACGTGATCTTCTAGACACCCCTGACAACAATCGAGCTGCAGCATTCTGCACTAGCTGCAAGTGGCAGATATCAACCCCAGGAAGCCCCAAGTAAAGGGAGTTGCAGTAGTCAAGGCAGGAGGTCATGAAAGCGTGGACCAACATGTTCTTCAAATTTGATAGCCTCCACCTGATTAAGGTAAGGAAGTCAGGGCGCTGAGCCAGAAATGTGATGTCCACATGGGATATTTAAACTAGTGGGAGGGAAGATGATGGTAGTAGCTCTAGGAGAAGCACACATAGAGCCTGCCATCTCTCCCCCTCCAACTAGCACATCTACACACTCAAGGATAGCAAAAGCAGATAGCTGGAAACATGAAACCCTTTCTGACTGCAGATGACCAAAGGAAAGGGAGGAAACAAAAAAAGGCTAAGGGACAAACAATAAGATCAAGGGGGCATAACAATCAAAGTGACATATCAAGAATGGTCAGCGCTATGCTTCAATGCATGCAGTGTAGCTAGCAAGATGACGGACCTCACTGCCACGATAACTGAAGCAGGACTAGACTGGGTTGCCATGATCGAAACATGGTTCACAAACAATCACGGTTGGGAGGTGACTATCCCAGGGTATAACATGTTCAGGAGAGATAGGACTGGGGAAAATGGATATTGGGGGGGTAGCTATTTATGTTAAGGATACCATCAATGCTACAGAAATGCAGCAGGCACTAGGGGAAACAGAGGATCTATAGATCACAATCAGGACCGGAAGCTGGAAACCCATTCGGGTAGGAATAATCTACAGACCCCCAAATCAGAAGGAAGCCAGGGATAAGGAAATCCTGGAAACCAGATGTCAGGCAAAGGGGACGTGGTGCTGGTGGGGGGATTTCAATCTGCAGGATATAGACTGGAGTACCCACACAGCGGCATCACAAAAATGCAGGGCATTCCTAGTCACACTACAGGAAGCAGGCCTAAGTCAACTAGTGACATCACCCACAAGGGGTAACGTGATTCTAGATCTGATATTCACAAATAGCGACAGGGTTCTTGGCGTCGAGGTAGGGAACCACCTGGGCAACAGTGATCATAATATGGTATGGTTCAGGATAAAAAGGACTGAAGACTCCACACACTCTAAACTAAAGGTCCTTGACTTCAGGAGGGCAGCCTTCACAAAAATGAAGGCCTGCCTGAGGGGCAACTTTAATAACACAACAGAAGGGATCACTAAGGAATGTTAGACAAGGTTGAAGGATGCAATAACCATGGTCACATCACAGTTCTGAAGGCCACACCTCAGGAAGGACATAGATAGGCTGGTGACGGTATAGAGACGAGCAACAAAGATGGTGCAGAGCTTGCATCAGAAACCATACAAGGCAAGACTAGATGACCTCAAATTACACTCCCTAGAGCAATGCAGGAATCCTGGGGACATAATTGAAACATTTAAATACAATAAAGGCAACAACAGGGTGCATGTGCAGAACCTCTCTCAGTTATAAGACTACAACAGGACTAGAGGGCATGACAGACTCAAGGGAGGAAAGTTCAGGAGCAATAGGAGAAAACATTCTTCACAGAGCGCATTGTGGCACCATGGAATAGCCTGCTGGAGGGGGTAGTGGGAGCCAAGATGGTGGGGAAATTCAAGTCAGCATGGGACAGAATGTGGGATACTCAAGTTGGCAGCTAAGTGGTGGGGGTAGGAAACCAAGGGCAGACTTAATGGATTATACGGTCCCCATCTGCCGACAACTTTTATGTTTCTAAAACGCTGATTTTATTTTACACTCAGTTTTATGCATATGAATTGACCATATTAAATATTTCCTGATTTTAGTGCAAGAAACCAGTAGATCTGCATTTTAGGGAAGTTGACTTGAAAGGTCTGGCACCACACAGCCTATAACCAACTATACTGGCTGCAACAGCCAATGTACCTAAACTTCCTCCATATTTATTTTATTTATTTTTTTAAATCTTTCTTTCTCACCCCACTCTTCCAGAACTCTTTCAGGAGTGGTATCATGGGGTCTTAGTCCTTGTCCTGCCCGCCTGAAGCCTCTCTTGCCTCTTCCATCAGCCGCTGCTCCCTCCCCCGGGCTCTGAGTCCCCCGAGGCCTGACCACCAGATACATCTCTTGGCACTCTATCTAGAAGTCTAGTCTGGCAGAGCACGGCAGATAGAAGCACACAGGTGGCAAGAGAATGGCCCGACTCTGGGCGTGGTGAACCAACCCCCAATACCCTCCGTCACCTATCAGGAGGTGGGGTTTTTTTCTGCTTTTTCCTTCATTCCACCCTTACCTCCGCCCTCCCAGGCATAGCCGTGACATGCTATGATGCCAGTGAATGTCTTGTTATGGCTCCACCACCCTCTAGCCAAGCCCTGTAGTGTAGCGGTACCTCCGGAGGTCACTGTGGTGCCGGGCATAGTCCCTGGATCCCCGAGGAAGGAGAGCTGTCCTCCGGACGCTCAATCCTTCCTCTCCCCTTCCGACTCCTGGTGGCCCAGGCTCATTCCCGAACCCAGATTGTCGAGTGTGGCGCAGGTGTAGCGTCCAGCGCCTCAACCCTCAACGCCACCGGGCCGGCCAAACTTCCTCCATATTTGACATCCACATTGCTTGTAAGCAGACCTCCAGCAACACACAGCCCACCTAAAAAAGACCTCATAAAGGTGACTCCATTCATGTTGATCTTGGTGAGACAAGCTTTGGCCACTACAGAATCCATTTCTGCCCCCAAAACACTATGTTCTGTGTGAGGGTTGAGTATGGTTTCTCCAGAGCCAAGAGGAACAAAAAGTTCCCAAAGATGTCCAAAGTGAGGCTTGGAGCACTAGCTGTTATCTGTTATGGGTCAACTTTATCAGCCATCAAGGTAGGAAAACACACATTCGCATTTTCCACCCTATCTATCCTAGAAGAAAAAGGTATATACTTCCCAAAGAGACATACGCCGCTGCCAACAACAGTGCCAAGTCACTGTACGGGATGCGCTTGGGACCTGGCAACACTCTCCCCCGACCTGCACCCCCTCCCTGGACTAACTCCAACCTGGATTTAGAAACCTTTAGTACGGGGTGGGGGTTGAGGATGTAGAGAACCCCAAATGGGGGTTCTAGGCAAAACCCCAAAGAAAAAAAACAATCCCTGCTGTGCCCAGCTCCCTGCAGACAGCAGCTCAGAGTCAACAAGGAGCCTGGCGCTGCGATGCTGGTTGACAAGTTAGTTGTCGACTCGGCATCGTAGCGCCAAAGAAAAGAAGGGTTTCTTGCACATGATCTTAGCAAAAGTCATGCAAATCATGGTAATGGGTAAATGTTGCTACTGGATGATTTATCAAGAGTGACACATGGATAAAACTTTACTGTGAGAACAAGTTTTTCCTTTCCAGCTGGTGGCTGTTCTAAGAGTTCCTCATATTCTCCTGATGTTAATGACCTATCATATGACCTCCATTATCATTCATTCTGCATCTCCCCCTCTTCTCGTTTTCCTTAATGGCTCCCTCCCATTCTACAGGTACTGCTTGTTATCTGGTACATTCATAGCCCTGCACCCCCCCAATCTCCCTGCTCACACTTCTCCGCAATTGCCGATGGGGGGATTGAATGATCTGTAAATTTTCTTTATACACTGCATATTCTGTTTTTATTGTTATTTTACTGCATAAACATTTTGTGCACGACAGTTACTGTGAAAGTCGACTCATTCTCAGTACGAGGAATTAGGCAGCACATAAGAAAGATTCTTTCCTGTAATACTATCATTCAGTGCTTGCAACAATACTATTATGACCTCTATACGATACAATTACAGGAAATGAACAACTGGGGGAACAATGCTATCATATGGCTTATCCATACTGTATGTTACATACGATATATATACACACACACACACACACACATTCATGGCAAAAAAATCAGTTTAATGCATCAGTTAGGATTGTTCCACAGTGACAAAAGTGAGGAAATTCAGTGTTACGGTTGCCACCCCTTGCACCCCATGCCCACCCTGTCCCCACCAACAGGCATCGGGGTGTGCGTTGGGGTCACTGGCCCTAACTCTCACCCCATTCCATGTGTAGATAAGCTGAAGCAGTGCAGTTTAGAAGAGCGGGGTGACAGATAGGACCGGTGACCTCAGCGCGCCCGATGCCCGTTGATGGGGATGGGGTGGGTGTGAAATGCGAAAGAAATAACAACTGCTGCTAATTTTCTCGCTTAGTAACTGTGTAACAGTCCTAACTAATGCATTAAATGGAGTTTTACCATGAATTTCCCTTCTTTTTGAGAATGTGCACTATAAATAGTGAATAGAATGTGGTGGGGGGAGCGTGGGGCCCTCCATGTGTTTTTTTTTTCACTTCGTTGTGCAAAAACTGTATGGCCGACTGAAATGTAAATTGGTAAATGAAGACATGTACCATGGCACATCGTGTGTCCACAACTGTGTGTACATCCGTTCAACGGTCACACAGCGCCACGAGCAAACAATGTAACATGCACAATTCAGCAACCTTAAGGGCCAGTGACCCGAGAATTGGCACAATGAAAGATGAATTATAAGTCTTTGTACATTCCAACTGCCAGGCAAATTGGACACACAGTTCATAAGTTATTGAAGTGTAATGAACCACATTTTCATTCATCGAAGTGTCATAATTCCGCACCTGTTAATGTTTTACACACAAAACCACTGCAAGGCACCTCTGTGCCACTAGGGCTACCTACGCTATAAATTTAAAGGCAGTAGCACCATGCAGTATCTCCGCAGCACATTATTTTTCAAACGTGTAAACAGCATAATTCACTTCTCCATGACATCCACTCAACACCCTCCAAATTTCATATGAAAAGACCAAACCATTCCAGATATATTAAATTGTTATGTTTCTGTATCTTTAAGAAGTCTTCCACCACAAAATGGCGGAAATTGCGGCCAAGAATCTGGGAACAAGTGACCATCAAACAGTGTGGTTCACGTTAAACTCAGCTACAGAGTCAAGCCATACAAAAGTGAGGGCACTGGACTTCAGGAGGGCTGACTTGGGCAAGATGGGAGAGTGCCTCAGAAAAGCACTAGCAAACAGGCTAGAAGGAGGGGTGCAGCAATAATGGGGAATCATCAAAACTGCCATCACAGAGGCAACAAGCCTTTGTGTGAAGCAAATAAACAAATCAAAACGAAAGAAAAAGTCACTATGGTTCTCAAAAGAGGTGGCTGGGAAAGTCAGGGAGAAAAGATAGCATTCCGGAAGTATAAGGAAACACAGAAGTAGCAGGACAGAGAGCTGTACTAGTTAAGGCAGAAGGAAGCAGAGAGGAAGTCAGAATAGCAAAGGCCCAAACTGAGAAAGATAGCCAACTCCGGTTAAGAAGGGGGATAAAACCTTTTATAGGTACATCAGCAAGCATAGAAAGACAAAGGGAGGGATAGTGAAGCTGAATAGAATGAACGGTGGGTGGGCAGAGGGGGACAGTAAAAAAGCAGGGATACTGAACAGATATTTCTACTCAGTATTCACAAAAGAGGAGGGGGACGTGCCTAATCAAATTAACAGAAGCACTCTTGATAGGGGGGTCGATCCCAGTCCTTTCACAGAAGAAAGGGTTCTGCAAGAACTCCTAAAACTGAAGGTGGACAAAGCAATGTGACCTGATGGAATTCACCCCAGAATTCTAAAAGACTTAAGGGGGGGGGAACTAGTGAAACCAGTGGCAACTCTTTTTAATAAATCACAGGAGGATGGTGTGGTACCCAAGGACTGGAGGAAGGCAGATGTGATTCCCCTTCACAAAAGTGGGATCACGACAGAGGCAGGAAACTACAGACCTGTCAGTTTGACCTCTGTGGTAGGGAAAGTGATGGAGTCATTTCTGAAGGAAAGAACCGTTGAGTACCTAGAAGCCAGTGGGGCACAGGACCCAAGGCAGCATGGGTTCACAGCGGAAAGGTCATGCCAGATGAATCTAATAGATTTTTTTGACTGGGTGACAAAAGTAGACGACCAGGGAGGGGCTGTGGACATGGACTACCTAAACTTTAGCAAGGCATTTGACACAGTCTCACACAAAAGATTAACAGTCAAATTAACCAGCCTGGGAGTGGGTCCCAGGGTGGTAGCCTGGGTAAAACATTGGCTGAACAACAGGACACAGAAGGTAATTGTAAATGGAGTCCACTCTGAAGAAAGAGGGGTTACTAGTGGGGTACTGCAGGGTTCAGTGCTGGGTCCAGTCCTTTTTAATGTCTTTATAAGCGACACTGCAAAGGGCTTGGAAGGAAAAGTATGTCTCTTTGCAGATGACGCAAAGATCTGCAACAGGGTTGATACACAAGGAGGCGTGGAAAGGATGAGAAGGGACTTAGCAAGGTTGGAGGAATGGTCAGAAGTATGGCAGCTAGGATTCAATGCAAAGAAGTGCAAAATAATGCACCTGGGAAACAAGAACCCAGCGGATGAATACACAATGGGGGGGAAGGGAGGTAGTAACAACAACAAAAAAGGAAAGGGACCTGGGGGTAATCATATCAGATGACCTTAAGGTTCGCAAGCAATGTGAGAAGACAGTAGGGAGGGCTGGGGGTACAGTATAATGGGATGCATAGGGAGAGGCATCACCAGCAGAAAACAGGAAGTTGTTATCCCGCTGTACAGACAGTTGGTGAGACCCCATCTGGAGTACTGCATCCAGTTCTGGAGACCCCATCTCCGAAAGGACATAGACAGGCTATAGAGGCAGTCCAGAGGAGGGCAACTAAAATGGTGCAGGGTCTGCAAGAGAAGCCGTATGAGAAGAGACTTAAGGAGCTTAATATGTATACCCTTGAGGAAAGAAGGGAGAGGGGGGACATGATAGAAACTTTTAAGTACCTCAGTGGAATCAAGAAAGTCCAAGAGGGTAGCATCATTCAGAAAAAGGGACGTGCAAGAACAAGGGGACACAATTTAAAGATGGGGGGGCAGTTCAGGGGCAATGTAAGGAAGTATTTTTTTTTTACAGAGAGGGTAGTGGATGCATGAGGCAGTCTTCCTGAGGAGGTTGTGGGGTCTAAAACTGTGGGAGAATTCAAGAATGCATGGGACAGACATAAGGCAATTCTTGGGGGGGGGTAGGAAGAAATAGGCTGTTGGTTAACTAGGATCTGCGGCCTATCCTGTAGGTAGGGAAATGGGCAGACTGGATGGGCCAAGTGGTCCTCATCTGCTGTCAAAGTCTATGTGTCTATGTTTCTATGGCAATGCACTAAAATGGCGGACCTGGCGGTTGAAAAATCTGTAACTGCAAAGCAGGCCAACTTCAAATGGCCATAACTCTGGAACAGAACAACATTTTTTTAACCAAACAAAAACTGGCATGTTCCATGAACAAAGGTCTTTCTCCGTGGCACATTTGAGATCAATCAACCACACACTCACTGTGCTATGCATCATGGAAGACAGTGCAGAAAAACAGCAAACACAATGTTTTGCACTGCACTATGCAAACTTAAAAACACAAACTGTAATGTTAACGCAAACGGTGATGGAAACAGTGAGGTAAAATAAAATATTAACGCTATTGTAAACGCACACGCAAACAGTAACGCACATGGTGATGCAAACGTAAACGATAACGCAAATGGTAAGAGAAACGCAAGCGCAAACGTTAATAAAAACAGAAATGGTAATGCAAATGGTAACATAAATGCTAATGGCAGCAGAAATGCAAACGTTAATGAAAACAGTAATGCAAACACTAACAGCAACGTAAACGTAAACAAAAATGCAAATGGTAATACAAACGCAAATGGTAATGACAATGGCAATGCAGAAGGAAAGAGTAATGCAATCGACAACGGAAATGCTACCAAAAATGCAATCGCTACGGCCAACCGAAATGCAAACGGTGATGAACACGCAAACAGTAACGGTAACGCAACTGGAAATGCAAACGCTTATAGTAACACCAACAATGACGCCAAAGGAAACACAAACGGAAATGCCAACAAAAGCATGTATGCAAATGCAAATGGTAATGCATATGGTGACACAAAAGGAAATGCAAACAAAAACAGTAATGGAAACGCAAACAGTAACAGTAATGCAAACGCAAAGGGTAATGCACAGTGATGTAAACATAAATGCTAATGCAAACGGTTACAGAAACACAAGCAGGAATGCTAATTGTAACAGTAACGCAAACGCACACACATTTTTTCCAAAAAGGTACGTTCAGAAGCACAGCAAATACAAAGAATGTATGCATAATAATGGCCCTAGAGAAGAAAATGAACACTTGGAATACTAAATTATACTAAAAATACTTCTATCTCAGGAACCGTATGATGTAGAAAAAAAAATTAAAATCTCATATTATTTATGACTTTCTTAGTGCATTTTGCACTTAGCACCCTAGGGGGCTATGTATTCTTCTAATGAAAAGTCCGTATTTCGAAGTATTTTCGAGATATGGGCCCCGAAAGGCACGGCAGATGCTGTAATGTTAGCCTATGGGAAAAATGGTCAACTTCGGAGTGCTGTAACTTTGCATCCCTCTAATATTTTGTCACCAACCCACATCTGTGGGATCTTGGCTTTCTTCTCTCCAAATTTCAGCCCAAAAGACCAAACCTTTCTTTTGCAGCAGGGTGGAAAAGCTTCCTTATTGTTTTGGGTATAGTGTCGAAAATCACAACACTTTCCCAAATAAAATCACAAAAGTGTCGCATATGCGACACTACTTTAAGATAATAGTGTTTACAAAAATTTAAAAAACATATTTCTGGGGTGTTTTATCCCCCAAAAAAAGACATGGCTAGCACCCTCAGGGCTCGACTAGGTGAACAGAAAAAGAACTGTGTCCCTACAGGATCCCAAATTTAAATGCCAAGCATTTCTGTGACCACCAACTGAAAACAAGATGGCAGATTTGCAAAACTACAAGGGTCATTTGCAACACTAAAAACTGCACTTGCGACACTTTCACATATTTTAACTTTTCCCATTGACTATAATGGGAAACTTTGTTTTCTGAATTAACTTTTGAACCGTATAATATTTTTTCACAAAATCTTCGAAAGGCACGTCTGGGACCCCGCTGCATGCTCCCTGCAGGTTCTGGACTGGTCGCGCAGGACGCGGACCTGTAGGCGCGAGCAAAGAATGCGCAAAACGTAATTTGTCCGTTTTGGGGTGCTCTGTAGCTCCGCAATCGTATATCCGATACAACAAAACTTGGCAGGTCCAGAGGTCTATGGAACCAGACCGAGCATGCCAAATTTCAGGCAAATCTGACATACAGTGGCAAAGTTATTAAGCTGCCAAATGTCAGACTTAACCTTAAATGGGTTATTCAACCCAAACTACAGTGGTACTACCTTGCCACTATAACATAGAGATGTATATAAATAAAACTGACATCCTAACAGTTACCATCCATCTATGCAACCAAACAAATTCCTCCAACCTGCAGAGTACCTTTGGTTCATCAGCTACAGAATTATATGTCAGGTTAGCAGAGCTCTCCTTTGTAGACAAAAGCAACTGTCATTTAAAAAGAATAAAAACAAGCAGCTAACTTGGCACATAACACAAAGGAACAGCTTTTCCCCACAGCAAACTGTAATCCCTGATCACCTTCTAGTACTCTTATTAAATATTAAAGAGCATTATGGAAATAAAACACTGGAGGGGAAAAACAGAATTCTATAAAAGTGTGTCATGGTTGAAGTAGAAATTATCACATGATGAAAAACAAAATAATGTCACTAAAATATGGACTGGAATTCAGGTTTAATTTTAGAATGCTCCAGTGGAACACGTGCAAGAGAAACAAATCATAACCATTTGAATTATAGGTCGGCTAGAACAATGTGGCACTCTTATTTGTAAATTGTGTCCTATGCAATGTTTTTGTGCCTCAAGGTGAAGAACAACTTGCCCTTGGAGAAGGAAACTCTGATAACATTCCGAAAAGCCATCAGCACAGTTTGATTACCCTCCCCTTGCACTACTATCGAGCATGTAAGGACCATGTGAAAGATTGACTGGTGACAGCATTCAGTGCACGCAGAGAGAGATCCATTCTAATGTGAGTTCTCTGGAATAATGAAACTCCCAACCCACACGCTGAAGATAAGCATCTCTATTTCCAGCCAGAGGGTCAAACAACAACCGTGATGATGGAAAGGGGTGGTTATTCCAGCTACCTAATTCTAGCATATTCCACAACGAAGCAACTGCACATGGGTGGGACTTGGTGTCAGGACTGGCAACCAGGCTTAGCAAAAATTCTAAATATTGAGTATTTGCTAATATTCTGCAGTCTGATAGCCACTGCAGTTTTAAGAAAGAAAGAAACAATAAAATAAGAGGCATAGCCTGCATTTTACATAACTATTTGAATCACCCTTGTTTAATCCAATAAGCGTTTATGGGAAACATCATTCTTTTAATTATGCCCGAAGAAGAAAAGTGTTTTGGTGTTTAAACAGTCAGCTGGTAATTGAATATCCGGTCATATGAATTTCTGAGACATAATTCCACTGTCCAATATGGAACAGTACCTTCTCTACATAAGCTGCATAGGTTTAGGAGGAAAATGAAAGATGTTCCTCATAATGCTGGACTGCTGAGAGGTGCATTGTGTGTCTCATTTAGTAGAACCTCCTTTACGAAAACCCGAAGTATGACGACCGACTCAAGTTCTTCATGCTTGTGTTGGTGGAGGGTGCACTGCAGACGTGGTACTGTCAGTCTTTGGGGGGGGAAGGGGTGTTAACTCTACTCTGATGTAGCATTCCTCGTTGGCTGACCCAAGAAAGCAGACAGCCATAAGTTGAGAAGGAACTTCAGTTCCCTTGCCCTCCTGGCTGGAGGTTTGGGGTAAGTAGCAGCTAAACTTCCAGCCTAAAAAACTAGGAAGTACAAGTAGAAGGTCCCAAGAAGCCCATAAGCAGGGCCATGACAGCACTGTGAGGAAAAAAGCTGTGTGGTTTAGTTTGGCCTCTCCATTGGTGCACAGTACTACATAGCTCACCAGTTGAAACTTCAACCCCTACCCACTTGTTACAGTTACCCTTCCTCTTGGCCAAGCCTTAACCATCCTGGTAAGCAACCGCGTGGGTCCCGCTCCTGCCTTGGTTTAACTTTCACACCACCACAGTTTTCACCCTCCATTATGAAGTCAGGAAATATCTCACCCCTAAGGACAATTGCTTGTTGTCAGTATTGTCCTTGTTTACCAAGTATTCCTGCCACTTCTGATTATACACTTGCTAGGCTTTCTTACTGTGTTGTACTGCACTTTATTCTCTACACTTACAAATGTCTAGCATTTATTCTAGTTTTATTCCAACTTTTTACAGAATGTTACTCAAATATTTTGGTTCCATGTATTGTGCTGCTGTTTCTTCCACTGTTCCCCTCCGCCAGGTCACACCTGGAAATGAACCTTGGCTCAGTGTGTTACCAATTTTCAAATAAATACATAAATAGCTCATAATTCCTTAATTTGGGGGTCGGGGGGTTGCATGTAGGAAAAAAAGTCAAAAACAAAAATGAAGTCTGACCCTCTGGCACTGGAGAAGAGCATTACACTCTTGGGCAGAAGACTGGGGTTAGGTCATAGACCCGACTCCCTTACGCTGTAAGTCTAGTGTCTCAGATTCTAGGAGAGGGCTGTCTCAGACTCTAGGGGTGGGTACCCTAGGTAGCAAGACTGCATTGGTGCGGTATCTGGCTGAGCCAAGCTGGGTCATTCCAGAGACTCAGAGCTCAGCAAAAACACCAGGAACCTGATGAAGAGGATGACTACCATGATGAGAAACTCCTTAATTTCTCCCAACATTGATGGTGATGCCATGAGTGGGATTGAGATTTGGATTGGGGGCTATACTGCTTACGTGGGGGTCGACTAAGTGGAGGAGTCACAGCACTGATGGGGGATACACCCATGGGTGCCAGCCCGAATGGCAGGCCAATCAGAGTTGATTGCACCAACTGATCTCTGGGAGTTGACCTAACAATCATTAGCTTCACTGGCAGACGCTACACCAGGTAAAGGCCAAACGAGGCAGAATTCCTATTCCGGTAAGTACCGGAGTTAAAGAGGTACAGTTTGAATTGACTGGGGCCAGCAAGAATGGGGTGAACTCGAAGGTAATAAGTTCACTTTGGTATTCTGAAGTTGTGCTGGTCTCAAAGATAACCACTGTGGTCGATGGGCTTGGCAATGGCACCTGCCGGAGAGACTGGGAGCAACCCTGTAAGTGGTTCTGACTTCTCAAGCACTTCTGAGACTCTTTGGAGCACTTACAATGTGGTAGGGAGGCAACTTTTATAATTGTAGCATGCATACTTTGATCCCAGTTGGGCTATCAAAAGACAGCAACAGGTTCCCCATACTCTAGTTTAGCAAAAGCATAAGCTAGTGAAAAAAAGGTCTTGTTTCCTATGTTATGATCTATTTGACCTTAAGATTCAGATCCCCTTTTAAGAGACTGATGATTGGAATGTCACAGATAATTCTGGCCTATGGCATGGCCTCGGCTGTGAGCTGAGCTTGGAACTGGGCTGGGGAGCCTGCATCCACTGCCAGGGCTTCATGACTCAATC
Organism: Neoceratodus forsteri; assembly: GCA_016271365.2. NCBI lineage: Eukaryota > Metazoa > Chordata > Ceratodontiformes > Ceratodontidae > Neoceratodus > Neoceratodus forsteri. The sequence goes on along the minus strand of CM057454.1, from coordinate 489,795,979 downwards.
TGATCTCTCCTTTAGAACCCTAATGTGACAATCCTCATGGACTGAGGGTGCATGGCGCAGCACCCATGGCAATTAATGTCATGAGTAAGGATCAAACAGTGCACACAGACATCATGACCATCACTGACCAACACAGTAAAACTGTTAAACGCAACTTTTAAAACATATTTCCTTTTCTGGTCAATTGCACTGGCAGAGCATTGAGTCGAAGATGCAGGGCACAGAATGAGTGGGAACAAAAGAGAATAGAGTTGAGAAATTCACAAAATATCCTGATAACTACAAAAATCTAAATCATAAGTAGGAGCTGAGAAGAAGGTGACCTGTTGCTTCCAGTGGAAAGAAAAAAACAATAGTGACCAGAGGAGATATGAGTAGGTGGTAGGGAAAGTCAAGTTTGAAGACTTGTTTCAAATGGCTAAGCATGCTCAGTGGATACTGCACTGAATCTAAGTTAACCCTACCTTCCTACCCCAGACTAGGGTTTAGGGTATAACCTAGTTTCCTCTACTTTCCAGTATATGAGAAAACCCCCTAGATATTAAAAAGGGAGTTGCGAAAAGTGAGGGGTGGACATGGAGGAAGATGGAACGCCAGGAGAGACAACATATGCTAAGAGCCTGCAGAGCTTCAGGAGCCTAGGAGTGCTAACTGACAAGAGTACCAACATGATCTTCCTGGTGGAATACAGCAGAGGTCATGGGTAACTGAATCAGTGGGGCAGAGGCTCCGACCCTGTCATGGGTGTGATGGAGAGCATCTTGAGGGGTATCACACAGGAGGCTCTGAAAGGCCCCTCAGCAAAGCCCATCACTTGTCCAGTCAAAGGAACTGCTTCTGTTCATAGAAACATAGAAACATAGAATTTGACGGCAGATAAGGACCGCTTGGCGCACCCAGTCTGCCCATTTCCCTACCTACTGGATAAGCTGCAGATCCTAGTTAACCAGCAGCCTACTTCTTCCTACCCCCACCCCCCAGAATTGCCTTATGACTATCCCATGCATGCTTGAATTCCACCACTGATTTTGACTCCACAACCTCCTCCGGAAGGCCATTCCATGCATCCACAACCCTCTCTGTGAAAAAATACTTCCTTAAATTACCTCTGAGCAGCCCCCCTCTATCTTCAAATTGTGCCCTCTTGTTCTTGCACACCTCTTTTTTTGAAAGATGCTACCCTCTTGGACTTTGTTGATTCCCTTGAGGTACTTGAAAGTTTCTATCATGTCCCCCCTCTCCTCCTTTCCTCGAGGCTATACATATTAAGCTCCTTAAGTCTCTCTTCATATGTCCTCCGGTGCAGACCCTGCACCATTTTAGTTGCCCTCCTCTGGACAGCTTCCATCCTGTCTATGTCTTTGCGGAGATTGGGTCTCCAGAACTGCACACAGTACTCCAGATGGGGTCTCACCAGCTGTCTGTACAGAGGGATAATAACTTCCTGTTTTCTACTGGTGATGCCTCTCCCTATGCATCCCAGTATCCCCCCAACCAGAGGTTCAGAGGTCCACCATGAGATAAAGAGCTCAGAAAGGCTCCCCTTAACCAGCACCCACCACATCTCTGTGCACCTGGGTAAAGCAGAGGTGTGGGACTGGTCTCTCCATATATGGGGCCTAGTACAGCTGAAATCTGCAATAAATCAGTAGAGAGGCTAGATTCACAAGAGGTTCCCCAGGGAAGAATCCCATATCAGAGTAAGTGCATAGCTTGTTAGCATGAAGTTACCATGGCCTCCTGTTAAAACCCAGTGAAAATGAGCCACTGTAAAACTGCTGCATGACCCTTGGTCTGGGTGTACTAAATGACAGTATAACTGCCAAGCCCACAGATTGCGGGTGGGGGGGGGTGGGATGACATCACTTAGCAACAGAGTGGAGCAGATGTTCCTGTCTCAAGCTCCTGAGAGAATTTGCTGAAAAACTTTTAAAAAGTACTTTCTTCAGCGCACTTTCAAGGCTGAATTTTTTAAAATCATACCTGGAATATTGATGTACAAGAAAATGGGCAAACTGTGTGTGGAGGACTTAGGCTACACCCTCAGCTGTGACTGACAGACCACTTTTCTATCTTCTTATTTCCTAGCAACAGTTAACGCTTTTCTCTTGCTTTTCTTCTCTCTCCCCCCCACCCTAGGTTGTGCACCAAGTGTAGCTTTTTACTGTCCCTACTGAACTTCCACTAGTTCTCTCTTTTCATTCTTTTTCCATTTCCATCAATCCAGTCCCTGACATGATGCCAAACATCCAGAGAGGTGTTGTGTAAAGTGCATAAGTGCATTTTGTTTACAAAAAGCATGAAGGCTATTTTAAATAGGAATGAATACAGTTAGTAAAGTCTTTTTAAAGAAAAAGGATTCAGAAGTCATATAAAACAATAATAATGTCATGATTAGTACAGTTATAAGAAATCCTTAAGGTATTTTCATAAATCTGCACTACAGACCTGTTACTGTATAAGGTTTTATGTATGAGGCCGAATGATGTGCTTTATAAAAGTGCTTAGTGATTGTGGATCAGAGCTCTAGAGTCAATATTTGTGGCTATATACACTGTACCTTTAACTGAACCAGGAAATCCCCGACACAAACCCCCTCCCCCTTGGTTTTGAAACAACATGTTCAGACAGGAAACATGTCCAGACTTGTAAATACAGAAAGGGCTTAGTCAGGTGACCCCCACCAAAAGATATAAAAAGCCTCTACACTAAGTTCACTTCAGTTCAGCCCAGTGGGGCTCAGCCCTGCAAGAGAGAAAGGTTTTATTGCTACTGTAGACAAGCTGTTGAATGCAGATGAGAAGAGTCTTAGGAGCTCTAAGATCCAGAACTGTATTATGGGAGAAACTACTGATGTTAAGTAGTGATTTTCTTTGCAATTTTTTTGGTTTTATTATTTTTCGAACTTTTGAAAAATAAATATCACACCAAGGTGTGTTCTAAACCTGTAAATTGCCTTGTCTGAAGTTTATTACCACATGCTGTGACATGGTGCTAACAACAGGTTTCTTCAATCTGAAATCTGAAAACAGTCTCAAGTAAAGACACAATATCAACAGCCACCCGCAAGACACCAGCGTGGGTGATGCAACACTGCAAATGTTCAAAACTACACTGCAGCATCAATGGACAACTTGACCTCCAGGGTCTCCGCATTGGAGACATGTATTGACTTCACTGAACAGTCTGTACAGCAGGCAAGGGCTCTGCATTAAAAATGGTAGACACTACATGCTGCTTGGTAAAAGAAAAGAAAATATTTAGGCAAAGACTGGAAATGCTTAAGAATCAAGGAACAGAACACAACTTGCAGATCATCAGTTTCCCCCAAGAAGCAGAAGGGGAGGACCAAGTGTACTTCACCAGACTTATCCTGAATCAAACCTTAAGTGTGTCTGAATTGGATTCGACCTTCGGTTTTGAAAAGGTATACCGGATCACTCTGAGACATGCTGCAGCAGGCACAATTTTCCCAAGGGACATTCCTGATAGTGTTAACTAGTGTTGCTGATAGGGACAGGGCACTGGGATTATCTACAGGTGTCCAGAATAACCAGTATAGTGAGGCTTCGATATCCTATTTCCCAGACTTCTCTCATAGCACGCAACTCCGCCGTAATACATTCAACTACGTCTGGGGATTTCTGTGCTTTCACAAAGTACAACATCAATTACCCATCCCTGCTAAACTAAAAATTGTCTGGAATGGACACACTAACTTCTACAATGACCCAGCTGATGTCGCCAAACTGTTGCAGAGAACTGAGCATGAACTGTCTGGGAGAGAGAGTGCAGTATCTGCCGATTCCGAAGAGGACGAAGCATTCAAACTGTGATTCATAAACTTTGCTTGGTTGTGAGTAACTGCCGCCACACTAAATCATCAATCACTCCCCAAACACTGACTAAATGATAAACAGGTTACTCACCTGTAACAGTAATTCTAGGAGTGGTATATGTTGTTCATCCACACTTCTTGGCATGCCCCTTTCCCTTTAAGGATCACCGGAAGGTCTTCAAGCTGGCTCCTCCCACACACCTGGGTGGTATATCCCTCGACTCCACCCCATGACGCCAGATATTAGCCCACTGGAAGCCAGGTTTGTGCATCCACAGCCAGGGAGGTCGGGTGTGTCCATGTGGATGAACAGCATATACCACTCCTAGAAAAATCATTACGCAGACTTTTGCTGTAACAGTAGATCTTCTAGGAATGTCTCGTGCAGTAAGTCATTAGTTCTGGGAGTTCCCCACAGGTGGCACTCTCACACGGTAGTTTTCTCTAGCAGTCTCCACACCAGGGACCACCCACACAACCTCACTTCCTGGGCTGTGCCTATAAAAGTGGGTGGTCCATGGCAAGCTCAGTTCCCCACTGGTTTCAGCTCGTAATGGCAAGGGAACTGAAGTACCATAGCTTCCCAACCCTATATTGTTTTCCCTGTTACAGAATGGCAGGGGGTTGGAGGGAAGGAAGCTACTTACTGCAGGAGACATTCCTAGAAGATTTACTGTTACGGCAAAAGTCTTTGTGTATCTGCACTATCTTCCACGGCATGGTCTCTTGCAGTAAGTCATTACTTCTGGGAGATTCCCAAACAGTTATATGCCAGTGGGGTGGCCAGCTATGGCATTCTGCCTTATAGAGGGAAGCGGTCGGACGACCTGCACATGTTAAAAGAAAACTCCACCCTCATGTCTTCTAAATGTTATTTGTTTCCATGTCAACAGACAACTCTTTTCATGTAGCTGTTAAGGATGTATGCAAATGCTTTAGTATGTTTTTACAATTCATACTAGGCCCTGTGACTGCCCTGGGAGTCTCCATCTCATGGTTGTTGAAATTACATTGTCCCTGAGAGCTGCACTATTATATGAGAACATGATGTTATAAATGGGTGATCTGACATCATGTTCTCATATGCTAATGCAGCTCTCAGGGACAATGAGATTTCAACAGCCATGAAATGGAGATTCCCAGGGCAGCCACAGGGCCTAGTATGAACTGTAAAAACAGACAAACATTTGCATACATCCTGAACAGCTACATGAAAAGAGTTGTCTATTGACATGGAAACAAATTACATTTAGAATACATGATGGTGGAGTTTTCCTTTGAAGGCAGTATACCAGTATACTGCCTGGTAAAAAGTTGTATTCTATATGTAGGTACTCCATTATAATATTGGTGATAAAGTTATGGCTGAAACAAGCTGGATCGGCTGTTAGCAGGTGTTGCCTGAGAATCTAGGCAGATGCAGACTTGATCAGGGTATGGTGTAGCAAGTATTGTAGTAAGTTATTTGATGGTCAGCTGTATAATGGAGTAACTGGTAGGTCTCTGTGGCTTGCACTTGAAAAAGACAGAACTAATGATAGGTGAGGTCTGACTAAGACATTATACTTGCAATATATTACTGGAGTATATTCTAGTTATCCAGTTTCTGTCATAATTGAATAAATCGCTGAAGTATGAAGCCACAGGATAGAGAAAATCATACTGGGCTCCGAGTTTTGAGCAGGACCCCAAATTACATAAATGTTACTATTTAGGAGTGCTACAGTGTAGCATGTCAGTGCAGTTTTTTTTTTGCAATGTCTGCCAAGTCATTAAACAAAATGTATCCATTTTCCGAATTAATAGGCTACATAAGTAGCAATCAGTGATGTCTGTTATGATGTCAAAATGAGACAATGTATCCATTTTGTAATGTAACTTAGTGGCTCTTAGTAGAGTCAGCAGAGGATATGTATTGTGTAGTCAAATAGTATATCCAATTTAGGGTAAAAGCTGTGAAATTCAAAAACAGCGATTGTTATTTCATCCCGTAGTAGTAATCTCATTCACAAGGGAGTCCCAAGCAGTATGCAAGGGAATGCTGCCCTCTCAGGTTTTAACATGAAACGTTAGTATGGTGAGCCCTTTATTTATTCTGTTGGGTGAACAGATATCCAAATAATGGTCTGGATGGTTGGTAGTTATGAGCCGCATGGCCTCATCCTAGGCAAAACATGTAACATGAGATTGTGCCACGCACTTTTTGTAAATAAAGGTTGGCGTCAGCCCCGATTGAGGTTGGAAACAAAGTCCACCACGACAAGGCCTTATATGGCGTGTGCGGGATCCAGATGTGATGGTCGCAATGACCCGCAGTCATTGCCGCTAAAATTTTTCCCTTATTAGGGATATACACCTCCTTGGTATAAGTTCTTTGAGAATTAGATGTGAGATGACCAGCTTATTCTGGTACATGGCATATGTTCCAGTTGAGCCAATTTAGCCAAATATTTGGAGAATCTGAGTAATGTATAATTTATTTATTTTTTGGAGGTGTGCTAATGTACTATACAGTGAGGCTGTCCTCATGGTATAGGTAGTAGTATGAAGCATTATTATCAGCCAGTTCTGGGTCCCCGAGTGGTGGACTGGAGTTGATGTCGACACTTTAAATACCCCTTAGTAATAGCTGGGGTATGATGCAGGTTCTGTTGATGAATAAATAGCCCCATGGTAGCGTACATGGGCTCCGTCGACAGGAAGGTTTTTTTGCCCCACTGATGAGTGTTAAATGTCCTGTGCCTCGTTGACAGAGGAGGCAGCTGAGTGGCTTCTGTCAATGAGGGGGGAGGGGGGTACGCCCTATCGATGAGAAAATGTGAAATCGTGATGCTCTGTCGATGGTAGAATGTCTCCCATTGATAATATATAGTGAAGAGCATGCCCTGTCGATGGTGGAATGCTGCTCATCAACAGTGGATGAAGCAGGGCATGCTCCGTAGATGGTGGGACTCCTCCCATTGACGGCGGATAAGGAAGACCATGCCTCGTCAACAGTGGAATGTGTGTCATCAATGATGAGTAGTAGAAAGCATGCTCTGTTGATGGTGGAACATCTCCTGTCGACAATGGAAGGAGGAGAGCATGCTCCGTTGATGGTGGAATGTGTCTCATCGACGATGAGTGAAGATAGTGTGTCCTGTTGATGGGGAGTATGCCCTGCTGAGGAGAGCATAAGAGCTAGATGCTCTGTCGACGGGGAGGCAGGCCCGTCGAGGAGAGAGACTTGTCTTCATGTAGGAAACCTCCATCGACGAGGAATGAACGTCCCATCGATGAGAATCATGTAGGAGGATGGGGAATGAATCACCCATTGACGAGAATCATGTAGGAGGCCTCCGTCGAAGGGGAACGAACACCCCGTTGACGAGAATCATGTAGAAAGCCTCCATCGATGGGGAATGTGTATCCTGTCGACAGGAAAAAGGTGTAAGCCTCTGTTCTATGTCTCTTTGATGAAGATGATGTAGAAAATGCCTGCCTTCGATGGGGTATTTGCTTCCTGTCAATTTAGAGTGCTTCTTTGAAGAGGTCTTGTTTAGTAGACAGGACCATTGGATTACAGTCAGGCAGGACTTGTAATGAAGGTATTTCCTTCTCTTTTCTCTTGAAGATGACTCTTCAAATCATCACGTAAGGCTCTTGGCCTAATCCTATAAATATGGTGCTGTGTTTTAAGCCCAGGCACCCCAAGCTGTAAAGATGCAAGTTCAGTTGTCTTCAAAGACTTGCTTGCAGAAGACTGTTCTAGCTGCTGTGTGAGCTGAAGCCGACGGGTAAATGAATGGAGATTGCCAGGGACCATCCACTTTTATAGGCACAGCCCAGGAAGTGAGGTTGTGTGGGTGGTCCTTGGTGTGAAGACTGCTAGAGAAAACTACCATGTGAGAGCGCCACCTGTGGGGAACTTCCAGAAATAATGACTTACCGCAAGAGACCATTCCGTGGAAGATCTACTGTTATAAGTGAGCAACCAGTTTTTCTATGATCGTAGATATGTTGTTCATCCACACTTCTTAGACTCCTAGCAGTTCTCCAGGAGGAGGGAGGCAAGGAGCACACCCCTACTGGTACTTACTTGGGGAAAAGAGATTGGAGAACTGAGGCCCCAAAACCAGCATCTTGGCGTGACTTAAGGTTGATGTGGTAATGGGTAATGAAGGTGTTTGCTGACTTCCAGGTAGCAGCCCAACAGATTTCCTGGATAGGGATATCCCTGGAAGCAGCCACTGATGCAGCGGTATGGCAGGTAGAATGAGCTCTTATCCCTCTGGGAGGCTCCATGCCCGAAAACTCGTAGCACAGACTTATGCAAGATGTAATCCACCTTGCAATAGTCCATTTTGCTGCAGGTATGCCAAGAGCGGCTTCAGTGTAGGTGAGAAACAGCTGGCTAACCTCTCCCGAATTTCGCCATCCTCTCCTTATAAGAGGAGAGGGCTCATCTCAGGTCCAAGGCATGGAGCCCGTAGTTGGCCTCTGAGGTGTAATTAGGGTAGTATACTGGCAGAGTTAACACCTGGTTAGGGTGAAACTCTGACACCACCTTCGGAAGGAATTTTGGGTGGGGGCATAGGACAACCTTGTCCCTGTGGAAGACCAGACAAGGGGAGTCCACCGAGAACACCTGGAGCTCCCCTGTTTTTCTGACAGATGTGACAGCCACCACTTGAGCATTGATTCAAATGGCTTGCCCATGAGCTTTGCCAGTACCAGCAGTAGATTTCATGGAGGTGGAGGTTCGCGCACCGGAGGGGATATGTGATCCAGGCCTCTGAAAAAGCGCCCGACCACGTCTCCTGTGCCAATGTCGGCTGACAGGCCCACGCCCGGTAAGCAGAGATGGCTGCCAGGTGCACCCTATGGGTCGATGACCGAAGACCCCCTTTGGACAGAGACCAAAGGTAGTCGAGAATGTTAGCCACTGGACAGGACAGAGGGTCCAGGCCCTTGCCCTGACACCAAATGGAAAACCTTTTCCATTTGAAGATGTAATATTTCCTGGTAGATTCCTTTCTGGATGCCTCCACCACGGTAAGGACATCCTCAGAAAGACCCAAAGCCTGGAACTCTAGCCACTCAGGTACCAGGCTGTGAGGTGCAGAGATTGACGGTCCGGATGGTATACCTTCCCCTGATTGAAAGAGATCAGGTTCAGGCGCGCTGGAAGCCGCTCCGGGGGCCTGCAGCTGAGGCTGAGGAGATCTGGATACCAGAACTGGCACAGCCAGTCTGGGGCTATCAGAATCACCTTCACTTTGTCCCTCCTCGCCTTGAGGAGCACCCAGTGGATCAAGGGAAATGGAGGGAAGGCATAGAAGAGGCCTGGGATCCACGGCCTCGAGAAGGCATCCCCCTGCAGCGAGCCCTGCTGAGGGGGGCGGGCATGAAACAGCTTCAGCTTGGTGGTGTCCCGGGAGGCAAGCAGGTCCACCTTCGGTTTGTCTCAGTGGGAAAACGGGCTGTAAGCTACCTCTGGATGGAGAGACCACTCATGGGATGTCTCGCCTAAGCAACTGAGAGCATCTGCTAGATGGTTTGAGGCTCCTGCCATATGAATGGCTAGGAGATCTGCCTCCAGACGGCCGATGAGGGTCCAGATGAGGAACACTTCCTTGTAAAGCAGATGGGAATGCATGCCGCCCTGTTTGTTGCGGTAGTACATGATCGTGGTATTGTCCATCTGGACTTGAACCACTTGACCCCGGAGCTGAGGAGTGAAAGCTGACAGTGCCAGTCAGACTGCTTTGAGCTCCAACAGGCTGATGTGGTATCGGGACTCCTCGGGGGTCCAGAACCCGTGGGTCCTTTTGTCCCCCATGTGGGCTCCCCAGCCCATGAGAGAGGCATCGGTCATGAGGACGGCCGTCAGCTCGGGGCGGACAAACGGGATCCCTTCCTACAACTGGTCTGGGGCGGTCCACCATTGGAGAGCATCCCACAACTTCTGGGTTACAGTAATCAGCTGGTTGAAATGACCATGGCGCTGAGTCCACTGTGTGGCCAGTTCCCACTGAAGGGGGCTGCACGTGCCAATGGGCCCATCAGACCACAGAGGTGCATGCCGCCATGTAACCCAAAAGGCAAAGAAAGTCCCGGGTAGGGTGCAACTGCCCAACCAGAAATGATCGGGCAAAGGAGGAGAGAACCTCCGCCCTGTCTGCCGGGAGCCGAGCTCTGCCCCGATGAAGCACATCACCTAGGAAGGCACGAGTTCCGACTTGGCCTCGTTGATCAAGAGGCCGAGTTGGGAGCACGTCTGGAGGGCCAGGTCCCTGGACCTCTTCACCTCCTGCTGGATAGGACCTGCAAAGAGCCAATCATCGAGGTAGGGGTATATTCTGACCCCCCAACGCCTGAGGTATGCTGCCACCACTGCAATGTATTTGGTGAAGACCCATGGGGCTGATGACAGACTGAACAGTATGGCTCAGAACTCGTATAGGGTCCCTTCGGCTCTGAAGCAGAGGAACTGCCAATGAGATGGACGGATTGGGATGTAAAAGAATGCGTCCTACAGATCCAGTGAACAGAACCACATGTTTCGCTCCAAGGATGGTATGATCTGGGACAGAGTGACCATCCAAAAGGTGCATGACCTGAGATACTGATTCAAGTCACGCAGATCTAGAATTGAGTGCCAGCCCCCCATCCGCTTGGGCAATAGGAAGTACCTGGAGACAAAGCCTGGGTCTGCTGGAGAATTCGCCACTGGAGCTACTGCCTCCTTGAGGAGGAGGAGGAGCTCAGTGATGTCGTCTCAGAAAGTCGACTGAGTATGGGCGGATACTTTTTCCTGCTGTGGGGCACGGGCTCGGCTTGGAGGGTACTGCTCGAATTCTAGAGGCAGTCCCTGACTGACCACCTCCAACACCCACCTGTCCGTGGTGATAGCATACCAGGTGGAAAGGAAGTGGCGGAGCCGACCCCCACAGGAGGACCCAGAGCTGGTGTGATGGGAGAGGGGGTGACAGCCCCCGCACCATCACTGAACAGGCTTGGAGAAGGAGGATCCAGGACCTGAACCTCGGGCCTCCTTTATGGACCTGGGAGGGCCTGGGCTTGGGCCAGGGGCACCAAGCTTGAGCCTGCTGCTGCTGCCCTCCTTGAAAGGAGGGTTGCTGGGCCGCAGGGGAAAAGTGCTGAAAAAGCTTCTTCTTCTTCTTCTGCTGCTTCTTACTCAAAGAACCTTTAGCAGAAGTGGCATCCAAGGTGGCACTGGACTGCTCAATACGCTGAAGGTGACCAGCCACACCTGGGCCGAAAAGATCGGTGCCCAGGAAAGGCACATCAGCTAGTTTGTGCTGACTATCTGCCGGGAAAGAGTAGAGTCTCAGCCAAGCCCTGCAGTGAGAGGCAACTGCAGCTGCCAACGAGCGGGCACAAGAGTCCCCAATGTCTAGGGCCATCTGGAGCTGCTGTTTGGCAACAGCCCAGCCCCGGTCCCAGACTTGCTTGACCGTGGTCTGCATGTCCATGGGGAGATGTGGGAGGACTTCATCCAAAGACCCCAAGAGGGCATGGGAGAAGTGTGCCATGATGACGGCCAAACTTGCCTGATGGAAGCCTAAAGATGAGGCCGCATAGACCATCTGAGCCGAATAATCCAAGTTTTGGGATTCTTTCTCGGGAGGTCGATCAGTGTCGGTGGAACTTCCAGTATGCCTGAACACAGAGGCGGTCACCAGGCTCTTGGCCTAAGGGTGCTCTGTGAACCCCGCAATGGACCCCATGGGCACCACATACTTGTAAGCCATGCGGGCAGATGGAGCTGGACAAGAGGCAGGGCACTTCCAAAATTCTAAGGACGGGCCGACTATTGTCTTGGCCACAGGAAAGGCCTCCGTCGGGGTATCCCCTCTCTTGAGGATGTCCATGACAGGGTACTCCGCCTTTTTCTGGATAGGCTCCAGGGGCATCTCTGTAGACTCAGAGATGAGGCAAAGAATGCCCTGAAAGGATGAAGGACCTTCCTCCTTCTCTATCCCACCAGCTGATTCCTCATTCCCGGGATGAGAATGTAGGCTGGTCTCATCCGAATCAGAGGAATCTGGATACAACAGTCAACCGACCAGGTCACCTTCGACTTGCTGAGGGCAGTCCGGGGTGACAGTGACCAAAAGACGCTGGGGAAGCCCAGTGTCTGGTCTAGCTTCCTTAGAAGGAGCCCCTCCCACAGGCCGCTTGGGCGGTAGTTCCACCACAATCGGTGGAGAAACAGATTTTGGCCGAACCAGACGTTTCGATGGCTCCATGGGTGAAGGAACTGACTTAATCGGCTCCGAAGGAGTCGGCTTCGGCCTGGGAGGTGAAAGCCAAGTAGTGGCCGGGGCGGAAGCCGGGGTCAGCTTGTGACTGGTCAAAATCAGCTGTTGCCACATGAGGTTCTCGTAGCACTGACAGAGTTTCCGACGGATCCTCTCCTCATTCGAGGAGGACAAGGACAATCGATGGCGTTGCCTCTTTTTTGAGTGCTTGTGGCTCTTCCTTGGCCTGTCGGTCAAGGGGGTCCTGGACCTTGATCGAGATCGACTTGGTCGATTAGGCTGCTCGGGAGACACTGGTGATTTCCCAGGGTCAGGGACCACTTCCTCGACGTGATTCCCAGCTGGTTGGATCTCATCAGGAAAAGCAAGGACCAGAGTCCGAGTGAGAGAGTCGGCGACCGGAGTCGACAACAAGTGGTCAATTGGATCGAGGATAATTTCAACCTCGTCAATTGACACTTTGGTCGACTGGCCGACGGCAAAGCCGAGAAGACAGCAGCCAAAGAGACAATTTTGACCGAGGTTGAGACTGCCAGTTCCTGGGACTGAGATCTCTCCTGATCCCAAGAACATCTTCACGAAGACGAAGATGATCCTGGGTCCTTTTCCTGCTTACAGGACCGAGAGGAGTGCGTGCCCACAGGACCCTGTCCCTTAGTCGGGAGAGACTGGCACAACTCTCAGAAAGAACCCGAGAAAGTGGAGCTCAGGTTGGTGGAACAAAAGCTCAGAGAGGAAGATTCCAAAGCCTTCCTCCTCGAAGGCTTGCATATGCTCCAATTGCTCAGTGGATCCTGCGGCTGCGGAAACTGCCCACCGAGCCTCCTTTGATTTCATCGGAGGATTCTGTTTTTCCGGCCTCCCCAACGTCAGGCATGCAAGATGGTCGTCGAGGACGTCAGGGTGAAATGCAAGACAAAAATCACACTTTGAGGTGTCATGGTTGACACCCAAGCAATAGGCGCACATGGTGTGGGGATCAGTGTGTGACATCTTCTGGCCGCATGAACACTGGCAAAATCGGGGGGAAGACTTGTCTTCCATAATGGAAGCGAAACAGTCGCGATCGCTAAGGCGAACTAGATGAATTTTAGGAATAATCTAAGGTTTTGAAGCCAGGGCCTACAAAATGAGGGAGCACAAAGGAGGCAACCTGAATCTTCCAGTGGAAAGGAAATTCTGACGTCATAGGGCAGAGCCGAGGGATATACAACCTGGGTGGGTGGGAGGAGCCAGCTTGAAGGCCTTCCAGCGATCCTTAAAGGGAAAGTGACATGCCAAAAAGTGTGGATGAGCAACATATCCACGATCCTAGAGCAATTTTTTCCCCAACCAGGACAGACCTGACCCTGAGAAAAAAATAACTATGCAAGTATTTTATGTATGTGTTACTATGCTAGCTTCTTGTGTTATATGGTCATGTCTTATCAGCTCCATGACTGCTTATTTGGTTAGCAAGTGTTTGGGTTATTATGTGCTATTTCAATAGCTACTGTAGGCTCCTGAATGGGTACAATGCCTTATTGTACTGTACTAATTAATACTGCATCATGTAAGACCACATGGCGATCCTAGTCTATGCCTCTTCAAGATGCACCACGATAACTTACTCGAATGTTCACGTCTGACATGCTACTAGTCAGGTGAAAGTACTACCTCTTTGTTTTTCCATTAGGGCTCAGGGAGCATAAGGCATTGATAGATGATCCCGGATTTACCAGCCTCGTCATAAATAGAATGTTCACTGTTAACTGGTAACTGGTTCTCTGCTAGTTACCCTTTTTAAAAAGAAAATCTTAATTCATTAACTTTTGCTATTTTAACTGCGTTACTGTTCTTAATCATAGGCAATCTTTTGGGGGAAACTAGACTTTACAAGGACTAAGGTATGATTCATGTGGGACAATGGGGCCAAGAGGCCTATATGGTAAGATGGTATTTGGTATAAATCTCATGTCTGATATATCCCTATATCAGCTTCCAGTTGTATGCCCTTGTTTGAAATGTTATGTCTGTCGAATGTAACATTCCCCTATGACGTACTGATGGGGAGGGTGCAAATTTTCTCTCCTTGATAAGAGATTTTTTTGCAAGGTATTACCTACATCTGGGGAACCCTCTGTGGATTAACTGCACTTCAGTGTCAGTGGTTCAGCAGGCTGCATACTCGCCTCTGAGGCTGGAAGATCAGAAGGTTGTGGGTTTTAGCCCCACACCTGGCACCTGTGTTAAATCCCAATACTGACACTGTAGTGCAGCGGGGGGGGGACTGCACTCCTGAGGTGCTGTCTTTCAGATGAGACGTTAAACCGAGGTCCCATCTGCCTGTTCTGGTGGACGTTAAAGATCCTATGGTACTTCTTGAAAAAAGTAGGGGAATTTTTTATTATAATAATTTCATGACACAAATCAAAATAAGATACGATACATGTTACATTCATATGAGATTCAATCAGAAAGTAAAACCATCAAAGCAAGACAAAGAAAAGATTTTTAGTACAAACATTTAACCTACTCCCCCATAATTTGTGAGGAAGGTGTTATATAAATTTTCACAGACCAAAAACATGTTGTACTTGTAACCCCCTGCAAATGGGGTTCCCAAAAGACTTCCAGGAGCTTGCTTGAATGCTCCAAGCCTGAATGGTGTTTGGCATTTAAGCCATTTATCAGTGAGTGTTTTAGAACCTCTGGTACTGTCTCTTTAAGAGCTGTCTGCTTGCAGACATAATTAGTTGTAATGGGGGACTGTGTGTTTCTTTGATTGAGTACCACTCAAGCTGCTGCCAATTCACTCTATTTTTGCAGTCACTAGGAGTGCAAAGGGAACCTATCTGAAAGATGTAACTGTTTGCCAGAAATCATTTACAGTAATAATGAAATTACAGTTTGTCTAACCTGCTTTCTTTTGCAGTCAGAACTGTGTCTGCTAGTTCCCCATTCTAGTTTGAACTGCTGAACTGGACCAATCAGTGTGGGGTAAGCTAGCTCTAAAATGGTGCCTTGGACGAATCAGAACTTGGACTCATAATCTGGAGCCAGCCACAAGAGGATTGTATGGGCAGTGACTCTGGGAGATGTAGTTTAGACTTCAGTGCCTTTTGGACCAACAGCAGCAGTCTATTGTGTGACAGCCAATCCAGTCAAGAACTGGGAGGAACTCAAAGGAAGTGCCGTTTTGTCGGTTGGAGTTTCAGTTGAGCTTTGGCAGTGAAGAAGGAAGGAGCCCTGTGCTTTTCAGTGTGCAGTTTTAGTCAAAAACGTGTGTAAGGCCCAAGTTCCGGTCTGCAGCTTGTTAGGACTGAATCCGTCCTGTGAAAAGAATCAAAGGATCTCTGAAGAGTAGAAACCAGGCTCACCTGTAGAAGACTGGAAGAATTGCTGAAAATTGCACTCGGTCTGTCAGGAACTGAATCTGCTGTGTGTTCTCCGGGTATTGTGCAGTATGCGATCGGATACAGATGCAGCCTGCCGGTATAGTGCTTTCTTTTATATGGATGTGTGAAGAGGTTGTGTACCTCAAGTGAGCCCTGCTGACATTGAAGGACCCTATCTTATTTGGAGTCGTGAGTACTAATTCAGGGTCGCTCCCTGTTGAATTGCCACATTAAATCCAAATGGAATTACTGTACTGCTGACTGTTTAATTCTCCTTTTCTCTGTGTGAAAGGGCCCCTACCAGCTGCCACGGTTTGACTAGCCACTAGGCTTGGGCACCCAGGGACAGTAACAGATAGGGATAGGTCTGCACAGAGCCATAGGTACATTATTAGAGTGATAAGCTAATTAACCTGATTTCCCTGTCCTTGTTATATCCCTAAATAAATCAGAGCTGCTTGTTTCAGCAAAGTTATACTGCCTGAGGTATTTGTCTATGTTAAAGTACTGTACTGTGATTGTTGCACTGTATCTCATTTCACAGGAGGTCCCAGTGCGGAACCAGACCTGGGGGTAAGTGTATACTGTGAAGGTAATTCTGATATATTGTGTGGGCCACTAGTGGGAAGAAAGGGGGGTTGCAGTGTCCCAGAGGGCTGTGACCAAGTTAGTTTAACTATTGCAAACCCTGACCTTTGGGTGGAGGCACCCGCCATTGGATCCAGGCCCCTCAACCTGTTAGTGGCAAATCAGGCAGGGGTAGTAGCCCCTGGGATAGCGCCATCTAGGGGTTACATACTGTTAGTGTAATTTTTAGAGAGGAAGAAATACAATTCCCATGATAACTGTATTTGCTACTATTGGACTCTAAGTTTTTTTCCATAATGTCTTAAATACAGTATAATGCTACTGAATTTACAGTGTTATTTATTAATAAATTTCTTATCTCCCATTCTGAGCAATGTTCAAAATTTCATATACAAACCATACTGGATCACCCAGTATCTAACCAATCAATATATTTCCACCATTTCATATACTGTTGTGAAGATGCTCTTTTTCTATCCAGGGTTTGTAATCTTCTCATGTCCTGTAGTAGTGAAAAGACTACCTGTTCCACGGTTGTAATCTGTTTCCTAAGGGTAAGTGCACACCTGGCGTGCCATAACTGAAATTTTATAAACAGTATTAATTTAATGGCTCCTTTATCAAATTTTGACCATGCTGGTGGAAGAACTCCTAAAAATAAAATGTCTGAAGAGATGTTTCTAAAGGGGCAGAAGGTCTATATTTTACATAGAAATTGTCAAAAAGATACTGCATAAGGGCACTGAAAATGTAAGTGTTCCACTGTTTCAGGGGAGTGTATGCAGGGACTTCCTTGTGGACAACAGTGCTCTGATATTTCTTTGTGCTTCACATTGTCTTTAATTCCCAGTTTCCCATGAGCACTTAGCCACATGTTATCCCACATATATGCTGAGGTTCATTTACAAGTCAACATGTTATAAATTTGGTTTAATTCTTTTAGGGGTCTGTTGTTAAAATGGGGTTCTTTAATTCAGAATTTTTCCATGATGTAATTATATGTCGCTTTCCTAGAAAAGGCTCCGAGCTGTTGTTTTGTAAGCTTCCATAACTTTATTTTACTTCTAGAACTGTGAAAACTATCTAAAAGTCCCCCTATAGCTACCTGTTTTGGAATGATCTGGTGTAGTCCCAACTTTGTAGTGCTGGATATAAAGGGCCGGATTTTCAAATGGCCCTTAGATTCTCGCAAGCTGCGTCAAACAACCAGCTTGAGTCAGATCTAGGTGTGCCAAATACTGTGCGCCATATTTTGCAAGAAAAGCATTGTTTGTGACAAAGTCCCCCAAACTGACGCAACAGGTCCACTGCGTCAACAACATAGCATAAGGGATGAGAATGATGCAAGCTGCACCAAAATAAATGGTGCACGTTGAGTCAAAAATGGTGCAAGTTGAGTCAAACAAATGACTCAAGGAATGAACATGATGTAAACGGAGTACAAAAATGGTGCAAACCAAGTAAAAATGGTGCAAGCCGAGTAACAAGAATGGTGCAAGCGAAGTTAAAAAAAATGGTGCACGCTGAGTAAAAAATGACGCAAAGGACGAGAATGACGCAAGCAGAGTAAAATAAAACGGCAGATGAAATGGCCAAAGCTAAGCCCCCAGAATGTTCTAAACTAGTCCTGCAGGAGAATACTGGCCCTTAACAGTAGCATAGTCAGGTCTGACCACCTGCTTTGGGTCTCTTTATATGCTCTAGTGTTCCTTAGACCATCTCTGGCTGGTCTAACAGTGACAGGCTTCTTAGGCACAAGGACAGGACTTGCATTCGTTGAAAATCCCAAATAAGGGGATGGTGCATCATTTCAGTGACACAGGCACCCCTTCCGACATGGCACAGGCATTTTTTTGTGTGCAAGCATGGGGCAAGGCACTCTGGCAAATGCAGACCTGATTTTGACACAAGCGCCATTTGAAAATCTAAATCAGTGCAAGGTTTGACACATCCTGCTCCTTGCATCAGTTGTTTTTGACGCAAGCACCCTGCGTCATTCTCTGGCCTTTGAAAATGTGGCTCAAAGACTCTAACATCCAGGCTGCCCAAATTTTGTGTCTCTGAATAATTAAGGAAACAATGTTGTAGAAACATAGATGTTGACGGCAGATAAAGACCGCAAGGCCCATCCAGTCTGCCCATTTTTTCTACCTTATGAATATGCCATAGGCCTTAACTCTGTCAATGGCCTATATATTCATACTCATCTGTATTACTCCCTTATGTCCATCCCATGTCTGTTTGAAGCCCTGCACTGTATTCATATCCACCACTTCCTGAGGTAGGCCATTCTATGTATCCATCACCCTTTCTGTGAAAAAGAACATTCCCACACTACCCCTTAAATCGGCCTTTCTCCAATCTCATGCTGTGTCCTCTTGTTCTGCTATTTTTTCTTATATTAAAACATGTTAGACTCTTTCACCTTGTTAATGCCCTTAAGATGTTTGAATATTTTGATCATATCACCTCTCTTCCTTCTTTGCTCTTGGGTATACATACTGAGCTCCATCAATCTGTCCTCATATGTTTTCTGATGCAGTCCCTGCACCATTTTGGTTGCCCCTCCCTGGACTGCCTCCATTTTGTTAATGTCTTTGTGCAGGTGCGGCCTCCAGTACTGCATGCAGTACTCCCAGATGGGGCCTAACCAGCATCTTGTAAAGAGGGATTATTACCTCCCTCTTACAACTTCTGATACCCCTACTAATACACCCCAGCATCCCTCTAACCTTAACTACTGCTTTAGTGGTCTGCTTGGATGATTTCAGGTCATCTGTGATGATGATGCCCAAATCTCTTTCTTCCCTTGTGATTGCCAGCAACTCCCGTCCCAACCTATAGGTGGCTTCAGGGTTTCTCTTCCCTATGTGCATGATCTTGCACTTCTTTGCATTAAACCCCCAGTTGCCACTCTTCCGACCATTTTATCCAGATCTCTTCTCATTCTGCCCACCCCATCTGTATCATCTATTCTGTTGCAGATCTTGGTGTCATCTGCAAACAGCCAAACTTTACCCTCCAGTCCATCTGCAATGCCACTGATGAAGATATTGAAGAGGACTGGTCCCTGTACTGATCCCTGAGATACCCCACTTGTGATTTGCATCTCTTCTGACTATATACCATTTACCATCACTCTCTGTTTTCAGCCCACCAACCAGTTTGCCACCCAGCTGACCAACTTCTGACCCACCCTGAGCCTACCCAGCTTATTAATCAATCTTCTTTGTAGCAGATATTCTGCAGGTGGAGGCTACTTCTAACTGAAAGGTGAAATAATCAACTTAATCAGGAAAAGACAGTCTTGTTACAATTCTTAAGATTTTCAGTGCAGGAAGAGTTTAAACCGTGTGCTAAACATTTGTCACAAATCCTGAAAAAAGTGCAGGTACAGGTTGTGTATTTGACCCAGACAGTAAACTGTTTTTTGGGTTTATCTTGTGTGTGCCTTAAAAGGAAATTCCAGACTTTCTCAGGAAGTGATTACACCATAGCTACTTAATCAGCCAATAGCTTTGGTAACAGACCTGAGAACAATGGTATTATAAGCAAGTGTTTTATAGCAAACTCATCAGAACAGCTAATATTTTTTAAGGCAAGCTACCTCTTGCTGGGAGCTACAATACTGAACACAGGATTTGCAAGAAAGCGAGTTGTGCTCACAACAGAGGGAGGAGAACCTTACAATTGTCTTTGGTTTGTAGCAGATATTCTGCAGGTGGAGGCTACTTCTAACTGAAAGGTGAAATAAGGAACTTAATCAGGAAAATACAGTCTTGTTACAATTCTTAAGATTTTCAGTGCAGGAAGAGTTTAAAGCACAGCTGACTTATCTGGGGGCTGACTGCTTTCAGAAGCACAAACCACCAGGCTGTTTTGGGGCTGGGGAGGTTTACCTGTGTCTGACTTGGATGTCTGGATTTTTCTCTGTTTGATTAGCAGGGGATTTGCTCTGTCAAATTATTGTGTATGGTATCTTGCTGACAGGAAGGCACTCATCGCAGCGGTGGGCCAGAGCTCTTAGCTGATTGTTTTGTGAGGGCCCAACCCCTTCCCACCCCTTGAAATAGTTCTTTTATACCTGGGGTTCTGACATCATTTCCTCAAGAGTGCAAGGTGCATATCAATGTCATATCCGCTCTAGCACACAGCACTAAAAATATAAGCATACACATTGTATAATATATATATTTCTATATAACAAACCAATCACACACACACACACAAAAAAAAGTACATAATCATGTGGGGAGTAGTGCAATGTAATGGCTGTGGGGCAGCAGTCTTCCGGGAGACTTTCTGGAGGCTGAGATGCTGCCCTATTTGCAGACAACTCTCTGCCCTGAGGGAGGAATTTGCCCGTCTTCAGGCCATACTGGACAGCAGTAAGGGAACCTTCCCCCAGGACAGACTGGATGGTAAGAAGGGAACCTCCCCCATCCAGGGAGCACCACAGCCACCACCACTGCCTCAGAGGTTGCAAAGAAAGCACAGCAGTTGGACCACAGTGGGCTCAGGGAGGGTGAGGATGGTGGAACAGAGACACACCCAGTCAGTTCCACTCCACAATACATACACCATTCTGGGGGAGCTCAGCTCCCCCTATGGATGCACCCACAGAGGAGATTAAGGAGGCTGAGGACACCTGTCACAAGGGAGGCCCACAGGAAGGAGGCAGAGGACACCACAAGGAAAGGAAGCAGCTCCTGGTGGGGGACTCAATTATTAAGGGGAAAGAACTGGGGGGAGCAGGGAAAACTGAAGTAAGGTGCCTGCCTGGTGCCATGGCTTGGAGGGACAGGAAGCGCATCCTCAGGATCACAAGAACATCTGCACGGGAGTCTGAGCTGGATGTCATTGTCCACCTAGGGACAAATGACTTGGCTCAACATGAGATTAGAGCAGTGCAGAAGGACTTTGTAGAACTGGGGAGGGCCTAAGACAAGTAGCACACACAGTATCCTTCCAGAGGTGCTGCCTGTCAATGGCATGAGTGGCGGGTACTTTACACCATGCAGTTTAATGAATGGTTGAAAAAATGGTGTGGAGCACAGGGGTTTGGCTTCATTGGCGACTGGGGTTCCACCTGGAGGGACACCAGCCTATACTGGCAGGATGGTCTGCATCTGTCCAGAAAGGGAACAAGTCTTCTGAGCAATCAGTTTAAATGCTTCATTGGCAGGCTTTTAAACTAGTCAAGGGAGGCACTGATAAGCAGCAGGAAAATCCCAGCCTCTCCCTATAAAACAGGGTACTAAATGAGAAAAAGACCAAGGTAGAAAGGTCAGTGGGGGATGCTGCAACTGAAGGTAAAGCCATCAAAAAAAATGGAAAGCAATGAGTACCAATGCCCATAGTCTGAGTAACAAGCTTCCTGAATTAGTGGCCTTGATGGAGGAGGAACATCTGGATATCGTGGCAGTCACAGAAACATGGTTCACACAAAACCATGACTGGGACGTAAACATACCAGGATACACTATCTACAGGAGGGACAGAGAGGGTAATGGAGGAGGAGGAGTAGCTCTTTACATAAGGGAAGGAATCAAAGCAGCAGAACAAAAGGGAAAACAGGGAGGAGAAGAAGAAGCACTGTGGGTAAATTTGGAGACCGGCAATGGCACCACAATCCGCACAGGGGTTGTATACAGACCCCCTTCTCAGGGGGAGGAAATGGACAAGGAAATGATAGAAAGTATACTTAGTAAGGCAGAAAAAGGGGAGATATTGCTGATGGGCGATCTGAATATGCCAGATGTTAACTGGAGTGCAGTTGCAGCAGCTACTTCGAAGAGTGGTGTTATTCTAGATGCCCTACAGGGGGCATGCCTTAGACAACTAGTATTGGAGCCCACTCGAGAGGAGCAATCTTAGACCTGGTTCTCTCAAATGGAGATGAAGAGAGGATCACAGATGTAAAAAGTGGGTAGCCATCTGGGAACTAGCGACCATTGAACAGTATGGTTCACAATAAACACAGCAATAGAGTCAAGCCATACAAAGGCAAAGGTACTGGACTTTAGGAGGGCTGACTTTGCAAAAAATGGGTGAGTGCCTAAGGAATGCACTAGCAAATGGGCAGGAAGGAGGGGTGGAAGAACAATGGGGAATAATAAAAACTGCCATCACAGAGGTAACAAGCCTTTGTGAAGCAAATAAACAAAACTAAACGATGTAAGAAACCACTATGGTTCTCAAAGGAAGTGGCAGTGAAGGTTCAAGAGAAAAGGAAGCTTTCAGGAAGTACAAGGAATCACAGAAGGAGCAGGACAGAGAACTGTATCAGCAAAGCAAAAGGAAGCTGGGAAGGCAGTCAGAACAGCAAAGGCCCAAACTGAGGAAAAGATAGCCAACTCAGTTAAGAAGGGGGATAAAACCTTTTATAGGTACATCAGGGAGCAAAGGAAGACCAAGGGAGGGATAGTGAGGCTTAATAAAGGGGGAAGGGTGGGCAGAGGGTGACTGTGAAAAGGCAGAGATACTAAACAAATATTTTTGCTCAGTATTTACAAAGGAAGAAGGGGAGGTACCTAAAACAAACAGTAGAAACACTCTGGATACAGAAGTTGATACCAGCCCATTTACAGAAGAAAGGGTTCTGAAAGAACTCTTAAAACTGAAGGTGGACAAAGCAATGGGGCCTGATGGGATTCATCCAGAATTCCAAAAAACTAAGGTGGAATTAGTGACACCACTGACTACCCTGTTTAACAAATCATGGGAGGATGGGGTGGTAACCGAGGACTGGAGGAGGGCAGATGTGATTCCCCTTCACAAAAGTGGGAGCAAGGCAGAAGCAGGAAACTACAGACCTGTCAGTTTAACCTCAGTGGTAGGGAAAATGATGGAATCACTTCTGAAGGAAAGAACTGTCGAATATCTAGAGGCCAGAGGGGCACAGGACCCAAGGCAGCATGGATTCACAGCAGGAAGGTCATGCCAGACAAATCTGATAGATTTCTTTGACTGGGTGACCAAAGTAGTAGATCAGGGAGGGGCTGTGGACATGGCCTACCTAGACTTTAGCAAGGCATTTGACACAGTCCCACACAAAAGATTAATATACAAGTTAGCTAGCCTGAGAGTGGATCCCAAGATGACAGCCTGGGTAAAAAATTGGCTGGAGAATAGGACACAGAGTAATAGTAAATGGGTCCACTCTGAAGAAGAGGGTTACTAGTGGGGTACCACCGTGTTCAGTATGAGACAGGTCTCTTCAATGTCTTTATATTACATTGCAGAGGGACTGGAAGGAAAGTATGTCTCTTTGCAGATGACACAAAGATCTGCAACAGAGTTGATGCACAAGGTGGGGTGGAAAGGATGAAAAGGACTGGCAAGGTTAGAGGAATGGTCAAATGTATGGCAGCTAGATTCAATGCTAAGAAGTGCAAGGTAATGCACCTGGGAAACAAAAACCCAGGGAAGAGTACACAATGGGGTGAGATACTAACAATGACAAAAATGGAAAGGGACTTGGGGTAGTCATATCAGATGACCTAAAGGTGGGCAAGCAATGTGAGAGGGCAGCAAGGAGGGCTGGGGGATACTGGGATGCATAGGAGAGGCATCACCAGTGAAAACAGGAAGTTATTATCCTCTGTACAGACAGCTGGTCAGACCCCATCTAAGTACTGTATGCAGTTCTGGAGACCCAGTCTTCATAAAGACATAGACAGGATGGAAGCTATCCAGAGGAGGGCACTAAAATGGTGCAGGGTCTGCACCGAAGATATATGAAGAGACCTAAGGAGCTTAATATATAGCCTCGAGGAAAGGAGGGAGAGGGGGACATGATAGAAACTTTCAAGTACCTCAAGGAATCAACAAAGTCCAAGAGGGTAGCATCTTTCAAAAAAAGAGCTGTGCAAGAACAAGGGCACAATTTGAAGATGGGGAGACTCAGAGGTAATTTAAGGAAGTATTTTTACAGAGAGGGTTGTGGATGCATGGAGCGGCCTTCCGGAGAAAGCCGTGAGTCAAAACAGTGGTGGAATTCAAGCATGCATGGGACAGTCATAAGGCAATTCTAGGGGTGGGGTAGAAAAAGTAGGCTGCTGGTTAACTAGGATCTGCAGCTTATCCAGTAGGCAGGGAAATGGGCAGACTGGGTGGGCCAAGCGGTCCTTATCTGCCATCAAATTCTATGTTTCTATGTGGAACAGTATCAAAGCTTTGACGAAGTCAAGGCAAGCAAATTCAACTACACCCCCGGTCCACCACTCTGGTTACCTAGTCAAAGAAATCTATGAGATTTGTTTGACAGGACCTTCCTGTTGTAAACCCATGCTGTCTTGGATCCTGTGCTCCTATGGATTCCAGGTGTTGCACTATTCTTTCCTTAAGGAGTGCCTCCATAATCTTGCCCACTACTGAGATAAGACTGACTGGTCTGTAGTTCCCTGCCTCCTCCCTGCTACCACTCTTGTGGAGCGGGATCACATGAAGGTACAAGAAAATACAAAGAAAAAATACAACAGAGTGTATCATACCAAGCCACCTTTTGCAATAGGCGGATATGTGATTTCTCTTTTCAAGGGGTTAAGCCTGTTTCCCCAGACACACTGAAAAAAATACTTAACAATGTTGTTTAAATTGCTTTGGAAGGTGGAAAAATACTGCTTACAAACAGAAATACAGGTATTAAGTATGTTTTGTCATATAGATCCTCTCTTTTTTGGACATTCTCCATTTGTTCCACTGAGTTATTTTTGTGGTTGCTTCTTGTATTGTAAGATCCCAATTAAATGTACACATATTTTTTTGGTCCAAAACAGATCCCTAGGATTTTATGGTGGCCATACTGGATAGGTACTCCCAGTATTGTTTGATGTCCCTCACCTGGGTGGCCTATTGGCAGGCACCAGCTTTTTGAAAAGTTTACTGATGAGCCTGAGATTGCAGAGAATTCTGGTAGGATTTTACCTGCAGCAATGCTAAATTTGTGGTCTGACAGAATAGGACATAAATAAACTGTGCAAGCCACTGTACAGATTGGTAGATCTTCACTACTTAAGGATAATCTGTGGTTTAATGTATGTAACAGTGGATCCAATGATAGTATGTATAACAGAGGGCTCAGGAGGCACCCGTGTCTCACCCTCTTTTTAACCAAACATTTTTCTCCTAGCCATCCATTCGTATACAGAACTAATGAAGCTTTTGAATAGCATGTTTTAATCCAGTCAATTAACTTTTTGGGGAAATTATAAGCTGCTACAACTTCCCACAGACAGTCATGTTCCACTTTATCAAAGGCTTTATTTTGATCTAGACTAAGAAGAAACCCCATTATCTCATCCTCATGGCCTTCTGAGAATATTTCCCTACGTAAGGTTAAACCATCTGATATTTTCCTAGAAGGTACTCCATAGAAGTGAGAATGGTGGATAATGTTTTCTAACACTATGGATAGTCTGGAGCACAATAATTTAGTTAGGATTTTACAATCAGTGTTGAGGAATTTAACTGGTCTCCAGTTTTTCAAGTTCCCTTCCCCGATTTATATAATAATATTACTATACCAGTGTACATGCTGACTGGTAGTATACCCCGTTCTAGTGCTTCATTATATAACTGGTCCATTTCCTCTCCTAGCATACTGAAAATTAAGCTGCAAAGTTCACTAGGGAGACCACCTGACCCAGGGCCCACTACAGATTTTAAAGATTTAATGACCGTGTACAGTTCTGTATTTATAATTTTCCCTGTCAATATTTGGTGAAGTTCCTGGGGGACTCTGGGGAGGTCACACAACCATTTCCTCATGGCTTTTCTACACAACTGGTCTCCTGCAAACACGTTTGTAACACATTTTTTTATTTCGTTTATGATTGTTTGGATTTTATTTAGTTTAGTCCCATCTTCAGTTACTAGGTATGACAGTGTCTTAGTTTGCCTTTAACTGGATACGGTTATCAAAGGGCTTGGTGGATGCTTTTTTCCCTTGGGTCCCGAATTGTTGTTCTTTTTCAAGCGTTTTTTGCCTGTCATATTGAACCTGTGCCGTTCCCTTTTTTTATTTCCTGGATTTCTGTGGGAAAATTTCCTATCCCTCCTGTATGCAAGGTGAAGTATCTAACAAGCTGTTCCCTTAGTTCTTTGCATCTGTCTGTTTCAGATTTCCCATTTAACCGTCCCATAGTTTTAAAGTAATCTGGAATGTCTTTTTAGGTATCCTCCCATCAGGTGTTTTTATCTTCATATAAGAAAAAACTGATTGACGTACCTCTAGGATGTTCTGGAAACCTGTAGCTACGATGCCATTTTCTAGTAGGCTAATGTTTAATTTCCAGATACCAGGTCCTCTCCTCTGTTCTGGGCTACTCCTAATTGTGATCTCTAATAGACTATGGTCAGAGGTGGCTACTAATGAGGCTGTTGCATTAGTTATCTGTAAATCTGAAGAAATTAAAAAAAAAATTATCAATTCAGGAAGATCTGTTGCCACAATAATATGTTCGGGGGCGGGGGGGTTCATATAATGTTTGAAATGTGTCTATCAGATCAGCTTGTTGGAGTAACTCCTTCAGGAAATTTTCATCACAGAATATTTTGGATGTTTTCTGGCCTCTATTTGATGTTGACATGCTGCAATTAGAATCACCTCCTAAAATTAAATTTTTTTGCTGAAAATAAAAAAGGTTTGATTTTTTAAAATAGCTATACTCTTTCAAATTGTAGTTGGTGAGCGTATATATTTATTAGCCTAAATTCCATATCCTGTATGTTTACATCTAGCAGAAAAGCACGTCCTGGGATGATACCTACAATATGTGCAATCTGTACCTGTGAAAAAAACAAACACCCCTGTACATGTTTCATCCCCCACAGACCAAAAACAAAGAGTAAGGGAATTTCCCCGGTGTCCTGGCCAAATTTCCCCCATTCACTAAAAATACCACCAACAGCTTAATCTGGTTCAATTTCAGTTGGTTGCCATCTGTATCCCCCCCCCCCCCGAGATGAGGCTGAAAACAGGTAGAATTGCCTAGTCCTCCTTTTCTGGTCAACAAAAAATTAACTACCCAACTTCCTAGTCTTGTCTTGAAAATGCTAAAAATTGGTGGAAAGCAAATTGAGAGAAACTCTCCTTTACAACTGCGTCCAATCAATGCCCTCCATGCAGTGGTACAGTTGAATGTTGTTGCCTGTCTGCAAATATAGTTGATGTTGCTTAAACCTGAACACTCTTATAGGCCCCATATTTATTCTGTATCTGCTGTAATGTTAAGTGCCCTCCGAGAGGCCAGGAAGGGTAGTCAGGGACACAAAATCGGGCACAGAGCTGCATACTGCAGAAAGTGTCGAGGGAGATGGCTGGTCCATCAGTGCAGCGGTAGTGCTACCACTCACAAGGTCGGTAAACTGGGTTCAGAAGCAAGCCTGAGTCACTGGGGCTGGTCACGAGGGATGCGGATCGAGCATCTTGGGAAGGGGGGTCTGCGAGCTCTGCTGCAATACTACCACCTGCATGACTACAGGTAGCAGTGCAAGCAGTGCTCTGATGAGTGGGCGGCTGCCTCCTGACAGAAGGCGTTGGCACTCTCAACATATGACACCCACCTCAGTCAGTGCCTGTGAAGCGTCTGGAGTGCAGAAAGAAAAAGAAGCCACCGACTGTAGGATGACGCTGCCTCTCTCCTTGCAGGCCCCGCACAGCTCACTGGGATGCCGACCAAACATCTGAACTAAACTCCTCCCGGGCTTGGGGAACCTTATTTATTTATTTTATTTATTTAGTTGTTTAACCAGGTATAGCACACTAAGCTGAAAACTTTTTTACAGGAACGACCTGGGAGCACAAGGAGGTTAAGTGACTTGCTCAGGGTCACACAGTATGCAAGTGGAAGCTGTGGGATTCAAACCCAGTCTGGTCTGCTGGATGTCACCAGATTTGCAGCTCAGAGCCTTAGACCACTGCGCCATACTGCCTCACCTGGAAGGCTCTGCCACAGGGTCGGAACTGGGAGGCACTGTCAGGCCAGAGGCAAGTCCCAGGGACAGCGGGTGATGGGGCTGTGGGAAAGAGTGGCTGGAGGGGGCTGATCAAGTGATGGGGGGAGATAAAGTACAGTAAATAAATAAAAAAAGTGTCAAGCAAGGGGGAAACAGTTCTTCATGTACGTAAGGGAAAAAAAGGACGGTCAACTGTTAGCCTGAAAAAGGAGTTCAGGGTGATGGAGGAGGAGGAGAATGAGCAAAAGGCAGCAATTCTTCTGACTACTTCTGATCAGTATTCATATAGGAGGATAGCAGGCCTCTGCCGGAAAGTGGGACAAAGGATGCTGCAGGGGAAATGCAGGATGTGGGCAAGTGATAATTACAAGAGAAAGGGTTAGGAAAGGTGATGTGCTTGTACCTCACCTGCCACCATGCCAGTGACTCAGGTTCGGAAACAGACTCAGGTTGCTGGGGCTCAGCTGGGAGGAAGATAATCGAGTGTCCCAGGGACTGCTCTCCTCTCCCAGGGAGGGGTGGCCAGCCCTCTCTGCCTCTGACTGCCAATGGGTGGAAGCCCAGTGGCAGTGCAGGTGTGAGTGACTCGAAGGAGGGGCTGCAGTTCCATGGTGAGTGCATGCCTTCACACGCATGCACCTACGTGACGCCGCAAAGGGAGAAAAAAGGAAAGAAAATGGAAAAGAGCCAAGCAGGCTAAATGAAGTCCTGTCTGCTCTCTTGTGACCCGCGCTGCCACTCAGTGATCAAGGTTGTGTGCCCCAGGGGGATGGAGGATGGCCATTCCCCCCTATGACTCCATCCTGGGGGAGAAATCTGTTGGGGACTTAGCCAGGAAAGCTGGGGGAGGTGGATCTCAGACGGGAGGAGACTGCCCATCTGACTTGACAGGAACAAAGCATTATGGAAAACAAGAAAAAGGCATGAAGGGAGCCTCCCTTATGGCCCAGCGGCACTGCAATGCATTACTGGGCAGGCACTGCAATGCACTACTGAGCAGACAACCAGTATTTAGGACCACACGCAAGTTGCTGCATTGACAGGCAGGCCGGGCTGTAAGCAGTAGCTGGTGAGGGCTGGCAGTAGGTTCTGGCATCCAGCGACCCCTGTGGGCAGGCCAGGGGAGCTTGTTCCCACCATAGAGGACATGCTACATCTCCAAGGCTGATTAGGCTTGCATCAGAAGGAAGGTGGTTGGGTCGAGGGAGAAGATGGTGATGCCATCAGAGTGAAGATGTAAATCACCTGAAAAGGGTATATCCCTGGTAATAGGGTATATCCCTAAAGATGATGGCAGGGAGAAGGGGAATAAAAATCAATATGAAGGAAAAAATAGGGTCTGCAGTCCTGAAAATGTATAAGGCTCAAGGGCAGGATGGGATGTACCTGAGGGTGCCCAAGAAATTGGCAATGGAACAGCCTGAACCCTTGGCAGAGCTATTTAACAGTTCACTACAGTTAGGGTGGTTCAGAGAGATTGGAGGGTAGCAGACATGGTGCAGCTCCACAAAGGAAGAGGACAGGGAAGAACCAGGTAATTACAGGTCCATCAGTCTTACCTCCATTGCAGGTAAACTGATGGAGACCCTACTCAAGGAGGACCTAGTGGACTACCTGCAGAGAAATGGTCTCCAGGATAATAAGCAGCAATGGTCTGTGGTAGGGAGGTCATGTCACACCAACATGATAATACTCTTGACTAGGTAACAAGAGTGGTGGATAAGGGACAAGCAGTAGATTTACTCTACTTTGATTTCAGCAAGGCATTCAACTTGGTGCCACACAGAAGGCTGCTGAAGAAGTTAGAGGACCTAGGAGCAGTCAAGGACCTAGTTAGATGGGTGGGAAGTTAGTTAAGGGGAAGACAGCACAGGGTGGTGGCAAACAGGGTCGAATTAGGGGAGAAGGAGGTCACAAGTGGGGTACCACAGCGGTCAGTCCTGGGATCAGTCCTTTTCAATATTGTTATCAGTGACATATGGGAAGGAATAGAGGACAAGATGAGTCTCTTCACAGATGATGCTAAGTTCTATGGATGGACAGACAGTAAGGATGGGGTAAGGGAGTTGCAAAGGGACCTGCAAAGGTTGGAGAAGTGGTCCAAGGTTAGGCAGCTGAAATTTAATGCCAAAAAAGTGCAAGGTTTTTGCACATATGGAAAAAGAACCTCAGTATGGCATGCTGGATTGGGGGTAAGCTGAGCACTACTTCAGAAGGAAGGACCAGGGAGTCATCATAAGCAACTCCCTAAAACAATCTAGTCAGAGTAACAAGGCCTACAGAAAGCCAGAAAGAATGCTGGGGTGAACTGGGAGTTCAACAGCAGGACAAAAGAGGTTGATGCTGTCTCTGTACAGATCACTGGTTAGACCTGATCCGGAATACAGTGCCAAATTCTGGCGTCCCCACCTAAGGAAAGATGGAGACAGGCTTGGGACAGAGCTGGGTAGGCAGAAGCCAACATGATACAGACCTTCAGGTTCTGGAGAGGAATAAACCAGGGAAACTGCAAGGAATGATTCAGCAGGAAGGGCAGGTCAAAAACAAATGGACACGAGTAGAAGCTGGTGGTGAGGAGATTCAAGAGGGATGTCAGAAAATGTTGTTTTAAACAGAGAGTGGTTGAGTCATGGAACAGCTACCAGCAGAAGTGGTGGATGCAAAAACCACTAATGGGTTCAAGCAAGGCTGGGACAAAGTAAAGGGCATAAAGAGCACCTTTTCCGCAAATTGTTCTGAGCCAGTTGAATAAACAAAAGGATCCCTTACCTGAATAGGAGTTCACCTGTAGCAGCTGTAAAATGTTATGTTTACCCACTCCTAAGGAAGGAAAGAGATTGTATTTTGCCCGTGAGGGGGCCAGCTCCTCGATCCCTAACAAAGCTCTTATTACTTGAATAGTGGCTCCTACTTGCACTGAAAGTCGGGTCAAAATCATGAAAATAACTTTTAAAATGACACTCCATAGACTTGCATGGAATACATCCTCGCTCTTGTCCTATAATGACATCACAAAACAAGGGTGCATGGGGACGGTGTCAGAGATCAGGAAGTGGAGGGGCTCGAGCGGCTAGCCCCGTGGAGGAAAAATATGATCGCTTCCCTTCCACTCTCTCTCTTTAAAACAACACTTTCTCACATCCCTCCTGCTTATTTTGCAGTGCACTGATAAAGGTGCTCTTTAATAACTGATCAGGGGTTAACAGTAAGGTAAGGAGCAAAGGAGGGTGAGGGCAAAAATCTCATCTAGACAATAGGTCACGGGTAGGACAGGGTAAAACAGGGCAGCGTGGATGGACCAATGATCTTTTTTCTCCTGTCACTATGCTTCTATGGTCTGTTTTTCAGTTTATCTACCCAGAATAGCTCAACTGCCACATCCTGTTTGCAGTTTAGCATCCCACTCTAGAAAATATAGCTTGCCTCCTGTTTACGAGGGGGACACCCTAAGGACCATGGTGGTTACATCTAGGTAGACAGAAAGAGGGGAATTTTTTTAATTAAAAAAAAAAAAGAAATATAAATCGGAAAATATCAGCCATAATGGTGCAGCTGTAACCCACTGTGCTGCCAATTGGCAAATCTAGGTCTGCCCCAACTCCCATGAATACCACTGGAATCAAAGTCATATTGCAGGGGACAGAGTTTCACATAAGCAAGGGTGGGTTAGAGGAGGCACATCGACCAAAGATCTGTGGGCAACCGGCTGGCTGACTACTTATTTTGCAAAGAGCCTGACAGCCCTGAGTACTGTGTGTACACCCTCTAGATTAGATGCAAGGTGCTGTCTTGGGCAGGAGAAACAGATCAGGGGGTTAAACAAGTAAAAACTGTGATTATATTGGTCACATTAAAACCCAATCAGCACAAACTTGAAGCCTAAATTGGCAAGTCACGCCTGCAAACCAGTCTACCATGCTGGCGAAAGCAGAAGAGGTGGAATAGCAAGTCTAGCCAAGATGGCACTAGCTGCCAAAAATGCATGAAATAATAATAATAATTATAATAATAATTATAATGATGGATCTTCTTTTTAATTGTATTAATGGTGGACCTAGCTTTTAAGTGTCTTTCTAAAAAACTCAATATTTTTGATTATGTTTATTCACATATTCTTCATATTTAATACATGTGTTTAAGTGCCTTTTGGCTTTACTTCTAGAATATTCTTCTTCTAGGGAGAGAAGGATACTATATGCCCATTTTTGGAGATAACTATTGTGCAGAACTAGTTTCATTTACAGTACGACGGGTTGCCATGAGACCTTAAATATCAATTCCCTGATAAGCCATAAAGCATCCTGTAAAGCCCATTAAATTTTAAAATCAGTAGCTTGTCAAAGTCAAGACAACTTCTTAATGATGACAGACGTAATGTGCCATAAACAGTTTGGAAATGTCAGCCTCTGCATGGATAAACATCCAAGATAAACATGGGCTGTTCTACTATAAGTCAACACTTCATGTATAGGTTTCTTCATTTCGTTTTTCATAATTCTGCTTGTTTTTGTTGTAGTTTTGTTTTACTAACAAAAAACATCCATAATGAAACACAGAGCGAATCTCAAACCTTCCCAGAAGTCTGCCCAAAAGAAATATAGTGGATAAAGTTGATGCTTGTGTGTATGACAGGAAAAGGAAAGCTGTATGGCCAGTGGGTGGAGCATGAAATTGCCAACCTGCTTGGCTCACTGGGCCACATTGAGAATGGCAGTTCGGCTCCCTCTGCTTCAAGTCCACAGGCTCCAAACTGGGCAGCGGCAACAGGCCTCTTTCTGAATAAGAGAGACTGTCTCTCAGCAGAGCCACCCTGGTTAAACAACTTGTTTTAAAAAGGTGTGCTTTTACAGTTTAGAATGATTTGTTAACCTCTTTGGCCACTGTTTAAAATTAGATGCTGCATATCAGCTGGGCTTATCCAGGGCAAAACAAATGCAAAAGAAATAAAATAAATGTTAAAATAAAAGGTGCTGTAATTGACAATTGCTCTCTGCAGAATCCTTGTATAAGCAAAATGTGGCACCAGTAGTTTTATGTAAATTACTTCCTTTACCTTATTGATTAGAGGAGGTGAAAAGTGAAACTAATGCGACTAAGAAGATTTCAAGGATTACAGTATCTAATTGTCTTACATGGCTACAGTATATAATGATCTTACAACCAAAGTCGTTTTATATTGCCGGTAGTAAGGACTACTACTGGATGCCTCCATTCAGATAACACAGACCTAGTTAGCTGCCATACTGGTCCTTGTAAGAACAGAGCCAGAAACTTTTATTGGACCAACATAGATGTTTTCTTTTGTTATTTTTTTTATTTAGTTGTTTAACCAGGTATAGCACACTAAGCTGAAAGCTTTTTTACAGGAGCGACCTGGGAGCACAAGGAGGTTAAGTGACTTGCTCAGGATCACACAGTATGTAAGTGGAAGCTGTGGGATTCAAACCCCAGGTCTGGTCTGCTGGATGAACTCAAAATAGCTTTTATTCAGCAAACATAACTCGATGAAAATAAGGAATCGAACTGTACAGCGACCAAAAAAATAAAGAGAGATAACTGAAATATGCAGTAACAGACAAAATTATAGCATTTGACCACTAGGAGGAGCTAGGGTCCGGGGAGGAGTCAGACCATCTGCTCCCTACTCCTTCACTACCAAAGCTCAACTGAGCCCTCTATATATATGAATGGGTCAGGTGGTGTTATGAAGTTCCACCCCCTTTGAAAATTTAAACTTTATTTTGTTAAATGCACTTTATTATTTACTACTAAGCATCCTATATGCAGTTTAATTTAAACATCTTTCATTTTCAGTGCTAGAACCATATTTAAATCATTCTATGTAATATGTTTGTTGAGGGTGGCTCCTTGCTGTCTTGGTTCCTCCCACATGTCTTCAACCCAATATAGATGGAAACACAGAGGCCGGCCGGCTCTATAGAAGGCTGGGACAGGAGAGGATCAGGCAGCAACAGGGCCACTCCCCAAACTGCAACTACCAGGAAATGCCTAAGTAAAAATACTAAAACACCACAGGTACTTTATTTTAACATTTCTTTCTTTCTAAACATTAATACCTCACTACATTTCCTCTCTAAACATTTTAAATTCAGAAATATTGATTGTTTCCAAGTCAGATATACAGCAGGGTTAAACAATGTTTAAAACCTAAACAGCAGGCCAAGGCAAACCTTTCCTGATAAAACATTGTTCTGAATTGCTTTCTTTGCTGGATTCATATCATAGTAACCAGAAAACTATTCCTCCATTGGACTGCAAACAGTAGTAATTTATTCAGTATTTCATTGCCTGAATGCACTAGCTGCAATGCTGAACTTTTCTTTACTAAAAGCCCTGTCTAACCTGCTACTGTTCAAAACACAGAAAGTTTTTCCTAGTCAGGCAGATAGTAACACTTTCCTCAGTTGTGTTTAAACAGCAGCCTGTTTGCTTATTGCAAGTTACCACAAGGGACTTATTGTTTTACAGACCCTGCCTAACCTGTGTTACTAACACACAGAAAAACCTAAAGAGGTAGTCTAGAAGCTAAATCTCTGGTTTTTACCCTGTTTCTTAGCCCTTTTATTATTTTAGTGAGTGCGACTTGCTTGCTCTAATTCGCACATATGCACATTCATGCAGGAACGCAAATTACTTCGGGGAAGGATTGCAATGGGGGATTCCTGGAATAGCCTAGAAAAACAGAGGCAGTAAAGAGCAAGAGAGCCATCTGACAGGTGGCCTGCCTGTAAGATGGGGGAAAACACAGAAAGAAGAAAAGGGATAGTAAAGGATAGGGACATGCTGTTGCAACAGACTTTTTAACTAACAGATAGGATGTTCCAGGAACACTCCCTACTACATGGATGTCACCAGATTTGCAGCTCAGAGCCTTAGACCACTGCGCTATACTGCCCCCTGTTACATCTATGTTGGTTAATAAAAGGTATTAAACCATTTGTTTCTGGATCTGTCTATTCAGGTAATGGAGAAAAAAAGTTACCTAATGCAGCTGCTGTACTGTTATTGTCGATTTTCATTAACAGGGGAAGACTCCTCAACTTAGCCAGGAGGTATTGGGGGGGGGGGGGGTCTCGAACCTGGCAGGGGAATGGAAAGGGGTGGCCGGACAGAGGTGGTGAGGACAAGGAGATGCCCTGAGGTGAAATGGGACTGGGATATGGGTTTTCTTTGCCTAGTTCCCATACCCAAGGGCTCTGTCTTATGCAGGCAGGTGGCACAGTCTTCCTCATCAGTTCATCCGACTCGGGCAACCCCAGAAATGCACCCGGTGCAATATTCAACAGAGGGACTTGTGCAGTACATGTCCCAATGTGCCGGGGTGAAAAGATAATGTATGTCGTGCAGCTCCCAGAGGGTGTGCCCATGCATATGCGGCACATCTCGATATTCAGCCCGGGATGTGTGGCACATATGCTGGCACAACCCTGAATCTTGCATATACTGGTGCCGCAAGTTGAGCCGAAAAGAGCGGCTCAAGTGTAGCCACCCACATGCGAGCTGCCGTAATGCAAGGCGCATCACAGTAGTCGCCATCATGGGTGACTACCCCTCTCCACACTGTGCAGAAAGCACCCAATAACACCCTCCCATAGCTCGATCACGTAAAACAACTAATTAAATATTCCTTGGTAGTCTAGTGGTCCCCCCCCCCTCCCGTAGCTGTGATCACTGTAAAATAATATGGGAAATATTCCCTGGTAGTCTAGTGGTACCCCCACCCCTTCCGTAGCTGTGATCGCCATAAAATAATATGGGAAATATTCCCTGGCAGTCTAGGGGTCCCCCTCACCTCTCCTGTAGCTGCGATCACCGTAAAGTACATGGTCCCTGGTAGTCTAGTGGTAACCCCCACCCGTATCCCTGATTGCACATAAAAGCAATGTTTAGACTTCCCTGGTGGTCCAGTGGCACCCCCCCCAACCACACAGGACCCCCTGCCCAACCAGCTCCTCATTCACATATTTGTGAATAACTAGTACAGTATGCACTACAAGCCCACTGGTCCACAGTGTGGACCAATGGGCTTACAGCGGATACTGTAAGCTGTCATTCAGCGGGCAGCCACGGAGGTATGTAGGTGGGTTGCTGCTGCCTGCCAATGATGGCAGGAGAAGCTGAGTGGGCAGGGGATCCTGTGTGGTTGGGGGGGTGCCACTGGACCACTAGGGAAATCTAAACATCGCTTTTACGGGTGATCGGGGATACGGGCAGGGTGGAGGTTACCACTAGACTACCAGGGACCACGTACATTATTATTTTACGGTGATCGCAGCTGTGGGGTGCCACTAGACTACCAGGGCAGTGGTACACATTCATTTCTTGGTGATCGGGACCACAGGATGGAGGGGGTACCACTAGACCCCCTCTGGCAGCACCACATGCTGTGCAGGGCGCCATGCATGGGCCATAATGACATGCAAATGGCCCCATTTGCCCCTTGCATACATTAAGGCCCCATTTGCATACTGCTGGCTGAATACCAGGAATTTGCACATAGCGTAACTCTGTTGCACTGGCGCATTTCCTATTCCTGGTATTCAGCCTGGTCTGGGGAGGGATGCGCCAGCACATTGTATTTGCACAGTGCGTATTACCGGATATATTCAGAGGAGATGCGCCATTGCTCACCTCTTTTGAATATATCCCTGAGTTGCACGAGTGCAGTGCCACCACATGTGCCATTGCTGGGCGCAATTCTGAATATCAGGGCCACTGTGTCCATAACTATATGATCAATAAACATTAATCCAAATAAAATATACTTTTTAACAATAAACTAACATAATGCCATCTGTCATTTTACTTGCCTCGATGGCTGAGTATATATGCACATAGAGACACATTCAGGTTATTGGAAAATCTGTTAATTAACTACTAGTCCTGTTAACCAACTATTTGTCCGACCCCACTGGTAGGTAGTCACCAACCACTCCAACCCCCCAGATGGGTGGGCAAGGGTGAGAGGCGACCCAAATATGGCGTAGGTTCCCTATATGCCCTCAAGGTCCTAGATATGGTCTAACTAGGGTCCAGACCTGCTCCGTCCTGGTTTCTGGAATGCCAGGGCCTCCGTGTGTCTAGGAATTTCTCTGTTCTGAGGTGGAGAGAGGCTGTGGGCCTTTCCATGGTTTCTAGGTCTTCCACCCTCTGATTCCACATAGAAAGTGTAGGAGGTTCTGGTGAAAGCCACTTCACGGTGATGCATTTAAGGGCTGACACCCTAAGGATCTGGAAAAGCTTATGTCATCCCTTAGCCCCTTCCAGTCCCACTCCCAAACCCAGAACCAGGGCCAGGAAAGAGAACAGGTATGGGAATTCCAAAATGGATTGGATCTTAGCATTCACCTGCTGCACAAGGGCTTTATTATCGGACAGCTCCAAAAGATGTGCCAATGTGATCTAACTGCCCCACAGAGTCTCCAGCATTTATCAGTACTGGTAGATCCAAAATGTTTTGTACGCGTGGGAGTAAGAAAAAAACCTTGTTAGGATCTTCCAGTTAAATTCCCCCCAAATGGGGGAGGAGGTGACCGCCCAACCCCTCTTAAGCCTCTGAAGCCGACGGGATTCTGGAATGGGCTGTCTCTCCCTTGATACCCACATCAGACGTAACTTATCCAACTGGGAGGGGGTAAACCCAAATAAGATTTTAAAGAGTTGTGATAATGGCCTCATTTTGGCTGCCAACCGAACCCACCAGTAAAATAATTCTTCCAGCTCAGTTCGAGACCTTAAGATTTGGGTTTGATGAGGATCCTGTTGGATAAAGTTTCTGACCTGTAAGAATCTAAAATGATCTTCTCTCCGAAGGCCATATTTCTGTTGAAGCTGATTAAAGCTCATACATATACACCTGTGCAGTAATTGAGAAAAGCAGACTAGCCCCTGCGCTTCCCAGAAAGCATATCCACTGTCTAGGGTTGGGGGCTGAAAACCCTCATGAAACCTAATCAGGGACATGGGTCTCAGTTCACTCGGTGTACTTGCCAGGCACCTCAGTTTACACAGGGTCCAGAGCATGTGTTTAGTCCAGGGGTTAGTGATTTGTTGCAGGAGTGTGTGGGTGATTTTGCCAATGGCTAATGTCCAGATAGGGAGCCGGGGGCACCAGATCTCTCTCCATCCTGTACCAGCCCAAGTCCACACTCTGCCTCATCCAGGAAAAGAGCCAAGGGCCTTGGGCAGCCAAATAATAATTCTTAAAGCCTGGGAGCTCCAGTCCTCCCCTATTTCTATGTAAAGTCAGCAGAGCATGTGAAAGCCTAGGCCATTTACCTCCCAACAGAAACTGTTTAAGGGATGTGAGCAACTCCTTCCAGAAACTTTATGTGATGGAGATGGGAAGAGTCTGAAAGAAAAATAAAAAACAGGGCAGGACATTCATTTTAATTACTTGTGTTATCCGTACAGGAACAGGGGAAGGCTCTTCCATCTGGCCAGGTCTTCTTTAAGAGTGTGGAGTAATTTCAAGTAGTTGCTAGAGAACAGTTTGGACAGGTCAACTGAGATTTGTACCCCTAAGTATCTGATTGTATTTTTTTGGGCCCAGGCGAATGGAAAGGATGCCTTGAAGTTGGGGGGGGGGGGGTGACCACTAAGGATAAGAGCCTCTGATTTGTTCAGGTTAATTTTATACCCTGCCAGAATGCGAAACTGTTCCAAAACCTGAAGTAAGTGGGGGAGAGGCAGGGGGATCCCTTAAGAAGATTAATGCATCATCTGCATATAAGGCAATTTTCTGCTCCTCCCCTCCCACCCGTATACCCTGAATATGAGGGTGGTTTCGGATCTGTATTGCCAGAGGCTCAAGTGACAAGGCAAAAAGCAAAGAAGAGAGGGGGCAACCCTGCCGGGTCCCTCATCCCAAGCCAAATCTCTCAGATAAACAACCATTAACCTTAACTACTGCTTCCGTGCCTTCGTACAAAGCCGTTATGGCCCCCAAAAACCCATTCCCCAGGTCAAATTTAACCAAGACCTGTTGAATGAAGAACCAGTCTACCCGGTCAAAGGCCTTTTCTGCGTCAACCCCAATAGCTAATTGAAAGTGGTGGTGTTGCTTTTAAGATGGGATGATATTGAGGAGTCTATGGATAGTGTTCTGTATTAGCCTGCCTGTAATAAAGTCCATCTGGTTATGGTGTACAAGGGAACCCATTACTGGTTGCAGCCTAGAGGCCAGGATGCCTGTGAACACTTTTAATGTCTGTGTTTAATAGAGAGATGGGCCTATAGGAGCCACATTCCTGTGGGTCTTTGCCTGGCTTAGGTAAAACAGTAATTTGGGCATATTTCCAAGATGGGGGAACTGGTTCTGCATCTGTAATGATGGAATTAAGGGCACTTTGGTGAGGGGAGGGGAGTAGGTCACCGAGAAAGGTCTTATAACATTCAGCTGGGAAGCCGTCCCTGGAGCTTTTAAGTTTTTTAAGGAAGTAATGTATCATTCAAGCCCTTGTTGAGTGATAGGGGCTTCAATCAGGTTGGCCTCTTCCTCCTTTAAGGAGGGTAGCTTGATAACACCCAGTTGAAGTGATGGACTATCTGGATGGTAAGTTTGATAGCGGTCTGAACCTGAAATCTCATGTGTCAGCCATTGTCAAGACCTCTTTTTTCCATCTGAGGAATATCGCCCAGGTGAAACACCTGGTTCCTCCTGAGGATTTTCCGACACTGGTCCATGCCTTCGTGACCACTCGCCTTAACTACTGCGATGCCCTGTACCTAGGGTTACTGGGGGTTGATATCTGCTGCCTGTAGCTGGTGCAGTATGCAGCTGCCAGGCTTCCGACTGGTACATCTAGGACCAGTCAGATTACACCTGTGCTCTGCGGACTCCACTGGCTGCCACTGCGGTGGCATATCATCTTCAAGGTTGGTTTGCTGACCTACAAAGCCCCATAACACAACCAGAGACCTCGCTACTTGCAAGGGCGCCTTTCTCCCTACCGCCCCTCCCGGCCACCCTGATCCACTGACGAGGGATTGCTAGAGATTTCCAGAGTGCACTTACAAACATCTGGGGCCCGTTCATTTGCATTTGTGGCCTTACCCTGGGGAATTCTCTACCTCGTCAGATAAGAGAATGCCTGACCTTCCAAAGTTTCAAAACTGAATTGAAGACATACCACTTCGGTCTGGCTTTTTCTGATGAAAAATAATGTTGGCTGTCATTCTTTTCAGTAACCTGTTGTACTGTTTTATATTTATGGTTTTATATATCATATAATGTATGGAAGTTATTGATTGATGTGATATTTACTGTATGTACAGGCGTCTTGAACTATGGAAAGGCGCCTTTTTATAAATAAACCTGACTGATTGATTAAACTATTCAAAACTTGGTTCCCTAACCCCAACCGTAAAACTCCCAGTAGTGTTTAAATCTTTCA
Source organism: Neoceratodus forsteri (assembly GCA_016271365.2). NCBI lineage: Eukaryota > Metazoa > Chordata > Ceratodontiformes > Ceratodontidae > Neoceratodus > Neoceratodus forsteri. The sequence goes on along the minus strand of CM057454.1, from coordinate 489,755,532 downwards.
AATAATGTCCTTCCTAAATGCAATTAATTTCTGGGCAGCTGGCACTTAGTTGTCTGTTGCCATTGTAAGGAACAGCAGAGAGGTCTGGGATTTTCCTTGCAATAACTTCAGCTACTGTAGCAGAGCAGCAGATCAGAAAAGAGTTTACATATATGTAGTAAAGTCCAAACAGTTTCGAACATTAGTCAAACAACCTGTAAGGGTGGAAGCCCTACAGCATGGAATTCAGCTACCTGCAACCAGCCACTTCTGCACCCTAACCAGGGACTGGCTACAGAGCGCTCAGTACTCAGGATGCAACAAATAACAACCTATGACAAGGCATGGGTTTGTAAAAAACTAAAGCATGTCCTGGGTGAACTGGAAGGCACAAAACCAATGGCCAAGTGCCCTTCAGTGCACCGGGCAAGTGCATTAATTTTCAAGACACGCATGCCCTGGAGTGGGTTACTGTGCTTAGAAAATGCCTTTTTTTTTTTAAATGGAATTTTTTTTTAATAATAGTTTTAAAAAAAAAAGTTTTCTTTCCTCCATTAGTTAGGCTATTGCTAGGTGGAATATGCGAGTTTGGTAACAAAGGCTGAATGCCTTTAAATGGCTCCAGGAAATGCATTTATTTTGAAGAAACCTATACCCGGCTGTGGGTCATTGCATTTAAAACAAGGAAAATGTTTTCATTTTAATGGGACATGAGTTTAGTTTAGTTAGGCTGTTGCTAGGAAGATTAGGGTAGAATAGGATAGTTGTGGACTGTGTGGTTTCTAGGAAACTAATCGACTGTCAGGTTTTTAGACTGGGTCACTTTCTTAAACCCCATTTAAAAAAAATTAATGCTAATTGCTTACTGGAACTGAAGATCTCCTGGCAACTTGCCTCCTTAAAAAGACGATCACAGACCATTATACCATGTATACGGCACTTGTATTTCTGCTTCCCAGATGCACTGGGGACAGTGACACTGAGGAATGGCATGCAGTCATACAGAGCCACAGAACTGGGATGGTACAGTGCATGTGAGAATGGAGGCACCACTGGGATGGTACAGCACATCTGAGAATGGAGGCACCAGGATCCTTAGCTCCCCTACTTGACATAGTAAAGAAACTTGATAATACTGAATTCTCCATTCAGTGATGCGTTGCTCCACCATCCATACAGGCTTCACATAGCCGCATTCTGTCAATATCATAGCAACACCGTTCCTAATGCCTCCTCAGAGTTAGGGCCATGTAAAGTTTAAACTTTGCCAACTAAATTAATGCGAAGTGGCCCACTTCGCCCTTCACTTAGTGACTGCATAGTGACAATATCACGTCATGCTTCAATTACGTGAAGCTAACGTCACAAATTGCCACTCTGTGGAAAAATACAGCCATTAAAGTGGTGGATTTCCACAATTTGCATATTGTTTTACTATGCAAATTGGGAACTTTACAGTTCCATGAAATGCAGAATTCAGAGAGCATATTGTGATGTAAATGCCTGCATTTCGAGGTGTAATTTGCAAATTGCACAGTTCTTTCACTTCATCTACACCTACTGCGAACAGAGGTACAACAGTACAAACATGGCTGCGAATTAGGGGCAGGAAGACATTCCATTTAAGGAGGAGGATTTTGGACAAAAATTTGAATCTGTCAGGATATTTCAATAGGAGTTGGGTGGCCACAGCTCACAATGTTTATGGAGCCCTTCCCTATAAGGAAAAAAAATGCTGTCCGTATTAAACGTAACAGAGGAGTGTGGAGACTGCTAATGCAATTCCTCTGAGGAAACAGGGAGTACACTGTCTGGTGGGGATAACCTTCTCGGAAAAGTTATGATTTGGGTTCTCCTCCAATCATGGAGTTGTAATACTTTTTTTGCGATAACAAAAATGACATTTTACAAATTGTTCAGACTATTAAACAGTTGAGACTGCTTTTAAAAATTGTGTTTACTTCTGGATAATGGTTATGGTCTGAAAGTCTTCCACCTCATGTTGTAGGTGAGATGACCATGGACTAGATTAAAATGGTCACTGGTCAGAAAAAATGTATTCGTTGTGTACATAACTTGTGTGTAACTTACCCTTATGTATCAAATGTATGCATCGTATTTACCTTGAGTAAAGACGAGTTCAAAAAAAACATCTTACTGTGGACCGCAACCAATACATTCATTTGTCACAGATTCAGTAATGCAGGCCAAGGACTCCAAATACACTAGGGACACTGACTGCTGGAATCAAAAGCACAGCAGTGTTCACTTGTCTTTCAACTCCAGGCTACTGCCCCCCTAAATTATAAAATACATTGCACTATCTGGCATTGATTTCCTTACCATTCAATACAAACATCTACACCAGTGACATTTTAAACACTTCTTATACGCTCCAGCGTCAGTTTGTTTTCAGATGGACATGCCCGGCAGCCACCGAGGAGAAATGTTTTAGCAATTTATTACCTCCTCCTGCGTGGGAGAAAGGCACGCTCGAATCTGATTCATAGGTAATACAAGGCTGGCATTATTTTATTTGGAAGAAAACTCTTTACCCGGTGATGGTAATTTATTTGCAGAGGCAAGGATGCATGTGGAATAATCAAGCTCGGATGGCTACACTGTCAACAGTCCAGCCCACACACAGATAACAGCCATGCATACATATTGGCTGCTTTTAAGGGCTAATTTGTGCATGCTGTAATAAACGGATTTCCACATTAGCAAGCAAGGCTAAACACAATCAGTACCAAAGAGACCACAACACAATTACAAACAAGTATGATGCCATCACAGCTGGCTGTCATAGAAACCTGAAGGGAATGAGTCATGTCACTCTAATTATAACAGCCAATCAAACAAGAGCACACTGGCCCATGTCCAGTAGTTTTCTCCAGGGAGAAAAGCATATTTTTCATTCGGATAGCAAGCTGTAACATTCCAACTATGAAAATTAGAATGCCTAACAAAAGCTTTTGACCTCAATCGGCCTCCTGGGGTGGTTTGGGAGAGCAGAAATGTAAAGGTTTACATTAAAGGGCAATTGTCTTTTTTGCTCCTTTAGATAACAGCAGCTGAGCACAGATTCAGAGTCTACTAAGCAATCACTATGCTGCAGTTACTGAGGATATCCAATTTAACAGAATTAAATAGGTAGGTAACTCGTACTACTCGATCTAGTTAGCATTCAAGGCAGTCAACTGAAAACAGGAGCCAAACTGTACTTGGACTTTTCAGACAGGAGTGATATTTATGTTGAACCTGTTCTCTTTGTTTTCTGCTTGCTTTAATTTTCCTCTTTATTACTAAGATGCTTAAACCTAAATTAGTGTTCTTGGCAAAAAAAAAAAAGAAGCAGCTCAAGATGCGTCTTTACTCTGGGATGAGTACAATTCTTCACATAGAGGTCCAATTAAAATATGTCACAATATTAATAAAATATATCAATAAAACAAAGAGACATGTGCAGAAAGGCATACTATTTTTGTGTGCGTGTGTATCTGCAATCACTTTGCATGTAATCAGCATTCCCTTCAGATTGTGCAAATGTGGATCCGAGGCTCTCATCAGCATTTTGTTAAACAGAGAAGAATTCCCCAACCCACCTCCTTGGTTTTCTCTTTCCCTGTCTCCCCAACCAGGATTAGGCTGCTCCGCTGAGAAAAGCCCAGTGCCAGGGGGCCTCAGGGTGGACTCTAGCCTGTGGAACTTGTGGACTCTGTCTCTCACAAGGATTGTGGCAGGCCTCTCATCATAGTCTGAAAACTCCCAGGGGTCAGACCAAGCCAGGTCCTTCTTTTGAACTACATTAGCAATCTCGGCTACTAGATCTGAGCCAGCCTTTTCTGTCGGGTTATACTTGTGCACATGCACAACATCTTCCCTTTCTCCTAGCAGCTTGGAAAGGAGTGCATAGAAATCACCTGCACAGGAACAAAAGAGGAAAAAAAAATAGAGGAGAAAAAATGGGGATTAAGATGGATTGTAAAAGGTTTGCAAAGAACATTAGTGAGAGTGGGAGAGAGGTTGTTATGAGCATTCAGATGATAAATTTGCTGTTTGAAAAAAGAATGCTTCTTTAAGGCTTTTTGAAGATACCACCAGTCTGTCCCTTAAACATTATTAGATTTTATTTACTGTCCCTGATGCTTGCAACTTGAAATGTTTTAGATTTTGGACACAGTTTATCCTTCCCTATGATTTGCTCACCAATAATACAATTTCTTTTACCTTTCATCCTCCCCTTCCCACCACAAATACTCAACCCCATGCCTCCTTTCATGGTCTGCTGCAGCATCCCTCCCTTCTGTCCTGAATATATTGCATATCGTCTTATGCTGGTCGAAGTCCCACTACTTTTACCATCCTCGCTCAGGAGTTGCTGGACAATGAAGCCTCATGTTCTACATGGGCCCATGATGGGCTCTCCCTTTGGAACCTTGTGATGCTGCTGTACAGCGATGCCATTATGCCTTACAAGGCACACAGCTGCAGCAATGATGCACTGGCTTCACGCCACCCCAGGCAAACAAGGGGCTGTCACTTGGCAGATGCTGCCACACGCCCTCCCCAGAGGCTTAATATGTAAGTTTGTACTGCAATCAGGCTCCCTGATTAGGATTTTAATTGGATGGAACCAGCCTGGGTCCCCAAATGGCAGGCAGAGACACTCACCATTAAGCCATGTGGTGACCCATACATTACCATTTCTATTTCTAACTAATGTTATTATCATTATTAACCATGGCAACTAGACAAAGCTGAAATGAAAAACAAAGACCTTAGTTGAGCTTCATTTTTATTTAATTTTTTGAGTTTTTTTTGTGTTTACTTGTTTATGACCACTGCTCTCCGGACGGCTCCCATCTGCTCAACCCAGCCCCATCACTCTGACATCTCCTAGGTCTTACCTGAGCCTCTCCATGTTGCCCCAAAGCTTTCTCCCTCTGGTGGGGGCAGTGGGGCCCCATTACCTCTGCCACAGAAGGATCCAGTGTGAGAGACTGTGCCTAGGTAGCCAGGTGTGGGCCTTGCGAGCTGATCAGCTTCATCCCATCACTCGGGGTATTTCCGCATTTTTCCAAGCTCCCCAGGACACTGGCGTCAAGGGCAGGCCAGGCACATACACACAAAAGTGTGTGCTGTGTGACACCTGCCAATGTCTTCCCACTCACTAGCTACTCAGGCTGCACTGCTGCTGGCAGTATCGAGGTGGAGCTGTCTGTCCTCCCTCCCTCCCTGGAGAGGAGAGTGTATTCTGGGATGTCTGATCCTCCTCCCCGGCCGGCCCCCTGTGGCTGAAGCTTGTTCCCAAACTCAGGTTGCCAGCATGGCAGAGGTAAGACACGAGGTGACTCAACCCTCTGCACCACTGGGCTGGCCCTGTTTTAGTTTTGTTGTTGACTGGGAAAGGAGGACCAGGCAATTCCACCTATTTTAGGTCCTCGTCCCCAGGGTGGGGGTGGGGTGGGGATAAAGACAGAAACCAACTGAAACTGAACTAGATTAAGCTGTTTTTTTTTTTCTTCTCATAAGTGAAAGGGGGAAATTTGGTCAGGAGAACAGGGAAATTTCCCATATATTTTCAGGAAGGCAGAACAGGCAGACGGGACCTTGCTTTAATGTCTCATCTGAATGACCTAATTTCAGGAATGCAGCACTCCTACCTTCTATATAAGCACATAAGAGAAGTAGGATGGGCTCAGCCCTAGAAGTCCAGCTGATCTGTCCTTCTCACCCCCCCCACCCCACGATGACTGCAAGCCAAAGTAAGTTCATGCATTTTGGTTGTGCACAATGTGACATACAACTATTGTCTATTATGGCTTCCAGCTCAGAGGAGATTAAAAACCTCTGGAAATGTGAGGCCCATCAGACCTGCCTGACCCTCCCAGGCACACCACTACTTTCTAATTTATGTTAATACTGCTGCTGAAACGACTCTTATGGTTGTAATAGTGGTCTCACATGCATTATTAGGTATGAGAACTGCAAACAGAAGGTGAGTGGTTCTGACACCCTAAGAATGTAAGTGAGATAACTCTTATAATCATAAGAGTGATCCCAGCAGTGGTATTAATATATTATTGACTGAGATTGATAAATAATTTATTACAATTTAAAAAAAAAATAATAAAAAAAAAAACTTCCCCGAATGTGCCCATTCCCAGGGCAGCCATGTGTGGGACACTCTTTACAGAATAAAAGTGTCTCATGCGCATGGGAAAGGAGAGCTACAGTTGCTCGAGAGTGCTCCTTCAATCCAGAAACACTGTAATGGTTCTGAGGGTCAAGGCTAATGGTCTATTACTTTACTCACTGGGTGGACTGCAGAATTTTGGGGAAAAAATGAGGACGATGGACTACCTGATGAACAAAGAGTCTTCTTTCCTCCCTAGAGCTGTATGTACGTATGCATAAATGTACACAGAAGAAAAGCTATGAATCACTCTGGCGTTTTCATCAGATTAACCACTGAATCAGTCAATTACAAATAGAGGTTACTCACCTATAAATGGAAATGACATACTCACTGTAATTCTTGATCTTCTTGGACAAGTCTTCACCACTTATTCATAGTGCTGGGTTTAAGCCAAAGGTGCTGGGACCCTGTGGGAGCCAAAAATCTTGAGGAGGGCCAGTGCCAAGATAGGACTACACATGCACGGTGCCAGGAGACTGGCTTGTGCCATGTAGGCTATCTCAGCACTTGACCTTCCAACCCCCTCAGTACCTTTTTTACCGAGGAGGTGCAACATATGCTAACTAGATAACATATAACCTAACAAGGGCATAAGATAGCCCTTTTGACCCGTGTAAGAAGGGTCAACTAAGAACAATGTCTTCATAGCTGAATGAAGACCAGGAAAAGAGCTCGGGGGATGGCAGGTGAGCATATGAATAGATGGTTAAGAGTTGTCCAAGAAGATCAACAATTACGGTGAGTACATAATTTCCATATCTTAATGGACTTAAGTCTTCACCATTTATTCATACTGCTGGGTAGAATACCAAGGTTAAACCAAATCCCCCTGAGCAGGGCAGTAGGAGCTCACTTAGGACAGTAGTACATTAAGGATCGTCCTGCCAAAAGAAGCATGCTGTCTGGCATGAACATCTAGAGTGTAGTGTTTAACAAAAGTATGCACCAAGCTCCAAGTCGCTGCTTTGCAAATGTCATCAATCGGAATAGAGTGGACCTCTGCCAAGGACGCAGCAACAACTCTGGTAGAATGTATGCATACGTGGCCTTCCTTGGCATGCCTGCGTCACTGTTATTCTGTGGCGCATGTAAGTTGTTACATGCGCCACAGAATAACAGTGACGGAGGCATGCCACCATCCAAGCAGAAATACACTTGATGGAAACTGGCTGACTTGGTCTGGCAGCGATGAAGGACACAAAAAGCTGCTTGGCTTTACTTTTTTATTTATTTGATGTACCAGGAAGGTGGACTGGCTGAAAGCCCATTTTCAGCCACACCTAGGGAATGGGTAACAGCAATAGGAATATATACAGAATAATCCAATTCAACACTTTTAAAAATCAAAATAAATTATACAATCATACAGTCATGTAGATAAAATCTTTCATACAAAGCACAATATTTACAATTACAATTGCATGCATTTGTACAAACGTCAGGTATTATCATTACAACAGCATCTTGATTGCTCTTCCAAGTAAATACTAACTCCCTTTTTGAAGTAATATTTCTTTCCACTAACATCAATTCCATATTTTATTATATTATTTAAAAGTTTTGGGCCATAGGTTGTAATAGATCGCTCAGCTATTTTAGTAATTATTCTATTTTCTTGAAATAAGTTAAGTGAAGTTGTACTAAGAATTTGGGGTTTATTCACCCTTTTAAATCTATCACACAGAACTTTGGGTGTTTCTTGATTTACAATCTTATGCAAGAATATCACTGCTGAATACTGTATTCTCTGTCGAGGTTACAGATGTCCCTTGTTCTATCGATGTAGAATCGAAGGGATCTTAACATCTGGAGAGTGAAGGGTGTATTCTCCTTCATTCTGGAAGTTAGAGAAATTGGTGGGTAGTACCAAGGGCTGGTTGAGGTGGAACTCGGAACCCCTTTTGGCAGGAACTTTGGGTGCATACAGAGAAGGAGAACCACCTTTTCTTTGTGAAAGACAGTATATGGAGGGTCTGTGACCAAAGCATGCATCTCAGAGACCCTACGGGCAGAAGTGATAACCACCAGATAGGCAATTTTCTAGGTCAAAAACTTTAGATCGCATGTGGCTAGATGCTCAAAAGGTTTACGAGTGAGCACGTCCAGCATGAGATTAACATCCTAGGGAACAACCGACTTGACTGGGGTCCTTGTGTGCAAAATGCCCTTGAAGAATCTCTTGAACAGAGGCAGTTGTGCCAGGGTCATATTCTGGACTGGCTTGTGACAGGCCGAGACAGCACAGAGATGCATCTTTTCCAAGGAGTACTGAAGTCCTGCATCTGAAAGGTCTAGCAAGTATTTCACTATCTTGTCAGGAGGACATTGGAATGGGTCTAAAGGGATCCTAGCACACCATCCTGAAAAGCGTTTCCACTTTGATGTGTAAGTCTTCCTAGTGGAAGGCTTGCAAGCAGCCAAGACGATCTTTGAGATTCTGTGAGAAACATTAAACCTACCTGTGATGCTTGGCCAGCTGGTTATGTTTATTGTATGATATTTGTAATATAAAACTATAGTACGTGATTGTCTCATATAAGACAGCCTGTGCTTCCATCGGTGCCCCCCCCCCGGTTTTAGTGAAGCTACAGGATATGTAAACTGACCAGAGGATGTGTGAAATTGGCCAGTAAAGGGGAAACCTAGAGTTTCCTGTCTGTTCTTAATTAAGGCTCTGGCCATCTGCCAGAGGATAAGCCTTATAAACTTTTATGATTTCTTAGAGGATCCTATTGATAACAGCAATGTGTTAAAACGTCGTAAAACCCTTTGATCTCCTTGGGAAAACAGGAACCAGCCACCAGTTCAAAGGAAAGGCTCGATTAAAGACTGTCATAATTTAGAAAATGTCTTTTTTCTTCCGATGTTCACGTTATTTAAAATACCTCCTTGGTAGGGAATCATGTTTGTAATTTTATATTCTAAAAGGAGGAGCTAGATGACTCACAGAAGGGGTGTGGAGACACAGTTTAAACTGGTACTTGTGTCTGAAATGTTTGATATAACATCTTGGTACTCTAGAGAGAGACAGCTCTCTGATCTAACTTTAAAGGCACTTACAGAGGTAATACATTAAATAGAAAAGATCTCAATGTATTCTGGTAGGACTTTGTTCTGTAGTTTTCCTTTTTTGTCTTTTATGTGATTGTGATGCTCTTTGATATTTGTTCTGTATTTCATCTTATTGTTTTTAACATTTTCTTAAGATATTGCCTGGGTCTCCTCAGTCATTTTTTGCATGTTATTGCTCAACGGATATTAAGTCTGACACTATTCAAGGGTTTGATGGTGTTACTAAGCTTGGTATAAGGTAAGAATATATCTAAGGTCTCTTAAAGAGCTTTAAGGATTCGTTTTGGATACCTGGTTATGTGTCCTTAGGTGAAAGATATACTGCATCCCCCCGAAGAGAATATTATCTGAGCTTGTACATTTAGGTACGCTACCATAAGGTTCATAGTTTGAATCCCCCAGAACTTGAGACTAAAGGTGATTCGGACCCAAAAGCAGACAGGAGGGTTACCTTGTCTGTTACCTGTTCACACTATTGCGCTCTGAGGTTTGCATTTGTGGGAGCAGAGGACCTGACCTGCTGAGTGCGTTTGTGACACTACTCACTTCTATCTCTTTAGGAGCAGGCATGGAGAAGGGCCCCTGTGTCAGAAGGTCTGTCTGCAACAGTAGTTGCCATGGAGGATGTACTGACAGTTTGTTGATCAAGGGAAACCAAATCTGTTGAGGCCAGCAGGTGCAATGAGAATCATTTTGCCCCCGTGAGCCTCCAGGTTGAGCAGCACCCTCTGAACTAATGGAAGAGGAGGAAATGCATACAGAAAGTGATTTGTTCACAGCAGCCTAAATGCATCCTGGCAAAAAAATACAGGTTACTCACCTGTAACAGGAGTTCTAGCAATGGTATATGTTGTTCATCCACACTTATTGGCAGGTCCCTTGCCGCTTTAAATCTTGCCGGAAGGTCTTCAAGCTGGCTCCTCCCACCCACCCGGGTGGTACAACTCTCAGCTCCGCCCCATGACGTCAGATCTAGCCGCTGGGAAGCCAGGTTTGTGCGGTCGAAGCTGGGGAGGGGCCGGGTGAGTCGTGGATGAACAACATATACCATTCCTAGAACTCCTGTTACAGGTGAGTAACCTGTATTTCTAGGGACATGGATATGTTGTTCATCCACACTTATTGACAGACTCCTAGCAGTTCTCCAGGAGGAGGGAGGCAAGGCACACACCCCTACTTAGGTAGAAAGACTGGAGAATCGAGGCCCCGACCAGCACCCTGGCGTGACCAAGGTCAATGTGGAGGGGGAACGGTAAAGCCTGCTTCCGGGCAGAAGCCCTGCGGATATCCTGGACCGGAGTGTCCTTGGAAGCAGCCACCGATGCAGTGGAAGGACGGGTTAAAAAGAGCGCTTATCCCTCAGGGAGGCTCCATGCCCACCCACCTAAAGTGGAGACCTCCAGGTGAGCCGGCCGCTCGTCTTCCACTGGGCTGCAATCTGCCAGATGCGGCTTCAGCGAAGGTGATGAACAGCTGGTGAACCTCTCCCGAATTTAAGCTCTATGCTCTCACAAGGTGAGCGTTAAAACGGTTCCCACGGAACTGGAATACAGCCTCCGAGGTGTGAATGGGGATAAACCCCGGCAGAGGCAAAACCCCTGAAGGGAAGACTCCGCCACCGCCTCCTGGAGGAACTTCGGGTGGGGCGCAAGACAACCTAGTCCCTGTGGAAGACCAGATAGGGAGGTTAAAGGAGTGCCTGGAACTCTCCCAGCCTTCTGGATGGCGGAGTGGCCCCAAGAAGGTGTTCTTCCATAACAGGTGGGAACGCACCTGTGCAAGGTTCGATGGCTTGCTCATGAGCTAAGCCCATACCAGCAAGGATCCCAGAAAGCAGGAGATACTCTCCCAAAGGGAAAGGCGTGGTTGAGGCCTAGAAGAGCAGACCACCTTCCACCACCAGCTACCCTCCGCCCACGCCCGAAGACAGTGGTGACCGTGAGAAGCACCCAGAGGGTTGTCGACCAAGCCCTGGTCTATGATGGACCGAAATGGTCCGAATGCTATGCCCAGGGACGGGAAGGGCACTGTCCTATCCCATCATCAGAAGAAGGAAAACTTCCCCAAAGGACAAGCATCTTGGCCGACTTCTTAGCAGGACGCTCAAGGTCGAGGACCTTGCCGAAGACCCTAGGCTCGGCCCCTAGCCGCACAGGGACGGCCAACAGGCAGGGATTGAAGGTCCAGATGGACAACCTTCCCCTGAAAAGGAAAGACAGGACCGGTGGACTAGAGACCGTCTCGGGAGACTGTGGCTGAGACTGAGGAGAGCTGGATACCGGCACTGGCAATCCAGTCTGGGGCTACCAGCATCACCTGCGCCAAGTCCCTCCTCACCTTGCCCGTAGGTCAAGGGAAATGGGGGAGAGGCACGGAGGGGCCCGGGGTCCGTGGCCCCGATGGCATCCCTTACAGCAAGCCTTGCTGAGGGGTGGGCAAAAAAAACAGTCTCGGCCTAATATTCTCCCCGGAAGGAAAAGGGAGAAGATCCTGTGCTACCCCCGGCAGGGGAGACACTCATGAGGCGCAGCCTATGCCCAGCTCAGGGCCGCAGCCAGGGAATTGGTCTCCTGCCATGAAATGGCTAGGAAGCCTCGACTGCGCAACCGCCCAATGCGGAGAACCTCCTTGCACCAAGACAAGGGGATAGACCAAACCTGGCGGAGTAGGTAGCACATGGTCTTGGAATAATCCAACTTGGACTTAGACCACTAGACCCCGTACAGGTGGAGCGAGCGGTGCCGGCTAATCGGACCGTCTGTCTCCAGCGAGCGGGAAGGACATCAGGACTCACAAGAGGACCAGAGGCGACACACTCTGCATTCCCCAAGATGGGCACCCCACCCATCCGAGAAGCATCGGTCAGAGAAGACCGGCAACTCAGGGCGAACAAGCAGGATAGTCTCCTGCCGAAGTCAGAACGGTCCAAGGGAGCGTTCTCCTAACTCCTGGGCTGTAAGTCATGAACTGGTCCATGGGACACAGCGTAGTGACCTCTGGTTGGCCCCTCCCACTAAGGGAAGGCTGCCCTGAGGCCCAGGAGGAGCAGGAAGTCCTGGCAGGACTTGATTCCCCGGCCAACCGACCGGCAAAGGAGGAAGAACCTCGCCCTGTTCGCCCGGAGCTGAGCTCGGACTCAAAGTCGAGCTTAGTCCCGAAGAAGCTTCACCGCTAAGATAAGAGTTCTCACTCGGCTCCCGAAATGGGAGACCAGTCTGCCTTCTGGGTGGGGTGACATCCGGACCCTTCCATGCCGCAGAGACTGCTAAGCAAGGAAGTGTTGGGAACTCGTAAGCAGCTCCCCTGCAAGAAGGGGTGGAGCCTCCCCCAAAAACAGACGGAACGAGGAGTAGGTACATCTTGGAGACCAGGAAACAGCTACACGCCTCGTTCTGAGGATGGAATGTCTGCAGAAGAGAGACCATCCAGGCGTGCGGGAGGATGGGCGCAAGCCCCCGTCCATAAAAGACCAGGAATACCTGGACACGAACCCAGGGTTGAATGGGGGGGGGGTCTACGGCCTTCCTGATCATCTCTAACTAGAGAGCCAGGCATGTCGGACGACCGACACAGGGGCAGTGAACTTAAATTCCCTGTGGGGCAACGGCTCAAAGGGGATCCGCTCGCAACTTGCAATAGGATCCACCCTAAATACCTCCAGAACAACGTGTGGAGCCGTTCCCCAACGGGAAAACCCGGGCTGGGACGACGGAGCCAGAGCAATGCCCCTTGGCCCATCACTGAGCAGGCTTAGAGGGGGAGGGAGCCAAGGAGCCCCTCGGTTTCCTGCCTTTCCACTTCCTTTTGGAGGAAGACGCTGGTTTGGCAACAGGCCGCCCAGCGCATGCCTGCTGGCCCTCATGCTGGGCCGGGGGGCCCCAGGACTCAGGGAGCAAAGGGGCTTACGCAAAGGCTGACTGCTGCCCTTGACCCCGTGGGCGAGAGTGACCGAGTCTGGAGTGGCATCGGACTTCTCGGGCCGATGGATGTATCCCTCCACTCCAGGGCCGAAAAGGTCAGTCCCCAAGAAGGGGATGTCCGCCAACTCGTGCTGGGTTTCCAAGGAGAAGGATGTTAACCTCAGCCACGCCCTGCGGCGCATGGCCACTGCGGCCGCCACCGATCTGGCACAGGAGTCGCCTAGATCCAGAGCCGTCTGGAGCTGCTGCTTCACCACCGCCCTACCCTGGTCCCGCACCTGTCGAACCATGGTCCGCAGGTCACCTGGGAGATGAGGGAGAACCTCGTCCAGGGAGCCCAAAAGGGTGTGGGAGAAATGTGCCATCAGTGCAACTGAGCTGGCCTGACGGAGGCCTAGTGAGGACGCAGCGTAAACCTTACGCCCGACATAGTCCATCCTTCTGGACTCCTTGTCGGGGGGGTCTGTCCACATCCCCGGCATTTCCAAGACATTGGAAAACGTCGTCGGTAATAGCCGAGGGGTGCTCCAAGAAACCGGCAGAGAACTGACCGGACAGGATACCCGAGCTACTCCTGGCTGAGGCGCAGGGCAAGAAGTAGGCCGCCGTCATAGCTCCAAGGCTGGGCCCACAATAGCCTCAGCCACTGGGAAGGCCTCCGTGGAGGAACCCCTTCGATCCAGAATCTCCAGAAGGGGGTAAGGAGCCCAGTCGGAGACGGGCTTAAGCTGCATTCCAGTAAACTCTGCAATGAGCTGAAGTAGACCCTTAGAAGACGATGGGCTGTCATCTACTGGATGTTCCTGGGAAGACCCGGGGTCCTCCCCATCAGGAAACATGGCAGAGTCTGCTCCCGGCTCAGAGGGGTCTGTAAAAAGCTGCCGCAGGCCCGAGGCACTCTTCGTCCGCCTGGGGCAGGCAGGAGTGAGGGAACCGAGTGACCTGAAGGACAGGCCACGGTCCGGCCTGGACTCCGCCGAAGGCGGAGGGACAGCAAGGGTCGAGCGAGCAACCGGTCCTGGGGAAGGCTCCTCGACCGATTCGAATGGCTGCCGACCAAGCGGCGACTGATTGCTATCTGGAGAATGAATCAGAGTTGATTGAAACCCAGACAGCTGCTGTCGCCACATAAGTTCCTCGTAACACCGACGCCAACGGCATCAAAACCGCTCCTCATCCGAGGAGGGGGATGAGGAAGAACAGCCAAGCCACTTAACCCGGTGCTCCGACCGAGAACGCAGAGATCGGCGTGAGCGGCTAGACAGAGAGGTAGACCGAGACCCAAATCCTCGGGGTAACCGAGGGCGGGCCTGGGAAGAAACGGAGCACCCGCCTCCCCTCGCTCGATGAACGGACTCAGGGCTGTCGACCCGAAGTGGAGGACAGAGCCTCGACTTCCGCCGAAGGCGGCGGGAAGACGGCCTCAGCAGACCCCCCGAAAGACGGGTTGAGAGACTCGACAACGTCGAAGGGGATTTTGGCCGACTGACCTGACGGGGGTACCGTGAGGCCAGAGGCCGAAGCCGAAACCTCGACCAAAGTCAAGCGTCGGCCAATGAGGGAGGGGAAAACTTCCCGCTCCCGATGAAGAGACCCCGCTCGCGGCCCTTTAAACATAGGCCAAGAGACAGGCCAGGTTCCCTCTCCCTTGGAGGAGAGGGAATGACGAAGCTCCCTGAACGAAGCTGAATGTAAGAATCCAAGGAGAGGGATAAGCTCCGTAACAAAGGAGAGGGAAGGAGAACCCGCCCTTCCCTGGCAGGATAAGACTGCAGAGAACACAGTTGAAGCTGGCACCCGCCAGTCCGATGGAGACCCGGCCGAGAAAACTACTAGATGTCCTAGAGCCCGAACAGGTCACATGTCCTCCGGAGAGCTTACCGAAAGGTCAGAACAAAAATTGCATGCCCGAGGATCGTGATCCAAGTCCAGGCAAAAAGAGCATGTGGAGTGCGAGTCTCTCCTGGAGGAACTAACTGTACATCTCTCGGGGCCCGAAAAAGCCATCGCCGCAGCGAAGAAGAAAAGATCGAAGATTCAAGGGTACTTTAATAAATTTGAAGACCGAACTTTTCAGGAACCAGTCAAAACGCAGAGCGCTAAGGAGGGAACCTGAGCTTCCAAGCGGTAAGGAAGATCTGGCGTCATGGGGCGGAGCTGAGAGTTTTACCACCTGGGTGGGTGGGAGGAGCCAGCTTGAAGACCTTCCGGCAAGATTTAAAGTGGCAAGGGACCTGCCAATAAGTGTGGATGAACAACATATCCATGTCCCTAGAAATGCCAGTTTCTGGATTTATGGAGCAGAATAGAGGCAGTTTTGCGTTGCGTCAGGATGCAAAAAGGTCCAGGTCTGGAGTACCCCACTCACTGAAGAGTGACTGCACGATGTCTGGTGCCAACGACCACTCATGAGGATCCACCTCTTCCTACCAAGTTGGTTTGCCAGATCATTCTGAGTTCCCGGCAGGTACACTGCCTGAATCAGAACCTTGTGGATGAGGCACCACTTCCACACCTTAACATTTTAAGAGTTTGTCATTTAAACATCTGTACAGTAATAATAAGTGTCAATGTAAGTAACTAATTTTTACAAATTGTACATCTTGTATTACATTGTAATTTTAAGTCAGACATGGCTGAAAAAGGGCTGTGCCCAGACCACCTCCTGGTTAAAAAAAACTGCCTGCAGAGAGGGTAAAAGTGTGCCCCCCCTCCCCCCTGTTTGTTGATGTAATACTTTGCTGCTTTGTTGTCTGTCTGAAGGATTACCTTGTGACTGACCGCATCCTCCAGGACTCGGAGGGCATCTCTAGAACATTTATGTGGAGGTGTGACTCCATCTGAGACAAAAGACCCTGAGTGTGATGGCCTAGGCAATGGGCTCCCCAGCTGAGGAGAGATGCATCTATAGTTATGGTTATCTGAGACTCCGTCAGGGCGAAGGAGAGACCCTGAAGCAGGTTGTCCTCCTGTGTCTACCAGAGAAGTGATCACTGCAGGTGTTCCGTCACTTTGATGGGATAAGATTGGGGATGTGCAGCTGGGGACAGCTGTGTGCTGAGCATCCACTGAGTGGTCCTCATGTGCAGTCAGGCCAGAGGCACTGTGAAGACAGAAGAGGCCATGAGACCCAACATCTGTTGCATGGAACAAGCCCAGACAGGGTTGTTGTCCATGATGAAGCACGTCATCTGTGGGATGTTGTTCTTCCTGTCCTCTGGAAGAAAGGCCCTCGCTTGAGAGGTGTGCAGGAGGGCAACTTTGGAGAGAAGCTGTTGAGAGGGTTGGAGCTATGGGTTTTCTAGGTTCAGCAGAATCCTTCTGGAAGTCAGGAACTGAGATGCTGTGGATACCGCTGTCTCAGTTTCCTGTTTTGAAAAACTTCCTAGAAGCCAGTCATCCAGGTAAGGGAAGACCTGAATGCTAAGCTTTCGAAGGTGTGCCACGTGAACTGCAAAGCAAAGACTCGAGGTACTGAGGACAGCCCAAAGGGCAGGACTCTGAATTGACAGTGTTAACCCAAGACTATGAAGTGAAGGAACTTGTAGTGGTTTGGGTGCATTGGAATATGCTAGTAGGCATCCTGCATGTCCAGGGATGCCATACAGTCGTGTTGCTTGAGAAGTGGTAAAAGTGTCCCTTGGGAGACCATCCTGAACTTCTCACGGTTCAAGAACTTGTTCAGCTTTCTGAGGTCAAGAATGGGGCACATACCCCCTGTCTTTTTCAGAACCAGAAAGTAATGGAAGTAGAAACCTGTGTTCCACACTGTCTAGAGGACTACTTCTACTGCCCTGTTTTTAAGAAGGCCCGTTATCTCTGAGGTGAGAAGGTCTGACTGAGCGGCTGATAGAGTGTGCCACTTGGGTGGGAGGTCTTGGGGGGAATCTCTGAAAAATTTAGAGTGTATCCTTGAATTATCCTAAGGACCCACTTGTCTGTGGTGATAGACTTCCACCGACTGTAGAAGTGAGTCAGACAACCACCCACTGCTGAGAAGAGGCCCACCTCAGGCAGCTGAGGTGGAACTGGGGCCAGATCTTCAGAGGGGGGCACTGGGTGCTTTCAGGCCCTGTGCCTTTTGCTGCATTTTCTTTTGAGACTGAGTAGGCTACAGTAGTTTCTGTTTGGGGCTCCTCTACCTCTTCCTCTAAATGGCTACCAGTTCTGAAAAAAATGGCGGTTCCTACCTCTCTGAGGGGCTACTGCAGCCGGCCTAGCTGTCTAAATGGCAATCCTAGTTTTCTGAGAGACCTACGGGGCTTGTTGTATCTGTTGGCTGAACAAGTAGGTGGCATCAAAGGGAACATTCATAACTTACTGCTGGGCATTGAAGGAGAACCCAGCTGTCCGGAGCCAGGAATGTCTCCTAATACAGATTCTAGCAGCCGCTGCTTTGGAAGCCATATCACAGGTGTCAAAAGAGACTTTCACCTGATGGCTGTTAAATTCTATGCCCTGGGTGACAGTTTGGAGAATCTCAGTTTTGAGGTCAGACTCAGGAAGGCCCTCCACCAGAGTCTCAAGCAAGGTCCATAGGACATATTCATACTGAGATAAGTGATCTTGATAGTTGGCTATGTGCATGCCAAGGATGGCAGCCATGAAAGCCCTTTTCCCCACAGTATCAATCTTGTGAGATTCCTTATTTATAGAACATGCTGTTACTTCCTGTGATAAGACAGCTTTGTCGTCCTGTGCAAGAATGACTAACGTATCTGTGATGGGTTGTGAAGCCAGGATAGGTCTCTCCTTAGGAGGGACATATTTCCGATCTATGAACTTACAGAATGAAGGAATGGTGGCTGGTTTGGTCCATACAGATTCAAACAAAGTCTTGAATGCCTGGGGAACAGAAGGCATAAGGTTCAGTGGAATACTGGGGACATGAAGCCATTCAAGGTGCAAAAGCTTCCCTGGGTCCACTGAGGAAGTCTGAAGGGCTAGGGTGGTCTGCATGTTTTTCAGAAGTGAGTGAAAAAAGTTGGTCCTCTAGAGGTACTGTAGTAGGAACCACTAGCTTATTGTCTAGGCTATAAAAGGAATCCTCATCCCTTTCCTCAGAAATGATGAGATTTTGATCTAGTTCATCCTATTCCATATCCCCTTCAGAGGGGGAGGCAGGAAGAGGGGTGGAGCCCAAAAGGCTGCGACCCAGCCTAGGAAGTGAAAGAACAGGTGACACCAGGCCTCGGTGTGTCTGTCAGCTGGCTGTTTGCTCACTTAATGTGGATCAAGTCAGGGACAATGTCTGGAGCACCTCCTGACACAAAGAGAAGGAGGAGGAGGAGTGTGTGTGCCCAGTTTGTTAAAGTAAAGCATGGTTGATGTGTTTTCCTGGACCACTCATTGTAAACCAGCAGGGTGAATACTGCCAATTTCTTGCACACTGCACAGAGTTCTAACAGGCTGATGTGAACACAGTATTGCTTGGTGACCAGAACCAGTGCGACTTGCAGTCCAGATGTGCTCCTCATCCCACTAACGATGCATCTGTCATCAAAAGTGACTGAAGACTCCATTCAGAAGAAAGGGATGCCCTCCAAATGGTTTCAGGGGGACATCCACCAGTGGATGGTGTTCAGCATCAGCAGGGTCACCCGGACCAGCTGGCTCAGGGCTGCACATGACTGGGACCACTGGCACCCCAATTCCCACTGAACATGTCACATGTACCACTGGGCCCAAAGCACAATGGGGTGGTAGAGGCCATGAAGCTCAGAAGCCTGAGGAAATCACAGGGGTGTGATTGCCCAACCTAGAAGGATCAGGCAATGAAGGATAAGTACTCAGCCCAGTCCTGAGGCAGATGAGCTCTGGCTGGGAGAGAATTCAGCTCCACTCCAGTTCAGAGGATTACCTGCTTCAGGGTGAACTTGGACTTGGCAAGACTGACCATCAGACTGAGATCCTGGAATGTCTGGATGCCCAGATCCCAGAACCACTCCACATCCCGCAAGGAGATCAATGTGATGAGCCAGTCATCTGGACAGAGAAATCCTTTGACGCCTCTGCACCCGAGTAAGGCCAGCACAACTGTCAGCCACTTGATCAGCACTCTGGATGCTGATGACAGGCCAAACAGCATTGTTCTGAAATAATACTGGATTCTGTTTTCCTGAAAGTGGAGGAACCATCTGTGTGGCGGATCAGTGGGGATGCTGAAGTATGCATCCTGAAGGTCCAGGAAGCAGAACCAAGCCCCTGACTCTAGGGATGGAACAATCTGGTGCAGAGTCACCATGCTATACATCCGACTGAATAATCTTGTTCAGAACCCAGAGACTGTGAATGTGGTAGGAGACCCCTGTCCATTTGGGCACTAGAAAGTACCATTACATCAGCTCCTGCTGGGATCGGTTTTCTGGGAAAGGCTCTATTATGTACTGCTCGAGGAGTGGAAGAATTTTATTCTGAAGCATGGGGAGAGATGATTCCAGTGACAGTGTGTCCTTCAGTAGCGCTCAAAACCGATGGCAGGCATAGTCTCGAATTCCAGTGAAAACTGCAAACCCACCACTTCAAAGATCCAATTGTCTTAAGATGTAGTAGACCACTGAGGCAGGAAGTAGGAAAGTCAGTGCAGAGTTGGTGCACTCGTGGACAAAACTCTTGTTAGAAACAAGGTTGCTTTTATGGAGTTAATTTGTGCAATCTTTTTATTGAGCCAGTGAGACTTCCTCAACACAGTTGGAAAACAAATGGCATTTTTTATACATAAAGCGGACGGACAATGTTCCAAAGTGTCTGTTTGGCTCAGTCTCACTACACAGCTTTTTGAAGGGCATGCGATTCCTTCTCAGACAGGTGCTAAAACACATCCAAAAATTTAGAGTTGGTAAGTTTAAAAGATAATGGTGTACCTGAGTGTGTGGCTATGGATGCCCTGGCGCTTTGCCTTATTACAGAGCTTCCTTAGGGGGCCCCTGGGAAAGTGATATTCGAACTATGAGTTGTACTGTAATTACTATACTGCTCAGGAATCTCATCCAGTCAAGCTGTGGTATTTTTTTTTTTTTTTTTAAACACAATTTCTTTCTTTTTTTTTTTGCTTCATCTGTTTATCTCCCCTGCAATCCTCACCTACCTCTCCTTCAGGCCAACTGCCACAAAGACTCTCACCTCTCCTGTCACCGCTGCTGATCTTGACCTCACATCGCAGCCATCTCAAGAAGTAACGATGTGACCCTTAAATCGGGTGGGTCCTCCTCTTCTGAGGAGAAATGGCCTAACGGCCTAGGCATTGGCCCTGGGGGCTCCTGCGGCTGGGTCAGCTGTTGCGGAGCTTGGGGAGGCACTGGTCTGGGCATCCATCATCCGGTAGGAGGAGACGCCATTTTTCTAGCTTTATCCTCCAATTCCCCTACTCGCGTCGCAACTGAGCTTCCCCTGGGGGCCACTACAGAGTGACGCCATTCCCCAACCTACCCCAGGAGCAGAGAGCAGCCCTCCAGATGCTCAGTCCTACTCCTTCCTCTGGCGCCCTTGTCCATTCCCGAACCCAGGTCACCAGCATGGTGCGAGGTAAGGCGTTAGCGCCTCAGCCCTCTGCACCACCAGTCCAGCGTTAACCCAATTTTTAATTCATGATACACCACACCCTGTCATACATTATTGCTAATAGTTAATACAGTTGTGTGGATATGATTTAATCACACACTTTGCTCTCAGTTAGTGTAAAGCTAATTCTAGATTTGCAAGCCTAACAGCATTATTAGTATTTATTTTGGTTCTCACAGCTACAGGCCAGGAGTTTGTTTTATTTTGTTTGACAGCTGGAAACTCATTTATTCAACTTATTATACAATACTGGCTTGATGCACGAGCCCCATGTACAAAAGACATTAAACATTGCTAAAGTCAGGAAAGCTGTGCAGAGAACCCTTAACTTAATATATGACTACATTAAAGCAGCTTTTGCCTTATCAAGTGCAAAACTGATTTCAGAGAACGCATGCAAACATAATAGGGCTGGCTCTTTGTCGTCTGTACCAAAATACTTCCTGGTGTGTTATAATAAATGATTATAGGCTACTTCATGTACAGTAAATTATTTGTTTTGGCTAACTTTAGTCTGCACAGTAGACTGAACAAATTATGGTGTCTCATTAATATTCCAAAATACTTTTTCATAAATGCCATGAAATGGAACTGCTAACTAGCAGGGCCTCGGTGGACAATGCTGCAAAAAATTAATCAGGTAATGAACAGAGTACCATGGGAGACGAAGTCTCCGTTAATGGCCCTAAGAGTTTCTGTCAGATGTACAAACAGTTGGGTTCAGTGATGTAAAACTGGGTTTGAAGCACCTGCCCTTGGAAGAAGCATATCTCCGGTGAAATTATCTTCTGTCAGAAAATAATTACTGAATGGAGAGGGCCAATTGCCAACAAAATGAACAGAGTAAACCCCAATTGCACAGAATCTGGCCATCATCCATATTTATCATGCTACAATACACTGTGCACAGCTTAATCACATCCCGCTGCTGATGATTTAATGTTGAAGCAAATAGGGATACTAGCTGGAAATAAAATTCTCAGCGGGTGAGACACTGCATGCATGTGAGCAGTGTTGAAATCAGGATAGACATCTGATTAGAGGTGTTAGGAAAATGTTTTAAGATACTGTCTTGCACCTTGAGTTACTTTAGACCCACTACTGTGACATGTTTTGGCAGCTTTGTGATTCAGAAAATGATTTTTATTATCTTTTTTTAAATGCCGACAAATGTGCCCAGGACTTGTGTCCTAATTAGTTATAACTGGCTGCTGCAGGATTTCCTGGACATTCTTCCACGTCGGTTTCTGCTGTTCCACTCTGATTAGCTAAAGACAGTATCCAGGAAAATGTTTGCAACTGTAATACACAACTGTTCAGCTGTTCATTAATGTTCTGCATTTATGCCCCTCACTCATTATTGCTGAAGATGTCTGTATGACAACCTGATCGTTTTGCCTCAAATGCCATCTTATCCCCCTGCTTCCTCCACCACTGCTGAAGTCTTGATCCTCAGTCTGTGAGACCACAGTCCTTTCCACAGAAACTGATTGTGAAGCCACATGCAGCGTGTTACACCATTAGCAGGGGGAGAAGCAGGAGAGTGAACTGAAACTTAAAGGACAAAGACAATGTGTTTTTATTTATTTCGTTTTTGTTGACTGGGAAAGGAGGACAAGGCAAATCTGACTGTGGGGGGGGTGGAAATTAACTGAAGTGGAACCCAATTAAATTGCTGGGGGTATTTTTAGTGAAAGGGTGAAATCTGGCCAGGATACTGGGGAAATTCCTGTTCTCTTGCAGTAGGGGAAACCTCTGGCTGTTTTGACAATCTGCCAAGATGGCCAATCAGGTGGAAGGAGGTGAGGATGATGTGAATGTAGGGGAGTGGGCCTTCTCCTCTACTACCATATCTATAGAGGTCCATAGCTATACTGTCATTATGGTAACAAAAGAGATGGGAGTAGATACAAGAGAGTCTTGATAGGTTAAAAGTTGCTGCTCAAACAGAAATTGATTTGTTGTTGGAGGAGGAGGAAAAATTAAAAGGGGCCGTGAAAGAGAGAAAAAAACTCTTCAGTTTGGTGGCTGAAGAGGAAGCCAAGTACCAGGCTAAGAAAAAAAGCTATTTTGACAGAGAAAAATCCTCCCTGAGGATGCTGGGCTGCCTTTGAATAACCCAACTCCCTCAGATGTATTGGTGCCTTTGATCTCAGCTGATGAGGGAACGTCAAAGGATTTCAGTGAATGCCAACTTGACAAGTTGTCAAGTAAGAGTGACTGTGTGTCACAGACACACAAAGGGCTGTCGATGGTGCAGAAGGATATTACCTTATCTCCACAGCATATTTCAGAAAGTCATTCAGACCCCGTGCTGTGTCTTGGACTCTGGAACACGCAGCAGTTGAATGCACAGATTCAAAGTCCACTGGAAGAATGGATGCCGATTCCCTGCTGAGAAGCCATGGATACAGCTTGGAGTGACGCCCCAGGCCAGCAGGATGCCCAGCAACACATCAGTGGAATCCGCTCCAGAAGGAGGAACCAACAGAGGCAGCAGTTGCAGCAGAACGCCCAGTGTGCCCAGAAAGGCATTAACATTTCGTCTTTCGGATGAGACATTAAACTGAGGTCCCATCTGCCTGGATTGGTGGTAGTTCAGGTGGATGTTAAAGATCCCATGGCACTTATCGAAAAGAGTAGGGGAATTTCCCCGGTGTCCTGGCCAAATTTCCCTCATTCACTAAAAATACCACCAACAGCTTAATCTGGTTCAAGGTCAGTTGGCATTCATCTGTATCCCCCTCCCCCGGGTCGTGCCTGAAAATAGGCAGGATTTGTCTAGTGCACTTACCCGGTCAACAAAAGCTAAATAAATAAATAAATAAATAAAAATAAATAAAATAAAACAAGCAAGTGACTTGGCCTGCGATGCAGTCATTCGGCTCGGCCTCCTCACACATCTGCAACTCGTCAGAATTGGTCCGTGAGAGCAGCTTCAGAAGCGGCAGGTTGGATTCGTGCACCTGATGGGACATCGTGGTTACCGAGACCTCAGGAAGCCAACAGCAAGACAGGGAGCATTGTGAGTGAAGAGGGGGGACTGTCAGTCACCGTTTTGCCTGAGGAACATGTACTGCCTCCTTGGGAACTGCCGGGTTTCATGAGTACTGTGCAGATGCATGGTGAGCGGTCTGTGCCTGCGGTGGGGGATCTATCTGGGAAGCAAGGAAATAATGTACAATTCATGAACAATATGAATGTTTCTGAGCCTTCCACTGGGACCTCTTCTTCTCAGATGGCTACTACGTCTTCTCACACAGACGCTCCCCACATTCGGCCTTCAGCTGTTATTGAGGAAGAAAGGGTTGGTAGAGATGGCAACAACTCTCAGACTGAGTCTAAGGAGGCTATAACTGATACTTTACACACAGAACCAGCGTTACAACCTGATACCCTACAGAAAAGATAAAGACAGTTTTGTATGGCAGATCTGTTTGCTTCCCAGAGCGAGCCAGCGCCAAGAAGGAACACTGTATGTCTTAAAGTACGTACGGGGTGGGGGGTTACTGCTTCCTCCTGATTAGACATATGTGATCGCTTCCTTCTAAAAGACTCCATGGGCTTTTTCTCTGAGGAACTTTATGCTGTTATTCATGTGTCCGGTGAACGTGCATGACATTAATTTTCAAACATTAAAATCACTGGAAAGGTTTTGGGTCAAATATGACAAACTGAAAAACACAGCCCTTTGGCCTCCTTTCATTGTTACCCCCATCTAAACTTGCTGAAAAGACCATTACTATATAGTTTAGAAATGAAGGGGTAAGCGTTAGCGACATTATATACTGGCATAGACAGAGGTGCAGTGTTTTACATACCCCCAAAAAAAATCACAAACACAGAACAGGCTTGGACAGGGGATAGAAGTTCTGGGTCAAGCTGAGACAGACCGCCACAGGTGTGTGCCATCCCCCTGGCAGCTTTTTTCTAGGCCGTGATACAAGCAAGTGCTTTTATCCAGGGCAACCTCAGGCCTGCCACAAGTGTGGGTCCACAACTCATCTGGGTGCTGCTTGTGATACTGACTGATGTAATTCTTGTTTTGAATATGGGCATGTAAGTTTCAGATGTCCAAATCCTGTAAAATGTAACCTCTGTGAGGAACAGGATCATATGTACAGACAATATCCCTGGACCTCCCAAACTAGGTCAGGAAGGATAAATCAGGAAGAGTTACTAGGTAAGGGACAAGCCCAAGGTGCTGCAAAAGCATCTGCTAACAGATTTGAAGAGATGGCCCGAGTTGCAACCACGTGTGACCTCACAAGCCCACAGCAGAGAATAGTGGGTCCGGATCCCCCTGCTGAAACAGAAACATAGAAACTGTCAGGAAATAAGGACCGCCAGGCCCATCCAGTCTGCCCGTAGGCCTTATACATTGTATGTGGCCACTGACCACATGTGATCAATGGCTTTTCATCACTCCCTCCCCTCTCAAGGTTCCCTTGTGCCTGTCCCAGGCATGCTGAAACCCCTTCACTGTGCATGCCCCATTACCTCCTGTGGCAGACTATTTCCAAGTGTCAACTACCCTTTCTGTGTAGAAAAACTTCCTCACATTACCTCTTAATCTACCCCCCTCCAATTTCATATTGTGTCCCCTTGTTCTAGTACTTTTTCTACATGGGAAAAGGTCCACCACCTTCACCATGTTTATGCCCTTGAGGTACTCGAAAGTTTCAATCATGTCCCCCTGCTCTCTCCTCTCCTCCAGTGAGTACATATCGAGGTCCCTTAGTCTCTCCTCATATGTTTTGTGGTGCAAGCCCTGCACCATCTTTGTTGCCCTTCTCCGGATAGTCTCCACCTTGTTTATGTTCTTGCGCAGGTGTGGCCTCCAGAACTGCATGAAGTACTCCAGGTGAGGCTTTACCAATGTTTTATACAATGGCATCACCAACTCCCACCTCCTGCTAGTGATACCACTGCCTATGCACCCCAGAATGCCACTGGCCCTCCCCACCAGGATCTGCAGGCATTTTGAAAGGCACAGGCCCTGCTCATCCACATCTCACCTAAAGATGGGTTACTTGTTACCCCTGATCAACAGGGCAGCCCTTTTCCAGACTCTTGTAGAGAGGCTGGGTCATAGTGGTCTCCCCCAGAACCAATACAACTGAATGAGGTTCCCTCTCAGCCTAAAATGCCTCCTCCACTTCCTCCTACTGAAGTAGAGATGGAGGCGGTTTCCTCATGAAAGAGAGGGACAGGTCGGAAGGCCAAGATACTATTTACTAAACCAACTCCTACACCAGTAGATAATAAATACTCAGTTTTGGCTTCCACGGAACAGAACGGAGACACTCAAGAGAAGGACAGTGACTCAGAGGCGTCCTCTTTACCATCCTCAGTAAGGGCTCTATCATCAGACTAAAATTAATCACTCCCAGAAAATGTAGTGGCCAAAAAAGTGCCTGGCAAGAATGAGATCACAGGTACAGGCTGCCGTACTGATCCACCCTCCCAATCTCACAATATGTGTACTGGGACAAGTATAGCCCCATAACACTGACTGTTAACAGTATGAAGGTGTATAATAAGATAATGGCCACAACTTCTCCTTTAGAGACCCTTCCATGGAACATTCTTTTTATACAAGACACTAGAATAAAAACCCTACATGAAGTACCTACCACTAAAAGCACGTGGACAAAAGGTCCCTCCTCTTGGTCTTGGGGGTAGATAAATGTGACAGAGTGGGGATTCTATTTAAAAATACTTCTGCTAAAGTACAAAACCTGGTTGAAACTGAACTAGGCATGGCTTAATTGCATGATGCAACTTTGGGATATCAGTGTTTCCATTTAACAAACATCTGTGTACTGCAGACTAAGGCAGCAAGGGTAGCTCTGTTTAAAGAAGTGAGACCGTATCTACACGGCAATAAATTGGTTGTATTAGGGATGATTTAACTGTGGCCTATCCTTGCAAGACAGGAGTAAGACAACTGGAAAATTGTACAATGATATTGTTTATTTAAAATAAGAGTAAAAGTGCTGGTTTGCAAGATGGATTCAGTACTATCTCAGGTCACAATAACGTCACTTTTACGAAAGGCAGTTTAGCCACTAGGATAGAGTTTCTTTTTTCTTTTTTTTTGTCAACTGCTTTCAAAGCGCACTCAGCAAGAACAATTACTGTCCGGACTTCAGACCATTCTGCCGTAGTGTGTCAATGTAATGCCAGCAAAGCACCGTCACCCCCATGTAAATCCTTGAGATTAAATGCCTCCTTGTTGGAGCTTGCAGATATAAGAGCTAAGTGGCTGGATATTTTTAAAGCTAGGTGTTCTAAAGTTTCAGCTTATGAAGATGTAATATTATTGGTACAAGGACATGAAAAAGGATTTTAGGTCTTTTTTTTTTTTTTTATAAAAAAGGTTTTATTAAGAATAAAGTACAGTTACGTAAGAACTTACCGTAACAGTAGATCTTCGAGAGGAGCTCTTGCAGCAGGCTATAACAATTAGGACTATGCCACAGGCACTAGGACCACACGGCGAAAAACTTCTGCCAGCAATACCAGCGGAGGACCACCCCCAACGCCAGCCCCGCCCCGTCGGTCAGGGTACAAGAGGGGGCGGACCCAGCTCCACCTCAGTTCTCCCGCCAGTACCCAGCAGAAGGCCTGACAAGAGAAGGAGGCGAAGCCTACCATCGAGAAAGGAAAGAAAATAGACCTTCACACTCCGAGGGGGGGAAGGCGGTAGGGAAGCAGCGCCTGCTGCAAGAGCTCCTCTTGAAGATCTACTGTTATGGTAAGTTCTTACGTAACTGTACTATCTTATTTTGAGATCTCCTGCAGCAGGCTATAACAATTAGGACTGAATCTCAAGCAGTCCCATAGCAAAGAGGTAGCCGACCCCGGGAGGAGGAATATACTGACTCCAGAGACCCTCAGAACAAGAGTCCTTGCAAAACCTCCAGGCCGAAGCCAGCACAGCGTCTGGAGATGATATCCAAGCTGTAATGCTTGATAAAGGTATGCACCGAATTCCAGGTTGCAGCCGCATAGCTGTCCTGAATGGCGATATTCCGCATCGCAGCAAAAGAAGCTGACACTCCCCTGGTGGAGTGACCCCTAACTGGACCCGGCAGGGGTTTATTGTGATGCTCGTAGCAAAACGAGACGCAACAGACTATCCATTTGGAGATAGTCTGCTTGGACACCGGTTGACCCAAGCGATGTGGCGCAAAAGCCACAAAGAGTTGCTCCGATTTACGGTGCTGAACCGTTCTGTTGAGGTAATACCTCAGGGACCTGTGTACATCCAATGTGTGGAGGAGAGCCTCCCCTCTATTGGAAGGGGAAGGAAAATAAACTGGAAGATCAACCGACTGGTTGAGGGTCAACTCAGAGACCACTTTGGGAAGAAACTTAGGATTAGTTCTGAGGGAAACTCTCCCTATGAAAAACCAAATAGGGCTCTTTACACACCAGAGCCTGAAGCTCGGAAACTCTTCGAGCAGAAGTAACAGCAACCAGAAAAACTTTCCAAGACAGATATCGCAGCTCTCAACTCACTGCGGGTTCCAAAGGAGGGAGGGTGAGTTTCTCCAACACAAAAAGGAGGTCCCAGGGTGGGACAGGGTCCCTAATGGGAGGTCTCATGTGTAGAATTCCCCTAAGGAAGGCACGGGCCACGTCTAACTGAGCCAATGCTCTCTCTCCCACGAGAGCATGATAGGCTGAAATTGCCCACATGTGCACCTTGATAGAGGAATAGCTCAGGCCTTTCTCGTACAAGGAGAGGAGATACTGCAAAGTGGAGTTCACAGAGCAGGTGACAGGGTCTAATTGCCGTGGCAAGGCCCAGAGACAGAAACGCTTCCATTTCAAAGCATAAGTGGAGCGAGTACAGAGCTTCCTTGCGGACGCTAAGACCTCAGCCACTTCCGGGGAAACCCTGTATCTGTTCCTAGCTATGTCTGGAGGAGCCAAGCATGAAGGTGCAGAGATCTGAGATCTGGGTGAACCAGAGACCCCTGGTCCTGGGACAGCAGTTGTGAGCAAATGGGCAGCGGGATTGGAGGTTCCAGGGACAACTGCTGCAGGAGTGGGAACCAAATCTGTCGAAGCCAATTGGGTGCCACAAGGATCATTCATGCCCCCTCTGCCTGAAGTTTGAGCAGAACCCTCTGAATGAGAGGGAAGGGCGGAAAGGCATAAAGAAACCTCCCTGCCCAGCAAAGGGACAATGTGTCTGGCCAAAAAACACCAGGCGCGTGCTCTCACGAGCAAAACAGTGGCAGTTTGACGTTGCGTGGTGACGCAAAGAGATCTATCTCGGGAAGGCCCCATCTTCTGAAGAGCTGATCCGCTACGGATTGAAGCAATTCCCACTCGTGCGCTCTGGCCCACGACCTGTTGAGGTTGTCAGCCAGCTTGTTTAGGACGCCTGGAACGTGCATGGCCGACAGAAGAATGCCCCGTTCCAGTGCCCAGTACCAGACTCTCATCGCCTCCTGGCAAAGAGGATAGGAATGGGTGCCTCCTTGCTTGTTGATGTAAAAGACGACCGCCATGTTGTCCGTCTGAACTAGAAGAGAGCCGGGTACCAGGTCCTCTCGAAATGCCTGAAGAGCGTAAAGGACCGCTCACATTTCCAATACATTGATGTGGAGGGACCGTTCCTCGGGTGACCAAACCCCTTGCGTTTGATGAACACCCAGATGAGCCCTCCCAACCCAGGTTCGATGTGTCTGTCGTTAAGAGTCTGACCTGGAGGCTCCGGAAGAAAACTGACCCCTTTCTCCAGATTGCTGGGGTCCAACCACCAAAGCAATGTTCTCCTGACTGGCTCCGAGATCCTGACTAAAGCGTCTAGGTCGTCGTAGCATTGATCCCACTGCACCCTGAGCATCCACTGTGGGATTCTCATGTGAAGGCGGGCCAAGGGTGTTACTGGGATGGCCGCCGCCATATGCCCCAACAGACTGAGGAAGTTCTGAGCCAGAACTCGAGGTGCTATGGATATCCGTTCCACCAAAATTCACAGGTGAATTCCCCTGTCCTGTGCTAGAAAAGCCATGCCCTGGACTGAGTCCAGGATCGCTCCTATGAAGGCGAGCTTTTGGCTGGGCTCTGGGGATGACTTTTTCAAGTTCAGGGTGATCCTCAGCTCTCGGAATAGAGTATAGGTGTCTCGAGAGTGTAAGAGGCCGTCCCTTGACGGGGCCGTGAGAAGCCAGTCATCGAGGTAAGGGAATACATAATGGCCTAATCGCCTCAGAGCCACAGCCACCACTGCCAAGCATTTGGTGAAGACTCGCGGAGCGGAAGAGAGGCCGAACGGAAGCAGCCAGAACTGAAAATGCTCCCCTTGGGAGTGGAACCTCAAAAACTTCCTGTGGGGAGGAAAGACCCTGATATGTATGTATACATCCTGCATGTCGAGAGAACAGAGTCAATCCCCTCGGTGCAGCAGAGGGAGAAGACCCTGAAGAGTCACCATCCTGAACTTTTTGTACTCTATAAAGAGATTTAAAGGACTGAGATCCAGAATGGGACGAAGGTCTTTTTTGGGATCAGAAAAAAGTGGGAGTAGAACCCCTGACCCCACTGCTCCTTGGGGACCCTTTCTATCGCTCTCTTTTGCAGGAGGACCTGTATTTCTCCTTCCAATAGTGGAATGTGAGAAGGAGGATAGCGGGAGAGCTTTGGCAGAGTACGTGGAGGGAACTCTGTGAACTCCAATGTGTGACCTCTCCGAATAACGTCCAAGACCCATTGATCTGTGGTAATAGAGCTCCACCCTTCGGGATGAAGGGAGAAGTGGCCCCCAACTGGCTCCCCTTGGACGTCTGACCACGGGGAGAGGAGTCATTGGGCAGAACCGGAGTAGGAGAGAGGCCTGGGAGGACTTGGGCCCATGGGCGGAAGGTCCAACAGACTGCTGGTTTCGGATCTCTCAGGAAACCACCTCTCTGCCCTGCCGATCCTCGGGCTGAAGCCTGATTGCCTGAGGACTTGTGAAAAAGCCAACGGCAACGGGGGCGTCACTGGTCGCCATGGTACATCTGGCGGACCGACCAGATCGACTTACCCGATTCTTGGAGACGGGAGATCAATGCCTCCATCTCCTGCCCAAACAAAACGGCACCCTGGAGCGGCAGGTCCTGGATATCGGACTGCAGATCCTAGTGAAAGCCGAAGCCTCAACCAGGCATGGCGCCGGAGACAAACCCCAGAGGTGGCCGCCCTGGCTGCCGTATCCGCAGTGTCATACGAGGCTCTCAGAACATGAGAGCCTACGTCTGAGCCCGACTGTAAAAGGGCCAGGAGCTCCGTCTTCTTGTCGGAGTCTGGCATGGCCTGTGCCAGCTCAAGACCCTGTTCCCACAACACATTCTGGTACTGCACCATATGCGTGAGGAAATTCAGGTAACAGGTGGAAGCAGCGTAAACCTTCTTGCCCACCTGATCCAGGTAACGGGACTCCAAGTCAGGAGGCTGGGAGCTGAGGTGCCTTGGCTGTCGAGACTTGTCATGAGCAGCCATGATCACAGTTGAATCTGCCTGAGAGTGTTCCGCCAAGAAGGGTTCAGCCCTCGGAGCCTTGTAGAGCCTGTATGACTTTTTGGGAACCGCCAGGATGGAAGCTGGACGCAGCCAGGTGGATCTAGTCAGGTCCTGAAAAGTATCCACCAAAGGAGGAATGACCAAAGGCTTTGGCTCCTTCTGCCTCAGGTATTTGGCCAATCTCCGGCATTCTGGGTCCAGGTCTTTCGTGTCCCACTCATTGGAAGCCTGGATATGCCTCATGATGTCCATGAAGGTAGGATCGTCCGGAGGCGAGCGAGGCAGGTCCTTCTCCTCAGGGGAGCGCTTGAGGCTGAGGGAAGATGAAGAGAATGACGATGAAGAGGAGGATCGACTATCTGACTTAGAATAGTCTGGTTCTACCTCATGACCATGCCTACGCTGATGTCGGTTTGCAGGGGACCAATGACAGTCCGAAGACCAACTCCGGTCCCTGGACCGACGACGGAGTGATGACCAACGTCGGTCAGGAGACCGACGCCGGGAGCCGTCCCTCTCAGCGTGAGAAGGGCTCCAGGAACGAGACCGGGACCGACGTCGGTCAGCAGAAACCACAGAGTGACGTCGGTGGTCCTCGGATCGAGAGCGGGAACGAGCCCTAGAAGGGGGCGAAAAACGGTGCTCCGGAGACCTCGACGGAGAGGTCTCGCCCTCTGGCTGTGGTTCACCCACAGGATCCGGTACCGGTGTCTGGGCCGGCGACGGGGTGGTTCGCTTCTGAACCTGCCCCGTCCAAACCGAAAAAAGCTGTTTGAACTCATCTGGGGAGAAGATCTCAGCTGCCTGCTGTGGGAAAGAAGTCTCTGGAGTGGTAGGACGCAAAGGAGAGCTCTCCTGAGGGCCCGGGGGGAGAAGGACTTGGGCGATGGGGACGTCGGCAGGACAACGACCGACCCTGGGTCCTTGGCCCCTTCAACGGCGTGGTACGGACCAGCGATGGGAGTGGCCGGGGCGCCAGAGAGTCCTTAACCTCCAGAGTGCGCCTTTATAGGCGGTGCAGTGCCGTGGTCGGTAGGGCGAAGCAGATACCCTCCGCGGACTTGGTGATTGACTCTCAGGCGGAGTCACCCTCGGCAGCCAGCTGCTCCCCGACAGGCGGCCTTAGCCTGAGACGACCACGGCGATCACCCGAGCCCGAAGGACTGGCCTTCGAAGGTCGCGATCATGTAGCTGACCAAGACCGGACCGTGCCGACTGACTACGCCCTTGCTATGCCTTTTCTTCTTCTTTTTCCCTTCAGACAAGTGCAGGTCCATCTTCTTCTCCAAGAGGTAGGCCTTAAGGGCCTTCAGGCGTCGGATGCGAGTCCGGCTTGTAAAAGCCTGGCAGTCGGCACAATTAGCGGTGTTGTGGTCAGGGCCAAGGCAGAAAACGCACCGCCGATGTCCGTCCTTAGCGGGAATTTGCTGGCCGCACTCACACTTATTAAGGTGTTTGGGAGAAACAGACGCCCGGGAAGACATCGAACCCGCGGAGGAAAAAAGGACTGACGTCGGTACCCACGGCAGCAAGCACCGAGGCAAAGTACACGAATGCGGGAAAATGCTAGCCGAACAACGGTAGCAGCACAGACGTCGGCCGCGGAGGAGGAAAAAATGGTTAAAACCGTGAAAAACTTGCTTGAAGAATTAGTCTTTTCTCGCTGGGAATCGCAGGCAGCAGCTAGCTTCACGTGCGTGGTACGCGGCGGGAAAGAACTGAGGTGGAGCTGGGTCCGCCCCCTCTTGTACCCTGACCGACGTCGGGGCGGGGCCGGCGTCGGGGGCGGTCCCCCGCTGGTATTGCTGGCAGAAGTTTTTTCACATCGTGTGGTCCTAGTGCCTGTGGCATAGTCCTAATTGTTATAGCCTGCTGCAAGAGCTCTATCTCGAAGTAAGAGCAATAGTTACATAATTTAGGCCTTAGATCAAAATCACACTAATTCATACCAAATAGATAGTTATAGGAGAAGAAATTGATATCTTGAAATCTAAAATGAAGAAGTAACAAAATGACAAGGCCATCTCTCTGGAAAATGAAACAAAGTCTGGTACTCAAGTTCGGTCTCAACACCTGGACACGTTCTCCAGATGCCAGAACCAAATTCACCATAAACACATGTTAGTGTTATATAGGGAATGAAATTCACAGCCTCTCACCTCACCGGATGGCATCGTTGATACTGTATGTTCACATGTGATGAACACTTTTGGTGTCTCTGCTGAAACCAACTGGGACCTCTATAGTGGTGCAAACGGATAGGTTTTGTGTGGTAACAGCTACTGCAAAATAGTGATGGAAACATGGGCGAACGCACAATAGCACACACATTAACAGCCCACCACAATAATACCACATGTTAAAATGGCAACTCTACAACCCCCCAAAAGACCAGCAATGCCAAAAAAATTGAAACTGTACATATGCCACACAAATCTCAAAGCTGTAACTTGAAATTGTAAGCAACACCTCCTAAATAATTGTAATCAGACTGAAAAGAATACTCTGCAACCACAGCACTCAGCCACTTGATGACATCCTCAGCAGCCATATGTCCAAACTTACAGCTCAGCAATGCTCCCACACAACACACCCCTCCTAATATGACCCCTACCTCCCACCACCTGACACCCATCTAAGCTAACTGCAAACACCCATAACAACCTCAAAAACAAAAACAAAAGCACACCACACCACACCAACACACATTAATAGACACACATACTGAATATACCGTGGCTGGAATCGAACCTCAACACTACAACCTCCCTACCTCACTATCTGCCTAGCTACCAATCTCCCTAACCCACAACACCACAAGAACACCACGGCTGCAGCACAACACCAAACAGAGCAATGCTGCACAGATATACATAACATTAGACAACTTTCTTTTACATTCACCCCCAAACTCCCCTATTTTTGAATAACTAACTCCAAGACACACTATATTTAATAAACTGCACACACTGCAGTCGCCATTATTCCATTCGCTGTTTCCTACTTGTCGCCATTATTACAGTTGCCTCAAAAGTCATGTTGCTGTTGTTGCACTCCCTCAATATGAGTCGCTCACATTGAGTAGCTCAAATCACGGGATACCACTGGATATACCTAGGATTCCTAAACATTACTTAGCACAGTTAAACTTGATTCAACTGGCTGAAACTGAATGGGCAGTTAAACATCTTGGATATAACACAGCCCCGGGTTCGGGGGGGCTTCCTTCTGAATTTTATAAAACATTCTTGGATACCCTTGGCCTGCCGATACTGCCAATGTTGTTTAATGTTGTCTTAGAATTAAGCAAGTTGACTCCCATGCTGCAGTCTGCCATTCTCATATTTCTGTTTAATAAAGGAGAGAGGACAGAGCTAAAAAACTGGCATCCTTTGAGTCTCTTAAATATGAACCTAGAAATACTGCCTAAAATGTTAGCTAAAAGACTGTCAAAAGTTGCTGCATCTGTTCTTCACAAAGCCCTAACATATGCCATACCACAGAGATCATCGAATAATTCTTAAAGAATTATGGGAACGAGGACAGAAAGGGTTGGTGGAGGGGTACTTATTGGCAATCGATCAAGAGAAAGCATTTGAACGAGTTCCCCAAGAGTATCCGATTGCCGTTTTTTAGGTATTATGGCATCCCTGATATTTTTTCTGAACTGGATCAAGATACAATATTCCAGTTGTATCGTTACTCCCTATGTAATTTTGATATGGGATCCAAGATGGCGGTTAGGAGATGTGTAAGGCAGAGGTGCCCTATGAGCACCTTGTTGAATGTCTTTGCTCTGGACCCACTGACTAGATCTTTACAGAAACATCCTAGTGAAACAGGTATTCCGTTAACAACAGATATTCTGGAAATGATCACAGTCAACGCTAATGATCTGTTCTTAGTTCTATGGAATTCTGAGTCAGATGGTGCGGTTTAACAGGTCATTGGGACTTTCTCTAGAATAGTTGGGGTGTCTATAGATTATTCCAGAAGTTCAAGAATTCCCATTGGCAACCCAGGAGACCTCTACCATGGTATGTCTCTTGGTGGTGTTGCCATAAGTACTGTACCTGTTAAAATTGTAGGTATACATTTTGGCCCGCGGGATGTGGCCTTGGATAACTGGACAGCAAGTCTAGAAAAAGCTAGCTGGCCCAGTGGTGCTGAGGACTGAGGCACTGGATGCCACACCTTGCGCCACGCCAGCGACTCAGGTTCAGGAACAAACCTGGGCCACCAGGGGAGAGAGAGGATCAAGCGTCCAGAGGACTGCTCTCCTCTCTCGGGGGTCCAAGGGTTTGCCCAGCACCACAGTGGCCTCTGGTGGAGACCGGAGGCACTGCACTGCTTAGGGCACGCTTAGAGGGACGCAGAGCCACGACGGACATCTCCTGTGGCTCTGCCTGGGGGTGGGGGGGCGAAGGCATACCTAAGAAGAAAACCCCAACCCCAGGGATAGGCGATGACACCACCTACCTCTTGACACACTCCACTGGACGGACTCTCTCCTCTCCTGGGCTGAGCCCAACCTGGCCCAAACTGTAGATAGAGCACCCAGGGAGGATAGGGCAGCCCCACCTTGGGGGCTCAGAGATGGGGGATAGCTGGGCTGGGGCCAGGAGGAGTTTCAGGCTCGGAGGTAGAGTTCCCCGGGGTGTCAGAGCCAGAAAAAGAATTGGAAGAAAAAAGTCTACAAAAAGCTGAATGTAAATTATACCATTGGAAGAATCGGCCTCTATCAAAACAAAACTGAGTATCTCTAAACGGTGCCCTATTACTTCCCTGTATTTATATCTGAGTATACCCCCCCCCCGCTGCTCTGGAAATAAAACTCTATAGTCTCCCCCCCCACCCCAGGACTATGAGGCACCAGGTTAAATCCTGTCAAAAAAGATGTTACTTATTGGACTATTAAAGAGACTGTTAAATGTGAACACAGTGA
Organism: Neoceratodus forsteri; assembly: GCA_016271365.2. NCBI lineage: Eukaryota > Metazoa > Chordata > Ceratodontiformes > Ceratodontidae > Neoceratodus > Neoceratodus forsteri. Next base: position 489,719,330 of record CM057454.1, on the reverse strand, counting down.
ATCCTGTAGTGTTCTTTATATTCTTATTCGCGTACAGGGATACAGAAAAAACATGGATACCCCTAATATTGGAATAGCAAATCCTTTAGTTTTTAGAATGGCAGGGAGGCCAATGGTTCAGCTGTATGACAAACTATATACACATTACCACGCCATATATGTATTTAGCTATAGGAAAAATTAAACTCTGGAAACTAACAGTGGAACAAGTTAAATCTAAAACAAGGAAAACAATATATATGCAGAGTCACGTCCTGCTTTGCTCCCCATTGGTATTAAAGCATTGTTTGGAGGACAGGGTATCACTGGGTAACTACAAAATCCCCGTATTCCCCATCATCCCCTTCTCTATGGAACAACCCCCCACCACTGCGTTCCTTCGAACCCCCCCTTTAAATCTAAATACCCCAAGAACCCATTTCCTGTCCTCCTCGACAAGCGACTGTCCTCAGGCCACTAGCACTGCTGTGTCTTCTATGTAGCCCCCCCCCGTCTCTCCCACCTGCTAGTTGCCTTTTCTTCCACCTTCAAACTGGACAAGTGGTCACCTTCTGATCCTGATGCCAGCTGCGTTCTACCCTGTTAACTGATTTTTGTATTCCTTGTTGCTGCTGGCTCTGCCGATGTATTTCAGACCTATTGTTAGAGGATCTTGCTACCTATGCACTGTATATATGTATTTTTATTTATTTATTTATTTTAACTTTTATTTATCTCCACTTGCCTGGAGAACTCCTTCCAGCAACCTTGGGGCTCCCGGCCTCTACCTCCCTCCGTGATTTCATCTCTCCTCTTCTCTCGTGCACCCCAGCACCACCTCCGGGTCTGAACCCTCCGGAGGTAGGGCCACCCTATCCACCCAGGGCACTCTATCTAAGGGGAACGTGCTGGGCACATGAGTGAGCCCCGATGGAGAGGAGGGCGGTCCGGAGTTGGGAGTGTGGGCTTGAGGAGGCCAAGGTGCCTTCATCTATCCCCAGGAGTGGGGTTTTACTACTTTTTTTTGACCCCTCGGAGCACGGCTCAGCAAGGCAACGTCATGCCACAAACTCCACCCCATACCTCCATTGCGCCGCCATGCCAGGCACCTCTGACTACTGCCAGGGGCCGCTCCAGGAGCGACAGTTTCCCTGCAACCCCCCCCCCCGGGGAAGAGAGGCAGTCCCTAAGGATGCTCGATGTCTTCCCATATCTAGCCTTGCGGCTCATTCCGTCCCGGGTTCGCCGGCGTGGCGCGGCGTTCAGTGCCTCAACCCTCAGCATCACCGGGCCAGCCAGTATATATGTATTTTATATATTTCAAGGTGCACACCTTGATTGTTGTATCTGGCACTGTTACCTGTATGATGATTACCCCACCACTGTATGTTAGCCTGACTTGCACTAGATTCTAGTATTTACTTATATATGTTCACTGCTGTTCGTTCTCACTGTATTCTCCCATTTTTTTTTTTTATATATATATTTTTTTGCCCCCCCAATTTTCTCCCCAGTCTCAATCCCCTGCTTTGGAAGCGGGCGTGCATATGGCGGCTTGTGCGTACTGCACATCTCGAGGCACCCTCCCTATGTGTTGCCCCTCCACCGATGCTGGCCACCGGACCTCCACCCAGTGGCAGCGGGACTACGAGGGGGTGGCGACCACCCCAGGAGAGGAGAGCTGCCTTCTGGCTGCTCAAGCCTGCTCCTAGCCTCCCCTTCCCCCTGTACTGGCATCCTGACGACCCAAGTCCGTTACTGAACCTGGGTCGCTGGCGTGGTGCAAGGTAAGGCACCCAGCACCTCAACCCTCAGTGCCACCTGGCTGGCTATTCTCTCCTTGTTTGCACCAGTTTGTGGCCTGGGCCATGCCTGAAAAAGGGTCCTTGGACCAGTGCACCAACCCAGTTAATGAATGAATGAATAAATAAGTGGGCTGTTCTCTGGCTGGATGTTCATGACAGAATGGCTGTTAGACACTCTTTTAAGCATAAAACAAATGAAGAATGTTATTGCCCAAGGGACAGTCGTTACCAGATACGGAAAACACAGCCTCATCTTTTATTAGAATGCCAGTATGCAGTGGGCTTCTGGGCACACCTCAGCATAACTTGGAAATAACAACTATTTACCCAGGTAGACTACAAAGTGGTTGTCCTGGAAATTTATAAAGTTTCACATATCCATTCTGCAGCTATATTTTGCATGTTGCAAGTTTTACGTTTGGCAAGCTAGCTGTACAATACAAATTCAGCAAAAATACAACACATTCGATTCTGTTGTCCATAAGATTTATTATGCTATGAGAAATGTGATGAGTAGGACTGTACTGTACACCAGCAACTTTATTTATTTGCTTTGTGGAGAGGTTTTCTATGGAAAACAGCGCATTATAACAGATGAGACTGTACCAGTTTTTGGCACGTTTTCTATAAGCAGAATCTGCTCCTTGCTTTACTGTACTTTTCCAGGCTTGCTTAATACAGAAAGAGATGGCTTTCATACTGACTTGTTTTTTGACCATCTTCTTTGCATTTCTTTGGATTTTCTTGGAGTGATGTAACCCTCTTTTGACTGTATGGTCTTTTTTTATTTTAAGAAAATTCCCCTACTCTTTTTGAGGAGTGCCATGGGATCTTCAACATCCTCCTGAACCACCACCAGAACAGGCAGATGGGAACCTCAGTTTAACGTCTCATCCAAAAGATAGCACCTCCGAGATGCAGCAGACCCCCAAATCATGCTGCACTACGAGTTGTACAATATGGGATTTTAAGGTCCTGGTGTGGGTTAGAATCCACAATCTTGTGAACTTTGGCCTCAGAGGCCAGTGTGCAACCTTCTAAGCCACTGACACTGACCCGACTTTTCATGCAGATGTCCTCAGTAGTATAATACAGAATGAGAGGCTATAAATACAGAAGATTAATGAAATAAAAGCGGAACTATGTCTAGTTCTATGGCCCCCTCTAGCTGCTGGAGGTCTGCTTCTGAGCAAGTAAGTGGTCTACTGAGAAATATAGGATATTCTTGTCTCAGAACAGGACAATCAGGAGCTTAAAGGGCACACAGGCAGAAAGTAAGGAGAGAGAGAGAGAGAAAAAAGAGAGAGGAAAGAGTAAGGATTGCAAACAGTTAAGGGGTCAGAAATAAGACATGATTGGAGTGGTGCAGTGCAGTGGCTGTGGAGCAGCAGTCTTCCGGGAGACGTTCTGGAGGATGCGGTGTTGTCCCACCTGCAGGCACCTCTCTGGGCTGAGGGAGGAGGTTGCTCATCTCCAGGCTGAGTTGGCCAGGATTTGTGGGACCTCCTCTTCCATCCAGGGACCACCAGTGCCACTGCCGTTGCCTCAGAGGTTGCCAAGAAAGAGGAGCGGTTGGACCACAGTGGGCTCAGGAAGGGTGAGGGTGGTGGAACAGAGGCGCATCCCTCCAGTTGTACCTCTCCACAATTCCTATGCCATTCTGGCAAAGTGTGGTTCCTCTATGGAGGCACCCGCAGTGGAGACCAAGGAGGATGCTGGGAACCTCCACAAAGGAGACCCACAGGAGGGTGGCAGAGGACCCTGCAGGGGAAGGAAACAACTCCTGGTGGGGGACGCCACTGTTAGGAAAGTAGAACTGGGGGAGGAAGGGGAGAGGGAACTAAGGTGCCTGCCTGGCGCCATGGCTTGGAGGGACAGGGAGCGAACCCTCAGGATTGCCAGTGCAGCTGCACAGGGGAAGGATCTGGATGTCATTGTCCACCTAGGGACAAATGACCTGGCTAAGAAAGGGATTAGAGAAGTGCAGGAAGAGTTTGTGGAATTGGGGAGGGGCCTTAGTCAAGTAGCACGCACAGTAACCTTCTTGGAGGTGCTGCTCATCTATGGCATAGGAGAGGCTAGGGTGTTCCGCACCATGGGATTCAATCAGTGGTTGAAAAACTGGTGTGGAGCTCAGGGATTTGGCTTCATTGGGGACTGGGGGTCCACCTGGAGTGATGCAAGCCTATACTGGCATGATGGGCTGCATCTGTCTGGGAGGGGAACCAGGATCCTAGGTGATAGGTTTAAATGCTTCATTGTGAAGCTTTTAAACTAGCAAAGAGGAGGCACTGGAAGGAGCAGGGAAATCCTAGCCCCCAAAATAATCATGGTAGTAAGTGTGGAAACACCAGCATAGAGGTGTTGATAGGGAGAAGAGCAGGGGTAAATGGAGAAAGTGACAAAGGCAAGAAGGACAGGGATGGGGCAAAGGGAGCAAGGCCATCAGGAAATGGAGGGTAATGAGTACCAATGCCTGTAGTCTGGCAACAAGCTCCCTGAGCTGGTGGCCTTGATGGAAGAGGGATGCCTGGATATAGTAGCAGTCACAGAAACATGGTACACAGAGAACCATGACTGGAAGTTAACATACCAGGGTACTAACCTACAGGAGAGACAGGCAGGGAGAACAGGGGAGGAGTAGCTCTCTATGTAAAGGAAGGGATAAAAGCAACTGAACAAAGAGTAAACAGGAAGGAGAGGGAGACACTGTGGGTCACCTTGGAGACTGGAAAGGGCACCACAATCCTTGGGGTTGTGTACAGACCCCATGTCAGGGGAAGGAATGGACAAGGATATGATAGAAGGCATTCTTAGAATGGCAGAAAAGGGAGATACTGTTGATGGGAGATCTGAATAAGCCAGATGTTAACTGGAGCACATTTGCTGCAGCCACATCCAAGAGCAGGGTCATTCTTGATGCCTATAGGTGACAGGCATTAGACAGCTAGTTTGGAACCCACTCGTGAGGAGCAATCTTAGACCTCATACTCTCAAGCGAGGGGGCAGTGAGAGGATCTTGGATCTAGAAGTGGGTTGCCATCTGGGACAAGTGACCATCAAACAGTGTGGTTCACGTTAAACTCAGCTACAGAGTCAAGCCATACAAAAAGTTAGGGTACTGGACTTTGGGAGGGCTGACTTTGCAAGATGGGAGAGTGCCTCAGAAAAGCACTAGCAAACAGGCTAGAAGGAGGTGTGGAACAACAATGGGAATCATCAAACTGCCATCACAGAGGCAACAAGCCTTTGTGTGAAGCAAATAAACAAATCAAAACGAAAGAAAAAGCCACTATGGTTCTCAAAAGAGGTAGCTGTAAAAGTCAGGAAGAAAAAGATAGCATTCCGGAAGTATAAGGAAACACAGAAAGAGCAGGACAGAGAGCTGTACCAGTTAAGGCAGAAGGAAGCAGGGAGGGAAGTCAGAATAGCAAAGGCCCAAGCTGAGGAAAAGATAGCCAACTCAGTTAAGAAGGGGGATAAAACCTTTTATAGGTACATCAGCGCGAGAAAGACAAAGGGAGGGATAGTGAGGCTGAATAGAATGAGCGGTGGGTGGGCAGAGGGGACAGTGAAAAGAAGGATACTGAATGAATATTTCTGCTCAGTATTCACAAAAGAGGAGGAAGTGCCTAATCCAATTAACAGAAGCACTCTTGATAGGGGGTTGATCCCAGTCCTTTCACAGAAGAAAGGGTTCTGCAAGAACTCCTAAACTGAAGGTGGACAAAGCAATGGGTCCTGATGGAATTCACCCCAGACTTCTAAAAGAATTAAGAGAGGAACTAGTGAAACCACTGGCTACTCTTTTAATAAATCATGGGAGGTATGGTACCGAGGACTGGAGGAAGGCGGATGTGATTCCCTTCACAAAAGTGGGACCAAGACAGAGGCAGGAAACTATAGACCTGTCAGTCTGACCTCTTTGGTAGGGAAAGTGATGGAGTCCTTCTGAAGGAAAGAACAGTTGAGTACCTAGAGGCCAGTGGAGCACAGGACCCAAGGCAGCATGGGTTCACAGTGGGAAGGGTCATGTCAGAGCAGATCTAATAGATTTCTTTGACTGGGTGACCAAAGTAGTAGACCAGGGAGGGGCTGTGGACATGGCCTACCTAGACTTTAGCAAGGCATTTGACACAGTCCCACACAAAAGATTAATAGTCAAATTAACCAGCCTGGGAGTGGGTCCCAGGGTGGTAGCCTGGGTAAAACATTGGCAGCACAACAGGACACAGAAGGTAATTGTAAATGGAGTCCACTCTGAAGAAAGAGGGGTTACTAGTGGGGTACTGCAGGGTTCAGTATTGGGTCCAGTCCTTTTTAATGTCTTCATCAGTGACATTGCAGAGGGACTGGAAGGAAAAGTATGCCTTTTTGCAGATGACACAAAGATCTGCAACAGGGTTGATACACAAGGAGGCATGGAAAGGATGAAAAGGGACTTGGCAAGGTTGGAGGAATGGTCAGAAGTATGGCAGCTAGGATTCAATGCAAAGAAGTGCAAAATAATGCACCTGGGAAACAAGAACCCAAGGGAAGAATACACAATGGGTGGGGAGGTAGTAACAACAACAAAAAAGGAAAGGGACCTGGGGGTAATCATATCAGATGACCTTAAGGTTAGCAAGCAATGTGAGAAGGCAGTAGGGAGGGCTGGGGGTATACTGGGATGTATAGGGAGAGGCATCAGCAGCAGAAAACAGGAAGTTGTTATTCCTCTGTACAGACAGTTGGTGAGACCCCATCTGGAGTACTGTGTCCAGTTCTGGAGACCCCATCTCCGCAAGGACATAGACAGGATAGAGGCAGTCCAGAGGAGGGCAACTAAAATGGTGCAGGGTCTGCAAGAGAAGCCGTATGAGGAGAGACTAAAGGAGCTTAATATGTATACCCTTGAGGAAAGAAGGGAGAGGGGGGACATGATAGAAACTTTTAAGTACCTCAGTGGAATCAACAAAGTCCAAGAGGGTAGCATCTTTCAGAAAAAGAGACTTGCAAGAACAAGGGGACACAATTTAAAAGATAGAAGGAGGCGGTTCAGGGCAATGTGAGGAAGTTATTATTTCACAGAGAGGGTAGTGGATGCATGGAACAGCCTTCCTGAGGAGGTTGTGGGGTCTAAATCTGTGGGAGAATTCAAGAATGCATGGGACAGACATAAGGCAATTCTTGTGGGTGGTAGGAAGAAATAGGCTGTTGGTTAACTAGGATCTGCGGCCTATCCTGTAGGTAGGGAAATGGACAGACTAGATGGGCCTAGCGGTCCTTATCTGCCGTCAAAGTCTATGTTTCTATGTATATATTTTGCAAAAAAATTTTTCTGAATACTGGGAAAATGCTTTAGCATTGTGGAGGAGTATAACCGGATATCACAGAATGACCTTTTATTTATTTTTTGGTAACCGGGTGGGCCTGCTGGAACCATTGCAGTTCCTTTTTTCAAGGGCAACCCAGAATTAATTACAGGTAGAAATACAAAGATATTTTACAGAGTACGAAAGTAATTGTTTACATTACAACATACAATAGTCAAGGACATTAGTTACTAAAGTCAAGACAGTTGTGCATTTTACAATAGGGTAGACACATTTTTGATGGATAATCAAATAGTGACCACCAAGTTAACAGGAGTAGGTGGTATTAGTCACAAATCACAGGGCAAAATAAATCCACATTAATACGCAGAGGACTATTATGGAGAGTAAGCAGTAGCAAGTGCATAGGCTCTGCTCCATCAGGTGAGCCTTGAGTCCTCTCTTAAATCCTGCTAAAGAGTTGCATTCCTGGAGCGTTCCTGGCAATGCATTCCACAGGTGTGGTATACAGGCAGAGAAGGACCATTATCCTAGGAAGGACCTAACTTTTGGAACTTGGAGGAGCTGGAGGCTGGATGACATGACAGTCCTGCTGCTCTGTTTGGCCATTAATGTACCAGGCAGGCTGGGTGGAGCATTGTCAAGCCAGAGTTTACAGGCCAGGCATAAAGCTGGATATTTTAGTCTGCTTTCTAATGAGGGCCAGTTTAATGTTTGGAGCATCTGACAGTGATGCTCCATGGGTGGAGCCCTTGTGCTGCCCCCTTTAACTTTAGCAGCCTGCTTTCTACTGTTCTGTCTACTAAATTTAAAATCTCAGGCAGACGCCTTACCTGCAGTTACTTATCTCTTGGGATCCATCCTGATCTACAGAGCCGTCTGAGCAAGAGAGATAACATGTTTAATAAAGCTGACTATGATGGAAACGCCTCAAACAAGAACACTGGGCCCTTTTGTGTTCCTGAGCCCCAGGAGCGTTGTGCATGTGTGTACTGATGTCATGCTTCCTTGCATGATGGAAAGACATTGGTATGTGTCTTAAGTAAACACACACATGCTCCCCCAGCTCTTGAGCAGCAACCACAAAGTGTATGAAAAGACGCTGTTGAAGAAAGGGAGCTGGACTGAGGCCTAAACAGGTGACAAACAGCACAGGAAAGGTGTGGAGTAATAAGCTTTACTCGACAGACCTACAGATTCCAAATAGAGCAGCAGTTAAACCCAGGGCAACAGATCAATTAGAAGCTAGTCAGGACCAGAATAAGATGGTCACAGGAACCCAAAAATAGCACTAAAACCAACACAGTGCAGGCAATGAAAAACTGATCATTAGAAACTTTCACCTGACCATTTGCCTGCAGAAAACCATACCAAAGCATTTTGATGCAACCAACAAAATCCTAAAACAGAACACTAACAAGGAGGAGCGAACCAAACTGAGCTAGAGACGCAGTCTGGGGGGGGGGGGGTTAAGATAATTAACCCCACCTCCAACCCCAACTCACTGTATGACTAAGCCCCCACAAACAGGAGAAATCTCTTCATTTACTTGAGGCACCAGGCTTAATGTTTTTTGTGGCAGACTTAAGACAAAAACACCCTACTTAATGGGTAAGGGTTCCCAATCAGGGACTATAGGCACTGATGACATACAGTAGGTACAATATACTGAATATAGGTAGTCAGGAAAGGGGGAGAGGTGGCAGTTTACATCAGGGAGGGAATAACTTGCACAAGGGAGGAGTCAGAGAAACGGAAGGTGGAGGCATTATGGATTCATTTACAGTCCAATACAGGGAGAAAGGTGAGGTTGGGGATGGTTTACAGACCACCTAATCAGGATGAAGAGAGGGACAGGGAATTGATCTTGCAAATACTGGAAGCTGCAGGAAGAGGTGGTAATTGGGGGGACTTCACCCTGCCCAAGATGGACTGGAGAGTACCATCCACAACATGTGTTAGGAGTCAGGTGATCCTGGAAGGACTGCAGACTGAGTTTCTAACTCAGGGTGTGTCAGAACCAACAAGAGCAGAGGCAATTCTTGATCTGCTGCTCACAAATGGGGAGCATGTACAGAAAATAACAGTCAGGGAGCCCCTGGGTGGGAGTGACCATTGCACAGTGGGATTCCAGTTGGACATGGTCAGGGGAAGCATCCCAAGACCAAAATCTTGGATTTTAGGAGGGTGGACTTCAGAAAGATGGGCAAAGTGCTAAGGAGCCACCTGGTAGGAATCAAGAGCACATATGGGTGTGGATCAAAGGTGGTTCATCATTAAGGAAGGAATACTGGTTGCCACAGAGGAGTGTGTTAGGCTCAGGGGAAAGAACACAAGGACCAAAGCGCCCAGCTGGTTCAGTTCTGGGGTCGCCCAGGCAGTAATGGAAAAGTGGTTAGCCTACAGAAAATTCAGGAAGACCAAGATAGATGAGGATAGGGAAAATTACCTAAGGTTGGCTAGTGAGGCAAGTAAGGAAGTCTGGCAAGCTAAGGCACAGAAGGAGCTGCAGACAGCTGAAGGAATTAAGAAGGGGGAGAAGGCCTTCTTTTGCTATATAAGTGAGAAGAGGGACAAGAAGGACAGGATTGTTAAGCTTAAGGGGAGGAGTGGGTGGAGGATAATGGGGGAAAAGCAGAGAGACTAAATGAATACTTCTGTTCAGTCTTCACCAGGGAGAAGGATGGAACAGTGACTTCAGGAGGGAGAAGAGGAGTGGGGAAGGGGACATGGATGTAGTGAGAGAGTGAGGGAGGGGCTGCTAGCATTGAAGGTGGACAAATCACCAGGCCCGGACAGAGTACATCCAAGGGTACTAAGGGAACTGGCTCAGGAACTGGCAGGGCCACTGACAGGCCTATGTTAATAGTCCACTGGAGCCAAGCATGGTACTGCAGGAGTAGAGAACAGCACATGTGGTGCCCCTCGACAAAAGTGGTCCCAAGGATGACCCAGGGAATTCCAGATCAGTCAGAGTCTGACTTCAATAGTGTACAAGCTTATAGAGACCATACTTAAAGAAAGGTTGGTAAAATATCTAGAGGATCATGGTTTCCAGGATGTGAGGCAGCACAGGTCCTTTGGGGGGCAGGGATTGTGTCAAATGAATCTGATTGACTTCTTTGACTGAGTCACTAAGACAGTAGACAGGGGACAAGTGATAGACATCCTCTGTCTGGATTTCAGCAAGGCCTTTGACTCTGTGCCCCACAAAAGGTTGATCAGGAAGTTGGCGGATCTTGGGGTTGGGGAAAAGATGTCCAGATGGGTGGAAAACTGGCTGAGGACAGAACCCAGAGGGTAGTTGGTGGGGGGGAGTTATCTGGCACCAGAGAGGTCACTAGCTAGCAGGGTCTTGCGGGGCTCGGTGCTGGGGCTGGTGTTGTTCAATGTCTTCATCAATGACACTGGGGATGGCATTAAGGGCAAAATATGCCTATTCGCAGATGACACCAAGCTCTGCGGGACAGTGGACACAGTTGAAGGGATACAGGATCTACAGGATGATCTAGAAAAGCTTGGGAGGTGGTCTGGGATCTGGCAGCTTGGCTTCAATGCCATAAAATGCAATGTTATGCACATTGGAGCAAGAATCCTGGACGGAGTACTACCTCGGTGGAGTCCGGGTGTCTGCATCACAGCAGGAGGAGGACCTGGAAGTGATGATCACTAGTGACCTGAAGCACTCCACATAGTGCAAGAAAGCAGCAGCAAGGGTAAAGGCAGTATAGCGCAGTGGTTTAAGGCTCTGAGCTGCAAATCTGGTGACATCCAGCAGACCAGACTTGGGTTTGAATCCCACAGCTTCCAGTTGCATACTGTGTGACCTTGAGCAAGACACTTAACTTCCCTGTGCTCCCAGGTTACTCCTGTCAAAAAGCTTTCAGCTTAGTATGCTACTTCTGGTTAAACAACTAAATAAATAATATAATAAAGATGCTGGGATGCATAGTTGGGGGGGGATCAGTAGCAGGAGAGAGGAGGTTATACTACCCTTGCACAAGTCATTGGTGAGGCCACACCTAGAGTATGAAGTTCAGTACTGGTGCCCACACCTCAAAAATGAGGAGAGGCTGAGGCCACTGAACATGTACTCCCTGGAGGAAAGGAGAGAGGGGACATGATTGGGACCTTCAAGTACTTGAAGGGATAAATAATATGGATAAGGAGTGTCTCTTTGAGCTGAGTGGCAACCATTACATGAGGGGGGACAGTCTTAAGCTGGAAGGGGGTAGATTTAGGAGGGAGGTAAGGAAGTACTTCTTCACAGAGAGGGTGGTGGACACTTGGAATGCGCTGCCAGAAGAGGTGGTCTCGTTGAAGACAGTGGGCAGCTTCAAGACAGGCTGGGATAGGCATAGGGGGAAGGTAAGGATGATGGGAGGAGTGGGGAGAGGGGGCAGGGAGAGTAGCTCAAGCTGTGGACCCTGCAACATGAGCAGACAAGATAGACCAAATGGCCTTCTTCTGCTGGCTTCATATGTTCTTATAATAAGCATTTAACTAGCAGGTTAGTCAACTAAAAACCTCAGCTTAACAGGAATGAGTTTCCAAATTTAGGGGTGCCCCAGGTTGCCCCAACCTGCCTCAGAATCGCACAGGTCTTTCACAAAATGACAAACAAGGAGCTCTGTCTATGCTGCTATCCCATCAGAGGTACAGCGGAAACTGATGTAACTACCACCTTAAGAATATTCATGTCCCAGGGTTCTATGCTCAGGGCACAGCTTTGGGCTGTACCAGTATTCCAAGAAGGGGAACACATTACCTATATGTATTAACTAACCCCCCTCTGACAATGTTGAGCGATACAGAAAATGAAATAATCAAAATAACACGATTTGGCTGGTCTTGTTTTTTATTTATGTTGTTATGTTTGTGGCTTTTTGCTATTTCTTTCAGTTCTGTATCTACATATCTTAGTATAGCAGTCATGTCACTTTTACAATGTTATAGTTTTGAAGACCACATCCATCCTCACCTTAACAGTTTTATGTTACACAGTACTGTGCTGGGGTCCTGCCTGTACACATTTTTGCTATACAGTTACCCAAGGCAGACCAGATGAGATGCAATATCTCATTTTCAATTGGGTCATCCCTTGACACATTTTTACACTGTATCTACCCAGGACAGCATAGCTCAGATGTAACTCCTCATTTTCAGTGAGATCCCATTTTCACCCATTTTTATAAAGTATCTACTAAGGACTGCACTGTTGAGGGGCAATTTTTCATTTTCAGTTGGATGCAGTATTTTTCCAAAGACAGGGCAGCACAGATGCACATTTCAGTGGGGTTCTGCTGTACTGGGGTCCTGCTTTTATGTATTTGTACTCTATATTTACCTAGGATGGACCAGATGAGATGCAATTTCATTTTCAATGGGGTCCTGCTTTTACACATTTTTGCAATATATTTTCTCAAGTCAGCCCAGCGGAGATGCAATACCTCAGTTTCAATGGTGTCCTGCTTTTAAACATTTTTAGACTACATGTACCCAGAATAGGAGGGTGAAGATGCAATATCTCATTTTCAATGAGGTACCTGTTTTGCCCAATTTTACAATGTATTTACCCAGAGCAGACCAGCTGAGAGGCAATATCTCATTTTCAGTAGGTTCTGACATTTTGACTCCAAATTTCCAACAAAGTCTTTTAATGACTTCACATTATGATCAAGACAGGTGTATTTTTTTAAAATCCAGTCTGAAACATGATTTCATGGAGAGACTGCAAAAATATATTTCAGGGGATTTTAAAAATGACATCTGTCATGCTCATGACGTAGGGTACCAAAAGGGGATATGTTGAATATCTGGGATCAAAATCTGCATAAATGACAAAGTTACAAGTAAACACTGAAAAAGTTCAACATTTCATCACAACTTCATTGTTTTTTGACATTTTGACCAAAACTGTTAACAATGCCATTTTATGACTTCACCTTATGATCAAGACAGGTAATTTAAAAAAAATACATATGTTCCGAAATGTTATTTCACAGAATGACTGTGAAATAATGCTTTGGATGTGATTTGCAACATTTCTTCTACCTGGTTCATGATGTGGGGTAAAAAAAAAAAAGGACAGGCCCTCCTATAGGTCTTCTTAATGTCAAAGATCATGTATCTTTCGTGTTATAAAATTGTGGAATTATTTGCCCGATTATATTTTAGCATGTAATTCACTGCATACTTTTAAGAAATCTCTGAAGCAGCGGGTTGTCTTACACTTTCGACATGTTCTTGTCATTATTTAATTTGTTTTGTGTATTGTATTATATTGTTGTTTCTGTTCCAGGTCACCCATGAAAATGGGCATTTGTTGCCCATGGGTTTTTACCCATTGATCAAATATTAATTCTTCTGGATGTCCATTTCATAATGTGTAGTAATGTCACCCCTGGAGTGGTGGATGCACTTCGCCTCGTGCCTCGCCCCATCCCAGGAGTGACGTTATTACATATTATAAAATGGACATCCAGAATAAAGAAGTCTCACTGGTCAAAATATATCATGTGACCATGTATAAAATCTGTTTCATGCACAGTCTTCCTGGTACTAAACCACATCACACAATGAGCAAATCAGTCCTCCTACAACCAGAACTATTGTTCCTTCTGTCCCCTACAACCAGAATTGATCTTCCATCACAAACATGGCTGCTACCTTTACATGGTAAAAAAAACCTTCAACTGTGCCTTAAAAATAAAACTACCTTAAATAAAAAATAAAGCAAATTAATTAAATGTTGTTTCTCTGATCATCACACTCTCCTTACACACACAAGCAAATTAGAAACATTAAAAATTGTTTATAGTTTTCACTACAACTGTTTCTTTGCTGACAAAGAAAGTTCTCCCTTCTATTTTACGTGCTCATTGGGGAAATCTCTTCTGCTTGCCCTGACAGTAAGATAATTCAGTCTCTGGCTATAACAGAGGACTCTGGTGTGTGTGTGTGAGTACTGTATGTTAGAAGAAAAACACTCAGCCAATGAACTGAGCAGAATTTTGAATCCATGTATTCCATGGGAAACATTCCGTGATAAACATTCTATATCTTGAATCTTGATGCCAGCAAAGGACAAAGTTTGTCCAGCAGTAATACAATTACATCATCTACAGGGTTTTAAATAATTGATTAGCAGTTTTTTTCCTAGGACAATACTAACTGTTCAGAAAGTATTTATATAGGTTTTCTAGAAGTGTTATGTTTGTTAAACACAGTGAGGCAGGTGCTTTGCATTTTCACAATGTTTTAGCACTTTTATGAGCAAAACGCTAATCAATTTTTAGAGTTAAATAAAACCCTGATCTATGACATCATTTGCAGTGGGCGGAAGGACTATTTTATCATAAGTGCCCACAAGTAAATCTATTATTTCTACATATAAACATGCTTCCCCCCCCCCCACTGTAAAAAGTGAAAAAAAAAAAATCCCATTTTTTAAGTGCAATAAGCCACTCAGGAGTGTGTATGAAAAATACAGTTACATAAGAACTTACAGTAACAGTAGATCTTGAAGAGGCTCTTGCAGTACGTAATTACATATAGGACTGGCGCGTGGTGGCTGAGATCCCTGAAAAATTTCAGCTACTCGGTCCTGGCGAGGGACCATCCCACATCAGGTGGCCTGCGTCAGGAGGCGTCGGTATAAAAGGGTGATCCGGACGCCGCCTTCCAGTTCTTTCCATCACAGGCCAAAGAGGCGGATGAAAGAAGCGGATATTTCCCTCAATGGAAAAGGAGCTGAAAAAAGCCTAGGGGATGGAGCGGGAAGGTATACCTACTGCAAGAGCATCTCTCGAAGATCTACTGTTACGGTAAGTTCTTACGTAACTGTACTATCTTACTTCGAGAGGGCTCTTGCAGTAGGTGATTACATATAGGACTGAATCCCAAGCAGTCTGGAACAAAGAGAGGCACCGGGGGGAAGAAAACTACTCCAAAAGGTAGTTCTGGTTGTGCAAGCTTCAAGATAGGAGGCCTTGCAAAACAACCAGCCCGAAGTCTGCTCTACGGCAAGAGGCAACATCCAAACTGTAGTATTTCGTAAAGGTATGGATGGAAGTCCAGGTGGCGGCAGCGCAGATGTCTGCCACAGACACATTCTTGAAACAAGCCGCTGAGGCAGCTACTCCTCTTGTGGAGTGGCCTCTGACTTGACCCAGGAAGGTCTTGTTGTATCTGTCATAACAGAAAGTAACGCAAGAGGCCAACCACTTAGACAGGCATTGCTTGGAAACTGCATTGCCTTCCCTTTTGTGAGCAAAAGAGACGAACAACTGATCAGTCTTTCTGAGAACCTTCATCCTGTTGGTGTAGTATCTCAGAATCCGGTGAACATGAGTGAATACTCCCCTTGATTACAGTACTGCGTAAAAAAAGCAGGTAACTCTATGGACTGATTTAGAGTAGACTCGGCTACTACTTTAAGGAGCAACTTAGGATTTGTGTGAAGAGCAACTCGTTCCTTGTGAAAAATCAAGTACGGGATTTTACACATAAGGGCCTGGAGCTCAGAGATTTTCAGAGCCGAAGTAATGGCCACCAAGAAGAGAGTCTTCCACGAAAGGAACTTCAAATCCAGAGAAGCTACAGGTTCAAGGGAGGAGAGTAAGTTTCGAGAACAAAGTTCAAGTCCCAAGGGAGCAGGAGTCGGATGGGGGTCTCAGATGGAGGACCCTCTGAAAAAGGTCTTGAGACCTCCAGTTGAGCAAAAGCCTTGTCAGTGAAGGGAACATGATAGGCCGAAATGGCTGCCATGTGTACCTTCAGAGAGGAATGGCTGAGACCCAGGTCAAACAGATGACGTACATACTCCAGCAGAAGCCCTGCTGAACAGGAGAAAGGTTCCACATTCTTGGAAGTGGCACAGATAGTGAATCTTTTCCACTTCATGGCATAAGAGGATCTGGTGGAGGGTTTTCTGGCCTCCACTAAAATCTCTACCACTTTGGGAGACACTCCAAAACAGGATTGGGCTAGGTCTGCAGGAGCCATGCATGCAGTTGAAGGGATTTGAGGCCTGGATGGACCAGGGTCCCCTGGTCCTGGGTCAACAAACCTCGAGATAGAGGAAGAGGAAGAGGAGGATCCTCTGAATACTGTTGTAGAAGAGAGAACCAGACTTGCCTGGGCCAGAAAGGAGCGATCAGAATCATTCGCGCTCCTTCTGAAGCTAGTTTCTGCAAGACTCGTGGGATAAGTGGAATTGGGGGAAAGGCATGGCCAGATCTGTCCTTCCGGTCTAGAGACAGGCCGCCTTCAAAAGCGCCTTGCTCTGGAGCAGGCGAGCAGAAGATAGGAAGTTTTGCGTTTGGGGGATCTGAGCAGATTGGAGCCTGTGGTGTTCTCCAAAGTTGGAAGATATTGTCTAGGACCCCTTGGTCCAGTTCCCACTCATAAGCCAGAGCAGAAGAGCGACTTAGCTTGTCTGCCAGGGTGTTGTCGACTCCCGGAACGTGAATTGCCATGAGATGAAGATTGTGTTGTGTTGCCCAATCCCAAACCCTCATTGCCTCCCTGCAAAGAGGGTAGGACCAAGTCCCTCCTTGTTTGTTGATGTACCACACCACGCACATGTTGTCCATCTGGATGGCTAGGTGGCTGGAAAGGATGTATTGGTGAAGGGCTTGGACAGCATACAACACTGCTCGAAGCTCGAGCACACTGATGTGGACAGCTTGTTCTAGCTTGGACCAGGAGCCCTGGGTCTGATGAGAGCCTAGATGGGCTCCCCCAACCTTCGCCTGAGGCATCTGTGGTTAGAGTCTGGGGGGGAAGAAAGGAACTCCCCGAAACAAGTTATCTCTAACC
The DNA here is from genome assembly GCA_016271365.2 of Neoceratodus forsteri. Lineage (NCBI taxonomy): Eukaryota > Metazoa > Chordata > Ceratodontiformes > Ceratodontidae > Neoceratodus > Neoceratodus forsteri. Next base: position 489,702,409 of record CM057454.1, on the reverse strand, counting down.
ATCCACCACTGCAAGTCTCTCATCATCAGTGAGGAGATCAGAACTGAGTGATCTAGGTCATCCACTAACTGATCCCACTGAGAGCATAGAGTCCACTGAGAGAGCCTCATATGGAGTCGAGAGTGAGGTACCGCTGGGATAGCAGCCGCCATGAGCTTGAGAAGGTGAAGGACCGACCTCGCAGAGACCATCCTGCGGTCGGACAACAGACTTATTTGGATCTGAAGGGTGGACGCCCTGTCCGGAGAACTGAGAATTGCCCTAATAAACTGTAGCCTCTGGGATGGGTCCAGATGAGACTTGGAATGGTTGATAGTAATACTCAGGCAGGCAAAAACCTGCTGGGTAAGGGAGAGGAAATGCAGGAGTTCCTCCCTGGACGAGGCTGCCAGAAGCCAGTCGTCCAGGTACGGGAAAAGCTACACACCCTTGTCACATGGTGGGCCACCACCACTCCAGGCATTGGTAAATACTCGGGGCCAAGGATAGTCAAGCGGAGTGCCTTGAACTGGTAGTGATCCCCTGGAACGCAAAACGAAGGTATTTGCGATGAGATGGGCGAATGGGAATGTGCAGATAAGCATCCTGTATATCCAGAGCGCAAAGCCATTGACCCAGCCAGAGGAGGGGCAGAAGGCTCTGCAAAGAGAGCATCCTGAACCTTTTGTACTCTACGCAAAGATTCAGGGAACTGACATCCAAAATTGGTCTGAGATCTCCTATCTTCTTTGGGACCAGGAAGAAATGGGAATAGTAACACGTCCTTGCAGATGAAGGGGGATGGGTTCTATTGCTTGTTTCAGCAGGAGAGCAGAGATTTCCTCCTTGACCAAGAGAAGATGTTCCCATGAATACGACGACTTCAGAGGGGGGTGGCAGGGTGGTTTCTGAATAAACTCTATGGAGTGTCCTTGTGCTATGAGCTGGAGCACCCAAGAATCTGTGGTTATCCTCTCCCATCCCGGAAGGTGTAGGGAAAACCTTCCTCCTACCAGTTCCTTCGGGGAGTCCAGAGGCAGTGGGAGAGGAAAGGAGTCAGGTGGTGTGGGGCAGCACCACAGCTGAAGCACCCACTGCTTTTTTCGGCGGGGTGGGCTTAGCAGCTGTGAGGGCCCGGCGTTTTGTGGCCCGCCTTCCCTGGGGTTTCGCCTTTGGCCGATTCAGTCTGCGAAAGGGACGGTGCTGCTGCTGATGGGGATGGTACATGGAATCAACTGACTTCAGAGCCTTCCCCTTCTCTTGCAAATCAGTGATGATGTCCTTGACATCACCCCAGCACCAACCCCGGAAGGGTGCTTCCTGGATATGAGTGCACCTCGGGACCAGACCTGACACACGGAGCCAAGCATGACGCTGTAGGCCAACAGCGAAAGCTGAGCTCCGCCCAGCAGTGTCCACTGCATCGTATATCACATGTAGCATGTGTCAACTGGCCAAACAAGCACAGCGGACGAAATCAGCCAACTCCTGCTTGACTTGGGAATCAGGCAAGGAGTCCAGTTTGGCTTCCACCTGAGTCAGGATGGCCTTCTGGTAGTCCCCCATGTGGCCGACATAGTTCAAGGCCCTGATCCCCAGTGTGGAGGAAGCGTAAATCTTTCTCCCATACTGGTCCATAAGGCATAATTCCTTATCAGGCGGTGATCAGCTAAGATGTTTGGGGTTCACCAACCGGCTGTGAGCGGCGCTAATCACAACCGAGTTGGCACGAGGGTGAGAATCCAGGAAATCAACACCCTCTGAAGCCTGATATAGCCGGTTCGACTTCCTAGGAAGTGGGGCTAAGGCCAACGGCTGCTACCATACTGCGGTAACAAGGTCAGCATGAGGCTCTATCCAGGGTGGCACCAAGGTAGGAGCTGTCACGGGCAGATCCAGATGTTCAGCGAGTTTCAGACGTTGAGGATCTGGTTCCAGGGAGTGCCACTGATGAACCTCCTGGATTTTCCAAAGCAACTCCGTAAAAGAAGGATCCTTCGGTGGAGACTTCGGAGGAGTCCTTGGCCTGGGCTTTGACAGACAGCGAGGCTCGTCGTCTCTCTCGGAGCAACTGTCGGAAGAGTCCAAGGAGTCCGAGGGTGAAGAGGAGGATGAAGAAAAGAAAGACTCCCTTTCCCGACCCAGGGGAGGAATGGACCCCTTAGGAAGTCCCGGAGAGCGTGTCCTGCCTTCTCTGGATCAGGCGGAAGAACCCTGGAGTCCGGAGGTGAGTAAGGAGTGTGCCTTGGGCCAGTACAGGAACCTGGGACGGCACCGTCACCGGAAGGTGGCCCTCGACCTCTTTGGTGAGCTGAGCCTTGGTCTCAGCCCACCAGGAGGCCAAAGTCTTGCACATTCTTACATTGGTATTGCTTTGTTTAATTATTTTAGTTTTTAATTCAGGAAGGGGATTTTCAAAACTGCTTATTTTGTGAGCATCTTCAGAAGGGTTGAAATAACAGCATATTTGATTTTCCTTTGTGACTAACTGGACTGTCTACTAGTATTCTGTGACAGTGTGCTTCAATATATTTTGCAAAATATACTGGTGGTGGCTATGTACTTTAAAATAGCAAAGGCTGCAGTTTGTAATTGGATGCCAGACATAGCCTGATGTGGGGGAAATTGTCTTCACAAGTCAGGGAGACCTGCATCACAGCCAATTGTTCTGGCTTAAACATTCCAGCACTGATCAATTACTATAAACTACTGGTGTGATCCTGTTTCAGACAGAAGTCCATCTTCTTCCAAGTTGGGAAACAGGGTGTGCTTTGAAACAACTGAGAAGCTGCATGGGATATACTATATTGGACTAGATATCTGCAGCAAATCTCTCTCTTGCTTACATCTGAGGGAAGTTTTCCAGAGTTTAAAGCACAGCTGATTTATTTAGGGGCTGACTGCTTTCAGAGCACAAACCACCAGGCTGTTTTGGGGCTGGGGAGGTTTACCTGTGTCTGACTTGGATGTCTGGATTTTTCTCTGTTTGATTAGCAGAGTATTTTCTTTGTCAAATTGTTGTGTGGGACATCTTGCTGACAGGAAGGCACTCATTGTAGCGATGGGTCAGAGCTTTTAGCTGATTGTTTCGTGAGGGCACAGTTTAGACCCAACCCCTGCCCACCCCTCACCACATCCACCCCTGGAAATTGTTCCTTTATACCTGGGGTTCTGACATAATTTCCTCAAGAGTGCAAGGTGCATATCACTGCCACATTCTCTCTAGCACACTGCACTGACAATATAAGCATACACACTGTATAATATATATATATATATTTCTATATAACAAACCAATCACACACACACACACACAAAGTAGATAAACATGTGGGGAGTAGTGCAATGTAATGGCTGTGGGGCAGCAGTCTTCCGGGAGTCTTTCTGGAGGCTGAGATGCTGCCCTATTTGCAGACAACTCTCTGCCCTGAGGGAAGAAGTTGCCCGTCTTCAGGCCACACTGGACAGTAGTAAGGCAACCTTCCCCCAGGCCACACTGGACAGTAGGAAGGGAACCTTCCCCATCCAGGGAGCACTAAAGCCACCACCACTACCTCAAGGCTGCTGAGAAAGCACAGCAGTTGGTCCACAGTGGGCTCAGGGAGGGTGAGGATGGTGGAACAGAACCACCAGTCAGTTGTTCCACTCCACAATCCATACACCATTCTGGGAGCATAGCTCCCTATGGATACACCATAGAGGAGACTAAGGAGGCTGAGGACAGCTGTCACAAGGAGGCCCACAGGAAGGAGGCAGAGGACAACATAGGGAAAGGAAGCAGCTCCTGGTGAGGGACTCAATTATTAGGGGGATAGAACTGGGGGGAGCAGGGAAAACTGAAGTAAGGTGCCTGCCTGGTGCCATGGCTTGGAGGGACAGGAAGCGCATCCTCAGGATCACAAGAACAGCTGCACGGGAGTCTGAGATGGACATCATTGTCCACCTAGGGACAAATGACTTGGCTCATCATGATATTAGAGCAGTGCAGGAGGACTTTGTAGAATTGGGGAGGGGCCTAAGACAAGAAGCACACACAGTATCCTTCTCAGAGGTGCTGCCTATCAATGGCATGGGTGAGGCGGTGCTTTGCACCATGCAGTTTAATGAATAGTTGAAAAAATGGTGTGCGCAGAGGGTTTGGCTTCATTGGGGACTGGGGTTCCACCTGAAGGACACCAGCCTATACTAACAGGATGGTCTGCATCTGTCCAGGAAGGAGCAAGTCTTTTGAGCAATCAGTTTAAATGCTTCATTGGCAAGCTTTTAAAGTAGTCAAGGGAGGCACTGATAAGCAGCAGAAAATCCCAGCCTCTCCCTACAAAACAGGGTACTAAATGAGAAAAAGACCGAGGTAGAAAGGTCAGTGGGGATGCTGCAACAGAATGTAAAGCCATCAAAAATGGAAAGCAATGAGTACCAATTCCGTAGTCTGGGTAACAAGCTTCCTGAATTAGTGGCCTTGATGGAGGAGAACATCTGGATATCGTGGCAGTCACAGAAACACGGTACACACAAACCATGACTGAAGCGTAAACATACCAGGACACACTCTCTACAGGAGGGACAGGGAGGGTAAAAGAGGAGGAGGAGTAGCTCTTTACATAAAAGAAGGAATCAAAGCAACAGAACAAAAGGGTAAACAGCGAGGAGAAGAAGCACTGTGGGTAAATCTGGAGACAGGCAATGGCACCACAATCCACACAGGAGTTACAGACCCCCTTCTCAGGGGGAGGAAATGGACAAGGAAATGATAGAAAGTATACTTAGAATGGCAGAAAAAGGAGATATTGCTGTGGTGATCTGAATATGCAGATGTTAACTGGAGTGCAGTTGCAGCAGCCACTTCAAAGTAGAGGGTTATTCTAGAAGCCCTACAGGGGCATGCCAGACAACTAGTACTGGAGCCCTCTCGAGAGGGAGCAGTCTTAGACCTGGTTCTCTCAAATGGAGATGGAGAGGATCACAGATGTAGAAGTGGGTAGCCATCTGGAACTAGCGACCATCAAACAGTATGGTTCACAATAAACACAGCAATAGAGTCAAGCCATACAAGGCAAAAGTACTGGACTTTAGGAGGGCTGACTTTGCCAAACTAGGCGAGTGCCTAAAGATGCACTAGCAAATGGGCAGGAAGGAGGGTGGAAGAACAATGAGGAATAATAAAACTGCCATCACAGAGGTAACAAGCCTTTGTGTGAAGCAAATAAACGATGTAGAAACCACTATGGTTCTCAAAGGAAGTGGCAGTGAAGCTTCAAGAGAAAAAAAGCATTCAGGAAGTACAAGGAATCACAGAAGGAGCAGGACAGAGAACTGTATCAGTTAAAGCAAAAGGAAACTGGGAAGACAGTCAGAACAGCAAAGGCCCAAACGAGGAAAAGATAGCCAACTCAGTTAAGAAGGGATAAAACCTTTTATAGGTACATCAGGGAGTGAAGGAGACCAAGGGAGAGAGATAGTGAGGCTTAATAAAGGGAGGGAGGAGGGTGGGCAGAGGGTGACTGTGAAAAGCAGAGATACTAAACAAATATTTTTGCTCAGTATTTACAAATGAAGGGAGGTACCTAAAACAAATAGTAGAAACACTCTGGATACAGAAGTTGATACCAGCCCATTCAGAAGTAAGGGTTAAAAGAACTCTTAAAACTGAAGGTGGACAAAGCAATGGGGCCTGATGTGATTCATCCCAGAATTCTAAAGAACTAAGGGTAGAACTAGTGGCACACTGAGCTACCCTGTTTAACAAATCATGGGAGGATGGGGTGGTACCGAGGACTGGAGGAGGGCAGATGTGATTCCCCTTCACAAAAGTGGGAGCAAGGCAGAAGCATGAACTACAGACCTGTTAGTTTAACCTCAGTGATGGGGAAAATGATGGAATCACTTCTGAAGGAAAGAACTGTCGAGTATCTAGAGGCCAGAGGGGCACAGGACCCAAGGCAGCATGGATTCACAGCGGGAAGGTCATGCCAAACGAATCTGATAGACTTCTTTGACTGGGTGACCAAAGTAGTAGATCAGGGAGGGGCTGTGGACATGGACTACCTAGACTTTAGCAAGGCATTTGACACACTCCCACACAAAAGAAACAAGTTAGCCAGCCTGGGGGTGGGTCCCAAGATGACAGCCTGGGTAAAGAGTTGGCTGGAGCATAGGACACAGAGAGTAATAGTAAATGGAGTCCACTCTGAAGAAAGGGGGGTTACTAGTGGGGTACTGCAGGGTTCAGTATTAGGTTCGGTCCTCTTTCAATGTCTTTATAAGCGACATTGCAGAGGGACTGGAAGGAAAAGTATGTCTCTTTGCAGATGACACAAGATCTGCAACAGAGCTGATGCACAAGGTGGGGTGGAAAGGATGAGAAGGGACTTGCAAGGTTAGAAGAATGGTCAAATGTATGGCAGCTGAGATTCAATGCTAAGAAGTGCAAGGTAATGCACCTGGGAAACAAAAACCCAGGGGAAGAGTACACAATTGGGGGGAGGGGGGTAGATACTAACAAAAACAAAAATGGAAAGGGACCTGGGGGTAGTCATATCAGATGACCTAAAGGGGGGCAAGCAATGTGAGAGGGCAGGAAGGAGGGCTGAGGGATACTGGGATGCATAGGGAGAGGCATCACCAGTAGAAAACAGGAAGTTGTTATCCCTCTGTACAGACAGCTGGTCAGACCCCATCTGGAGTACTGTGTGCAGTTCTGGAGACCCAATCTCTGCAAAGACATAGACAGGATGGAAGCTGTCCAGAGGAGGGCAACTAAAATGGTGCAGGGTCTACACCAGAAGACATATGAAGACAGACTTAAGGCGCTTAATATGAATAACCTCGAGGAAAGAAGGGAGAGGGGGGACATGATAGAAATTTTCAAGTACCTCAAGGGAATCAACAAAGTCCAAGAAGGTAGCATCTTTCAAAAAAAGAGGTGTGCAAGAACAAGGGGGCACAATTTGAAGATGGGAGGGTGGCTCAGAGGTAATTTAAGGGAGCATTTTTTCACAGAGAGGGTTGTGGATGCGTGGAATGGCCTTCCGGAGGAGGCTGTGGAGTCAAAAACAGTGGTGGAATTCAAGCATGCATGGGACAGTCATAAGGCAATTCTAGGGGGTTGGGGTAAGGAAGAAGTAGGCTACTGGTTAACTAGGATCTGCAGCTTATCTAGTAGGTAGGGGAAATGGGCAGACTGGGTGGGCCAAGCGGTCCTTATCTGCAGTCAAGTTCTATGTTTCTATGTCTCCTGCAGGTCCACCGGCGGCAGCGAGGGTGGTGGAGGAGAAGGAGGCGGGGGATAAGGATACGGGTTGTAACCGTATGGAACGTATCTAAAACCCGACTGTGGGTAGCCCGGCGTCGAGTACTGCAGCGTACTGCAGCGTCAGGAAGCCCGGCATCGGATACTGTGGCGCCGGATACTGCGGTCCCAAGTACACCGGCATTGAATAGGATGGAGGATACTCGGGAGCCGGGGGGGGGCCCAGCCGTAGGCCTCACGGGCGATCCATAGTGGACAGCCCGGAGGGCCCGATGGGAGCGGAATGTCTCCTGCAGTCGGTAAGGCCGAGGTCAGGGCTGATGGCAGAGGCCCTGGCGCCGGAGGTACCGATGTCGGAGGGGCCGGCATCTGAGCCGGCGTCCAGGGAGCCAACGTCAGGTTCGGGGCACCACGTGGAGGAAGGACTGATGGAGACAAAAGATTCACCTGGGGGTGGAGGGGAAAAGTCCCCGGGGTCAGGTTGGGGAGGACCGATTCCCCAGATGGCAGTGAGCATGCGAGGGCGAATACGGCCGGACGTGGGGGGTCCGTCGTTGGTTCCTTTGCCGGCTGGACGTCGGACGAGCCCACATGATGGTTAGAGGCGAGCTCTCGGCGGGCGCCAGAGGAGCCGACGTCCGACTTATGAGAGACATCACCAGAGGCGAGCCGAGTAGAGTGATCGGACTGGGCCAGTGGAGAGGAGGCCATGCGTCGCCCTGAAGGATCGGACGTCTTACCGGCCCTCTCCCGGCAGACGTCAGAGGAGCCGACGCCTGGCTTACCGGAGTTGCCCACAGTGGTAGGCCGCGAGTCTGCAGCTGAACCAGGGGCGGAGGCCTCCAACTGCCAGGAGGCACCCGCCGCGGGCTTAGTCAGACAGCGGGCAGATACCTCGGAAACCTCCGAGGCGGCCGTCGAGGAGGCGATCCTGGAAGAGTTTGCCACGTCCCAGTGACTCCCGAGGAAACGGTGGAGAGCCCTTGTCCTGGTGCCTCTCCTTCTCCTTCTTCCGATGGCCTTCAGGAAGTGGACGCCTGCTTCAGTTTTTTGAGCTCCTTCTCCATAGAACTCATTTTCTTCTTTAAAATATGGGCTTCCAGGGATTGCTGCCGCCTTTTCCGGGTATCCGTGTTGAAACTGAGGCAGTGCTTGCACTTCTCAACCGGGTGATCGGGGCCTAGGCAGAACAGGCACAGGGAGTGGCCGTCCTTGTGTGGTAGCTGGGCGTAGCACGAATCGCACTTATTCTTGTGCTCGGAGGGTGTAGGGGATGACATACACCGATGATACTACTGACATCAGTCAAAAAAAATAATGATTTTTCGGTAAAAAAAAACGACGAAGGTAGGACTGACAAAGCATGAACTTTTCCGCGAGGTGCTGCATGAGCTAACGGTGGGAAAGAACTGGAAGGCAGGTGTCCGGGACCGCCCCTTTATACCGACGTCTCCTGACACCGGTCACCTGATGTGGGGGAGGTCCCTCGCCAGGGACTGCTAGCTAGAAATTTTTCCGTGGGTTCCTGCTGCCTGCCGGCGTCAGTCCTATATGTAATTACCTACTACAAGAGCCATCTCGAAGTAAGATCATATTTTACCACTCTTCCAGGGGCTGAAAGGCACTCAGCCTGCAACCTCATGCCTCACCAAACCCCTGGTCGTGCAGTAAAATATGTTTCATACACACACCCTCATGTCTTATTGCTTACATAACACATATCCTGCCTTACTGCTTAATTCTACTCTATTCTGCATTGAGAATGAACTCCTGGCAGCTTTGCTATGAGATTCCCAAGATGCTGTGCAGAATTCTGTGCACATTTGTACACATTCCAAAAAAATCTAAACATCTTGAAAACATTACAAGCTACACAAAAACACGCATTTGCAAAGTTGTTCATGACAAAAAGACCTTTACAACGAGGGTAGTCACTAAGCTGAACTCTCTATAGTTTTTAAAATATAGCCATCTAATTTACCAAATTTCCATGTTTTTTTTTTTTTTCCAAATTTCCCACTTTGGATGGCAAATATTTTCAAAAATGTAAGGAGTTCAGCTTAGTGACTGCCCTCATCATAGCAATCTTTTTGTTCTGAACCACTTTGCTACTCGTTTTTGTGTAGCTTGTACAGTTTTCAAGATATTTAGATTTGTTTGGCTTGCCTAGATTTCTGCAAAGCCTTTGATACCGTCCCACACAGAAGGCTGGTTAACAAGATGAGTAGTCCGGGCATGGGGCATAAGGTGATACACTGGGTTAGAAACTGGCTGATGGAAAGAAGGCAGAGGGTGGTGGTAAATGGGACACAATCCAGGGAGAGAGGGGTGACCAGCGAAGTGCCACAGGGATCAGTACTAAGACCAGTCTTGTTCATTGTCTTCATTAGTGACATTGCAGAGGGACTGGAAGGAAAGGTCTGCCTATTTGCAGATAACACCAAGATCTGCAACAGGGTGGATACTCCAGAAGGGGTGCGAAAAATGAACAGGGACCTGGAGAAGACTGAAAGATGGTCAGAGGAGTGGCAACTGAAGTTCAATGCAAAAAAGTGCAAGATAAGGGGCAACCCTGGAGAGAGCTACAGGATGGGTGGGGAGGTGCTGACTGTCACCAAAGAGGAAAGGGACCTAAGGGTTATCATATCTTATGACCTAAAGGTATCAAAGCAGTGCGTAAAGGCTGCAGGGAGGGCCAGTGGCATACTGGGGTGTATAGGCAGAGGTATTACTAGTAGGAGGAGGGAGGTGGTGATGCCATTGTATAAAACACTAGTAAGGCCTCACCAGAAGTACCACACGCAGTACTGGAGCCCACACATGTGTAAGGACATAAACAAGGTGGAGGCTATCCAGAGAAGGGCGACAAAGATGGCGCATGGTTTGTACCACAAAACATATGAGGAGAGACTAACAGACCTCAATATGTACTCACTGGAGGAGAGGAGAGAAAGGGGTGACATAATAGAAACTTTTAAGAACTGCAAGGGCATAAAGAAGGTGCAGGTGGAAGATCTTTTCCAATGTAGAAAATATACCAGAACGAAGGGGCACCATGTAAAATTGGAGGGGGGCAGATTAAGAGGTAACATGAGGAAATTTTTCTACACAGAAAGGGTGGTGAATGTCTGGAATAGTCTGCCACAAGAGATGGTCTGGGCAAGCACAGTGGAGGGCTTTAAACATGCCTGGGATACATACAAGGGAACCTTGGGGGGGGTGATGAAAAGCCACTGACCACTTAGGGTGAGTGGACGCATGCATGTATAGGGCCTATGGTAGACTGGATGTGCCTAGCGGTCCTTATCTGCCGACATTTTCTATGTTTCTATGTGTGCAGATGCGCTTATAAACAGCAGATGCTTTTTTTCTCTCCGAGTGAACACTTAAGTAGACATGCCAAACAAATGTAAATATCTTGAAAACCATACAAGTTACACATACACAACCAGTGTCAAAATTGTTCACAACAAAAAGACCTTTACAATGAGGGCAGTCACCCAGCTGAACTCTGTACAGTTTTTAAAATATAGTCATCTCTGCTGTTGTACTGTAAAGCAGAGTTTGTTGCTGAATCTATGGGCTCGGCTACATCACTACAGGATGTATTGTAGGTACAAGAAAAGCAATAAACTTACCAGAGATGGAGCTCCCCAGGGGTCATCATACTACCATAAAGCTATCAGGCTAATTTAGGAAAAACTCCTGATAGCGGACAGAGGGATGGACACACTAAGACTTCACACACAAATCAAAACACTCTGCACAACATATGTTTTTACAAATTCTGGGTGCTCTACTCCTGACCTTGTCTTGCATGTAGTTTATTTGGCTGTACGTATCCCTATAAAATGCAATAAAAATAAAGTTTAACAAAAAAAGGTGGGGGAGTGTTTCAGTGATTTGGCAGTACAATAAGCTGAGCTTTCCCAAGAAGGACACTGCTTATTTTTTCCCCCAGCTCTCATGTACTATCCTACAACTTTCGTGTTTTGTCCTTGTAGCCCAGACGCAGTTAGCAATGGCCACAGATAGCTGCAGTGAGCAACAGTAAGGAACACACTCACTCATGGACAGCCACAGAAAGATGTATCCAAGTTCCCCAGTGCATTCCAATGGGACAGCTGCAAAACACTCCCTGACTTTGGTGGCAATAGGAACTGGTCTGCTATGCAGACAAGCCCTAAAAAATAATGAAGACAACTTAGGGGCAAAGATCTTGTGGGTTTAGGGCTGCTAAACTATGGAATATGTTACTCGTCGACATGACTAACTGTAATATTGTAAAAAAAAAATGCCTCAATTAAACTGAAGTACAGCACAACAATATGTTTTATCCCATGTAACATTTTTCCATGAAGTACTTCTTTCCCATTTTGTGTTGATTACAAACATTCTAAGCAGAAATACCTGAACAGTTTTTTACTAAACTGCTAACTGGTTATGTGACGCAGAACGTTCTGGGGTACAAGCTAACTAGTCAGAAGCCAAAAATAGCCTTCAGGTGTTTTATGCTGTTTATTCCAGAGACTCTGTCCTGTTGCCTCTGCAGCCCAGGGTAATCAGTCTTTCTGCACAAGAGGTCAGTTCTAGCTACGCAATTCCCAAGATATGACAAACACACAATTTGTACAAAGCAAGCGCTATGTGACCTCAAGCAGTTAAAGGTCTCCAAACACATTTTGTGAAATCTAATAACTTACCAGCAGAGTTACACAAGGTGGAAGAAGAAATTATTGTTAAAATTCAGTGCCTTATGCACAACATACATAGGCAGGGAAAAAGTACTGTATACTTACGAAGTCAGAAGCTGCTGTAGATGACAGAAACCTGAATGAGCGATGATGTGCATTGCGCTACTCCCAGGAGACTGGGTATCCCACGCAAGCTGCAGAATACTACGCAGTGGCTGGCTGGGAGCTGAGCATGTCTAGAAGAGGAGGTGCTTGGCTAACAATGAGTAATACCAGACCTTCACAGACCCCCCCCTGCCTGAAACAATTACCCATATGACCAGATAAAAGGTGCGACCACCCCAGTCATCAAGGTGGGGTACAGGAGGACTAACATGAACAAATCTGGAAATAAATACATAAAAAAGGAGGGGACCCATCTAATACTGTCATTTTTTTCTGTTTTTTTTTCCTTTCGTTCTGGCTGTCTTCCATCCCTTTGATGGCCGCACCACGGCTGCGCCCTTCCTCCACTCGCACAGCTAGGCATGGGTCTGCCTTCACAGCTGATATGGATGACGCTTCTAGATCGGCCAGAAGGTGGAGTGCAAACACATGGAGACCAGCACCCTTGCTCCCACCTTCCTTGGTTTCCTCTCCCTATATCCAATTTTCTGATACACTGGCCATTTATTCCCTCAAAACAGGATGTTTTATCAATGTATGTACATTACTGCAACAGAGGGAGTGAGTTGCCTCTTCAGTGTTTATCCAAGCTGCCTATACGTTTTCTGGACAGTCCCTGACTTCAGGTTACACAGTTCCCCAGTGTTACAGTTAGCGTGGAACAGTGGGAATGTACATCACATTACAGCATTACAGATCATGGGAGTGTCCTGTGAAACTCCCGACCAAGCAGAGCCCTACCTTCAGCTGTCTGTGAGGCACTCTTATTTCCAAAAGAGTGTCTTACATACTGTGTTGCTATATATAGAATAATGGATGGGCAACCATCCACAACAGGGCTGTGTTACCATTGAGAAAGTAGATGACATCACAGAGACCTTGAGAGCGAAGCTCGAGAGGTTTCTATGAAGTCATCAACTCTAGAGATGGAAACACAGCCTTCATTGTGGATGGTTGCACATATACGGTTTTATAGTATATAGTCAGTGTCTGTTGTCTATGGAATTCTGCTACTTCCTAAACCTTGCTGTACCATAGATGTGAAGTCAGATCGATGGTACAACAGCAATCTGATATCACAAGTGCATGGCACTGGCTAGTCCATCATCTGGAAAACTGATCGCTACTTTTAAATCACACTGCTTGAACTGTCAAGATGACTGACATGACAGTTCTTGCAGCACAGACAGCAGTGCTGAAAGACTACAATTTATCACCAACCAGGAGAATAAACGAATCCCCCCAAAAATCACAGTAACAGATATAATAATGTTCCTAACATGCTGATGTTTTCCCTGAGACAGCCTGTGAACTGTAAGTACAGCTGAACTTCATTCTTATGTGTAATCTTGTTTTGGAACAGACGCTGTGTTTATACCATAAAAAAAAGTAGATGGGGAGAACATCTACAACAAGGCTGAGTTGCCATCTGGGTGGTTGGTGACCTTACTGAGACCTCTTGAGCTGCGCTTGATGGAAACACAGCCTTGCTGCAGATGGTCTCCCATCCACTATTCTATTTGTATAGTATACAGTTAGTCCTTATTGTGCATGGCTTTCGTAATCTTTATCTTTTTCCATTTTCTGGTACTGCTCACTCCAGCTTCTCCTGCCCTTGCTTACTCAGTCTTCTCAGTCAGACTGTGTTGGTCAGAGAGATCTCTTTATGGTGGCTTCATCCCTCTGTTGCCATACAGCTTAATTTTTAAAATGAAAGAAAAAATTGTTTTGTGACACAGAGCCATGTGTGTCTCACTGACTGGGTCTACGGTTCAGTGCTCGCTAAATCGCGCCACCATGTTTTCTGTGCATCTCCCAGTTGGTCCACCTCTAGTGAGCCAATATGATGGGAAGACGAGGCTAAAAAGTTGTTGTACCAAGGATGTGATGACAGAACCACAGTACAACAACTTCTTTGACCTTTGAACTGTCCTACAACAACAGTAAGAAAGCCGCTGATTTCCGTGCACAATAAGGGCTAACTATATACTATAATAAGTTTCTCACTGGTCATTCATGCCATCAACATTTGGAAGAAAGAAAGGTCAATTTTATGTTATCTATAATAAGTTCCTAGGTCTGGTTGGAGGGCCTTTGGTTTCCAGTTCTCTCACCCCAAGAATGCATAAGAGGACAATATTACATTCATAAGAGGCCCTCCAACCAGACCCATAAACTAACAGAGTATCAAGGAAAGAATGGAAAAGAAAGTAAAAGAGGGAATCCAGTCACATGCATAAATCTCACCAATGGCCTCAGCAGACCATAACTGCACAAATTTACAAGAAAATGTAAATTATGACATGTGTTGAAAGAATGCCGGCTCTTGATTGGTGGAGAGCTACTTTCAATTGGGCCGTTGGCTCATCATAACAGCCCGACTGAAAGTTCTCTTAGACCAATAGGCTGACCACTTGCCTTTGGACCACTCCACCTCAACGGACCAATGCACGGTGCCTGCCACACACACAGTGTATCTTGCCTTTTGGGGAATCAAGAAAAAAGGAGCCAGCAAACTCACAACAAACAGGTGCTCATCTCCCACAATGTCATACCTTCTCTGCCACAGCAGTGGCCCAGCTCCGGTCTCCCCACTGTTGACATCATTCTATTCCTGCACACCACAGCCAAACAGGTTTCTGCTATTTTTTTTTTTAATCTTCCTTGACCGCAGCAGGTACATGGCTGTCACGCACGACTGTGATGAAGTGCAAAATACAATAGCTTTTCTTTTTGAATGGAGGCAGAGGAGAGAAACAAAAACATGGTGGCTCAGATTCCCGGCTACCAGCTACACGAGGACCACCCGCTCCACCAATGTCATATGGAGCTCTAACAATTAAAGTGAGCAAGGTGGATAGTCAGCCAGATGCCACAGTATAGATGGCATCCGCCTGCCAGCCTTCTCTCTCCTGCCCCTATTGTAAGACAGTAGCCACTACCTGCCCTCCCTTTGCCTTTACTAAACTGTTGCTGATATGCTGCATTAGTGCCACCTATTGGCAGGCCCACATTCCCACTTTGCCCAAGCTGGACTACTTTTTTTTATAATCTGAAAGCTAAATTAAAATGGAAAAATCAGTTTTTTTATATAAATAATAATACCAAACATATTTAAAAAAATACACTAAATTGCCTAAATTAGACCCATTTCGTAATCCCAATAAGGCACTTCAGGGGGTGTATTATGGTGGATAACAGCCCTTCTTGGTGGTGGAAGTACTGGCTTCATCTCGTGCTTCAACTCACCGAGGACCATTATCCTATTGCACCCTGTTGTGCCCTATTGCTTAATTGCAAATCATTCAAATTTTTTGGCATTTACATGAATGTTGAAGTTTTATCCCTTATCGTTCACCTACAGCTAAGGGTTAATCTGGAGCTGAAGTTATAGTGCCCTACTTGTGACCTCATAGTCACTCCCACAGCAACAGACTGTGATGTCACAAGCAACATCATGACTTCAACTCTGGAATAATCCTCAGCTGCTTGAGAAGCACAAGTGATAAAGCTCCAGTTTTTTTTTAATGTAAATAGCCTCAGTAACAAGGAATGGACGGAGATGAAATTCATAATTTATTGGAATGCAGGGTTACAGAAGTCTGTTAATGCCAACTGGGATTCTGTCTGCAAGTGGCTGAACCCAGAGCCTGACTGGGAATGACATAAGGTGCGGGAAAGGATGCACAGGGCTCCCTGTGCCACACCTTGCCCCATTCCTGATTTTACAATGAAGCTCGAGCCAGCTGGGAGATCACCTGCACCAGTTGAGCTTGTGCTGCCCTTCAGACAGACGCACTGGTGCGCCATGGCAGAAGGGACTTGCACCAGGGTTGCGCTGCAGCATCCCCTAAAATGGGATTTTGTAATCCCCCCAAAGGGTGCATGGTCTGCTACAGTTAGACCAGCTCAGAGAAGGTCTAACAGCCTGTACTCCAGCCCTGGAGTCATTGCTGGGTGGGAGGCGAGCCTGTGCCCCCCTGCCGAGGCCAGTCACCCATGGTATTCCATGCCCAGACAGCACTTGGACACTTAATGGACACCACCAGTGGAGCAGCTGGTAGTTCTTCCACTGTGGCAGGTACAAGCTGGCATGTCTCCCCCATGGTGAAAGTCATGTAATGCGCCCCCCCCCAACAGACCTGCTCCGTCATGGTGGCGGCCATGTACTGTCCCCACCTCAGGGGTCTGGTGCCACTCCCCCACCCCGACCTGGTCTGCCCTCCACAATCCCTGTCCTGTCCACCATAACCCTGACAGCCATTTGGCAGCTTGGAGCAATCTCCTCCCATGCACCATGCATTTGGTGCACTGAGGCAGTTGCAGCAACTGTGTGGAGTTTGGTGGCTGGGCTCCTCCTGTTCAAAAATGTGATACCCAGGCACACTGGTGAATCATACAAGCTACTGTTTGCTGCAGCTTGCATTGATCTATGAGCCACTTTGAAAATCCGTCCTCCAGTCTTTAAAACCAGTAAAGGGAGTGACTCTAAGGTACCCTCACCGACATCAAAAAATTAGTCAAAATCATCTTCTGAATAAAAGAAAGGGTAGTTGGAACACATCAGCACAGTACATATGGAAGATACAAGAGGGTGCCTAAAGGTATTTAGAATATCTGTTATCACAATTTTTAGTGGATTCTTCCAAGTTTCAGCCTCATCACAGTGGTGAGGGGCATAGAGATGCAACTCCTGGCAGCTACATTTTGTGACCATAATGCTGCCTGCATGCCGGAGTTACATCACACAGGAACTCCATTTAGTAGACAGAACATTTTGGCCTAATGTCTGGTCACAAAAGCGTAGCAAATGTCTCTGAATCCTATATAAAAATGCTACCTTTCATTACCTTCCTTGCAGTCAACCATATTGCCTGCCTGTCCTCTCAAGCACCAAGTGCGCCACAAGCCAACATGATATACGAGCTCCATCCTTCCCTTATTTATTGAGCTCATCCATCAAAACTAATTCTGAATGCACCCAGAGACCCTGGAAAGCTTGCTGAATGGCGGTCACAGAACCCGTTTGTTCGTAATAGCACAGGCGTATGTGTGTAGTGATTTGTCAAATTGCTATGGCCTGAGACAGGGATTCCAGATATCAGAGGCTGACTCACTGCTCTGGGAGGCTTTGATAATTGCAAATGGTCAAGGTATTCTTTTGCTTCCTTCCTTAGTGCCTTCGTCGTGCCTAGACTAATTTGTGTTGTCCTCCAGATCTTACGCGGTTTTGTAACACCCTGGCAAACTGATTTTTTTAATAAATCAACACTAGAACTGGGTAGGTAATGCATCTTGCTGATATATCATATATTGTTATTTAAGCAATAAGGCATGACAGGGTGTGCGTTACTGTGGGATAATGGCTCGCCTCAGGAAGCGAAGAATGAGGCAACACCGCATGCCTTATGCACCCAAGAAATGCTGTTTTTCCCCATTTACGCGCACCCTGGAAGCCTAATCATGATTATAAATTGGTACCTCTGATTTTTATTTTAAAAATTTAATGAGATTCAGAAAGTTAAGTATTTCTGACCCGTTCCGTTGTGCTGGAACAATGCACGGTCATGTGATGGCATCTGCTCAATCACAGGTCTTGGATTCTGTTACCCATTTTATAATTATTTTCATACTATCCGTTCCTACTTTCCACATCTTCTCTAGCCCCACCCTGTGAAGTGGGCCAAGGAAGCTGGCTCCACCTGCAGCTTGAAGGACAGGCACGTGGCTGCCTACACAGATGGACCCCATCTCCAGCCTGGAGGACAGGTGCGTGGCTGCTTTCACAGATGGACCCCACCGTCAGCCTGAAAAACAACTGAGTGGCTGGCCTCAGAGCTGGACTCCTGCCTGGAGAACAGGCAGTGGCTGCCTTCACAGATGGACCCCACCTCCAGCCTAGAGGACAGCTGAATGGCTGCCTTCAGAGCTGGACCCCGCTTCCAGCCTGGAGGACAACAGAGTGGCTGCCTTCACAGCATGCCCCACCACCAGTCTGGAGGAAAGCCATGTGGCTGCCTTCACAGCAGGACATCGCCTCCAGCCTGGAGGACAGGCAAGTGGCTGTCCTCACAGCTAGACCATACCTTGACCTGAGAGGACAGGCAAGTGGCTGCCTCACAGCATGCCCCACCACCAGTCTGGAGGAAAGCCATATGGCTGCCTTCACAGCAGGACATCGCCTCCAGCCTGGAGGACAGGCAAGTGGCTGTCCTCACAGCTAGACCATACCTTGACCTGAGAGGACAGGCATGTGGCTGCCTCACAGCATGACCTCACCATCAGTCTGGAGGAAAGCCATGTGGCTGCCTTCACAGCAGGACATCGCCTCCAGCCTGGAGGACAGGCAAATGGCTGTCCTCACAGCTAGACCATACCTTGACCTGAGAGGACAGGCAAGTGGCTGCCTTCACAGCATGACCCCACCACCAGTCTGGAGGAAAGCCAAGTTTCTGCCATCACAGCTGGAAACTGCCTCCAGCCTGGGAGACAGACAACTGGCTGCCTTCACAACTGGACCCCACCTCCTGCCTGGATGACAGGTGAGTGACTGCCTCCACAGTTGAACCCCACATCCAGACTTTAGGACAAGCAAATGACTGTTTTCACAGCTGGACTCCACCTCCGGCCTGGAGGACCTGCAAGTGCCTGCCTTCACAGATGGACACCCCCTTCAGCCTGGAGAAGAAGTGAGTGGCTGCCCTTATAGCTGGACCCTGCCTACAGCCTGGAGAAGAGGCGAGTGGCTACCTTCACAGTTGTATTCCACCTACAGCCTGGAGAACACATGAGTTACTGCCATCACAGCTGGACGCTCCAGCCTATAAGACAGGTGAGTGTCTGCTGTCACATCTGGACCCCTCCTCCAGCCTGGTGGAGAGGTGAATGGCTGCTGTCACAGCTGGATCCTGCTTCCAACTCAAAGGACAACCGAGTGGCTGCCTTCACAGCAGGAACCCACCTGCAGCTTGAAGAACAGGTGAGTGGCTTCTTTTACAGCTGGACCACCAATCTGGATTACAAGCAAATGTCTGCTGTCACAGCTGAACCCTGCCTCCAGCCTGAGGATAAGCGAGTGGCTGCTGTCACAGCTGGACCTCATTTCCAGGCTGGAGGACAGGCATGTGGGTGCGGCTACTGTCAAAGTTGGACCCTGCCTAATTCCTCAAACAGAGGTTACCAGCCTACAGCTGACTACTTGTTAAAGATAACAGCATATTTCTACTCTTTTTGGTGCTACTACTATAGCTCTAGAAAGATGGTATAAAGCCATTTTAAATATTTATGTATTTAAGCAATTCTTTTCTCTCTTACAATCATAAGAAACTGTTGGACAGCAACTGCTGTTAGATTTTCTTTTTACCTTCTTCACTGCAACATAGTGTGTTGTGCATTTTGTGTCTTCAGTGTTTGTCCAAGAAACCTCAACACAAACAGTGCAGTCTATGATTGACAGTTTGCATTCTCCCACAGTGTGAACTAATCAGTGTGTAATAGCGGGAAAGCACATGGAATATACAGAGAACACTAATGCACTGAAAGATCTTACTTCGAGACACAGCTCTTGCAGCAGGTTACACCATTAGGACCGAAGCCGCCAGGCGCTAGGACCCCACGGAAAAATTCTAGCTAGCTAACTACAGCGGGGACCGCCCCCGAGGTCGGTCCCGCCTCCGACGTCAGGCGTGGTACAAAAGGGGGCGGTCCCGCCAGATTCCCCAGTTCTTTTCCCGCCGTCGACTTAGCTACCTGACCCCTTCGGTTACCAGTCTAGCGCGTGACGCGTGAATAGTTCCTTTTGATTAAAATTTAAAAAAAAAAAAAATCTTCAGAATCCTCTTCAAGCAAGATCTTGATGTCATCACCAACTTCGGGCCATCCTTTGAAGTGCGCTTGTGGAAAGCAGATCCCGTTCAAGGACCCCCACACGGCCTGCGTCCGGTGCCTAGGCCCAGACCACGATACCCGGGCCTGTCCTTCTTGCCAAGGGTTCAATAGCCGTACCCGGATCCGGCGTCAGAGGGCTTTGCAGGCGTTTCTTCTGGAGGAACAACTGAAGACCATGTCCTCCAAGGGGAAGCTCCAGGGTCCACAAGCACGGAGAAGGAAGGCCCTTCAGGTCCCTTCTGGGGGTTCGATCCCGTAGCTCCGGTTGAAATCTCCCGGCTGCAATCAAGAAACCTTCATCTCAGGAGAAATCCGCCAGGCCTTCCTCCCCTTCCAGGGCCTTGGCGAAGTCCGGGGAAAGACACCATCACCACCGCAAGTCGGGTTCCCGCTCCTCGGTACCCGACGTCAGGTCTTCGTCGGTGCCTCCACATGAGGGCGTTGGAGCTCACGCCTTTAAAGGGCCTGTAGCCCAGGCGCTGGCTCGACAGCTGTCAGCCGTCGCCCTTCATCCCTGGAGCCGCCGTCGGCCCGGCGTCCGGCGCCGACCATTACATCCAGCGGACGCCGGTGGGGACCGGCGCCCGCCCTCCTGAAAGAAGAAGGCCCTGTTGCCTCCGACCGACATCGGTCAGGAGCCTCTATCGGAGGAGGACCTAGAGCAGCCAGAGGACCAGGCAGGCGACCCGGTCCCGTAGAGTACTCCCAGGGCTCCCTCGCCATTACCAGAGCCCCCTGTGGAGCCGACGCCGGGACCCGACGACCGCCCACCGGCACCCGGGCCGTCGTCGGGCCTCTCTCTAGTGGAGGTGAAAGATCTGTTCACCTACTGGTGGGATACCATTAAAAAAGACATGGTTCCCCCCCCTCCTCCTCCTATTCCTCCTCCTACTCCGGTTCCTGCCCCCCCCTCGCCATCGGGGTCGGCAGGCCGTGTTCCTCCTCCCCGGGAGCCTAGAACCCCTCCCAGGGGGAGACCTGATAAACGGAGACCTCCGTCGAAATCCTCTTCTGGATCACCCAGCCCCAAGAGACCCAGGAGACGCCGACGTTCGCCTTCAACGGAGGACACGGGATCAGACTACTCCACCTCTAGATCCCCATCTCCACTCTCCATCCCTTCTCCGGACCCACGTGAGATGCCTAGATCTCCTCCGGATGATCCCTCGTTCCTTGATATTATGAGACATATACAAGAGAACATGGGATGGGATGCTGAACGACTGAGACCCCGAAAGATGCGACTAGCGAAATATCTTGACCAAAAGGACCCCAAGCCTGTGGTGGTACCACCCTTGGTTGACACTTTAAGTGGGCGTCACCAAGGCTGCGTGGAAGCGTCCACTCGCTCGCGAGACGAGAAAAGCTGATCGCTTGTACAAGGCTCTAAGGGCGACCAGTACTTGACACAGCATCCTCAGGCGATTCTCTGGTCATCACAGCCTCACATGACCGGTCACAGAGGCCACAACATTTGAGCACCCTGCCACGGACCCAGAGTCCAAACAACTGGGCGCATTGGGTGGCGCACGTGCTTCTGCTACCTGCGCCATCAGATCCCTGAACTATTTAACCCACATGGTTCAGTTCCAGAGCGCTTTGTGGAACAGGGTCTGAGGCGGCTGAAAAGATGCCCGAAGGTGAGCAGAAGGAGGAGGTGCTTCCAGCTCCTCCGTCACGGGTTCAGACGTGAGGACCCAAGTGCTAAGAGCAGCGTTGACTCCAGCGGACTCATCGTGACAGCAGCTTCTGGCGTTTGCCTCGGAGACACTCTTGGTTGCGCGTCTCGGTTTACCCAGACGTCCAAAAGAACATCTTGGGCGCCCTTTTGAGAAAGTATTGTTTGGTAATCCTACAGAAAAGATCCTTACCAAACTCCAAGAGGCCGGGAAGGCGGTAAGGTCAGTTCAGGCCATGTACGACCTAAGCTTGGTTCCTTCAGTAGGAACCAAAGCGCGTTTCGTCGCGGACGCAAGAGGCAACAGACCTCCGCTGCACCTCAGAGGGGCTCTGGTTTTCGGAGAGCCCAGGGCAAACACCCGCCAGCCGAGGCCAGCGTTCTCCTAGGCAGGCCCAGCCAGCGGGTCCATCTGCCGCCACAGCCTGACTCCTTGCGGCCCCCGCCCTCAGGATCAACGGGGTTTATAGTCGGGGCGCACTGCGAACTTCCTGCCAAGATGGCAGGCCATTGCCACCACAGGTGGGTTCTTCAGTTGGTCAGTCTAGGCCACTTTATAGAATTCGCAGCAGGAAAGCCACCCTCGAGGCCTCCTTTGCTCTCCGGTATCAGGGTCAGCACAAAGCCTTGATCTGGCAAAAGTACTCGCGCTACTACGAAGGGAGGCGATAGAGTACGTCCCAGAGAACCAGAGAGGACTAGGATACTATTCCCACTTCTTCCTGGTTCCCAAGAAAACAGGGACCTCCGTCCAATCTTGGACCTCAGCGACCTCAATGTTCGGTCACTTACAAGAGATTCCGCATGGTGACCCTTCCAGGTCTTATCCCCATGCTCAAACAGGGCGCCTTTTAGCGTCTCTAGACATGCAGGATGCCTACCTGCACATCCCTATGGCTCAGGCGCACAGGAGGTTCCTGCGCTTGAGTTTTCTCGACCACCACCTTCAGTTCGAGCCCTTCCTTTCGGACTGTCTTCCGCACCGGGTCTTTACCAAGTGCATGGCAGTCGTGGCAGCGTCTCTGAGGAGACAGGGGCCACTCGTGTTCCGTACCTGGACGACTGGCTTCTCATGGCCGCCTCCAGAGGGCGTTGCTTCTTGCAATCAAGAGCACCCAGGATCTGTTCCGATCCCTGGGCATCCTCATAAATTACGAGAAGTCTCTCCTGGTACCGTCGCAGAAACTGCAGTTCATAGGAGCAGTTCTGGACACTGTTCGGGGAAGAGCCTTTCTTCCGGCCGACAGAGCGGAGCGCATCAGATCCCTCATAAGGGACCTATCACTAAGCAAGGTTGTACCTGCCAGGTCGGTCCTGTGCTTGCTCGGACACATGGCTGCGGCCATTCCTACTGTCCCTTTCGCAAGACTCCACATGCGCATTACTCAGTGGATGCTCAAAGTGCAATGGGACCAAAGGCAAGACCACTTGCAGCATCCGGTCAGACTCACGAATTCAGTGATTCAAGACTGGCAGTGGTGGCTAGCCCCAGGGTCGCTCTCATCAGGCGTCCCGTTCATTGCGCCGTCCCCGGAGGTCACCCTCACCACAGACGCTTCCGGTCTTGGGTGGGGGGCACACCTGGGCGGGGTAAAGTCCAAGGTCGTGGACCCAGATGGAAGCTCACCTTCACATCAACGTGCTGGAAATGAGGCGGTCCTCTATGCCCTGCAGGCTTTTCAGTCAGTTATCCCACCGTGTACTCTTCTGCTTCAGACAGACAACACGGTGGTGATGTATACCTCAACAAACAGGGCGCACCTCTTACCCCTTTGCAGGGAGGCCATGAGAGTGTGGGATTGGGTAATCAGACACGGCGCGAATCTGATCACTGTGCACGTTCCCGGAGTGGACAACACGGTTGCAGACGGCCTGAGTCGTTCTCAGGCCAGAGTCCACGAATGGGAACTCCTTCAAGAGGTAGCAGAGGATCTGTTTCTTCGATGGGGAACTCCAGATCTGGACTTGTTCGCCTCCCCATCCAGCATAAAACTGCCCAATTTTTGCTCGCTAGATCCAGGGCCTGGTGTTTTCTGGCGAGGCCACGTTATCCTCTCCTGGGCCAACAGATTCTCTCGCTTTCCCTCCTTTCCCGTTGATCCAGAGTTCTTCTCAAACTGCGCGAGAACGCTAATAATGATCCTAGTGGCCCCATTTTGGCCCAGACAGATTTGGTTCCCTTTGTTGATTCAACTATCTCGGAACCCCGCTCCGTGCCGCTCAGCTCCCACTTACTGTCTCAGGAGAAGGGTTCACTTGTCACCGGACCTCGTTCCTTGAACCTGCATGCTTGGCTCCTAGAGACATAGCAATTTACGTCCAAGGGGTCTCAAGAGGTTGCAGAAGTCCTTTCTGCAGCCAGAAAGCCGGCAACGCATGCGACGTACGCCATGAAATGGCGCCGTTTTTGTGTATGGCTGCGAGCACGCGACCTTTCCCTTTTAGGTTGTCCTGTGGGAGTAATATTAGAATATTTGCTCTCCCTCTTTCATTCGGGTCTAGCATACTCCTCTATTAAAGTGCACCTCTGTGCCATTTCGGCTTACCACCTCCCGGTGGGAAATCGTACAGTGGCTCAGGTGGACGCCTCTCGGGAATTTCTTAGGGGAGTGTTGCACCTTAGGCCTCCTATTAGAGACCCTGTGCCTCCATGGGATTTGCTTTTTGTCCTTGAACAGCTCACGCTTCCCCTTTGAACCTGCAGCAGTTGCAGAGCTCGTTTTTCTGTCGTGGAAAACGTTGTTTTAGTTGCTGTTACCTCGGCAAGAAGAATTTCTGAACTTCACGCTCTCATGTGCAAAGAGCCTTATTTAGTTTTCCACCGGGACAGAGTATCCCTGAGGACGAACCCTAAATTCTTGCCTAAGGTGGTTTCTTCACTCTCTCTGAACCAGGATATCGACCTTCGGTCTACTTCCGAACTACTCTAATAGAGGAGAGCTCTGCTCCATACCCTGGATGTTCCGCAGCCTGAGGTTTTACCTCAACAGAACTCAGTCCTTTCGTAGTTCTGAGCAGCTTTTCATTTCCTTCTGAGAGAATGATGGGCCAATCAATATCCAAACAGTCCCTTTCTCGCTGGCTTGTCAGTGTATTTCTCACTGTTATGGTATCAAACAAAAGCCTCCCGGGTACAGTCCGGGTCATTCCACTAGAGGGTGGCTACTTCCTTTGCAGCGCTCAAAGCGTTTCCACTTCTGCTATATCGCTGCATACTTGGAGTTCTGTGCATACCTTTATCAGGCATTATAGCCTGGACGCATACCCTCTGGTGAAGGGCTGGTTTTGGTTTGGCCGTGCTCAGGGTCTCCTGTCCTAGGTTCAGGACCTGGTTTTTCCTTTATTTTCCTCCTCCCGGATTTTCTGACAGCGTTACTGCTTGGGAATCAGTCTAATGGTGTAACCTGCTGCAAGAGCTGTGTCTCGAGTAAGATAGTACAGTTACGTAAGAACTTACCGTAACAGTAGATCTTCGAGAACAGCTCTTGCAGCAAACCTCCATCCACCTTCCCCTTGGAGGAAGCATGGCTCAGTCTTTCTGAGCAGGAATTGTTATCTTTCTGTCTTCTGCGGTGAATCCTAGGTCTCCATTTTGATGTCAGCCTGCGGCAAAGAGTCTCCCCGGAGAACTGGGAATCTGGCGGGACCGCTCTTGTACCACGCCTGACGCCGGAAAAGGGACCAATCAATATGGGGCCCCTCATTGTAGTTAGCTATTAGAATTTTTCCAGGTCCTAGCGCCTGGCGGCTTCGGTCCTAATGGTGTAACCTGCTGCAAGAGCTGTTCTCGAAGATCTACTGTTACGGTAAGTTCTTACATAACTGTATTTTATAACCCATAAAGGGTACGATTCTAAGGCAAACTGTACTGGGTAAAAGTAATACAAATGTGTTTTTTTAAATCATAAAACAGACAAAAACAAGCCATAAAGTGGTTAGAGTATTTTTTAAAAATGTAAAAGAACACTAGAAGTGGCCCAGTGGTGCAGAGGGTTGAGGAGCTGTACATCACACCTCCCACCACACACAGTCAGGGAATGGACTCAGATCATGGGAGGTCAGCCACGGAGGAAGAGGTTTAAGCATCCACCTGACTTCTCTCGTCTCCAGGGGAGGGGAGACCAGCCATATCGCTCCAATACTGCTACCACCTGGAGGCACAACAGCAAGTGCAGCTTGAGGGACATGGCCGACATCAGACGCCCCAGCGGGTGTGCGCCTCCATGCACACGCCTGCCTTGCATCATTAAAATGCTAGTCAGGGAGGAAAAACAAGGGAGAAGCCGGGAAAGGCACCAATGAAGCCCCTTGGCTGCAAGCCTACAGCCCGCAATACTACATGGGAGCTCCTACCCGGACTTCTGGATGATGGACTCCGGGGTGGGGAAGGCCCTCCCCCACCTGGCTGCTCCACTATGGGCAAGTGTGGAGGAACTCCCCCCCCCAAGACAGATAGGTCCCAGTGGTGGTGGTCGTCAGTTAGAGGAAGCAGGGCAGGAGGCCGAAGAGCAAGCCTGCACCTGGGATTGAAGAAAAAGGTCTATAGAAAGATAAATGTTTAGTGTGTACAAACAAATCTGCATTTATATGCTTCTTTAAACATCAGCACATCATTTTATTTAACCTGTCTAATCCTGCCTTCATGCATCCAGTAATAGCAACACCTTACTCATTCTTCTTTCAGTCGATACAATCCATTAAAGGTATTGAAGGTTACAGAAAATAATTATGTGTATATAGCGTTGACACATTCAAAAACTAGGGATGACTAATTACACTGCAAGCCTCCCTGTCAATACGTCCTCTTTTCTTACTATCCATTAACCAACACATCCCTTCTGATTACTGGTGGAAGTGTGGCCAGAGCTGCAGCCCTTGCAGCAGAACAGGCTCTACATTCTGTGCTCTGTAAACTCAAGAAACTGTAACAGGAAGATGGAAAGACACAGTGGATATAATGTTAAGGGCGCTGGCTACAAAACTGAACTATTCCTGGTGAGAAAAAAAGAAATGTGTCAGGAGAAAGCTTATTTTGTTAGGTCACATTCTTGTTTCCAACTACATCGAGCTTACTTTACCTAACAGTTCGCCTCTGAAGGGGCAGCTCACAGTTCTGATTTCTAGCAGGTATTCAACTGCATGAAAAGCAGAGAGCAAAACATAAACGAGAATGAGAAAGAAAGAAAACTAAAAGAAAGGGAGAGAGAAAGAAAGAGAAAAAAAGAATGAGAGAAAGAAAGAAGGAAGAAAGAGCAGCCACATAGTGACATGCCATAGACTGCAATGCATGCTGTGAGCCTTAAAACAATATACCACACATGAACAGTTCAGGTGGGTCTACAATACAGTTAGAGCTATTCTTCTGCATTAGCCCAATCTCGACTCTCCTGTGATAGAGCATTTTCAGCTCTGGTTGGGGAATACGGTACTGCATTATCCCTATGCACTGATCCAGATCTACAGCACTAATGGAAAGGAGACATTATGGTGCACAGGTAAAACTATTTTTTTTTTTTTTTTTAGTTGTTTAACCAGGAGTAGCACACTAAGCTGAAAGCTTTTTTACAGGCGAGACCTGGGAGCACAGGGACGTGAGTGACTTGCTCAGGGTTACAGGGTATGCAAGTGGAAGCTGTGGGATTCAAACCCATGTCTGGTCTGCTAGATGTCACCAGATTTGCAGCTCAGAGCCTTAAACCACTGTGCTATACTGCTTCCCCAGGTGAGACTCTTCTGATCTCAGCCTGTAGATCACAGCAAAGCTGTGGGAGCATGGCTTCCAAGAAGGATGCTTATAAGCAGACAGAAACCAGTACTTCAAAGGGTGATAACTTATTGCTATCTGACAGATGAATAAATAAAAAACTAAGACAGTGCCAACCAAGCACTGTACACCCTCATTATACAGTGGATAACACAGCTGGCATCTGTACATACAAACACACAAAAATGCCAGCAGATACAGGCCATACAGTCTATCAAGTCTGCTTGAGTGCGCAACTCCCAGTCTAATCTACTGCAGCTTCCCCCCACCTCTTGACCCTCCATCTGATTTATCGCTCCCTTCTGCCAACTCCCCCCTCCGCAGCTTCCCCCAGTCAGTTTGGACCTTACCTTTGACCCTGTCCCTCCACCCCTTAAAACTGCCCACAGATTTCAATGATATTACCTCCTCTGGCAGTGCATTCTACTTCGCTGCCACCCTTTCTGTGAAGTAATGCCTCCTCATTTCCCTCCTGAATCTTCCACACTCCAGTTTCAGACTGTGTCCCATTGAGTCCCCCTCCCTTAATCTAAACATGCACTCAGAACTAGCCCTATTCATGCCCTTTAAAGTATTTTAAGGTCTCAGTCATATCCCCTCTCTCCCTTGTATCCTCCATGGAATACATGTTGAGCTCCCCCAGTCTTTCCTCATATGGTTTGTCCCCCAGCCCAAGGATCATCTCTGTCGCCCTGCACTGGACCACTCCAGTAGTTTGACATCCTTCTTTAAATAGGAGCACCAGAACTGCACACAGTACTCCAAGTGAGGTCTCACCAGTGACCTGTACAGCAGCAGAATGACTTCCTCTCTCCTAGAGGGGATTCCCCTGGCAATACACCCCAGCACCTTATTAGCCTTGATTGCCATCTTCTTATACTGCGCTGAGTGATTCCTATCCCCTGTAACTAGTACCCCCAGATCCTTCTCCTCCACTGAAGTGGATAACTGCACTTCCCTTAGCCAGTAGCAATTTCCAGTTTTTCTGGCTCCTAGATGCATGATGTTTCACTTCTTAGCACTGAACCCCAGCTGCCATGTGTCTGACCAGCACTCAAGTCTTGCCAAATCCTCTTGGAGTACCTGCCCCCCCCTTCCACACTATCCACCTCCACACCGATCATTGTGTCATTTGCAAAAAGGCTGATCTTACTGCTAATTCCATCCCATATGTTGTTAATGAAGATGTTAAACAGCAGTGGTCCTAGTACTGAGCCTTGTGGGACCCTGCTGGTTACAGCTCTGGGAGTCGAGAGTTCCCCCCCCAACAACTATTCTCTGCTGTCTGTCCTGCAGCCAGCTCTGAACCCATCCAACCAGTTTCTCCCCTGCTCCCTGGTTTTTCAGCTTACTAGTCAACCTTCCTTGTGGCACCGAGTTGAAGGCCTTGCTGAAGTCCAGATACAGGACATCCACTGCATGGCCCCTATCAAGTGCCCTTGTCACTCAGTCAAAGAAGTCAGCCAGGTTTGTCTGGCAGTATCTGCCTGAGACAAACCCATGCTGCCCATCATTCTGGAGACCACTCTCCTCCCAGAAAGATCACCAACCTCTCTTAAGGATAGACTCCATTAGCTTCCCCACGATGGAGTAACTATAGGCTGATCGGTCTGTAGTTACCTGGGTCGTCCTTGGGCCCACTCTTATGGAGGGGCACCACATGTGCCATCCTCCAGTCCTGGGGCATGCACACAGTCCCCAGAGAGGTGTTGAACAAGTCTACCAGAGGTCCCACCAGGACCTCCGCCAACTCCTTCAGGACCCTTGGATGCATGCTGTCTGGCCCTGGCACCTTATCCACCTATAGGGACCTAAGGTACAAGAGACATCCTAGCCATATTCCCTATTTTCATGATGTTGTCTCTTCCAGCACCAGTTTCCACAGATAGAAACAATGTAAATGCCCCTTAGCCTAGGATGACCTTCAGTGACCAAAGAACAGCATGAGGAAAGGTTTAAGAGAGGGCCTGACTGATTTTCACATGCTGGTATGGTTTGCTTCGTGTTTTCCATTACACATGAATCACTTCTTCATTGCACTGGTCAGAAGTTGGGGAGATCAGTGAGTAGACAGTGAAACAAAGAAAGAACCAACTGAAAAAAAAGCACATAGTTTCTTTAAAGAGTTCAAATCATTCTTTTCATTGTTCATTTTTACTGGAGTTTTCAGTAAAAGAACAAACAATATAAATTCTGCAGGAAAAAAATTAAAAATTCTAAACCGCAACTTCAGTAAGTTACAACTTTAAAATACTCCCCCAAATTCCTTATCTTAGTTCATGAGGAGAACTATTCGGTTAAAAATAACAGAAAAAACATGCATAGAAAAGCAAAAGTCTAGTATGGCACTTCGGTAATGTTAAGCACTCCTCTTGTTTTTTTATGCAGAGATTGAGAATAAGCCCATTAATTAATTAAAATCATTCAGTCAATCTCATCAATCACTCAACTTTTATTTACATTGCACTCTTCCCAAAATGGGTCAGGGCACCCCACATGACAAACATCCACCATATAAACACATACAAATATTTCAAATGTCAGCCAATGAACATTATACAAAGTCTACGTACATAAACATTAGCAACAAGAAAACAGCAGCAATAACATTTCTGAAAAATCAGAACAGCTTGCTAAATGCTTGGTGGAATAGCAACATCTATAGGCCCCTTTTAACATCTCCACAGAAGGGCTCCTCACTGATCCCAGGCAAAGTGTCCTAAAACCATGGTGCTGTCACTGCAAAAGATCCATCACTCGAGCGATACAGATGCAGTCTGGGGACAACCAAGAGGCCAGTATCACTAAAGCAAAGGTGGCATGGCGGTGTTAAACTTGACCAGAAGTTGGCTCAGATGGGATCTATGCTGTGCAGAGCTTTGTAGGTCAGCAGACCCAACTTGAAGGCAATGTGCCATTAGACTGACGGCAAGCTCAGCTCACAGAGCAGCAGCATGACGTGCTTGAAGTAGGACACCCCAGATATCAACCTGGCTGCAGCATTCTGCACCATCTGCAGGCAGTGCAAAAAAGCCTTCATTTAGCTCGAGGTAAAGGGTACACACAGTAGTACAGCCTAGATAAAATAAGAGCACACACTGGAGTCAACAGATCTTTGAAAGTTCAATATGGACAATGGTTTTCAAATGAAAAATGCCATTTGGGACTGCTGCCAACACCTGGTGTCCTAGTGGCAGCTGCTGGTCCAAGCTGAACCCCAGGTTTTTCAACTCAGCTCCAGCTCCGAGTGGAGCACTGTTTAGATGGGTAAGCACCAGCTCACCATTTGGCACTGCCCACCTGTGGGTACCTGGCTCTACCAATAATGCCTCCAATTTAACTGGGTTTAAACTCAGCCGGCTGGATGCCATCCAGGCATTAATGCCAATTAATTTTCCAGCATAGTTACTGGCTCTCTATTGCCAGGTGTAAAAATGTTATTTACAGTTGAGAGTCACCTGCAGAGCAGTAGAACCCTAAGCCGTAATGCCTGATGACCTCACCAAATGGAAGCATATACTGTACACAGCAAACCACACAGGAAACAGGATTGAGTCTTGCAGCACACCCCAGCTAAGTGCAACTGGGCTAGATTTCACTTTTTTTTTTTTTTTTTTACACTTTGGGACACCTTGCCCCATTTATACCCCCTCCTGTACTCCCTCAGTGCTCCACTCCTTCAGGCATTGCTCATGTCCCTCCTAGGTCCGCTACCATGGCATCTGTCCCATGGAGTGCCCAGTTACTCCTTACCTCCTCCTCCTACTCGTGGAGCACCTGCACAGTGGAGATCTGCCCGTGGGTTCTGGACCTGGATGGCTGTCTGAAGTGGCCATCATCTAGGCGCACTGAGGCTTTTTCTGCTTTTCTGTGGTTCCCAGTCCCCTGGGATGCCGGTGCAAGCACGTACGTCCAGAGAGGCGACGTGCTGACGTACATCTTCTCCCAAGCACCTGACAGCGCTCCCCCCCAGTGAATGGAGCCACCAGAACCCTGGAGAGCCCATGCTTCCACCGGCTCTTTCGGGATGCGGGTGCACAAGGCACCCCTGATAACCCTCCTCAGAGGGAGGAGAGTATCCGTTGGGACGCCCAATCCTCCCTCCCCCTGCCAACCCGAGTCCGTTCCCGAAGATTTCACCACTTTGACACACATTTGTTGCACTCTGCTGACTATGTAAGACTCAAGCCAGCCCAGAACAGTTCATAAACCTTTTAAACACCCACCACAGGATTTGAACACAACACAAAAACAGATGACAATGTCAAATCAACATTTTGTCACCATTCCCCAGAGTATCAAATTCTGTACAAGACTTATATGAAAAACAAGGGGAAAACTGTAACTTCAGACTAAACTTATATGGAGCAACCTGTCTTTCCCCACTGTAAGATCAGCCCGCATCGCTAAAGCCACAGTTACAGGGTCCAAGGACATTTGAGACTTAGGTTTTCTACAATGTGAAT
Organism: Neoceratodus forsteri; assembly: GCA_016271365.2. Classification (NCBI taxonomy): domain Eukaryota; kingdom Metazoa; phylum Chordata; order Ceratodontiformes; family Ceratodontidae; genus Neoceratodus; species Neoceratodus forsteri. The sequence continues at coordinate 489,670,527 of CM057454.1, read as the reverse complement.
ATCTTCAAGTCCATCCCTCAAACTGGGAGTAACAGGTAAAGTATGAGGTAGCTACAAGACAGTCTACTGAGGTGTTGCATTCCAAGGAAGGAGAATCTCCTGTCTCAGTTTCTAGTCATTGGTGTATGAACTTCTTAGCATAATCAACACTGGTTAACGTACGGGGCATTAATAAACTTGAAACAAAGTCTGCCAGGACATACAATCACCACTTCCACCACCCCAGCTCTACTACGACAGGCTTGAAATCAGTAAGCTGTTTGCAGCTGTGGTGGATCTTTTACCCAAGGTTTGGCAAGAGATGAACTTTCTAGTCAGCGGTAGAGAGACTGCTCATAATTTTGGCATTCTTCAAAATTCTCTCTTTCATTTCAAAGCTTGCCATTGTACAGAGAGTACAATAGCAAGGCCACTTTATGTCCAAGCCTCTGATGCTCCATGAGATCCATAGCTACTCAACTAAGGTTTTCATTTTTAGAAGACCTCAAGTGATAAGCTTTTACAAACGGTTAACCTGAGGTGTCGGGGAAGGTTTTGGAAACCACTGTAGCACCACATCAGCTCACTCCTTTTCTTCCGACTCTGCTGGCATATCCAATAGTTGCAGATTACATTCCCTCTTGTGGTTTCCAGGTTTTCTAGCCTGCTCCTCAGAGATGCATTCTTTTTAACCAGTGACGTAGAGATGGCATCGCTGGCTGCAATTTTTCCAGACATTTGAACCATCTCTGTCTCAGTACTAACATCCTCAGTTATTATAACCAAAGCCTTTCCAACTTTGGTTAACTTTGTTGTGTTTTTGCTCAGTTCAACCATAAGCTGCTGGAGGGATTCCACATTTCTGGTGACCACAGCTTTCAGTTCAGAGATGGCATCCATCAGAACAGATCATGTGTGGGCTACTTCGCTATCTGTAAAATCTCTGGCATGGTGATGGGATGCTAGCCGTAAACTGAGGGCATACATGTTCTGACACATAGAAATCCTCATCTTCCTTTCCCTCTGGCTGCACTATTCACTGTCAGCATCATCAGAACAACTTTACTGAGGGCACTGAATGATGCTTGTGCTTTATGTGCTCACATTTTTCTCAGTGGTGCACTTCCTCAGCTAAGCTCCAAATCTCTGTCATGGTCTTTATCTTTCTTTTTCTTGCCTGTATCCCTGTAGCATTATTTCACCAGAACTAAAAGGGTTGCAAAGTTATACTTCAGTAGAATCACAGGGGTTGCAGAACTCCTTCATCCACCACATTTTATATAATAAACCCCAAGGAAACCATTTTTTAGGGATTCCTAGGGGTTGCAATGGACATCATAAGGTTGCAAAGAAATCATATAAAATTTCAGCTGCAACCCCTGGCTACCCCTAAATGATGCCCCAGCCATATCAAAAGAAGGCGCAGCACGTTACTCAGCCCCAACACCAACTTCAAACATGGAAAAATACAACAACATACACACAATCTTACTCCCACAGAGTTCACATTTAAAAAAAAAAGGATGGTACTGCTCTACAAAGTTCTTAGCTGTAGGAGGCAGTACATGCCTAAAATGAACAAAAAAAAAAGATTCTGACCCCTCTAACAAAACTGGAAGTGTCAGTGAAATTACTGCAAAAGTTAGGCAGCAGCGTGCACTGCCCAGTTACTATGAATGTGAACTGGCAACTGCTGGTTGTTGTACCTAAAAGGTGGAGGAGGAGGAGGAGGACTAGAGAGGAAGGTGGCTGCAAGGGCAAAAACGTAAGTGTTCATACTCAGAGGCAGCCCATAACAAAGATACTACTGCTGCAAGGGCAGAACAAAGGCAAGCGGAAGATCAGAAGGAGGAGAGACAACAGGCTGCTGCTGTGGGAGCAAACCAAAAAAAAAGGCAATTGAAAGCCCAGGAGAGAGAAACAGCCTGCATTCATTGTTGCAGCTGCAGAACAAGAACAAGATGATAAAACTAGGTAGAAGACAATATAAGACTGTGTCAGACACAGCAGAAAAAAATATCCAGAGTTCTGCAAGGCTTTGCTAGCCTACCTGAATGCCCCCGATGCTTTAATGCACAATATACACTGCCTCACGGGACGGAGGATTCAGCAAGGGAACCCTTTTTTAATGTAAGGAATAACCATCTTTCTCATCCTGCTCCCGCCTCCCCCAAAAGGAAAAATACAACAGAAGACCCTTGCAACTTTCCTAGTTCCTCAAAGCATGTCAGTCCCCCCCCCCATCCCCTTTCTAATACAAGGAAGAAATACAAATAGATTTTCCTTCCATTTCTGGTGGCTCGAGTATTATCTGCCTTCTGCCTCTCAGACCAGTCCCTGCTATAGGCGTATGTCAGGGCGGGAAACCTTCAGGCAGTCACTCAGGTTTGGGGAGGAGGGAAGGTAGCCGCTGTCTTTGTTCTGCACGCTAATTTATCCAATTGTGTCTGCTTCCCAAAATGTGCACCAATACAACACACCAGATTAATTTTGGCTCCAGTGACTACACTGCAAATCTCTAATAATGATATAGAAAGGAAACATACCACTAAAGCTGCCACTCCTTTTCTGGTATGCCCTGTAACAACAATCCACTCACCTGTAACTGTGTTTCTTTTGGCAGTATTCGCCCATGACTACTCACACTGCATCATTCTGGCTTGAGGGACTGAGAGCTGGAACCATCCGACTGGATTAAATCAGTGTCAGTGGCTCAGCATGTCACACACTTGTCTCTGAGGCTGGAGATTGGATGGTTGTGGGTTCTAGCCCCACACCAGCAACTTGGGGTAAATCTCAATACCGACACTGTAGTACAGCATGGGGGGGTTCACTCTTGAGGTGCCGTCTTTTAAAAGTAACATTAAACCAAGGTCCTGTCTACTTGTTCTAGTAATTATCAAGGTAGACGTTAAAGATCCAATGGGATTTCTTGAAAAGAGTAGAGGAATTTCCCTGGTATCCAGGAAAAATTCCCCCATTCACTAAAAAACCATCAACAGTTTAACCTAATTCAATATGTCAGTTTGCATCTGTATTACCGCCCCGAGGAGACTGAAAACAAGCAGGATTGTATACTCCTCCTTTCCCATTCACAAAACTAAGCATTGTATTAAAACTAAATCACATGGTCACCTCCCGCACCCAGAGCCCTCAAGTCATCAATCAGATCTTTCTTCCTGAAGCAAGAAGCCTCTAAAAGTGGATAAAAATCAGCAAACTTCTATTACACCAAACCCAAGATAAATAGCTCTAGAAGAACCACAGTTACATGCAAGTAACCTTTTCTTCTTACAACAAGAATTCATGCATAGACACACACAGAGCATCGGCTTCCAGCAGTACAACTGTGAGGAATTATTTGAGAAATAAACTCCTCGGCACAGCAGGTCACACGGTTGCTGTGTGCATATGGCGCGGCTCACCAACCATTCCAATGCTCCTGGGGGTCCCGGCGCCACTGGCACAAGTCCAAAGAGTGGGGCTTTGGAGTAGATATCCTGAAAGAATATCTGACATTTATGGTGACCAACTGTTTTTCATTTCGTTCAATTCTCTTATATTTCTTGGCTCCAGCTATGGGCTGCAACAATCATTCTGTTTATTTCTACATCAATGATTTCTCTTCTTTTCCCCATTTCAAGTCATAATTCCCTGATATGCGTCTGCAAATGTGATGTCTGATTTCATGGAACTCTCCTACGTAAAGTGCTCTTTGACATGTCTATATGAAATATACCATAAAAAATTGTATTCCAGCATACAGTACAAACAACAGATAACACCGCTGGGGGGAAAAAAAAAATATTATAAACATATTAGTTAGGCACAGCTCTGCCCATACTCATACACTGCTTAGCCTTCTCATCATATCATGATTTATTAGTAATGCTCTGTTAGTTCTTTTGGCTATCCTAATGGGATATGATGGATAGTTTTTCCATCCATGTCTGGATCCGAGATCCTATCTGACCCCATTTGGATTTTGGGATCTAAGGTCAGACAGTAGATCTGACGTCGACTGTCTTCCTCAGAAACCAGATGGTAACACTGCATAGTTTGTATGTGAGTGGACCCTAGGTGACATAATCCAGTAGTCAGATACCAATGGTGTCAGACACCATCTGGGATCCGAGAAAAATCAGAGGTATTTGATGGTATTCACGTCTTTCGGCTGTTATATGAGCAACACTATTATTTATTACTATAAACATTTGCAACAACACAGGATTGTTGTGCATGAAAGTTCAGTTACTCCTACTTCTTATTCATCACTTGAAGTCACAGTTCTCTGCTTGTGACATCATAGTCTTTTACTCTGGAAAGTACTGTATTGACACAAACGGGGAACGATGATCTCAAGCAGGAAATAAACAGGCACGGGAGCACAGCAGCCGCAAGAGACAAATATCCTGTTACCATAATAATGTCCTCAATCATGAGGACTCGGGAAAGAAAAATCCAGAAGAAGATGGAAACTATAAGCTGAATCGTGCTAAATATGATATTTTCCATAGTTCTTCAAGAGGTGTCAACTGCTCTTCAAAGACCACTGGAAATATAAGCTGTACTTTGAGTTATTTTAATGTTCAAATGTAACACTGTACTTTGCTTTGGTCACTGCTACCTCTGCCATGAGTGCTCAGAGCCAGGACATTCAGTAGCGAACAACACAATGTCACTGCAGTCCATGCACAGCTTTCCTGCTGCTAAAAACAGACATAATGCACCCCGTATATCAAACTAATTCTGTCACTATAAACTGACATCTTGTTACTCAAACAAAATCTGTAAACGGCTTGGGTAGAAATAATTTGAAACTAATGACTAAAGTGATATCACTGACTACAATGACATCATCAGAACACTGTGGACCTGAGAGATCAGAAACGGAACAGCAGTAAAAACAGACTCAGGCCAGAGCTGACAGGGCTGCAGCTGAGGTCATGGAAGGGAGACTGGAGAAGCAGAGACGAGAAACCGCTTGCAACCACACTGAGAATGTGCAAGCTGAGATGCAGTATCTCATTTTCAATGGAGTCCTGCTTTTATCCATTGTTATAATGTTTTTACTCAGGATAGGGCACCTGACAGACAAAATGGCATGAAATAATAATACTGTGTATCCCTCTAATGAATTCAGTGGCTGTTTAGTCCTCCGTGCCTTTTCCTGCTGTATCCTCTGAGTGCTAAAGGGGGATGGATGGGGGCTAGTGGGTGGTTGGGTGTGAAGTCCTTAACTGAAGTGGGGTGGAGTGGGCTTCTGTCTTGTGTGTGGGTGGGGATGCTTGATTGGGATCTCAGAAGAGACAAAATATATGTCTTGCAGTGAGGTTATTGAGCTGTTATCTGGAGTAAGACTAGTACTATCAGCAAAGTACTTTTTTCAAGTGGATACTTTATAGAATATTAAATCTGTGTGTATAAGCAGTTTGTCCCCCACTTCAAACAAAAGATCTGTAGTTCTGGCAGTTTATTCTTGAACATCGCTCTTTTTTACTGTAAAGCATAGTTATCTACTCTCTGGCTACTGACTGAATTTTTTTCTGGTTGAGGACATCCTATTTATAATTCCCTCATACAGTTTTTACTTAATACTACAGTTTGAACAATGTATTAGCTAGATAGATGACGAGACCAGAATACTTGCTACCTGTTCATACCCGATTTAAATGATCCATTTTGCCTCTGTGAATACACAGTTATTTCATAAGCTCTAACTAAAAATTATTTTGCACAGGTGCTGGACTCATAACTCCTCTGCACTCACCCTGCTGCATGAACCAGGACAATGTTCCTTATGGAGCAGGACCACGTCTGCTCTCCTACAGTCCTCTAGAACCATGCCTATTTCCAGTGAGCTGCTGAATAAGGCTGTCCATGGTGCAGAAAGCACCTCTCAGAGTTCCTTTAGTACCCTTGGGTGTATCCAGTCCAGCCCCTAGCCATGTCCACTTTCAGAGCTACAAGTCCCTCCTGCACTCTTTCCACTTAAAAATTGACTTGTGCCCCCCAACCCCACTGATCCTGCTGTTCCCTGGTGGCCCTCCCTCCCTCCTCCATACACAGTGAAGACAAAACACAATAAATATTTTATGACATCCTAAAGGAAAGGGTTGCTTCCACTTCTTCTCATGCAAGGAGAACACATCTGGTAGCTGGCAAACACATGGGATGTAAGGCTCTGGGTAATAAACTATTCCCAGGCAGTGCTTGCCTAGGGAAAGCATGTCCCCTCATTTAGAATCAGTGAGCCGGCTACAATATGTAAACTGATAAACAGAAGTAATGTCAGCTTAGCCATGGCAATAAAAAAAAAAAAATGGTATCCTACCCTTCCCTTGTATAATCATTTGCAGTCACAGATGCACACATTACTATTCTTGCAGAACAGAAATTTACTTTTCTACCTCAAGGTGTTTTCTGCATATTAACGGTGATGCAATTATTGAACTAGGACAACAGTCCCTGTTTAATCTGAGAAAGCCCAGATACAGTACTCATTTTTTCCTTTAACTTGCCCATTTGTAACAAAAAAAAAAACAGGTTACTCACCTGTAACAGTAGTTCTAGGAGTGGTATATGATGTTCATCCACACGGACCCACCACCTCCCCTGATTTTGGCGCACAACTCTGCTTCCAACGGGCAAGTTTTGGCATAATGGGGTGGAGCTGAGGGAGTTACCACCCGGGTGGGTGGGAGGAGCCATGCTGAAGACATTTCCAGCAAGATTTAAAGGGGTACTGTCAGCTTTGCCCCTTCGTTTTATGAGTAAAGTGAGCAGGCACACATCTATCCTAGATGCACCCCACAATGCCCCTACATGTACAAACTTCCAGCCTTTAGGCAGGTTTGAGATTTGTGCAAAAATATTTGGACACTCAGGCTGACGAAAACTCACCCGCGTCCCGGAAGCACAAAAAGGTGAGAACGGCCTCTGGCACGAGCGCTGTCCCAGACAGGGATTTTTTTTAGAAGGAAACAGAGTTAGAATAGTAAGCCTGCTCCTCATGTTGAAATAAAACCTTGCTGGTATCTCCGTGGAAAATCCAAGCGCTGTACAGTGCACAGTTTTGAATTTCTCATTGCTGCCGAAATCTCGCACCTGCACTTGAGAGGTGCACTCATGTGCACGTCTGGGATCTCTGTTCGTGCCTCTGAAGTGCATGCATGTGATTTCGGCAACAACGAGAAATTCAAAATTGTGCACTTTACAGTGCTCGTTTTTTCCACAGAGATACCAGCAACGTTTTATTTCAACATGAGGAGCAGGTTTATTATTCTATCTCAGGTTCCTTCTGAAAAAATCACTGTTTGGGACAGCGCTCATGCCAGAGGCACGTTCCCGACCTCATTGTGCTTCCGGGACGCAATGAGTTTTTGTCCGACCCAGTGTCCGAATATTTTTGCACAAATCTCAAAAAACCGCCAAAAGGCTGTAAGTTTGTACATGTAGGGGCATTGTGGGGTGCATCTAGGATAGATGTGAGCCAAGAGACACACTGCTCACTTTACTCATAAAACAAAGGGGCAAAGCTGACAGTGCCCCTTTAAGGGAGAAGGCGACTGCCAGAAGTGTGGATCAACATTATATACCACTCCTAGAACTACTGTTACAGGTGCGTAACCCGTTTTTCTTGGGATGTGGATATGATGTTCAATCCACACTTCTGGCAGACTCCTAGAAGTTCTCCGGAAGGAGGGAAGCAAGGAGCACACCCCCTACTTAGGGAACAGCGATTGGAGAACTGAGGCCCCAAAATCAGCATCCCAGTGTGACTCGAGGTCAATGTGGTAATGGGAAATGAAGGTGTGTGCTGATCTCCAGGTAGCAGCTCTGCAGATTTCTTGGATAGGGACGTTCCTGGAAGCATACACTGAGGCAGCAGTATCATGGGTGGAATGAGCCCATAGCCCTATGGGAGACTCCTTACCCACCAACCTATAGCAAAGATCAATGCAGGATACAATCCAACTGTCAATCGTCCACTTGGCTGCAGGTCTGCCAGGTGCGGCTTCAGTACTGGTGACAAACAGCTGGTGAATCTCTCTCCCCAAACTCCAGCCATGCACTCTCTGTAATAAGTGAGCACTCATCTCAGGTCTGAGTATGAAGCCTATGCTCGGCCTCCAAGGTGTGGTTGGTAAAATACACCAGAACCTGGTTAAGGTGAAAATCCAACACAACCTTCGGCAGGAACTTCAGGTTGGGGCACAGGACAATTTTTTTCCTGTGGAAGACCAGCTAAAGAGACTCCACTGAAAGTGCCTGGAGCTCACTGATCCTTCTTGCTGATGTGATAGCCAGCAAGAAGGTGGTTCTTCCACGACAGGTGAGATATTTCACACCTCTGCATAGGTTCAAATGACTTGCCCATGAGCTTTTCCAAAACCAGCTGCAAATCCCAAGGTGGTGGTGGTTTACGCACTGGAAGGAAAGTATGGTCAAGGCCTTTAAAAAAGCACCAGACCACCTTCTCTTGTGCCACCGACTGCTGACTGGCCCATACCCAGTAAACAGATGGCTGCCAGGTGCACCTTAAGGCTCACAAACTGAAGGCCCAACTTAGAGAGGGACTATAGGTAATCAAGGATGCTAGCCACTGGACAAGGATGAAGGGTCCAACCCCTTGCCCCGACACCAAATGGAGAACGTCTTTGACTTGAAGGCATAGCCTTTCCTGGTCGACTCCTTCCGAGATGCCTCCACAACAGTGAGGGCATCTTTGGACAGACCCAAAGCCTGGAACTTTAGCTGCTCAGGAACCAGGCTGTTGGGTGCAGGGATTGAAGGTCCAGATGGAGAATCTTCCCCATATTGATGGAGTGCAGGTCTGGGCATAGAGGAAGGCTGAGGAGATCAGGGTAATAAAACCGGCACAGCCAGTCCAGAGCCACCAGAATCACCTGTGCCTTGTCCCTCCTGGCCTTGAGAAGCACCTTGTGGATCAAGGGAAGTGGAAGGAAGGCACAGAAGAGGTCTGAGGTCCAGGGCCCCGAGAAGGCATCCCACTATAGCATTCCCTGCTGAGGGGGGCGGGCACAAAATAGCCTCAGCTTTGCGTTCTCCCCAGAGGTGAACAGGTCCACCTGAGGGGTGCCCCACTGAGAGAACAGACTATGTACTACCTCTGGGTGGAGAGACCACTCATGAGACACCTCGCTCACACGGCTGAGGGCATCCACCAGCTAGTTGGAGGTTCCTGCCATATGGATGGCAAGATCAGCCTCCAGGCTGTGCACGAGGGTCCACACATGGAGAGCTTTCTTGCACAGAGGCAGGGAGTGTGTCCCGCTCTCTTTGTTGAGGCAGTACATGGTCATGTTATTGTCTGTCTGGACCTGAACCACCCGACCCCGGATGTGAGGAAAGAATGCAGTCGGTACCAGTCGAACTGCTCAGAGCTAGAGCAGGTTGATGTCCCATCGGGACTCCTTGAGGTCCAAGGCCCGTGGACTCTGTGTTCCCCCAGGTGGGCACCCCAGCCCAAGAGAGAGGCACTGGTCATCAGGATGACCGTCGGCTCTGGGCGGACAAATGGGATCCCTTCAGATGCCCTAGGACTAATCACCACTGGAGGGCATCCCACATAGATACATAGACAGTGTCGGCAGATAAGGGCCCACGGCCCACCCAGTCTGCCCATTTCAGCTTGTAAGTTCACTTTATGTTTTCCTAGAAGTCTGTTGCCCCTTAGCCCTGACCTCCAGAATTCTATTAGGTCTATCCCATGCATTCTTAAATCCTGTGATTGTTTCAGGCCCCACCATGTCCTCTGGCAGGGTGTTCCACTTGTCCACCACCCGTTCTGTGAACAAATTCTTCCTCATGTTTCCTCTGAACCGTCCTCCCTCCAACTTCATCCCATGCCCTCTAGTCCTGGAACATCTTTTTCACTTACAAATAGTGTATTCCTGCACCCTATTCCTCCCTGTAAGATACCTGTATGTCTCTATCGTATCCCCTCTCTTCCTCCTCTCCTCCAGGGAGTACATATTCAAGTCCTTCAACTTGTCCTCAAAGGACCTGTGATGCAATCTATGTACCATCTTTGTTGCCCTCCTCTGAACCTTCTCTACCCTGTGTACTGTATGTCCTTACGCAGGTAAGGTCTCCAGAACTGTACACTGTACTCCAGGTGGGGCCTCACTAGTGTCTTGTATAGTGGAATTATGACCTCCCTTTTCCTGCTGGTGATGCCCCTGCCTATGCATCCCAGCATCCTATTTGCTTTACCTGCTGCCTTGTCGCACTGTTTCCCTACCTTGAGGTCTTCAGAGATTATAACCCCAAGATCCCTTTCCTGCTTGGTGGATGCTATATCCTCTCCTCCCCCCCCCCAACTGATATATTGTGCCAGGGTTTTTGTGCCCCATATGCATTATCTTGCACTTCTTTGCATTGAATTTCAGCTGCCAAACCCCTGAACTCTCTTCAAATTTCTGCAGGTCCCTTCTCATTCTGTCTACACCCTCTGGTGTGTTTACTCTGTTACAGAGCTTTGTGTCATCAGCGAACAGGGAAATTCTGCCTTCTAGGTCCTGCGCAATGTCACTGATGAAGATGTTGAATAGGACTGGTCCCAGCACTGATCCCTGTGGTACCCCACTGGTCACTCTTCCCTCTGTGGAGTGACAGCCATTTACCAACTCCCTCTGTGTCCTGCCACCCAGCCAGTTACCTACTCACCACACTACTGTCCTACCTACACCCATATTCCCCAGTTTGTGTAATAGTCTTCTATGTGGCACAGTGTCAAAGGCCTTGCTGACGTCCTGATAGGCCATGTCCACTGCCCTCCCCTGATCCATCTCCCTAGTCACCCAGTCGAAAAATTCAACGAGGCTGGCCTGACATGACCTCCCCCTGGTGAAACCATGCTGCCTTGAGTCCTGTAGTCCATTGACGACCAGATGTTCCACCAATCTCTCCTTCAGTACTGCTTCCAGGATCTTCCCCACTACCGAGGTGAGGTTCACTGGTGTGTAGTTCCCCGCTTCCTCTTTGTTCCCACTTTTGTATAAGGGGACTACATCTGCTGTCCTCCAGTCTTTGGGTACCTCCTCTGTTTCCAGTGATCGGCTAAACAGGACTGCCAAAGGTTCAGCCACCACCTCTCTTAGTTCTTTAAGGACCCTGGGGTGCACCACATCTGGCCCCATTGCTTTATCAACTCTTATTACTTCCAGTTCCTTCAGGACCCTTTCTCATGTAAAGGGACTTGTGTCCATTTCTGCACCATTCCCACCCTTTGTACTCCCTTCAGACCCAGTACTCTCCTCTTCCTTGGTAACGACTGAGCAGAAATCCCTGTTCAATATGTCAGCTTTACTGTTGTCATCCTCCACGCGGCCCCCATCCTCCCCCTTCAGTATCACTAGCCCTCCTTTTGCCTTTTTTTACTTGTGTACATGTAAAAGGTTTTGTCCCCTCTACCCACTGATTTTGCAATGTGTTCTTCTGTCTGAGCTTTGGCTTCCCTTATTCACCTCCCTGCCTCCCTTTACTTCCTCTGGTACTTTTCCCTATCCCCTTCTGCCTGTGTCTTTTTGTATTGTCTGAAAGCAATCTTTTTGGCTTTCATTTTCTCCACTACCTTCTTGGAAAACCATAATGGCCTCCTCTTCCTTTTCCCCTTGCTAACCTGCTTAATGAATAATTCTGTTGCTCTTGTAATCCCCGTTTTAAATACTGCACACTGTTCCTCAACCCGATTCCTGCTCCATTCTCCTTAATGCCTCTTTCAAGCACCTCCCCATTTTCCCAAAGTCTGCCCCCCTAAAATCCAGGATACATGTTTTTGTGTGGTTTGGTTCTGCTCCTTCTGTGATTTCAAACTACAATGATTGGTGGTCACTGTTCCCCAGGTGCTCACCCTACTGTTACCCCCATCACACTGTCCCTGTTTGTGAGCACAAGGTCCAACATTGCCTTCTGCCGAACTGGCTCCATGACCAGTTGCTTGAGGAAGGCGTCTTGAAGGGAGTCTAGGATAAATTTGCTCCTAGTTGATGCTGCTGGGATGCTCCAGTCCATGTCTGGATGGCTAGTAACAGCTCCCTATCTGTTTCTTCCTCCTGGGCTGGTGGTCTATAGACCACACCTGTGCGGATGGCTGGCCCCATTTTCTTTTCCAGCTTAACCCACAGTATCTCTCCCCCATTTTGTTCCTCCTGTATCTCTGTGGCCCTCATGTCATTTTCACATAAAGTGCTACTCCTCCTCCCTTCCTACCTGTCCTGTCTCTTCTGAATATGTTGTAGCCAGGTATGGCCATCTCCCAGTCGTGGTTATTACACCAGGTTTCTGTGATGGCCACAACGTCCAGGTCTGACTACACCATGACAGCCTCCAGATCCTCCATCTTGCTGCTAAGGCTCCTGGCATTAGCACACATGGCTTTCCATGATTTGACCTCCCTACACTGTTTAGCTATTTTGCTCCTTCCTCTTCCCTGGTTGTCTTTTATCCCTGGTTCTCCCTACTGTCTGCCCTTCTGTTGAATTTTTACCCTTTTCTGCCTATCCACCTCTTGGGTGCTTACCTCCATCTTTTGCACATTGCTTTGTAGAGAGCTCCATTACTCCGGTTCACTGGTTCCACTGCTAGCTGTGGGGTGGGGGGGCAATTAGGTACTCTCCTTGCTGGCCTGCCATCCCCCTTGGCTAGTTTAAATGCTTGGCCATGTAGCATTTAAAATTATCATTGAGTGCTTGGACTCCCCTCCAGGATGGATGCAGGCCACCAGGCTTGAACAAGCCTCCATCCTTCCAGGTGGGTCCCCAGTCACCAATGAATCCAAACCCTTCCTCACAGCACCAGCTCTTCAACCATGAGTTAAAGTTCCTGGTGCATGCACCCCTATGCTCTCCCATGCCTCTCGCAGGTAGTACATCCGAGAAGGTGACAGAAGTAGCTACTTGCTTGAGACCCCTCCCCAATTTCCTAAACTCTTCCTGAACTTCCTTTGGCTCCCCATTTGACAGGTCATTAGTGCCTAGGTGGATAATGACATCCAGTTCACCCTCCCATTTTGCCTTCCCAGTGATCCACAGGATCTTTCTCCCATCCCTCCATGCCGTGGCACCTGGTAGGCACCTCACCTCCCTATCCTCCCCCTTATGTGTTCCTAGCTGGATTCCTCTTATGTTGGAGTGCCCCACCAGGATTCACTTCCTCCTCCTCCTCTGGGGTCCACTGCTCTCCTCACTGAGGTCATCTATTTGGCTAACCTCCACATCCTTTCCTTGCACTTCTCTGGGTACCTCTATTTGGTTGTCCCCATTTGCCAGTGTGGCATATGATTTCTTGAGTGGAATATGATCTGGGATGTGCCTCTGCCTGACCGTCCTAACCCTCCCTGAGCCCACTGTCATCCAAGTGCTCCTCGTTCTTGGCATCCTTTGAGGCAGTAGCACTGGACTGGGTGGTCTCTGGATAGGGGCGATGGTACTCCTGACCCAGTTTACTTCCACTCCGAGTCTGGCTACCTCATCCCGCAGTCCAGAGAGATGCATGCAGATAGGGCAGCACCTCAGCGTCCAGAAGGTCTGCCTGAATATGGCTGCCCCACAGCCACTGCACTGCACTGTACCACTCCCTACATTATACTGCACTTATACGACTATTCCAGTACTTGTCTGTTACTGAAGCTCTCCTAGTTCTCTTTTTATTAACTTACTGTCCTAAAAATCCTGCCACTGATCCTCAGATACTTTTCTTTAAACAAGGAAACAAATAAAAAATCCACATCCACTGGGTCACAGTGACCAGCTGGTCGAAGGGACCCTTGCACTGACACCAATGGTTGGCCAGCTCCCATTGCAGAAAGCACATTCTCCAGCAGGCCCTTCAGATCATGCTGGTGCAGGCCGCCATGTAACCCAGCAGGTGCAGGAAGTCCCAGGCAGGGTGCAATTGCCCAACCTGAAATGACTGGGCAAAGGAGGGGAGAGAACCTCCACCCTGTCCATCAGGAGTCAGGCTCTGGCTCTGCAAGAGTCGAGCTTTGCCACGATGAAGTTGATCAAATCAAATAAATTTTATTTATAAAAAGGCGCCTTTCTAAAACCAAGGTGCCTGTAAAATAAATACATAAAACAGAATAAATTATTCTAACAAACATATAATTCAACAGACAACAATATAATAGCAGCATAGGAAAGCAAACTAAACCTCAATCAATAAATGCCAGGCTGTAGAGATAGGTTTTCAAAACTATTTTAAAACTCTGGACGGTTAGGCAGTCTCGAACCTGATGAGGTAGAGTGTTCCACAGGGTCGGGGCAGCAAAACCAAATGCCCATGCTCCAGATGTTTGCAAACGTACCCTGGGAACCTCTAGCAATCCCTCATCGGAGGATCGGAGAGGATAGAGGGGATGGTAGGGACAAAGGAGATCTTTCAAGTAACCCGGTCCCTGTTCGTGTAGGGCCTTATAGGTAAGCAAAGCAACCTTAAAGGTGATCCGCCACTGTATAGGCAGCCAGTGCAGACCACGGAGCACAGGCATCATATGATTGGTTCTTGATGCACCAGTCAATAGCCTGGCTGCCGCGTTCTGCACCAGCTGCAAGCGGCGGATATCAACCCCTGGCAGCCCTAGGTAAAGGGCATTACAGTAGTCAAGACAGGAGGAAACAAAGGCGTGAACCTATGTCGGAAGATCATCGGGAGGAACCAAATGTTTCACCCGAGCGATATTTCTTGGATGGTAAAAAGAAGTTTTAACAACTGCTGACACCTGTGATTTCAGGGTCAAGCAGTCATCAAACATAATGCCCAGGTTCCGCACCCAGTCTGAGGTAGCCAGCTGAACACCTCCGAGCCATAGAGCCGAAGGTGAACCTGCCATCATACCTACCTCACGACGATCTGGGTTCATGACCAACACCTCAGTTTTTTCAGGGTTCAACCTTAGCCAGCTCACATTCATCCAGGCCTGAATTTCAGTCAGACAGCTGCTGAGCACCGAGACAGCATCATCTTGTTCCAGGACAAAAGGCATGTATAGCTGAGTGTCATCTGTGTAGCAGTGAAAACTCAAGCCATACCGTCTAATAATCGCTCCCAATGGCAGCATATACACTGCAAACAACATGGGCGCTAAGATGGATCCCTGTGGAACCCCACAGGGCAGGGAGAATGGAGCTGAGGCACAAACCCCAGACACCACTCTCTGAGTCCTACCCATGAGATAAGATTGAAACCATCTGAGGACAACCCCTGAGAGTCCGCAGATAAACCGCAGGTGATCCAACAGCACACCATGGTCCACAGTATCAAATGCTGCATAGAGATCAAGAAGGACCAAGATGGAACAGGCCCTTCTATCTCTCGCTATCAGGAGGTCATTTAGTACCCGAACAAGAGCCATCTCAGTACTATGTCTCTTCCTGAAACTGGACTGGAGAGAATCATAGATATTGTGGCTGGTCAAATGGTCTTCCAGCTGCAATGCCACCACCTTCTCAATAACCTTACCCAAAAAGGGAAGGTTAGAGACCGGCCTGTAGTTTGCTAGACAGTCGGGATCCAAGGAAGACTCCCCCCCCCCCCTCCAAATCTCTGTTTATCTCCTAATGACTCCGGAACTCTCTCAGGCCTTTGCAGGTGATCCGGGCTGAGGAACCTTTGCCCTTTTTGTTGTTACCCTCTATCCCCGGAGGTGTATGCACTGTGTAGGGAACTGGAAATAGCTAGGAGTGTTAGGGCAGGAACTCGGCCTGTTGGGGGAATGGGGAGGAGTGGGCGGATTGGGATTGTGGGGACAAGGAGACGCCCAGGGCGAAATGGGTCCAGGAAAGGGGTCCTCCCTGTCTGGTTCCCATACCCAAGGGTTCTGCTTATTGCAGACAAGAAACTTGGTCTCCCTCGGCTGCTCATCGAACTCGGGCAGTGTTATGCAAGGCCAGGTCTATTAAAAACAAGACCGCCATAATTGGGGATCTTGTTAATCTGACTGACCTGGCTTGCATCACTGAGACCTGGTTAGATGGAAATGCAGGCCCAATTCTGGCTTCAGCGATTCCACCCGGGTACTGGGTGATACATCCCCCGAGGATCAATCGTAGGGGTGGGGGTGTGGCCCTATGTTTTAAATCAGAACTGAACCTGAGGGAAATTCCAGTGGGAGCCACCAACTCCTTTGAATGTATCGTGGGCAAGGGTGTGGGTGCAGGATTCTTCTCATCTACTGTCCACCAGGAATGTTTTCCTGTGGGAAGTTGCAGACTTCATCAGCGACCTAACACTGGGATCCCATAGATGGCTGATTCTTGGGGATTTCAATGCGTGGGTTGCAGATGAACTCTCGCAGCTTGGACAGGACTTCCTCCAGCTAATGAGCTCACTGGGCCTCACACAGGTTGTTTTCTCCTCGACCCACACTGGTGGTCATTCACTGGACTTGGCGTTTCTCCTGGGGATGGAGATATCCAACTTGGTGGCGGAACCAGTCGGATGGTCAGACCATCACACCATCAGCTTCAGTTTTGAGGCCCCCCCACCCAAGAGGCCTGCCCCCTCTGGAGATGGTCCAGTGCCGCTCTTTGAGGGGGTGTATCCCCAGATGGTCTGATGGCGGTACTGAACCTATCGGGCATGCCAAGAGAATGCATGGATCCAGGGGATCTGGTATTTGCTTATAATAAGGCAGTGACAGAGGCCCTGGATTCCATTGCTCCTGTCCGTGTTCATCCACTCTCCCTTCACCCTAGGTCCCCATGGTTTGATGGGGACCTTAGGAAATTGGGGAGAGTGAGACGAAGGCTAGAGAGGCGATGGCGGAGGTCCGGCCTGGTATGTGACAGGCTTAGTTTGATGGACCATTATTTGGATTATCAAGCAACAATTTCCCGTAAGAAGGCAGAATTCCCTGTCCAGGGAAATTGCTGCCACATGGAATCTACCAACTCAGCTTTTCCAGACTGTGGACAGACTGTGCAATCCACTCTGTCTTCAGCCCAGAAATTCTTTTTCACAAGAGCAATGTGAGGAGTTTGCTCGATTCTTTACAGATAAGGTTGCCACGATCAGGTCAGATATCCGCCTGACCCTTTCTATAGGGAATAGCAGTGGTCAGCAGGAGATGTCAGACTGCCCCTTGACTGGCTGAGACTCTTTAGTTGGAGTGCCACACGTCGGCTGTTTAGGTGGTGGCTCCATCGGAAGTGGTGGAGATGTCAGGGTGGGTCAAGCTAGGACCATCTTGGTTGGCTCCTTAGGTGGAGAAAGTGTTGGCTGGTTGGGTGAAAGCAGGTGATGGCTGGTGTAGGAGCTGGGGTCAGCTTCATACCGGTGAACACCAGCTGTTGCCACATGAGGTCCTCGTAGCATCAATGCAATTTGCACAGAAGCCTCTCCTCACTCGAGGAGGATGAGGACCAAGAGTAGTAGTGGCGCCATTTCCCATGATGTCAAGAGCAGGAGCACTAACATCTGTGAGAGCAGTCGACCCACAGGAATGGGACCTTGACCGCCTGGGGGATCCATCAGGGGGGCTCGGAGGGAGTTGGCAAATGCCGAGGCTCCTCTGGGTCTCGGTCATTAACCAGAGGCGGCGGGTCAGAGGACTGATCCGTCCCTCTGATGTTCTGAGTCAGGACCGGAGTCCTGGACAAAGAAGTGTCAGCCTCTTCAGTTGACAACTGGTTGGTTGGTTCTAGAAAAGTCTCAGCCAAGACTTCAACCAGCATCTCGGCCAACTGGCCCAACGGGGTTACTATGGAGCCAGTATCCTGGGCCAAGGATTCGACCGAAGTCAGATCCGGAGAAGCACAGGAATCTGAAGCTCTCGACTGAGAGTGCTCCAAATCCCATGAATGTCGGCGAGTACTTTCTTTTCCTGTTTTGGGCTCTTTTTTTATTTTGATTCATGCCCAGAGGGTGCCTGGTTGAGGGACGGCAGAGACTGGCACAGTTCCTTGAAGGAGCCCGTAAAAGTTGAGCCCAGCTGGAGCGGCATGAAGGCAGAAGCCGAAGAGGACAGGGAAGTGGCCTGGGCCGCCGCCTCTTCAAACGCTGCAAGCTGTTCGACGGACTCTGCAGTGGCGGAGACCACCCAACGGGTGTCCTTGGATTTGACTGGTAGGTTCTGTTGGCCCGGGCAGCCCAGCTTAAGACAGGCGAGACAGTCCACAAGAACGGTCAGGTGGAACGAGCAACAAAAGTCGTAACTGTGGTGATCGTGCTCGTGTCCCAGGCAGCAGACATACGTGGAGTGCGGGTTGGTTTGGGACATTATCTGCCCTCAAGGGCACCAGTGGAACACAGAAGTGGACTTATCCACCATGGTCACAACTGGAGATCGAGCAGAGGACAACAAAACTTGTAGTTTTATAAATTTGGAAGTAAATCCGAAGATCAACATGGGAGTGGTAAAAAGGGAACCTGCTTCTACCAGGTGCCACGGCATGGAGGGATGGGAAGATCATCCTGTGGATCACTGGGAAGGCAAAACGGAAGGGTGAAGTGGATGTCATTATCCACCTAGACACTAATGACCTGGCAAATGGGGAGCCAAAGGAAGTTCAGGAAAAGTTTAGGAAATTAGGGAGGGGTCTCAAGCAAGTAGCTACTTCTGTCACCTTCTCGGATGTACTACCTGCGAGAGGCATTGGAGAGCATAGGGGTGCATGCACCAGGAACTTTAACTCATGGTTGAAGAACTGGTGCTGTGAGGAAGGGTTTGGATTCTTGGAAAGAAAGGAAGATCTGGCATCATAGGGCAGAGCCGAAGGAGTTACCACCCAGGAGGGTGGGAGAAGCCAGCTTGAAGATGTTTCTGGCAAAATTTAAGGGAAAAACAAGTGCCAGAAGTGTGGCTAGAACATTATTTCTGATCTCGGATTAACCATTTGAGCACAGAGCTCTTTACATACAGTAGGTTCCATGTTAGTACATTTAGAATAAGTAGGTGATTATACAGAGGACTGAGACACACACGGCAACAGAATTAGAATGAGAACATTTAGGTACATTTGGTCTTTAAACAAAGGAGTGCAAAAAGTACAGCAACAACTAAAACTGGAAAAAGTAAACACGGACAGATACATACAGGAACAGACTAAATAACTGTGCCCAACAGGAAGCCTGTTAGTTGTCAGCAACACGAGAGGGTTAGTGCATAGAAGTGCTGGCGAGATGAGGTGGGGGGTTTAGCCGTAAGTGCAGGGTGTCCGAGAGAGAGAGATCTGTTTGGCAGAAAGGCAGATGGTAGGAGAAACATATTTGTGCTGCAAGTAACAAACAAAGCTTTTATAATTTTCCTTCTATGATTAAAAAAAAATTATAATTATTTAATTAATCTATGTCATCCAATGGCAGAAAAGGATATCAAAAAGTGGAGGGTCAGAAATTCCCAGGCTAGAAGGCAGAGCTACTGTATGCAATCCCTCAGACGAGGTCACTTGGAAACCAGCTACTTTCTTGCACCTGCCTCATGTCACTAGAGGAGTAAGTCCCTGCTGTCCTAATCTGCAGTTAATCATCAGGCCCTAAAACCTCATACCCCAGTGCAATTCTCACCAACAGGATGGTTTAGTGCACATTAAAACTGCCCCACACCAATGAGTTGAGTTGTTGGAACGGCACTGGCAACTCATAATCCACTGTTTTTGCAGGTTGAATACTAGAAAG
Source organism: Neoceratodus forsteri (assembly GCA_016271365.2). Classification (NCBI taxonomy): domain Eukaryota; kingdom Metazoa; phylum Chordata; order Ceratodontiformes; family Ceratodontidae; genus Neoceratodus; species Neoceratodus forsteri. The sequence continues at coordinate 489,650,907 of CM057454.1, read as the reverse complement.
TCTCAGTGATACTGCAAAAGGTGTAACAGTGGCAAGAAATACTTTGGGGGCCGGGGTCCTAACTGACTGGGGATAGTCCATCCTGCTTAAAGTGCCTTTTTTGTTAACAGACACGGATGTTCTGAATTGGATTCATTGCAGAATCCAGCTCCAAAATCAGCTTACCAGGACAGCCTGTTCTCCCCAAGCTACAAGCCTGTGATTGCCCTCGGTTTTACACAAGTAACTTACATGTCCTAAATTTTACACAAATAACTTTTCCTTTTAGTTTTAACAACGCCCCAAACAGATTTATTATGCAAATGTGAAAGCATTTCTGCTCCTGATTATTCTGGATATCTACATGAAAACAGTATCTCTGCCATGTGGAATTCATCTTCTAGCCTACCTACACCTGCCATCACAATTATTTGACTATGACAATGTGGTGTGTTGCTCTGGAGATTAATATATTATAATGTGATAAACATAGCATTACAGTGGCAGGTGCAGACAGGCAGCCAGAGCAGATGAAGTCTAGTGGACAGGGATCTTGTTTTCATGCAACCGTCCTCAGCAATTAAAAGGAGGGAAAGAATAACTGAAAATATATTAAATATAAACCAGATTGCATCTAAATCTTACATTTTTCAAAGCCTCAACGGGGTTTCCAAGCCGCTGCTCTATTGTATCTAAACCTTACATTTTTCATAGTCTCCACAACAGGGTTTCTAAGCTGCTTCCCTAACCATGAGACCACACTGCCTCCTATTTGGGGGGGGGGGGACGTAATATGACTTAGCACCTGTAATGGAGTATTGAGTGCTGTTTCACATTTTAAATGGTTCTACCTACAAAAGCAACTGAACCAGATGCAACATTATATATTCTTTAGCTTGACCATATATGTTTTAAATACATTGGTATGGAGATATTTTACGCTGTAATAAATATCAAGTTTAAGGAAAATTAGAAAATATCTGTTATGGGGATCATTGTTTAGGGGCCATCTGTGCCAGTAATATAGTTTGGGGTAAGTGTAGGGAAGGGAAATGATGGGTCGCCCCTGAAAAAGGGACCTTTGTGGCCCAGTGGGCTCACCCGGTTACCAAAATTTACTACATAAATAAATGGGGGATGGGGTAAATGAAAACATAAATAAAGAAAAAAATAGTTGTACTAACTAATCCAGCACAAGAAAAAAAGAATAGTGTTATATCATTCTACTTTGTGTTATTTTTTCTTATTGCTTATGACAGTACAGCAGCATTCAAAATACAGTATATAAAACAGTATAGGTGCGATTCAACCTCAATGGAAAGTAACCTCGCTGAACAGGAGGGATATAATTAAACGGAAAACGAAATGTTCTGCTTAAGATCTCTTGTTTTTGTGGCTGCAAAGCTGATAAAACATTTGTTTCTTTGGTCAGTGGTTACTGGGTATGAATTAGCAGTGGTGGCGATATGGGGAATATAAAGTTGTCAAGTCTCTAATTGGACTGCTGCTCTCTGCTCGGCCACTGTTTGACCCTGCCTTTTCTCTGTCCGATTATCAGTCTCTGGGCTTCAGCGCCCTCTGCTTTGCATTGACTTTTGCCGAACATTACTGCTATCCGTTTAGTCTCCTATTGGCTCCTTATAAAATTCCGCCACTAGGGGTGCCTTCTAACATATCCTGAATAGGTCTTCATTTCCTCACTGTAATCTTTACCACAAGTAGAGCCTCCAGCTGGTCTGCTTTCCTAATTAACCTTTGCGGGGCTTTACTTTCTGCTTCTCTGATCCACTTCTTCTAAATAATTGCTACACTAGCAGGAAACACTTCGTTATTTTTGCTCTATCTCTAATTTCGGCCAAGGGTTAAAATGGTGCAACACGGTCACCCTTGGCAGTCTTAATTTTACACACAATATCTCTTTATCCCTAAGAGCTAATCCTCTGTCTCAGTATACCACTAGCCTTCCTACCCAAGTCAAATAGTAACACTATGGCAAAGTATAGTCTGCTATGGGCACTCTTGTCATTTGTCCTTTTACTCAGCCTGGACACTGCCACATGGGCTCTCCCATGTAACCAAATGGCAAAAGACTCCTCAGAGGCGTACCGCAACTATAGCTTCTCTAACTTGATTGCAGAGATAAAGCCTGCTCTTCAACCTAACCCTATCCTCCTTGTTAGAGGCAGCATCTATTACCGTCTACATGCCAGGAGGAAGCTGCCATGGAGGTATGCTTTCACCCTAACCTGCCGCTGTGCAAGGCCTTGGTTCCTAGCCATGATCATTATTCTGCTATCTGGGGATGTCAAACTAAATCCAGGTCCACCTACCTGTTTCTTTTCCCTAAATGAGTTATATGGCATGTCCAAGAAAGGATTATTAATTGCCCATATCAATATCAGAGGTCTTTCCTGTCACCATGCGGAACTCGAGGCCTGGGTGAAACTCTACAATTCTGATGTACTCTGTCTCACAGAAACTTGGCTAAAACCCGGTATACCTGATGACGTATGCTCCTTGCCTAACTATTCCCTGTTCCGGCTGGATAGATCCTCATCCAAGCGTGGAGGTGGAGTTGCCCTAGTCTTCAAAAACCACCTTAACATCTCTATTGTCCCGGCATCTGCCTCTCCCGCAGTGTGCGAATTCATGTAGGCAACTATTGCATTGGGGGAAAAGAAGCTTCATATTATCTGTGCCTATAATTCCCCTGCTGGGGGAATAGTAGGTCTTCAAGAACTCCTTGACATCACCTCCCAGACTGTAAATCATAATGAGGCTGTCACACTAGGTGATCTTAACCACAATTGGTTAGGGTCAGCTCAAATATCCTTGCAATCACTCACGCTTAGTTATAATTTTCACCAGTTGATCTCTGAAGCAACTAGAGCCATGTCATCCCATTAAATGGGTACACTCCTAGACTGGGTGACGGTTAACCGTATGGAACATGTGTTGAAAGCAGGAATCCTTGCAGATGCACTAACAGACCACTCACCCTCTTTTTGTATCCTATCTAGGGATGCGCCTCCATCAAGACTAATCACGTTTACAAATCTTGCTCATATTGACCAGGATGCATTTCTCTATGATGTCTCCAATATTGACTGGGCAGGTATCTCTCTAATAAAGGATGTGGAGGTTGCTCTACAGATATTCATAAATGAATTTCTTACCATTCAATATAAACATGCCCCCAAGACTACTAGGAGGGTCAGAGGAAAACAGACAAGGTGGCTGCATAAAGACCTCCTTGCTAATCTGTGCCAGAGAGACAAGCTCTGGATTCGCTACAAACAAAGTGGCCTACAGTCAGATCTTACTGTCTATCATGAACTAAGGAACAGATGTAAGAGACAAGTTAGAGCTGCTAAAAGCAAATACTGCAAGGACCTTCTACAAAGCTCAGCCTGCGACCCGAGGAAATTCTGGGCCCATGTCAAAACATTTCTGGGTACTTTGCAGTCAGTCACTCCTGATGAAATGATCATAAATGGGGCATATTGTAATGACCCTAGGACCATCTCAAACAGTTTTAACAATCTTTTCTCTGATCTGTCACACTATACCTTGGCTTTACAACCTAGTGGATCGCACTCCAATCTACCTACCACACTACCATCAGACAACCATACTGCCCTATCATATGATGCTCCTCCAGCGCCATCATTCTATTTCAAGGCTATATCAAGAGCGGAAGTTCTGAAATTACTGAGATTCATATCTGCCAATACCAGCTCTGGTTCTGACTCACTGGAACCTCGTCTTCTTAAGCTGGCTGTTCCACTCATTGTCTCTCCGACTGCCAGAATCTACACTTTATCCCTTAGCCATAGCACTGTGCTAGATGTATGGAAATCTGCAAGAGTAACGCCTGTCTTTAAAAAAGGTGACCCAAAGGACATGGCCAATTACAGACCTATAGCAATTCTCTCTGGCCTTAGCAAGATCCTAGAGAAAATAGTTGCATCACAAACCACTGACTACCTTACACGCTACAATCTCCTCTCAGACACCCAGCATGGTTTCAGAAAAGGTAATAGCACCACCACGTCTCTTCTTCAACTAACTACTGATATTCTGTCCAACATGGATTCTGGAAAACTCACAGGTGCCATCTTCATTGACCTCACTAAGGCGTTCAACCTTGTAAACCATCCCCTGCTTCTCTCCATTCTCCATAAATTCCATTTCTCTACCCCTGTTGTGGACTGGTTCTGTAGCTACCTGTCAAACAGGTTGCAAGCTGTCAAATTTAACTCCTGCCTATCCAGCACATCTACTATCAACCTTGTGGTCCCCCAGGGCACTATCCTTGGGCCCCTTCTGTTCTCAATTTTTATCAACAATGCAGCTGAGGTCCTGGAATCTTGCTCAGCTATTCTCTATGCTGATGACCTGATCATCTATACTAGTTCTTCTAGTATTGCCTGCATAAACACATCAATTACTTCAGACTTTAATAAGGTCTTAGACTGGTTACTAGACCGTAAGCTTGTACTAAATGAAAAGAAAATGAAAGCCATGCTCCTAGGTTCCGCACCAAAGATTAAGACCTGTTCTAGTTTGCTGGAGGTTCTTCACCCAGGAGGATTACCACTTGAAAATGTTACTTCCTTCAAGTACCTTGGAATCCTGCTGGACCAGTCCCTGGATTTTAATCTTCACATTCAGTCCTCGTGCAAAGCTGTAAACGTGAAACTGGGAGTAGCTTACAAAATGAGCTACATGCTTACACCCTCGGCCAAATCAGCAATTGCCCGAGCTATTCTGCTCCCAACCCTTACTCATGGTGCCTCTATTCTTACCTCTGCCCATAAAACCCCCTACTAAAATGGGACGTAACTGATGTAACAATAATATGCTGATTCTGCTCTTCGTCAGCCTCGACTCAAACATCACTGCCTTCTTTATAAGGATCTGAATTGGCTCTCACCCTCTGCCAGTAGACAATACTACCTTGGATCACTAATGGACTCGATCATCCGGGAAAAAAATCCATTCCAGCTGGCGGCGTTGCTGGTCCCTCAACCATCCTCCCATGGCATGCGATCAGCTGACAAATCCTTGCTCTATGTTCCGAGATGTCGGACGACTAAAGGCACAGGGGCCTTCCAATTCTCTGCTTCCAGGCTATGGAATGCTCTTCCACTCAACCTCTGGCTGTCTCAGTCTCACTTTGGATTTAAAAGTGAATATCGTCATTATCTATCCTTAGCTGATGCTTGTACATGGTTTGACCCAACCTGAAGCTCCTGAGACTTACCAGTAATGTCACCCCTGCTCTGATCCAGCTCCAAGACCGTCTCCTCTTACCCTCCCCACATTTTTCCTTCTCTTTGTAAATAACTTCTTGACTACTAGCTCTCTTCCTTCTCGAACCTTGTTGCTGACCATCCACTGTTGTTTTGCCAGTTACCACCCCTGACCTTCCTTCTGTCAGTCTTTCTTGTTATGTTTGAACATTCCTCACATTTCTGTCTATATAACCTTGCTATCTTATTAACCCTTTCACTCCACAGGTCGGGTCCGTGGTTTCTGCACTTATGATACATCTTACTGCCATTATCTGTATAATGCTTGCCATTATTTTTTGTTGTTTCTACCCATTGTATTTTTGTAGCACTGATATACTATTCCTCTATTTGTATTATTGTACCCATGTTGCTGTTGTTCAACTGTTCTCTTTTTGTTGTACTCTCCCGGGTCGTGCCTGAAAACAGTCATTTTATGGCTAGTGCACCTACCCGGTTAACAAAAACTAAATAAATAAATAAAGTAATGGATTTAAAAGGCAACCTCCAATTCACCTCATAAATATATCCTTCACATGCCTTTTAAAAAAATCTCACATGCCTTCTTCAAAGTTTGTCCATAATAGGAAATTTCAAACATTTTATGTGTCTTTAAATGCATTAGGTATATCTTTACATATCCATTCCTTTTCTGTAAAAACAAAAAGCTTCTATGCAGATCACTAGAGTTTCTTTTGCAAATGTTTTCAATAGAGTTTAAATTGTCAGCTGAATAATTTACACCACAAATAATTTGGTTTTGAATGTTCAGGGTGAGCTGTATCCTTTAAAATAGATTGTTTTTATTAAACCTCAGCATCAAGTCTGAACAATAACCCCATGAGACAGAATGCTGGGCAGGAAGGAATATTGCCAATAGGTGTGAAATAGGCACAGTTTTACTTCAAACCCATTTTATGACAAAAGCAGTTTCATATTCTGCCTTATAGCAATCTTACCATTTTGTATCTGCAAAAACACAGGATGGCAAGAAAACAAGGGTCTACACCAAGTAGATCCAAACCCTGTTGCCTGGCATCATTTCATTATAGATGTGAACAGTTAGTAGCAGCATCAGATATGAAAAGATTTTGTCGATCAATAAAATGAAATTGGAAAAAAAAAACAGCATCAGATATAGGTAAATGGGATGTTCGCAAAGTCTCTTGGTTAATCAGGAGTGTCATCTTTGCTTTGCAGTTCTGGAACACAAAAATGTCTCAAGATGTCAGTGTTGATTAGCCAGGGGATATCTCAGACATCCCATTTGTTTTTTATTAAGCATCTGGGGTTTCTTTTGGTAACATAATTTGCTTTAAAGCATACCAGTAAAAGCTCTGAAACGTCTTTTTCTGTATGGATCAGTTGTTCTATAAGCGCAGATACTTGTTGCCAATTTGCTGGTTGCTGAAATATCTGAATGTTAACAAAAATAAAAAAAAAAGTGCCTCCAGTAGTAAAAGGTAAAACACTTATGCTATCGGGAATCAGAGCAGACTGAAGGTGTTGACACCAAAAAACTTAGTGCATATTGCCTGATATTGAATAACGTGGTGGGTGAGTCCCACGTTGAAAAATCAAGCTTGTCTGTTTGGCAGCATTTTAAACAAAATCAGCCATACTGTAGTTCAAAGGTCAATCAAGAGGGCTAGTGGGCCAGCAGAATAGTGTGTGGCCACTGAGTTGCTGCTGAAGCTCTACCCTCAAAGGGCTTGTTTAGCTCACTTGTTTGAGTATCTGGCAGCCAGGTATGGCTGGGGGGATAGCAAAAGAGCCTGTGGCAGGTGAGCAAGTCCTGAACGGGCTTGTTTTGACATTCCATTTAAAATAATTTAGTTTGGCAGCAATTTGATTCTACCCTGAATGAAAAGACTGAGAGATGGTAGACCTTACAGTATCCCAGACCATGCAACAGATTGTGACACTGTGTCTTTGGCTATTTGGGAAAGCCTCTTATAATGGACAAATGTGCTGTTTATTCACAGACATACTAGTCCATTATTAGCAGTTTAACTGTACCTGGATAATAATGTAAAAACAAAACAAACAAAAAAATCATGAGCTGCCTGACATGCTGTAGGTTCTTTAGGGGCAGCGCACGTCATCAGGACCAGGTCGGCTACAGCAACACGCAGCGGAGAGTGAAAATCTGGAGCCCGCACACAGGACACCACAGGAGGTGTGTATTCCCTGTGCTGCTCTCACTGTCTAGTGGACAAATGCTGCTTACACAAATGGTTCAAGAGGGGGCAGGAGGACAAACAACTGACACTAAGGGGCACAGCGGCAAAAAATGCTGTGGGACGGGATAGGACCAGGGATTAAATTGGGCAGAAGCCCGCAAGAAATCTGTTCCACCACCTCTTAAAAAATTGGATGATAGTTCCACTACCTCTGTGACCTTTCTCCACTGCTACTATAGGGGAGTGCCACTACCTAGCAATGACAGTTCCACCACCTAGACATTTAGATGTGAGCATACCCCAACTAAGCATTTCCAATTTAACCACTAGATGGTACAGGAGTCTCTCTCTCTCTATCTCTCTCTCTCTCACACACACTGTCTCTCACTGTGTCCCTGTGGGGAGGAGTTTCTCTGTCTTTCTCACTGTCTCTCGCTGTGTGCCTGCAGTGTCCTGCTTCAGCTTTTGTTAATAGACTGTACCAGATTAATAATGTAAAAAAAATATATAAATAAATACTGCTGTATGGCACAAATGCTTCAAGAGGTGATCAGAGGGAAAGGGGGTAGAGACACTCACAAGCTTGCACACACTAAAACAAGAACAAAAAAAATTTAGAAAAGCATCCATAACAGGAAAGGACACAAGACATGTGGGGAGTGGTGCAATGCACTGGCTGTGGAGCAGCAGTCTTCCTGGAGACTACATTGCTGCCCTATTTGGAGGCACCTCTCTGGTCTGAGGGAGGAGGTTGTTCGTCTACATGCTCACCTGGCAACGATTCAGTAAACCTGCTCCCCCACCCAGGCCACCGCCACTACCATAGAGGTTGCCAAGAAAGAGGAGTGGTTGGACCACGGTGGGCTCAGGGAGGGTGAGGATGGTGGAACAGAGGTGCATCCCTCCAGTTGTGCCTCTCCATAATTCATTCGCACTCTGGAGGAGCATGGTTCCTCTATGGAGGCACCAACAGTGGAGACCAAGGAGGATGCTGGGAACCTCCACAATGGAGACCCACAGGAGGGTGGCACAGGACCCCACAGGGGAAGGAAGCAACTCCTGGTGGGGGACTCAATTGTTAGGGGGCTAGAACTGGGGGAGGGAGGGGAAAGTGAGGTACAGTGCCTGCCTGGAGCCATGGCTTGGAGGGACAGGAAACGAATCCTCAGGATTGTGGGAGCAGCTGCAAGGGGGAATGAGCTGGATGTCATTATCCACCTAGGGACAAATTACCTGGCTGAGAACAGGATCAGAGCAGTGCAACAGGAGTTTGTGGCGCTGGGGAGGGGCCTAAGACAAGTAGCACACACGGTAACTTTCTCGGAAGTGCTACCTGTCTATGGCATGGATGAGGCTAGGGTACTCTGCACCATGGGATTCAATGACTGGTTGAAAAACTGGTGCAGAGCTCAGGGATTTGGCTTCACTGGGGACTGAGGCTCCACCTGGAGGGGATGCAGGCTTATACTGGCACGATGGTCTGCATCGATCCAGGACGGGAACCAGGATCCCAGGTGATAGGTTTAAATGCTTAATTGGCAAGCATTTAAACTAGCCAAGGGGAGAGGCACTGAAAAGGAGAAGGGAAATCCAGGCCCCCCCTTAAAAATAAATCAGGGTAGTTAGTGAGGTAAACACCAAGATAGAGCAGTCGATAGGGAGAAGGGCAGGGGTAAATGGAGAAAAAGACAAAGGTAGTAAGGACAGGGATGGGGCAAAAAGAAATAAAGCCATAAAAAAAGGAGGGTAATGAGTACCAATGCCCATAGTCCAGGTAAAAAGCTCCCTGAAATGGTGGCCTTGATGGAAGAGGGATGCCTGGATATCCGTGGCAGTTACAGAAACATAGTACACAGAGAAGCATGACTGGGATGTCAACATACCACGGTACACAATCTACAGGAGGGCCAGGGAGGGAGGAGGAGGAGTTCTCTATGTAAGGGAAGGGATCAAAGCAACAGAACTAAAGGGTAAACAGGGAGGAGAGGAGGCACTGTGGGTCACCCTGGAGGCTGGAAATGGCACAGGGGTCGTATACAGACCCCCGTCTCAGGGGGAGAAAATGATAGAAGCCATCCTTAGGATGGCAGAGAAAGAGGAGATATTGCTGATGGGGAACCTGAATATGCCAAATGTTAACTGGAGCACCTTTGCTGCAGCCACATCCAAGAGCAGGGCCATTCTCGATGCCCTACAGGGGGCATGACTCAGACAGCTAGTTTTGGAACCCACTCAGGAGGGAGCGATCTTAGATCTTGTACTCTCAAATGGGGATGGAGAGAGGATCTTCAGTCTTGAAGTGGGTAGCCATCTGTGAACAAGCGAAAACCAAACAGTGTGGTTCATGATAAACTCAGCTGTAGAGTCAAGCCATACAAAAGATACTGGACTTCAGGAGGGCTGATCTTGTCAAAATGGGAGCGTGCCTCAGAAAAGCACTAGCAAGCAGGCAAGAAGGTGGGGTGGAGCAACAATGGGGAAACATCAAAACTACCATCACAGAGGCAACAAGCCTTTGTGTGAAGCAAATAAACAAATCTAAATGAAAGAAAAAAACACTATGGTTCTCAAAAGAAATGGCGGGGAAGGTTAGGGAGAAAAAGATAGCACAGGAACCCAGAAGAGGTTTACACGATGGGGGAAGAGATACTGACAGCCACCAAACAGGAAAGGGATCTGGGGTAATAATATCAGATGATCTAAAGGTGTCCAAACAATGTGCCAAGGCTATGGGGACAGCCAGTGGGGTACTGAGGTACATAGAGAGAGGTATCAGCAGCAGAAGGATCAAGGTGGTGATGCCTCTGTACAAATCATTAGTGAGAGCTCATCTGGAGTACTGTGTCCAGTTCAGGAGGCTGGATATTTGTAGGGAAACAGGGTAGAGGCAGTTCAGAGAAGGACAACAAAGTCATATGAGCAGAGACTGGATGATCTCAATATGTATACCCTGGAGGACAGGAGAGAAAGGTGGGACACGACAGAGACCTTCAAATATCTCAAGGACATAAACAAGGTACAGGAGGGTAGCATCTGTCAGAAGAAGAGATGTTCTAGAACAAATATAAGGAAACACAGAAGGAGCAGGACAGAGAACTGTACCAGTTAAAGCAGAAGGAAGCGGGGAAGGCAGTCAGAATAGCAAAAGCTCAAACAGAGAAAAAGATAGCCAACTTGGTTAAGAAGGGGGATAAAACCTTTTGTAGGTACATTAGGGAGCAAAGAAAGGCAGGGATACTGAGGCTGAATAAAGAGGAAGGTGGCTGGGCAGAGAGTGACAGTGAAAAAGCAGGGATACTGAACGAATACTTCTGCTCAGTATTCACAATGGAAGAGCAGGGGGAAGATACCTAGTCCAGTCAATAGAAGCACTCTGGATGGGGGGGGTCGATTCCAGTCCTTTCACCGAAGAAAAGGTTCTGAAAGAACTCTTAAAACTGAAGGTGGATAAAGCAATGGGGCCTAATGGGATTCACCCCAGAATTCTAAAAGAATTAAGGGGAAAACTATGACACCACTGACTACCCTTTTTAATAAATTATGGGAGGATGGTGTGGTACCCGAGGACTGGAGGAAGGTGGATGTGATTCCCCATCACAAAAGTGGGAGCAAGACAGAGGCATGAAACTACAGACCTGTCAGTTTGACCTCTGTTGTAGGAAAAGTGATGGAATCACTTCTGAAGGAAAGAACTGTTGAGTACCTAGAGGCCAGTGGGGCATAGGACCCAAGGCAACATGGGTTCACAGTGGGAAGGTCATGTCAGACAAATCTAATTGATTTCTTTGACTGGGTGACCAAAGTAGTAGACCAGGAAGGGGCTGTGGACATGGCCTACCTAGACTTTAGCAAGGCATTTGACATAGTCCCACACAAAAGATTAATAATCAAATTAATCAGCCTGGGAATGGGTCCCAGGGTGGTAGCCTGGGTAAAACATTGGCTGGACAACAGGACACAGAAGGTAATTGTAAATGGGGTCCACTCTGAAGAAAAGGGGGGGTTACTAGTAGGGTACCACTGAGTCTAGTCCTTTTTAATGTCTTTATAAGTGACATTGCAGAGGGACTGGAAGAAAAAGAATTCCTCTTTGCAGATGACACAAAGATCTGCAACATGGTTGATACACAAGAAGGTGTGGAAAGGATGAGAAGGGACTTGGCAATGTTGGAGGAATGATCAGAAGTATGGCAGCTTGGATTCAATGAAAAGAAGTACAAAATAATGCACCTGAGAAATAAAAACCCAGGTGAAGAGTACACAATGGGGGGTAGTAACAACAACAAAAATGGAAAGGGACCTGGTGATACTCATATCACATGATCTTAAGGTTGGCAAGTAATGTGAGAAGGCAGTAGGGAGGGTTGGGGGAATAATGGGATGTATTGGGAGAGGCATCACCAGCAGAAAACAGGAAGCTGTTATCCCTCTGTACAGACAATTGGTGAGACCACATCTGGAGTACTGCATCCAGTTCTGGAGACCCATTTCTGCAAGGACATAGAATGGAGGCAGTCCAGAGGAGGGTAACTAAAATGGTGCAGGGTCTGCAAGAGAAGACATACGAGGAGAGACTAAAGGAGCTTAATATGTATACCCTTGAGGAAAGGAGGGAGAGGGGGGACATGATAGAAACTTTTAAGTACCTCAGTAGAATCAACAAAGTCCAAGAGGGTAGCATCTTTCAGAAAAAGATGTTCAAGAACAAGGGGACACAATTTGAAGATAGAGGGGGGATGGCTCAGGGGCAATGTGAGGAAGTAATGTTTCACAGAGAGGGTGGTGGACACATGGAACAGCCTTCCCGAGGAGGTTGTGGGGTCTAAAACTGTGGAAGTATTCAAGAATGCATGGGACAGACATAAGGTAATTCTTGTGGGGGTTAGGAAGAAGTAGGCTGTTGGTTAACTAGGATCTGCAGTTTATCAGTTAGGTAGGGAAATGGCAGACTAGATGGGCCAAGCGGCCCTTATCTGCCATCAAAGTCTATGTTTCTAACTGCACAGATAACAATTCACTTCAGCCAACTCAGACAAACACACTTTTTTTTTTGTTTTTAACCTAAATTGAAGGTCCCAGTAGTAGAGTTCTAGTTCTTTAGTTCCAGTAGAGAAGTACAGTTCTACAGAACCTCCTTCCTCTTGCTGTTCTCTAAGTGTTCTCTGCCAGAAGCTATCTAGGGCAGTTTTTAAATCCAAAATACCTGGTTTCCTTCTGGTTGAGCCACTCCCCCAATTTACAGCTCCTTCTACACCTAGATAACTGCACAGATAACAATTAATTTCAGCCAACTCAGACAAACCCACTAACTCTTTTTGTTTGTTTTTACCCTAAATTGAAGGTCACAGTAGTAGAGTTCTAATTCTTTAGTCCCAGTAGAGAAGTATAGTTCTACAGAACCTCCTTTCTCTTGCGGTTCTCTGCTTAATAACTGTTACCAACTACCATTCGTCTACAGGAACTCTCTCCTCCGAAGAAACAGATGTACTGTCCGATGTCCAGCTGTCCCTTTCCTAGGCTGCATCTGCCATAGCACCACCGCTAAACATTACAGGCTTAAAGGAATAGGGCTCTATTGCTGGAATGATCAGAAGACTGTCAGATTCCTCATACTTGTCTGAGGAAGACATGACAGAACCACTAACAAAAAATAATGTCAATATGCATGTGATCTTTTTTTGACAAAACTCTGACTGCCTTCCTATTGCTACTGCACCAGTAAAGGCACGTCTTCATTGCAGCGGCCAAGTCAAATCTCCCGCGGCTCCAAAATGACGTCTGTGCACACCGCTGGTTTGGCCGGGTGCAGTAGAGTCAGAGCATCAGTTTGTGTCAATGGAACTCTTTACATGTAGAAAATTACCCAATTTAGTAAATTTGCAACAAATCAGCAACTTTCACCACTCCAGAGGGTCTTTCTTGACATGAAGGTGAGTAAATCTTTCCGTTTCATAACACCGCACAAAACCACGTTGCCACTGATCTTTAAGAACCCCTTTGAAAGTACTGCTGAACCTGATCCAGGTTATGTAAGGGGAGGTATGGTGGGAAGTCTAATCATACTGGGAGATCCCTTGGAAGAAACAATATTATTGTGGTAAGTAATTTTTTCTTCTAACCCCAGGAATCTCCCCCAGTATGATTAGACATATGCAGACTACCAAGCAGTCCCCTGGGACGAAGTACAGAACCTACTTAGGAAAAAGGTTCTGCAATACTGCAGTGCCAAACCTTGCATCATTTCTGGACTGGATGTCCAGGCAATAGTGCTTTGTAAAGGTGTGGACTGTACTCCAGGTAGCTGCTTTATAGATTTCCAGCAAGAGAATGTCCTTTGCAGCTGCCACAGAGGCAGCAATTCCACGAGCAGAATGTGCCCTGAGGCCTTGTGATGGCTGTTTCTCAGCCTTACTGTAACAGAATTGGATGCAGGATACTATCCAGCATGTGACTGACCTCTTTGTGGCAAGTCTGCCTTTTCCAGCCTCACCATAGGTGATAAACAGTTGGTAGTGGGAATCTCTGAGGTCCTTAGTATGACTGATGTAGTAGCTCAGAGACCTCTTTACATCCAGACTATTAAGCTTCAATTCCCCTGAACTGGACTTGACTGTGAAAAATACAGGAAGGGTGATGGATTGGTTCAAATGAAACTCAGATACCAAATTGAGAAGAAATTTCCTGTTGGTCCTAAGGACCATCTTGTACTTATGGAAGATAATATAATTAGCGTCAGTGCAGACAGCTTGGATCTCACACACTCTTCTTGTTGAAGAAATAGCCACCAGGAAAACAGTTTTCCAGGTGACATATTTCAGATCAGCCATAGCTACTGGCTCAAAGGGAGGTTCCACGAGTTTGGCTATGCACAAATTCGGGTCCCAAGGAGGCACTGGTTCCCTAACAGGAGGAAACAGATGTGCCAAGCCTTTGAAAAATGTTCTAAAATAGGGCATGAAGCTATTGTTCTCTGAGCACCCGCAGACAAGTAAGCAGATACTGCTGCTACATGAACCCTGAGGGTTGCAGGCCTAAGGCATGTAGGTGTACAAGGTAGTCAAGCAATGTAGGTAAACTTGCCTTAAGAGGACTGACGTGCTTAGACTTGCACCAAATGGAAGATCTTTTCAATTCTGAAGCACAAGTCTTTCTGGTTTAAGGTTTCCTGGAAACTTTCAGGCCTTAACGACCTCTTCTGACAGTTTAAATTCAAAAAAATTCTAGCTCCCCAAGAACCAGACCTTCATGTGAAGAGTCTTGAGGTTTGGAATACTACCTGATCCTGAATGGCTGTTAGGAGACTGTATCTCTGGGGAAGCCGGATAGACTGCTTGAAGGACAGGGTGAGTAGTAGAGGGTACTATGGCTGCCTGGCCCAGTCTGGAGCAACCAGAATTGTTGCAGACTGACTCCTGAGTTTGAGAAGGACTCTCAACAGCAGTGGAAATGGAAGGAAAGCATACAGGAATTATTCTCTGTACAATCCAGGGCTAACGCCTCCATGGGGAATGTGCCCAATGAGGGGGGCCTGCAGCAATAGAGAGGAAGCTGATGGTTTTCTTTTGAGGCAAACAGATCTATTTCTGGAGTGCCCCAATGTCTGAAACTTGTCCAATACTTGCTTGTTTAAAGCCCATTCGTGACGATCCTGACTGATTCTGCTGAATGAATCTGCCAGTGTACTGTCCTTCCTTGGAAGATGAATGGCGGACAGATGGATCTCCAGAGAATATGCTAGGGACCAAGTTTTCATGGTCTCTGTGCACAGCCTTGAGGATCTTGCCACCCCCCTTGCTTGTTGATGTATCACATAGTGGTTGTGTTGTCTGTCCTAACCTTGACTGACTGGTCCCTCAATTGAGGAGCAAAGGCCTTTAGGGCAAGTAGGACTGCTCTCAACTCTAAGAGGTTGCTATGCAACTTGGATTCCTGAGGGGAGCAAGTTATACTGATTGAGAGGTCACCTGTGTGTGCCCCCCACTCTAGGAGAGAGGAATCTGTTGTTAGAACCAATGTGGTGCTGTTGCTGAAAAGGGATGCCCTGCCTAAGGTTGTCCCTTTCTTTCCACCACTGCAAAGCCAATAGCAGGGTTCTTGTAACTGGCACAAGCTTTGAAATGGGATCCCTTCTTTGGGACCAATGGTATCTCAAGTGGTACTGAATATCCCTCATCTGAAACCTGGAACCTGAGAGTACTGTGGTAGTTGATGCCATGTGTCCCAGCAAAGCTAGGAACTGCCCTGCAGTCCTGGGCTGACCCAAGGCAAAGGAGTTTGCCAGGGTCAGTAAGTTGTTTACCCTCTCCTAAGAGAGACTTGCCTTGTCCTGGACCACATCCAGTTCTGCTCCAATGAACTCCAGTGACTGAACTGGTTCACTCTTGAGACTTTTGAGTACTGATGAGGAAGCCCAAAAACTCCAGGGTACTCTGGGTGACCGTGATGGAGTCCTTTACATGTTGGTATGATCCCCTTACGACTAGCCAGTCATCCAGGTGAGGGAATATTATGATTCCATGCATCCTGAGATAGGCTGCCAACACAGCTAGGCAGTTTGTGAACACTCTTGGTGCAGAACAGAGCCCAAAGGGTAATGCTGAGAACTGACAGTGCCCTGTGGGCAGAGTGAGCCTTGGGTATTTTCTGTGGCAAGGTCTGGTTGGGATGTGAAAAGCAAGCTTCTTTTAGGTCCAGAGATGCCAGCTAGTTTCCTTTCCTTAGAGAAGGGATAACAATGGCAAGGGTTACCATTGTGAACTTGAGCTTTGCCAAGTGTTTGTTCAGGGCTCTGAGGTCTAGGATTGGCTGCCATTCCCCATTGTTCTTCTTGGTCAGGAAGTATGTGGAGTACATGTCCTTCCTCAGAGGGACTGGCTCTATCGATCTTGCTTGCAGAAGCTTTTTTTTTTTTTTTTTATTTTCAATTCCAGCAGAATTGTCTCTACACAGGTTGAAGGTCAGAAAAATTCTGCGGCCCTGAAGTTTTGGGAAAATGCTTGAACTGATGTCCGGACGCTGGGGTTGAATCAGCCTGCCTAGAAGGCTTCCTACCCCTGCCCCTGTAGTAACCTCTAGCCTGGGTATAATCTGCGGGCATGCAGACTGGGGCATAAGCTCTGGGATAATACCTCTACCCATGGATCAAAAAGAAGTGGAGGCTCTTTTGTCTTGTAGAGTTGCCTCTAAAGGTGGTTTTGTACTCTTCCACCTTTTTCATGTATGCCTCAGTCTTGTCACCAAAAAGGGAATTGTTTTCACAAAGACAATCCATAGCATTTAACTGTGTCTTGGGTAAGACTGGTTATTCTGAGCCAGGCAAACCTCCTCAGAGACAGTGATAGGGTCAACAACCTGGATGCAGTGTCATTTGCATCCACAGCCATGTGAAATTGATATTTGGTGGCATCCAATGTTGTCCTGGCAGTGTCAGTCAGATCACGTGCCACATCACCATCACCTGGCATTCTGTCGGTTATTGCCAGTGCAGAGTTCTAAAGGGCCTTCTGATACTGTGCAGCATATGCCATGTAAGTTTCCTGTCTGAGGGGAAGAGAGGAGGCTAAGTAACCCTTCTTCCCAATTGTGCCAGTCTTCCTTGAATCTTTATCAGGGGGATGAGGGAGGGACTTTAGCTTTATCACAGGCAGCAGCCTATCACATGCCCTTATGGCCTGGGCAAGAATACAAATACTCAGCAGCAGATCTAGCAACTTGATATTTTTTTTAACCTTCTTGTCCACCCCAGGGGCAGAGGATGGTGTCTGTAGAATTTATACGATGGCTTTCTTAAGAGAATTGTGGATAGGGAGGAACAATCTCTTAGAGGGAACCAGACCCATTATATGCAGAATTTCTGCATTCTCCTCATCTTCCATAGACGCTTGAGACGGCAGGCCTAAAGTGTCAGCTATTTGTCTGACAAAAGAAAAATGGGATGAAAAATCATCCTGTCCATGAGAAGGGGCACCAAAATCATGCTCAGGGGACACACCTCAGTCCTCCTCAAAATAAACTTAATGACCCTGGTCTGTGGGAACTGATGGTAGGATTGGAACCAGTGAATCCAGGATAGAACCTGCAGTCCGGATGGCCTGAATGACCTGCAGGGCTTTAGCAATGTCCTCAGCAGAGGGCATTTTGTTTTTGTCTGCTGGGAGCTCCTTTGCTTCTTCAGCAGGAGGCACAGCAACATGTTTTTCTTCATCTTTTTTTGTTGTTGGAACCGGTGGTGGGATTGGAACCAGTGAACCCAGGATAGAACCTGCAGTTTGGATGGCCTGAATGACCTGCAGGGCTTTAGCAATGTCCTCAACAGAGGGTATTTTGCTTTTGTCTGCTGGGAGCTCCTTTGCTTCTTCAGCAGGAGGCACAGCAACATGTTTTTCTTCATCATTTTTTTTGTTGTTTTAACCGGTGGTGGGATTGGAACCAGTGAACCCAAGACAGAACCTGCAGTTTGGATAGTCTGAATGACCTGCAGGGCTTAAGCAATGTTCTCAGCAGAGGGCATTTTGTTTTTGTCTGCTGGGAGCTCCTTTGTTTCTTCGGCAGGAAGCACAGCAACATGTTTTTCTTCATCATTTTCTTTTTTCTTTTAGCAGGTACAGACTCTGAAGCCTGCTCAGTGGGTCTTTTGTGTTTACTGTGCTCAGATCCCTTTTCAGAAGTGTTAGAGTCTGAGAAATATTTTGCATATGTCTAATCTTTTCTCATAATTACAAAAAATATGACTAGAACCAAGGCACTCCAAACACAAATCATGGCGATCAGCCATGGCAAAGATTTTGAAACACTGCGAACAGTTTTTAAAAACCTGCAAGTCTCATCTTCTTTTTTGGTCTTACTGACATGCCAGTTGTCAGCAGAGTACAAGAAAACCCCAGGGAAGGGAAAAAATAAAAATCACAATCAGTACCCGAGGAGAAAGGAACCGCAATTAAATAAAACATATTTTATATTTGTAAAAATGCGGCCGGTTCCCGAAAGAAAATTAACCGAGTGCAAAATGGGGAAATCGGTCCTAAAATAAATAAAAATAAGGAGCTTTAAGTTACATTTATCAAGTTAAATAGCGGTTAGGAACTTCTAAAACAAAAATAAAACTGAAAAGACCTTGGTTCCTGGGAACCGCAAAAGAGCCATCAGGAACCAAGAAAAATCCCCTTAAAACACTAAGGGCCAGATATTCAAAACTTTGCGTCGGGCAAAAAACGTTTGTGCAGGTTTAGCGTGAGAGTAGCGCGGGTCTGCTATATTCAAAAGGCCAAATAGTGCAGGCAAACTGCATTAGCGCTGGGCAAAATTATAATGTATGCAAGGGGAAAACTGACATGAATACAGGCGCGATGCTGTATTCAGCGACTAAGCGCAGCGCTAAGTGGTTTTGTGCGACAGTACAACACTTAAGCCTTGATTGCACATTACCGCCTAGGAAAAGCTTGTCTTAACCCTGGGCAATCAGCTTTGTGCGACACTATGGCTTTGCGCGGTGTTTGCGCGGGTTTTGCGCGACCCTAACAAATAAATATGACCCATAGATAAAGCCAAACATAGAGGAAGCATGCTGCTAACTGATGGCATCACAATGATACCATCATCTGCCACCAGTCCCAGCCATGCCAGGCAGTAAGTGGTGACCCTGCCACCAGTGGACAGCATGGCAGTGTGGCCATACAGCACACACCTGCGACCACACTTCTGTGGACACCAACAGATGCCAGCACACACATGCAGCACTGTGGGCATGGAGGATGTTGAGGGGAGCGTGTATGGGTGGCGAGGCTGTGCCACAGACCAGGTGTGGCCACAAGGCTGGGACACATCATGCAGTGCACATGGGCCAGTATTGGGAATACCCCAACACCAGTGTTCCTTTCGGATAATATATGCCCCCCCCCGGCCACATACCACATAGCTGTACAACTGTCACAGCACACAAAGCCAGAAACGTACATGTACTATGAGCATCCCATGCCACAGGTGCAGCATCTGTGGGTCACACAACAGCGTAACAGTAATGTCCACTGTCAGTAAACACCTGCAGGTTGGGCCTCTCACTGTGTATAGTGCAGTCATCATCATCACTGCCCTACAAACCACAGGCATTGCTGTGTCCACACACTACTGGCCCCATTGCTACTGTAGTGTCTGCTGTGCACTGTAGCATGACCTACAGTGTGACAGTTGCATGCAGCACCACCACCACCATCTGTGCCTATGCTGTGTTGTCCCAGTACAGCTGCAGGCAGCAGCGCATGTGGAAGTAGTGTTCAAAACTGTATAGTATTCCCCAAGCTGTTTGCGCAGTGCTAACACATTTGCGCGGGTTTAGCGCTGGGCTAAACAGTTAGCCCGGTGCAAACTGCATGCAAATCAGGGCATAATGAGATCCTAATCTGGATGTTTGCCCACAGACTACCTAAATAGGCTCATTTACATGTCACTTTTGAAAATGGCAAAGTTTAGCACTGGGCAAACGAGTTTGCACCGGGCTAACGGTTTAGCTCTGCGCTAAACCTGCGCAAACGTGTTAGCGCTGCGCTAGCAGTTCGGGGAATATTTTACTGTTTTGCACACTATACTTTCACATACACTGCTGCCTGCAGCTATACTCGGTCCACGCATTTGCTGGCACACACATTGGCCACATAGTTCACCTCTACCTACCTTCACATCGCTGTGCACTGTGTTGCTGTTGTGGTTTGCACTTCCTGGTTGCCATATTCAGAGCTGTCTTATTCCAGGGCTAAGTCTGCCCTGTACTCCCAGCCCAGTTTGCCCGGCCTCATTCCCATACTATATTCAGAAGCTGTTTGCCCCAGGCTATTCCTTTTGAATATGGCTTGTTTTGTGCTTCGGGCTAAGTTTGCCCGCCGGGCAGTACTAATTTAGCCCCGAGGCAAAGTTTTGAATATCTCGCCCTAAATATCTAAAAAACACTAACTAGAGGCAGAGAATGACAAAATAGTAAAATTACAACTTTTTGAAAGAAATAAACAAATTTGCAGTGAAGTTGCTGAGGAAAGCTCTTCGGGGCATCTAGTTGTCTGAGTGGAGAAAAAGAATCTGACTGTTGGATGGAACACAGTCTACCTAGAGGCAGCAGTTTGAATGTAGCATTCTAGTTCCATATTTGCATACATTCCACATAACATCACTACAGCTCCAGGGCAGTCAGAGATTCTGAGCTGACTGCATATGTCTAATCATACTGGAAGGTTCCTGGGGTTTGAAATACATTATGCCATTTCTCATAACTCGTGAAGGGCAGGACTTTCACAACTAACTTGCGGCTCACAAGTTATGGTCCTGTCCTCTCATTCATGAAAATGAATGGCATATTCTGAGTCTGTTTGTACATACAATCACAGCCCCCACAGATTTTGTGGTGCTCCTGCAAACAGTCAATCCAGGTGCAAAAACAGCAAGGCTACCAACCGGACTACCAATGAACTCCAGAAGCGGTTTTCTTCAATGAAAAAAAAAAAAAAAGAACAGCTTAATTTTATAAAGGATAAAGTGCTATTTAGAGCATATAAAGTGCTCCTCTGCTGATCCCTTCACCCAGACACTACAGACGCCCGCTGACTGGACATTTCCAGTTGGGATCTGAAACATCATTTCAGTGGCCACCACTGGCATCTGTGGGAAGGTATCACTGAACAAGCACTTTAATATACTGTATATGCACTGTAAGTGTGTTTTTCATTGAAGACATCGACTTCTGGAGCTCATTGGTGGTTCAGAATATAGCTTTCCTTTTCTTGTTCCTGGATATTCAGAGCCTGTCTGTAACTCCACTGACAGGGTGTGGTTATCAAATGCTATACCTGATATCAAACTCATGATTTTTGTCACAGTGTTTCCTCTTATAAAAATGACAGAAACATGCAATTATATTTATGTAATCTTTAAAGGAATTGTCTGAGATAATGAAGCACTAATTCTGGTGCTTTTCCAAATTCGCAGTTAGGACCCTTACCTTTGCGGGAGTTAAATAGGAGCAGTCAGCACTAAAAGCCCCACACCCAGGTATGGGGCTGGTTCCAATTTGCAATTTATATGCAAAAAAAAAAAAAAAAAGGCTACACACCTGTAATTGTATTCTAGGTGTGGCATATAATTCACATCCACACAATGACAGTTTCACCGGAATTGTCGATTTGTCATAACCCCGGCAAGCTAAGCCCCCCCCCCAACCACCTGGGCCGTATATCTTCTAGACCCACCCCATGATGTTATATCTTGCAAGATAGAAGCAGGAATCTTTGTGCCATTTGCCAGGGGGAGGCTGGGTGGGTGATGAGGATGTGAACTATATACCACTCATAGAACTACTGTTACAGGTGAGTAACCTGTTTTTTTAGGTGCGTGAATATAGTTCACTAGCCACACGATGGCAGATTTCCAGCAGTTCTCCAGGAGGAGGCAAGACCTGCATCCCTATTTAGTAAACAGAGATTGGGGAGCCAAGGTCCCAAAAGCAGCATCCCAATGAGACTCTATGTTGTTGCTGTAATGGGAGATGATGGTGTGTGCTGACTTCCAGGTGGTAGCCCTGTAGATCTCCTGGATAGGGATGTCCAGGAAAGCAGCTGAGGCAGCAGTGTGTCTGAAGGAATGAGCCTTAAGCCCTATGAAAGGCTACCTTCCAGCCAATCTATAGCAGAGGTCAATACAGGATGGTATCCACCTGGCAATCATCCGCTTAGCTGCTGGTCTGCCAGGTGCGGCTTCAGTGTATCTCAAACAGCTGGTGAGCCTCACCCCAAACTCCAGCCATGCACTTCTTATAATAGGAGACTGCGCTCCGCAGGTCGAGGGTATAGAGCCTCTGATTGGCCTCTGAAGATGGGTTATTAAAGTATACCCATAAGTTAATCAGCTGGTTAGGGTGAAACTCCGATACTACCTTTGGGAGGAACATTGGTTGGGGGCAAAGACTGACTTCCGCTCCTGTGGAAGACCAGGTAAGGAGACTCCACCAAGAGTGCCTGAAACTCACTGATCTTTCTGGTTAATGTGATGGCCACCATGAAGGCATCTTCCACAACAGGTGTGACATGTCACAAATGTGCAAAGGCTCAAATGGCTTGCCCATGAGTATAGCTAGCACCATCAGTAAAGTCCCATGGTGGCAGTGGTGGTTTACGCATCAGAGGGGAAAGCTGGTCAGGGCCCTGGAAAAAGTGCTAAACCACCTTCTCCTGGGCCACCACTGGCATACCAGCCCATGCCAGTATGCAGAGACAGCTGCCAGGTTTATCTTGAGGGTCATCACTCGCAGTACCAATTGAGAGATGGACCAGAGGTACTACAGAATACTAACCACATGGCAGGCAATGGGGTTGAGCTACTTGCTCTGACAAGAAATGGTATCTGTTTCATTTAAAGTCAGAGCACTGGAAAGTTGACTCTTTGCAGGAGGCCTCCACGGTGTGGATCACAGCTTCCGAAAGGCCCAAAGCCTGGAACTCTAGCCGCTCAGGAACCAGGCTGTAAGATGCAGGGACTGAAGGTCTGGGTGCAGGACCATCCCTTGTTGTCAGGCTTGCAGGTCTGGATGGAGAGGCAACCACCACAGAGGCCTGCTGCTGAGGCTGAGGAGATCCACATACCAGAACTGCTGTGGTCAGTCAAAGTTATCAGGATCATCTGCATTTTGTTCTTCTGGCCTCGACAACCACCTTGTGGATCAAGGGGAAGGGAGGAAAGGTGTACACAAGGTCTTGGGTTCAGGGCCTCACAAAGGCATCCCCCAACAGTGTCCCGGACTGGAGGAGGTGGGCACAAAACAGTCCCAATTTTGCATTCTCCCAGGAGGCAAACAGATCCACCGGGGGGTCCTCCACTGGGAGAACAGGTGACTTATTAAGTCCTGATGCAGGGACCACTCGTGCAACGTCCCTCCCACTCGACTGAGGGCATCTGCCAGCCGACTGTGTACTTCAGTGACATGGCTCGCCAGGAGACCTGCTCCCAGGCTGCACAAGAGGGCCCAGGTGCGGAGGGCTTCCCGACACAAGGAAAGGGACTAAGACTTGCCTGCCTGTTCAGGTAGAACATGGTCATGGTTTGTGAAAAAGAACCAGCACTCCAGACAAAAAAAAATTCAGTTGAGAGTTTTATACTTCAAAAAAATGAAGGCAATGTACTTACAAATTTTTAATTTTAACACAAACAGTGCAAATCAATGCTCCTACACTCAACCCTGGCCTGTTGTCATGGGTTTGTCCATAGAGACCTGCACAACCTGACCCCTG
Organism: Neoceratodus forsteri; assembly: GCA_016271365.2. Taxonomy (NCBI): domain Eukaryota; kingdom Metazoa; phylum Chordata; order Ceratodontiformes; family Ceratodontidae; genus Neoceratodus; species Neoceratodus forsteri. The sequence goes on along the minus strand of CM057454.1, from coordinate 489,627,189 downwards.
ACTAGAGGAATGAATTCCGTCAGAGCCAACTGCACTTCATGGAACTGCAGCAGGTTGGCTGTGGTGATGAGACTCCTTGGATGACCAGAACCTGTGGGCTCTGTGGTCTCCCAGGTGCACCCTCCACCCCACCAGAGATGCAGCTGTCATGAGCGTGATGGCTGGTTCTGGGAGGACAAATGGAACCACTCACTCTAAATGCTCTGGCATCAGCCATCACTGGTTGGCATCCCACATCGGCTGGGTTGCTGCAACCAGCTGGTCCAAGTGACCTAGGTGCTGGGACCACTGACAGCCCAACTCCCGCTTCCGGCGGCGCATCCGCCAGTAGGCCCCCTTGACCATGCTGGTGCAGGATGCCATGTACCCCAGAAGCTGCAGGAAGTTCCGGGCAGGGCACAAGAGCCCAATCTGAAATTCTCAGACAAAGGAGGTAAGATCCAGTGCCTAATCTGTAGGGAGTCTAGCTCTGCCCCAATTAACTAAATCACCTGTGAGAGAATCAATTCAGACTTGGCTGAGTTGACCAGCAGGCCCAAGTCTCTGCAGGTCTGGAGGGCCAGATCCCTGGATTGGCACATGGCCTCATTGGACAGCTCGGTGATTAGCCCGTCATCCAGGCGGGGATACATCCTGTTGCACTTGCACAACAGGAAGGCTGCCACCACTGCCATGCACTTGATGAAGACTCAGGGCACAGACGAGAGGCAGAAGGGCATGACCTGGAATGGATAAAGAATCCCTTCTGTGTGGAACCGAAGGTACTGCCAGTGGGACAGACTGGAATGTGGAAGAACGCATCATGGAGGTCCAGGGAGCAGAGCCACATGCCCTACTTCAGAGATGGAATGCTTTTGATTCAGGGTTACCATCTTGAACTTGTGCTTCCACATGTACTGGTTAAGACTGTGCAGATCCAGTATGAGGTAGCAGCCCCCTGTCTATTTCGGGACCAGGAAGTACCTGTACATGTATCCCTAGCTTGCCAGGGCATTTGGAACAAGGGCTATGGCTCCTGTCGCAAGGAGCTGAGCGATGTCCTCCCTTAGGGCTGACAGCTTGTACTGCGACACCAAGGACTCCTGAGGAGTGTGGGACTGTTATGGCGGGAGAGGTTCAAGATCTAGAGGCAACACTCTTTCTACCACCTCTAGGACCCACTTGTCCGAGCTAATGATAGACCAGTGTAGGCAGAAGTGGCAAAGATGACACTCCCATGGGGGCTGTGTCCAGGACTAGACAGGTGGGAGTATAACAGCCCCTGACCCATCACTGGGAAGCTTTGAAGGGGCACCGGCTGCCAGGGCCAGAGGGGCACCACTTCCCCTACCCCACCTCTTTTGGGACCCTGGTCAGAGAAACTGGCCTTGGATGCCAAGCTTGGTATTGCCCCTGCTGGGTCTGCTGCCAAGGCTTCTGTGGATAAAATTTTTTTCTTCTTCGGTTTCTGGGCCTTAGGGTCCTTTTTGTACAAAGCCACTGAACCCAGGGTGGCAATGGATTTTTCAATCCATGTAAGATGTCCTTCCACACTCGGGGCCAAAGAGATCAGTGCCCAAGAAAGGGACATCAGCCAGCTTGTGCGGAGTGTCCACAGTGAAGGTGGACAAACTCAACCAGGCCCTGTGACACATCACAACGGCCGCTGCCATGGCACAGGAGTCACTCATGTCTAAGGCCATCTGGAACTGGTGTTTACCCAGTGCTTGACCCTGGTCTGTGACCAATTTCACTGGCAACTGCTTATTCGCAGGAAAGTGAGGGAGGACATCATCCAGCACTCCCACTAGGGAGTGACCAAGGTTGGCCATCACCATGGCATAGCTCGCCTGGCGGTGACCAAAAGATGAAGTGGCGTAGACCTTCTTGGCTGCCTGATCAAACTTCTAAACTCTGTCAGGGGGATTGTCCACATCCCCACGACCCCCAGAAATCCATAAGGCTGAGTCTGTGAACAGACCATCAGCTGAGGGGGTGGTCTGAGAACCCTGAAAGTGACCCTGTGGGGACTGCACACTTGCAGAGAATTCAGTTTGAGGGCGCCAGCCAGGACAATGGATGCTGCCAGACCTCCAGGGCTGGTCCCAAAAACGGAGCCCCCAGGGATCATCCTTGTCCATGATAGCAGTGAAGGGGTATTTAGCCCACTTCTGGACTGACTCAAAGGACACTTTCGTGGACTCAGAAATTAGCCGAAGAAGAGCCCTCAATGACACCAGACCATGGTCGGTAGTCGTCTCCTCGACCGAAGCCCGGTTGAAGGTATGTGTCAATTGACAACATGGAGGACCCAACCGAGTCATCTGAGGACTCTTCAAAAAATGGCCCATGACTGCCTGTCACTGTGGAACACCCGAGTGTCTTCCAACTTGGTGATTTCCATCAATGACCACGGACAGCTGGCCTGGCAAGCTGGCTGCAGCACAGGAGCCCCTGACTGGTGCTCCCACCAAAGGCTACAGTGAAGAGACAGATGCTCGAGACATCTGTTGAGGGTGGACTGGCTTGGGTATGACTGGCACCTGCCGGTCGACCACAGGTGTTGGAGATGTGCCTCTACCCTGCCCTGCAATGCTCCACTGCTGCCAGAGGAGATCCTCATAGCACCGCTGCATCATGTGGTGCTGCCTCACCTCACCCAAGGAAGCAGAGGAATAATGATGGTGGCGCATCCTGGTTGAGTGGGATCAACAGCCTAAGCAGTACCTCAACCATGACCTTGACCATCTACCTGAAGGCCAACATCAAGGAGAAACCACCTGAGGGTCAGTATAGACAACATGACAAGAGACATGGACAGGCACCAGCTTCAGTGCCACGACCACCAGTGGAGGCTGATCCCGAGTGGAGTCAGTCAGGGACACCGACAGTTCCACGTAGTCTTCAGTGAGGTCTGGAAAACCAGGGTCATAGAGACCAACTCTTTGTTGATTCCCTCTTGACAGCTGGTCATCAGGGTTGAGAAATATCTCAACAGCCTGCTTGACTGGTGGCAAGGTCAACAAGCATGGTGGGGGCACCATGGACCTGTCGATCGAGCCCTCTACCACATTCAGCTCAACTGGAGTCGAGTGCTTGACATGCGTCAAATGGACGGGGTAGTCCATGGAACGGGAGGAATGTAATCGCTCCTGATCCCATGACTGGTGCCCGTAGCACTTGTGCTTCTTACTGTGGCAGATAGGACTCTCCCCACAGGCCTGAAGGGCCCGGCACATCTCCCGAAAATCTTCTGTGAAGGATCCTCTGATGCTGGCCCCAGCCAGGAGTAGCACCGAGGCTGAAAAGGTGCTCACCACAGCAGCCACTGCCACTTCTTCAATACTCACAAGCTAAGCAGTCGAGCCCGCCACAGCGGAAGTCAACTTGCAACCTTTTGTTCGAAGCTTTGGATCCCTGTTGGCTGACCTGCTGAAAAGAAGCCAGGCCACATGATCCTCCAGCGAAGAAGGGAGCATAACCTGACAAAGACCACAGCCAGCTATGTATTGTGCAGCCCCTAAGCAGTAGATGCAAGACACATGTGGGCCCATCTGCGACATCTTCTGTCAGCATGTGATGCAGAACTTGAAGCAGTGAACTGACTTCACTTCCTTGGGGTCCATCTTCTGTTAACAAGGCAAAGCCAGAATGAAGGAGAGGAGAAGCAGTCGAGGAACAATCGAACGTTATGAAGGGAAATGGAGAAAATCTCCACTTGCTTATTTGGTAGACTACAATGCTGCAGAGCTGCGAAGGAGAAGACCTGACACTTCCAGCAGAAAGGAAGATCTGACATTAATGGGCAAAGCTGGAGGATATACTGTACTGCCCAGCTGGTGGGAGAAGCTTAGCTTGTAGACATCCTGACGAATCAGCAATTGTGATAGAAATGGAAATTATGTACCTACCGTAATTCTTGATCTTCTTGGACGAGTCTCCACCACTCATTCACACTAATGGGATCTGCACCAGAGGCACTAGGATCCAGCGGGAGCAAACTTTTTTGCTAGAGGGTCGGCGCCAGAGATGGAGCCCCGAGGAGCGACACCGTGAGCCTCAGCTCGTGCAGTAATGACTATCTCGACATCGACCGTCCAACTGCCTCGGTACCTTTTTTCCCCCCGAGGAGGTGCAGTGTAACTAACCTAGAAGGATAGCCTAACCAAAAACTGGACATAAGATAGTCCGGACGACCCATATAAGAAGGGTCAACAAAGAAGGCTTTACAGCCTAAAGATTGAGGGAGTTAAGACCAACAACAGAGGTGAGCTCGGGGGATGGAGGGTGGGCATGTGAATGAGTGATGGAGACTTGTCCAAGAAGATCAAGAATTACGGTAGGTACATAATTTCCATATCTTCCTGGACATAAAGTCTCCACCACTCATTCACACTAATGGGAGGGTACCGAGCTAATAATCCCCTGAGAGGGCGGCAGGAGAGACCAAGAGCTCACAGTTTTAGGACAGGAGTCCATTAAGGATGGTTCTGCCAAAAGAAAGATGTCGTCTGGCATGGACATCCAGGGCATAGCGTTTGACAAAAGTATGCACTGAGCTCCAGGTAGCCGCATTGCAAATATCTGCAATGGGCACGTTGTGGATTTCCACTAGGGATGCCGAGACCGCTCTAGTAGAGCGAGCGTACACTCTGCTTTCCAGCTTAACGTGTGCCATGGAATAACAGTGGCGAAGGCATGCTGCCAGCCATGCTGAAATACATCTGATAGCGACAGGCTGACCCAGCTGGGTCTCGCTGAAGGAAACAAACAGTTGTTGAGCTTTGTGAAAGTCTTTTGTTCTATCTAGATAGAAACGCAAAGCTCTTTTGACATCCAAGGAATGAAGAGAATGCTCTCCTTCATTTTGGAAGTTCGCAAAGTAAGTAGGAAGGACCAAAGGTTGGTTTAGATGGAATTCTGAAACAACCTTAGGGAGAAACTTAGGATGGGTTCTAAGGACTACTTTGTCTTTATGAAACACGGTATATGGACGGTCTGTGACCAAGGCATGTATCTCAGAGACCCTGCGGGCTGAGGTAATGGCCACTAGGAAGGCCGTTTTCCAAGTGAGAAATTTTAAGTCACAAGTAGCTAGAGGCTCGAAAGGTTTTCAAGTGAGCACGTCTAGCACAAGAGTAATGTCCCAGGCTGCGACTGGACGTCTTTTAGGAGGTCTGGTATGCAGAATTCCCTTAAGAAACCTCTTTACCACAGGTAACTGAGCCAGTGACAAGGAAAGTACTGGCTCATGATAAGCTGAAATGGCACAAAGGTGAACCTTAACTGTAGAGTATTGCAGACCTGAATTGGAGAGGTCTAAGAGGTACTCTAAAACTTTATCTGGTGGGCAGGAAAAAGGATTCAAAGAGGATTTTGCACACCAGAGCGAAAAACCCTTCCATTGGGCTGTGTAAGTTTTCCTAGTGGCTGGCTTGCGCGCAGCCAGAAGAATATCTGAAACCCTGCGAGAGACATTGAACCTGTTCACTTCTATCTCTTCAGGAGCCAAGCGTGAAGGTGAAGCGACCTCAGGTTGGGATGGACCACAGGTCCCTGAGTCAGAAGGTTCATCTGAAGGGGAAGTGGTTTCGGAGCAGCTTCCGACATACTGTTGAGTAGTGGAAACCATATCTGTCGTGGCCAGAAGGGAGCAATAAAGATCATCTTGCTCCCCTGGGACTCGAATTTGAGAAGTACTCTCTGAATTAGAGGGAGAGGCGGAAAGGCGTATAGAAAGAGTTATGTCCACCGCAGCCTGAACGCATCCTGACAGAAAATGCCAGGCCCTGGATTTCTGGAGCAGAAGAGAGGCAGTTTTGTGTTGAGTGGGGATGCAAAAAGGTCCAGGTCTGGAGTTCCCCACTCTGCGAATAGTGACTGAGCTATGGCCGAGTCGAGACACCATTTGTGAGGATCCATCTCTGTTCTGCTGAGACGGTCTGCCAGTTCATTCTGCACCCCCGGCAGATAGACAGGTATGAATTAGTGCCTTGTGCTCCAAGCACCATTCCCACACCCTCATTGCTTCCCTGCAGAAGGGGTAAGAGTGAGCACCGCCCTGCTTGTTGATGTAATTCATCACTGCTTTGTTGTCCATTTGAAGGAGAATGTTCTTGTGACAGAGAATGTCCTTCAAAGCCCAGACTGAATAAAGGACAACTCTAATTTCCAAGACATTTATGTGAAGCTGGGACTCATCCTCAGTCAACGTACCTTGAGTGTGGAGAGTCTGACAGTGAGCTCCCCACCCCATCAGGGACGCGTCTGTGGTAATGGAAATCTGATGATCCAGAGAAGCAAAGGGATACCCTTCCAGAAGATTGTCCTCTTGAGACCACCAGGTGAGTGATCTCTTCAGAGGTTCTGTCACCTTGATGAGAAAGGACTGAGGGTGAGTGGTCGGGGACCACTGAGTACTGAGCATCCATTGAGAGGTTCTCACGTGAAGGCATGCTAGGGGTACAGTGAACACAGAGGATGCCACGAAACCTAGCATCCGTTGCATTGAGAGAGCTGAAACAGAGCTGCTCTCTCCGATGTATCGGGCTATCTGAAGGATATCGCTCCTCCTGTCCTCTGGAAGAAAAGCTTTCGCACAGGAGGTGTCCAGAAGAGTCCCTATGAAAAGGAGCCTCTGGGAGGGCTGCAGCTGTGGTTTTTTGAGGTTTAGCAGGACTCCCATGGACGTGAGAAAGTGTGAAGCTGTTGCTACGGCGTCTAGAGTTCCCTGCCTGGAAGGACTTGCTAGAAGCCAATCGTCCAGATATGGGAACACCTGTATTCCGATTTTTCTGAGATGCGCTGCAAGAATTGCACAACACTTTGTAAAATTTGCGGAGCCGAGGATAGCCCAAAGGGCAGGACTCTAAACTGATAATGCTGTCCCAAAGCCACGAACCTTAGGTATTTGTGATGCTTTGGGTGAATAGGAATGTGCTGATAAGCATCCTGCATGTACAGGGAGGCTAACCAGTCGTGTTGATGAAGCAAAGGTAAAAGGGTTCCTAGTGTTATCATCTTGAATTTCTCTTTGGGAAGGAATTTGTTTAGTTTTCTGAGGTTCAAAATGGGGTGCATGCCCCCGGTTTTCTTTGGAACCAGAAAGTAATGGGAGTAGAACCCTGTGTTCCGTTGATCCAGCGGAACTACTTCCACTGCCCTGTTGTTCAGAAGGCCCTGTATCTCGGAGGCGAGAAGGTCTGACTGAAGAGCTGACAGCCTGGGCTGTTGTCTGGGATGATGATCGGGCGGGGTCTCCAAAAGATTGAGGGAATACCCTTCATAGATTATCCGGAGGACCCATTTGTCCGAGGTTATGGACTTCCATTGATTGTAGAAGTGAGTCAGATGACCTCCCACTGCCGAGGAAGAGTCCACCTTGGGCAGCTGAAGTGGAACTTGGGCCAACAACTCAGAAGGCGGCACTAGAGGCTTTGGGTCATTGCGCCTTCTGCTGCGTTTTTCTTTGAGGCTGGGGGGCTTGGTTTTTATGAAAACTTCCCTGCCTTGCCTCGAAAGGACTGACGGGTTATGAAACTGGCGCGATAACACCCCCTCGAGAGGGGACAGGAGGAGGTCGAGCCAATTTAATGGCTCCTAGTCTTTTGTGTAGCCTCTAGAGTCTGTTCTACTTGAGGGCCGAAGAGATACACACCATCGAAAGTCAATGCCATTACCTGTTGCTGTGCATCATTCGTAAAACCTGAAGTGCGCAGCCAGGAATGACGGCAGGTACAAATGCCCACCGCCGCCGTTCTGGAGGCAGTATCGAAGGTGTCCATAGCTGCTTTAACCTGCTGGTTGTTGGACTCTATACCCCTGGTTATGGTTTGAAGAAGCTCTGAATTAGTGTCCGACTCCGGTAGAGCTTCAACCATTTGTTTGAGCGAATGCCAAAGGATATACTCATATTGAGAGAAATAGCCTTGGTAGCTGGCAATACGCATACCTAGGGTGGAAGCAGCAAAGACTCTCTTACCTAAAGTATCTATCTTACGAGATTCTTTGTTAATAGGTTGACCTGTAGTAGTCTGGGGAAGGACGACCTTATCATTCTCTGCCAAGACTAAAATAGGATCCGGAAAGGCTTGGGCTGCCAAAATGGGTCGATCCTTGGCAGCAGCATATTTCCTATCTATGGACTTAGCCACCGAAGGAACGAGAGCAGGATTATTCCATACCATTTGAGACAGCGTCTCAAAGGAGGGCTGTACCGGAGAAGTCAAATCCATAGGGATCTCAGGAACATGGAGGTATTGGAGTCTTAACAGTGTCCCAGGATCGATATCTGTAGTTTGGAGAGAAAGAGTGGAATTCAAGTTTTTCAGCAGAGACTTAAATGACAGGTCCTCGACCACAGGCTCTGCAGCAGGAATAGATCCTGTTCCTTTCACATCATCACCCAGCCTAAGGTCTGAGTCAGGCTCAATGTCATCTCCTGACAGTCCAGGAGGGACTGTATGAACAGGAAAGGAGTGAAAATCAGAAGGAAAGGAGGAAGGAAAAGGATTAAAAGAGGAGGAGCCCTGAAGACTGGATGATGTCTAAACAGGTCTCGGCGCAGAAGAGGAGCACGGCGCCGGAAACACGCACGGTGCTGAAGATGGCGCCAAGAGGCCACACAGTGATGAGGATGCATGCCGACGGGCGACGGCACCGGGATCGGCGCCAATTTAACCACACGCGAGTAGGCATGGAGCGTTCCATCAACACCAAGGGTGTTGAAAACATCCCAAGACTCTGAAAAACAGGATTTGAGGAGAAAGAAGGATGAATACCAGGAGATAGAGGCATCGGTGTGGCCCCCTGCGCTGCAGCCATGTGAGGGGGGAAATCACCTAAGTGCGGAGTCGATGGCACCGAAGATGGTGCCGCGTGACTAGGGAGGCTCAACTGCCCTACCCGATCTCCCAAAAAGCCCGAAAGCTCCTGAGTGACCAGGACAGGCAGCTGGACCAATCTCCGAGCCCACTGCTCCATAAGAGCAGCCCACTGATGAAATTGCTCATCTGAAGACCTACCTGAAGGTGGGATAGGGCTCCGATGTCGAAGAAGTCGGCTATCAGAAACAGAAACCAGTGATTCCGAAGGAGAAGACTGGCCACTAGCCCCAATAACTGACTGTCTACGTGCAGACATATCAGAGGGCCACCTCAAGTGATGCCTTCTCTTTTTTGACCTGAGGGCCGAAGAAGAGCTCGAGGCCGAACGGTGCCGAGAGTGCGACCATTTACTTTTATGCTTTCGAGGGGACCGCCCACCCCCTTGGGCATTGGACTGTCCATTGTCAGACCCCCCCCTCCGGAGAAGGCAGCGGACCGGACCCAGCCCGGCTGACTGAACAGCTTTCATACGAAGTCTCCCTACTGTCACCTGACTTGCTCATGGTTAACTCCGTCAATGTAGGCTATGACTTCTTCTTAAATAAGAATAAATAAACTAAGCAATACTTATTCGAGATATTACTACAAAACAATAAAACTGAAAAACTATGCTGCTAGTTTGAAGTTTGACTCCCCGGCGAGCGAGCGACTTTGTCACTGAAGTGCACTCAACAGCTGGAAAAAAGGAACTGAGGCGGTTGGAGGGTCGACGCAGCGATAGTCATTACAGCACGAGCTGAGGCTCGCGGTGCCACTCCTCGTGGCTCCATCTCTGGCGCCGACCCTCGAGCAAAAAAGTTTGCTCTCGCTGGGTCCTAGAGCCTCTGGCGCAGATCCCATTAGTGTGAATGAGTGGTGGAGACTTTATGTCCAGGAAGATCTGCCATCGTGTGGATAGTGAACTATATCCATGCCCCTGTTTACTGCAGTGCAGTAGATTGTATTAGACTGTTTCTGTTGACTTGCAAGCTGATATTTTCTGTAACTACAAATCCCAGAATCCTGTGCAGCTGACATCAGAGGAGGGCTGCAGCAATAGGAGATTCAATAGCCTGAAATGCATGTTAAGAGGTTTTTATAAGGTCTGATATTTTGTTTGCTAGTCCTGATGTCCTCTTGGGGCTAACTACAGTCCCAGAGGACTTTACTTAGCCCTGGGAAAACTGCAAGACCAGCAAACATCTGACCAGATCTTATAAAAACTCTAACATGCACTGCAGGCTATTAAATCTCCTATTGCTGCATCCCTCCTCTGATGCCAGCTGCATGGGATTCTGGGATGAATTGTAGTTACAGAAAATGTCAGCTTGCAAGTCAACAGAAACAGTCAGATACAATCTACTATACTGCAGTAAACAGTAAGTAAAAAAATTGTTTTGCACACAAAGTGCAAATTGGGACCAGCCCCACATTTGGGTTTGGGGCTCTTAGTGTTTACTCTTCCCCTTGAAGGGAGGAAAGTGACTATAATTTGGCCCCAAAGTGGAGGCAAGCCAATCCCTTCCACGTTCTGGTGTGTCAGCCTTGCCCAGTGCTCAGACACTTTGTGATGAATGACCGGGGAGAGTGCGGGATACGTGTTCCACAGAAGTAAATGAGTCTTTTCTGTATAAGCTGTATGCAGTATTAGATCATCATTTGGCATAAATTAAAGTCACTGCTAAACTAACAAGGCTCCAACCTAATGGAGAAGGAGTTCACAGGCCACCTTTTTGGAGCCAAACTGCAATCCCTTCCTTCCTTAATGGCACTTCATTTAAAATTATGAAACAAATGACCACTTAACTCCTGCAAAGGTAAGGGAGTCTACTGTGAATTTGGAAAAGAACCAAATTAGTGATTATCAAGGAAAATTTGTTTTTTTCCCCCTAAATTCCTATTTTTCCACCCTAAAACAAGCACTAGCTCCTCTCTGTCTCTCTGGCATCTCCCTCCAGCCCCCACCTTCCATGCCTACTGCCAGCTTCCACAGACCCATTTCTAGACTTGTTTTCCACCAACATTTTAAAAGAACAGATTGCATGTATCAAGTTCAAAATTCTGCTCAGCCCAGTGGCACCAGCTCATGGAGCATTGCTCCAGTCTGTGGGAGACCCTGGACTGAGTCTTGATCTCAATTCCCACACCCTGGACTGGTGGTTTCTAGGGCATGACACAGGGGCATTACATGCTGACCCCCAGAAGAGGCGTTGTTGGACAGCCCACTGCGTGAATGCCTCTTCTGGCAAAATTGGTGAATTTTATACTGTGGGTGTGACACCAGCAACACCCGCCCAATGCCTACAGGATGATGCTGTGTGTGCCTACTGACAGTTACCAGGGAGGGCGGACGGGCAGTAGCAGGGAGACATTTAGTCTACCCATGTGATGTTAGCACTGCCAGCCTGTCGACCACAATGGCAGTGAATACCCGGACAATCCTACACTCTGCCTTAGCAGACTACCACTGCTCCTCAGTGGCTGGAAAAGCTGAGTCAGTTACAGAGGCCTTGCCTTGGGGGAGAGGCCACAAAGAAAGCAAGAGACTGGACCAGATCTGGACTGGTAACATTCAGAGGGGAGTAAGCGTGTGCGATAGGTACAATGGGGTAATCAGAAACAGGCGGGAGATTAAAATGAGCCCTGGGAGTTCAGAAGTGATGAAATTAACTTAGGAATGAATACCAGCACAGAAGGAACAAACTTTTGTATTCATCTGTGTGTGTGTGTGTGTGTGTGTGTGTGTGTGTGTGTGTGTGTGTGTCCGCACAAAGGGAGCATGGAACAGCAGGAGCCTAAAGCAGGAGGTAGGAGTAAGGCAGAACGGAGAAAAAAAATTAAAAAAAGAAAAGAATAGTTAAAAATTATTATTGCCTGACTGTTGAGGGCAAGGCAGTTCAGATCTTGAAGATGGATCAAAATGTATTGATATAGGTACTGTACATTAGTAAAGTAACCATACTTCTGCTAGCTTCCATTCACCCAGCTCCCCCACCCCAGCTCATTTTCTCTTGATTGGAGGCTTCAATTACAAGATCTGTGATAGGATAACTTTGCAACTAATTCTTTACTCTTTAGGAATTCCACATAATCATTCATTTCACTTTATTTTTTTCTCAGCACAACTGATAGAGATATTCTTAAGGGCAAAAGCATTTCAAATGCTAAATACAGTCGCTGAACTGCACATACATATGATATGCCATTTTTGGAATGCAAACAGATTTATTTTATTTGGCTATACTAGAAACGTATAGTTCTATTTTTTTTTAGTGCACAAATTCTACTCAGCATAAATCTCCCTGAGGTGTTGATGTCTTCCTTGGCTACTGAACATAATTTAAAATGGATAGCACTGTCAAGTCCCAGTTTCCATGGAAACATCATGCTGGCTAAGGATATGTAACTGCTCAGTAAGCTAAATACCAAGCTACTTCACAGCATGTTGCTACTAAAATGTTATATTAACTGACCTGAAAGCGCTACATATAGACCAAATACTATGACAATGAAACACCCATCTTCAATGCTTTACTTTATGAGCATTTTTAACAGTAATTCCGATTCTGTTCAATTAGCAAACAGGTAACAAATAAGGCAGATACTTTTCTCTGAACTGCCCCTTCACAATACATGAAATAAGCTGGGGGCGAGGGGCAACATTGTCCGGTGGTCATAGTAAAAAAAATGTGAACCTGAAAATTCAGGTTCAAATTCCACTTAATAGGCTAGTTGCTAGACCCAAAATTATCAGACAGAAAATGTTACAAATTCTAAGAAGCAGTCAGCTGTAACTTTTTAGTTCTGAAGTCTTTCTTTTTGCTCATTAGAACATTTTCAATGTGACAGTATTACGCTGAATGTCTGGGACAGCACTCTACCCGGCAGCTGACATATCTAGATCCATTCCTCCCCACTACATTATCATTAGCAGTGACCTCAATGATAGTGACATCACAGGGGACTGACCTGGCAACTATGGAGTGGCTCTTCCTGAACATCTGTGACGTCACAGTCAGTGAGGTCACAATGCAGATGATGTAATGGGAGGGACAAGGTTACATGTGTCAGTTGGCAGGCAAAGTGCTGTTCCACACATCACACCTACTAATACTAGGTAAAAAAAAATTCTAATTAACTGAAGGGAAAAGAAAAAGTACCTCAGATATAAAAGGTAATAGCTGGCTACTTTTAAAAACTGATATTAGTTTTAGGCAGTACATCAGCTCTTTAAATGATACCTAAACTGTGCTTTTACTGGTTGCTGTGTTCTTGAAAAAGTGCAAAGGGAAATGTGCTGAATAATAAAACTGAATACCTTAAAATAATGAAGTTTAATACAGTTTTGGTGAGTTTTTTATTTCACCACAGTTAGGAAGCATTTGAGTAGCACCATGCTGATTGGAGCCTAAGACTGTCAGGAACATGCAACATGCTGATGTCATCTTATCGAGGCATCTCGTCTGTAATACTGAATCCTTAAGGGACCTTTTATAGCATGTCTACGATTAGCACTATATATATATGTACCTTATCATCTCTATTGATATTAAACTCATACGTGCAAGTTAAATGTTAATAAAGATGATAAGGTACACACATAGCGCTAATCTTAGACACGACATAAAAGGCTCCATAAGGATTCAGTATTGCGGATGAGATGCCTCTCGCATTGCACATTCCTGGCAGTCTTAGGCTCTAATCAGTGCGGTACTGCTCAAATGCTTCCTGAGTGCACTGAAATAAAAAAGAGAAAAATCACCAAAACTGTATTAAAGTTCAAATTTTAAGGTACTCAGTTTCATTATTCAGCACATCTCCGTTTGCGCTACACTTCCACGGGAGGGTTTCAGGAACAGTGCAACCAGTAAAAGCACAGTATAGGTATCCCTTAAGCTCTTGGCTCTCTGTCAGGCGAGAGCTGAGGAAGTCACTGGGCCTTGGTATGAAACTGTGAACTGCAGAACCCACTGCAAATGAGATCCTACACCTCAGGCTGCTCTGTTATGGGTAAACAAGTAAAAACTGGCACTATTGGACCAACTCACACACAGCTACAGTTGTGGCAGCTAACTGTGGTATCCCTGCAAATTACTGCCAAGTTAGGTTAAGCAGAACTCAGTTCAGCCTCCAGTACTCAGATACCAAGAAATGGCTGAGTGCATCGGGACACAGTGTATTGTGCGTGATGCCATGCGTGTACACTTTGACCCTAACAGAGAGCAAACAGACATCAAGCAGTGGAATGCAAGGTGGGGTGCAATGCAAGGACTTTGGATGACACCATAAACTGTAAGAAGACAGCTTGGACAGTAAGTGTCAACAAAACCCAGAGAGTGAAATACAGCTACAGTATTTCACATTGGGGCATCTGCCATTTATATTATTTTATAGTAAAAAAATAAAAAAAAAAAGGAATTTAGGAGAGATTAACAGTTTGAAAACGGAAAAAATGGGTCACGTTTGCCTGCCTTTTAATCTAGGAGTGATTAATGATATCTATGAAAGGGCATTTTCATGTCATATAATTTTAATGAAAGGGCGTCATTGTTTTTCTCTTTGCAGCAGTTTGCAAAAAATTAACCAGCAAGAAGGCACTGCCGGTGGCTTTTGCTGCCTGGTCCTAGTACCCCTATCATTTCTCATGGTAATACTGTAAATGCAGTTCTTAATCACAGGACGTGTAGAGGACACACTGGTACCATGCTTATTGGTGCCTGAATGATGTTAGTAGCTCTTTTCAATGATGGAGGTAGAATAAGTAAGAAATAATACACACCAGGGTTTGAGCTAGCCTACGTTATCCCATCCCTATGTGACTAGATTTCAACAACTCAGGAAACAGGAGCTGTTAGACCCCATTTTTGAAGTCTTTTTCAAATTAGATACATATATATATATATACATATAAAATATACATAATCTTCATTTGTATATATGCTGCCCTGTCTACTTTCCTCAAAATGCACTTTCTCAAGTGTCACAAATCGTGTTGCCACTTAGTATGCTGGCTATTTTTTTTAGGGGTGGGGGTGGATTCTCATCTATCTGCACCACTTCTGCTGCCCGCTCCATCCTTGCTTCTGGCTCAGTTCTCAGAGCTCTCATTTGCTTAGATTACTTACCTAGAGGAGGTAAACTGTACACTGTAGTTGTAATAAACCTTTAAATTATACATTGCCTGCTCATGTTTACATTGCTGTACATTGTTTCCTATTCTATATTACTGCAGCTGTAGTACATTCCCATGCAACCCCTCCCCCCAGGACACCCATGGAAACAAGATGTTACGGCTCAGTAGGCCTTTCCTGGTAAAACTCCTTTAATAAATAAAATGCAGACTGATGGACATATATAGAGTTTTTGTGTCCTGGTTAAATTTTGTTTAGCTGTCCTCTAGGTAAGGTTGCTATAAAAATACAATTCTGTTTTTTGCTGCTGGGGGGGGCAGACCCTCCTTTATGGGTGAAAGAGCAGGGCCCTCCCCAACCTGGTTAGAGGAATTTTTTTGCCCACAGAGAGAGCAATCCCTGCTGTGAGGGACAAGCTGCATGACAGCTAGTTGAGTGGTTGGGGGGAGAAGGGGTGGGGACATGAAAGTATAAATGAAACAAAAAAAATCTTAAGTTGTTTGAGTAATAAAACATGCATGAAACCTAAAATACACTAAATGTACAAGAAAGGTTTGCCGATTTCTAAATAAAACTTCTCTTCATCAGTGTGCACACTGCGCAAAAGATAAATTGCAAAGTTATTAAGGGAAATGAAGCCAAGGATAAAACAATCTAATAAGGTTAGCCCACACTAATGAGTTTGACTTGCATGGCCATGGACCAGTGATCGGCCAATATTTCAATGAATTATTCATGGCACAACATGCCACAATGTTTCTGAAAATGTGTACAGAGTCCTCAACGTAACTTTTAATAAAGCGGCAGTAGCAAATAATGTGCTTTAGGCAGTAAGAACCATTCAGTTTGAAATCAACGGGAAAGACTAAAACTGGAGCACTTATTATGTCACCACTTCACACTGACAGGGTATTAATATCAGGATTCTGCACATTGATACTGTGAAGGTTTCTGGGCCTGTGCGCATGTGTGTGTGTGTATGTATGTATATTCAGTATGTGCCCCGCCATGCACTAAAGTGATACACTGTACCTTCATTTCATTTTTACCTTGATCTAACACTTCCTCTTCTTCTCTTTTAGGTTGTTGTAGTACAGAATTTTCATCTGTTTCCATCATTGCTAAAAAAAAAAAAGTTTAATGCTAATATGAATATGTTTAAGAATAGAAATGTACCACTAAATTAAGAATCAACACAAGGATGCATTATTTCAAATGGGATGCACGTGAGTAAATAATCAGTCCATTGATACAGTTACTTCATTTGAAAATGAGACAACGTAAACGAGGCAATGTGTAAATAATGTCCCCTTGGCCCCTGAACTGTAGAACTCAATAAAAATAAGAGGATTTGTCAGTTCTAGGATTACAAAAGCAAAGCAGCTACCCAATCTCTCCAACTGGATTTCTGTGTTATTCCACTGCATTGGTAGGTAAATATATACTGACCTTTATGTACCTTAAACAAAAACAACAACTGCTCACACTGCAAGTCTGCACAGAAACAGCCTGCTGTGAAAAGCCTGATTAGATGCACTACGTACTGTACAATGATGAGAATGTCAGAGGCAGGCCCTGAAAAAGTAAATATTTTTAAACTACTGGAGTAAAGGAAGAAATTGCCTTATAGGAGTCTTTATTTATTTACAGTTTTTCACCAGGAAAGGCACACTGAGCAGAGAAAACTTAGTTACTTTCCATAACAGTAAGATCTTCATGAGAATCTCCTCCATATGGCCACTCCATTGGAACTTAAGCCATCGCTGTTGGGACTGCTCAGAAAATTGTTTGCCAGCTGGGGCAACACACGTCAGTGCCACCTATATAGTGCAGTTAGCCCCTACTCTCTTCAGTTTCTTGACTGGAGATGAGCTCGGAGGTATGTCATGCTGAAACAGTCACTAAACATGTGCTGTTCAAGCTGGGAGTGAGAAGCCAGTGTAAATAGCACAATATTGAAATAGAACACAAAATACAGCGCTAACTCTAGTCTTGTGCAAATGATGCAAAAGTGTAGAAATTTACTTTCCCTGATGAAGTGGCAGAGTACCACGAGGCGCTTGGAAGTGATCTCGGTGACTGTTGCTAAACAATAAATTTCTGCACTCCTGCAGCATTTGCACAAGACTAAAGTTAGTACTGTATTTTGTGGGGTTTTTTGTCTATTTTTGGGGCCGTATCCCCCTGTTCCTCGGACTCCATCCACCCACCACACCCACGCCCAGGCTCACTCCTTCGGGTGGGGCTGCCGAGGGGCTTTCCAATGCCAACTGGAAATCGTGGGCAAGCCCCGGATTACCCCCCCAGGTCAGGGCCACGAGAGCAGGTCAGGGTCAGGGCAGGCATCAGAGGCAGGATGGAATGGGCCTTCATGCCAGGGGACCGGCATTATTTCTACTTGCTGCCCCGGGGGCCGGGACATGCAATGATGACCAGCGTCCACCCCGGCCCCCAACATATTGGCTCCGAATGCTGCGGTGCCCCCTGCCTCCGCCAGGGTTCTGTCAAGCGTGGGACACTCAGCCCCTCCCTCCCCAAGAAAAAAGGAGAGCAGTCCCATGGACACTCAATCCTTCTCCCCTGCTGACTCTCTGACTTCGGGTCCATTCTGAACCGGTCGCCAAATACAAGCGGAAAATCTAACCTCTCGTAGCCGCAGGCCAGCTGTATTTTTGTATTCTGTACGCTAAACTGACAGGATTTGAGGGACTGGAACCATAATCAGGTACTCAGGAGAAGGGATGGAACCAGAAAACCAGAATTCCAGGCAATGCAGATGGGGATGAAGAAGACTCAAGAGTGTAGCAGCTGGCAAGAATCCCACAGCGGCTCTATGAAGTCTTGATGTCTTGAATATCTACTGCTACTGTAAATAACAAAGCTATCCACTTCAAGGATATCTCCTCTATAGGGCCATTTCTTTGGAACAATTTCCAAGCAGTATATAAAGCACATCGGGAGGAAATCTCCAAGAAAGGGACGGATAGGACCCCAGGACAGAAAGCCGGAGGGACAAAAAAGCAGAAGCTGGACCACCAACATAATACAGGGGCAACAGGGTTATGAAAATACATGCAAAACACCCACATGTATCAGTAGAACACATGGCAGAAGCCAAGAAAATACAAACTAAAATTATCTCATAAAGAGGCCACAGTACACTTGGTGTGGCCACCAATAGAACTAGGGTACTCCTTACTTTGCTTCAGGTTACAAAAGAAACAGGATGACACCCATTCGGAAAAAGCACTGCAGGAAAACATGAGCACCTACCAGTCTGGGGTGCACAATGAAAAACAAAAGGAGCTGTATTTGAAGCTCTACCCTAGACTCGTTACAGATTGGGGGGTAAGAAGAGTGGTAGTAACACCATCAGCACCAACATCCTTGGAAGAGAGGGATGTAAAAAACTTCAGGAACCGAAGCATCATCCTGGAGGACTTCAGGCCTCTTAACAGCCACCTCTATAAAGAGAATGAAGCACCACTAATGGCATGGTAGTCACTTCCAGGAACTTATAGAGAGTTCAGCAGGAGGAATCCTCTTCCTCACGAGCAAAGTCCAGAGTATCCTGCATGCAATGAAGCAGGGCCTGGAAGGAAGTATCCTCCGCAGTGGACCTGGGAGTACAGAGCACATAGTCCTCACTAGAGGAGGACAAGGTAGAGCTTTAGTCAAAGCCTGCAAACATCTCCATGTCACCTTCATTTTCCACAGAATCCTCCTTTATGTGTATGAGGTCAGGATTATCCCCCTCACTCCCTCTGGCTCAGGAAGAGAGACCACAAGGCCAACCATCTGCCTAGCCTAGGCAACAGTGATGGAGGAGGCATAGGGTCGATGACAGGGCCAGAGTAAGAAGATTCTACACCAAACATCAATGGCAGAGCAGGTTACTGATAGCTGCACACTGCTGTCAGAAGAAGAGCCACAGCCAACCCCTGAGGTGGGTGCCACATCAACGGTCAGGGGCAACAGAACCTGACTGTGGATATGGCTTTACGGTAACCCCTAGAATCCGTGATGAGGCAACAAGGAACAAGGGGGAAGACTTAAAAGTCAAACATGAGGTGGACAAGATACCTAGACAGGAACTCTGACAGGAAAGAACAAAGAACAATACCTATGACCCACAAATAGCTATGGTCTCCACTTATAACCCACAGACACAGAAAATTGCAGCCATTATCAAACAAACACTGGCATTTGGTGAGGAAGGACCCAGGACTGAGGGAGCTGAAGACTAGTGGCCTTAGATTAGTGTATCGTGGGGGGGCATCAAAAATATAATTATACATTCAGTGCAGTCCTTACCGGATAAACTATCTATGTGGTTACCAGATAGAAGTGAGGGCTGCTATAAATGTGGTAATTGCAAGTACTACCCTGTTTTGAGAACAACCAGGTCCTTTATCAATCCAGCCACAAACAGGGAAGTTAAAATACGAGGGTGTATATATACCTTGTTACACTAATGGTATTATCTATTTAGCACAGAGTAGGTGTGGGAGTTTTTATGCCAACAAAACGAAAAGAGCCTTTAAGGTAAGTATTGGGGAGCACATACATGCCATTGAAAGGGGGGACCCGATGACTGCATTGGTGGTACATGTGTGGAAATCTAGAAACAAATTAGAGCATGAGTTTACCTTTACTGCGATTGAAAAAACAATTGAAACCTGGAGGGGGAGGTAATCATGACAACATACTGTTAAGAAAGGAACAGTACTGGATCCCCAGGGCAGGGCTATGGAAAATCGAGGGCTTACTGATAGACTGAAAGTAAGCCCCTGGCTGGTCCACAAGTGCAGCAGTTGGATTTCTGCTTGCGACTCTGGCAACCCAGGTTTGGGAACGGACTTGGGTTGCTGGAGGGCCAGCCAGGGGAGAAGGCTGGAGTGTCCGATGACTGCTCACCTTCTCCAGGAGAGAGGGAAGGTGGGTATGCGGTCCGGTGGCTGCTGACCCCCGGTGGAGATCAGGGGTACAGCACATACGCTGACCAACTGACTGACCATACAGTCCCTTCCGCTGCCATGAGTGCCCTGGTTGGGCCCCAGAGACCACTTCAGCAGCACCCGAGGGGCCAAGTAGTTCCGCTAGCCGGCCTCTACTGGTGCCTTTCTCCTCGGAGAAGTAGGACCCATCCAGTGAAAGGTTACACTGGACTACTCCAAGGGTGGCTGCCATCTGAGGTGGGGAATGGTGGTAATGGGCGGAGACACGAGCGAGCAGTAGGAGGAGAGACCACTGATGGCCCGAAGGAGAGGCCGACAGGGAAGACACAGAGGAGGTGAAAAAAAAAAAAAAAGAAAGTAAGCTCCTTTTTGGGCAAATTAATGGTCGGATGTTCTATGGGCTTATGCACTGACTGTTATAGTGCAGATCAATATTTATGACTTTAATTTCTAGTTAAATTCTCTGTGTGTCTTCATCTTTCAGATATGCAGCTGTGATGGCTCCATATTTTGGGAGTTCACATACCATGTAAGAAGGATATGAAGAATCATCTGTTCTAAAAGCTGGTTTAAAACCAGGGTCATGATAGAGAGTTCTTTTTATACGGGTACAAATGTATACGGACTCTTGGTGTCCTTGAGTTATGTTTCTTGGCAGCACAAGAAGTTTTAAATATGAATTGCTTTCTATTGTATTTTGTAGTATGGTGTTCTGTGTTCTTGTTTGTTATATTGTGCAGTTTTACAGTTGTTTGCTGAGCATGAAACTCATTGCATTTGTGACACATTTTACAGTGTCACTTTAAATGAGTTTAGATAAACAGGGTGCATTGTTCTAAGGATGTCAGCCTTTCAGAGAAAGCGTCTGTTGCGTGAAACACATCTGGTGACGTCACTCCTAAGGTGGGATTTGAGCCACCATGTCAGCCAGCATCACAAATCTGTATGGACAGCTATAGACTCTGTGCTCTAGCAGGATTTTATCAGTGTTTTGTTTTGATGCATGAATAGTGACTGTACCAGCACTTTGGAGCGATTTTTCTGCTTGTAATAAAGTGATTCTGCACAGGTAACCACACCGGTCTAAAAACTTCTAGTTGGACCATTTGTTATGAGGCCCATCAACAAGGACTTCTAATGCTTATTCAATGACTGAGAAGACGACCAGAGGAGCAGCAGTGTGGCAGCAGGTCATCACTGGAACCGAGCAGACAAACGGAAAGGTGAAATGGGTATTAGTCAGTGTAACATGCTAGGCATTCTCCATCTTCTGCAGGAAGGCCTCCAAAGCCATGTGAAAGCATCTCCATGTGGCCTAGTTAACAGTCTGGCAAACTGCACAGTTTTTTTTACATTATATGAGAGGCCCAAGGCAGCATATACACACTTAGTGAGTCTCAAGCCTATAAATTTTCATGCCACAACAACAAAGTTGAAAAAGTGATTCAGGCTTTTCTGCTGCATCTAATAGTGGAATTTAACAAAGAAAAGGGAAAAAAAGGAGTATAAAAGGACATTAGTTTTTGCCTCACAGTTCTGATGAGTGGTTATTGATGAGACAAAAAATGGGAGAGAGGAGGGGCCGCTCATGTTACATAGGCAGTGGCAACAATGTGGGCTGCCCCAACTAGCAAAAGTTTCCGAATGATCTTGATGCCAACAGCTTACAGTTGCAAAGGTGTGGCTGTATGGAGGAGATACCCTCAACAAAGATCAACTCATTTCCAGGTGCTTCCTATGGATACTATAAAAGGAAAGGGTTAATAACATACATGTACGACAAAAAAAAGCCTAAGACAGCAGGAATAAAAGGGTGCAGAAAGACCAGGTCAGAATTGTCTTAGGGAGCACTTTAGGCACCTGGATATTTCTCACACAAAGAGAAAAAAATAAAATCATATTTTTTTTTTTTTTTAAATGGAACCAGTGAGCTTGTTCGAATCTTGCAGCACCCAGAGAAACATTTCAAAATTAGTTGCCGACTGCTCGAGATTGTGCCAAACAGAAGTAGTAACCCTGATGGACTGTGATGTGGTTGTGCCCATTTTAGCACTGGTCCCTGTGCAAGGAGAAACTGCAGAGTGAATATTTAACATCCCCTGTTAAGTTTGCCAAACCAAACTCAAACTTCCATATATGTGCTTATGATAAATATGGAAGTGTAGGTTAGGCTCTGCTAACATGGCGGGGGCACTAAATATTTAATCAACAATTTAGCCACACATAGAGATTGGTACAACAAAAGGAACCACCACATCACAGTCTAGCACAGTTATGGCTCTCTTTCACTGTGTTCTCAGTAGTAGTCTGAGGCAGTGCTTGAAATGTCAGCCTGCTCCCTGTTAATTTTGAGCTAAGTGTCTGGCACGGTTTTAAAAAGCATGAACTTATTTTTTTATTATATAAGTCATCCAATTCCTTTATACTGTTTGTTTTAACAATGTGTACTTTTTCAGAGGCATTAGCTCTCCTTAAATAAAACATAACCAGCAATGTGCAGGTATGGTATGTACTGGTTACCTCCATGGTGTCCATGCATCATCATATCTGCCTTGACAGGAATAGGAATATTGGCCTCCTCAGGTATGTTCCTGAACAATTCAGGCTTCCCGTCCTTTACGCAGCTCATGTAGGGGGCAGCATGCTTTGCATCCATGTAATACATGATGTAGAAATTGCACATTTCATCCTTGGAAGTGCCCCTGTATCCAACAGATAAATGAGTATAGACAGAAATCAGTAAATGGACATAAAGAAAAGGGAGCAATATTAAATAAAACCAATGTCTCAGTCAGGAAAAAAATGTTCTTCTATAACGTGTATTGTAGCAATGGCTGCAATACAAAACAACATGTGCACTAGAAAGGGCAAAGGTGGATAAAGCAGTTCCCTTATACTCAGACAAAGCACGTGTAAATGTGGGTTAGAGAGATGCCTCATGGCCTAATGGGTAGTGTGCCACGATCCCATGAAGGTGACCCGAGTTTGGGAATGAGCTCGGGTAGCTGGCTGCGCATTGCGCTCCTGAGCAGGTGACATGAGTTTGGGAATGAGCTCAGGAAGCTGGCTTCGCGTCGCGCTCCCGTGCAGGTGATCCGAGTTTGGGAATGAGCTTGGGAAGCTGGCTGTTCATCACACTCCTGTGCAGATGACCAGAGTTTGGGAATAATCTTGGGGAAGCTGGCTGCACATCGCGCTCCTGGGCATGTGACCAGAGTTTGGGAATAGCTCAGGAAGCTGGCTGCGTGTCATGTTTCCCTGCAGGTGACCAGAGTTTGAGAATGAGCTTGGGGAGCTGGCTGGGACCCGGGGACTGGAGAAGTGCTGCCACTCAGTGGCACTCTCAGTCCAGAGAGGGATGACGTTCGGTTCTGTAACACTGGTGACCCCTGCAGGGAGATAGGGAGCTTGCTCTGTCACAGGGGATGCCAGCGATGTGTTGAGGCCTCCAAAGGCTGTGCTCGAAGTTGGGGAGGTGGGAGGGAGAAAATAGAAAACAGGCAGTGGCTGTAGGCTTAATAAAGCCTCACCTGCCTGCCTGTCTGTCTTCGGCCTGCACCTTTGGGGAGGGGTTCAACCCTTGGTCGCCTGCCCGCCCGCGGGGCAATCCATGGGAGATTGTGGCAGACTCCAGGGGAGATGGATGGTCAGTCAAGGATTGCAGGGACGGGCTAGAGAGCCACGTGCACCACAAGACCAGAAAGGTAAAAAGCTTTATTGAACAAAAAAAAAAAATTTGAGTTGAGACAACTGTATATGCACTTTTGGAAGATAACATACTGTATGTACTGTAGGCAGTGGAAGGTGACTCCTAATACTCTGGGTAAACTCCCTGCTCTTAAAACAGCAATCAAACTTGAGCGGCATTTCTAGATGACCACTTTGAATCCCAATGAGTGACCAATGTGGCACTCAGAAAAATAAGCAGTGAAATTTAAGGTAAAAGTAAACATATTTAACAAAATAAACATCTGCTTTAGGTTTCCTAAATGTTATTTTGGCTAGCTAGATGATCTTAGTAATAGTCAAAGTGGCTAGCTGAAAAATACTCTCAACATAATAGCAATGGTTTTATACAGCCTCTAACAATCCAGGGAAAACTAGGAAAACATATTTAGGCTGAATTCAGCTTATAATTCCGATATCTCCTGTATCCACCTCACCCTTGGTCTTTACTACTGAGGACATCTGCACACAAATCGGAGTCTCTGTCTTGTGGCCTTCATTTGCTTTTGCGACTTGTCTACACGTGACATCACATTGATTTTTCTGTGACATCATTATCACATCTTCAGCAATCAGTTGTGATGCCACGTGTCGAGAAGCAGCCAGAAGAGATGAAGACCGACCAACAGGGATCCCGTTTTCATGAACATTTCACAAGTAAGTGTGAAATTAGTGGTGCTTGGTTAACTGGATGCTGCCACCCCTTTTTTGGATTTTGGATGCCAGCGGACATTGTCATTGATAGCATTCAACCATAGAGCTGCTCACCTCAGATCCCATGTATGAATCTAATCAGAATCAAAGGATTTTATTGGATCCAAGGGATCTGCTGGTTGGCTCCCACTAGATCCCTATTATCTGACCCCTAGATCCAAAATTCCAACCCTCATGTCCCAAAATCTGACCTAAGATCCCAACATACAGCGGAGGATCAGAAGTCCTACTTTGGTTGGATCGAGCTTGGATTCCGAGATGAACAGCGGGACTATCCACAGGAGGACACTCGCATACCAAAATGTACTAACCAAGCACCACTATATGAAAAGAAGATAAGTACATGACTTACAAGCTAAATTGTTTGTACATAAGATATATATTTTTTAAGTGGTCTCTAAACTGTAATGCTGAGACATAATACAGCTTCCATTTCATTGTCTGTATTTATCTCTGTCTGCTTTTTATACCTGAGCACATCTACATGAAAATAAAATCTCTGCCCTTTCCCCCACCCATTTCATCTCATCCTCCCACTTTTCCTACACAGTCCTCTGTCTGTGGCGTCATAGGCTGTGGAAATGGTTATGATGTCACAAACAACATTAAGGGAAAAAAAGCATAAGGGTGAGATGACATCTAGGGGACAAGATTCTGCTTTCATGTGAATCTCCACAGTAATAAATAATGAGGGGAGGAAAATATGGGTGCTACATGACTGATTTGATTTTGATTTGATTAAATGGATGACCTGGTTGGCCCATGAGCAAACTCTCCATTTACATGGCTGATCAGAGATGGAAATCAAGCTATGACAATATACTAAGATTACCAAGTACAGAAATATACAGCAAAAAAACAATTATATCATAATATATTGATAAAAACAATTTAAATAAGTACAAGAAGAACAAACTAACACAGCAAAACTTGTGAGCTCAAGTCTGAATGCTCAAATTATGTTACGCACTGTTGGAGCACAATACAACACAGTTCTTTGACCCTGTGTAGTTCTTATCAGAGGAACTGAAAATACATTGATGTTGTTTTATCCTGTAGAAAGATAATATCTTGAAGCAGGAAATGGATCCCTCATACTCTGAGGATTCAAACCAAGTAGAATAATTTAGAAGATGAGTTGTGTCAGAATACTACATTTTGAAATGTTTTCTGGGATATTCAAAAATCACTTTAAAGGGGAACTGTCATCAACAGGATTTCTTAATGTCTGAAAGTCCATTAAAAACTAATTTGATTGAGCTATTGTGTTTATCTGTGAGTCTCTGCAGTCCAGAGTTATTCATATGTAAATCACCCTGTAATTAAGGGCCATATGTTTTGGGCTCCTGACAGGAAATGATGTCACCGAGGGTCTAGGTCCTCCTTTGACTGTATTTAATCCAACAGGTAAAACAGAGAATTGACTGTTTTATTAAGTGTGTTTTAAGGTGCTATTACAAGAAACATAGAAGTTGACGGCAGATAAGGACCGCAAGGCCCATCCAGTCTGCCCATAACACCCTACAACACTTTCTACATTTATAATAATTGTTTTGTATGTGCATTGAAACTAGTGAGTTGTCACCTTTATGTTTCAAACTTTTAGTAAAAAAATAATCCATCTTCAAGATTGCTTTAACCTCTAGGCTATACTGACAGCTGATCATCAAAAGCTACACATCTCAAGGCTGGCTCTGTGGCGCCAACAAGTACTGGAGCCCCATATCAGGATTTCTAAACCTTGGCTGTGCTCATGTCAGTACAGATTTCTGGGACTGCCACAGCACCAACTTCTGTCTTTTTCTGTTCCCTCTCTTGCAGCCTTTTCTCTTACAATTTCAGGTGTGAACTCAGGTCTACAAGATGCAAATGTAGCTATGTACCTACTGGCCTGGCATCATGGGGCCAGATTTGAAATGTGTAGCTTTTGATTATCAGCTGGCAGTAAAGCTGTGAACAAGATTCATTCATCCAGCCGAATGGGTTTTGAGCATGTGTTAAGATTCTGAAAATATTATACTCTTTCTATCCAGATTTGACTTGAAAAGAAAAAAATGGGACACAATTACTTGTTTATTATTTGCAAAAACACATAGATGGACAACATTGTTAAAACATGGATAACCTGAAATGCATTATTAAAATATAGAATAATATATGGGTGGGTGTGTTTAACCAAAATTTTACACACACACACGAGCTGTGGGATGCAACATAAACCCCGAGGGGTTTATAAAAGCATTGCACACCCAGTGTGTGTGTGTATAAAATTCTGGTTTTTACATATACACATCCATCTATTATTTTATTTAATTAATGGTGATATTCTTTTCCCTTCCAGCACTGTTCAGTTAGTGCAGCACTTCTGTCAGAGATAGAGAGAGACACACTCACACTCACACTCTGCCCATCTCTCCCTTTTTTTTCTTTTCACATTACAGTGGTAATGACATTCTAGAAAGTTGCAGTCCATCAGCACTGCTGCATAGTGTAAGACGAGCTCGAAGGGTATGAGTGGCAGGATCGACCAGATTGAGTTTTTTTCATTTTCAAGGCAGGATCAATTAGATAGATATTTAAAAATATTTAAAATCTTACTTGTCTTAACAGTGTGTGACAAAGCTTGAGTGCTGGCACTGGTGCTCAGTAATGGAGTCGCCATGTTAGGCAAGATGTTCAGCCTGCCCACAGTGAAACTACGCGCCAGTTAGCTTTCTGTGATGACGCTTGACTGACAGGTGTTGATTACAACCGCCTGGTTGTAACCACAAATATCAACCAGGAGGTTGTAACTGGAGATAGAAGTGTCTTTATCTGTATGTAAAAAATGATCACCATTAAAGAGTTTTACACTTCTCCTGATGAAGTTAAAAGTAGAACAGTTTCTTACTGAAATAATTTGGATGGAATGTGATTTTCTACTGTAACAATACCAGAATTTTATTGGATTGTTAGGAGGCAGTTTAGAGCAGTGGTAAAGGGCACTGAGCTACAAACCTGGAGACCCGAGACTGAATCCCACAGCCCCCACTTGCATATTGCGTGACTCTGGGCAAATCACTTAACTTCCACGTGTTCCCAGGTCACACCTGGAAACAAGCTTCAGTTTAGTGTGCCTTTCCTGGTTAAACAATTTCCTCTTTCCCTTATTTTTATTAACAGTATGAAAAGTAAAGGTGGTAACTCATGAGTTTCATTGCACATACAAAACAAATATAAATGTAGAAAGTGCTGTAATTACAAAATCCCATTCCATCCAAAGTATTTCAGTAAGAAACTGTAATAATTTTAACTTCATCAAAAGTAGTAAAATACTCTTTTAATAATGCATTTCAGATTATGCATGTTTTAACAGTGTTGTCTGTCTATAGTAATTGTGTCCTATTTTTCTTTTCAAGTCAAATCTGGATAGAAAGAACATATTTTCAGAATCATAACACATGCTCAGATTGTTTTTACTGTCTTTGTCCAGGAAAGGCACAATGAGCAACAGCTTGTTCCTGGGTGTGTTGTGGGAGCACATGGTTTACTGTCTTTGTCCAGGAAAGGCACACTGAGCAACAGCTTGTTCCTGGGTGTGTTGTGGGAGCACAGGGAGGCCATGATGCCAGGCCAGTAGGTACGTAGCCACTTTTGCATCTTGTAGACCTGAGTTCACACACAAAATTGTAAGAGAGGGAATGGAAAAAGACAGAAGGTGGTACTGTGGCAGCCCCAGAAATCTGCACTGACATGTTCAGCTGGCAGTACTGTATATCCTAGAGGTTAAAGCAATCCTGAAGATGGATTATTTTTACTAACAGTTTAAGATGTAAAGGTGATAGCTCACTAGTTTCAATGTATATACTAAACAATAATTATGGATGTAGAAAGCGTAATAACACTTTAAAACACACTTAATAAAACAGTAGATTTCCTATTTAACCTGTTGGATTAAATACAGTCAAAGGAGAACCTAGACCCTCTGTGGCATAATTTCCTGTCAGGAGCCCAAAACATATACTGTAGCTGCCACCAGCCCTTAATTACAGGGTGATTTACATATGAATAACTCTGGACTGCAGAGACTCACAGATAAACACAATAGCTCAATCACATTAGCTTTCTATGTGCTTTCAGACAAAGAAATCCTGTTGATGACAGTTCCCTTTTAAGCAATCTTTTGCACATTCCATGAAGGGCTGCTGTACAGACTTTCTCAAAACAGAGGTAAGATTCACATTTTGCAATGATGGGTAGAGATAATTCAGATGAGAAGGCTACACAGTGCTAAGGATAAAAAAATGAGGCTATGATGGAAGAGATCCTGTATAGAGAAAATAAATGATAGGTAAATGTCATATCCGTGGACATAAACCCAACGAGAGGGCTAACCAAATCATGAAGCCTCAAGCCAGCAGGGTGAGTGATTTTATACTAACACAGAATCTGTGACAGATAAGGGCCGCTTGGCCCACCTAGTCTACCATTTTTTTTCTACCATCATTTTTGCTGCAGGCCCACTTGATATATGGCGTTGCCCCCCACCCTATGATTCCCTTGTGCCTATCACAGGCATTTTTGAACCCCATCACAGTTTTCACTCTCACTACCTCAGCTGGAAGGTTGTTCCAGGAATCCACCACCCTTTCTGTGAAGAAATACCTCCTCACATCTCTCCTGAATCTACCCCACACCAGCTTTACAGCAGGTCTCCTTGTTCTAGAGCACCTTCTTCTCTGGAAAATACCTTCCACCTGCAC
This sequence comes from Neoceratodus forsteri, assembly GCA_016271365.2. NCBI lineage: Eukaryota > Metazoa > Chordata > Ceratodontiformes > Ceratodontidae > Neoceratodus > Neoceratodus forsteri. The sequence continues at coordinate 489,598,075 of CM057454.1, read as the reverse complement.
CTTATTTGTCCCCGTGAAGTATATAAAGGTCTTGATCATATCCCCTTACTCCCTCCCCTCCTCCAAGGTGTACATATTGAGTACCTTTAGCCTCTCCTTGTAGGGATTTTGATGCAGACCCTGCACCATCTTAATAGCCCTCATCTGGACTGCCTCCATTCTGTCTGGGTCCTTCCTGAGATGTTGTCTCCAAAACTGTACACAGTACTCAAGGTGGGGTCTTACCAATGATCTATATAGGGGCAACACCACCTCCCTCTTTCTGCTGGTGATACCCCTCCCTATGCAACCCAGCATCCCACCAGCCATCCTGTCTGCCTTGTCACACTGCCTGGCCACCTTTAAGTCATCTGACATGATTACCCCCCAGGTCTCTTTCCTGGTTGGTCAGTGTCAGTATCACTTCACACATTATGTACCCTGCCCCTTGGTTTCTATGGCCTAAGTGCATTATTTTGCACTTTTTTGCATTAAAACCCAGTGGCCAAATCCCTGACCATTCCTCCAGTTTTATCAGATCATGGCCCCATCCTTTCCACCCCCCCCGGGAGTGTCCACCCTGATGCAGATCTTGGTGCCATCAGCAAAGAGGCACACCTTTCCTTCCAGCTCCTCTACTAAGTCACCAATAAAGCCATTAAAGAGGATTGGTTCCAGCACTGAAATTTGAGGTACCCTGCTGATCACCCTCCCTTCCTCAGAGCAAACTCCGTTTATCACAACCCTCGGTCTCCCATCCCCTAACCAGTTTCTTACATAAGTTACCACCTTGTTGCCCACTCCCAAGCTTATTTGCCAGTCTCCTTCATGGAATGATGTTAAAAGACTTGCGGAAATCCAGGTAGGCCAGGTCCAGTGCCCCCCATCTAAGTCCTTGGTCGCTCAGTCAAAGAAATCTATCAGATTTGTTTGGCATGAACTCCCTGTGAATCCATGCTGCCTTAGATCCTGTAACCTGTTGGATTCAAGACATTCCACAATACCTTCCTTTCGTAATGTCTACATTAACTTACTCACCACTGATGTCAGGCTGACAGGCCTATAACTTCCCACCTCTTCCCTGCTACCACGTTTGTGAAGTGGGACTACATCTGCCCTTCTCCAGTCTCCAGGCCACTCCGGCCTCCAGTGATCTCTTAAACAGGTCTGTCAGAGGTGCACATAGTTCCTCCTTGAGCTCCCTCAGCACCCTCAGATGCACCCTGTCTGTCCCCATAGCTTTGTTCACCTTCAGGTTAGCGAGTGCTTTCCGGACTGCCTCTTCAGAGAAAGGACTGTGTCCACTTCCCTCCCATCTAAGCTCCTGATGCTTCTTCGCAGTCCCTCCCCTTCCCCTTCCACTGTGAACACTGAGCAGAAGTATTTGTATAAGATGTTTGAGTTTTCTTAGTCCCCCTCTGTACAGCTCCCCCTTTAACCTTGCAATCCCTGCCTTTGTTTTCATTTTTTCACTAACATACTTAAAAAAGTCTTGTCCTCTTTTGTAACTGCTTGTGCTATTCTTTCCTTAGTTTGTTCCTGTACACACCTTACTGCTTTCCCTGCCTCCCTCTGTTTTCCCTGATACACTTCTCCATCCTCCTCTCTCGGCTACATGACAGTTCGTCCTGGTCATTTCACTCCACAACAACTCACCCTGGACCATTAGCTCTGGCATCAATCTGCTCTCACATTAATTTGTCCCTGGACAATTCACCTCCACCGTGAATATTATAAAGTAGGTTGGCACAATTCACCCACCAGATGAGGCAACGTGCTCGAAGATTGTAGAAGTGGAAGTCATACTGTAATTCTTGTTGGAGTACAGTATGCAGAGGGAGTGAACTGTCTGGGGACAAGTTGACATGGGAGCTGATTTACACCAGTGCTAATAGTCTGGGGTGAGTCGTCACACAGCTAAATGACCGAGACAAACTGACGTATCCCCTCCCCTCTCTGGATCTCCTTATACCTTCTGAATGCTACTTTTTTAGCCTTTACCTTTTCTGCCACCTCTTTCAATAACGATATGAGCTAGTTAGCCCTCTTGATGGGTTTATTTCCCAGTGTAGCTGACTTAATCTTTTACATAATACATTTAGATAATTACTGTTAGATTTGATTGCAACTGCAGACACACGGAACGGGTATACAGGGAAATAACTGTTAATCGCTTCTATGGGGAAAATGTCCCATGCATGTATTACAGAGTCAGCTATCCTAATCTTCCAGCATACCAGAGAACATTGTGACCAGATTTAGTTACTGCATAACAGCAATCACACATCACTGCCACTTTGAGGAAACAAACATAACAGACAATTAGTAAAACTGCAGCTAACTAAGCACGATAAGGCAACATTCAGCTAATGTGGTACCTTGAGGATACTGCAGTAAAGTACAAGTTCTGGATGCCTGGTACTGTATATACTGTAGAGAGGATTGTGTATGGTTCTCCATACAGAACAAAGTTGTGCAAGACTCAAGAGGCTGCCATGGCAACCAAAGACCTTGACGCGCAGCTTGAGAGATCCCCTGGTTGCCATGGCAGCTTCGAGATGCAGACTCAGCCTTGTTTGTATATGGAGAACCATATACAATATTTTATAGTGTATAGTTTTCCATACACATATACAATTGCGAGTAAGAGGGGTTTCAGTTTTTAAGAAAGTGGAAGTCTTACAGTTGCCTGCTGATCAGTCTGTGCTTTTTAAATTCAGTCGCAGCAGTGCTGGATTAGTCCTGGTGTCATTGAAAATCTGAGTTGGGGATTGAATACATCTGAATGGTGGGTGAGGAAGCAGGTGGTCCAATGTTATATTTCAAGAAAAAAAATGCAGCAGGTATGATCAATACTGTTTTTGTCAGTTTTAGATTTAGCAATTGGAGTCATGGTTCACCAAGTTAGCCTCGTGAGGGATGTTCAATGTTGTTCTGCTACAGTAGTTACATCGCTAGCACAGCACACCAGCATGACGATGTAACCACTGCAACACAACAAGGAAATCAGAGTCACAGATTTCCACCAGCAACATCATTTCACTACACACTATATAACTGTTTTTAACAATCACAAGAATAACAATTTGACATCTTTTGTTTTCCTTTCTCAATTTATTAACTCAGGATAACACAGCTGAGAGGCAATGTCCCATTTTTTTTTGGGGGGGGGTCCTACATCACCCCAATTTTACAACTAAGAGTGTAAGTCCCTGGAGGTCAGATCACTTGATCAAGGTCACCAAGCAGCTCTGATGGGGTGTGAATTTGGGATCAATGGGAACTCCTGATTCACAGTTCCATGTTCTGTCTTGCGTAAGTTGGCAGGATGTTTTGTTTTCTTTAGAACAAAACACTGAGGAAGAGGAGGCAAGATGACAATCAGAGGAGGCAGCTTGTTTGTGTAGCTCTGTGAATGCCAAAATAAGAGAGAGTTCTAATGTTTGCCCTCAGACAATTTTCTTATTAATCTGACAATTTTTCAAATCGGTTTCTTTTCTGAGCTCTTATGGATCCTGAAAGTATGGACCTAGACAAATGAAGGAAGAAAGAGAAGAAACAACTGCTCTAGTGTAAGTGTAAGGAGACATGCAAATAGCTCAGCTTTTCACTCACAGAATTTCAAAACACCAAGAAAAAAAGAGTGTTTGGGTCAGAAGAACCGTTACCTGGAGTCAGTGTCTGTGGATAGCCCTGGGATAGCTGGCGTGTCAGTCGCGGCTGAGATCGAGAGCCCTGGTCCCATAAGTAAAGATACTACTCCTTATAAAGCCTCCAATCCTGATTCCTCAGGTGAAACAGAAATACCTCCAATGAAGTTACATTCATTTGAATCTATAAAGAAGTCCTATAGCACCTTATTAAAGGCAATTCAACAACTTGATGTGAAATGGGACTCTGTGGCAAAGAAAGGTGAAGTCACCAAAAACAAACTCAAAGAAACAGAAAAGAAGCTTGCTCAAATTTATAAAGATGAAGTTACTCAAGCCAATAAAATTGATTCAAATACAGCTTTAATTACATCCATTTTGCTGGATAATATTACACACGCACATAAGCCTGAAAGTTTAGAAAACATTACAAAGAAACTAACCTCCAAATCATGGGTATGCCTTTGCTTGAAACACTTGAATAAAATTTTTTGGGACTTAAAGAATTTCTGGCAACTGCTTTTGATTTTAATTCAAAATCCAAGCCACCTATGACTAAGGCATTTTGTCTTCCCTCTAGGTTTCCGCAATCAGTCCCTGCATCCATGGCTGAAACAAACAATACCTGTAGCTGCTGCATCAACAGTTAATACTAAGAACCAAAAAACACCAACAATTCTGGTCCAATTTGCCCTGGAAATTGGCAACGTGCACATTATAAACAAGCATTTGTCAATGCTGAATGTTGCTTGCTTATATGTGCTGTTTAGGTATTTGGAAGTGAAAGTACCATCCCCAAGACACCCACTGTGTCTTTCTGTCCAGTATTGACAGAAGAGAGGGAGGGGCAAGGGCCACAGCAGTACAGTAGTTGCAAAGGTGTGAAGAGGTGGACAGTAGTCCATTCACAGGCAGAAAAATCCCACAGGAGGTGACTAAATTGAAGGAGGACACAGTGATGGGACCAGATGGCATACACCCAAGCATATTAAAAGAACTGTGAAGGGAGATAGCAGTACCTCTGGCAGCCATGTTCACTGAGTCATTCAATACAGGGGTGTTACCAAAGAATTGGAGGAGTTCGCATGTGGTCCCACTATACAAATCCAGCAGCAGGGAGGAGGCGGGGAACTATAGGCCTGTCATCCTCACCTTAGTAGTGGGGAAGATCATGGAGACACTGCTTAAAGAAAGGACAGTGGGGCATCTAGAAGCCATCGGAGCCCAGGACCATAGGCAACATGGATTCACAGTGGGGAGGTCATGTCAGACAAATCTGGTTGATCTCTTTGACTGGGTGACAAAGGAAGTAAATCAGGGTGGGGCAGTGGACAATGCGTACCTTAATTTAAGCAAAGCCTTTGACACCGTCCCACATAGGAGGCTGATAAACCAGCTGAGTAGGCTGGGCTTGGGGGAAAGGGTGGTAAACTGGGTTAGAAACTGGCTAACAGACAGGAGGCAGAGAGTGGTGGTAAACGGGGTGCAGTCTGGGGAGAGGGGGGTGACTAGTGGGGTGCCACAGGGACTGGTCCTGGAGCCAGTCCTGTTCAATGTCTTCAATAGTGATATTACAGAAGGGCTGAAGGGAAAGGTCTGCCTGTTTACAGATGACACCAAGATATGTAACACAGTGGATACCCTAGAGGGGGTGGAGAAAATGAGGAGGGACCTGGGGAAGCTTGAAAAAAGGTCTGAGGAATGACAACTGAAGTTTAATTCAAAAAAGTGCAAAATTATGCACCTGGGACACAGAAACCCTAGGGAAAGCTACAGGATTTGGGGAGAGAGTTGCTGACAGTCACAAAGAAGGAAAGGGACCTAGGGGTTCTTATTTCAGATGACCTGAAAATGTCAAAGTGGTAAGGCAACTGGGAGGGCCAGTGACATGTTGGGGTGCACAGGCAGGGGTATCACCAGCTTAAGGAGGGAGGTAGTGATGCCATTATATAAAACCATGGTCAGACTTCACATGGAGTACTGTGTGCAGTTCTGCAGGTCGCACCTTTGTAAGCATATTAACAGGCTGGAGATGGTCCAGAGAAGGGCGAATGAGATGGTACAGGGCTTGCAACAGAAGACTTATGAGGAGAAATTAAGGGACCTCAATATGTACTCACTGGAAGAGAGGAGGTAAAAAGGGGATATGATAGAAACATCCAAGTACTTCAAGGGTATAAGTATAACTACTGAGAAGCAGGAGACAGCTGCTATAGGCACATGTGCTAGCTTCTGTGAGATATTCTTTTGTTCTTATAAATCCGTAATCTCCAGTATTTCAGTAACCACATGACCACACTGCCTTCTTGAGGCAATTGTATGCTGGTTGATGTCTGGTGTTAGATGGCAGACAGAGGGCTCACCAGATTGTGTTGCTATTTGAAAAACTTCAGAGAGTGTTCTTTTACCGGTAAGCATTTTGGAAAGCTGGTGAAGGTCTCACAATTTTTATTATGATTTTATCTCATGTCTGCCCGTTTGGTCCCCCCATCCCCACACCCCAACAGTCATCGGTGGCCACAGCTGCAGCCTTCTTCTTGCCAAGATGGTGGGTAAACAGTTGCCTTCACAGTCTGTGAAGTCTGATGTCTTTCAGTGCCGCTTATTGGTCATCTTCCAACACAGCTGAGGTGCTGCCAGCCCAAACCGAACTCAGGACAAGCAGCTTTCAAAGTGGGGAAGATATGGAGTGAGAAAGAATCAAGTACTCATTCAGATGTGGCGTCGATTTTAAGATCAGCTTACTGGTGTGGACACTGCAAATAGAACCCCAGCTCTTTAAGCAGCCTTATGAAGGGTAAAGGCTTCTCGAAGCACTGGGGTTCTGTTTATTGTACTGTAAGTGGGCTGCATCTAATTTGGTAATTTACTGTATCATACATCTGGATGTATGGTAGGCCCAACTTTAAATAAACACTGCCACCTGATGCCATAGAAATATAGAATTTGTCAGCAGAAAAGGACCACTTAGCCCACCCAGTCTGCCCAAGTGTTCTCTACCTACTTGTAACTCCTGTCTGTATATGTTACTGCATGTCTTATTCTGCCTGCATCCATCATGACCTCCTTGTGAATGAGCTTGCTTAATAGATTTTTCCTGCAATGAACCTGAACCTACTCCACTTCCATAGCCCTACTGATCTCTGTTGACCCCCTCCTTCCCCTTTTTCAAATATACCCCTATGTTTATCCCATGCATGCTTCATGCCCCCTACCAATTTAGCTTCCACCACTTCTCCTGGCAGTCTGTTCAAGGTGTCTACCGCCCTTTCAGTGAAGAAATATTTCTTTACATCTATCGTGAATACCCCCCCCCAAGCTTCACTGTGTGTCCCTTGGTTTGGGTGCTCATCCTCATTTGAAGGAAACTCCCCAAATATACCCTCTTTACCCCTGTGAGGTGTGGGTTTTGATCATGTCACCTCTCGCCCTCCTCTCTTCCAGAGTGTACATGTTGAGATTCTTTAGCCTTTCCTTGTAGGGATTCCTGTGAAAATCCTGAACGATTTTAGTTGCCCTCCTCTGGGAAATCTCCATCTTATGTCCTTTCTGAAGTGTGGACTCTAAAACTGGACACAGTACTAAAGCTGGGGGTATACCAGGGAGTGATACAATGGCAGCACAACATCCCTCCTCCTCCTACTGGAGATGCCACTCCTTATACACCCCGGAATCCACTTTGCCCTGCCCATAGCCTTGTCACACTGTACTGCCACCTTGAAGTCCTCTGATATAATAACCTCAAGGACCCTTTCATGTCTGGTGAGTATCAGTACCCCCCAATCCTATACTCAGCATCGGGGTTCCTATGCCCTAGGTACATGATTTTACACTTGTTGGCATTGAACCCCAACTAAGTCAGAAAATGGATTGATTTGAATGAATTGCACGCTTCTAAGCAGCTTTTCGGGGAGTGTGTATATGTGTGTGTGTGGGGGGGGGCTCTGCTACTATTACTATTTACGTTTGATTTGGTATAATGTGCAAACAGACTAGCCCTGCTCCCCACTCCATGTGCTATATCGGAGATAAAGAGCCTAAACAGCACTGGGCCAAGCACTGAGCCCTATGGCACCCCGCTTGTCACTGCTCTGGGTGCCAAGAGCTACCCCACCACCACCACCATCTACACCCTCCCCTGTAACCAGTTCTCTATCCATTTAGTCAGACCACCTTCCACCTGTACCCCTCCTTCTCCTCACTCTTCTCCTCCTTGGCCTGTGTCCCTCCTCCCAGTAGTCCGCACCCTTTCTCCTCCTTATTCTTACCGGGTGGTGGTGCCTTCTGTATTACACTCAGACCACTCAGCCCGCCCCTTCCAGGGTTGCTACGTCTCTGTCTTTACCTATATATAGGGCGGTGAGCTCATTAGGCTCCCCTGTCCGGACTTTTTTACCAACCTGTCTTTTGTACCACCCCACACACTAGGTTTAAATCCACCTTAGTAAAGATATAACCTCTAATCCTGCCTTTTTTTTGTACATATTTTCTCCCCGGACTACGGTCAGCTCAGTCATCCCGAACGAACCCCTTAGCCCTGCCCCAACATCAGGCCAACCTGCTCACCTCCACGGATTACCCCCCATGGTGGGGTGGTGAGGAGCTTCCCAGCTTGACCCACTGGAGCAGGATCCGGTTGAGGATGCGCCATTCAGAGTGTGCAGCGGGGGTTGGAAGCTCATGCTGCCCGACCATAGCCCATTTTCCACTTTTCTCCCCTTTGCAGAGTGCGGGCTTCCAATGACGCTTAGGCACAGGGTGCCAACGTCTGCCACACTCCGCCCCCTTTACTACACTGCTCTAGTAGTGCCCCCGGTCGTCACCAGCGGCCGCTACAGAGTGGTGGGTCCCTGGATCCGCCCCAGGATAGGAGAGCATTCCTTTGGGCGCTCAGTCTATCCAACCCCTGGCCGACCCGGACTCACGTCCAAATACAAAATTAAACGCAGCATGTGATGTGGCGTCCAGTGCCTCAGCCTCAGCGCCAGTGGAGCGGCAGTAATGCTGCTTTTAATACTCCCCTCCCCTTCCTGCTCCAGTGTACCCTGTCCCCCGCGTACAAGCTACTATTCCCCCCAGACCCTACCCCAGTTAGTCACTAACCCATAATGTTTGGTGTGGCACCAATCCCTCAGCCATTCGTTGAACTCTTCAAGCCTACCCTTCCTCCCCATGCTTGCACATGGTACTAGCAGTACCTCCAAGAATGCCACCAACTCTCCCACCCCCCATACTGCCTGCCCAACTACTCGAACCTCCTCCTCACTACTTCCACAATGTTCCCTGCCAAGTCATTCGTACCCACATGCAACAGTAAATGGTTTCTTCCTCCCCCTTGCTGCATGCTTGAGCAGTGCCTGCCCTGCCCCTCCTGCAGTCAACCTGCTGACAGCTTCAACCCAAATACAGCTGTGCCTTTCTCCCTTTCCACCCCATCTCACCCCTTTCAGTATAGAATCCCCCAGGATGAGTACCCCCCGTCCCTTACCCCCTTTCCCTTCTAATGCCCCTTCCACCACCCCAGTATTCATTCTTCCCTGCCCCTTACCCCCGCCAGCTGCACCCTCTGTGTTTTCTGTATCTGTACCCCCTATTTCCGCCTCACCCCTTTTCTCTGCCTTATTCCTCCCATCCCTCTTGAGCCCCTTCCCAGCCTGACTACTTCCTACTGGACTTCCCATGTCGACCTCCCCATCTCCCCTGCTGATTTCCAACCCCTTTCCTATCCCCGCTGTTGTCGATTTAGAGCCCCCATTCCCTTCTACCCAGATAGTGATGCCCCTCCCATCCTTCCCCATTCCCGTAGCCTTCTCTCCTCCAGTCACCACCCCCTCCTTCCTTACTAGCCCCCTTCTACCCTTTCGTCCTCGCTATCTCTTCCCCTACCTGTTGCCATCCCTCTCATGCCCTACTTGTCCTTCCCCCTTCAGTATGTTCCTGCTCCCCCCTCTCTCTCCCATAGCAGAGGTTCAAATCTATTCCTAGTCGATACCCATCCTACATCTCTTCCCTCTATCGGATCCCCCCTCCTACTTGTTTCCCTCCGTGCCATCCCTGGTCCCTCCCTACCCGCAGCTATCTGCTCTCTCCCCTGGAACTCCTCGTGGTCTCTTCCTCCCCATTAGGCCCCCCCCACCTCAGGCACCCCTCTCTTCTCCTGTCTTTTCTGTTAGTGCTTCTGATACTGGGGTTGGTTTCATTCCCTAGTTCTTCCTCTGTACCCTTTGCCATCCCCTACCCCCGGATACCTACCATACTCATCTGCCCTGCCACTTAGACTGCTCCCCTAACTCCACAGTTTCCTCCCTCAAACTAGCCAGTCATCTACAGACCATACACCCCCCATCCTCCAAGCCCAGTCCAGGATCATAGCGGACCCACCCTGTACACCCACCACCCTTAAAGATGCCCACCCTACTGACATGTGGCACCTGCCCCATTTGGCCCCATCTTGGGTTACGGCTCTTACTCCCAGGTTCTGTACCCTACTACAACTGTTAGGCCTCTATTTACTCAAATTCCTGTTCCCCCCCCCCACAGACACTAGTTCCCCTACTGCCCCTTGCCGACCAGGTTAATTTAGTCTCAAATCTCATCCATTAGATACTGTATTACTGTAGCAATCCTAAAGCCTCCTTGTCTGTTTTTCACCCCTCAGCTAGCATACTTTTTGTTCTCAGCACTCATATAGTTTCACTTAGCCCAGTTAAAAATCCTATTGCAGTCCAAGTATTACTCGGCTCAGGTAGAGAAATAAACAGAACAACTAAATCTGTATTATTACAGCAATCCTAAAAGTATCCAATCATTGCTTTGTCTCCACTCCAGAGACCCTGCAGTAATGTAGGACCACAGAGGACCCTAGGCGGGAGGGTGGACAACTCTAAAGTCCCGGCAGAGCTCCACTGAGCTCACTCAGTCCCCCTCTCTCATTCTATTTCTCCTGACGCTGCAGGCTGCCCTTTTGTACTGGGATCCTGCTTGCATTAGCACCTTTTTCTGCCCACAAGAAATCCGCAGTAGTCTCGACAGAGCTCCGCTGAGCTCGCTCACTCCCCCTCTCTCACTCGCTCGTTCTGTTTGTCCCTGAGCTACAGGCTGCCCCTTTGTACTGGGCTCCTGCCTGCGTTGGCACCTTTCTCTGCCCACAAAGAAATCTGCAGCAGTCCTGACACAGCTCTGTTTAGCTCACTCACTCCCCCTCTCTCACTTGCTCGTTCTGTTTCTCCCGGCGCTGCAGGCTGCCCTTTTGTACTGGGCTCCAGCCTGCTTTGGCACCTTTTTCCACCCACAAAGAAGTTTACAGCAGTCCTGACAGAGCTCCGCTGAGCTCGCTCACTCCCCCTCTCTCACTTGCTCATTCTGATTCTCCCGCGCTGCAGGCTGCCCTTTTGTACTGGGCTCCTGCCTGCGTTGGTGCTTTTTTCTGCCCACAAAGAAATCTGCAGCAGTCCCGATACAGCTCTGTTGAGCTCACTCACTCCCCCTCCCTCACTTGCTCGTTCTGTTTCTCCCGGCACTGTAGGCTGCTCTTTTATACTGGGCTCCTACCTGCATTGGCGCCTTCTTCTGCCCACAAATAAAATCCACAGCAATCCCGACAGAGCTCAGTTGAGCTCACTCATTCTCCCTCTCTTACTCGTTCGATCTTAATCTGTACCAAACACTGGTTTCCCAAAGCAACTGTGCTACTCTGTGCTGGAAGTGCCAAAATGCATTTTGGCCAGGATGTGAAAAATGACAGCTGTACTGTTCATAAGGAGGTGTGAAAAAATGCCAGTGGTGAAAATCTGGTGTGAAAATATTACAAATTTTGCGAAGTTACAAGGATGCGTGGAAACTGCGCAATGCATGCTCGTAACAGTTAGTTTATGGACTTTCATCACAACATTTTCAACATAGGCATTTTAGGACCTCTGCTCATGAACAGTGTCACTGTGATTTTCTTAATGTATCCCAAACACTGATTTCCCACAGCGACCGAGCTACTCTGCGCCGGAAGTGTGAAAACACATTTCGGCCAGGATGTGAAAAATGACAGCTGTACTGTTCATAAGAAGGTGCAGAAAAATGCCAATGTTGAAAATCTGGAGTGAAAATATTGCAAATATCGTATCAACTCATAGCCTTTACGCTCGTAAAATAAACATGTTTTGGATTTTTCCACAAATTTGCAACATAGGCTTTTTTGAGCCCACCTCATGAACACTGGCATTGTCGTTTCATTATCGGTCCCGAAAGCGATTCCGTGCAGTGACAGAAATCACCTTCGAGACCGAATAGCACCATGACAGTGGCTGAATTCATGAGGAGGGTACCAATAACCCCATGTAGAAAATGTACCAAAATTCCCAAAATGCCTGAGATATGCACCAAAGTTGAAAAAAACCCTGTTTATGCCATTACAGCTTACGGCATTTTCAGTTTGAGGTCAGCTTTGAAGAGTGCAGACATATTCCGGTCTACTGAATGTTGTTGCGTGTGCTCAGAGGTAAAATGGGCTGGGGGAGTGAGAGCCAAGGTGCACAGAGGTGGTGCAGGACCACGGACTCACGAGGACCGTTTTCTGTTTACAGGGTTAAAAAATTTGCGGTACTTTTTTTTTTAGGGACATTTAACACTGGGGTGGGCTGCAGCAGTACCACCTGAGTGGTTGGGGGCTGTACCGGCGGGATTAGGCACTCCCGTCGGCACATACCGAGGGGAGAGCCGAGCAGGTTGGGCACTCCCTCGGCAGACAACAAATTGGGGGAGGCATTATGCCGAAGGGGTGGGCTCCCCTGTTGGCAAATTCAACTGGGAAAGGGGCACTGAAGCGAGGAGGATTGGGCACCCGTTGCCAAAGAAAGAGGGGGCATGATGCAGAGAAGTTGGGCACCCCTCAGCATACAACAGAAACTTGGGGGTGGGGACATTATGCCAACGGGGACTGGGCTCCCCATCAGCAAACTGGGTCAGGGGCATGCAGGGGACCGCCCTGCAATGACGGGTTGCTCCCTCATTGCAGCGGAATGGCTGACACTACAATGACGAGGTGGCCCCTGATTGCAGCGGCTAAAACATTTCAAGGTGGTTGCACACTGGCTGAACTAGTGTCAACAGCAGCGTGCCACCCCATTGGGGAAAGCGGGCCAAGTCTCAAAAGGCAGTGGGGTCACTGGCCACAACAGTGCCGCACCTCCACAACCTGCTTTTGAAGCAAGCTGCCGCAACATGTTTCTTGCGTATGCGTGCAAGTAACATAAAAAGGCCAGACTGAAAGGTGCAATTACACTTTTGTCAAGAAAAAAAATTTTATTTACCCAGATGTGTGTCCAAAGATGCAAGCCTGGTGGAGAAGGTTTCTTCAATATCATTCTGAGATTATGGAACTGGGTGCTCACTTTTCATTACTCTGTCCGTGCAAGGCTATAGTAATTTCTGATAGTAACAAATATCTTTTTTTTTTTTTTTTTATCCTGACCAACTAGCAGAGCTTCTTAAGAAACAGTCCTCAAAAAGGCAACAGGATGAGAGTCTTCTGTTTCTGGTGAGTCTGTTGATAACTTAACTGGAGAGATTGTAAGGTTAAAAAGTTTTGTGAAATGGGTATCACAATATAACTAATCTGATTGGCCACTGACTGTGCGCTAAAGTGTCTAACACACAGAAAAAAGGTCAGGCCATGACAACTACCACAGCAAACATGACCGAAGATGGCCACAGAAGGACAAAGGTGCTTAACTAAAAACAACCTCATCCAGGCAAAAGAACTATTTTACTTAAAGACAAAGATTCAAGTTTTCCATCATTCAGTCCTAATAATTTTAACTTTTACATCCATGTACAATTTAGAACCTATTTCATAACACTCTATCTTGTGCATTAGACAGTTCTAACACATGGCTAGGGGGCTGGATGCTCTCGGCTTGTGGCCTGATGCCTCTACACCCCCTAGCCATGCGTTAGAACTGTCTAACGCACATTCCACCATGTCTTATTGCTTACAAGTGGGGGGATGGTACAGAGAGTGGCCAGGAAAAGGCAGATATCTTCTGCCCAGTGTTCACAGAGGAAGGGGCAGGGGAGGTATGACAAAAAAGTAGCAGGAGCTTTGAAGGGGGGAAGGAGATGAATACTAGTCCTTTTTCAGAGGAGGATGTCCTGAAGGCACTCACTAATCTGAAAGCGGCCAGATGGGGTGCATCCAAGCGTGTCGAGGGAGCTCAGTGAGGAACTAGGTAGACCTCTGAAAATCTTATTTAACAGATTACTGGAAACTAAAGTGGTTCCAGAGGACCGGAGGAGGGCAGATGTAGTCCCACTTCACAAAAATGGTGGCAGGGAAAAGGCTGGCAGTTATAGGCTAGTCTGCCTGACATCAGTGGTGGGAAAGGGGCAAGTTAATTGAAACACTGCTGAAGGAAAGGATTGTGAAATATCTTAAATCCAAAGGGTTAGACCTGATTAAGATAAGTGACATTTCGTACTCTAACCGCATTGTAACCCACCTGTCTGTAAAGCCACATTCAATGTGATCCCCTTACGTTACCCCATAAGACAAGAGAGGGGACAGTAAAAAAAAACATGTGGCCACATAAGAGCTTCAGAGACATTAGCTTCTCTGTCCGTTTTTACCGTGTTGCAAAAACCGAACTGTATGATTGTTGAAAGAGACTTCCCTTTGTTATTATTTTTTCTCTTTTTGCTAGTTACCAAGTTGATGTTGTTAAAGGGGAAGAAGGGTTCTATTAAGATGCATAGGTGAATATGTAAAAATGAGCATTTGTTTCCCTGATTGTTCCCCCTTTTCTTTTTATATATGCCGATTCCTGGTTATACCGACAGCTGCATTAGCAGAAATTAAATGAAGGCTGGATATGCACGGATTATTTTGGGGGTGTCGCTCCAGGCCAAGAGTACAAATGTGGGGCCACCTCCGGGGGTAAGCTCACCACAGTGGCAACAGGTTCAGTGAGGGTTGTGTTTAAAATAGTAGCTGGGGGAGGGTGGGGACTTTGGGCAACGCTGAAAGCTCCTGTCGAGCGGCCATACTCCACCCTTTGCCCGGGCGGTTGCTCCACAGCTGAATACATTGGTCAACTAGTGGCAGAGAGGGCACACAAAGAGACTCACCTTAAAATGACTTTCCCTAGAGGAACACCTAACTAACAGTCTAGTTTCCTATTTCAGGTGAGACACATCATGGAGGGAAGGGAGAACTGAGGGTTCCGGAGGGATCCCAATGGCATCCCCTTCTGCTATAGTTTGCATGATTTTTCTGGAAAAAGGGCCTTGGTCTTACCTGAGGAAGTAGACAATCTGGAGTCCTTTACATAGGGGCCCATTATCTTTTGCTCTTTGATTACATAAACACCAACAGAAATGTGTGTTGGTAGTGGAGCAGCCCTCGAGACCATGGAGGGGAGACGCAGACTCTGGAGGGTGGGCTGAAGCGTGCCTAAGCCAGAGCATCTTCTGGAGACACTGCCAACAAACTTGACCCTGACACTATTTCTGTGATGTAATAGATATCTTAGTAAGTTGGCTGCTGTGATGGGGCCCCTACCCCTGGGTGGGTCCCTGGCATGGGCCAGGGAGAGACCTTACCCTACTCACCATAAGTAAGTTATGTAATCATAGGTTCAGGTCGAAGCTGGAAAAAGTGTGCCGCTCACAATAATGAGCAAAAGACCTAAGACCCAACTGGAATAGTTCCCGATTAGTACGGGTATTGTTCTGGTGGGGAGGCTAGAGACAAGAACAGTCTCCCACCTCACCTCGCAGAATAGGTTCAGAGGTGAGGCCTAGGGTATATCCATACACCTTGAAGTACCAACCAATGACTAATCCACCTTTAAGATGGTGGTAGTTTGTAAACAGGTATGTTGCTTATTGTTTTTTTTCATATGTTAAGATTTTCTCTAAGGTTAAACAGCCAATTTCTACTCTCCAGAAAAGTGTAACATATTTATTTTATCAAAATGGGTGACTTAAAGATCACCTCTTGGAATGTAAGAGGAATCAATAACCCTATAAAGAAAGCATGCATCATACAGGACTTGCAAAGACAGCACGTGGCCATAGCTATTTTTACAAGTAACACACCTGAAGGCCTCAGAGCATGTGAAGCTACGTAGAAGCTGGGTGGGGGCTGTTTATGCAGCAGAATATCAGGAGTGCCCACACAAAAGAGGGGTGGCAATATTAGTGCGTAAAGACATCCCCCTTAAGGTTAACCAAGTAGATATAGATGTACAAGGGAGGTTTGTGAGACTACATGGGGAATACAAGGGAGTTAAATGCATCCTTTTGAACATTTACGCACCAAATGAAGATCAACATAGAATTTCTTTCTATACAAAAGTTATTGCGGAATCAGTTTTAGACCCACACAGCCTAGTTATTATTGGGGGGGGGGGGACTTCAACTCAGTGAAAGACTTGAACTTAGACAGGGCAGGATCCAACTCAACGGGCTCAACTATAGCAAGTAAAGTGCTGAATAGACTCTGTTCAGAGTTGTCTTTGGTGGATGCCTGGAGAGTTAACCATCCCAGAGAAACAGACTATACATTTTATTCCCCAAAATATAAAATGTACTCCAGAACTGATTTCTTCTTAGTTTCCTCAAATGCACTACGATATCTCATGAACACCCAAATAGGCAACATCCGTTTATTAGACCATGCCCCAATATCTTTAGAAATGGAACTTGCCCCTAGACTGCCTGAATCATTATGGCACCTGAATGTGAGCTTATTAACACACAATGACTTCCAAGAACTAATAAGCAGCAAGACAGGAAACTTCCTTGAATAAAATCCGCAGGAGGATATGGAGGAAGAGGTTCGATGGGATGCCCGCAAATGTTATCTAAGAGGGGAAATTGTTAAATACGCTTCCTGGAATAAAAAAACAAAACCCAGAGAAAGATTAGAGCTGGAACAGAAGATCACCCATCTGGAAACAACCTATCAACAGCCCTTAAACCAATCTATAGTGGGGGAATTGAACCAATGTAGACAAAAACTAAATAACATTTTAGACACCCAAACAGAAGGCCAACTCAGGTACTCGAAACAAAAAGATTTGGAACATGGAAATAGAGCAGGGAAACTGTTAGCCTGGTAACTCCAAAAGGAGAGGACCTCCAAAGCAGTACTGAAACTGAAAGACTCCGAACATGGCAATACTATTAATTCCCCTCCTCAAATCGCAAAATAATTCCAAAAATACTATCAAACTTTATATAAAGCAGAAAGGGGCCCACAACATCAGGAGGACATCTCAAAATACCTATATGGGCTAAACATCCCGAAACTTCCAGAGGATCAATGACAAATGTTATAATCTAAGATCCCAAGAACAGAGATCAGTCAAAAAATGTAACTCCTCAAAAATTGGAAGGCCCCCAGAATGGACGGTTTTGTCGCCGAATTCTACAAACAGTTCAAGGATACTCTGGTCCCAGTCATGGAGACAGCCTTTAACGAATTGTTAGAAGGGAAGGGGGCAGCACCCAGATCCGGAACCAGACACAAATTTCGGTCATCCTCAAGCCAAGTAAAGTCCCAGAGGACTGTAAATCCTATCGTCCCATTTCTTTACTCCCTGTGGATGTAAAGATCTTCACAGGAATTTTAGCAGACAGAGTCCAGCAGGTTATGCGACTTCTGATACACAGAGATTAGACGGGTTTCATTTCAGGGCAGTATTTACAGGATAACATCCGACGCCTGTTGAATGTCATCTCGCCACAAAAAACTACGAAAAATGTTCAACTAGTCATTAGTATGGATGCTGAGAAGGCATTCAACAGGGTCGACTGGCTTTTTTAGGCTCAGCCCTAAAACGGTTTGGGTTGGGAGACAGATTTTCCGAGTAATAAGGGCACTATACAAGGCCCCAGAAGCCAGAGTGAAAGTCAATGGACACCTCTCAGATAGGTTCCCCCTCCAGCAGGGAACCACACAAGGTTGCCCCCTGTCACTCTTACTTTTCGCACTCTCCTTGGAGCCCCTGGCAAAATAAATTAGAGCACAAAACCAGATTAAGGGAGTGGAAATGGGAGGATTCATTCAAAAGATATCACTCTATGCAAACGATTCTCTTCTTTTCATCTCTGACCCTGAAACTTTAGTCCCGGCACTTCTACAAACCCTATGATTACATGGGAAATTAGCGGGTTATAAAATTAATCTCACTAAATCGGAAGCACTGACTGAGCAGTACCCCCTCCAGAACATTTAAAACTACCTTCCCATTTGTCTGGGCCAAAAAATACACGATTAGTTACCTGAGGGTCAGAGTTTCAGGGGACATATCTCAGCTTTTCAAAAAGAACTATTCATGACTATTTCAAGAAATACAGGCGGACGTAGCCAGATGGTAGTTATTACCTTTGTCCCTTTATGGTAGGACACAAACTATAAAAATGAACGTCCTGCCCAGACTACTTTTCCTTTTTCAAACTTTACCAATCTGTCTCCCCAGGAATTTCTGGACTAAACTACAAAAAGAAACACAAAGGTTTATTTGGGCTAAGAATTGCCCAAGACTTTCTAAAGCTATGTATCAGGCACCTAGGGAGAAAGGAGGCTTAGCCCTCCTGAACTTTTATCACTACTACATTGCAGCTAGGGGGGCTCAACTATGTACTTGGGCCAAACGCTGAGAGGAGTCAGGATGGTATCACCTTGAGGAAGCAGCTTTTAAAGGCTGGGCTCTTTGGGCTATCTCCACAAGTACCATACCACAACATATACAAGACGGAATGGACAATCCCTGGATAGCTCACTCCATCGCAGTCCTGAAAAGACTCAGGAGACTCACACACACCCCAGAAGGCCCAGGACCCCTAACACTCATCAGACATGAACCTTTGTTTGCTCCCCCAAGACCAGACCCAGGCTTCGGTTATTGGGCCACACAAAAGCTGGCAACTTTCGTACAATGCACAGATGATAAGAAATGCCTAGCATTTGCCCAACTGATCAACAAATTCTCCCTCCGCAAAGAAGATCATTACAGATACTTGTAGATTCTAACTCCAGGAGTGAGACAACAGATAAGGAGAGACAGAACAGACTTAGAAAATTATTTTTATTTTGCAGTCTCACACAAAGGAAATACTCACCTCCTCTCACAGTTCTATAAAACTATAAATACACAAGGTCCTACAATTCTAGCTAAACTAAAAAAGAAGCGGGAGAATGGGCTCAACATCTCCATATCACAGAATCATTGGGATAGGAGATTCATAAGCGGCTAGAATGTTACAAGCTTACCCACTTGGAGAGAATTCCATTGGAAGATCATTCAAAGATTTTTCCTTACCCCCACAACCACGAAACATTTTAGTAGGCATCACTCAGACTTATGCTGGAGAAAGTGTGGCAGTATAGGGACCCATACACATGTTTTTTGGAGTTATCATAGTAAAAGCCAGCAGAATAGGCCCCATGGTCTATCGCGTCTGCTCGGAAGCTAGTCCCCTACTGGGGGCTTGCTCCCCCACCCCCTCAGCCCCAGAGGTGGCTTTCCCTGGCCTCAACTTCCCCGTACCTGTCCCAACCCTTGTTGAATCCTTCCACTGTGGTCCCTTCCACCAGACTCCTGGGCAGTGCGTTACATGGTTCCACCACCCTCTTTGTGAAGAAATGTCTCCTGCGCTCCCCCTGTACTTCCCCCCTTCCAGCTTCCACTCATGCCCCCCTGGTAGTTCCCCCTTCTTAAGCCTGAACACTTCCCTGGCTCCGCCCTTATTTATCCCCTTTACATACCTGAAAGTCTGTATCATGTCCCCCTGTCCTTCCTCTCCTCCAGTGTGTACAGATTGAGTTCATCCAGTCTCTTCTCATAAGTCCTACCCTCCATGCCCTGAATCATCCTGGTCACCCTCCTCTGGACCCTCTCCAGCAGCGTATGTCCCTCTTAAGATGGGGTCTCCAGAACTGCACACAGTACTCAAGATGCGGCCTAACCAGGTCATTATACAGAGGGAGGATCACCTCCCTCCTCCTGGAGGTAATCCACCTGGTTATGCAGCCCAGTATCCTGTTTACTTTTGCTGCAGCTCTTCGACAATTCTCTGTGTTATTCATTTTGCTGTCCACCACTATCCGTAAGTCCTTCTCACCCGATGCGACTTGCAGTGTGGTTCCCCCCAAGGTGTATGCATGTCCCTGGTTTCTGAACCCAAGATGCAGCACCCATTCCCATTGAATTTCAGCGCCCCTTCCTTGCCCACCCCCCCCAGGGTAACCAGATCCCCCTGCAGGGCCTCTCGCTCCTCCTGCCTGTCTGCAAGTGCTCCCAGTTTTGAGTCATCCGAAAAGAGACTCAACCTACTCCTAACACCCCACCCTATGTCCGAGACATAGGAATTGAACAGGAGTGGCCCCAGGACCGAACCCTGTAGGACCCCACTGATGACCCTCCTGGGGGAGGAGACTATCCCTCTGACCATTACTCACTGTATTCACCCCGTAAGCCAGTTTTCCACCCACTTGAGCAACTTCCACCCCACCCCATCCCCCCCAGCTTTGTTAGTAGGCCGTTGTGGGGTACCGAATCGAATGCCTTACTGAAATCCAGATAGAGGACGTCCACCAGCCTATGCTGGTCCAGAGCACCCATCACCCAGTCATAAAACTCCACCAGGTTAGTCTGGCACAACTTCCCCGGAACAAAACCATACTGCCTGTCATCCAAGTGCCCCAACGTTTCCAGCTGCCCCACCAGCCTCTCCTTGATAATTCCCTCCATAACCTTGCCTACCACAGATGTTAGGCTAACGGGTCTATAATTCCCCATCTCCTCTCTGGACCCCCCCCTTGTGGATAGGCACCACATGAGCCACCTTCCAATCTTGAGGCACCCACCCTGTCATCAGGGAGATGTTGAGGAGTGAGGCCAGTGGAGCTGCCAGCACATCCGCCAGTTCCTTCAGCACCCCTGGATGCAGCCCATCTGGCCCCGGCACCTTCTCAGTCTTTAGCGACCGGAGGGTCTCTCTCACCCTATCCTCTGTGATATCGACCTCCCATCCCCCTCCTCATGCATCCTCTCCTCCCCTTCTAGATACGACCCATCCTCTGCCCTAGTCTCAACCAGTCCTTCAGTCTCCAACTGACCTCCTGGTTCAACGGGCTCCTCTACCCTCCCATTGGGTTGGAAGGATCCCCTACCTCCCCCGGTAAAGACAGAGACAAAGTATTCATTTAGAAACTCTGCTTG
The DNA here is from genome assembly GCA_016271365.2 of Neoceratodus forsteri. Taxonomy (NCBI): domain Eukaryota; kingdom Metazoa; phylum Chordata; order Ceratodontiformes; family Ceratodontidae; genus Neoceratodus; species Neoceratodus forsteri. The sequence continues at coordinate 489,577,227 of CM057454.1, read as the reverse complement.
TTCCCCAGCTTCCTGAGCCATCTCCCCAGTTCTAATGCTGCTGATCTGTGCTCTCACTTTTCTTTTCTCCCTGTTATCTATAGAACCCCATCCCCCTGCGGATATCCCTGGCCAGGTTAAGCTCCTTCTAGCTTGCCCCCCTTTACCACCCTGGTGACCCTCTTAGCCAGGAAATCATACTCTCCCCTCTCCCTGGCCCCCCTTGAGTGCTTTAAACATCATAGGCAGCCTTTTTCTCCCTCACTGCCTCCTGCACCTCCCGGGTCCACCAACACGGCTTACTGGCCCTATATTGCTTGTGTCTTACCTTTGCACAGGCCCTCGAAGCCTCCTGCACCCCCCCCCCTTCTTAATGGTCTCCCACAAGTTACCAGCATCCATGTCTGGCCTTATCTTATCCAAGCACCATTTAAGAATCCTTCCCATGCCCTCAAAGTCCACCCCCCTTAAATCTATTACTTCTGTGTTAGTGCAAATTTCCTCTCCCCCTAGGAACATAAGAAACCAGACCATGGCATGGTCACTGCCTGCCAATGGGCTGCTCACTTCCAGTCCCCTTATCTGGTCACTATCTTCTAGGACAACGTCCAGGATCCGATCCTGCCTAGTAGGCTCCCCCACATGCTGGACTAGGAAGGCATCCTGGAAGATATCCATCAACCTCTGCTCCCTGGCCACCGAGGATGCCATAGTGCCCCAGTCTGCCCCCGGCACGTTCAGGTCACCCATGAGCACCACCCTGCCCTTTCCGAGGCCACAGTGACCCCTGATGTTCTCAATCAGATCATCCTCCTGTTCCGCTTCCATTGTGGGGGGTCAGTAAACCACCCCTACTTTTTTTTTAAATTAGCTTATTTATTCGCCAGCAGCGGCGACTACCGGCGGGGGAATCCAGCCGGGAGAGACCAGGCTCACTCACATGATGGGGGATCCGGCATGGCTGACACCATTCCACTGGAGGGCCTCCCCATACCCTGTCCAGCCAGACCAGCTCCGGACCCCCCCCAGTGCAATTCCACTCGAGGTCCTCCGGCAGAGGCAGGGCACGGCCATCAAGCTGCTCGGTCGCGCCCTGCCATTTTCCCCATTTCTCCCATTGAGAGCGTGGACGTGCAATGACGTTTGTGCACATGCGTGCAGACGTCTGCCACGCTCCCCAAACCAGTCACACCATCGCGTGCAGTACCTCCGGGCATCCCCAGGGGTCGCCACAGCGCAGTGTAGTTTCCCCAGCCCACCCCAGGACTAGGAGAGCCATCTCCCGATGCTCGATCCTAGTCCACCCCTGCAGACCCCCGACAACCTGGGCTCCTTACCAAACCTGGGTCACCGGTGTAGCGTGAGGTGTGGCGTCCAGCGCCTCAACCCTCAGCACCACCCCTATTTTTAATCTTTTACACCCCCTCATTTGTAGGGTTACCCAAATTGCCTCCACATCTCCTTCTGCCTCCTCAATTCCACCAACTACTATGTCATTTTTGACTATCAATGCCACCCCCACTTCTCATCCCCCTATCCTTCCTAAACATTGTGTATCCCTCTAAATTTAGGTCCCAATCATGTCTCTGGATGGCCCATGTCTCAGTAATTGACGCCAAGTCTGCTGCACCCTCGACTAGCATTGCCTGGAGCGCTGGCATTTTATTGCCCATGCTCCTGGCATTGATCAGGACCGTCCTCCACCTGACCCCCTCTCCAGTCTTCTCAACCCAGCGCAATCCCCCGTCTCTCTTCCTCCCTTAGTTCCCCCTGGTCTTTTAACGCTACCCGCAGCACGCTTTGCATGATCAACTCCTGAACCCTCAAGCTTCTTCGCTGGGGCTTTCAGTCTTTCTATCTCTCCCCCCTTTACAAGTTTAAACTCCACCTATTACCAATGAATCGAAAAAGTTTTAGTTTAAGGATCTCCCTCCCCTCCAGGTTGAGATGTAGCCTATCCCTGGCATATAGCCCCTTGACTTCCCATGTATCACCCCAGTCCATCAACTGCCCAGAAATACAACAATTCTGGAAATCGGTACACAACCAGATACAGGTCATCAGAGGCCTCATCATACCTTTCACAGGAGAGGATTTAGTACTACTACTATACGGTGATAAGTTATTAAATAACCTTGCTCAAATACTGAGAGTAGCTGCATTGAAATGTATTACCTCTAGGTGGTTATTAACTTATTATCCACACACCCCACCCTACAAGAGTGGAAGCTCAGGGTTACAGAGTTGGAACGAATGGAAAATATTACTAGTAAGCTGAAATTACAGCAAGACAGATTTTTACAAATTTGGTCCCCCTGGTATCATTACACAGGGGTATCCAGTGACTGAACCCAAATGCATTTTACTGTATGAATTACTGGAGAGCTTAATTTTAATCCAATTTAAATTAGAATTGCCTCATGTATGTTTTCTTTTTATGTTTATTTCTTTGTAAGAGATTCTTATAAGATATCCATAGACAAGAAGTCAAATAATAATACTATTTGAACTCCAACTGAATGAAGTTGTCTATACAGTTATAAGCGCACAATCCTTTTTCTTTTATTATTTCTAGATACATAACCTCATTTAACAGAAATGTTAAAGATAATAGTACGTAGTTCATTGTAAGAGATATATTGTTGAAAACTGTATTATGTTGAATAACATAAATGATCAATAAAAAGTAGTTTAAAAAAAAAAAAATCCAACTGGTTACATACAAGACCCGAGGCAGCATGGATTCACAGGGGGGAGGTCATGCCAAAAAAATCTGCTGCAGTTTCTTTGACTGGGTTACCAAGGAAATCAGATGAGGGAGGAGTGGTGGACATGGCCTACCAACTCTTCAGTAAGGCTTTCAACACCGTTCTGCATAGGAGACTCGTAAGGAAGCTGGGTAGCCCAGAGGTAGGTAAAAGGGTGGAAAACTGGGTAAGAAATTGGTTAGGGGATAGGCAACAGTGGGTGGTGGTAAATGGAGTTCACTTTGAGGAAGGGAGGGTGACTAGTGGGGTACCTCAGGGATCAGTGCTGGGACTGGTCCTCTTTAATGTCTTTTTAAGTGACACTGCTGAGGAGCTGAAAGGAAAAGTCTGCCTCTTTGTGGATGACACCAAGATCTGGTGGACACCGGGAAGAGACCTGAGAAAACTCAAAGAGTGGTCAAGGGCTTGGCAGCTGGGTTTCAATCGGAAAAAGTGCAAAATAATGCACTTGGGACACAAAGACCCAGTTGCACAGCACAGAATGGGTGAAGTGGTATTGATGACTACCAAGCAGGAAAGAGACCTTGGGGTAATAATATTTGAAGACCTAAAGATGGCCAGGCAGTCGGGAGGGCAAGTGGGATGCTGGAGTGCACAGGAAGGGGTATCACTAGCAGAAAGAGGGAGGTGGTGTTGCCCCTGTATAGATCGCCGGTAAGAGACTACCTTGAGTACTATGTCCAATTTTTGAAGACCACATTTCTGGAAGGACATAGACGGACTGGAGGTAGTCCAGAGGAGGACAACTAAAATGGTGCAGGGTCTGCATCAAAAGCCCTATGAGGAAAGACTAAAGGATCTCATTATGTACAACCTGGAAGGAGACCTTTAAATACCTCAGTAGGGTAAATAAAGTACAGGAGTGGACATGCTATGAAGCTGGAGTGGGGTAGATTCAGGAGAGATGTGAGGAAGTACTTCTTCACAGAAAGAGTGGTGAATTCCTGGAACAGCCTTCCAGTGGAGGTGATGGGGATGAAAACAGTGGTGGGGTCCAAGAATACACGGGATAGGCACAGGGGAATCATAGTGGAAAGGAAGGGGGTGGGAGAAAGAGTTATAGATCAAGTAGGGTCTGCGGTGATAACGTAGGTATGGAAAAAATAGAGTGGGTGGGCTAAGCGGCCCTTATCTGCCGTCAGAGTCTATGTTTCTATGTTGCAGAAAAAACATGTCTACATTAAGTGACCTTTAGCTTTCGATTTAGAAACTGCAGCGCCATATGCTAAAAGAAGTTAATAGGATCCTTTAAGTACCTTTTTTTTTTTTTTAAATCACTGAAAGTATGCAGGCTTTTTCGTTTTGGACTGGGAATACTTGAAACTAAAGGCTTTTGGACTGCCATGGATCTTTATGTTAAAATAATCTAGTGTTTTATAACTGCATGTTTAAATATATCTTTCCTTCAGGCTGGCGTTTAAAAAGTATATCACCATCATGTACTGTGTTTTCACTTACATTGGCTAGCTTGGTACTGCTTTAAATGGCTTAATTGAAAACCAGTACACATATTTTTCAGATCAAAGTGACATACAGCTTGGTTCTGTTTTTAGCACTATCTCTATGACTGCACTTGTATACTAACTTCTTGGGGGTGTGGAGAAGTATTAATTTAGTCTAAAATTGTGCTAAATATTTTCAGATAGAGGAAGTATAGGACATTGGAGTGTTTTTGTTTAATGCTTACTATACCAGATACATTACTATGTTTTTATTCCTCTCTCTGTAGGTGTATGAATATGTAATGTAAGTAATAATACCCGATAGGGTGGGCATTATTGTGATATAATGGACCGCCCAGGGGTGTAATGAGGCCCAATGCCACAGGCAGAGGGCCTTATAGCCCCTGGAAGGTCTGTTATATCCCATAACACCAACCCTGGAGGGTATTATTACACTTGGAAAATGGGCACTGTAAACTAAAAAAAAAAAGTTTCATTTAAAAAAATACTTTAAAACTAGTTTACAATAGGTTTTATATTAACTTTGTAATAACGTAGTTCCTCAGCTACTACGGATGTTTATCCTACTGGGGACTCCACAGTTGGGAGTACAACTCTGTTGGTATGCAGTTTGTGACAGCAGCCAGTGTAGCGTGCTGAGAGAGGTGGAGCGGGCGGTAGCGTGCTTTCAGCTCCCGTTTGTGACTTCGAAGGCCGCAACACACGCACAAAAAAAAGAGTGATTTTTTTAAAAATATTTATTTACTTAATCCGTGTTCACAGAAGACATTGAGGTACTCCGAATGAACCAAGGTAGCACCAGTCAGCGCGGTGTGATGGTGGTGAGCGGCCCAGCCGTAGTGTGGAAAAAGAAGATTCAGGAGAGTTGAGACTTGTGATGCAACATAGGACGGAAAAGAAAAAGTAAGCCATGTATACTAGGTGAATTCTTGAGCTTTGTGGAGGTTTAATGAAGAGCACGAAGACGATCGGGGAGAGGAGGGACGGTAAGTAGGAAGAAAAAAAATGGCACGATTTGGGGTGCCCAGTAATACCGTAAGTAATGGGGCTCCCCAAATTGGCACTTGTTTTTCACTGGGCATTGTTAAAAAATAACAACACCGGTTGGCCAAGGAGGATCAGCCAATCAGCTTCCGACTTTTGTGAAGCCCATTTTCTAATATTATTTAATTGATATTTTAGAATGTTCTTGCCTCAGTTCACCCTAGCTTTAAGGAATTCCTCAGACCATAAAATTATCCTACTGTTGCAATAGGTGCAATTATTTTTTTTTTTTAACTCTTTTTACATGCTCCTCTCTCTCTGGCCCCTTAGGACTCTTTCCATTGTGGTCACACAAACCAGATTTCTCCCACTCTGCAGAGGTCTCCTTGGACCCAGCCTCCATCCCGAGATTTCTCACCTCCACACTTCCATCCTCCCAATCCCCCAGCTCTAAGCCCCCCCCAGGATGGGACTGCTGTACTCCTCTGGCACTCTGTTAAGAATCTAGAGGGTCGCCGGCCCACAGGTGCAGCGGTTAGATTTCCACTTGCGGCACCGGTGACCTGGGTTTGGGAACGGACTCGGGTCATTGGAGGGCTGGCCAGGGGGAGAAGGATTGAGCATCCCACGACTGCTCTCCTTCTCTGGGGGAGGGTGCGGGATGTTGCTGGAGCACAGGAGACCCCTGGCAGAGGCCAGGAGCACCACAGCAACTGGAGTCAGCCTACAGGGGGAAAAACAAACAAAGCCTGCCTCCCCTGCCTACATGATACCCGCCCCTCAGCTGCATTCGGCTCCGCAGGCCAACTCCCACCCTATCCCATTGTTCGTGGTACCTCAGTGCCGGGTGCCACATCTCCGCCCTGGGGGGTAATCCAGGGGGGTCCCGGGAGAGCAGCTCATGTGGGGATGCCACAGCCGAGTGCTCTGTGACCAGGCAGGTGGCCCAGCAAGCGGAGCAAGGCACAAAAAGAATAAACAAACAAACAAAAAAAAGAATCTAGAGGGTCGGCCATAGTGTGGGAGGAGATCTGGAGGTGTGGTCAAGGCAGACCTGGCACTGAGCATGGGAGCTGTCCCCTGGACCAACCATTGCCTTCCCAGGTACCAGGGCTTCTTTGTAAGTTTCTGGCTCCCCCCCCCGATGCAGACGTGCAATGCTGTCCAGAGCACGGCGTGCATGCCCTCACACATGCCCACAGGACTGCCGCCGATGTCATCCCCTGTGCCTGAGCTCCCAACTGCAGTGCAACCAGTCTCCACTGGGCAACACTAGCATCGCAGAACTAGGTCCCCCATCCTTCCAAGGAGAGCAGTTCATCGGACGCTCAGTCCTCTCCTCCACGCCCGACCCCTGCTCCCCGAGCTCACTCCCAAACACGGGTCGCCGGTGTGAGGCGAGGTAAGGTGGATGCCTCAACCATCAATGCCACCAGACTGGACCATTAGGTGCAACTTATTATTTACACCTTTAGTGCTTTCTTATAAATGTTCTTTTCTTTTAGATCAAACAGTATGCAGGGCTCGAATATAATGGTATTCTGCCCTGTTTGGCATACCAGTTTTGTTGGCAGAATACCATTTTTATCATTCTGGTATTTCAACTGGAGTACCACCCCAGCATGCTGCTGCTCTGCAGTTTAATCTGTAGCACTGCAGTTCTGAACAGAAAGTACCGGACCCAGAGGGAAAAATACCAAAATTACATTTTTAGTATTTTCTTAATTTTTACCTGTGGTACGAATGTAATCTCCCAGGCTAATGTATTGTTTTATGTATATTAAAATATTTAAAAAAATGTATTAAAAAAAAAAGTACTGAAGCATCATAAATGCCCATCGAGATTTAAAGGTACATTGCATTGCACAGAAGGTGGTCAGGAAATATTTACTGCAAAATACATGGAGACAGCTATGGCACGGGAGGCTCTAGACATAAAGAGTGGCGGGGGGGGGGTCAGTTCATACAAAATATTATTATTGGTCCAGAACAACCGGACAGTTAAACTAAAAAACATAACTGTAGGAAGGTTTCAGCCCCCGTGCCCCCTTGTGCCACCCCTAAGCAGCAGAAACACCAGAAATAGCCATGAACTCTCCAGCCCTGTTAACGTCACACAGACACCCACACCCACACACACACCCCACACACACACACACCCTCAGCCACACACTAACAAGTAAGTAACTCTACTACAGTAGTAAATCATTGCTCACTGCAGAGCTACAGTTTACTATATCTTTGTTTCCAACCAATGTTAAACAGCTACTACTATTTAACAAGGAAGCAGGCACTCACAGATGTATGGCATGGGCCACTTGCTGCAAAGGCAATACGTCAGTGGTGATGCCTTTCCCCTTAGGTATCATACAACACTCATTTATACTGCCATAGCAACAACAAAATGACACAAGCCAGGGAAAGGGGGAAAAAGATAATTCAGAAACGGCAACTAGCTTCGCTGCATATTGGAAATCTTGAATTCCCCGGAGAGCACACAAAGCAGCTCTTGCCTTGGCAGGCTCAGCTGATGCTTTCACAGCATGTCAAATTTCCAGTGTCTGTACTGGAGCACTGTCAATGCACCCGTCACTTATTCAAATACCAATGAAAAGTGATGCATGGCCCAAACTCTCACAGCTTCTTTCTGCTTCACCAGAGACATCTTTATAGTGACAGAGGAGTCCTAAAAGGCACATTTCCTTATCTTTCTGATGCCGTCTGCTTGTGTTTTATGCCTTTGAGGCCTCATCACTTAGATCAACAGGAACAGGAATTTTAAAATCCACACACACATATCACTCTGCCAGTTCTGTGACACACAGGAAGGCATTAAATAGATAAAACAGCAATGATTGCCAACAGCAGTTTATGGGGACACCAAAATCCAAACCCCAAAATAACTAAGACCAGTGAGTGAAGTGTGCAAGACTGCCTACTGTACGCTGCAGTAAGGTGACCCAAAACAAAGCCTGTCAGTCAACTGTACTGACAACAGATGAAATAATGACAGCACGTTTCAGCCACTGATATACGAAGGTGCCTGAAAAGGAAGCCTGAGTCAGTCAGCTGTATCATACAGTACACTGCAGGTTCAGTTAGAAGCAGGTAAGCAGGCAAGGCAGTAAATACTTGGAAAATCGTGGCAATACAGAAATAAATTGGTCAACAGTAACAGTCCTGTTCTAGTCTAAGTTTGGTCAAGATGGACATACCTTTGCTGCTGCCTGGGGTCAATAAAACAAGTCCTTGTAAGCCACTCCCACAACACGCACCTGGAAATTAGCTTAGTGTGCCTTTCCTGGTCAAAAATTGCAAATAACTAAATGTTCAAAACAAATGCCCAAACTTGATTGGAGGCATCCCTGCACAGTACACTCAGTTTAAAAAAAGAGTGCCGCCTAACAGCCTTTTTGCTTACCTTCACAGCACTCTACTCTCAGTTGTCCACACACTGTATAGCTGCCCTGGTGTCCATTCTTCACTAGAGTGTTTTTAAAAAGGCCATGATCTGGCCACCACAACTGCTGCACATCTCTCCCAGTCTCAGGTTTCCAACAACACACCCAACCCGCTGCAGCTGCACTCTCTGCCTCTAGACTCCCACTACACAACAAGATCAGGCTGGTCAACTACTATAAAAACTCAAGATCAACCCATCTCTTACCATTACCACACTGCTTCCTGCTCTCCTTTCTTGTGGCACCTACACCAGTGTCATATACCGACCATGCCCAATAGCTATTCTATATTTTCTGAACAAATTACTTGAAAAAACTGTGGCCACTCAGGTAACGGAATACATACAACAGAATAACTTACTAACCCCTGCACAACATGGGTTCGGGAAAGATCACAGCACAACTATGGCACTCATCCAATTTACCAACGACATAAAGATGGCCATGGACAAGGGCTTGCATACAGGGGCAGTTTCTGCCAACCTAACAAAGGTGTTTGATCCGGTGGACCACCCCTTGCTACTATCAAAGCTGTCTACGCTTGGTTTATCTCAGGATTCTACTGCCAGGTTTGACAGTTACCTCACTGGACGAAAACGATTCATGCAAATATATAAATTTAAATCGGATCGCTCCCCCACCAGTGTCGGGGTCTCTCAAGGATCCATTCTCGGTCCACTGCTTTTCCCTCTGTTTATCAACAGGATGTCACATATGTCTGGTTCCTCTTCTACTATTCTGTACGTAGATGACGTGGTTCTGTACACCAGTGCCAAGGACATTACCCCCGTCAATTCTAACTTAAAGATGGATTTTGATTTTCTACAAACATGGCTAAAACATAACAAGATCTTACTGAACATCAATGAGACAGTTGCCATGCTTTTTGGCTCAGCACCCAGGATCAAGGCCAGTCCTTCTGCTCTAACGACCCCAGGGCCGGACGGCTCTCCGTTGGAAGTGGCTGACTCAAGTATTTCGGAAGAACCCTAGACCCTTCACTGGATTTTAATCAACACATATCAACTATATGTAAAGCAGTAAATACACAGTTGGGGCTGGCCTATAAAATCAGGTCTTCTCTTACCACTGCTACTAGACTGGCCATTGCTCAGGGGGTTCTTAGACCTAGCCTAACATATGGGCTAATGACATACCTGGATGCCAACAAACGGGTTCTGCAAAAATGGGACACATGTTACGACAGCATCTGCTGTTCTGCCCTCTCTGTACCCAGATGTACACATCACTGCATACTCTACTCGAGCCTGGGCTGGCTCTCCCCAGCTTCCTCTCATCAATACGCCATTGGCTGTACGACAGATAACATCATTAGAACCGGAACACCAGTGACACTGTTCTGCACATTAAGTCAAGCCACACAGGCCTACCCTCCAATGTCTGCAGAAAGGTATTTCCTAGGTATACCTAAATGTGTTACGAAAATAGGTGAACATGCCTTTGCTGCATCTGTTCCCAAGCTCTGGAACTACCTGCCAACATCTGTTAGGCACACCCAGTCACACCAGGCTTTTAAGAAGGAGCTTCGTACCTTCCTCATGGGCTCTGACAAATGCACATGTAACTGACCTATAGCACACCCTCTTAAAGGGACACTCAACCTGTTTTGCATCATATTATTTCTAGCTAAAAACACACATCATATGGTTGCTTACTTTCTCTAAAATTCGTTAATGTTGCTGTTTGTTTTGTCTGTCTCCTTGTTTAGTAGAACTGAAATGCATGATAATGTATATTTATAAGCAACCTTGTTTTGTTTACAATCCTGGATCTGTTCTTACTGTATACTTCCTGAACATTAGAAACACCCCCAAACAGTGCAGTCACTCATGGGGCAGTAGCTACCTAAACTGCCACTGCATCATGAGTGGTTAGACTGTATTGGAGGTGTTCCCAAGTCCAGGAAAGATGCAGTGGGAGATGATCAAGAAATGTAAACAACCCTGTTTTGGTGTGGTAACACCAGTTTGGTGGGCAGTCCGTTTTTCACTTTTTGAAAGGAAAAAAGAATCAGAATCAAACTACTGGCTGCATCAGCAGCCTCTAGAGAATGTTAGAAGACATAAAATGTGTTTTATAAACAAGGGACACTTTGAGGTCTAAGGGGGTTGACAGTGTCATTTTAACATGTCTCTCCAACAAATGTTAAGCACTTATCTATTGACTGTCATATGAATTGCTTTCCACTGTACTGTTGTATAATTCTCTGGTTAGGTCCATTGTTTTAGATGTCTTGCACTGCTGTAACAACTGTAATTGATACTTGAGTTTTTGCTAACCTTTGTATAAAATGTTGTACTGTACTGTCACCTGTAATTGCTGTTCCTCTGTCTGTAACTCTCTCGTGTTGTGCCTAAAAATAGGCAAAGTTTTTGTCTAGTGCACTTACCCGATTAACAAAAACTAAAAAAATAAATAAAACAAAGAAACGGAACTATTTTTCTAAATGTACACCAGCAGTGTAAGAATTCAGTAAAAACACACTTTTTTATATTTAATGCACAGAAATACCTTGGATTATAGTAATAATACACTCTAGGATATGCTATATCATGGGATAGTGCTAGCTCCTGAGTGCATGAGTCACCTGGCTTGCAGCCCTCGTGACTCACGACACACCCAAGGTGTGGAAATATCCTATGATATACCACACCACCTAGGGTTTAAGAAAGTGGTCAAATCTAAAAACTTTATTGGTCAAACCACATCACCTGACTGTGTTGATTAAGTAAGCAATAAGCCATTACATGGTGTGCATTACAGGACTTTAATGCATGCCCAAGGGGCACGGTAAGGCATGGAGTCACAGGCCGAGTGTCCTTACGACAAACACACACAAAAGAAAAACGAGCACTCCAACAGTTAAAACAATGTTATTTATTGCTTAAAACCACAAGTTAGTGCAATCCAAAACTGTTATTACAAGCCTTACGGGGCTTGTAAGCATGGTTTTGGGTGGCACTAACTTGTGATTTTCAGCAATGAATCATGTTGCTTTAGCTTTATTGGTTCTCAGACTTTGTTATAGGGAGCCTGCCCAAAGCCACGGAATAGATCTTGAGGCTCCCCCAAATACAGAAGTGATCTTGGGTCCCCACAGAAAAATATTACACTTTGCACAGTGCACCATGAATAACCTGAAACTCATTTAAGTACTTTGCTGAAATGATTCTTATTCTGTTTATTGTTCTACCCCTCTCTGTAACCCCTTCCCCAGGCCAGCCTACTCGCTCAGTTATTTTGACTCTCAAACCGTTGTTACCACTTGCTGCAGTACCTTCATGGGTCAGACTGCTTTCTCTGTCCATTTCCCCCTCTGTCTGGAACAACCTTCCTACTCACCTCTGCCCTTCCCCCTTTTGCCCTGCTTTCAAGCAACTCCTTAGGGATCATTTTGCTCCCTCCTGCTCTTGCACCTACTACCTCTGTGCTTAACTCTTATAATCTGGGCTGTTCTTCCGCCAGTCTAATTGGTCAGTTGTTACCTCATTATTTTTACATTGTTCCTGTTTGTCTGCACTACTGGTCATTTTGTATTGCTTGACTGTTTTGCACAGTTACCTTTTGAACTCTATTCAGCTCCTACCTTTTTTTATGTATACTTGAAATGAGTCGTGGTTCAGTGTGCCTTTCCTGGTCACAAGTTTGTAAATAAATGAATTCACTTACTATTATTCTCTTTCAGTCTGCAGTATCACTTTACACAACACACATAAAACTCAAAACATTTAAATGCAGTACTTTTCAAACTTGTTTGAGCCTCCCCTGTAACAAGCTGGGGCCTCCTCAGGGAGGCTGGCCCCCTCATTTCAGAAACCCTCCCTAGAGTGATTGTTTTTCTTTTTAGATTTGGAGTTAGAATTTTTCAAGCATCTGCTGTTTCATGCAGTATGCCAGCATTTCATCCTTGCGAGTGTCCTTGCGTCCCTTGGAAGGGCATTAAAATCCTTTATAAAATGGGTTGGGAGTTTTCTGTGTTCTGATTGGCTAAGAAGTACCATTTGCCATGTACTTATCAGTACATATTGTGCCAGATGGTACTTCTTATGCCAGTCAGGACACAGTCCAGCAAGAGATCCATGCCTGCCAGAAAGTTTAAAACTTCTGGCAGCCATGTTAGTAAAGGAAAAAAGAGTGAAGAACCACCATGTGCCCAAACTTCTGAACAACCTTAATTTACTCCCCATACCCACAGCACAGCTAAACAACATTAATGTAACTGTCACCAATACATAAAATACATCTGACCTTCATTTTATATTTTTCCATAAGCTTTATTGTGGACATCTGATCCTTGGCTCTGTGCTGATCACTACTGTCTGTAAGCCCAAAGAACATCTCCCATCCTGTCATGTAAATGTTTTTTTTAACAATATTACAAACAGTTCATCAGCAAACATGTCTTCTGCATGCTTAATAACATCACCATCCATTCTGAGACACTCGCAGTCTGTGAAACGCTCGCTGGCTGAAAACCAAAAGCCACGGCTACTACGAGACATGATAGCCGACTCCACAGCAACCCACCCTGAAACACTCATTTGCTCTCTTGATAAAAGCCACAGCAACCCCCCCTAAAAGAGTACTGCGGGTCTGTAGTCCTGCTAAACAAGACAGAGTATGGGAAGAGTATGTTGACAAATGGGGGGATGGGTGGTAACCTCAGTGATTTCCACATTTGATGCCCTCTACTAGCAGAAAAGTAGTTTTACATAGATTCAAACATAAAAGCTGAACTATTTTACCGTAAAAAGCAGAATTAAAACTTTTTTGTATTTTTACTTTTTTGTGGGTTTTTTGTTCTTTTATTTAAAAAAAAGTACTTACACATGTGACCCATTTTATAAGCTGAATAAGACACTCCAAGGTGTGGTTTATGGTCTGATAAAAGTACTTCCCAGGTGCTAAAGGTCATTACAACCCTAGGGTGTGCTCTTATAAAGCCAAAAACCACACCTCATCACATCTTATTTCTTACATAATGTGCACCCCGCAGTGGCTTATTACACTTATTTATTTATTTAAAATTGGTGGCCTGGGAAAGGCACACTGAGCCAAGGCTCATTTCCAGGTGCGACCCGGTTATAAAATAGCTCATAACTGTATAACATGGTTCATTATGATGAATACTTTTAATAGTTTTTACATTAAATTATTTATTGAAACAGACTTCTTTTAAATGGTAGACTCAGCATTACTACAAAATAGTCCCCTATTTTGTACGCCAGCAGGCGGCACTGTGCATCTTATGATAAGTCTGTGAGATGCTGTTTTTAAAATGTTTTCCTTGTTAATTTCTTAAGTTGGTGACAGAGTTGCCATTTTCAGTCTGCCAGTTTGAGTGATGCAGGTTGAATAATCAATAATGGGTGATTTTGGAAGTTATTTTGTCCCTGGTTTGGTGCTCACCTGAGCCTGGTTTATTATCACAATGTGTAGTTTGTTGAGGCTCATTGCAGTCATGATGTGCAGTCCATGGTGTTTTGTCATACTGGGAGGCGAGTTTTTCTTTTTGCAAACTTTACAAAGATTTGGATTTTTTTTTTTTTTTTTAAATTAGCAACTTGCATGGTTGACTCTGTACTTGCTAGTACAGTTTCTGGTTTAAGGAGATGCCGGAAGCCCTCCCCCAGTGCTAAATATCCTCTCCCCAATTAAACTGTGTGCAGATGCTGTTCTCTGCTCGTGAGAGTTTGGATTCTGTTTCCGATTTATGGAGATGCTGTCCTCCCCGTACTACACAAACTTGCAGAACTAGAGATTATTAGAACATTTGCACTAAGTGCAGACCCTGACCTCAGATCACTCTACTGAGTGCAGCAATGTGTTTGTGACGGGAGCTTGCATTTTTATTTGTTTGATGATGGCCCATCCCCCTGTTCTCATGTAGTGTACAGAGCAGTTGGTAGCCAGGCTCGAAATAAGTTGTAAGTAAGAAAGTAAAGGCATTTTTTTTTTATTTTATGTACAGGTATAATGGCATAGGTAGGTGTGACAGAGACATTATACATATTTATGACAGTAACAGTTATTACATGCCACTTAAAATGATCTCGGTTGCTATGGTGTTGGTGTTAATTTTCTGGGTAGACCAAGTAAAAATAGAGTTTAGCTAGAGAACTTAAAAGGTCAAATTATCTACATAACTTCTGGGAAAATGTTTTGCTATGTGTTGTGAGTCTATGAGTATAGTTTGATTATTAGAAGATCATGAAAAGCTATATAAAAATGACATCTAAATATCAGGGTAGTAAAGTGTAAGATTTTCAAGATGGCAGCTACTGGATTTTTTTCCTTTTTAATTTTCATTTCAGGGTGCAGTGGTATGTTCAGTAAGTAGGTTTTTGGGGGATCACAATTAGATTTGGCATCTTACCACGAGGTGCTAAGAATTTAATGCATGGTCAGGTGGCATCTCTTGGCCAATGAAGTTTCTGGATTTTTTCTTTGCATTTAATCATTTCTCTGAAACTACACAGCTAATCCCTTAAAGATACACATGTCTGATCAAGTTCAGGCACTGGGATCTGAAATGTGGGCAAATGACATACAGAATTCATGAGCCACTTCAATCATCCCTGATTGCCATTACAAACGTGGCTGTCACCTTTACTCACTGAAAACCTTCAGCAAAGCCCTAACAAGCATTTGTCAATGCTGAATGTTTGCCATGTGCACTGGTGTCATAGGGGGTGTGTGTCTGAAAATTGCTTCAGTGAAGGAATCATATTATTAACATTTAAGAATACAAAGTAGAAATGATGATATTGGTCGCGTAACTGTCTTGTTTGGTAATATTTGTGCCCCAAATTTTCAACACGCCATTCTTATGACCCCACCTCAAACAAGTGCAGAGAAAATGTGCAACTCTTGGCCAAAAGATGATTTCACGCAGCAACTGCAGAATCACCTTTCGGGATGCAAAAACACATTTTGGCCAGTATCTGCAAAATGACAGCTGTCACATTCATGAGGTGCTGTGAAGAAATGGAAATGTTGAAAATGTGGGGTCAGCTGAGGGTTGAGGTGCAGGATGCCACACCTCGCGCCACGCCAGCAACCCAGGTTCGGGAATGAGCCCAGACCACTGGGGATTGGCAGGGGAGAGAGAGGATTGAGTGCCTGGAGGACAGCTCTCCTCTCTCGGGGGAGGGATCCAGGGATAGCCCCGGTACCGCAGTAGCCTCTGGCGGAAGTCGGAGGCACTGCCACACCACAGGGCTTGGAAGACTGGTTGGGCTGAGCCACAGCGGATGTTGTCAAGACGTCACTGTATGTCCAGGCTCAGAGGGAGAGGGTGTAACAACATGAAAAGCCCCTCCTCCAGTGATAGGCGATGACGCCTCATACCCTCCACTAGCCACACTCCCAATGTAGGGCTTGCCTCCCTGCAGGCCTCCCCCCCCCCAGTCTGGAGCTCAGCACTCTAGATAGAGTGCCCTGGGTGGATAGGGCGGCCCTTTCCCGGAGGGTTCAGACCCGGGGGATGTGCCAGGCCGGGGGTGAGGGGAAGACATGGCCACAATGGGAGGTAGAGACAAGGGAGGCATAAGAGGTCACCAGAGAGAGTTCACTGGATCATAGGAGGTGATAAAAAGAATTAGAAAAAACAAAAGAACATTTGGGGGTCAAAATTTTGAAAATTACGAAACTTACAAGTCTGCATTCATAAATTTCAACCCAGGCTCATAACTTTGTTGTTTGTTAATATTTTTGCCCCAAATTTTCAACATAGCCTTATGACCCCACCTAATGAACAAGTGCAGAAAAAAGTTTCAGCTTCTGCCCAAAAGGTGATTTCGCGCAGCGACTACGAAATCACCTTTCAGGATGCAAATAAACATTTTGGCCAGGATCTGAAAAGTGACAGCTATCACATTCATGAGGTGCTGTGAAGAAATGGCTATCTTGAAAATTTAGGATCAAAATATTGAAAATTACCAACGTTACGAGCCTGCATTTGCAAATTTTAACGCAGGCTCATAACTTCATTGTTTTTCTTAAAAATGTTTACACCAAATTTTCAACATAGCCGCCTTATAACCCAACCTCATGAACAAAGGTGGAGAAAATTTTTAACTCCTGCCCGAAAAGTGCTTTTGTGCAGCGGCCGCAAAATCACCTTTCAGGACAGAATTGCATTATGTAACTTGATTATTCATGAGGTGGGGTCTCCAAAAAGGTATGTTTAAAATTTGAGGCAAAAATATTTAAAAATGGCTAAGTTATGCCACTAAGTTGAAACCCCCATTGAAATGCTTACTTCAGTTCACGGTTGGTCTTTGAAGAGTGAAGATGTGTCTATGGTCAGAGAAAATGCAATGACGGACCTCTGGTGGGTAAGTATGGGGTGAGGGTGAGTGGGTCCTGAGTGGGAGGGTGGGATGGGGTGGTATATGGCGTAGCAGACAATGATGGACGTTTTCTTTTTTCAGGTTTTAAAAAAAAAATCAGTGACAGTTTTCTTTATTTCAGGGACAGTTTTATATTAATGGAGGACACTAAAGGATTGGGCACCCCCAGTGTCACTGAGAAATGTATGGGGGGGATGCCGGAACAGATGTCGATGGACAGGTTTCTTTTTGTCAGGGGGGGAAAAAATGGCAAGGGACAATTTTCTTTATTTCAGGGACAGTTATGTTGAGAACGGTAGGGGACTGGGCATCCCCAGTGCCACTATGTTATGTTTTGGGGGGGGTGGCAACAGATAACGATGGACGTTTTTCAAATACAACGAGGGACAGTTTTCTTTATTTTAGGGAAAGACACTGGGGAACTGAGCACCCCCAGTGTCACTACTGTTTATGTGTGTGGGGGGGCGCTGAAAGGGAGGGTCGTGTTGGGGCACAGTTAGGGCTGCCAGCAACAGACATCAATGGACGTGTTTCTTTGTTGTAGGCACACAGTCCACACATTCCAGGCTGACCATGACAGCATTTTTAATGAAAATAATCACACAGACTTGCACAGAAATAAGCCGTAATTTCTAGCTTTTGTATATCATTTCAATGCAAGCTGACATGGAAATCCAGCACAGACAAATAAATACAATTCATATTATTGAGCAAAATCATCGTGAATAACAGTCTGTGGCATTCCCGATTTAGCTCAATAATATGAATGGTATTTGCTTATCTACACTGGATTTCCATGTCAGCTTGCATTGAAATGTTATAAAAAAAAGGTAGAAATACCAGTTTAGTTCTGAGCAAGTCTGCATGATCTTTTTCATTAAAAATGCAGAAACACGCTGTCATCTGCGGTTTAATCGGTATAGTGACTTAAGACTGTCTTGCCGTTCCCGGTTCCGATTCCCAGCTCACAACTTGCAAACTTGGTGTCTGATTGCCGGTTTTTAATTGTAGTATTTAAGACCCACACTGCATCACATGGATGGGACAGAGCAGGTCACAAGAGTAAGGCAGGATTAAAAAATGGCATGCTTGCCCAACTGATCAGTCCACCTCTGCTTCACAGGACCGAGCCACGCTACTAATGCGTCAGCTCTGTCCTTTGAAGTTCATGACCATACTAGCCCCCTCAGAAAACCAGTGTCATCAGGACACTGTCTGCTGATTTGCCTGTCACAGACCAGCTCCTACAGCACCACTCTCCATTGGACACGTACCCCTCATACCCCTCTCTAGCAACTCTCATATCAATATGTTCACTTGTGCGAACAAACATAATAAAACTCTTTTTTTTTATAACAACTTTATTCAAGAGTAGTATCAATTAGGAACACCAAGGAAATAACATGTTCTCTACAATTCTTACATAGATACTGACATCAGGTCAGTGATGTAACTTGAAAAGAATAACCTAATGAAATCTGTGCCTATGCTTGTTGACCAAAATATATAATTTTAAGCTAATAGTTGTAACTAAAGTTCATCATCTTATTCATCCAACCAGCTGAGCGCTCATAATCAATCAATCGATCTTTATTTTACCTGGCGAAAACACCACTGAGTATAACTCATCTGGAAGGTGGACCTGGACATAATACATACCAAAAGATACAGTAAGGTAATAGGTACATAGTTGTAGAGAAGTACAAGCAATATATAAGAAACAATGAAAGGAAAACAAAAAAATATACCTCAACTACATCAGCATCAACAAGTAGACAAAAATATATCGCAGACATACAGCAGATATGTACAGTATTTACAAAGACAACACATACAGATGTGTTCCAAAATGGTAAACAGGTCAAGTGTTAGGGAGGACAGGAAGTCTTGGGGTACACTGGGTGGTGACACACGCCCACGATTAGTGGTTAACTTGGGAAGCAGTTGAACAGTGCCTCTTTGAAGGAGCATGTGAATAGCATTCTGAAGGAGGACAGATTTATAGGGAGTACAATTTTCAAGGTATTTTGTAAAGCATTCCACAGCAGCAGAAGTGCATGGCTTATGGCCAATTGGCCAAAACGCGAGTTAATTTGGGGGATACTGAGTGAGGTATATGCAAGGCTTCTGAGGGAGTAATTGCCTGTAGGACAAATAGGCAGACACTTAGCAATGTACAGAGGGAGTTTCTTGGAAAGTGCTCTGAGAGTCCAGAGGGCAGCATGTTATTTGCCTTTTAAATCTGAGGGCTGTCCAACCAACCAAGGATTATAGGGTGCAATGGTGGGTGAAGCAGGGTGTGCCAGTAATAAATCGTATTGCCCGGTGATAGAGGGTGTCGAGTTTGGAAAGAACGAAACTAGAACCTTGACCACAGAGGAAGTCAGCATAGTCCAATAGGGGAATAAAAGTGGTTTGGGCAAGCCTGGTTTTGGCATCCTGGGTAAGGAGGTACTTTATCCGGAAGAAAAGACAGAGTCTCTGAGTGTTTTTTGAAAGCTCATCTACGTGATCAACGAAGGATAGTTTATGGTAAATCCAGACCCCCAAATATTTGAATTTTGCCACATGATCTAAGGATTCACCTAGGAACGTTGTAACTTGGGGGACTAAGCCTAGAGAACAGGGATTAGGTGCAGTGACTACTGGGAAAGGAGCACAGCCTTGGTCTTTTTTGCATTTAGCAAACGTTTTTGACTCAGGAGGTTTAACTGCAGATGACTGAAGTCTATTTGAAGGTAGTTACAAGCTAACTCTGTGGTAGGCTGCCCATGTAAATAACTGTGTCATCAGCAAAGAGATGTACACTGGATGATTTGATGCCGGAATCATTATTATTGATATAAATTGCAAAGAGAAGAGGTACCAGGATGGACCCTTGCAGCACACCTCTCAACAATGCTTTCAATGGTGAGAGGTCTCCGTCCGCTTTGACCTGTTGGCGTCTACCAGTAAGATAGCTAGTGAACCATTTTAAAGTCATAGGGTCCAGGCCAATGTTTTTAAGGGAGTCTAAACGCAGTTCATGGTCAGCTGTATCAAATGCCTTACTCAGGTCAAGAACTTAGGGACAAACATAGTTCTGTTAGTCTAAGGCCTTCTGCCAATCATTAGTGACCTTAGCAAGTGCTGATATTGTACTATGGCATGGACAAAAGCCTGACTGTATCGGGTTTTAAAGACTGAATGACCAAGTGATTCCTAAGCTGGATGTCAACTAGTTTCTCAAGCAGCTTGGAAAGGATAGGAAGCAGGGAGATCGGCCTGTAGTTATTTAAGTCACTGGAGTCACCAGATTTAAATAGGGGTATGAGTGGGTGGTTTTCCAGACCGACGGGATGAAGCCCTGGGCCAGAGATAAATTGAAACGATGAGTGATAGGGGTTGACAAGGCACGTGATCCAACTTTTAAGAAGTATGGTTCTATTAGATATGCCCCTGCACTCTTTCTGGTGTTCAGGTCTAGTAACAGATCTTCCACTTGTTTCAGGGTAACAGAAGACAAATAAAAGACTACATCACAAGCAGGGGTGTTAGCGGAGGGACCAACCAAGACCTGACTGCAAAGCTGGTCCCTGAGGGTATTTGCAGGCAAGAAGTCAAAAGCCAACCGAGCGGTCGCAAAATGGTTGTTGAAGTGGTCAAGCATCATCTGTTAATCAGTAGTGATGGAATCACCAGAAGAGATCTTAGCCGGGAAGGAGTCTGCTGAGGCATAGCCCTCAACCTCTCAGAGTCTTCCAGAATTTGGCCATACATTTAGCAGAAGATTCCAATCCATTACGAAAGTAAATACAGGTTACTCACCTGTAACAGGAGTTCTAGGAATGGTATATGTTGTTCATCCACACTGTCTGGCAGGTTCCTTGCCACTTTAAATCTTGCCGGATCTTCAAGCTGGCTCCTCCCACCCACCCGGGTGGTAAAACTCTCGGCTCCACCCCATGATGCCAGATCTAGCCCGCTGGAAGCCAGGTTGTGCGTCCAAGCCAGGGAGGCGGGGTGGGTCGTGTGGATGAACAACATATATCATTCCAAGAACTCCTGTTACAGGTGAGTAACCTGTATTTCTAGGGACATGGATATGTTGTTCATCCACACTGTCTGGCAGACTCCTAGCAGTTCTCCGGGAGAAGGAGGCAAGGCGCACACCCCCTACTTAGGAAATAAAGACTGGAGAACCGAGGCCCCAAAACCAGCATCCCGGCGTGACTCAAGGTTGATGTGGTAGTGGGTGACGAAGGTGTGTGCTGACTTCCAGGTAGCAGCCCTGCAGATTTCCTGGACAGGGACATCCCTGGAACCAGCCACCAATGCAGTGGTATGGCGGGTAGAATGAGCTCTTATCCCTCTGGGAGGCTCCATGCCAACCAACCTATAGCAGAGATCTATGCAGGAGGTGACCCACCTGCCTATCGTCCACTTGGCTGCAGGTCTGCCAGGTGCAGCTTCAGCGTAGGTGACAAACAGCTGGCAAACCTCTCCCCAAACTTCAGCCATCCGCTCCTTATAATAAGAGAGCACTATTCTAGGGTCCAGAGTACGGAGTCTATATTTGGCCTCCGAGGTGTGATTGGGGTAGAACACCAGCAGAGTCAACACCTGGTTAAGGTGAAACTCCGACACCACCTTCGGAAGGAATTTCGGATGGGGGCGCAGGACAACCTTGTCCCTGTGGAAGACCAGATAAGGAGACTCGATGGAAAGAGCCTGGAGCTCTCCCATCCTTCTGGCTGACGTGATAGCCACCAGGAAGGCAGTCCTCCATGACAGGTGAGAGATGTCACACCCGTAGCATCGGTTCGAATGGCTTGCCCATGAGCTTAGCCAATACCAGCAGTAGATCCCACGGAGGTGGAGGTTCTCGCACCGGAGGGATATGTGATCAAGGCCTTGAAAGCGCCCGACCACCTTCTCCTGCGCCCACCGAATGCTTCTGCCCGCGCCAGTAAGCAGAGATGGCTGCCAGGTGCACCTTAAGGGTCGACGACTGAAGCCCTTGCTGAGAAAAGGACCACAGGTAGTCCAGGATGCTTGCCAAGGAACAAGAGGAAGGGTCCAGGCCCTTGCCCTGACACCAAATGGAGAATCTCTTCCATTTGAAGGCATAGCATTTTCTGGTCGACTCCTTACGGGACGCCTCAACCATATTGAGGACCTCGTCGGAAAGACCCAAGGCCTGGAACTCTAGCCGCTCAGGAACCAGGCCATCAGATGCAGGGACTGAACGTCCGGATGGAATACCTTCCCCTGATTGACTGAGATCAGGTCCAGGTGGGCTGGAAGCCGCCGCGGAAGCCAGGAGCTGAGACTGAGGAGATCTGGATACCAGAACTGGCGGGGCCAGTCTGGGGCTACCAGAATAACCTATGCCTTGTCCCTCCTCGCCTTGAGAAGCACCTTGTGGATCAAGGGAAATGGGGGAAAGGTGTAGAAGAGGCCCGGGGTCCACGGCCTCTAGAAGGCATCCCCCTGCAGCGAGCCCTACTGAGGGGGGCAGGCATGAAACAGTCTCAGCTTCGCATTCTCCCTGGAGGCAAACAGGTCCACCTGAGGCATGCCCCAGTGGGAGAAAAAGATCTTGTACTACCTCTGGCAGGAGAGACCACTCGTGGGACGTAGACCCTATCCGGCTTAGGGCTTCGGCCAGAATGTTGGAGGCTCCTGCCACATGGATGGCAAGGAGATGCCTCCAGGCAGCGCAGACAGTGACCAAATGCGGAGAGCTTCCTTGCACAGAGGCATGGAGCACGTCCCGCCCTGGTGGTTTAGACAGTACATGGTCGTGGTATTGTCCGTCTGGACCTGGACCACTTGACCCGCATACAAATGGAGCGAAGGCGTGTGAGGGCTAGATATGAACATCCGAAATTTGCCAGCAGATAAAGGCCTAGAGGTCTATCAAGTCTGCTCGAATGTGCAGCCAGCACCCTACTCTGCAGCTGTCCTCCCTCCACCCCTTCCCTTCATTAACCCTCCCCTTGTCCTGTCCCATCCTCGCTTGAAGCAGTCCACTGTTCTACTGCATACCACTTCAGCAGGTAACGCATTCCACCCAGCCACCACCCTCTCTGTAAAAAGTGCCTCCTCATCTCCCTCCTGAACCTTTCTCGCTCCAGTCTCATATCATGGCCCCGCCTCCCTCTCTTACTTTGAACAGCCCTCTGTATCCATCTTGTTTATTCCTTTCATGTATTTAAAGGTTTCAATCATGTCACCCTATCTCTCCCTCCTCCAGTGAGTACATGTTCAACTCCTTCAACCTCCTCTCGTATGATAAGTCCCCAGCCCCTTGATCATCTTTGTCGCTCTGCGCTGCACCCCCTCCAGTAACTTAATGTCCCTCTTCAGATACGGATGCCAGTACTGCACGCAGTACTCCAGGTGTGGTCTAACTAATGACCTATACAGTGGCAGAATCACCTCCTCCCTCCTCGAGGATATACCCCTTGCAATACAACCCAGCATTTTGTTGGCCTTTGCAGCTGCCTTCCTACATTGTGCCGAGTTGTTCATTGACCCTGTAATGAACACACCCAGATCCTTCTCCTCCTCTGTCTGGGCTAGCTGCACTCCCCCTAGCTGGTAACTCCTCCTTGGGTTCTTCATCCCAAAATGCAGCACCTTGCACTTTTTGGCATTAAAGCCCAGTTGCCAGGTGTCTGACCAGGTTTCAAGCTTTGCCAGATCATCCTGCAACCCCTGCCATCCCCCTAGGTCATCCACCACCGCCTACCTTGGTATCATCAGCAAACAGACTGATCTTGCTCTTGATGTCCCGTGATATGTCTGCAATGAATATCCCAAACAACACTGGTCCCAACACTGAGCCCTGTGGAACACCGCTCGTCACTACCCTTGGGTGTGAGAGCTCCCACCCACCACCACCCTCTTTGCCTTCCCTGCAGCCAGTTTCCTACCCATCTCACCAGCTTTGCACCCGCCCCTGTGCCTACTAACTTTCTTCCCAGCCTTCCATGTGGCACTGGTCGGAATGCCTTACTGAAGTCCAGATACAGGACATCCACTGCATGGCCCCTGTCTAGTTGCCTAGTTACCCAGTCATAGAACTCGACCAGGTTGGTTTGGCAGGATCTGCCACGTATGAAGCCATGCTGTCTGCTGTCCTGTAGGAGGGCCACCAGCCTCTCCTTCAGGATAGTCTCCATTAGCTTACCCACGATGGATGTGAGGCTCACTGGTCTGTAGTTTCCCGGTTCATCCTTGGGGCCACTCTTGTGGAGGGGCACCACATGAGCCATCCTCCAGTCCTGAGGTACACACCCCAAATGTAGTGAGGCATTACATAGGTCTGCCAAAGGTCCTGCAAGGACCTCTGCCAGCTCCTTCAGTACCCTGGGGTGGATGCCATCTGGGCCTAGCGCCTTGTCCACCCTCAGTGCCTTCAAACCCTCTTGAACTCTGCTCTCCATGATTTCCCCATCTGTCACCACTTTCCCCCCTGCTTCTGCCATTTCTCCCACCTTGGGTGTCACCCCCCTCTTCTCTTCAGTAAATACTGTGCAGAAGTACTCATTTAGTGCTTCCGCCTTATCGCAACCTGCTTCCACCCAACCCCCCTCCTTCCTAATCCTTATTATGTGGTCCTTACAGCTCCTTTTCTCCCTGATGTACTTAAAGAAGTCCTTCTCCCCCTTCTTAATGCCTTGTGCCAGCCTGAGTTCCATAGATGCTTTGGCTCCTCTTACTGCCCTTGTCACCTCCTTCGATTCTGTCAAGTAATTCACCCTGTCCTCCTCCCTCCGTTTTCTTGTACTTCCTAAAGGCAGCTCTTTTCCTCCTTACCTTTTCCATGACCTCCTTGCTCAACCAGATCGGTTTCTTAGCCCTAGCCTTCTTGCTCTGGGCTTTGCAGCAGGTTTTGGTTGCCTCCACTATCCCCAGCTTTATGAGCTCCACCTCTGGTTAGTGTCCATACTAGATTGAATTCTGGCCAGGTACCCTTTTACCACTTCCCCATCCTCCCAAAGTTGGCCCTCCTGAAGTCCAGCACTATTGTGCCAGATTCCACTCCTTCCTTGCCCATATCCAATGTGAGCCATACTGAGCGGTGGTCACTCCCTGACAGCGGTTCCTCCACTGTAAGTTCTCTCACAAAGTCCCCATTTGCCAGCACAAGGTCAAGGGTATTTCCTAACCTGGTTGGTTCACTGACCATTTGCAGCAGGAGCTGTCCTGGAAGGCATCCAGCAGTACCTGCTCCCTTCTGTTCCTGGTTGTTGGGGTGCTCAGTCCACTCCTGGCATGTTGAAGTCCCCACAATCACCACACTACCCTTCTCGCAGGTCCTCCTGATCTGTCCCGCTAGTTCCCTGTCTGACTCCTCTGTCTGAGATGGTGGCCTGTACACCACTCCCATTCTAAGAACCTATTCTTGGAATCCTGGATTTGCATCAAAGTGACTCCACTACCCTCCTCCCTTCCTCCCTTACACACTTCAGTCCTTCCTTCACATATAGTGCCACCCCCTCCTTTCCCAATCACTCTGTCCCTACAAAATAATCTGTACCCTGGTACAGACAGGTCCCAGTCATTGTATTGGGTGGCCCATGTTTCCGTGATGACTGCAATGTCCACCTCTCCCTCTGCCATGAGAACCTGTAACTCTGCAGTTTTCCTCCCAAGGCTCCTAGCATTAAGGGTAACCATCTTCCACCCTTTCTCCCCACTCCCATCCTGCCCTCCTTTCCTAGCATCACCAACAGTACTTGCCATTTGTCCTTTATCACTGTTAAGGGGGGTAAGCTCATATGGTTTCCCAACCTGTGGTCTCTGCATATCTCTTCCCCAACTGCCACCCCCCACTCCTAGTTTAAATTCCCAACTTCCTCTATGTACTCCTCCATCCTCTGTTTCAACACTTTCTTTCCCTCCTCACTCAAGTGTAGTCTGTCCTTGGCATAAGAGACTACTGTCCTCCCAGGTCCCTCCCCACCCCCCAACAGCCCATACCCTTTAGCACAACACCAGGTTCTTAGCCATCCGTTAAATTCCTCTATTCTCAGCCTTCTTGTTGTGCTTGCCTTTGGCACAGGAAGTATCTCTGAAAAAGTTACTGATCTTCCTGCCCCCTCACATAATTGTGCTAGTTCCTCAAACCTCCACTGAACTGTATCTACTGTCTTGTCAGCCAGGTCGTTTGCCCAAGATGTATAATTAAATGAGGCTTGTCCCTGCCCCTTCTAGCATATTTCAGAACAGACTGTCCCACCCTTTCCGCTGTCATTCCTGGCATGGCCTCCACCCAAATGCGACTATGCCTCTCCCCCTTGCTACCCCACCTAACTCCTCTTAGTATTGAGGCCCCCAGCACTAAGATTCCACCCCTCTGATTCCCTGCTTGCTTCCATTCATCTCCCTCTCTCATTTCCAGCTCCTCTTCTTCCTCCTGCACATTATTTCCCCTTTTACCCTGTTGCAATTCTCCCAGCAGAACTTCCCCTCTCCAGTTTGGTCCAGGCATTTATCAATTCTCCTCTAATTTCATCATTTCCTCCTCCACCTTCTTCCTCTCTAGCACTGCACAACTATTTTCTGAAGGCCCTTCACAAATACCGCTCCCTCTCTCTTCATAGTAACCTGTTCTCTCCTTTCCACTCCATGACTTTTGCCACTTCTTAGCCTCCTCACAAGTCCCTATCTCCTTCCATTTGTCTTTGTCTCCTGACCTGGTTTCCCGGCAATTGTTCTTCCTGGCCTGGGCCTTTGTCTCTGCTTCCCTTCTTCTGACCCTCTCCTCACCACTGTTGGCTTACATGCCCTCCCTCATCTCCCCTTCTTCCTCCCTCAGTATTGGGCTAAACCCACCCCCAATCTGCCTTGCCTGTCTTAGTTCCTCCTGCAGACCCTCAATCTCCTTTCTAAGTTTTCTATGTGGTTGCACACTAAACATCTCCTACACTCCAGGCAATTTTTAGAAAGACTGGTGCACCGCAGATTGTGCAGCCTACCACCCTACCCATTGCTGTCGTTGCCCAGCGACCCCCACCCTTCAGATGCAGGATACCAAACACTCCCCCAAGTCTCCCTCTCCCTCCTCTATCAGTGCAAAACATTTTCTTTATTTCCCTTACCTCCTTTGTTGCATACGTTTAGATATATTGAGCAACTGCTTTTTATATTCCTATCCTTCCTATCCACACTCAAAAACAGACTTTAAGTAGCCATTGCACAACCTTCTTCAAACTCCTACTCCTCCTTTCCCCAATGCAATATCAATGCGAAGAAGTAATAATGAAAGCTCCTAGATTTGCATTTACTTCCCTTCCACTGAGAGAGCAGTCACCTCTTCACTTGCTGCTGTTCCTTTCCTGGATGTCTGCTTTTGCTATGACAGGTGCATATCCTTTGCCTGTTTGAGGAAGTGATGTCAGAACCCCTGGTATAAAGGAAATAATGGACCAAGGGTGGGACCAGCCCAAGTCTTCCAGAAACAATCAGGTAGCTGAGGCCTCTGGTCAGACCATTAGCACCCTTCCTCCACTCTGCAAACTTCCCCAAACTCTGTGATTTCCCCTTGTGCTGCTTTCACAATCAGAGTTCCAAACTCTTTGACTTCCCATGTGATGCTTTCAAAATCAAACAGTTCCAAACTCTGTGACTTCCCTTGTGCTGCCTTCAAAATCAAACCGTTCCAAACTCTGTGACTTCCCTTGTGCTGCTTTCAAAATCAAACAGTTCCAAACTCACTTCACTTGATCTTGCTGCCTTCTGCCCCCAGGATGTGACTGAAAACAGGACTATGTCCTAGCCCACCTTCAGGCACTGTAGGGAAGAACTTTTTTTAGGCACAGCTTGTAAACTGTGGTACACATTTGCTTTGTTTCGGTTTGGCAATCCTGTTGCATTTATGACTGATAACTGTCTCCAAAGACCCGCCATGGGTACCAGCCCTCAGCGCTCCACACAATCGCGTATCGTTGGAGTTCCGCTGGGTCTTCATGCCCGGTGCAGGGATCTTACAATCCCAACCAGAACCGCTCGAAGCTCTAGCAGGTTGATGTGACATCAGGACTCCCGAGGGGACCAGAGGCCGTGTGCTCTGTGCTCCCCCAGACGGGCACCCCAACCCATCAGAGAGGCATCGTTCGATAGAAGAGACTGCTGGCTCGGGCAGACAAACGGGATGCCCTCCTGCAGATGTGCTGGAATGGTCCACCACTGGAGAGCGTTCCACATCCCCTGGGTCACTGTCACTAGCTGATCCAAGGGATCGAAGTGCTGTGACCACTGGCTGGCCAGCCCACACTGAAGGGGACGCATGTACCAATGGGCCACGCTGGTGCAGGCTGCCATGAGGCCCAGGAGGCGCAGGAAGTCCCAGGCAGGGTGCAATTGCCCAACCTGAAATGACTGGGCAAAGGAGGAAAGAACCTCGGCCCTGTCCGCCAGGAGCTGTGCTCTGGCTCGTAGAGAGTCGAGCTCTGCCCAGATGAAATGTATCACCTGCTCTGGCACGAGTTCCAACTTGGCCTCGTTGATGAGGAGACCAACCTGAGAGCAAACCTGGAGGGCCAGATCTCTGGACCGCTCCACCTCCGTTCTAGAGGAGGCCGCAATCAGCCAGTCTCCAGGTAGGGGTACACCCGGACCCTTAGGCATTGCAGGAATGCTGTCACCACTGCTATGCATTTGGTGAAGACCCTGGGAGCTAGGGAAAGGCCAAAGGGCATGGCCCAGAACTCGTACGGATTGGGACATGAAAGAACGCATCCTGGAGGTCCAGAGAACAGAACCACACACCTTGTTCCAAAGATGGGATTATCTGAGCCAGAGTGACCATCCTGAAGGTCTGATACCTTAGGAACCTGTTCAGATTGTGCAGGTCGAGAATGGGGCACCAGCCCCCCATCCGTTTTGGGACCAGGAAGTACCTGGACACAAATCCCGGGTCCGGAGGAGGATCAGCCACCTTCCTGATCACCTCTTTTTTGAGGAGCAGGGCGATATCGGCTCGGCAAGCAGACAGAGAGCCTGTGGACCGCGTAGCCCCCCAAGGGGCAACGGCTCAGAAGGGCGGGTCCTGCTCGAACTCCAGGGGTAGACCCTTTCCTACCATCTCAAACACCTAGCAGTCCGTGGTGATAGCAGACCAGGCAGAAAGGAAGTGGCGGAGCCGTCCCCCCACGGGGGGAACCCAGGGGGGAGTGACAAGGCTGGGGGCAACACACCTCAACCAGTCACTGGGCAGGCTTGGAGAAGAGACCGGCCAAGGGACCTCCTGGGCCTTTTCCTCCCTGCTTCTTGTAAGAGGAAGCCGCAGGCTTGGCTTTGGGGTGCCAAGAGCGAGCCTGCTGGCCCTGATGCTGGTGCTGTTGGGCCGGATGTGCCGCAGGCGCAGAAGGGCAAAAGGACTTATGTTGCTGGCGATGGCCCTTGTCCTTCTGGGTGGAGGTGACAGAGTCCAGAGTGGCATTGGACTTTTTGATCCGCTGGAGGTGACCTTCCACTCCAGGACCGAAGAGGTCGGTCCCCAGGAAGGGGACATCTGCCAGTTTATGCTGGGTATCCATAATGAAGATGGATATCCTCAGCCATGCTCTGTGGCACATGGCCACTCGTACCACTGATCTGTCTGAGGAGTCTCCAATGTCCAGAGCCATTTGGAGCTGCTGTTTTGCCACCGCCCTTCCCTGGTCCCGTACCTGCTTGACCGTGGTCTGCAGGTCAGCCGGGAGATGAGGAATCACCTCATCCAGGGAGCCCATGAGGGCGTGGGAGAAGTGTGCCATCAGCACGGCCGAGCTGGCCTGGCAGAGGCCGAGGGAGGACGCAGCATACACCTTGCGCCCGGCATAGTCCAGCTTTTTGGACTTCTTGTTGGGGGGCTTATCCACATCCCTAGCGTTCCCAGAAAACCGAAAAATGCTATTGGTGACCAACCCCTTGGTGGACGGGTGTTCCGAAAAACCGGACAAAGAGCCGGTAGGGACTGCATACTTCCTGGCCATCCTGGCCGAAGGCGCAGGACAGGAAGCCTGCCGCTGCCAAAGCTCCAAGGCTGAGCCAACAATGGCTTCAGCCACCGGAAAGGCCTCCGTGGGTGAATCCCCTCAGTCCAGTATCTTCGTCGGGGGATACTTGGCCCGTTTGGATACATGCTTGAGCTGAAGCAGACCCATAAAGGACGATGGGCTTTCATCCATCAACTGGCCCCTGGATGACTCCAGGTCAATGGGCCTGGAGAACAGGGAGGAGTCGTCGTCGGACTCCAAGGAGTCCGCGAAGAGCTGCCTGGGGCCTCAGCCACCTTCCACCTGCCAAGGAAGGTTGGGAGTGAGGATGACCGACAACCTGTGGGGCAGACCCTGACCCGACCGAGAGTCCTTGGTCGGCGCCCCCGATTTCGGTTGTGGAGGCGGAGGTTCCACCAGAATCGGTGGGGCAGCTGGTTTTGGCCAAACAACTGGCCCAGGCTTGGGCACCTCGACTACAGCGAGGGGTTGTTTCGGCAGTTCGGGTGACAGCCACTTGATGGCCGGGGAAGGCTACGGTGTTGGCTTGTTTCCAGACAGAAGTAACTGCTGCCACATCACGTCCTCGTAGCGTCGATGCAATTTGCGCTGAAACCTCTCCTCTTCCGAGGAGGAAGACAAGGACGAGTGGCAGCGCTGCTTACTTCGGTGCCGAGACCGAGACCACCGATGTCGGCGGGATCGGCTGGACCGAGACGATGTCTGAGACTGAGACCCTCAGTGTTTCCGAGGACGGGTCTGGAAAGGGGTTGGGGACACCGCTCTTCCCTCGGCTTGGAAGCCTTGACCGGGGACTCCGGCACAGGAGGTGCAGGCAAGTCCTCGGTCTCCACTGGGGGAACCAGTGAAGAAGGGTTGTCTGCTTAACCTGTCGACAGCCCGTCCGACGGGTCGAGAAAAATCTTGACTGCATCGACGGGAGTCTCAGCCGGCTGACCTGATGGGGACACCGTGAAGCCAGCGGCCTTAGCCACAACCTCGTCTGAAGTCGAGTGTTGACTGTCCGGGGAAGGGGACCTCTCCCGCTCCCATGCACGTCGACAGTGGGACTTACCCTTAGAGTCCTTCTTTTTGGACCGAGAAGAATGTCCCGATGGCCCCTCTCCCTTCGTGGAAAGGGATTGGCAAAGCTCCTTAAAAGAAGCTGTGTTGGAGGATCCCAAAGAGAGCGGGATAAATGCCGCGACCGAGGAAGAGGATGATGCGGCCTGTGCCGCCTCCTCCTCGAGGGCGGTCATCTGCTCGAGTTGCTCAGCTGAGCCAGCCACCAGACACCGCCCAACGGGCCTCCTTTGACATCACCGGCGGGTAGCACCTCTCGGGGCGCCCAAGCTGTAACCGGGCAGCGCGGTCTTCCAGGACGGTGGCCAAAAACGAACAGCATAACTCGCAGGACTGCGGATCATGATCTAGGCCGAGGCAGTAGACGCAGTGGTCCTCTCAAATGGAGATGGAGAGAGGATCACAGATGTAAAAGTGGGTAGCCATCTGGGAACTAGCGACCATCGAACAGTATGGTTCACAATAAACACAGCTACAGAGTCAAGTCATACAAAGGCAAATGTACTGGACTTCAGGAGGGCTGACTTTGCCAAAATGGGCGAGTGCCTAAGGAATGCACTAGCAAATGGGCAGGAAGGAGGGGAGGAAGAACAATGGGGAACAATAAAAACTGCCATCACAGAGGTAAGAAGCCTTTGTGTGAAGCAAATAAACAAAACAAAACGATGTAAGAAACCACTATGGTTCTCAAAGGAGGTGGCAGTGAAGGTTCAAGAGAAAAAGAAAGCATTCAGAAAGTACAAGGAATCACAGAAGGAGCAGGACAGAGAATTGCATCAGTTAAAGTAAAAAGAAGCTGGGAAGGCAGTCAGAACAGCAAAGGTCTGAACTGAGGAAAAGATAGCCAACTCAGTTAAGAAGGGGGATAAAACCTTTTTTAGGTACATCAGGGAGCAAAGGAAGACTAAGGGAGGGATAGTGAGGCTTAATAAAGGGGATGGGGTGGGCAGAGGGTGACTGTGAAAAGGCAGAGATACTAAAATATTTTTGCTCAGTATTTACAAATGAAGAGGGGGAGGTACCTAAAACAAACAATAGAAACTCTCTGGATACAGAAGTTGATACCAGCCCATTTACAGAAGAAAGGGTTCTGAAAGAACTCTTAAAACTGAAGGTGGATAAAGCAATGGGGCCTGATGGGATTCATCCCAGAATTCTAAAATAACTAAGGGTAGAACTAGTGACACCACTGACTACTCTCTTTAACAAATCATGGGAGGATGGGGTGGTACCTGAGGACTGGAGGAGGGCCAATGTGATTCCCCTTCACAAAAGTGGGAACAGGGCAGAAGCGGGAAACTACAGACCAGTTAGTTTAACCTCAGTGATAGGGAAAATGATGGAATCACTTCTGAAGGAAAGAATTGTCGAGTACCTAGAGGCCAGAGGGGCACAGGACCCAAGGCAGCATGGATTCACAGCAGGAAGGTCATGCCAGATGAATCTAATAGATTTCTTTGACTGGGTGACCAAAGTAGTAGATCAGGGAGGGGCTGTGGACATGGCCTACCTAGACTTTAGCAAGGCATTTGACTCAGTCCCACACAAAAGATTAATATACAAGTTAGCCAGCCTGGGAGTGGGTCCCAAGATGATAGCCTGGGTAAAGAATTGGCTGGAGAATAGGACACAGAGGGTAATAGTAAATGGAGTCCACTCTGAAGAAAGAGGGTTACTAGTGGGGTACCGCAGGTTCAGTTAGGATCGGGTCCTCTTCAATGTCTTTGTGCTTACATTGCAGAGGGACTAGAAGAAAAGTATGTCTCTTTGCAGATGACACAAAGATCTGCAACAGAGCTGATGCACAAGGTGGGAGGAAAAGGGATGAGGGGACTGCCAAGGTTAGAGGAATGGTCAAATGCATGGCAGCTTAGATTTAATGCTAAGAAGTGCAAGGTAATGCACCTAGGAAACAAAACCCAGGGAAGAGTACACAATGGGGGTGAGATACTAACAACAACATAAATGGAAAGGGACCTGGGGTAGTCATATCAGATGACTTAAAGGTGGGCAAGCAATGTGAGAGGGCAGTAAGGAGGGCTGGGGGGAATACTGGGATGCATAGGGAAAGGCATCACCAGTAGAAAAAAGGAAGTTGTTATCCCTCTGTACAGACAGCTGGCGAGACCCCATCTGGAGTACTGTGTGCAGTTCTGGAGACCCAGTCTCCGCAAGGACACAGACAAGATGGAAGCTGTCCAGAGGAGGGCAACTAAAATGGTGCAGGGTCTGCACCGGAAGACATATGAAGAGAGACTAAAGGAGCTTAATATGTATAGCCTCGAGGAAAGGAGGAGGAGGGACATGATAGAAACGTTCAAGTACCTCAAGGGAATCAACAAAGTCCAAGAGGGTAGCATCTTTCAAAAAAAGAGGTGTGCAAGAACAAGGGGGCACAATTTGAAGATAGAGGCGGCTCAGAGGTAATGTAAAGAAGTATTTTTTCACAGAGAGGGTTGTGGATGCATGGAACGGCCTTCCGGAGGAGGTTGTAGAGTCAAAAACAGTGGTTGAATTCAAGCATGCATGGGACAGCCATAAGGCAATTCTAGGGGGTGGGGATAGAAAGAAGTAGGCTGCTGGTTAACTAGGATCTGCAGCTTATCCATTAGGTAGGGAAATGGGCAAACTGGGTGGGCCAAGTGGTCCTCATCTGCCGTCAAATTCTATGTTTCTATGTTACGTGGAGTTCGGATCCGTCCTGGACATTTCCTGCACACATGGGCACCGCTGAAAACCAGGAGTCGATTTGTCCATTGCAGCCGCGAGGGAGTAATTTGACCGAAGTCTTGAAAATTTAAGAATAAGTTTCGGGTGAACCGAAGAATTAGGATCCAGTCTATACGTAGAG
This sequence comes from Neoceratodus forsteri, assembly GCA_016271365.2. Taxonomy (NCBI): domain Eukaryota; kingdom Metazoa; phylum Chordata; order Ceratodontiformes; family Ceratodontidae; genus Neoceratodus; species Neoceratodus forsteri. Next base: position 489,543,289 of record CM057454.1, on the reverse strand, counting down.
CATTAAGGAGGGAACCTGAGCTTCCAAGCAGTAAGGAAGATCTGGTGTCATGGGGTGGAGCCGAGAGTTTTACCACCCGGGTGGGTGGGAGGAGCCAGCTTGAAGACCTTCCGGCAAGCTTTAAAGCGGCAAGGAACCTGCCAGACAGTGTGGATGAACAACATATCCATGTCCCTAGAACTAGCTTTTTAAGATCTGATGAGCTTAGTGCAATGGTTTCTTGCTGCCCTAAAAGCTATCCAATCAGTAGGGAGTTTGGGCTTCCAGGCTTTTTTTTTTTCAGAGGATGTCCCTATTAAGCAGAGCTGCTTTCAGGCTTGCTGTAAACCAAGGGTTAGATTTTTTCTTTGTGCAAACTTTTACCAGGGGTGCATGATGGTTTATGGCACCAAGGACAATGTCCTGGAAGAGCCTGAAGGCCTCCTTCACCGAGGAGGCTATGTAAAAATCTTGCCAGTGCAAGTACTGAAGATCTGAGAAGAAAGCATAGGGGTTAAAGGTGTGCCAGGATCTCTTGAGGATAAACCTGGAGGTGGAGGCCAGTTTAGGTACAGATCTGGCACAAGCTATGACACAATGGTCGATTAGGTCATAAAAGAGTACATCCGAATGGGTGAAGAGATGTGGTTTATTGACAAGTATAAGATCAATAAAGCTACTATTTGAGGGATTTTTCTTGGTAGGATGGGTAGCTTCCGTAATAAGCTGCAAAAGCCCAAAGGTGTTACAAAAGGCCTTTAGGGGTTTAGAACTGGCAGAGAACTAGTCTAGATTGAGGTCCCATAAATTGATGACTTCCGAAGGCAGCGTTTCAAGAGTATTGCTTAGGTGGCTCAGTACCGTGTGCCCGGCCGAGGTGGGTCTATTGCATCCTATAATACAGAGGGGCAAGGAGGGGGAGAGCTGGACTTTTAAAGGTCAGGCATTCAAATTCCTTGGGCATTGAAGAAGCGTTCCTGACAGAGGCAGTTAATTTGTCATGGACAGATATGGCTACTCCTCCTCCTCCTCTGGTAGGTCTGTCCGCTCTGTAAATGTTATAAGTGGGGACATTAATTTCAAGATCTGGAGTAGAGGGTCTGAGCCAGGTCTGCTGAGGACTGGGACTTTGGAAGGGAGCCCCAGATTCTAAGCGGGAAGGGGTGAGCCAGCATTCCAGAGTCTGACATATTGCTTTGGAGACTCGGACTGCCTGTTCAAGGTCGTCCAAGCGTTTGTCCCATTGAACCCGGAGGTTCCGCTGGAGAACCCTCACGTGCAGATGAGCTAAGGGAACTGTGACGATGGCAGCTGCCATGTGGCCTAGCAGCTGCAGTATCATTCTGGCTGGAACCTGTTTTGTGGAGATAACTCTCTGAGCCAGAGCCCTTAGTCAGTCTGCCCTGTCTGAGGGGAGGAAGGCTCTCCCTTGGACAGTGTCCAGGACTGCCCCTATGTACTGTAACCTCTGGGTGGGCCAGGGGGACGACTTGGGAAGGTTTAAGGTAATCCCCAGACCTTGGAACAAGTGGAAGGTATCTTCTAGACAGCGACACAGCTCATCTTTTGTGGGAGCTGTTAATAACTAGTCATCAAGGTAGGGGTAGACATAATGCCCCTGCTTCCTGAGGGCTGCTGCCACTACTGCTAGGCACTTGGTGAACACCCTGGGTGCCAAAGAAATGGTAGTGTTCTGAACTGGTAGTGCTCTCCCTGGAAGGTAAAGCAGAGGTACTTTCTATGGGACAGCAGTATCTTTATATGCATGTAGGTGTCCTGCATGTCTAGGGAGCACAGCCAGTCCCCTTGGGGAAGCATGGGCAGCAATCCCGACAGTGTCACCATCCTGAACCTTTTGTATTCGATGAAAGTGTTCAGTTGACTGAGGTCCAGAATGGGAAGAAGGTCCCCTGTCTTTTTCGGGATGAGGAAGAAGTGGGAGTAATACCCCTTTCCTCTCAGAGACAGTGGCACTGCTTGGATTGCTTTCTTGCTCAGGAGGGCTTGGATTTCTGCTCTGATAAGACCTGCATGGGATGGGGATCAATGGGTGGGTTGTCTGGAAGGATCTGATTAACTTCCACAGCATAACCTTGCTCTACCACCTGGAGTACCTACTGATCTGCGATGATACTGGACCAGCCATTGAGGTGGAGGGAGAATCTTCCACCTACTGCCTCCCCCTGCAACTCTGGTGGGGGGGCAGGCAGGAAGTCATGCCGAGGTTGCTGTAGTGGGCAAGGAAGTTCTGGTGTTCTTAGAGCTCTTAGGCCCCTGTGTACTGGAGACACCCTTTCTCTTGTAACCCCCTCTGTACTGCTGTCTCCTTCCTTGTTGGCCCTACTGTCTACGAAAGGAGTGGTGCTTGGACGTGGCTAGTTCGTATTTGAACATTCTATGGACCTCTGAAACTGCTTTACCCGAGTCTTGTAGATTGGTTATCAGCTTTTCAGCTTCCTGACCGAAAAAAGGACTGGCCACCGGAAAGAGGTATCCAAGATGGCGTCCTGTAGGTCTAGGTGGAATCCTGAGACCCTCACCCAGGAGTAGCATCTTAGGCATATTCCAGTGGCCGCAGCCCTGGTGGCAGCACCTGCCAAGTCATATTAGTACCTAAGGATATGCTTGCCGACATCAGCACCAGATTGGAGGGCTGCTAATAATTCAGTCTTGTTGGCAGAGTCAGGGTGAGCCTTGGCCAGGTTCATGGACTTCTTCCATAGTGATTTTTGGTACATCACCATGTGTGACAAAAAATTAAGTGACCTGACCGTACAGGTGGCCAAGGAATACACTTTGAATCCTAAGTGGTCCAATTTCTTGGACTCCTTATCTCATGGCCAAGCGCTCATATGCTTTGGCTGTTAAGTTCTCCCATGGGCAGCTGTGAGGATCATCGAGTCCGCCTTAGGCTGCCTGCTCAAATGTGGCTCTCCCCTTGGTGTCCTATACAATTGGTCGGCCTTTTTAGGGACTGCCAAAGTTGTAGAGGTGTGCTTCCAGGCTACCTTTATGACATCCTGGAAGGGTTACACTAAGGGTGGGAAGACCAAGGGCTTAGGGTGAGTGGCCCCTAAGAACTTCACCAAAAGGCACCTCTCAGGGTCCAACTTCTCAGTCTCCCACTGGTTTAAGAACTGGATATGTCTCATTAAATCCAGGAAGGAGGGGTTGTCCAGAGGGGATCTTGGAGAGTCCCTCCTATGGTCTGGTGATGACAGGGACAGTTCATCCTCTGAAGAGTCATAGGAGGATGAGCCTCTGGATGATTTTTCTGAGGACATTTAGGGGGGTGTGCCCTAGAGAAGAATATGGATGACGGGCGGCGACCATGCCACCGTTGCATGGGTGACCCTTGTTCCTCATCCCCTGATGTTGGATGGGCTGGCATCAGCGGGTGGCGGAGGCAGACGCTGAGGAGAAGGCTGTCTAGGTGGGGCCGGGGTCCCCGCGGGGTTGGGGGCTGGCTCCGGTGGCCTAGGCAAAAGATCCCCTTTTATGGTATTCCACCAGCTAGTAAACAAGGCCCTAACCTCAGCCAAAGGGACAACATGACTTGGCTGGGGTGCTGGAGTTGGGTTAGGGGCCCCTGGCATCAGCCCTTTGTGGCATGGTGTCCTCTGGCATCGGATCAGATGGTATATTTTTGTCTGGCATTGGCTCTGGTGGGACAGTGTCCTCTGGTGTTGGGTGCTCCGACATCTGGTCATCGGGCTCCCAAGGAGGATGTGAGGGCAGAAGGGGTGGCGTCTGGTCTCTGTTATCCCCGGAGGCGACTGTCAAGTCCCCTGACGTTTGGTCTGTAGTCAGGTTCTCAATGGGCCCTGTGAAGCAGATGGCGGCTTAGAGGGCAGTGTCTGGTCCAGCTCCATGGTGCAGTCAGAGGGTGTTGAGGCCTGACGTCAGTTCGAAGCCTCGGCTGATGACCACCTGGAAGGCAAGTGATGTTTCTTCTGGCACTCGCTATCCTGGCATCTCCTGGATTTGTACGACCCTGTCGCTCTGTCAGACAACACAGAGACTATGGCCTTATGGATGACAGGTTCTGACCTGCTGCCCGACGAAGAGTGCACCTGTCCTGCTGACTGAGACCCCAGTGCATGCTTGTGGGGTCAGATAGGCAGGGACATGGGGCTTGAAGAAGCCAGAGCCTGGAAGGCTCCCCACCGTGCGCTTGAGAAAAGGTGGTGGGGGGGCTTTCTCAGTTGTAACCCCAGGACAGCCAATGAGACCAGGGGTGGGGGGGATGAGCCTCTCCTCACGCCAGAGGTCAAAGACTTGGAAGTCTTTTGTGGGGACCTAGGATGGGATTCTGACCTGGACCTGTCCTTGTCCTGATGATGGTGTTTCCCGCTCGATTTCTTCTCTTTGAGGGAGCTGTCCTTCACTGAGGAGGAAGACGAGCTGTGCCTCGACTAGGTCTTCTGCATAGCAGCCACTTGCTGTTCAAGGAGGTACGCTTTCAGGGTGTTCAGGCAGTGGATTCTGGTCCTCCTGTTGAAGCCCTGGCAGTGTGGGCAGTCGTCCGGCCTGTGGTCAGGGCCTAGGCACAGCAGGGAGGCTGAATAGCCATCTTTTGCCAGGATCTACTTGCCGCACGCACATTTCAATTTCCGCTGCTCTGAAGAGGAAGATGGTTGGGAAGACATACACGAGTTCAACAAACTCGTATTCCGGGTGAAAAAACATTAACTGCATAACTGGAAGCAGGAGGCATCCATGGAGCCAATATGCATGGGTCAATGGCGGGAAAAAAACTGAGGTGGTGTCGGGGGACCACCCCTTTATACCATGGGTGACGTCAGGAGCGGGGTCAACGTGAGGGGGCGTGGTCCCCCGCCTTAGACTGCTAGCTAGAATTTTTCTGTGGGGTCCTCGTGCCTGGCGGCATAGTCCTAATGGTGTTACCTGCTGCAAGAGCTCTATCTCAACGTGAGATTTTTTTGGGGAATGGAGAACTATCTTTGTTAATGGAAAAACAGTAGACAGAGGATCTGTGACCAAGCATGGACTTGAGATTCTCTGAAAGCAGAGGTGATGGCCACCTGAATCCTTCCCAAGTTAAAAAAGTGAAGTAAAATGTGAACATATTACTATAAGACTGATAACTCGGCAGACACTGGTTTCCTGCTAGGAGGCCTTGTGTAAAAAAAGCCCTTGAGGAACCTCTTGAATGGTGGCAGCTATGCCATGTAGAGGGTACTGACAGGCCCACTGTATGCTGAATAGCACACAGATGGATCTTCACTGTGGAATATTGAAGACCAGCAATGGAAGGGTCCAGTAGGTACTCCAGATCTGTCGGGTGACACCACAAAGGGTCCATGCAGGTTTTGGTGCAGCAGATGGAAATTGCTTTCCATTCAGCTGTGTATATGTTCCTCATGGAAGGCTTACACATAGCCAAAAATATTTCACAGACCCTACAGATATCATGTATCTGCTCACCTCCATCACAGGTAGGGATGGACTAGGTGACCCTGTGTCAATAAGTCCATCCTGGGTGGTAGAGTCATTGTTGTTGACTGAAGTCTGTCAACACAGGAAACCGCGTCTACGGAGGCCAGTGGGTAGTTACTAGTATCACCTTGCCTCCTTGCACCTACAATTTGAGCAAAATAGTCTCTGAAGGAGAGAGACTGGAAGGAATACATACAGAACAGATCTGCCACTGCGGTCTACATGCATCCTGATAGAAAAACTGCCACATGCAGGATTTCTGGAGAAGAATCAAACCAGGATCAAGGCAGTTGGCATTGGTTGGGACACAAAAAGACCCACCTCTGGAGTACCCCACTTGCCGATTAAGCTAGACAGCCTGAGTGCTTTGAACTGCTGGCAGACAGATGCTTGCAGCAGGGTCCCTAGCTCCAGACACCATATCCACATTCTCATTGTCTCTCTGTAGAAAGGGTAGAAGTGTGCTCCTCCTAGTTTGCTAATGTGAGCATGACTGACTTGTCTGTCTGAAGGAGGACAGTTTTGTGGCTGAATAGACTCATTAGGACTTTCGGACCAGTGTTCCCATTCACGTAGAGATGTACATGAATCACGCAAAGAATTAGAAGTTCAAGTACATCTGTAAGCCTTTGGCAGTACATGCATGAAGGAAATCATTTCTACCCCCAAGCCTAAAACAGGAGAGATGCCTACAATCACAATATTTACCCTCCAAAAACAGCCACATATGGCACAAGGCACCTACAAATACCAAGACAGTATGAGATCTTTGTTTTAGACCACACAAAAAACAGCTTGCATCTCCAACACATTGTGGAGATGAGTCTCTTTTGTGTCCCCAACACAACTGGAGGCCCTGATAGTTGACCCCCCCCCCCGAAAGGGAGGCATCCATGGGTAGAGTCACCTGAGGCTCCAGCTGAGAGGAGGAGAGCCTTGGAGGAGGTTGTCCTCCACAGACCACCATGCGAGAGACCAACTCAAGGGCTTGGTCACCTGAATGGGGTAAGTCTAAGGGTACAATACCTGTGACCACCGTGCACTAAGCATCAACTGAGCTATCCTCATGTGCAGACAAGCCGTGGGCACTGTCAACACCAAGGCAGCTATAAGGCCTAGCATCCACTGCATAGAGTGGGCTTACACAGTTTTTTGTCCTATGATGTGGCATGTCATCTGCAGAACTGTACGTGGCCTCCTTTCTGGAAGAAAGCCACAGCTTGGGTTGATGCAGAAGATCTCCTAAGAACAGCAATTGGTGGGCGACTTGTAGATGAGATTGCCTGAAGTTCAGCAAGTCCCCACTGAAGTCAGGAACTGAGAAGCTCTAATTAGCATGTAATTCTACACCCCAAAATACATTTTTTAAGCTTGTATATCAAAGCATATTGTTTTCTCACCCCCTATACACACACACATAAACACACACTTCATATATTTATAAAAAAAAACATTTTGGCCACAGTGGACTAGAGCAGACAGCATATATCACAAATGGAAAATAAAACAGCATCATGCATATCAAGAAACAAAAAAAAGTATGCTGTCAGAAAAAAACAGTCATGTGTTTAGCCCAGTGTTACAACCATTGCTGTTCCTGTTAAACAAAATAACTATACCATCATTTACGGATAATTACTCATGTAGAAAAAACAGAAATCTATTAAAAGCAAATGGAACGGAAACCGCTGCTCCGTTTTAATAATAATAAGTCAAGAGTGTCAGCAGAGTTGCTAGGTGACCTGCATTTGGATCCACCTTACGGTAATAGTTTAACAATGAACAAATGGTGCACAAAGCACTGGAGCAAACACATTAATGACTGCCAAACAGATAACATTAGGCTTAATGAAGCTGTATGGATTACCCTGAATTTTAGGCACAGTACCCCCCACTAAGCCTCTACTCAAATACAAACCTTTCCTGTCAGGTCTGGCAGTAAGTGGTTAGCATGGTCAAGTACTTGTGAACTCTGTGTTGTGAAATTAAATTTAAGAGCAAATATTGTAATGACTAAAAGACAGTCTTGTACACCAGCCGGGAAAGTGCTGACACGGGTGCACTCTGTAAACACGCACAAACACATGAGTGAGGTGTCAGAGGTCAAAGAGCATGAATATAGATACATCATTTGTCATACATGGTCCCCTCTGTGTCTCTGATTTATGCAATCAGCATTAGTTCTAATAGCGCATACAGAGTTTGTTTTAATTTGTTTATTCATTTCTTTAAGAAATCTAAATTAACTTTTTTTTTTTTTTTTTTTTTTTTTTAAACCTATGTTTTCTCCCAGGCCCCAGATCGGCTTCTCTCTCGTTCTGGCAACCTCTTCATCCAGCTGCCATCCGCCTGCACCTTTTCTTCACTCCAGGGCATCACCTTGCTACACCCATGGCTTACCTCCCATGACGGGGTGGTGGGGAGCCCCCTATTCGCCCACCAGGACCAGATCCAGTGCAGGTAATGCCCCCCCCTCCCAGAGACAGCGTGGTATGCCGGATGACCATCAAGCCGCTTGACCCGGGCCATTTTTCCACGTTTTCTTACAGCGGCGGAGCATGCAATGCCGACAATGGGTGTGCCATGCGCGTGTCCACACGCAGCATGCCCGCCGGCTGCTCCACCTCCGTGCTCCTCTGTACGTGGGCCAGGCGTGTCAACACCTAGCCTCCGCCAGGTGTCAGGCACATGCTGGCCTGTGTTCCCCTCCCGCCCCAGGAGAGGAGAGCTGTCCTCTGGATGGTTGATCCTCTCCCACCCTGCCAGCCCTTGACGACCTGCTCGCACCACGAACATGGGTCGCCGGCATGGCAGGAGGTAAGACATCGCTGCCTCAGCCTCCACGCCACTCGGCCATCCCTAAATGGACTTTTTGGTGATTTAACATGTGTTAATGTGCTTTATTGTCAGGTTGCTAGGGATGTTTAACGTCCCAACGCTCATGATGGTCCCAATGTGTGCTTTGATTGGTGCTTAGTTCATTTTATAAATTAACAGCAAAAAATTGCGTCACCTCTTAGCAAGTGGTAAGGAAGGTATCCTGTGCTCAAAGTTTGCATAGAGATATGCTTAGTGTCCCTTAGTTTACCGGATGTTAATCAGTACTATAATACAATTAAAAATTGAATTAAATTAAAAAAAAAAATTATGACCACAACAATAAGGAAGTTTAAAAAAAAAAGAAGTGGTTTTGTTTGTTGTTTCTGTTCATTTTGACAGTCTCAATGCATCAAGGGGAGTGTGAGCATGTGTTTACTGGGGCAGCTGCAAAGAGCACATGCGACTGCAGTTAGTAGTTGAATTTAAAAGTTAAATGAATATTTTTTTGTATTTCCTATTATTTTGTTGGGATCTGTGGTGTGAGCGCACACACCTTTCCTGTGGTGGCAACTCCACTCCATTTTAGCAGAGGAGAAAAAAAGTAATATGTAGTCTTTTAGGGTGGTGCAGCAGACATTTGTTACAGAGTTTGTTCTTCATGGCTGTCAAGGGGGAAGAAGATGTGGTGTACTTGTCAGGCTGAGAGAAAACAGATGTGGTTTACCCAGGTAGTCAGGGGAAAAAAAAGAACGTGATTTGCTCAGTGGGTCAGGGGCAAAAGATGTGGTTTGCTCAGCGGGTCAGTTTACACAGGAGACAGCCATTCATGGGAGAGAAGACACTTTACAAACTGGCAGTTTGAAAAAAAATGTTTCTCTGTGTCAGCTGTTTTACCAGACAGTTTGCCAGGCTGAGAACAGGTGTTTTTAGAAAGGGAATATGCTGACTACTTGTGTTCCAGGGTCAGGAGCAGGCAGTGTGAAGAGAGTTGGAAAACTTGGGAGTCATGGAGCATCATGCTGAAACAGAAGCTTTAGAAGAATATGGCATAGTTTAATGTATTATTACACTTTGTTTATTAGTAGATCTCGTGTTTGTGTTAGGGAGGGAATTGTTGGAGTGGTTTGGCTGGTTTCAAACATGACAGTTTTGGATACCGTGTGTATCAGGGCTTATGATGTGCGAGTGAATGAAAGTGAAAGAAACAAAGTAGCTCCGGCAGGTGGGCGGACAACGGGGGGATGCAATGAGGATGGAGTAACATTATGTATAAATGGGTGATGACATACCTACTAGATGCATAACTCAGTGGTCTCCGATCTATACATATAGTTGCTCAAATAAATGAATTTATCACACTGCGTTTATCTTTACATCTATTTCATAAATATAAACAGTATGTGTGTATATATGTATGTATACATTTATAAAATAGTAAGAAAAAATCTAGAACTTTTATTGGCCAAGAGATGTCACCTGAGCATGCATTAATGGGCAGGTACTTAATCTCATTTTCCGCTTTCAAAAGAACCTACTCAGAGCCATTCCATATGGGTAATAAGGCCCTCCAGGGTGTGCGCATAGGATTTGAATGCACTTCTCAGGGGCATAGGTACACTCTGCCTTCAGTCTCATGCCTTACTGCACCCCTTAGGTGTGCATTAAAATCCTATAATGCACACCCCTTCATGGCTTATTACTTATCTACGTTACACCTCTGAGGATATTTTATAGCACTTATCACTGATATTTTTACTTCCTCCAGACCTACAGTGAGAATACTGAAACAGTCTCACTGTAGGCCCTCAGGAGCAAAAATATCCTCACAGTAGGTCAGGATCGGTTCGAGCTGGCAGCACGAGTAATGCAGTTTTACTTTCAGAATCACTCCCCCCTGATTTGCGTGCCGACTTCAGCAACTGCTCTCATTCCCAACTCAGCAGCTCCCCAATACACGTCAAATGCCCAGTAATGTATTAATGAACTTTCTTTTGCCCATTTTCACAAAAAAAATAAAATAAAAAGCCAGCTTCAATAGTTTCTCTCTATTTCTTCATCGAGATCTTTCTGCCAGACACACAGTAGCTACCCAAATGCAGTTTTTTCTTGACAGCAGACCCTGCCTGTCACAACCGTTCCTCGCTCCCCAAACCCATCTCTTCTCTCTAGCATACCGACCATGGCACTCCCAAAGCCAGCCTCACATGAGGCCTCACCCACTGCTTCCCCCTCCCTCTCCCAACTTGCTCCCTTGCTGAACAGTGCCTGCGCACTGATGCAGTATGCACGGACATTGCATGGATGTCCCAGAAACCACCGGCCATACTGTAAAGATCTACAACTAACACAAAATAATAATAATAAAAAAAAAAAACGAAACAGAAACAACATGGTGTGGCATGAGTGGGATATGCTATGGGCTAAGCTGGAAATATCAGTGATATTTCTCCTCATGTAGTTTACCGTTTAATATAGCTCATGGCTCCGCCACTCGTGATGTCATAAGGTCAAATTGCACTCAGGAGAAACATCACTAATATTGCCAGTCTGCCTGTGGCATAGCCCTTTTTTTTTGCAATAGAAGTGAACACAAAAATCATTACATCCTGGTATCTGAGCTACTGTTGTATAAATTTTATTTATACACAGTAAACTCGTTATCAGGATATATGTACACAGTACACGTCATCCCATGACCATCCCACCCCTGCACTACTTATTATACATTTTTACTTTGTCTACCTACTCCCTCCTTCACACAGCATCTCTATTCCTAGCACATCTGTAGTACACTTCATAAGGATACCTCCCTAACTTCAACAGCAGCTCTCCTGCACTGTAGGCACAAACACAGCAAAAAAAAAAAAAAAAAAGCTCTATTTCCTTTTTTTTCCCTTTTCATTCTGGACCACCACTCACCATCGTTCACCCCCCCCCACACACACACACACACACCCTGCACTTCATCATCTCTCACTACCTTCCTTCCTCCAGTCCCTTTTTAAACTGCATTGCAGTCCAACTCCAGATACACATGAATGTCTCTGAAGATTGCGGCCCCACACCCGTTACACTGCACAACTCCCATGCCTAGTGGCTGTCTCTTAACTACTTACTTCCCTTCGTTTTCTTTGTCCTTATACCTTTCCTGAGTAATATCATCCTCTTAGTTTAACTGTGCTTTTCCCCTCCTTCCTTTATTTAGCCTATCCCTTTAGTGTGTCCATACCCTTACCCTAAATAGGGTTATGTTTAGACAGGAATATATATTTTGCTGCACAGGAATAATATCCCAATTATAGTTTAGTGCAGAGCTAGCAGTACCAAAAACTAGCAGACAGAAAATGTTATTTATTTTTAAAGTACTGTAGATAGTTCTTACTTTGTATTTCTTAACTATTTTTTCTTTTTTTCCTTTTGCTCATTAGAAAGTTTACTACTTGTTAGTATTAGGTTTGTTATGTAGAACAGTGCTTTTACCTGGCAGTCGACATATGCATTTCTATTCTAGTTCAAGTTCCCCTGTCTACAGCCAGTGCCTTTTGTACATGAGCAATTAATTTAACCTACTGTGCTTTATTGTATTACACTGTATTTCTCTGCACTTGTTATGTGCCTTTACTGACACCCCGGCATCTGGAAATAAGTTGTTACCAGCTCAGCATATCCTTCCTGGTAACACATTTGAAATCAATCAATAAATAAAATAATTCCTCTTCATATCTCCCCAGCACTGTGACCTCACCGGTAACCAATCTGGCAGCTGCCGAGTGGCTCTTCTGGAGTAGCTGTGATGTCACAGTCAGTAAGGTCACAGGGTTAAGAGGGCGCAGCATAAAGGAAAATAAACTAGATATGCCAGCCTCCAGGCAGAATGATATTCCAAAAATCACACCAAGTAATGTCAGGCGCAAAATGCACTGTTTAGTCAAAGGGAAAGAAGTACCTTGGATATCATAAGTAATAGTTCACAATGTCTAATAACTTTTTTCAAACTTTTTTAGTGCATATTACAAATAAACAAGGCCTGTTACACAGAAATAACACTATACAGATTTCACTGAGAAAAAAGAAAATATATAATCCATAGCCCCGTCCCTGTTTTATACATCTTTAAGTCTAGGACTACCTAGGCAGTGCTACCATAACATCAGTCACAAGAATTCAATGCAAGGCTGAACAGAGTCTGTTAAGATAACATACAACAGTACAAAACAAATTAACCGTAAAATGAGGAGACATCCCTACTAGATCTAATGCCAGCTACGCCAAGTGGTGGGGAGGACCAGTTTCACTCTTTGATCAAACTAAGTTGAGCAATAAGCTTCTCCTTGTTGTGGCAGAATCGATCTGCCCTCCAGTTACTCAATCAGGTGCATAAAGGGTAACCAAACTCACAAAAACTGACCGAAGCCCTAGCTAGATCTGTTGTTATTTTTCCACGTGATAAATATTCGTAACAATAGCCACCCAGTCAGCCAGTCTTGTCATGAATGGGAAAGCCATCGTTTGGTAATGGCCTTACCTGCAGCTCCTATTACAATTCCCAGAAAAGCTTTTTGGCAATTTGAGTGTTTGGCCAGGGACCATATCTTCAAAACCAGTGTTTTAAACTCCAAAGGCCTATTAGTGCTTGCAACCTCTACATCTCTCTCTCTCTCGCTCTCCTTCCCTCTCTTGGGGCAAGACACCTTGCCCATATTGCCTCTTTAATCGGGAAGTTCTGGCTTTGCTCCCTGCCACTCTACCTACTGTAAATTACCTACTCTCCATCTCCCCTATCCCTACCTACTCCCTTTGCAACTCCCTCTATAGGATCCTCTCCCTCCCTCCCTCCTTCCCATAGTTCCATTTCAGGAAGAGCAGCCTTCTCCTATCACTTCCCAAACATTTGGAGCTCCCTCACCTTAGATATCCGTCCTGCTCCGTCTACCCGTTCGATGTCTTATCTTCTTCAACACTACATCTCCCCATCCTGCAACTGCACCTGAGCCTTCTCCACAGCATTTTTATCTCTGCCCCTTTTTCTGTTCTACTTCCTCTGCTTTACTCCCTTCTACTCCTCCTTAGGCTTGCCTTTAGCACTAGCTCAGTTTACACTGAGTAGTGCTCATACCCTTGGGGTTTCGCTCCTGTTGGTTGAGGCTAGCCTCCCCCACCCATCTCATCACTCCTCAATTCTTCCCTTTTCCCAATTTTCATCCTACCCCCTCCTTCCCCATATCTCCTAATACTCCCCCTAACCTTTCTTCAATTTAATCTTACCCACCTCCTATGTGCCCATTTCCCCCCATATTCTATCCCTCTTATCTCACCCTTCTTCCAGGCTAATCCCCTTGTGAGGTGTGCATCCCAGAGGGGTGAAGGCGCATTTTTACTCTTCATCCACCCCTTCTCCCCTCCTCTTTCCCTACAAATGTTTCTCTTCTGTTCTGTCCCCTACTCTATCCCTTCTTGTTTCCCCCTCTTCCTGGCTAATCCCCTTGTGGGGTGTGCATCCCAGAGGGGTGAAGGCTCATTCCTACTCTCTAATCTCTCCTACTCCCCCCCCCTCTCCCAAGTATTTTATGTGTGTGGTTATGTTTTTATTATTACGTATTCAGATAAGTTGGTGTGTGTGTATATATATATATATATATATATACACACACACATATACATATACACACACACAATCATTTAGCATAATGTGTGTTTATGTATATGGATATTTGTATTTAGACTATATCTGATGACAACTACAGCTTGCCTAGCCCACAAAAATATCCAGTATTGCCTAAATGTTTCAATTTATGTGTGGTATTAACTCTTTGTATATTTTATTTTGCATCTGTATTCTATATCCTATACTGTATTCCCTTTCCCCCAGGACGCATCTGGAAATCAGCTATTGTAGCTCAATATGCCTTTCCTGGTGAAACATTTCAAAATAAATACATAAATCTCCCCCAGTATGGGACCAAGGTCATGCCAGAATGCCTGAAGGTTTGGGCAATCCCAGGAAATGCGGAGTGGTGTGCCTTCTGTCCCACACTCCCTCCAACATCTACCTGTTCGACCAGGTGTATAATCTCTTGTTCAGGATGCAGTGAGGAAATAATGGCAAACAACTTTCCAGCTAACTTCCTTCCAGTTGTTAGAAGTCAAGGTACGAAACACTCCCTCCTAGGCTGTATTCCAATCCTGTAGTGTAAGTTGGCTTCCTGTCTCAGTTTCCCATACTGTCTGATAATACAGCTGATAATAATTAATGTTAATTTCCGGGAGTACACCGGCTCTTAAAAAACAAAGGAAGAAAGATGGTTTGTTTTTTGTTAGGCAGCATAGGTAGCAGGCAAAAGCAGACAATTTTTGGCACGGGTATATTTACTGGGGTTTACTCCTCAAAACTCCATTGTATATTTGCATTTACTGTAGCATGTCCTCCCACTAGTAACCAAATTGTCACACTCCCACTTGCTCAGTGTTTATGTTGCAGTAAAACTACTACATGTTTATTTGTTCTAAAGGCACCTTTATTTGTGAACACACAGTTCTCCCTACAGGCAGGTGAGGCTTCTCCTCAGTCTCAGGGTGGCAGTGCTATGTTGTCTGAGACCAAGAGAGCCTGCTAAACCTGACTTACCATTTCTTCTGGGGTCCAGCTCTATCTCTGCAGGCCTAAGGAATACTTGTTATTTTGTTTACAGACCCCAGGGCTTAACTCTGGCAAGTGCTGGCTGGAGTGGAGGTGTGCAAACCTCTCAGTAGATGGTGCAGCACGGCTGCAAACCGCAGCCTTACACTCTTCTACAGTAGTTTAACCACTGAGCCCTCCTGCTGGCACCTGGCAGGTTACAGCACCATGGGCCAATTTTTTACTGTTGTGTAAAACCACGACTCTTCTGCCATGTCTTCTAGTTATCTTTCTTACTAAAGGACACCATTCGGTGGGGGGGGGCGGCAGAACACAGACAGAGCCAAGCAAGAAGGGTAAGTACAGCACCCACAGGCTGACAGAAGGAAGCACAGAAGAAACAGTGTAGAGCCAGCAGGATTATAAATTGCCAGAGTGGAAGGTTTCACAAGGTGAGGTACCACATGCCACCAACTCCCTTCCTAGTCCACACAGGAAGTACAGAGATGGGGCATCCTGACCCCATCACATATCTGCTGCTTAAGAGGGAGCCAGTGTTAGCCATACTAGCTGGTTTCCCATACTAAGGTTGGCTTATACAGTTCTTAGATGGGGAGAGGGGCACACTCTTACAAACTGCATCCTCAGGGAACTATTTTACTATTCTAGTTTCTCCAGAGAGTCTTTTCTCCATTCCCTTTTAATTACCTTTCATTTCTCTTCAGTATGGTTCCTAAAACCACAACCCACACCTTTCACACGAGATTATAAGAACCATATATCCATTTTCTTCTTAAGGCATTGAAATTCATCTGCCACACAATCTTTAATATTGCAAGCATTTTATCTCTAGCACTCTTTTTGACTAATTTCTTCACTTCACCTAGAGACAAATTGCTTCCCTGGACAAACAGCCCTCACATTTTCCTATAATTAGCTTCTTGTATAAGTAACAAATGCCAGCATAACTGTATGCATAAGATTCAGATCAGACTGTTCAGACGGAGCCTTGAACTGCAGGACCATCCTTATGCCAGGAGCCAACCCTCCTCATCAGACACTTATAAGTGCCACCAGTTCAGCTTCACAGACTTAGCAGACAATACCCAAGAATGTCTGCGTACCACCCACAGATCCTTTACCCAGGATACATCCAGATCTGCTCAGGGTTGCACCAACTGATCAAGGATATCTCCAGTTTACCTTACAACTCGAGTCACAATTTTTAAATGCTACATTGACAAGCATTTAAACTAGCAAAGGGGGGCGGCAGGCCAGCAAGGAGGGTACCTACTTGCTCACCCCCCACAGCTAGCAGTGAAACCAGTGAACCAGAGGAGTGGCTATCTCTGCAAAGCAGTGTGCAAAAGATGGAGATTAGTGCCCAAGAGGTGGATAAGCAGAAAAGGGGCAAAATGCAGCAGAAGGGCAGACAGCAAGGAGAACCAGGGATAAATGACAACCAAGGAAAGGGCTGGAGTAGAACAGTGAAACAGTCTAGGGAGGTCAAATCATGGAAAGCCATGTGTGCAAATGCCAGGAGCCTTAGCAACAAGATGGAAGATCTGGAGGCTGTCATGGTGCAGTCAGACCTGGACATTGTGGCCATCACTGAAACCTGGTGTAATGATAACCACGACTGGGAGATGGCCATACCTGGCTACAACATATTCAGAAGAGACAGAGCAGGCAGGAAGGGAGGAGGAGTGGTACTGTACGTGAAAAATGACATAAGGGCCACAGAGATCCAGGAGGAACAAAATGGGGGAGAGATACTGTGGGTTAAGCTGGAAAGGAAAATGGGGACAGCCATCCGCACAGGTGTGGTCTATAGACCACCAGCCCAGGAGGAAGAAACAGATAGGGAGCTGATGCTAGCCATCCAAGGATGGCAGACAAAGGTGAGGTAGTACTGGTTGGAGACTTCAATATTCCAGACGTGGACTGGAGCATCCCAGCAGCAGCATCAACTAGGAGCAGATTTATCCTGGACTCCCTTCAGGGTGCCTTCCTCAAGCAACTGGTCCTGGAATCAACTCGGCAGAAGGCAATACTGGACCTTGTGCTCTCAAACAGGGAGAGTGTGATGGGGGTAACAGTGGGGAGCACCTGGAAACAGTGACCACCAGTCATTGTGGTTTGAAATCACAGAAAGAGCAGAACCAAACCACACAAAAACACGTGATCCTGGATTTTAGGGGGCAGACTTTGGGAAAATGGGGAGATACTTGAAAGAGGCATTAAGGGAATGGGACAGGAATCAGGGGTTGAGGAACAGTGGGCAGTATTTAAAATGGGATTACAAGAACAACAGAATTATGCATTAAGCAGGTTAGCAAGAGGAAAAGGAAGAGGAGACCATTATGGTTTCCAAAGAGGGTAGCAAAGAAGTGAAAGCCAAAAGATTGCATTCACGCCATACAAAAGACACAGGCAGAAGGGGATAGGGAGAAGTACCAGGAGAAGCAAAGGAGGCAGGGAGGTCAGTAAGGGAAGCCAAAGCTCAGACAGAAGAACACATTGCAAAATCAGTGGGTAGAGGGACAAAACCTTTACAGGCACATAAGTGAAAAAAAAGAAAGACAAAGGGAGGGATAGTGAGACTGAAGGGGAGGATGGGGCTATGGAGGATGACAACAGTAAAGCTGACATATTGAACAGGTATTTCTGTTCAGTCTTTACTGAGGAAGAGGAGGGTAATGGGTCTGAAGGGAGTACAAGGGGTGAGAATGGTGCAGAAATGGACACAAGTCCCTTTGCACAGAAAGGTCCTGAAGGAACTGGAAGTAATAAGAGTTCATAAAGCAATGGGGCCAGATGGGTGCACCCAGGGTCCTTAAAGAACTAAGAGAGTGGTGGCTGAACCTCTGGCTATCCTGTTTAGCCAATCACTGGAAACAGGGAGGTACCCAAAGATTGAGGACAGCAGATGTAGTCCCCTTATACAAAAGTGGGAACAAAGAGGAAGCAGGGAACTACAGACCAGTCAGCCTCACCTCGGTAGTGGGAAGATCATGGAAGCACTACTGAAGGAGAGATTGGTGGAACATCTGGTTGTCAATGGACTACAGGACCCAAGGCAGCATAGTTTCACCAGGGGGAGGTCATGTCAGACCAACCTCGTTGAATTTTTTGACTGGGTGACTAGGGAGGTGGATCAGGGGAGGGCAGTGGACATGGCCTATTTGGACTTCAGCAAGGCCTCTGACACTGTGCCACATAGAAGACTATTACACAAACTGGGGAATATGGGTGTGGGCAGGACAGTAGTGTGGTGGGTAGGTAACTGGCTGGGTGGCAGGACACAGAGCGTGGTGGTAAATGGCTGTCACTCCACAGAGGAAAGTGACCAGTGGGGTACCACAGGGATCAGTGCTGGGACCGGTCCTATTCAACATCTTCATCAGTGACATTGCGCAGGACCTAGAAGGCAGAATTTCACTGTTCGCTGATGACACAAAGCTCTGTAACAGAGTAGACACACCAGAGGGTGTAGACAGAATGAGAAGCGACCTGCAGAAACTTGAAGAATGGTCAGGGGTTTGGCAGTTGAAATTCAATGCAAAGAAGTGCAAGATAATGCATATGGGGCACAAAACCCTGGCACAATATATCAGTTGGGGGTGAGGATATAGCATGCACCAAGCAGGAAAGGGATCTTGGGGTTATCATCTCTGATGACCTCAAGGTAGGGAAGCAGTGTGACAAGGCAGCAGGTAAAGCAAATAGGATGCTGGGATGTATAGGCAGGGGCATCACCAGCAGGAAAAGGGAGGTCATAATTCCGCTACACAAGACACTAGTGAGGCCCCACCTGGAGTACAGTGTACAGTTCTGGAGACCATACCTACGTAAGGACATAGACAGGGTAGAGAAGGTTCAGAGGAGGGCAACAAAGATGGTGCATGGATTGCGTCACAAGTCCTATGAAGACAGGTTGAAGGAACTGAACATGTACTCCCTGGAGGAGAGGAGGGAGAGAGGGGATATGATAGAGACATACAAGTATCTTACAGGGAGGAACAGGGTGCAGGAAAACACTATTTTTAAGCGAAAAAGATGTTCCAGGACTAGAGGGCATGGGATGAAGTTGGAGGGAGGACGATTCAGAGGAAACATGAGAAAGAATTTCTTCACAGAACGGGTGGTGGACAAGTGGAACACCCTGCTAGAGGAAGTGGTGGGGGCTGAAACAATCACGGGATTTAAGAATGCATGGGATAGACATAAAGGAATTCTGGAGGTCAGGGGTATGGGGCAACAGACTTCTAGGAAAACAAACTGAACTTACAAGCTCAAATGGGCAGACTGGGTGGGCCATAGGCCCTTATCTGCCAACACTGTCTATGTATCTATGTATCTATGTACAATTCTAAATGTGGCAGCTAATCACAGAATTTTGTCTAACAACCCTGAGACTTGGGCGTGCACTGCTATGAGCCAGTCAGGCTAAAAACTTCAAAGAAAGGAACAGGTACAACTAAATTAAAAAATGACATGCCACACTACACACACACACAAGCTCTGTTAAGTTATTCCTCTGAATTGGTTTGTCTTAAAGTGTATGTTCCTGTTGTTTTCACCAAGTTCCCATTTCTGACGATCAGAGCCAGCCCAATGCGACCAAACTTTATTTATTTTTTTACCGTTGTTTTACCAAGAGACACATACTAAGCTGAAAGCTTCTTTTACAGGTGCAACCTAGGATCACAAGGAAGTTAACTGACTTGCTCAGGGTCACACAGTATGCAAGTGGGGGCTGTGGGATTCAAACCCAGGTCTCCAGGTTTGCAGCTTAGAGCCTTAAAACACTGCGCTATACTGCCTCCATGACTCTCTCCAGACATGAAGGTAGGTGAGCAGTTGCCTTCACCACTGAGGGCAGTTTTGCTTTGTGACTGGCCAACTAATGGAGTCCAAACACCATGTGGCTCTTCGTACCAGGGAACCGAGTATCCCTGCTCTACAACATGCATGCCCCCCAGCCAACCCCTGAAATTTCTGTCATCAAGTTACATGCTCAGGCAGCCCATGTTTTGCATTCGGACCACCATGATTTCAGATCTAGCTATTTGACAAAAAGACTGCAATTTGTTCAGAAACATACCCAATTTGCGTGGATTTGGCAAAAGGTCTGCAGTTAATTCAAAAACATACCCAATATGCGTGGCAGTTGTCTTGCCTTCTCCAGTGAACACACATCTGGCTGCTAATGAATCCCCATATTTTACCAACAACTGGTTTTCAACAGGATAGAATGCCTGAATGAAAAACACACAAAAAACAAAAACAACAATTCAGCAGGCAAATTCTGTAACAGTGAAAAACCTAAGCAGTCATTTTTGTTAATTTATTTAGGAGACACGGGATCTTGTTTGCAGCTTGGTTCTGCTTTTACCCAGAAGCCCATGGCCTTCTGAGGTGAAAAGTAACACACCTGCAGCACAGTGATTGGCAAAAACTCCTCCACAGCCTCTCCAGTGGCCTTACACCATTTCCCCGCACTCCATTGCACTCAGCAATTTAATGCCATCAAAGCTTGTCACACATAGTAAAGTAAAGCTTCAAAATACCAAACATGGTTACCTCACTCCCCAAACAAAAATGCCAAACTTCTGGTTAGTAAAGTCGGGAATGTTGCTTTGCAAAGAAATGATGCAAAATTCACCAACTTCCCATAGTGCACAGTGACACTCTGCATAATTCTTTGCCTGCCACAGTGCCCACTTCACCAGGTAAAGATTATGCATGGTAGAACTTCATCGGCAAAGGTGTCACTACGTGTAGTCTTTCTTGTCTTTGGCAAAGTGAGCACTTCGCCAGGTAAAGATTACACATAGTGGCACTTTGGTAGTGCATTGCCACTACACACAGTTGTTTCTTTTTTTTTGGGTGGGGGGGCATACATCAAAACAAAAAAACTCCTCACCCACAGAAACCTATTGTCCCTCTCCCCAACTACAGTGACAAATCAGATGTGACTATAGGGCATGTCATCTCAGATGCATTCGTTTATGGCAGAACCATCAAACAGGGAGGCTGGTCAGGTCACTGTGGGGAGGGAAAATGTTCTCCTTCACAGGTTTTAAAGTGTATCCTTTTGACGTGAGTGAGGGGGTGAGGGAAGGAGGGTATTGGCATGCCAGAGGGTGGTGGGGAGACAGTCTTCAACTTGTATTTGACTGGGTTGGGTTGTGGAGGTGGCATTAAGGCAACTGGAGTGAGGGAAGGGTTATAATAATAAAACTTCACTGTGATGGGGGAGCGTGCTACAAGGGTGTAAACCAAGGTGTGGGACAATAAGTTCTCTTAAAAAAATAAAAAAAAGGACCTCCGTGCAAACTTGGTTTGAAGTCGAGAAACTGCCCCACTAGGCACAGAGTGAAGTTCCTGCTTCTGCAACAACTTCACCTGTGTAGTCTGCAACATTCCCACTTTTGATCAGCATTCGATTTTTTTTTTTTTTAGTTGTTTAACCAGGAATAGCACACTAAGCTGAAAGCTTTTTTACAGGAGCGACCTGGGAGCACAAGGAAGTTAAGTGACTTGCTCAGGGTCACACAGTATGCAAGTGGAAGCTGTGGGATTCAAACCCCAGGTCTGGTCTGCTGGATGTCACCAGATTTGCAGCTCAGAGCCTTAGACCACCGCGCTATACTGCCTCCTACAGATTTACAGTTTGTTTACCAGGATAACCCAGCTGAGGAACCACATCTCATTTTTAGTGTAGCCCTGCTGTTAGGCATGCTACAGCTAGGAGAGCAAAAGCACAAATGTTACTTTCTCATGGTCACACTGTGAGCTAGTGACTATGGTGCGATTCCAAGCTGTGATCTCCTGTTTCACAGTCCAGTGCTCTGATCATTAGACAATGAGGTCTTTCTATGCCGAGTTGGATTTTTTATTAATGCTTTTTTTCCTTTTTTAATTTAGACTTTTTTTTCTCCTTTCTCAAGCTGCACCTGCCCACCCGCTGTCGGTTAGTGTACTGGTTCATCTCCCTGCATCAAACTGAACTGCCAGCCTCAAGGGGGACGCCACACGGGTATCCCATTCCCCCGACCAGGCTGCAAGGTGGGAGGACCTGGGTGAGGAGCCAGGCATAGTGATACAGAAGCCAGGCACAGTGACACGGTGGGCAAGAAATAATTACTCACCTTAGTAATTATGTTTCTTCTAATGGAGTCTTGCTGTATTCTGACATATTGCAGTGATTCCCAACCTTTGAACTGCCCTGGAAAACAAAGAGTTAACTTTCTATGCAGGGCATAGAATGCTGAGCTCGAGCTCGGTTGAAGTCTCTGTCTGGAGTCTTTCAAACTCAAACCGTCAGATTCTTACGAGCCCAACTAACTAAAAATTCTATGTGGAAATTGTAAAAATTCCTACTAGCCAACTGGCAGAAAAACGTTTTGGATTCCCAAGGAAGACTTAAGTCAGGAAACCCAAAAACCAATCTAATACAAATAACAGTAATAAATCAGCACCCAAACAAAAGGGAGGAGGGTGCAAACAAAAAACACCCCTGGGGTGCAACACTGCACCTGCCCACCCACTTCCCAAATCAGGTTCTGAGAGGGGAGGCAGGTAAGAATACAGCAAGACTCCATTAGAAGAAACATAATTACTAAGGTGAGTAATTTTTTCTTCAAACAACATGAAGTCTTGCTGTATTCTGACATATTGCAGACTACCAAGCAATACCTCCATGGAGGAGGGACAGAACCTACTTTGGGAATAGGCTCTCAAGTACTGCTGTGCCAAACCGAGCATCACTCCTAGGCTGGATATCCAGAGAGTAATGCTTGGTAAAGGTATGGACTGTTTTCCAGGTGGCTGCTTGACAAATTTCTAAGAGAGGGATATCCCTGGCAGCAGCCAGGGAAGCAGCTGTACCTCTTGCGGAATGAGCCCTCAGGCCTGAGGGTGGAGTTTTTCCCAATTTTTCATAGCAGAATTGTATACAAGACACAATCCACCTGGCAACAGATCTCTTGGTGGCAGGTTTGCCCTTTCCCACTTCTCCATAAGTGAGGAACAACTGGAGGGAGTCAAACCTGTGACCCTTGGTACGCTCTATGTAGTAACTAAGGGCTCTTTTAACATCTAAACTGTGTAGCCACCTCTCTCCTGAAGAAGAATGATCAGTGAAGAAATCAGGAAGAGACATAGACTGGTTTAAATGGAAATCTGAAACCACTTTGGGAAAGAACCTTCTATTGGTTCTAAGGACCACTTTATCCCTGTGAAATGAGATAAAATCAGGTTCCACTGACAGGGCTTGCAATTCACTGATACACCTGGCAGAGGCAATGGCTACCAAGAACACAGTTTTCCAAGTCAAGTACTTAAGCTCTGCTGAAGACATAGGCTCAAAAGGGGGTTGCATAAGTTGAGCAATGCAAACATTCAAATCCCAGGCAGGGGCAGGGTCTCTAAAAGGAGGATTGGTGTGAAGCAATCCTTTAAAAAAGTTACAGAACACAGGATGAGAAGATAGTGAGGAATACTTCCCCACAGACAAAAATGCAGAAACAGCTGACAAGTGTACCTTGACAGTAGCTGGTCTGAGGCCTAGGCCATTAAGATGGACCATATAATCCAGAACCATAAGCAATCCAGCAGTGTCTGGAGAAATATGTTTCTTAGAACACCAAATGCTGAATCTCTTCCATTTGGAGTTATAAGTCTTTCTGGTGGAGGGCTTTCGAGAAGCCTTGAGGATATCCAGAACCCCTTGGGAAAGATGCAGATCTGTAAACTCTAACTCTTCAAGAGCCATGCCTCGAGATTGAGAGACTGAAGATCGGGGTACCAAATCCTCCCGAGAGGATGTTAACAGGTTGTAATTCCTGGGAAGAGACAGAGGAAGATGGACTGCTAGGGACAGCAACAGGTGGTACCAGGGCTGTCTGGCCCAATCTGGAGCAATCAGAATCACTTTGCAAGGTTGAGACTTTATTTTGACTAAAACTTTGAACAGGAGTTGGAAGGGGGCAGGGGGGGGAGGCATACAGAGCAATTCCTATCTAGTACTCACGGCACCAGAGACTGAACAGACTATGTGGATAACTTTTTCGGTTTGAAAAAACGATGAAAACTGAAACTTTAACCGACTTTCGAACCGAGCTGAAGAAATCTCCAGAGCGACCATTCAGTGAGGCAGAGTAAAGAATCTAACGGTTTGAGTTTGAAACACTCCAGACAGAGACTTCAACCGAGCTCGAGCTCAGCATTCTGTGCCCTGCATAGAAAGTTAACTCTTTGTTCTCTGGGGCAGTTCAAAGGTTGGGAATCACTGCAATATGTCAGAATACAGCAAGACTTCATGTTGTTTGAAAGGCCAGCCATCAAGCAGCCTGGACAAAGTTTTCTCTACCTTTTCTCCGAGTCCAGGTCTCTGCCACTCTCTGCCCTGACGTTAGTATGTCAGTCTGTCTGCTAGTATTGGGTGTGTGTGTGTGTGTGTGTGTGTGTATATAGATGATGACAGGTCATCTGCAACGCCAAAGTCTCCCACTAATCATAGGAAGCACCGTAGGAGTGGAGCGGACTTAGACCACTCAATCAAAGTCTTAATGAGCTGCCTGCATAGTGCATCCAAGATGACACCATCCTGGGGCATGAAACTCTGGCTGCAACACGAACCCCAGTCTTTCACATGGGAATAAAATGCACCCCAGTGGGCTGGGCCCAATGTCAGATGTTTCAGAGCATCTTTGTACAATTTGTGAAAAAATATTTATTGTACAGTTGTCACTACTCCAAATGGTTTGAATTGTATACTCACTATGTAAATCCTCCTGTACCCTATGCCCCCGGTCGTACCTGGAAACAAGCCTAGGCTCAGTGTGCTTTTCCCGGTTATCAACTTTAAGATAAAATAAATAAATAAATAAATAAATCTCTGGATGCAGTACAACAGACAGATGAACACAGTGGAGATCTGTTTTGTTGGTGAGTGAGCTGCCTGAATTTTCTGTCTCACTGACTCAGGGTAAGTGTACCTGTTAGAATGTTTAATCCAATTACAGCTACCCCTGAGACCTAGCTACTTGCATTTACCATACAGTACATTCAGGGTTATAAGGTTGAATTTTCCAGCTGGAAGCTAAACAGCAGCAATAATTTAGCACTGAACTGCATCTGACATACCGTGCGCGATGCGTTTCTTGAACTTTTTGTGGTTCTGTTTGTATTCAGTTTTACAGCTGGAAGGACTGAAACACAAGGCGATCAAGGGGACTTGCCAGAAGCTACACAGCAAGCGAGTCTGGTTATGCTGAAATCTGAATCAGTAGCTCTTGGCTTACCGTCCTCTGCACTAACCATTATTGCCCAATGCCGAAACGATTATTTTTACCTCTGTGAAATTAACTTGATTCAGCATTTGATTGTGTTGATTCAGTAATTAATTCTATATTTCACACACTATTTGTCCATGCAAATGTTCAGTCAGATGTACAAAATACCAGAGTCTAAAATCTTTTGATTAAAATTCCTGCAGTTTAATGAGCATATCATCAAGTTTCAGTGTAATGTAAGGACGGCTCATTCCAAGGAGTCCTTCCTCAGCATCATCCAAGACAGTGTTAAGTAAGCATTTTTTTTTTTAATTTGATTTGTTTATTTATGTAATGGGAAAGAGAGCTAGGAAATATTTTTCAGTTTTCAGCCTTGTTGGGGGGGGGGCAGCTAGAATTACTTGATTCGTACTGAGCCCAGTTAAGTATCCACCTTAACAACCATGAGAACGTTTCACTTCACAACAGCACAGTCTCCATCCCATGTCATGTTGGGGCATCAGTAACGGTGCTTAACCAAGGGGACAGTACCCCTGCAAACCTACCAACACCACTTCCTGCAGCACCTGATGTTCAGTGGAGCTCTTCCCTGCAACTGCAGGCCAAACCCTTTTATCCTTAATTTGACATTTGTTTTTGTTGACTGGAAAAGGTGCACTAATTCAAGATTCCTTTTCAAAAAATGACCTGGGAGAGGGGACATACTAGGAGGAGAGGCAGTAACCTGGAACTGGCAAATAATATGCCGGGCATTCACTGAAAACACCAAAGAGACAGATAAACAGTACACATATTCTGTAACAGCCTGCTACCTTTAAAGAAAAATGTCTGGCTACGAGACCTTGAAGCTGAGACAATTTTCCTGGAAGAAAAGCTAGTGGGTGCTCTACTAGCTGCAAAGAGTAACCATCCCAAATAATTTCCACGGCCCACTTGTCAGTGGTAAAGGTCTCCCAGTTCTGACAGAACAGGGCCAGATACACCCCATCTGGTAGTGGCTGATCCACTTCAGGCAGTTGAGATGGAACAGGGTCTGCTAACCTGTTAAACGGCTGCACTCAGGGCTTGTGCCTGCTGTGCCACTGTTCACTGAGGTTTTTATTTTTTTGTTGGAAAGGCCTGGGCTTATGCTGATGTTGGAAGCTGCGTTGCTTCTGAAATGGTCTGCCATGAATGGGCTGCTTGTGCTGATGGAAAGACCCATGCCCCCTTCCTCTGTGAGGGTTAGAATGGAGGTTCTTCATGTCTTTCTGGGATGTCTTCTTGTCACTGGCCTCTTTAAGGGCTCTTCAACAATTTTAGCCAAAGAGGTACAGTGCCTCACACCAGGATAACATGCCTTTATCACAGTTTCTGCCAGCGATATCTTGCAGAGTACTACAGGAATGTAATGTAATCCAATGGCAATTACTCCAGTTTGTCATGTGGGAAAATGTGAAATTTTTATCACGAGTACTTCATCCTGGTGGGCGACACTGTACATCCCATCGAAAGGTGTATCCCTGACTTTTTATGCTGAACAATGTTCACGAACTAGCACGTCTCATTCAGAAACGCCCTTTTATGCAGATTCCTGCAGCTGCTGAGCATGCTGCACTTCAGATATGTCAAACGTGACTCTGATATGGTTGTTACGTGACTCATAGCCTTGAGTAATTACCTGCCAGCAACATATCTGGCCATGTGGGATTAGTAATGCACCA
This sequence comes from Neoceratodus forsteri, assembly GCA_016271365.2. NCBI lineage: Eukaryota > Metazoa > Chordata > Ceratodontiformes > Ceratodontidae > Neoceratodus > Neoceratodus forsteri. The sequence goes on along the minus strand of CM057454.1, from coordinate 489,516,407 downwards.
CCCTATAGACCAACATGGCTGAAGCAAGTATTAATTTCTCCAAAATATCAGTCTTGCATGCCACATCACAACAACAGCGTACACCACAGACTGAGTGCAATATTTAGGTTTGAACTGTCGGGCAAAGTACAGTATTTTTAATCCCCAATGAAGTGTACTGTAGGCACCTTAACCAGTCTCTTCCAGGCTGCCCTTGTAGTACTTTCTAGGGCAGGCTATGATAGAGGCACCACAGAAACTAGTATAGATGGAATGTTAATGTACTGCAACTCAAACTTTTTGGTCTCTTCCACAACCAATGTCTCAAATTGTAGTGCTTTGTACATACTGTGTTTTTGAGCAGGCAGTGAAACAGGAGTTCCTCTTTTAATGTAAGAACTGACAGTGATGTCCCTTAGATAGAGGCCGGATCTTCATGCAGGAAACTTTCCTCATCTTGCCCTGCCTCTGCATCAGTGAGGTCAGGATTATCTTCAAACTCATCGTCCAGAAATGTAGAGGATGTAATATGAACCTGTGCATTAGCAGGCACTGTGGACAGTACTGATGCTGCTGTTGACAATAACAATGGCACTGAGGCCAGCACCACAATCACCAAGGGCTACTGCAATGGCATGGTGCTCAAAAAGATTAGGGTTACTCACCTATAACTGTAGTTCTAGGAGTGGTATGTGGTGCACATTCACATTCTGGCAGTCATCCTTTCCCTTTAAAACTAGCCGGAACATCTTCAAGCTAAGCTCCTCCCACCCGCTTGGGTGGTATACTCCTCTGCTCAGCCCCGACATCAGATCTTGCATGCTGGAAACAGGGATCCATGTGCCCCTTGCCAGAGGAGGTCAGGTGGGTTGTGTGGATGTGCACCATATACCATTCCTTGAACTACAGTTACAGGTGACTAACCTTCATTTCTAGGGACATGGATATAGTACACTATCTACACTCTGGCAGACTCCTAGCAATTCGCTGGGAGGAGGCGGCAAGGTGCACACCCTTATCTGGTGAACAGGGATTGGAGAACTGAGGTCCCTAAACCAGCATCCCGACATAACTAAAGGTCGATGTGGTAGTGGGAAACGAAGGTATGCGCGGACTTCCAGGTAGCAGTCCTGCAGATTTTCTGCATAGGAACATCACAGGAAGCAGCCACTGAGGCAGCAATATGTCTTGTGGAATGAGCCCTAAGCCCTCAGGGGGCTCCCTATCAGCCAGCCTATAGCAGAGGTTGATGCAGGAGACAATCCACCTGCCAATGACCTGTTTAGGTGCCAGTCTGCCAGGGTGCAGCTTCAGCGTATGTTGCAAATAGCTGGTGAACCTTTCCCTGAATTACAGCTGTGTATTACTTGTAATAAGTGAGCGCTCACCTCAGGTCCAATGTGTGGAGCCTGTGCTCGGCCTCAGAGGTGGGATTGGTGAAGTACATAGGGAGGCTGATCATCTGTTCAAGGTGAAACTCTGACACAATCTTTGGGAGGACCTTCAGGTGGGGGTGGAGGACTACCTTATCTTTGTGGGACACCGAGTATGGAGACTCCACCGAGAGCACCTGGAGCTCACTGATCCTTCTGGTGGAGGTAACAGCCACCAAGAAGGCAGTCTTCCACAATAGATGTGACATGTCACACCTGTGCATCAGTTCAAAATGGCTTGCCCATGAGTATTGCCAGTACCAGCAACAAGTCCCAAGGTGGTTGTGGTCAAGGCCCTTAAAGAAGCGCTCGACCACTTTCTCCTGAGCCACCGTTGGCATACTAGCCAGTGCAGAGATGGCTGCCAGGTGCACCTTGAAGTTTGTTGACTGCAGGCCCAACTAAGGTGCCAAAGGTAGTCCAGAATGCTAGCCAAAGCCCAAGGCCTGGAAATCTAGCCACTTAGGAACAAGGCTTTCAGGTGCAGGGACTGAAGGTCCAGATGCAGGTCTTTCCCCGAGACAGGAGAGCAGGTACGGGCAAAGAGGAAATCACCACAAAGCCTGTTGCTGAGGCAGAGGAGATCCAGGTACTAAAACTGCCGTAGCCAGTTCACGACTACCAGGATAATCCGCGCCTTGTCCCTCAGCACCTTGACCAGCACTCGGTAGATGGGAGGGAGGGCATAAAGGAGGCCGGGGTCCGGGGCCACATGAAGGTATCCCCCACCACTGACCTGCACTGTGGGGGGTGGGCACAGAACAGCATCAGCTTGGCATTCTCCCAGGAGGCGAACAGGTGGACTAGGGGAGTACCCAACTGGGAGAACAGGTGCTTCACCACCTCCTGATGCAGGGACCTCTCATGAGACGCCTCGCCCACCCAGCTCAGGGCATCTGTTAGCTGGTTGAAGACTCCTGCTACATGAATCACCAGGAGGTCAGCATCCAAGCTGCACAAGAGGGTCCAGATGCAGAGAGTCTTCTGGCACAACCAGAGGGAGTGCATTCCAACCTGCCTGTTCGGGTAGTACATGGTCGTGGGATTGTCCATCTGGACCTGCAGGACCTGAACCTGGACAAACGGAGTGAATTCAATCAGAGCAAGGCACACAGCATGGAGCTTCAGCAGGCTGATGTGGTAATGGGAATCCCTGGGGTTCAGAGCCCATGGGCCCTGTGGTCCCCCAGCTGCGCTCCCCACTCCACCAGAGACACATCAGTTGTCAAGGTGACCGTCGGCTCTGGGTGGATGAATGGGACTCCTTCCTCAAGATGTTCCAGGATAAGCCACCACTGGATGGCATTCCACATCGACAGAGTCACTACGACAGACTGGTCCAAGTGACCTAGGCATTGAGACCACTGGCAACCCAGCTCCCACTGCAGGTGGTGCATCCACCAGCGGGCCCATCTGACCATGCTGGTGCAGGATACCATGTACCCAGCAGCTGCAGGAAGCCCCTGGCTGGGCACGAGCATCCAACCTGAAATGATTGGGCAAAAGAGGCAAGATCCGATGCCTAGTCTGCAGGGAGTCGGACTTTTGTCCAGAGGGAGTCTAGCTCTGCACAGATGAAGTGGATCACCTGCCAGGGGTTGAGTCCGGACTTGACTGGGTTGACCAGTAGGCCCAAGTCCTTGCAGGTCTGAAGGGCCATGTCCCTGGACTGCTCTACCACCTCTCTGGATGGCCCGGCTATCAGTCAGTGAGTCATACAGATCCAGATAGACATAGACTCCTCGGTGCTGCAGAAATGCTGTCACCATTACTCTATACTTGGTGAAGATCCTGGGGGCCTAGGAGAGGCTAAAGGCATGACCCAGAACTCGCAAAGAGCCCCCCTCCAGGCAAAACCGAAGGTACTGCCAGTGGGATGAATGGACTGGAATGTGGAAGGTGTCCTGGAGGTCCAGAGAGCAGAACCACATGCCCTGCTCCATGGACAGAATGATTTGGTTCAGAGTGTTCATCTGGAAAGTACAGTTATGTAAGAACTTACCGTAACAGTAGATCTTCGAGAGAGGTTCCTTCAGTAGGTCATAACATGTAGGAATAATGCCACCTGGCGTCTGGACCGCACGGCAGACTTTTCCAGCAGTACTTGATGGGGGACCACCCACCCAAAGTCACATGACAGAAGTCCGTGTGACCCTATATAGTGGGCTGTCCCACGCCTGCCCTCCAGTTCTCCCGCTGAAGACCTAAAAGGTATGACAGGAGAAAGAAACAGAGACTGGAGTCCCAAAAGTAAATTGGGGGAAGGAGGGAAGGAAAAATATGACCTACTGAAGGAACAAACCTCGCTTGAAGATCTACTGTTACGGTAAGTTCTTACGTAACTGTACTATCTTACTTCGAGAGGGTTCCTTCAGTAGGTCATAACATGTAGGACCGAGTCCCAAGCAGTCCCTCTGAAGAGAGGGACTGAGAGAAACATGGGAGGAGGAGAAACTCTAAAGGAAAAAAAAGAATGGGACTGGCCTAGAAGACTCTGCAGCACAGCAAGGCCAAAACTGGCCCTCCGCCTAGAAGCCATGTCCAGACTGTAACGCTTGGTAAAGGTATGAATAAAACTCCAGGTTGCTGCTGCATGAATGTCTGCTGCAGCAATGTTACACAGAAAAGCTGCTGATGCAGCCATGCCTCTAGTGGAATGACCTCTAACAGACCACGGCAGAGGTTTGTCATACTTCTGCTAACAGAAGCGAATGCAGTTGGCTAACCACTTGGACAGACACTGCTTGGAGAGAGCTTTCCCCAAATATTTGGGGGCGAATGAAACAAAGAGCTGATCTTCCTTGCGGAAATCTTTGGATCGATGGGTACAGCACCTGAGAATACGGTGCACATCCAAGGTGTACAGGAGCACCTCACCTCTATCCACGGGAGTCGGGTAATAGACCAGAAGTTCCACTGTCTGGTTCAGTGTGAACTCCGACACCACATTAGGCAAAAACTTAGGATTTGTTCTGAGGACCGCTCAGTCCCTGTGAAAAATCAAATAAGGCTCCTTGCACACAAGAGCTTGAAGGTCGGAAATTCTTCGAGCGGAAGTAACCGCAACTAAAAACAGCGCTTTCCAAGAAAGATAGCTCAAGTCACAGATCATCACCGGCTCTAAAGGAGGGACAGTGATGAGCTTCTCCAACACAAAATTTAAATCCCAAGGTATTGTAGGGTTATGGAAGGGAGGCTTCAGATGGAGAGTCCCATTCAGAAAGGTTTCCGAGACCTCCAACTGAGCCACGGGTTTGCTATCCACTAGCTCATGGTATGCCGAAATGGCCGATAAGTGGACCTTCAACGAAGAACAGGAAAGACCCGAATCTGAAAGATGAAGGAGGTATTCCATGATCTGTAAGGCAGAACAAGAAAAGGGGTCCCAACCTTTGGATGCTGCCGAAAATGGAGAAATGTTTCCACTTCAAGGCGTAAGTGGATCGCGTAGAAGGCTTTCTAGTCTCAACCAAAACCTGGTCAACTCTGTTGGAAACCCCAAAGCGAGAAACTGCTATGTCTGCAGGAGCCACGCATGCAAGTGCAGGGTTCTGAGCCCTGGATGCATGAGCCGGCCTTGATTCTGTGACAAGAGTTTGTGCGTAAACAGAAGCGGAACTGGGGGTTCCTTCGCAAGCTGCTGCAGAACCTGGAACCAAATCTATCTTGGCCAGAAAGGAGCAATGAGAATCATTCGTGCCCTCTCTGCCTGAAGTTTAAGGAGAACCCTCTGCAGAATGGGAAATGGAGGGAAGGCGTACAAGAATTTCCCTGTCCAAGAGAGCGACAACGTGTCATGCCACAAAGCACCATGCCCTGAAACAAGCGAGCAGAAACTAAGAAGTTTTGCTTTGGATGGGGAGGTGAAAAGGTCGAGTTCCGGACGCCCCCATCTTTGAAACAGAGAACTTGCCACTTCCTGATTTAGTTCCCATTCATGGCTGAGGGTCGGAGACCTGCTGAAACTGTCTGCCAGGATGTTTTGCACGCCTGGAACGTGCACCGCTATCAGAGACAGACTCCCGCGCACTGCCCAGTTCCACACACTCATCACCTCCCTGCAAAGGGGGTACGAGCGAATTCCTCCTTGTTTGTTGATGTACCAAACAACCAACATATTGCCCGTCTGGATGAGCAGTGATCCCCAAGGAAGAGGAGTCTGGAACGCTTGCAAAGCATAGAAGACCACTCTCATCTCCAAGATATTGATGTGTAAGGACATCACCAAGCTGGACCAAAGTCCCTGGCCTTGATGTTCCCGCAAGTGGGCCCCCCAACTGAGGATGGAGGCATCTGTGGTCAGAGATGCCTGAGGGGCCAGGCCTCTGAAGGGGAGGCCTACTGACAGATTCAAGGGATCCCTCCACCATTTCAAGTCCTTCTGAAGAGCGGATAACACAAGGACTGGAAGATCCAGATCATCCGGGAGTTGATCCTGCTGGACCTGCAAGGACCAATGAGTGATTCTCATGTGGAGCCTTGCCAGGGGAACTGTAGAGATGCAGGCTGCCATCAGTCCTAGCAATCGGAGGACCTCCCAGGCTGGGATGGTCCTGAAGCAGGATACCAAAGTGGCCTGCTTGATCATTGTCTCCATCCTCTGTCTGAAGGAAGGAAAGCCCTGCTCTGGACAGTGTCCAAAACTGCCCCAATAAACTGCAACATCTGGGAGGGAGAAAGGGACGACTTGGGGACACTGACTGTAATCCCCAGTATGGAAAATGAATTCAGAGTAGAGGACAGGGCCTCTGAGAGAGACTCCCTGGACTGAGCTGAAATCAGCCAATCATTCAGGTAGGGGAAAACCACTATACCCTGGCGACGAAGGGCTGCAGCCACCACCACTAGGCACTTGGTAAAAACCCAGGGTGCCAAGGAAAGACCAAAGGGGAGAGCCTGGAATTGAAAATGCTCCCCTTGGAAACAGAATCACAGGAACTGGCAGTGGCTTGGGAAAATCGGGATGTGCAGGTAAGTGTCCTGCATATCCAGAGCACAAAGCCAGTGATTCTCCAGAAGGAGAGGAAGGAGGCTTTGGAGAGTCGACATCCGGAATTTTTTGTACTCGACAAACAGATCGAGTCTACTGAGGTTGAGAATGGGTTGTAGGCTGCCTGACTTTTTTGGAACCAGGAAAAAGTGGGAGTAGAACTCCCCTTCCCTTTTGGTGGAGGGGGAACAGGCTCTATAGCTTCTTTGAGCAATAGGGCCTGAATTTCCTCTCTTACGAGAAGAGCCTGGTCTCGGGAGTAGGCGGACCTTCTGGGTGGAGATTCTGGAGGAAGCTCCAGAAACTCTAGTGTGTGTCCTTGGGACACTAACTGCAGAACCCACGCATTGGAGGCGATGCTCTGCCACTCCTGCGTGTGGCGAGCAAACCTTCCCCCACCGGCTCCTTGCACTGGGGCTGAGGATGAGGTGGGGTGAGGGAGTCGAGAGGCGGCAGGACAGGCAGGGGGAGGTCCCCCTGAACGCCTCTGGTTCTTGGAGGCCGGAGGGGTGAAGGTTCCTGTGGTCTTACGCTTGCTCTGACGTAGAGTCTGGGCTTGCTTTCTTTGTCTCCAGGTGCTTTTCCGAAAGGGCTGCTGCTGCTGGCTGCCTGATCGGTACATGAACCGCACGGATCTCAGGGATTGGCCTCAGTTCTGGAGGTCCGTGATTATGTCTTTGGTGTCACCACCAAAAAGCACCCAACTCTTAAACGGGGAGTCATGGATCGCTGTCTGAACCTCGTTAGCAAGGCCAGAGATGCGAAGCCATACCTGCCATCAAAGGGAGATGGCAGTCGCCGAGGCACGGGCCATGGAGTCGACGGAGTCATGCGTGGCCCGCAGTGCATGCCTGCAAGAGATTTTGGACAGGCAGATATCCATGGCGAGCTCCTCCTTGAGGCCAGAAGGGTCCATGGATCTGCTGGGGGATAGTCCAAAGAATACCCCGAAGGGTAATGTGGGACTGAGTGGGGGTCTAGAATAAAGACCCAATGTCAGAGGATCCGATGGTGGGGGAACCCATGTAGGACCTGCCGTGGTGTATGTTGGAGGCAGGTCCGGCGTAGGAGCTGCCGGCATCAGGTCAGCAGTCGTCGGAGGCAGCGCTGCTGGGTCCAGCACTGGAAAAGGATCCAGCGTTGGACAGGCTGGCATCAGAACCCGATGAAGGAGATCTGACGGAGGGACTTGGTCTGCAGAAGGCGGAGGTAGACATGAGGGCCCGGGCCAGGAGACAGTCGTTGGAGGGTCCGTCGTGAGGGAAGGTCTTGCCGGCTCTGATGGAGGAAGGGTGTCCACCATGGGAACCACCGCCAGGACAGGAACAATCCTCTCTGATGGGACAGGAGGCACCTTTGGTATTGGGACAGGAGGCGCCTCTGGTGTTGGGCCGGTCGGCTGAGGAGGGACCTCCATCCCACAGACCCCGGAGGGTGAGCAGGAATTCAACCCTGAGGTGTGCTTCACATCCAGGGGGCCTGCACTATCTTCACCCAGGGTAGCCAACGTAGAAGGGAGGGCTACCGGTGGGGGAAGAGGGGCAGGCTCTCCCAGGCCCGTCTGGACGTCAGGGGTGCTGACAGTGGGCTCTGATGGGAGAGCCGCGTCTTCGAGGTCACCGGAGGCGGCTGACTGATCAGTGATCAGACGATGGAGCTGAGCAGGAAGGGGAAGAACCCCCTGCTGACTTATCGACTGTGGCCTGGCAGTTCCCTGCTGTAACGGTGACCAGGCGGTCCCTGGAGGAGCCGGTGGCTGACTTAGTGGCAGTAATGGTGCGGCCGTTGAAGGAGCTGGCGGCTGACTTACTCATTGCGGAGGGTTGGACATTCGCGGTTCTACCAGAGTTCCCAGCCGCTGGCTGGACCTTGGAAGGAGGCAGCAAGGGAGAGGCCTTACTGGTGGAGGGCCTGCTGGACTTGGCCTGAGAACCATCCGAAGAGTGCTCCCTCCCCTTGTGTTTCTCCTTGCGATGCTTCAATGGGGATGGAGAAGAAGAGGAAGATTCCCTAACGTGTTCCATCTGCCTCTCAAGGGACGCCAACCGGGACATTAGATGATGGGCCTCCAGATCCTGCTGTCTCTTCTTGTGGGTAGCCTGGTTGAAGGGCTGGCAGTCCGGGCAAGTCGTGGTTGGATGGTCCGGGCCTAGGCAGATGACACACTTGAGGTGGCCGTCCTTGTGGGAAATCTGGGTGCCACAAGACTGACACTTCTTATGAGGAGAAGACATAGAATAACGTGATTTACTGAAGAAAAAGGTTGGATGACATTACCGACGAAAACAGTTCAACGGTGATCACTGTGGAAGTCTACCATGAGGCTAACTGACACAAGGTGATAGCGGGAAAGAACTGGAGGGCGGGCATGGGGACCGTCCACTGTATAGGGTCATGCTGACATCAGTTACGTGACAACAGGTGGGCGGTCCCCCGTCAGGTATTGCTGTAAATGTCTACCGTGAGGTCCAAACGCCAGGTGGCGCTATTCCTACATATTATGACCTACTGAAGGAACCCTCTCGAAGTAAGATCTTGTGCTTCTTCAGGAAATGATTGAGATCATGCAGGTCCAGAATGAGGCACCAACCCACCCACCCCCCGTCCATCTGGGGGCCAGGAAATACCCCAACATTAAGCCCTGGCCAAACGTGGCATCCGGGACATGGCATAAGGCTCCTTTCTCTAGCAGCTCAGCGATGTCCTCCCTGAGGGCAGACAATGTATCCTGTGACATCACGGACTCCTGTGGGGCATGGGCTCAGTAGGGTGGGAGAGCCTCAAAGTCAAGAGGCATTCCACTGCCCACCACTTCTAGCACCCATTTGTCCATGGTGATGGTGGACCAGGTGTGCCAGAAATGGTGAAACCAATCCCCCACTGGGAGCTGAAGAAGGGACTGGATGGTTGGGAGGTAGACAGCCCCCAACCCATCACTGAGCAGCCTTGGAGGAGACACCAGCACCAGCTGCTGGAGGGGCCCCCTCTGCCCCGACCCCCAGGCTTCTTAGAACCCTGGCCGGTGAGCTTGGTTGAGGGTGCCAGGCCTGCTATTGCCCCAGCTGCGGCTGCTGCTGTTTGGGCTGCAGAAATGGAAAGGGCCAAAGCTGGAAGGCCTTTTTCTTTGGCTCCTTACCCGCCTGGCCCTTCTAGGAGGACACCACCAAGTCAAGGGCGTCATTGGACTTATTAATCCTCGTAAGGAGCCCATCCACCCCAGGACTGAAATGGTCTGTGCCCAAAAAGGGAACAGTAACCAATTTATGCTGGGTCTCTACTGTGAAGGTGGAAATACTTAGCTAGGACTTGCAATGCATTGCGACCATTGCAGCCACGAACCAGGCACAGGAGTCGCCGATGTCCAAAGCTGTTTGAAGATGGTGTTTTGCCAGTGCTTAACCTCGGTCCCTGACCAGCTTAACTGCTGTCTGTAGATCAGCGGAAAGACATGCAAGGACATACAAACAGACAAAGAAGCCAGCAGAAGAAGGCCATTCAGTATATCAAGTCTGCTCATATTGCAGGCTCCACAACTTGAGCCAATGTCCCTGCCCTCCCTCCCCACTCCTCCCATCCTCCCTACCCATGATCCTTACTTTCCCCTATGCTTATCCCAGCCTCTCTCTTGAAGCTTCCCACTGTCTTCAACAAGATGACCTCTTCTGGCAGTGCATTCCAAGTATCCACCATCCTCTCTGTGAAGAAGTGCTTCCTGACCTCCCTCCTAAACCTCCCACCCTCCAGTTTAGGACTGTGCCCCCTAGTGTTATGGTTGCCACTCAGCTTAAAGAGGCTCTCCTTATCAACCTTATTTATCCCTTTGAAGTACTTGAAGGTCCCAATCATGTCCCCTCCTCTCTCTCTCGTCTTCCAGGGAGTACGTGTTCAATGCCCTCAGCCTCTCCTTGTATGCCTTACCCTGCTGACCCACTATCATCTTTATAGTCCTCCTCTGGACCTTCTCCAGCAGGTTAATGTCCTTTTTGAGGTGTGGCACCAGTACTGAAATCCATACTCTAGATGTGGCCTTACCAGTGACCTGTACAAGGGCAGTATAACCTCCTCTCTCCTACTACTGATCCCCCTAGATAAGCATCCCAGCATCTTGTTTGCCTTTGCTGCTGCTTTCTTGCACTGCGTGGAGTACTTCAGGTCACTAGTGATCATCACTCCCAGGTCCTTCTCCTCCTCTGATGCAGATACTCCGACTCCTCCCAGGTAGTACTCAGTCCTGGGATTCTTGGCTCCAATATACATAACTTTGCATTTTTTTGGTAAGGACTCCCATCAGGGAGTGACTAAAGTTGACCATCGCTAAGGCATAACTCACCGAATGGAGATCCAGGAAAGCCGAAGCATTAACCTTCTTGGCTGTGTGATCCAGCTTCTTTGACTCCTTGTTGGGGGTGGGAAGGGTGCCTGTCCAAATCCCAGACATTGCCTATCTTATGGAAGATACAGTCCACCACCAAGCCCTCAGCCAAGGGATGGTCAGAGAAACTGCACAGCAAACCTATCAGGATCGCATACTTACAAACCATATGTGTCAAAGGCACCGCACAAGAAGCTGGGTGCTGCCAGAGCTCCAGCACTGGGCCCAGAATGACCTCCACCCCAGGGAAATTGACCCCCGAAGAATCATTCCAATCCAGGATCTCTGTGAGAGGGTATATGGCCCACTTCTGGACCAGCTCCAAGGGGATCTCCACTGATTTGGAGATCAACCAGAGCCAACGCCCTAAGGAGATCGGACCATGTTCAGTGGTCAGGTCTTTGGCTGAATCATGGTTGAAGCCTGGAGTACTGAAGGATTACACAGAGGACCCAGAGTTCGAAGACTCCTCAAAGACCACCTACCTTGCCCAAGGACCCATTGCTGTTACATGAGCTCCATATAGCACCGATGCAGCTTGTGACAGAGCCTCTTGTCGTCTGAAGATGAAGAGGAGGAGGAGGAGGAGGAGCACCGATGGCACTTCCTGGCCGAGGGTCGAGCTTGGGAACACGAAGAATCCCTCAAATGTAATTTAGACCAAGACCTAGATGTCAACCAAAGACAAGAGCATTAATGGTGAGGAGAACTGGGAGGAGGGGCCATGTACAAGAGATGCACCGGCCCCTGCCACAGACCCAAGAAGGAAGTAACTCCTGGGAGGAGACAGTCTGGTCTACTGACTGCTCCCAACCCTCCTGGGAGAGGGCTGAAAGGGCCGGAGTCCTCGAGATGGAGTTCAACTGACTGCTCTGCCTGCATCATGGCCAATAAGCCTAAAAGGGGTATCATGAAGCTAGCGGGCTGACCTCGACCAGAACAGGCTCAGCCGAGGCTGAGCACTCGATGGCCATTGAGCACTTGAGGGAATCACAGGAGCAGGAAGAACTCACTCGTCACTGGTCCCACGAACGACAGCGGGACTTCTTGCCCTTCTTTTTCTCACCTTGAGAAGGGCTCTCCCTAAGAGTTTGAAGGGTCTGGCACACTTCAAGAAACATGCCCATGAAAGATGACCTCATGCTGGCCCTGACCAGAAGCAGTAGGAACGTAGACAAAGAACCTGCCACAGCTTGGGCTGCCACCTCCTCAATGGCCGAAAGCGAGAAGGCCAGCCAGCAGCCATGGACACCCCCTTACGTGCGTCTTTGGAGAAAACCGGGGTTCCCATTCATCTGGCTGTCCAAGAAGGAGGTGGGTGTAACGGTTCTTATGCGAGGAGAGCAACAGCAACTAGCACAGGCCACAGACCTGGGCGTAATGCTCTGCCCTGAGGCAGTAAATGCACGATAAGTGCAGGTCCATCTGAGACATTTTCTGGTTACTGTCAGCACAGCACTCGAGACTGGGACAGGACCGGGCTTATTTGCAATCCATGATGTTGAAGAATTGAAAAAGCTAATGAAAAACAACATAAATTGGAAATGAAGAAGAGGAAGAACTTTAGGGCCTACACTGCACACGGAGCTGCGAAGGAGGAGACCTGACTCTTCCAGCAGAAAGGAAGATCTGATGACACGGGGCGGAGCTGAAGAGTATACCATCCAGGTGGGTGGAGAAGCTTAGCTTTAAGATGTTCTGGTTGGTTTTAAAGGGAAAGGAAGACTGTCAGAGTGTGGAGAGTGCACCATATCCATACCCCTCGAACCACTGTTCTATGACAGTTGTCCATCTGCCAAATTGCTTATGTGAAATCTCTGCTAGGAGGTGGAGGAGTTGAGAACAGAGACACCAGGAAAGATGAAGTAGTGGGCACTGAGATATGCACCATCTTCATCATAGAAGTCGATGAAGACGGTGTTAACAGCAACAACACTAACTGGTACATCAATGTCCACAGACCAGAACAATAGAGTGGCGGTGATTAGAACTGGACCCATGTCATCCTTTTTTTTTTTGTTTATAAGAAGACAGAGGTTGAAGGGTCCCACCAAGAGTTCAACACCAAGTCTGACCAGGAACAAGACTGATTCTTGTTCTTATGGCTCTATTTGGATGAATCCGTAAGAGCGAGCCTATTCTTATGGGCCATTTCAGACATCAGCTGGCAGCTACTCTAGGAAAACATCAGACGTCGTGCTTGTTACCAAGACATTCCAGGCAAGAGGAGTGGGAATCCTGAACAGAGGTATTGTTGCAGTTACAAGATTTAAAAAGAACCTTACTTGACATAACAGTCATCAAATGAACAACATGGCAGCTCCAGGAATTCAGGACAACCAGGGCACAACCAAGGTACAGAGGGTTTGTGTCTGGGTATGTAGGGGAATTTAAAAACTGGACTACATTACCAGCTATCTACGTCTGTACCACGCACCTCAGACACCAGCTAAAAAGTTCTGGTTTCCATTGGGTCCTAGTGCATCCAGTCCTAAAACCAAAGAGTGTGGCTCTATAGAGGGGATTAACTCTAGAAAGATCCACTCTTCTACAGCAACAAATGACTCCACGGGGCATATCAATGCATTCTGGGTTGAGCTGGGCCACTATTGTTTAAATTATAAAAGAAACCCTCTGAACCTGCCTGTTTAAAGAACAGCTGCATGTCTGTCACCTGTTCCCAGGGAAAGGGAAAGTTCTATAACCCTAAGGACATAACTGGTGCCTCTCTTACAGTATAAAAGACTCTTCGCTGTTCATATGAATATATTATGTTTCATCAAACAAAATGCATCAACAAACAGATGTATAAAAAGCAGAAGTGTAAAAAACCCTGCATATTTTAAACAAAGTCTGATGGACATCTCCATTTAACCAGTGGAACGTGCCACTTTTTGAACATGGCATGTAAAGCCCTCTTATGGTTATGAGGTCCGCACGACATGCAGGCAAATTTTCCACATGGATTAACTGAATCAGCACTGATAATTTATAATAACATAAGTGTGCTCTTCAGAGCTCCATAAGCACAGCATACAATAAATCATCTATTTTTTTTTTCAAATATATTTTATTGCATTTTAAAACTTCTTGACAGTCAAAAGGCACAGCGGGTATGAAACACCACAATTTCACATAAGGACGTTTTGAGACTCAATCCTTAGTGGTAAAACATTGAGAGTTACTTAAAAACTGCAATAACTCAGCTTTGTCAACTCAACTGAGCCATAACTACATCCAATGTCTAGATAGCATACAGTTTAATTAAACATTACTAGGGTAAGTTAACCAAGGCCTCCGGGTCATCAGGAAAACACCAAGGTACTTTTATGCATGTGCTTTAGGGCTTTCTATGAAGTCTGAGTTGAGCTGATTACTAATCAGGAATTAAACCCCAGCCAAAACTAGTTATCAAACAGAGTACAACGTAAGTATTAAATGTGTGTACTCTTTTAAAAACTAATGCTTAACTCTAATAATAAAGCAGTTACCTGAAAACATTGTTATGGAGTGGGATCTGCAACTCTGGGGTGAATCTGTCGTGCGTTTTGATATGCGCTGTTGCAATATGATATTTGTTTTAAGGCAGAGGGGATCTGTTGCCTGCTAATTCTGTACAGAGGAGCATATGTTTTGTCTGTAGACATGGCAGCATCTCGGCATGGGTGCACTGGTAACGTGACATAAAATGGCCAGTGGGCCTCTCCCTATCTTTCTGATTTGGCACAAAGTCCTTGTCTGCTGAGATCGAGGAAGCTTGGTCGTTTGTGCTGAAGGAATCCTGAGCAGTGCATATCACAACATATGACAGATTCACCCCTAGAGTTTCAGGTCCCACTCCATAAATCCTCCAATTTATTTTAACCATCAAAAATTAAATTAAAAAGCATTTTCTAAATCACACAATATATAGTAAGTATGACAGTCTATGTTTTCAAACCTTGCTTGAGAAGCTCTCTAATGGTTAAAACAGGAGCTCACATGAGGGAAATGTTGAAGCCAATTTCCTTCCTTCCTTCCTCCCTCCCTCCCTTCCTCTAATTCTAAATTTTCCAAGGGTTTTCCAAAATGTTTCCAGCCTAATTTCTAATGGACGGGGAATTAGGATGGGGTGGGAAGGTGGAAGACTGGGAATGCAGGCTCGGGGAGGGACAATGGATGCTGGACCCAGCGGCCACTGGACAAGGTCGGAACCATGTGACTGCAGCAGGCCACAAGTTGCAGCCATGGAGTTTTAAACTCTGGGCTGTCTAAGGTGCTTTCTCTCTACAAACAGCCACAGCGCTGTTAAGGACTCGGACGTGGGTGAGGATCACCAAATTTGCAGTGAAGTGCATACTGCATTCTTTAAAATTGTTTGAACTGTTTGTGTGTTTTATATTTCACTGATGATTATGCTTGCTGGCTAATTGATGAAGGACTGGGATTTGAGTAGGGGGATAGAGGGAGGGAGATGGTGAGTACGGACTCAGGGAGAACAGTGAAATCAGGCAAGGGGTCTTCAGAAAAGTCGTCAGCCTAATTTCTAAGGGGCAGGGAATTGGAAAGTGGGGTACTGAGAGGGAGACTGTGAGGGTGGGTTCAGTGAGTGACAAAGAACTCCGGACCCGCAGCAATCGAACAAGGCCAGAGCCATGTGGTTGCAGTCGGCCACTAGCACGACTGCAGTAGGAATTTAGGTCCCAGAATTCAAAGCGACCCCTTTGCATCAGCGATCCTGAAGCATGAGTTCCACAAAGCAGTAGACTGGCGTCTGACTAAATGGTATCTGAGGGTGTTGGCAGGATGTCAACAAGGAGGATCACAGGCCATTCTGCCCAGAAGAGGGTAGGTAAGGCAGAGAATCAAGTTAAGAATAAGGAAGTGTGAGACAGAGGTGGAAGTAGCTAATACATATCCAGGGCAAGTATAAAGAGGCTGGGGTTCGTGGATTCTGCAGCACTCCCTATCTAGGGAAGGCCTAGGGAGGTAGGTAACAGGGGGTTACAGCTACACTGTATCTAGGGTAGGCATACGGATGTAGGAAGCAGGGGGGCTTGCAGCTGCTCCCTATCTAAGGTGAGCCTACAGAGACAGGAATCAGCAGGGACCACAGCTGCTCTCTATCTAGAGTAACCCTACCGAAGTAGGTACTATGTAAGTCGGCAGTACTCTATCTATGGCTTGACAACAAAGACAGGTTGCTGCATCATAGTGACTCACTGTAGGGAAAGGAGAAGAGTTGCTGCTTAATTATTTCAAAGGCACAATAAGGGCTGACTAAAGCAATGTGATGTGGGAAGGGAACAGGCACAGGCAGATGGAGGCTGGAGGAAAGAGCAGGGTGGTGTGGAGCCACTGTGTTCCTGGGTGCACTATGGCAGACAGGTGGTTTCCCAGTGTGCAGGAGTATGAACCAGTTTTGGTGGAGGTAAGGCAGCTCAGGTGGGAGTTAGGAACACTAGTTGAGGGGAGGGAGGGAAATGCAGGCTAAGTAGGAGGGAAAGGCTAGGGGAATATCCAAGTGAGGGAAGCAGACAGGAAGGGGAAGGCTGAGGAGGGATGAACCCAGAAGCCTTGGGCTCCTCTACCTCAGAGGATGAGAAAACCGAAGTACAGAGTGAGTCTGGCAGGAGGAAGCAAGTATGGGAGCACCTTCTGGGATGCCAGTGTGGAAGAGATTCATCCCAATGACTAGGGATGGGGAGGCAAAAGCCAAGGTAGAGAGTGGGGACCAGTCAAAGGAGGTGAAGCAAAGGAGGTTAAGCAGGCGGAGGAGGAGGGGGAGAGAATGGTAAAAGTACAGGGCTAGGAAGAAGGTATAAGATGTGGAGGAATGGTATGGGGCAAGGGGAAACAGGAGGGTGAAGAGGAGCTAGGGGGAAGGAAGGTGGCGCAACTGTGGAGGGAAGAGGGCAAGACCAGTCAGACTGGTGGGGGACAGGAGGGGAAGTCGGACAATCTCATCTTTGTAGCTTCTTCATTATGTACTTGAAGAAATCCTTTTCCCCTTTTCTGATCCCCTGTGCCAGCCTTAGCTCCCTTGAAGCCTTGGCTGCCCTGACTACTCTACTCACCTCTCTGGATTTCCTTGAGTACTCCTCCCTGTCCTCCTCTCGCTTGGATCTCTTATACCTGCTGAAGGCAGCCCTTTTTTCCCTCACTTTCTCTACTACCTCCTTGCATAACCAGCTCGGCTTTTTGGTCCTGGCCCTCTTACTTTGGGTCTCTGTACATGTGTTAATGTCCTCTGCCAGACCCAGCTTGATGACTGCTCATTTCTGGTCAGCAGTATCCACATCTGGGCTGATATTGGCGAGGTGCCCTTCCAGTATGTCTCCCATCCTGTCAAAGTCTGTTTTTCTGAAGTCCACCACATCTGTCTTGGACATGGCTTCCTCCTCACCTAGACCGAGGAAGAACCACACTGTGCGGTGGTCGCTTCCTGCCAGGGGGGTCCTCCACCC
Organism: Neoceratodus forsteri; assembly: GCA_016271365.2. Classification (NCBI taxonomy): domain Eukaryota; kingdom Metazoa; phylum Chordata; order Ceratodontiformes; family Ceratodontidae; genus Neoceratodus; species Neoceratodus forsteri. Next base: position 489,499,187 of record CM057454.1, on the reverse strand, counting down.
CTATATCCTGGACTTGTTCCCCATCCGTCAACACAAGGTCCAGTATGTTCCCCTCCCTGGTTGGCTCCATTACCCTATACATCAGGAAGCTGTCCTGGAAGGCCTCCAGGAGTACCTGTTCCCTGGCACTAGAGGTAGCCGGGGTGCTCCAATCTACCCCCGGCAGATTAAAATCCCTTACTATCACAGTATTGCCCTTTGCACTGAGCCCCCTAATTTGCTCTCCCAACTCCCTGTCAATTTCCTCATTTTGAGAGGGTGGACTGTACACTACCTACCCCAAATCTACCTTCCTCCTTTTTGAGTTTTGGAGCTGTACCATAAGGCTTCAGCCCTGCCCCCCAATGCATAATATCCTTTCCCTAACAAAAATAGCCACCCCTTCCCTTTTTCTCTGTCCTTTTAGTACAACCAGTACCCAGGGATCACGAGGTCCCAGTCCTGGTACTGGGTGGGCCAAGTCTCAGTGATGGCTGCTAATGTCCACCTCTCCTTCCTCCATCAGTGCCTGCAACTCTACTGCCTTGTTTCCCAGGCTCCTTGCATTCAAGGAAACCACCCTCCAGTGAGACCTCTGCCCCTCCTTGCCCTTCCCCTCTCCTCTACCGCCTGCTCTTTTTGAAGTCCCCACCTGACTAGTTGGGATGTGAGACCTTCCAGACTCCCTTGCCTGGTGGCTCTGTTTATCACCCAACCTTTTGCCCCACCCCCCAACTTAGTTTAAATTAATTTTCATTGCTATGTACTCACCCAGCTTTTGTTTCAGGACCCCAGAGCCCTCCTTTCTCAAATACAGCCTATCTGGTGCATACAGCTCCTTATTCTCCCACGTCCTACCCCACACACCCACCAGACCATATCCCATGGTCTCACACCATTCCCCCAGTCACTTGTTGAACTCCACAATTCTTTGTTTTCTAGCCGTATTTACCCTAGGTACTGGAAGAATCTCAGAGAATGCAATTGGTTGTCCTGCTTTACTGCATAGCCTTCTAACATCTCTGAACTTCTTCAACCCTACACCCAGGTCATTTCTACCCAGGTGTACCACAATGTGAGGCTTCTCCCTATCCCTTCCCACACATTTAGGAATAAACTGCCCCACCCTCCCTGCTGTCATGCCTGGCATACAATCTACCCATATGCGGATTTTCCTGGTGCTCTTGCTTCCCCATCTTATACCCTTCAGAATCAAGTACCCTATAATGATGAACCTCCCTCCCTTTTCCTGCTCTCCACCTAGGTACTTCCCATACTCCTGTTCACAGTCCCAACCCCCAGCTCCGCTTTCAATGCCTGCTTTCCCCATTGTGTCACATGTTCTCTGCCTTATCTCTCTCTTCAGCCCCTTCCGCACCCCCTACTCCTCTTGCCTGGACTAACTCCTTCCCCACCCATACCACTCCCCACTTGCTCTCCCTTCCCAAGTCTGCTCTCCCTCTTCCTGCTGTAACATCCCCTTGCCAGTGCTACCTTTCAGCGCACCGTCCTAGCTCCCAGCCACACTGCTGCTACTGCCCTTTAAACTCACATCCTCTGCAACCCCCCCCCCCCGTCTTTCCTGTTCCTCCGGGCTAACTAGCACTGAGAGCCTGTTCCTAGACTCCGTACTGAGCTTCCCCTGATCTGCTCTGTAACTTCTTTCCATGCATGTATTTAAAGGTCTCTATCATATCCCCCTCTCTCTCTTCTCTTCCAGGGCATACATACAGAGTTCCTTCAGTCTCTGCTCGTAGGGCTTTTGATGCAAACCCTGCACCATTTTAGTTGCCCTCTTCTGGACCACTCCATTGTGTCTATGTCCTTCCAGAGATGAGGTCTCCAGAACTAGACACAGTAGTCTAGGTGGGGTCTTACCAGTGATCTATACAGAAGCAACACCACCTCCCTCTTTCTGCTGGTGATATCCCTCCCTATGCACCACAGCATCCCACTAGCATTCCCTACTGCCTTGTTGCACTGCCTGGCCACCTTTAGAACATCTGATATGATTACCCACAGGTTGTTTTCCTGCTAGGTGGTTGTCAATACTAGTCTACCCATTTTGAACTCCACCCCTTGCTTTCTGTGCTCCAAGTGCATTATTTTGCACTTTTCTATATTGAAACCCAGCCCATACCCTTGACCACTCCTCTAGTTTTCTCAGGTCTCTGCTAATCCTTTCCACTCCCCTGGAGTGTCCACCCTATTGTAGATTTTGGTGTCAACCGCAAAGAGCCAGAGACCTTCCCTTCCAGCTCCTCTGCAATGTCACTTATAAGGACATTAAAGAGGACTGGTCCCAACACTGATCACTGACGCACCTTGCTGGACCCTCTCCCTCCCTCAGAGTGAACTACGTTTACCATTACCCTCTGTCGCCTACCCCCTAACCAATTTCTTATCCAGTTTACCACCTTTGGACCCACTCCTAAGCTACACAGCTTGCTTGCTAGGATAGGAAGTAAAGGAGGACCCAGAAGGAGGAGGACAGAGAGGAATACCATGGAAAAGCCAAGGAGGCAGGTAAAGCAGTCTGGCTGGCAAAGGCCAGGAAGGAGGTGCAGCTAGTGGAAGGGATCAGGAAACAGGAAAAAGCCTTTTTTCAGTACATCAGTGAGAAAAGGGTCAAGAAATAGGGTATTGTAAGGCTTACAAGGGGAGATGGGGTTGGTGGAAGCTAGTGACAAGGAAGAAATATTAAATAGAGACTTCTGCTTCATCATTACAAAGGAGAAAAACAGTCAAGTACCACAAGGGAGGAGATGGAGAGGGGGTGCACTGATGAAAATGTTAGGACAGGTTAAGAAAACATTTATTGATCCTTAAGGTATATAAATCCACAGGATCAGATGGTATCCATCCCAGGCTGCTGACAGAACTGGCAATGAAACTAGTAGGCCCTCTGACTGACCAGTTCAATAGTTCAATGGAGTAGGGGGTAGTGCTACGAAAGTGAAGAATGGCACATATGGTGCCACTCCACAAAAGCAGGCCCCGGGATGACCCAGGCAACTACAGGCTCTTCAGCATGACCTTGACTGTGGGCAGGTTCATGGAGGTAATCATTAAGGAAAGGCTGGTTGGCTTTCTAGAGGACAATGGTCTCCAGAATGGGAGATGGCATGTGTTCATGACAGGTAGATCATGCCAAACAAACCTGATCAACTTCTTTGACTGGGTAACAAGGACAGTAGACAAAAGTCAAGTGGCTGAGATCCTTTACTTGGACTTCAGCAAGGCCTTTGACTCAGTGCCCCACAGGAGGTTGATCTGGAAGTTGGAGGATCTGGGTAGGGGAGAAGCTCACTGGTTGGGCAGTGAACTGGCTGAAGGATAGGTCCAAGAGGGTGGAAGTGGTGTATCCCGTGATAACAGCGAGTCAAAAATAGTGAGGTCAAAATCAGCGAAGACAAAAGAGCACGGCACATAGGGTGAGGGGTACAACCCAGCGATCGCTCAAACGACAACCTACGGCTTTTTCCCCTCCCAGAGTTGCTTCCCCCTTGCAGTTGGTTATCTGGATCAAGTAAGGAGACCGGGAAGTGCATGCTGGGAAGCCAGAGCATCTGCATGCTATTCCCTTGAGGAGAAAGAGAAGAAGCAGGAGTGTTGAAAAGCCTACCCCAAGTTTATAACAGGTATGCCACCGTTACCTGTGTAAAACTGCAGAGGTTCTCTGCTTTTTGTATTTACAAACATGGGAGGGTTTGAGCCTACTTTGACACCTTTCCGGTTTTCCTTATGCTGTCGACTTCCCTCAGGATAGCTTTCTTGCACCCTGCATATTGCCCCTGGAGGCTTGGAGTCCTATTCAGTGGAGGAGCCCGCCCGGAGTCAATATTCTTGAAAGTGCCCTGCGGGGGGCGGCTGCATCAAGGCTGAACTGAACTAAATTGAATTGAACTGAACTGACATCCGTGTTGAGGACAGTAAAAGATTTCCTGGTTAAATAAAATAAGCTTAGCACCACAGGCAATCCTGCCTCACAAGAGATACTGGTTACTTAAAAATTAGTTTAGCAGTACTTTATGAACACACTCCATTATTTGTATTATTACAGAGAATTATGAACAGATACCCTGGCTTAGTAGTGATACGTTCTTTCAGAGATTTATGTGCATGATTGGCATGGTTGCCTTTGTATCTTGTGCACATTTGTGCATATTTTGTTTTCGTGTTTGTTTTTCGGTGCAAGCGAGCGGTAGACTGCTTTGATTGCTTGGTTTGTTGTTGCTTTGGTGATCTTGGCATTTTGAATAAATGAGCAATCGAGCAAATGAGATTTATAATGGAATTTCAGCTGGTTTCTCTAACGCTACGGTCATCTAAATAACATAATTTGTCAATGTTCGATTATGTTTTAATGTTTGATAGAGAAGTGCCAAGCGGTCAAACAGTAAACCTGTTACATCAAACTAAAATAACTAAATTGATCAACTGGGCACTAGAAATTAAAACAGCCTTGTTAAAAGACTTTCGGCACCCTTATTTTTCTTTAATTAGGATCCAATCAACTTAATTGGTTCCTAACTGAAAGCTGTGTGACACTAAATCCCACGTGCTGCTGCCTTAATTAAAGATAAACCATCTGACTGGGAGGCATCGGTTCTGCTTTTATTCAGTAAGCATTAGCAAGCTGTATGCCTTTCAGTCGGTTAGCTCGTGGTAGAAACACATTGTTGGTAGCTGCAGACCTTGTAAAAATAGTTGCTCAAGCTGTACTTAAAGTCCAGACCATTTAACTAGATCAGAGCTACGAAGCTACGAATATCGGCTGGGGACATGTAATTTAACATTCTCGAGCACTTCAATTCACATTGTTCTCGACAAAATTGTTTGTTTTTTTACTTTGCTGAAAAGCTGGTGGTTATTGCAGGCCCATAAAACACAGACTCGCTCCACGATACGGCTTTTGAAGTTTTAAAAACCAAAAGTAAGTGTACTTTTAATTTTGAGGTATTCAGATTTCTGACTTCACTTTTAGCCAAAATGTCACTGTTTAAAGTACTCGGTTCTTGCTGTTTTGCCAATTTTGTCTACTCTTTTTGTTTGGCTTTTCTGGGACTTTTAGAATTAATTAGGTAGTTTGTAAATTTATAGGCATAGGGTTTTACTTAAATTCCAGATAAGTAAACACCTTACTTTTAGGATCTTTCTACTTCTGTTTTAGTGAAGACCCCATCGCTGGAAAAAGAAGTGTTAGTACCTGAAACTTCTGCCCATTTTTGGATAACTTGGAAATTTTTACCATATTATTATTGGAACTCTGAATAGTAGATGTTTTTCTCCAGTATTTTAAGAGGGAATGCGATCATAATCTCAGGAACAAAAGACTAACTCTCCCGGAGAAAGAGAACAAGATTTACTTAAAGGCTCTTTAAAGCTCTCACAGAGCTCAGGAAATCTCCAAGTTGGTGAAAGAAATTGTCTTCCGGGACTTATTTAATGGTTTATTAATAATATCTGGAGTTTTCACAGTTTCTGAAATACTGGAATGTACTAGAATTAAATTAGACTTTTAAAACTCTTATGTTTTTGGATTTTATACTTCTTGTGTAACCTTGCAGGTTTTATGCTACATCTTCTGTCAGGTTTTTAGGTATTCTAGTTTGGCATCAATTATTGCGCTTAACTACGATTAGCTTGACTTAGCATTTAACGTATAGCACTTAGCATTCAGTACCTTTGGGTTTTCCTAAATGTACCTTCCATTAAGGTAAGATCACATAATTTAATCTAAATTGCTAAGGACGAATTTTAGAGTTCCTCAGACCTGTACAGTATCTTGTTTGAAGAACTTCATTTATTTTTTTTATTCAGTGTGCGGATATTGTAGTAGTTTAGTGATAAGTATTGGCTTACCACTATCCCACCCCAATATTTATTCGGGTGAGACCAGGAATTTAATTACTTCGGAAACTGATAATATTGCTCAGTAATATTTACCTTTAGTAATTTATTTAACACTATTTCCTAAATCAGTACGGTCTTAACAAGAAGTGGTAAGACCAGTACCACAATGGATAAAATAATCAGGAGAAAGCGGTAGAGTCATGGAGGAGCAAAAGGAAATAAATAAATAGGCTCAGCAATGGTAATGGTAAGGAAAGGGAGAGAAGGCTACTAATGGTCACATGGAAGCCCCCAGAGAAGATCCCCTACAAATTAAGATAACAGAAATGTGGCCTGATTTTAAGAACGATGTTAGTAAAATGAAAGAATCTAAAGCTGGCCACACAAAACAGATGGCGGGGACTAGGGTAAAAAAAAGAATGAAATACAGGCCAACAGAGTAAGAGCCAACACGGGGAATCATAACCCCTTCTTTGGGGTAAACACTTCAACACCTTTAGGACCAACTGAGTGCATCACAATAGATAGATACATATGAATGGAATATCTTTGCACCTCCAGTCTCTCCCTCATTAGCCCCAAGTCTAGATCAAATGACCCCTAGTGTTTATAGTGGAGAGTCTTATGCATCTTATAGCAGTGATAGCAGAGATGATTATGAAAGGGCAAGTTTTTCCCCTGTGAGTACTTACAGAAGAAATAATCAAATTACTAAAAGACCTTTAGACAAAATGTCAGGAAAAGAAATTACTACTAATAAACAGGGTTCTTACAGTAAAGAGAGTAACGTTAGAAATGAAACTGATATTCAAGATATTAAAGAAAGCCTTAGTGTTGTCATTGATGGTCTTGAACATAACTAAAGGCGAACTCCCAAACTCTGAAACCCCACAGACTCAGGAAATTATTCTACGAGCAAAGGGTTAACAGTTAAAGATAAAAAGGAGTCATGTGTTAGGAAGAAACTTTCAGTCCTCAGTAGTAAACAAATACAGGAATCAATGAATTATCCAGTATTATTAGCTATAACTGAGAAATTGATTGCAATTAAAAATGAAGTTACAGAACTTAGGCAGGAGCTACAAAGAAACAGGGTATCTAGGCCTGGAAATAATTATATCAGAGAAAGGAAGAGTTCTGAGAATTTTAGGCAAGGGGAAAACAAAGCTGTTCAGGTACATTTGCCACCACCTTTTGATAAGAATCAGCCATGTACCTGTCATTTCGAATCAATCATTCAAGAAGTGATAAAGGAAAGTAGGAATAAAAAAAATAAGAATTACCCATCCAAAACTAAAAAAAGACAAAATTACCCCTAAACAAAGAAACAAGGTAATTTTGGAAAAATGTATGCAAAATTTATTAAAAAGAGACCAGAAGAGGAAAAGTAAATCATTTTCAAGTAAGGGTACAATTGAGCCAACACAGGATTCGCTCGGTATAACCCTTGATGGGAAAAAGGAAATGTCTGATAGGCCCTCAAAACAGAAAGAGTGACGGGTAATGCACGATAAAAAGGGGAAAAGCAACTTACAAACAAGGACACGGCAGAGACAACACAGGATTCGATCTATGAGACATATAAAGAGAAAAGGGACAAGATTTCTAGGAATAAAAACCAGAATGAGGGGAAGATAACAAATGTAGGGGAGGAGATCGAGAATGTTATGATGTCACCTAGGGAAAGGAACTAAATCATCTAAGAACAAATTTGTTGATTTAGATGAAATAAATATGGAATATCTACTTGACATGTATAGAATATCCAGAATGATTACGGAAAATGAGGAAGAACTGAATGAATGGATTATCGAGGCTTTTCACCTTGATCCCCTTAATAAGGATGAATTGCATGTGATGAGACCACCCAATAGTTCCTTCCAAGACTGTGTACTGTTATATACTAAAAAAGGACATATTCTGGAGGATATTTGAAATCAAAGGAAAATATCTAAATGTATGGGATTATACATTATGCCAACCCAAATCATCCCACTTATGGAGAATAAAAATAATTCAGAAATTAGGAAAGTGTCAGAAGGAGGAAAAGAAGTTCAGACAAAAAGATCAGAGGAGATTAGGGAAATAAGAGAGCAAAATCATAGAGAGCATTAAAACATTTGTATGGAAACAGAAAAAGAAATGGGAAAATAAGACTCTGACCACATTTGGATGGGAGACAACAAAAAAGGTTCCCATAGGCCAAAGGAAACAAGAAATAGCAACCTTTTTTTCAAGAGTTCTTAAGGAAAACATAACAAAAAACCTAATAGAACATATCACATTACATAAAAGTATGAACTAACATCACAAATAGATGTCACATTCAAGAAAGTAGAGAGTCCAACAGCTATTAAACAAAGAACATTTGTGCAGGGAAATGGGACTGTATTTAGTGTCAAGAGATGAGTGGCCAAAGGTAGTAAGAACAAATGTGACGGGAGACAAAGGATTAAAAGAAAAGATTGACAGTTGGAATCAATATAAGAGGTCCAACAGTTATCAGTTTCTGGTAAAAAAGAAAGAAAAAGAAGATTGACAAAAAATACAAAGGAATATTCAGGAGGGATAATGACAAAGTAAAAAATCAAAATATTATCTTGGAATATTGAAGGCATTTATTTAAAAATTGCAGATCCAGAAATTGTTTTTTTTTTCAAACTTTGATCTTATTTGTTTTCAAGAAACCTGGTGTAGTTCGAAAAATGATCCTAAAATACCAGGATATGTAACATTTCTAAATCTGCAATTAAAAACAACAAATATGGGAGACATAAAGGGGGGAGTCATTATATATCTGACAACTAAAAACAACCACAAAATCACCAAACATTATCCCACTCCAGAAGATATGTTAATGGTGAGAATTGAAGAAGGAAATGGTAAAGGTGAAGAGAAAATTAAAATATAGTTACAAACATATACTTGTCCCCCATGATTAAAGATAAAGTCAAAATACTGAGTAGAATTAAAGTAATATTTGATCAATTGACAGACGAAGAGTTGAACAGCCCCGTTTACATAGTAGGTGATCTCAATGCAAGGATTGGGAAAAACTACGAAGGTCCAGGATTTTTGGAAATAATAACCGAATTAAATTCCAAAATAACATGGACAAGAGCTTCAAAAGATAAAAGGGATAACAAGAGGGAAAATCATTAATCCCTATTTAACTGGGAAAAATATGCTCTTAATCAGTGGAAGAGTAACGGGTGATAGGGAAGGAGAACCGACTCATAATGGACCTAAAGGCTCTTCTATCATTGACCATGTCTGGAGTAATTTAGAGGGTATAAAAATGATTAAGGAACTGACTGTTGTTGACAGGCCAGAGTCCTTACATAACTCAATCAAACTTATAACTGAAATCAAACAAATTAAAAGTGGAAATAAAGGCACGAATAATTTAAATGTTAATAAAAGTCTGAAAATAGTCAATCAAAAAAAGGATCAGATGGGACTCAAATGCAACAAAGCAGTTTGATACCTTATTTAAAGGACCAATAAATGACATAAGAACAATGATAGTTGAAAATACTGATTATGACCTGGTATTGCAACATTGGGCTGACATAACTAGTTTGGTACACCCATATTGCACTACTAGTAGGACTAGGACCCAATCAGTGACTAGACATGGTAAGATCTGGTTTAATAGAAAATGTAAAGAAGCTAAAAAAGAATTGAGTAAAGTCATCAGAAAATACAAAAAAAATCACAAGAACAAAGAATAATAAAACTAATGTAAATATTACTAAACAGAGGAAAAAATACAAACACTAGAAGCTGAAAAATATAAACATTCTAGAATATTATGGGAAAAATTGAGGAAGATTGTGAAAGGAAAAGACAACAAAAAATGTTGGGTAATGGTCAGTCAAGGTTTTGATAAATATACTAAAACAATAGATACATATATTCATCCCGATACCTGGGTATTCTATTTTACAGAACTTTATTATTCACAAGATGAGGCCCAATTAAGAGAAATAGAAAAGACAGAACATTTAAAAGACTCAAATGTCATATATCCAATTCCAATTATAATAAATTTAGAAGAAATACAAACAGCAATTCTTCAACTGAAATTTAATAAAGCCCCAGGCCCGGACAATATATTAGGAGACTTATTTAGATCTTACATTAACTAGTGGGCTCCAGTCATGGAAAAACTATTTAATATTATCGTACAAGGCCATGACTATCCCATGAGCTGGAAGGGGAGTATAATATTTCCAATTTTTAAAAAAGGTGACCCAAGCAATCCCAAAATGTATCGTCCAATAAGCCTAATTGATATTTCACAAAAAATATTCACTAAAATTATCTTAAAAAGATTAGAAGTATGGGCAGAAGAAAACAATATATTTCATGAATCTCAAAATGGATTCCGGAGAAATAGATCCACAATTCAACAATTGTTACATACTCAAGCATTTAATTTGGAAATATACAAAAACACCAAAAACACCTCACTCTACTGTTGCTTCATGGCCTTCACATCCGCATTTGATAGTATAAGTAGTGTTATTTTATGGAATAAGTTAAAGAATTTAGAGTTATACCCAGAACTTCTTAATATACTCATACAATTGCACTCAGATACCTGGGATGCAATAAGATATGACCAACATGGGAATACCTCCAAGCCGTTTAAAATGACACGAGGGATTAGGCAAGGATGCCTACTGGCACCCTTCCTATTTAATATATACATAAAAGATATTTTGAAGGATTTGGAAGATTCATTATACCATGCACCCAAAAAAGGAAATATTCACGTAGATTGTCTGGCATACGCCGACGATTTGGTGTTAATCTCCACCTTGATTTTGGGATTACACAGGAAACTCTATTTTTCTAAATTGTGGGATGACCACAGTTTAAAAATAAACATGTCTAAAACAAAAATGTTGACATTTGGGAATAATAAGAAACATATTAATTAATTGTGGATTAAATCAGAAAAAGTGGAAAGAGTCAATTACTATGACTACTTGGGTGTTAGATTCAGTCAGTCATTAAGATGGAAAGATCACATAGCTCAGATTTTAATGAAAACAAAAAAAATATTCAATGCCTTCAGGATATTTAATTCAAAGATGGGACCAACATCGATTGAAGGAGTCTTGAGTGTATTCGAAGCCAAAATAAATTCTAGTATTCTCTATGCAGCTGAGATCTGGGGATCAGATGACTTGAAAATCTAGAAATACTCTACAATAAAAGGAAAATGTACACCTTGAAGGTACTTCAATCTGTACCAGCTGACAGAGTGAATCTAGAATTGGGACAATTTTCCACCTGTACACCAGTGACTGAAAGATTAATTCTTTCTTCTCTAAAGTTATTTTTATTAGATAAAACCAGATTACCCAGGGTATGCCTGGAGGAAGAAATAACATATACTCTGATGGGAAAAATGTTATCAACTTTGGACATTTTCAAACATTTTGTTTTCCCGAATGGATTAGGGGAAACTTTGTGGAGAATGTTTGTATATCCCTTGCAAATGACGGTTGAGGTGGTGAAGAACAGATAAAGGGACCAGGAAAAAATTAAGGAGTTGACAAAAATGAAAATATAAATTATATAGATGGTTCAAACAGATCAAGCCTACACATGGTTCGGAACCTTATTTAGTTAGGTTAACTAACCCATGTGATAGAAGAACAATGACTAAATTCAGGCTTGAAATATATAAAGCCAATTATGTACTTTATAAACAAAACAGGGAGAATATTTCCACACCCTATTATAAATGTGATAGGTCAACTGAGGATGACGTAAAACACATTTTACTTCTACGTCCTCTATATAAGGGAACACGCTCGAAATGGCTAGGTAACATCATGGCGAAACTCGACCTTCCCCCCAGTGAAATGGTGAAATACCTAATAAATAATGAAAACCCAATTATACTGGAGAAAGTTGTTCACTTTTTCCAGGCCACTCATTTATGAGAATATCTGTAAGTCCTTGACACATGTATTCAGGTTTGAGAGAGATGTAATATCTCAAATTGCGATGTTTCTGTAATTTATACTGGCATGTTATCCTTGTTGTAATTGAATGGAGAGATTCAAAATGGGATTATTATCAGATTGTTAAAATACAATAATGGTTTGAAACCAAAAGAAAGCACTTTATTTACTGAAGCTTCATGTAAAATTTTTATGCTTTCGTCATTTTTAAAATTGATATGTTGTAATGGTTTTAAACTGATCAACAATAAACAACTTGAACAGTTAGTTATCTTAGTAAGGGGAGTGCGGGGACAAAGCCCCCTGCATAAAGCCACCTTTAAATTTTTGTTGCCATTTCCGCGATCGCTGGGTTGTACCCCTTGCCCTAAGTGGCTGTACTCTTTTGCCTTAGTCAATTTTTACCTTGTTATTTTTGACTCACCCAAATCACATAGAACCTGGTGGTGGATTATTAGGTTCAAGGGCAGTCACCAGCAGTGTCCCACAGGGGTTGGTGCTTGGCCTGGTGGTGTTCAATGTATTCATTAGTGACACTGGAGATGGCATAAAGCGCAAGATCCACAGAAGAAGGAATACAGAACCTTAAGGAAGATCTGGCCAGGCTGGAAACGTGGGTTGGAATATGGCAACTTAGGTTTAATGCCAAGAAATGCAATTTCAGGCCAGCCTGGTGGCACTGAGGGTTGAGGCACTAGAGATCACACCTTGCGCCATGCTGGTGACCCGTGTTCGGGAACGAGCACGGGCCACTGGAGGTGGTGAGGATGAGGAAGGACTGAGCATCCAAGGGACTGCCCTCCTTCCTCAGGGAGGAGGGACTAGCCCACGCCGGTGCATCAGCACCCCCTGGTGGCTACCAGGGGACTGCACTGCCTGGCTGACAAAGGAGATCGAGGCGGTGGTGGATGCCTTTCATGTGTGCACGGGAGCGTGCGCATGTCGAGCAGGGTGTCATTGCACATCCGAGCCCAGGGGAGTAACTGAACAAAGGAAAATAGCCAGGCCTTGGTAGGCGACGATGGGGTCCGTGAGGTACCCCCATGCCCATCAGTCGTGTACGCCGGCTGACCTCGGAGCTCTCATGGTTCAAGGATATTCTCACGAAGGGTGGTGATGGTAAGGTGTGGATGCCTGGAATGCGTAGGAGTTGCCCCCCAATGCCAGGACTGAGTCTCAGACGTGGCGGGATGGAGGTAAGCTGTGTGCCCCCATCAGAGAGAGTCCAGGGCTGAGAAAGGTGGACAAAGAAAATAAAAAAAAAAGAAATGCAATGTCATGCACATAGGAGGCAGGAATCCATGGATTGAGTACAGCTTGGGGGTGGGGTAGGGAATCCTGGTAACCAAATCTGAGGAAGAAAAAGACTTGGGGTGACTATCACTAATGACTTGAAGCACTCTTCACACTGCAGGAAAGCAGTGGTGAAAGCCAATAAACTTCTGGGCTCTCGGCTGTACTGCCAGGGGAATCATTAGCAGGTGGGAAGAGGTCATATTGCCCCTCTTCAGATCACTGGTGCAGCCGCACCTGGCAAGCAGCATGCAGTACTGGAGGCCCTCCCTGAAAAAGGACATTAACCTGATAGAGGCGGTCCAGAGACAGGTGACAAAAACGGTTCAAGGTTAGCAGCGCAGGACTTACAAGGAGAGGTTGAATCACCTCAACATGTACTCCCTGGAGGACAGCAAGGAGAGGGGGGAAATGATTGAGACCTTTAAGTGTCTGAAGGGCATCAATAAGGTGGATACTAAGGGTCTCTTCAGCCTTAGGGGAGGAAAATCCATGAGGGAGCACTGACTTAAGCTGGCAGGGGTAAGGTTTGAGACAGATCAGGAAGCACTTCATGGAAACAGCACTCACTGAAAAAGTGGTCTCTCTAGAGATGGTGGACAGTTTCAAAAGAGGATGGGATAGGACAAAGGAGGGTCAGGGTCAAGAGGGTAGGCAAGATGGGGAAGGTAGTAATCGGGAAGGGGGGAGAAGCCCTCAATAGTCACCAAGGATTCTGCAACATGAGCACACTTGATAGACAGTAGACTTTCCTTCTACTGGCAATACTCGTATGTTTGTGTCTGAAAGGACTGGCTTCTGTTCACACATATCCAACAATGCCAGTAAATTATTTTCCCAGAACACTAACGGCTATGCCTGCTGGTAAACAGCATGTTTTAACGTTCAGCAGGGCCACAGAAACTTCCCTCTGAAATGATTTCCTATGTTTATTTAGAAGCAGTTTGGCCAAGTTAGCACACTGAGCTGGGGCTCGTTTAAGGCGCAACTGGGGAGGGCAAGAAATAATGTAATTGCAGCAATACCAAGTTGGGCAATTGTAATATACAAATTACATCAACAAAATGTTTGTTGCCGTACTGGTCCTTGTACAACAAGATGCACAAATTAGGTGATTTGATACCTTTTATTGGACCAACAGAGATTACAGAAAAACCTTAAGCTTTCGAACTCAAACAGAGCTCTTTTTCAGAAATTATGTAATTTTACAGACAATATATACACCATAGGAGACAGAAAGCTGACAAATTGTAACCAGGACATGCAGATGTTACCAACAGTTTCCATCAGAATGTTTTGTCATATGGCCACCCAGTGACACAGTGGGTACTGTTACACACTCTCATACTGGTGACCCAAGTTTGGAAGTGATATTGGGAAGCTGATTGGGTGGTCATGAGCTGGGGAGGCATTGCTGCACGGCAGCGCTGCCACTGAAGGGGTCATCATGCCAGGTCCCACAGCACATGCGAGCCCTGTTGTGGGCCAACGAGCTTGCCTCTTTCCTAGGGGCATGCTTGTACATGTGAGGTCTGATGGGGAAAGGCTCAATGTCAGGAGATGGGTGGGGTCCAGAAAAAAAAAAGAAGGAAAAACAGAGCTCTGCCAGTAAGAAGTTGCTGCCTGCCACAGATCCTGTACCACCAACTAATCCCTGGCTCCACGTCTCTGGATGTGGGCACCGGTGGGAGGTGGGGGACGGACCTACCTCCTCTGGTCCCATCACATGGGCGATCTGTGGGGGATTTAGGGTACGTAAGTTCTGGAGATACTGGGTGATGGGGCTGGACAGGTGGGAAGCAGAAGAGGGCAGATGGAGAAAGGGGCATAAACATACTGTAGGATGAAGAAAAAAGAATGTTTTGCTAAAACAGTATTACATGCTTTACAAACAAAGTTCATGACAAGGATATTGTGTCCCCAACCCTCCTTGCACATGCAAATACAAGTTTCTTCTGACTGTAAGATTCCCACGAAGAGTCCTTTCTCCGTTTCATATAATGTTTGTGGTTGCTCTGTAAAGCAAAGATGGACGTACCTGTGGAAGCTGCGGACTTTGCCTGCCAATTAAATCCCACTTTCCATCCCGTATTCTGTATCCGCTTACTACCTGACCTAAAACACACACACACAAAAAAAAAAGATGATTGAATGAAAAAACAGTTTTAATGCATCAAACACATTATCTTTTCATCACTAAATGTTCTTAACTAGTCTGCCAAATCAGATTCCGTATTTAGGTAAACTGGTTTTAATTCTGTTCACATTTCTCATACACTGCCTTCAGTAGAAACAAATGACCTATCCCAGCCTAGTTCGTTAGGTCTTATTTCAATCCTGTTTGTAGGCCTCTTCCAGCTCTACATATCCGCACATTACAATTCCGAGTAAGCCGCTTCATTTCAGATGTATGGTCCTGTGCAGCATGTCGGGTATCAGTAAACGGACTGAACTCTCTTGCCTAAAATGTTTAACTTGGCACACTATAAGCCATTACAGTGGGGACAGAAATGACTAAGTGCGTGCTGTATTTGATTGCATAAAGATATTAACAACACTGAGGAGGCATTTTACTCAAAATTACTTGGAATATCTGACATAAATGGAGCCTTACACGTAAAGCAGTGATGAACTGAACACTACAGTGTACCATCTATTGCAGTTTAAGAAAACAGGAATTTCTTACCTAAATGATGAGTATGTACTCTATATGCAAAAGGGTACATTGGATAATTCTCGTATGAACAAGCAAGATCTGCATTAACCACTGTGTAAGGAGAGAAAAAAAAAAACAAGTCATGTTTAGTTACACTCATTCTCAGTTCTGCCACTGTCCATTCAATACCTCACATTCCCTTTTCCCAGATGCATCAGGACCAGGTAACCTACCGGTACTTAATGCTTAGTTTTATTGTTAATAGATCATCATTCCTCGAAAAAACCTAATGGTTGTAATGCCAGTCCCAGCTTTACTTTTTATTTTGTAGTGTGCATTCCAGGTGACCCTTTTGTTCTTTTCACATCACAACTGTGATTGCTAGGGTTTTCTAACAAAACAGTGAAGGCCAGGGGTTGAAATGGTTAGCACCATCACTGCGACAACTGAAAATGAAGCCACGCAGTAACAAGATCAAGAGTTCAGGGGGCACCCTTACACAACTGCAAATATATGGCTTGAAAATTATTGTAATATTTGAGGTGGCCCAGTGGCATGAAGGGCTGAGGTGCTATGCTCCTAACATTTTACCACACTGGTGACTCGAGTTCAGGAACGAGCTTTGGTTGCTGAGGGTTGGCCGGGGAAGGGGTGGAGGAATCAATGTCTGCCAGATAGCTCTCCTCTCCCGGGGTGGGAAGGCATGCTGACTCGGCCCTTGGCTACCACTAGGTGGAGGTGTGGGGGTAGCGCTGTCGCTTGAGCAACACTGAAGGGAAGGGCCACAGTTCCATAGTATCTGCACCTCCACATGCACACACTTACATGCCATGGCGTCAGGGGACCTAAGGGTGAGAGAACGGTTGTTGCAGGCTTCATGAGGCCCTGCCTGCCTACCCTGTCCTGCACCACTACCTGGACGACTGGGCCAATTCTGGATGCGTATCACCAGGTGGGGAAGGATGGCTCTCTCCTTCCCAGCCATACCATGAGTGGCAGTCCATGTGGGACTTGGGGCAAGATGAGTCCGGGAGAGGTGGGTGCAGGATTGGAAAGCTGCCTGTGGCAACTGCCTGGAGAAGAAGCTTTATGGAAAAGAAAGTGACCATAAAGATCACTATGCACCACAGTTCAACTTTGCACCCTGTCATGTTATGTGCAATGAGGTCGGATAACAGGCCTTTCTGTGCACTGTTGCAATGTGCATTGCTGGGGAAAAGGGCGGGGGGCAGCCAGGATCATTTTGGTGCCGGCACACTAATCTCAATGACTTGCCGGCACCTGAAACCCCAATCACAAGCCACAGCGCCTGGTCAATACCATGGTATTATTGGCATAAGCAGTTCTTCATGAGGCACAGGTTTGCAAACCGGAACAAAAGTTTGGGGGGGGGAGGGACTATGAACAACAGTTATAATGCAGAGATGGACAGTATTCAGAAGTGAGGGATCCACAGGACACCAAGAAAAATGTAATTGTGCTATGTGGACCACATTCCTGACAGCCCAGAAGCAGACAAGAGGTACGGGTAAGGGGACATTTATAAACAGTTGTGCCTGTGGCCAGGGGCTCAGTCAATGGAACAGCACCAGTCCACAAGCAATGGCTCGAGTCTGCCGCAGACCAGCATGTAAGTGCCCACTAACTTCTGGGTTATCTCATTTACAGACAGTGCCAAGCAGCACTGTCACAGGAGGAACGCCTACCCTGATGAGAGTACACCTGCTACTACTGTATGTATATTTCACAAATTTGCAGTGGTGCAACCAGTTGCATTCCGATTTTGTGCCACCACTACTCACTGCGACTGTGTACTGGGCCACCTGCTACAGACATTAACACCATTTGGAATTAGAACAGCCGTCAGATGCACATCTCTTCAGATGACCCAGAGCTATACTACTAAGCCAACCAGAGTTACTGTCTGTTTGCTTAGGGTCTGCAACAAAATCACATGTTCCTAAACTTGCAACAAGGAGGGGACAAATCATAGAAAACAGACCCTGTTTCTGCACACTGTAAACCATTATATCTTGAAGCAGTAGCTGACACTGAAAGAAGTATTTTTTTTTTTTTTTTAAATAAACTTCACTGTGTATGCCTCTGTAGACCCCGATTTGAGCCCTGTTATTTATGTAAGCAATAAGATATGACAGGGCTGCTGGTAGTAATGCCATGAACTCAACCCAGGGGTGCAGTAAGGCATGTGGCTGCATGCTAAGTACATTTATGCCCCAGGGTGTGCATTCATGGCACTACTACAACACCTGGGAGTGTCTAATTGCTCTTATAAAATGGGTAATTAAAAAAAAAAATAACACAAACACAAATGAAACTGTTCTGCTACTGAATTTGTTTATTTATTTAGCATTTGTAGACCAGGTAGGTACACTAGACAAGTTATATGCCTATTTTCGGGTACGACCCAGGAGAGTACAATGAGAATAAAGGTTCAAACAAGAGAACATCATGACACAAGTAAGGCAGTATACAGAGTTAAAAAGGAACAAAGTGAACATAACCAGCAGATAGTAAGCACGGTTAAAATATATACACATAGAGACACCAAGGCTAAGATCAGAACAATTTTACAACATATAGACGACTCTGAGCCACCACCAGAGCTGCAGTACAAGAATCACCTGAAACATAGAATAAACTCATCATATGCATCTCAGAAACTAGTCAGGCAGGCTGCATCAGCAGAAGCTGCAAGAGGGGTACCAGCAGGTCAGGTGAGCCCAGTTTAGAGGTCCAGAACTAGCTATGGTGGCTTAGGACACCCACATGCAGAGGAAAGCTTCAGGTAATTCCACAGGGGAGCTCCGGAGGCATGAGTGGGAGGGGGAGAAGCGAACGTGGGCAGGAAAGGAGTTCCATAGCCTGGGAGTACATGAAGCAAAGTCCCTGTCCCCCATTTGCATACGGGTATTAGGAACTTTAAGCACACCAGGGCCCAGAGACCTGAGAGAGTAGGAGGAAGAGTTAGCCGGTTCGAGGAGCTCAGCAAGCCCTTAGGGGGGGCCCGTTCTGAGCACCTTTCCCATAAAGCAGCCCAGCCCAAAGTTCATGTGGTTGGCTGGGGAGAGCCAGCAGAGTCTGATATATAGGTTACAATGATGTGTGAGGCGAAGGGCAGCAAGAGCAAAGCGACAAATGTTATTGCAGGTCGTGTTCCACCTAGTGAGGTGAACCTTGGAGGTGTGTGCAAATAGGAGAAGGCCATAGCAGAGAGAGGAGAGGAAGCACACCCCTGGCCAACACCAGACGAGCAGCAGACATAAGATGTTTCTTCGCTATGTAGGCTAGGCCCAATTTGCAGTTGACAGCTCTACATACATTTTGGATATGACATCCAAGGTCGAGTTGGGGGTCAAGTGTCACCCCAAGGTATTTGATGGAGACAGTGGTTAGAAGAGGAGTACCATCAACACCAATGACATGCAGAGGGGCAGGAGTGGCCTTAATCATGGCCAGGGATCCGAAAAGCATGGCCTGAGTTTTCTTATGGTTGAGGACCAACTTGTGAGTCACTGCCCAGGACTGAATATTCCTGAAATCCTCACTCAGTCAATGGTTGATGACCCCAATGTCCTGGGAATGAGTAAGGATGACCAGGTCATCCGCATAAAGGATAGTACTACAATTGGTAGCAGGAGCAGGGAGATTATTGACAAAAATTGAGAAAAGTAGGGGCCCCAGAGGGACACCGGAGGTAACGGGGCGGTGTCCGAGAGGACCTTGCTGAATTTGGTCAGTTGTTGTCTGCCCTGGAGGTAATTACTGAATCAACTCAGGGCAGGAGGACGTATCTGTGAGCAAAGTAATGCATGGTCCACAAGGTCGAAGGCCTTGGATAGGTTAATGAATATGGCACCAGGGAGTTTTGCCCTGGTCTGTGGTTCTTGCATTTACTGTACTCTTGTCAAGAGAAACAATACAGCCCGAAAGATCTTTTCTGGAGCAAAGTCAACAGGCTGCAAGCTGTGAGCGTGATGCTTGCTTGGTAGTTATGAAACTGAACCTTTAGTTGGCAGAGTAACACGTTAGGTCAGTAACACAGGTTGTACTGGACCTTTTTAAGTGTTGGTAGCAGTGTGGATTCATCATGGTTACTAGCCAATCAAAATGCAGTGTTTTCTTTCCCATTTTATAACTGTTTCAAAATCTGTCCAGTGAATATGGTGCAAGATTTCATTTAATGTTTACCACGTTAGCTTAAAGTGATTTTGTCACATTTGAGAAACAACTGAAAAACAATATTAAAACACAGTTTAATTTAGGTTACATAGAGTTTCTATGTTTCTGCTGCTTTAATAATTCAACATTACTGTACTAGTTTAGTTAACAGAGTAACAGAATCCTTGTTTCCTACTCCTGCTGTTGAATCTCATAACAAGCTGCAATGTCACAAACAGAGAATTATGACTTCAGACTAGGATTAAGCATCAGAAGAGAACAAAATCTAGGAGACAAGGATCTTTTACCCAAGCAAATCAAAAGAAAGCAAAAAAAATGCTAAGAGGTCCCTGATAAAGTGCAAGCATGTGTGAAACACTGGTGAGGTGTCATTTGTTGCAGCAGCTACTAGTGTGTAAGTGTACAAGCATTTTAACATATGTTACGCTATATGCGCTCTATAAAGTAATTTGTATTTTTCTTAATGCAGAGCTGCGCTGTTGGTTGTGGTGGTGGGTGTCTAAGCTCAAGTTTCTGGGTTCATCCCAAGCAAATTAACCTAATAAGGCAGAACCAATGGAAAAGAAATGCAGACCATATTTAAACTTATATTGAATTGTGTCTGAATGTCAAGTGTTGTAGCCTGTGGTTATCTTTGATGTCCAATGCAGTCAAGGAGCAGTTTGCTGCATGCTAGTTCACCTTAGTCACAAGAAACGTGATAAACTATGAAGCAATAAGGCATGACCAAGGGGTATATTAATGGCCTGATAAACATCCCCTAGGGTTGTAATGTGGCACGAGGCATAGCTGAGTGCTACATACTATACTCCTAGAGACTGATTAGCTGCCCATTAATATACCACAGCAATGCCTTCTTGCTATTATAATAAAAGTGTTTTTTTAATTAAATCGTGTTGTACATAGATGCACAGAATTTGTTGGCAGATAAGGACTGCTTGGCCCACCCAGTCTTCATTTTTTCCCCTGCCAATACTGTCACTGCAGACCCCACCTGAACTCCGGCTACCCCCCCCCCCGCTTTGCTAACAAGATTCCTTCGTGCCTATCCCAAGCATGCTTTAAGCCCACCACTGTTTTCACCCCACCACCTCTGCTGGAAGACTGTTCCGGGGAGGGTCTACCACTCTTTCAGTAAAGAAGTACTTCCTCACATCCCCAATCCCCCAGCTTCATTGCATCCTCCCTTATTCTCATGCATCTTTTCTACAAAGAGTACTTTGCTCAGCATGTGATTAGGCTCTACATGTATGTTTATCAAAAGATTAACATAAGGCTGATAGAATGTTTATAGCCAATCAGAAAGCTCTATTTCTCAGACCCCTTTTATAATTAAGCAATAAGGCATGACCAAGGGTTATGTTAATGGTCTGTTAATTACCTTCTAGGGGTGTACTGTGGAACGAGGTGTAGCCGAGTGCCACATGCCCTAGAGGGTGATTAACTGACCATTACCAGCAACCCCTGGGAGTGCCTTGTTGTTGCTATTATATAATAAAACATGTTTTAAAATTGTGTTAAACCTTCTTCAGCATATGGCTAAGCTCTACATGTATGTTAATAAAAGATTAACATAAGGTTGTTAGAATGTTTGCAGCCAATCAGAAAGCTCCATTTCTCAGACCCTTTTTATAATGGGTGTTCAGATACAGCTGAGAACATTGATAAAAAAATCTTGAATTCTCCCACACCTAAAACATTCTGAAGCAGACACAAAGCAAGGAAAAAGGGCATCTTACAAGACGGGAGCAAAAGGTTTTGTTTTTTGGTTTTAATGGACTTTTTTGCATGTCTAGAGTGTTGGAATGCAACAGGATCCTCAGAGTATCCATACACAATGCAATTTCTTTGCAGACATCCTTTAATAACAGTTATAACAAAAACAGCTGAAAAGTGTGGCTGATAAAAGCATCCAATAATTCAAACATGATCAGTTTTTGGAATTAAATTGTTATTAAGCACCACTACCACTGCTGCATAAACACAAAGAAGTGGAAGAGGATCATTTTGAAGATGTATCAGAAACAGCCGTAACAAACTGCAGATAATATAAGATGTCTGACAGGAATGCTCACAACAGACTTACTTTTTCCCCCTGGAGACTATACTGCAATTTGTCATGAAGACAAATGATGGTGCAGTCCCCAGAGAAAAGAGAACCTTTGCTGAAATGTAGGAAACTGAAAACACACACACACACACACTTGCAGTTACTGTTGAGCTGGAAACTCCGTCTAGACAGGTCTAACAGTTTGGAAGAACCACAGAAACACTGAAAACTGCCGAAAGAAGGCGGCTCTGGGGTCCATCCTCATTCTGCCCTGTAAGGTTGTACACCCCCCTCCCCAAGGATCATGACCAACTTTTTCCCCTCCCCTGCTCCCCATCTCTTGACCATCCCTTTATGCTTATCCCACCTGCTCTTAAAGCTCTCCACCACTTTTGCATTGACCAAAAACTTTACATTGCTTGTTCTACCACTCCACCACCATTTATGCAAAGTAGTACTTCCTTACATCTCTTCGGAACCTTTCTCCCTTCCCCCAGAACAAGTTTCTTACTATTCCCCAGGTATTGTTATTGCTGTGGATTGTGAGAGGCCTCCTAAAGCTCACCTTATTAATATCATGCATTTATGCAAATGTTTCAGTCATGTCCCCCTTTCCTTTGTGGTCTCTACTGAAAACATGTTAAGGCACTCCAGCCTTTGAATGTTCTTCCCTGTTGCCCTTGTATCATTTCGGTAACCTGCCTCCAGCATGTTGATGTCCCTTTTTTAGGGGCGGTTTCCAAAACTATACACAGTACTCCAGGTGCGGTTGCACCCCACGGTACAGGAGCAATATGACCTCCTTTTTTTCTGCTGCTGAATTCCTACCAATACATCCCATCATTCTGTTCGCCTTTCCTGTTGCCTTATAACACCGTGCTGATGATCTGAGGCTGTTGGAGATCTCCATCCCCAGATCCCTTTCCTCCTCTGTCACAGTAGCTGTCACCCCCCAACCTATACTCTGCCCTTGGGTTTTTGTTTCCCACATGCATGATATCACACTTTTTTGGCATTGAAGCCAGCTGCTAGCTTTTATGATCCCCCGAGCCTTTCCAAATCTTCTTTTAACTCACGGATACCTTCTTCAGTGTCAGCCCCTGCCACAGGGTCTGGTATGATCGGCAAACAGTCAACTGCGTATATTACACAGTGAATGCTAAAGCATCAGGACAACAGTCCAAGAAGATAACCTACAACCTTGTTATTATATTGCAATTTCTCGACAAATAACATCATCAATATGGAGAGACCATCGAATGAATAAAGACTGCTCCCTCATATGCACTGTATCTCTGACTCTAAACACTTGGGCCCTGATTGACAAATGCCTGGACACAGATGCTTCCATGAGATGCATCTGCTTCTGGCAGCCCCCTCCTGTGTGCACCAAAACAAATGACTCCTGGCACATGTTGACTCTGAAGGTTCAGTGCACAAACAAAGCAGAGCAAACAGGAAATGCGATCATGAAGGAGCAGTATAATGAATCAATTGCTTCATGTTCACAACACAGCAGAAACAGTCCATGCTGCGCATGACTGAAAAAGTGCATCCAAAGTGTGTGGCGTGCAAACCTGCAAAATGCCAATGGACACGACATCCCTGTGTGCATATGTAGTGACCTACTCCTCAGGGGTGGAATCTCAGCACAAAGTATCTTATTCATACGGCAGCTGCAAACTAGGGGGCTAGCTGCACACTCAAGCAGACACTGATAGACCAGGAGGTCTGTTTCTGCTGGCAGATTTGTATGTTCCTATGTACATTTGTTTTCCTTCTTACTATTTTCTTTTCAAATTTACTCATCTTCTCCCTCAAATTTTTTTTTCTCCAAGTCACCAAATTCAGGACTAACCTCACATTTAGACAATTCCTCATTAAGTGTTGCACTCTCTCTCCCTGCACTTCTGGTAGGTTCATGTCATCTTTTTTAATTAGGGATGTCAGCAAAACAAATGAGCAAGTATTTAAAGCTGCCTCTCAGCCCTCATTTTGTCCGAACACAGGGATTCTGTTAAGGTATTTTAAATAATCTTAACTCCCCTGGAATTCGCTTAACCTCAAAATATTTAGTCAATGTTGAGTGACTGTACAATGGCCTCATTTCATCATTCAGTCTATCCTCCTGTTTATGGAAGAGGCTTTTCAATGGTGGTAAGTTGTCCTCAGAGGGTGAGGCAGTACCTGGCAAACTGAAGAGCTACCTTGCTCGGAGTGTTTTCTGCTATTCCTGGTTCATCAGCAGCAGCAGGATCTATGGCCTGGGTAGCTCCAAAGTGATGGAGGCTTCCTGTGAATCCAGAATTGCCACCCAACTGACCACCCTGGCAAAAGATGTGTAAAATGCCAGCTGCTAGTATATCTCATGTTGCGATGTCATGACTGCAGCTTCACAAAACGCTGAGAAACTGCCCTGAGTGAGCCCAGATATCAGATAATTAATACAACCAATCCTAGCATGTGCACAACTAAAAATACAAACCGAAACAAACAATCCCTGGTACAGCTTGACTCTGAAGGTGCTGTGCTTAAACAAAACAGAGCAAATGGGAAACGTGAGCACTCAAGAGCAATATAATTTTAGTTTTTATTGCACTAAGAATCCTTTAGGCAACGGCCTATATTCAAAGGATCTAGAACCATATATACAAAACATATAAGCACAAAACATGGCTGCCTGTACAGTTAATAAAAAATAATGAAATACCTCAGTAGTTTATGGTGTAAATGTAGAGATTGATTAGTGTCAGAGTTGACGACAAAGACCTCAGCGCTTCGGTGATCTGTTCTTCAGGGGTGTTCACACCTCAGGAAGGTTTGGTCGCCGAAGTGCTGGGGTCTTTAAGGTGTAGTTCTGGCTTTGAAATAAAATCACCTGCATTTGCACCTCAAACCTTTGAAGTAATTTTTTTTCTTTTCGAATGCTGTCTTTTGGTTCTGTTGTAAGTTTTTGGGCTGGCCGCCTACTGACAGCACCAGCCTTCACTGGAGTTGCACAGCTGTCTGTTGGAACTGCAATAAAAATAATGCCTGGGTGCAGAATAGGCCCTTTGAAAATGAACCCAGGTGCTCAGCAGATAGAGAGCTTTGAAAAGCTGACCCCAGAAACCTCATGTAAAGCAAAGCTGTTTAGGAAGCAGATCTGGAGACAGAAACTGGAAATGTTCCGAACAGCCTGCAGAGGTTTAGCTTACTTACATGTGTGGTATTTGTTTTTTGAGGAGACGGCTTGATAAATTACCTAACTTTTAAAAAACGTAAAAAATTTACTTCATTCCGAAATTTTTTCCAGCAAAATGAATTTACAAGTACCAGTCATTTGCCATGTTTTTCTCACAGCTAACCTGACAAGGATATGCAGCTGCGTAAACATCCCGAGCCATAGTATCCTTTACTGTGAATACAATTCACAGATTAAATGAAACACTGTGACAATGCCAACTGCCCAGCACTCCCTAAGACATAGACAAAAATAGGATGAATAACACAGCCCACTTTTTTGATAAAACAATATAACAGGAATCAATGAATCAATCAAAATAAACTGGTACTCCCAACTTTCAGGGTACATGTTCTAAAAAGGTGTTTACATGTGCCTTTTACTGTAGTGCCAAAAAGGGGAGGAAAAAACAAACAGCTAAAAGGGAATAAAGCAGCAAAACAAAAGTGAGATGCACACACACTGGAAACCTGGCACTCCGAGAGGTAGCCAGCCAAAATGATAAATCCACAGACTAACCAAGAACTCCTACGAAACAAACTATGATATATCACAATGATTTAATGTTAGTGCAGGTACTGCAGGACACTCACTGTGAAAGTGAGGTACTGACTAAGGCCTCAGAGCCTTGAACTGCACTAGATCTTTGTCAGGGGCCCTTGATGAAGACCTTCGTGCAGGTCGAAGCGCTGTGGCATTAGTCAATAGCTCGCATTCCTGTTATTTATACAATGTAGGTGAGAGACAACCCTTTCAGATAAATTATTCATTTAAGTCACTGAAGCATTCTAAATGAAAAAAAAAATGATTTGTAGTTCAATGTTAGGAGGGTCATCAGCGTTCATTTTCAGATTAGGTTAGTCATAAAGGAGCTCTTAACTCATGGGACAGCAGCTTACGCAATGCCTGATGACAATAGAATGGTTTCTCCTGTACTCAAAACAGATCAGGGAAATCAAGTAAAAACAGCTCAACCTTCAATAAAAGAACTCATCTGGAAGCTCTGCAATTTAAAATACATGCTATCAATAGGACACACAATGGCTTCACTCAGAATACATTTATCATTGCTTGTGAGGGGACAGGACTTCCGTAACTCTGCCACTCGGGAGTTATGACACTGCTCCTTCATTCAGGTAGATAAATGGCCTAGTCTGACTCAGTCCATTTAGAGCAGGAGCCAGGTGCATTTATCTATATGTCTGGGTCCAAAAGGTTTGATGACTGTTTCTCATGTAAAAAAGTGTGCAGAATTCAGATTTACAACTCTTATTCATCAATAATCATATGTTTTCTTGGAAAATGCACTTTCTTAAGAGTAACTAAAAGTTTTTTGGTTATGTAATACACACGGTTTACTTCTTTATTTAATTTATCTAAGTTATTTAATGACTCAATTTACTTTGTAATGTAATTTATTTAATGTTTCTGATATGGCTAGCAAGACTTCTCACAAACTGCAGAGGCGACGGCATCCTACTCACTGATCCAGGAGTTAGCAAAGACCATGGAGATCCGTTACCTTTTGATGATGCTCGTTGGGAAAAAGTAGCTAATGCAAAGGAAAGGCATTCTAGTCAAACACTGTCAAAGTACAACATGGTTGTCTTGAATTGTCTGAACGTTACTCTAGCAGCCATGGGTATCATCATATCTGCTATAAGAACTTCACTGCATATGAGTTCTTGTAAACCTGCAGCAGATGAAACTTAAAAAAGACATTGTAAAGAAGAGATATCCAGCAAAACTGCTTCGTTCCCAAGTTCACAGTGCTCTATCTGTATCTGCAGCATCTACATCAAGCATATTCCCAAATGAATGTGTATTTTGCAAATCATACAAGAAAAGGAATCCTAAGGGGTCAAAGGAGACTTTTGAATATCCTACAACATGTGTAACTTATGGGACAACAGTCCGCATAAAAAAACGCAGCAAAATAAATGGATGATCTACAAATGGATATGATGATAGGCAGTATTCATCTCGTAGCCAAAGAAGTGAAGTACCACAACAGCTGTAAGAACAAGTATGTAAAAAAAGCAGAATGAATAAAGGCACAGGTACAAAATGTGAATACAGTCAGTTGAGGGACAGTCACCAGGCTGACTTTTCCAGACTTGTTAAGTATGTGCAGTGCATCATTGTTAATGGAATGCAAGAAGAATCAGTGCTATCTCTACACAAAAGGTACATGGACATTCTTATGGAGTGTAGTGGGCATGAAACAAATTACGACCCACAGAGCCTGCAAAACTGGCGGATCACTTCAAAGATGGTATCATATTTGATACCAAAAGTAGAAAAGCAGGTACAATCATCAGGTCTGCTAAGAAATAGGCTGACTGGAGGGAAGCACAAGCAGCTCAACACATAAGAGAACAGTTGTTGGAACTCCTAAAGCTACAGCCTCATAATAAAACCAAAGTTAAAGCTAAAGACTAGAAGAAAATGTAAAACTGCCACCCATTCTTCAGACATTCCAACATACTGTACTCACGGGTTCATCAGAAGTGGGCAGTGAATGACAGGAGAGGGTAGTTCAATCTGTTGCAGATGACGTAGTGTTTGCAGTGTCAAGGGGAATAATCAAACCATAAAAACACCTCTTTCTGGGCATGGGTATTAAATCCATGATAGGCAGTAAGAAAGTTTTAACTATATTGAACAGGTTTGGTCACTGTGTCAGCTATCATATTGTGGAGGAACTCAAAACTGCAGTCACAACCAATATAATAGAGAAGAATATGACACCAGATGGATTGCTCATATAGCCAGGTTTAGCCACTGCTTTGGCTTTCAACAATTATGATGAGATGACAGAGACACCTGACAGTCATGACACTGTGGGTATAGCATATCAAAACATACCATCCACCAGCCCGGTGGCGCTGAGGGTTGAGGCGCTGGACGCCACACCTCATGTCATGCTGGCGACCTGGGTTTGAGAACAAGCCCAGGCCATCAGGGGTCGGCAGGGGAGGACTGGGATTGAGCGTCCATAGACTGCTCTCCCAGTCCTGGGGTGGGTTGGGGAATCTCTCCACGCTGTAGCAGCTCCTGGGGATGCTCGGGGGCACTACTAGTGTTAGGCGATCTGAGGGGGAACGCGGCGGACGTCGGCACGCTGTGTCCGGACGTCATTGTACGTCTGCATTTCAGGGGACCAATCAGAGGAAAATGGCTGGGCACAATCGTGCAGCTTGATGGCCATGCTCTGAGCTGCCTGGAGGACTTTGGCAGAATCCTGTCAGGGAGGGTCCGGGGCTGTCTTGGCTGGCTGAGGCAGAGGAACAGCCCTCCAGCGGGATGGCATGATGGCCGTCCCAGATCCTCCTGGGTGCAGTCTGAGCTACCCAGTTCTCTGGGTGGCTGGAGTCAGCGGCTGGATGCCCCAAGCCGGTTAATATGCCGCAGCAGGTGGAAGAAAGCATTACATGAAAAAAAAAGAAAAAACATACCATCCAGTACTGAGGAGACAGCTGTACCCAAAGAAAGGTCTGAAGAAGCTTTGACAAGGACACACACGGATGATCAAGCACCAGCAAGAAATGAAACACACACAACAGAAACAAACACAGATAACACTCCACGGTGTGGCAAAAACCATTCTGTCTCTTGTTTGTTATACTTCCGCAAATGAAGTCCACCTTGTCAGTGACTGTTACAAGTCACCACTGATCAAAGATCAAAGGTCTTGAACAAGAGAAGAGAGAAAAGCATTGTGCCACTATCCTATCTCATAACTGGTTCTGATGAAAGACAATCAAGAGACTTTGCTGGATCCCTGTTTTCATCTTCATTCAAGGCGGCACTCCTAGGTTGTCTAGCTACAGCATGGAATTTTGATGTGTACTGTGAAGTTCTAGGTGATAAAAAGCTCATGTATGCAGTATGAGATACTTGTTACTCATACAAAGTGGAAGGTGGACATATGCTCAGACTAGAGTGCAAGGCCCTAAAAAGCTAACACACAGAAGCAGATACATGAATCATGCAACACATACACTACATTTGCAGTCACAATGAGGGTGAAGATGTGCATGTAGTGGTCAGGGCAGATGATAACGGATATACTGGTCATTCTGCTGTATCATGCAAGTCTAAACAATAATCTCAAACTGCACATGGATGTTGGCCATTCAGGTAATAACACAAGAAGATTCATAGATATATCCCGCTTGTCAGCAGAGCTAGGCAGATATGTGTGTGCAGCTCTACCAGGTCTCCATTGACTGACAGGGTGCAACTATTCACCAGCATTCAAAGGCAAGGGGAAGGTGTGACCTCTTACAATTATGGAAAAGACTAGAGAGTACACACAGGCATTTGGAAAACTGGGATGTCCACACTTGTCTAAAGAAACTGAGGATACAGTTGAGGGCTTTGTGGGTACCTTGTTTGGACAGAAAGTAAAGAGTGTCAACACAGCCCGCTACAGTATGTTCAGTGTCAAGTATCAATCGAGTGACAAAGAAGCACCCTTAGAAAAGATCAAAGGAGTAGACACAAGCTCTCTGCCACCATGCAGATCAACTCTGACACAACACATCTGCTGTGCCAGTTACATTTCATTGTTATGGAAAAACACAGATAAATCAGAAATTATACTACTGAAGCCAGAGGACAATGGCTGGACCTATGAGGATGGCAAATACAAGCCAACATGGTTCACATGTGAAGTTGTACCACCAGCCTTAAGTGAACAATTGAATGAACATGACAGCAATCCAAATGAAGATGATGATGACAACAGTTACTATAATGTCAATATTGAGGAGACAGAATTGCTTAACATGCCAGATAATGAAGACAGTGAACAAGAATACTGATTGTTGTACTTAGGTTCTTAAAATATCAAACAAATGATTGTTTCAAGTTAAATATAGAATAAAATAAATAATGCTAATATTAAACCTTTGATACATATGTTGCTGTTTGTTACAATGTATGTAGTATTTCAATAAATGCTTATAGAATTTAAATTAAACAAGGAACCATTAATTAAAATACACAATTGTCACCGACAGTTCATTTTTTCATTGAAGAAGTGCATTTTCCAAGAAAACGTTCAAGTTTGAGTGAATAAGGGTTGTAAATCTGGATTCTACACACTTTTTTACAAAAGTCACCAAAGCTTTCAGACCTAGACACATAGATAAATGCACCTGGCTCCTGGACTGATTGTTTATCCTGTTTTTCCTAAACAGGCTCAAGTTAGTTGTGAGGACAAAGAACAGCTTAATATCTTCTGTCCAGGAGAAATGCTGGGGTCAAAAACACCACGTTGACCTCACCAAGTAAGATAATCCAGTAAATATTCATACACAGCACAGAAAAAGTTTTGTGAAAATACGGACATGCCAGTCCCGATGATAAATACGGTTTCTGTCACGGCTTAACTGAATGGTTTAAGGCATTGTAGCAAGTTTTGTTTGCTGGTTAAACAAAATATGTTTCCTGGTTAAACAATTGGAATTTTATTTGCACATTGTGGACTTTCAGCAACAAATCAGACGAAAATCTAGTTTCATTAGATGCGCTGCTTTTTTCTGGGGGGTTTTCCCCAGCAAACTCTGGCATGTTGAACTTGAGAAAGAGAGTTTCAAAAAGACGACAAAATAAAAGGTGTTTTTAAAGCAGCTTTTGATATAGATAAATAAAGCTGTTCTATGTTTTATTTTGCTTTAAACATGTCAGTTTTTATTTCCAACATGAAACTAATTTCTAATATATTTGCTGCTGTTGTTCGCAAGTCCTGTGATTATGTAAATGACATTTAATTGTCAGTGACAGTAATTCCGGTAATTGCTGCAGTTCATTACAGTATGTACGTTCCACAGCGCAGGACTGGAAAGAAGGAAGTAATGCCTTAATATTTGTTCTTCGCCCTGTCTATTCACTAATTTGTGTACCATTCTCTGTTGCTACTGATGGCAGCACAAAACGGGGGGTAATTATGTTGCCTTGTGGAAACACCACCTGCTGTGAACACTCAAATCCTATTGACAAGCAAATCAGGTATCCAGATGTTGGGGGATGCAAATGGAGCTTGTATTCAGTAGAGGAAATGTAGAAAATTCATTAAGGGAACCCATGACCTTCGATGTAAGACGCAAACTGAGGTTACTTACAGCATTTGCAACCACAGTTCTACTACTACTTTACATGTAACCCCCACCCCTGCCTTTTTGCCAACACGACAGGTGGCACGCTGTTGGCACTGGCAGCAATATCTGGTGGGGACCTGGGCTCGGGGAGGATGAGGTTACTCGGCACAAGGGGACCTAGGTTTGGTTACTCTGCACAGGGGCACCCAAGTAAATCCGAACACAGGAAGCAATAACTGTAATGTCCAGAACCAGGAATGGGATTTTTCAGTGTGGCTTTTATTCACAACTAGCTGAACACAACAAAGCATAGATGGAGCCCCACGGGGCTACGTTTACTGATAATGCACATTAGAGACTACAAGGTAGTCCACTGGAAGAATGAATCATTTCTACTGTTTTCAGGCTCTGGACCCACCAGGCACACAGACCGGACTTGCTCGAGCTTTGGGTACACAGCCCGACTGGCCCGGCTCCCCCACCGGCCACTTGACTGACGGTCCATTGGAAGAATGAACCCATTTTACTTGTTGTGGCTCCCCACACCACTTAGAGTCTGCGACCCCTAGAGAGATTTTCCCATTTGCGACCCACATCTGGGTACTTCCGCCATCACTGGCCAAGCGCATGAGGCAAGTAGCAATCACAGCAGAAATCCATAGAGGTGGACCTGGTTACTAAAGATGGGGGGTGTTCCCACCTCCAGCTCCCACAGCCCATACCCAGCCATTTCTCTGGTAAAACTGAAACTTCGGAATGTAGATTAAATGGTGGATGAACTGTCGCACCCCCTCTACAATATTACTTGAATTCACACAGCACTCTAGCTTTTGACATTACTCCATTTGTTTGTCCTAGTACTATAGGCCTCCCAAATAGTATTTCAAATCCCAGATTTCTTCACATATCCCAGGCTGAAGAAACACATTTTTTGCCCTCTCATGTTAGAGCAAACACTCACCCTTTTGTTGCAGGTGCCCCACAGGCGAAGTACAACTCTTCCCACTTTCCAAACACAAACTGAAACTGAAATAGGGAGCTTTCTTTCTTCTGCAGAATTTAGGGGATTGCCCCTGGAATCTACATGGGGATTTTTCCTTCCCCCCTGGTGGGAGGGGGCACTGAGACCCAGACAGCGGTCTCCACCACTTGAGACTGGCTCCTCAAAACCAAACTGCAGACTGAACCTTCTTGTTTGACAACAAACAGGAGACTGACTTTGAAAACTCCCAACATTCTATCTAACTCCCTCTGCTGCAGATTCCAATGTGGCTTACGCAGCTGCGACAGTTCTATTGGTGATGTCATCTCTCAGTCTCAGCTGAGACTGAGAACAGAGTGAGACAGTGTGAAACCCATTTAACTGGAGTTTCACAAGCTGCCTTCCCTGCCTACCACTAGGTCTTACTGGGATTCTAGTAACCCCGGGTAACAAGGGGTTACATACACTTAGGCAGTCATCCACTGAATGTCCTCAGCTACCATAACAGTCTTTAATCTTGACTCCTCCTACCACCCAACCATGTTGTCCTTTGGCTCTTCCCCCTCTGCACTCGGATCTGCAAGCTGGAAGAGGAATTTGAAGCAAGCCTTGCCAGGCGAGGCTGGGTGGGCCATGAGGGTGTGAACCTAATACTAGTAGTACACTATGATTACAGGTAAGTAACCTCTGTTTCTAACTAATGTACATTCTGTTCACAGTCCACATTTTGGCAGACTCCTAGCACTCCTCATGAAAAGGGGAAAAGGCACACACCCCAAATTAGGTGAAAAGATACTGAAGGACTGAGGATCCAAAAGCAGCATCACGATGACTGAGCAAGTCAGTGCTGGAATGGGATTTGAATGTGTGCACATTCTGCCAGATAGCAGCCCTACGTACTTCAAAAATGAGAATATTGATGATGATGATGACTATACCTAGCCACAGCAATACAAGCTGCAGTCTTCAACCCTATGGGTGGTTCCTCCCCAGTCAACCTATAACACAGAGTGATGCAGGAGGCTATCCATTGGGCAATTGTCTGTTTGGCTGATGGTGTACCTAGTGTGGCTTCAGCTTATGTGATGACAGTGGTGATCCTCACCAGAAAATTCCACTATACACTCCTGGTAAAAAAGCAGAGCCCTGTGAACATCTGGAGTCTGGAGCATTTGCTTGGCCTCTAAGGCATGAGGCTTTGGAACGAAGGTCAGTAGAATGAATACCTGATTAAGATGAAACTTCACATAGGGTCACAGGACAACCTTGTTCTTGTAGAAAACTAGATACACAGATTGCACAGAAAGTGCCTGGAGCTCACTCACCTGTCTAGTCGAGGTGAGTGCAACCAAAACTGTGGTCTTCTACGACAGACTAAGAAATCACATGTGTCCACAGACTTGAAAGGTTTATCAGGCAACAAGGAAATCAGTACGTTGTCCAAATCTAGATACTAGTTAATATCTACTGGTTGATGTGGCACTTATTTAATCCTGTAAGGTCTGGAGCTATAGTAGAGGACTCCAGACTCACTTATGTTATTTTGTTACCAATGATACGCTATACACCACACTTTTATGCTCCCTCCACGCACTCTCAGTCCTGCTCCAATTGCACCCACTCTGCTGATTTCAGCATTAGTGGAGCTCTACTGACTCACTTTTGCTAGTTGTGCTACTGGTACTAGGGGTTAGTTGGTATGCCCTGTAGTTTTTTTTTTTCTATCAATTTAAGCTGGGGGGCTTTGGGGGGTGGGGCAGTGCCCCACAACTCAAACCAATTAAAAAAAAAAAATACACAGCTATAGCAACTAACATAGAAACATAGAATTTGACGGCAGATAAGGACCGCTTGGCCCACCTAGTCTGCCCATTTTCCTACCTAACAGATAAGCTGCAGATCCTAGTTATCCAACCGCTTACTTCCTCTTACCCGCCACTAGGACTGCCTTATGCCTCCAAGTAGCGTCCATAATAGATCTCCACTAACACTGAAATCAGCAGAGTGGCATGTAGCACAGTTGTAGTATAGTGTAATGTATGCTAAATCCGTGACGTACTGCTACTCTACTTGCCTGGGTCCGGAGTCCTCCACTATTGCCAGGTTTTGATCATAAAATATTTAAGCAGATCTCCACTGTGCAGATTTGAATATTTTTCTCATATTGTGTAACTATATTGTATATGTGTATATATTTAGTGCATGAATCCAACTGGGTTCTTTTAGTTATGAGAACTTTTCACTCTCTAGATAGTTTTTTTATGTGGTTTCTTTTACATTTTCATGAAGCAATAGTGGAAATACTTTGTAATTTACTATGTGATAAGGACCTCACTGGAAATGAGGTTGCCTTAATTGAGTCTTCTGCTCATATTGCATGAATAAAGTTCTTAC
Source organism: Neoceratodus forsteri (assembly GCA_016271365.2). Lineage (NCBI taxonomy): Eukaryota > Metazoa > Chordata > Ceratodontiformes > Ceratodontidae > Neoceratodus > Neoceratodus forsteri. The sequence continues at coordinate 489,464,463 of CM057454.1, read as the reverse complement.
TACTACTACTACTACTACCAATCATTAGGCATGAGAGCAACAGTGGTAAGTTCCACGGTGGAGGTGGCTCCCACACTACAGGGAACAAGTAGTCTAGCCCTTTAAAGAAGCAGCCAACCACTCTGTACTGGGCAACTGTTGCCAACCCTGCTCAGTATGCCAAAATGGCAGCTAAATGCATCTTGAGGAATGTGGCTCGCAACCCAGACTGACAAAGGGACCAAAGGTAATTGAGTATGTGTAACATAATGCAGGGGGAGAGACTCCTTCTGAGATGCCTCCAACACCTGGCAAACAACTTCAGAAAGTCCAAGGGCCTGAAACTCTAGCCACTTAGGAAACACATGGTCACATGCAGGGACTGCACATCTGGATGCATGTTCATACCCTGTACCTCATCAGCAGGTCTGGCAGGAGTGGAAGCAGCCATGGAGCTCTGCTGCCCAGACTGAATAAATCCTGATACCAGAACTGGCACATTCACTCAAGCTCAGTCAGAATCAGGGACATCTTGTCTCTACAGTATGTGCCTTTAGGACCATTTTGTGGACCAGGAAAAGTGAAGGGAAGGCATACAGGAGAGTCGGCCTAGGACCAACAGAATGTATCCCCTGACAGAGTATCCAACTGAGGGGGATGGGCCAAGAACAGTCTCTGCTGTCTGTCTGCCCATGAAGCGAAAAGATTAACTGACAGTGTTGGTCACATTGAGAACACCTGAGACACCACCTCTGGGGCCGCAACCACTCATGGAACACTTTACCTATACAACTGACAGAGTCCACCAGCTGGTTGTTTGCTTCAACAAGGACTACTGACAAGTCTGCAAGCAGAGAGTGAACCAGAGATCATGTCCAGAGTACGCGCTGACACAAGAGAAAGGATCCCGTGCCATCCTGTGTGTTCAGATAGGACAGGGTGGTCATGTTATCCAAGCCGACCTGAACCACTCCACTTTGAACCAGTGGTGTGAACTCTGCCCAAGCGTGGTAAACTGTGGAGAGTTCCAGCAGGCTAATGCGGAGCCAAGTCCTGACTGGTGACCACAGCTTGTGTGCTCTGTGGTCCAGCAGATGTGCACCCCATCCCACCAGTGATGTACCTATAAACATGACTGATGGCTCTTGATGGAAAAATGAGATTTCCTCTGAGAGATTCAAGGGGGCAGTCACCAACGGATGTCATCCAACTTTGGCTGTGTTGGACTGATTTGTTCTGGGCTGAGTGCAACTGAGGCTACTGGCGCCCCCATTCCTGCAGAAGAAGTCACATGCATCAATGGTACCAACTCACCATGGCCATGGCAGAGGCCATAAAACCTAGAAGGCAGAGAACGTCCCAGGCCAGGCAGGACTGCCCCACCCAAAATGGTCAGGCAGACGAGAACAGGTCCTCCACCCAGTCTAGAGGCAGACTAGGTCTGGTTTGGAGAGTCTAGCTCTGCTCCAATCAAGAGGATCACCTGCTTTGGGGTGAGCTCAGGCTTGAGTGGACTGACCATCAGGCCAAGTTCCTGCAAAGTCTGGACACCCAGATCCCTTGACGGCTCCACATCCTGCAATGAGCTCCCCATGATGATCCAGATGCCATGGTACCGAAATACCTTGATGCCTCTGCACCTGAGAAAGGTTCTCATGGATGACATACGAGAACACCTTGGGTACCAATGATAGGCCTAATGGCATGGCTGTGAAATAATACATAGTACCGTCCACCCAAAAGTGAAGAAACCATTTGTGTGATGGACAAATGGGGATGTGGAAGTATGCATCCCAGATGTCCATGGAGCAGACCCAAGAATCTGGTCCATAGAAGGAATGATCAGGCACAGAGTCACCATGCAAAACTTTGTACTGTGAATTTTGTTTGGCATTTGCAGATCAAGAATGAGACACCATCCCCCATCTGTTTTGGTACCAAAAGGAAACATGACAAAAAAAAAAAACAGCTAAGCCGTCAAGTTTTCTGGGACAGGCTGTATCACATGCTGCTCAAGGAGTTGAAGAACCTTGCCCACAGTGTGGTGAGAGACCCCAATGACAGCATGTCTTCCAATGGCACACAAGACTGACAAGGAGGTAAGGTCTCAAATTTCAGATACAACCCTGATCTTATCACTTCCAGTACCCACTTGTCCGAGGTAACAGTGGACCACCGCAGAAGTTGGGAGTCTCGGTCTCTGACTGTGATTTGCAGCAGGGTTCATGATGGAGGGGGAATGTGGCCCCTCACACCATCATTTTTTACAACTGGCAGCAGCCTGCATGAGGTCTGGCCACCGGAGGACCCACCACCACCACCAATATCCTTACGCTGACCCTGCCTTCTCAATTTACTGAAGCGCTTGTCCGGGCAGTGCCGCTTACACTTCTGCCTCTGCTGCTGCTGACCTTGTGTGTCCCTATAGGAGCCACAAAAGGAACCTCACCATGTGGACTATGCTTGGGCCAATCCTTGGGGTTAGTGACTGATGTCACTGAGTCCAGGGTCACATTGTAGTCCTCAATGAGTGTCACGTGGTCCTTGCCCCCTGGGCCTACAGAGGTCTGTCCCTGTAAAAGGCAGGTCTACCACCTGTTGCTGGATTTCTTGTGTGAACAGTGAAACCTGCAAACATGCACATCAGCAATCACACGGGCTGACATGCCAGCTACATCCAGGGCCACCTGCAACACAAGCTTAGCCACCATCAATCCCAAATCAAGGACCTCTGGTCTACCTGACTGACTCTCATCAAGGAGTAGTTGGAGAAGTCGAACAGCCTCTCATAGATCTCATGGCTACATCGGGTCATCAAAGCCACATAGCTGACTTGGCTGATTTCCAGAGGCACAGCTGCACAGACCTTTCGGCTAAGGCAGTTCTGCTTCTTAAACTTCTTGTCCAGTGGCTTGTCTAGCTCACCCTGCACCTTTGCCTTGCATAACACTGTGCCTGCCACCAGCCCATTCAGTGACAGATGTTCCAAAAATCTGGACAATCCACCTAGGGGACCACATATCTATGGTCTATGCATCACAGCCAGGCTTGGCAGGAGACTGGGTGCTGATAGATACTGAGTGCCAGGCCCAGGACGGCAGGGGTAATAGGGAAGGCTATACCCAGTAAGGAATCTCACTTGAGAATGTCCATCAGAGGGTAGGTCTCCTTCTCTGGACCTCTTCCAATGGAGTGTCCAGAACCACAAACATCTGTTCCATAAGGACAGCAAAGAAGGACTGGTCCCCCACGGGGGCCTTGTTTGTCGGCAGAATACCCTTCTGATAATGTAGAGTTGACAGGATGGATGACGGCTTGAAATCTGTCAGTTGGGATGGAGAAGCATCAACTGCCAACTTGGGATGTGGACAACCTTCTCTAATAGAGCAACCATCACCAACAGAAGATTAGGAAGCCCAGAATTTGGTCAGAACACCCTCTGCCGGCTGTGGAGATGGAAACTTCACCTGAATTGGTCACTATGACACTGCCGGCAATACTGGAAGGAAAGCCTTGGGTCACACAACCAGAGTCTATACTAGTCGAGACAGCCAAAGCTGGAACGGGTCTATCAGCATTGCCAGCTGACCTCGACCCTCAGCAAACGCTACATAGGACCACTGCTGCAAAGCTGCTCTCTTACATCTTCCACAGGCTTAATACTGGTGGCAGATGCTAGACCGCAATGATGAAGAACTCAAAGTGGACTGTCGATGGTGATGTCAGCATGGATGCAGACAGCAAGCTTAACTACAGTCTTAATTAAAGAGATACTTTTTTTTTCTCAAAGTGTATAGCAGCAGTGGTCCTCTTGGCATTAATCACAGAATCATAGAAATTTGTCAGCAGAAAAGGACCCCATTGGCCCATGTAGTCTGCCCTTGTTCCCTCCACATAGGTAGCCCTTACTCTACCACACTACATCCCACTTCCGTGCCCCCCCCCCCCAATAGATTCCCGACACCTCTTTCCTGTCACGGTATTTATCCCTCCCTCTCTTGCTTAAACCCATGTAGTTATCCCATGCACTTTTGAATCCCACCACTGTTGATGCCTTAACCTTCCCATCAGGTAGCCCATTCCAGGGGCCCACCACCCTCTCAGTGAAATAGTGCCCTCTCTTATTTCATCTGAATTTACCACCCTCCAGCTTCAAGATGTGCCCCCTGGTTCTTGGATTGTCCTTAATCTTGAACATACTCCCTTCCCTCACCTTGTAAATTCCCTTCAGGTATTTAAAAGTTTCAATCATATCCCCCCAACCCCTCTCTCTCCTAGTTTCCAGTGGATATAGGTTGAGCTCCTCCATCCTCTCTTCATATGTTCTATGTTTCACACCATGCACCATTTTGGTCATCCTCCTCTGGACTCTTTCCACCCTATCAATATCCCTCTGTAGGTAAGGTCTCCAGAACTGTATCCCATACTCTAGGAAGGGTCAGACCATTGAGCTGTATAGGGGCATTATCACCTCCCTTCTCCTGCTTGTGATACCCCTCCCTATGCATGCCAGCATACTACTTGCCCTTCCAACAGCTTTGCTTCACTGGTTTGCCACATTAAGGTTGTCTGAAATAATAATCCCCAGATCCCTCCCCTTCTCCATTTCCATAACATCCTCTCCCGCTAGTGTGTATGCGGCCTTTGGGTTCTTGTGCCCTATGTGCATTATTCTACACTTTTTGGCATTAAATCTCAGTTGCCAACTCTCTGACCACCCCTCCAGCTTTAACAGGTCTTCTCTCATGCTCTCCACCCCGGTGTATCTACCCTCTTGCAGATCTTTGTATCACCTGCAAACAGACACACCTTCCCATTTAGTCCCTCCGTTATATCCCCAATGTAAATGTTAATGTTAAAGAGTATTGGCCCCAGTACTGACCCCTGGGGTACCCCACTTGTCACTTTTTCCTCCCTGGAATGAACCCCATTTACAACCACTCTCTGACTCCTGTCACCAAGCCAGTTTTCCACCCAATTTGATATTTTCTTCCTTACCCCTAGACTGTCCATTTTGCTCACCAGCCTCCTGTGAGGGATGGTGTTAAAGGCCTTACTGAAGTCCAGATAGGCCACATGCACCGCCCCTCCCTGACTGCACTCCCTCCCTCCCTTGTCACCCACTCGAAGAATTCGATGAGGTTCGTCTGGCATGACCTTCCCTCCATGAACACATGTTGCCTGTAGCCCATTTTCTACCAGGTATTCCACTATCCTCTCCTTTAGGAGTGCCCCCATAATCTTTCCTACCACTGATGTAAGACTGACTGGACGATAATTACTTGGCTCCTCCTTTCCTCTGCTCTTGTGTGTTGGTACTTCATCCGCTTTTCTCCAGTCCCCTGATACCCTCCCTGTGTCCAATGATAGGTTGAACTGCTTCGTTAGAGGTTCTGCCAGCTCTTCCCTGAGTTCTTGAAGCACCCTGGGATGAAGGGCATCCAGACCCATTGCCTTGTCCACCCTTAACTTCCCCAATTTCTCCACTACCCTGTTCTCATTGAACGGCCTACTGTCCATCTCCCTACCCTCACTGCCTCTCCCCTTTAATACTGGTCCATGTCCCTCCCTTTCAACTGTAAACACTGAGCAGAAATAACTGTTTAGCAAGTCTGTTTTTTCTGAGTCCCTCTTTACGAATCACCCCCTCTCCTTTAAGTCTCATTATACCCTGCTTGTTTTTCCTTCTCTCACTGATGCCTCTGAAGAAGTTTTTGTTTCCCCTTCTGGCCTCTTTTGCTATCCTCTCCTCTGTATCTGCCTTCGGCCTCCTGATTATCTGCCCTGCCACCCTTAGCTTTTCCCTATATGCCTCTTTGTCGTCTTTTCCTTGTGTTCTTTTATATGTCTTGAAAGACCTTTTTTCCCCTATTGCCCTTGCCACCTCTCTAGAAAATCAAAGCGGCCTCCTTCCCTGTTTTTTTCTTTCCTACCTTCCTGACGCACTGTTCAGCGGCGTTCACAAGTCCTCCCTTAATTGCCCCCACAGTTCTTCCACATCCCCCAGCTGTTTTCCATCTTCCATATGGACCCTAAAAATCTCTCTCATTGTTTTGAAATCTGCCCTCCAGTAGTCCACTACTCTTGTGGTGGTTTGACTCACTTCTTTTCCCGTCCTGACCCAAAATCTAATGGTTCTATGGTCACTCGCCCCCAGATTTTCCCCTACTGATACCTCAGCCACACTGTCCCCATTTGTCAGTATTAATGCGACTGCAAAATACATAAATGTCACAGGATTTACATCATACTGCCAGTTTCAAGAATGGATGTAGGTCATTCAGCGGTCGGCCGAGGAGGGAGGACTGGACATCTATAAGACTGCTCTCCTCCCTTGGAGAGGGGAGGTTAAGATGGCTCACTGCTTGTCTGCTACCTGGAGGTATCCGACGGCAGTACATGCAAGCCATACAAGAGGAGAGGATCTCACACACAGGGCACCATGGGTGTCTCTGTGGAGGTGAAGTTCGCATATTGCATGCATTGCATGTAACAATGGCCAGCCAAACATTGGTGGGAAAAAACTCTGAACCACAGGATAAAGATTGACCCTTCACAAGCCCCACAATAGCGACTGGGCACCCTCCACAGTCCTGTGGCAGAGGAAGACGGAGGAAGGTAAGTCCTGGAAAAGCGACGGGGCTGGGGTAGTCAGTCAGAATGGGGCAGCCAGAAGTGGATAAGCCGACTAAAGTGTATATGGGGAAAATGTAGTCTTTCCCCACTTTGCTGCTGGAACTGAGCAAAGATTTAAATTTTCCTCCCAGAAGAGAGTTTCTGCTTGTTCTACACCCCCTTCCCCCAAAGCTCCACCACTGCTCGTAACTGCTTAAGTGCTGGTTAGCAACTGAGACCGAGCTGCACCACGGCATAATGTCAGTCACATGGTGCTATGTCATGCTGCCAGCTGTTCACCAGTAGAAATGTTGTCTGGAAGTCTGTCCCATACCTTGATGGAGCCAGAGGATCCACCGCTCTTTTGGCCGAGGCTTCCCAGCTCTGTGTAAATCCTCAGTGCACAGTGGTTTCCCTCTTTCCTGATCCCTCACACCGAGTCACTCATCTGTGGTGCATTCTCTCTGCCCCCGCTAGTGAAATGCATTCCTTCCTGGAGGCCAGCTGCCAGTCAATTCATTTCAAGTTTACTGCAAGAATAACTCCATTGAGCAGGCTCACTCACAAGGAGGTCCTGAGAACATACATCAGGAACATATACAGAGAAACGAAAAGGTATAGTACATACAGTATTGGTACACAGGATTAACACTGGGTACAAATATAAATTGAATACATGACAGATACAACATTTACAATGCAACAACTTCTGGTACATAGCAGACTAGTGGAGGTGCAGCCTAGAAAATCTGATAAAGTACTAATATGCGTGAGGAGTATGCAGGGAGCTATGTGGGTGGAAGAGGGAGGAAAGGGGGAGAACAAGAGGATAATTAAGGGGGCCAAGGGGGAAGCAGGAGATGAAGAGGAGGGAAGTTAATGTGGTGCCAAGCGATAGAGGAGGCAATATCGGGAGGCCAGCAGTGGAGAAGTGGAGGTGGTTGGGGGGGGGAGGAGGAAAGGGCAGGGAATAAGGGGCACTTACAGTCACAACACTGTAACCCCTCCCTTACTCCCAGCATGTATTAGCTCTACTAGAAGGAGGCTGCGACTGGCACTGCAAAGGCCACCAGTGTTAGTGGGCCATTTTCATGTTGACATCATGAACTTTACCGCACAATCGCAAACACAGTTAAGATAATGTAGGAAGGAGCTGTAACCCCAGCTGAGCATCGCATAACAGGGTCGCACATGTGCTGGTGCTACTAGGTAATCACCATGACTACTCAATGACACCATCTGTAACTGTGAATCGGGCTCATGATTTAGCTAAGATTCAGCTTATTAGAAATCTTGGTTCTCACCTAAGAGCCCTGGCAGAACAGTGAGATAGGCAAACTTCGGATCAATGTTTGTAAAATCTCTAACACCAGCTCCGTGGCACCGAGTGGAGGGGTGCCCTCTTGTGATCTGGGTTCACGACCTGCACCCATGACTGGAGTGAAGACTGGCAGGGAAGGTATGGACTGCACCACTCCCCAAGCATCTTCTGGTGGTGGCCTGCTGGAAGGTGCACTTGGCAGCGTGGGTGACCATGCACTGTTGTGTGTCCTGCTCAGGATGCCAAAGAAGTGCAGCCATGACTTGGGGTGGGTAGTGGAGGGAAGAGAGAACACAGGAAAATGGCCTACCTGATAGTGCTGGATGACAGCCTCCTGTGACTCTGCCCCACGCCACCTGACCGCTTTGCACACCGTGCCTACCCCCTCAACTGACAGCCTTCCACGGTGAACTTGAAATGCTACCCTCAGGAAAGTACAGCAGAGGGGCATCCAGCAGCGATAAGCTGGCCACATGGGGCTGGATGTGTCCGAGGATATTGGGGAGTCTGGATTTAGGCATGGCAGTGGGGGTTGAGTCTAGCGGGCAGAGGGGATGAGCTTGTGAGTGCCTGAAAGAGTAGGGCTGAGCAAAAAATAAAATAAAATCTTTTAACATGCGTAGCAGGCTATGGAATCTCCCACTGCTGCAGCCCTCCTCTGAAGTCAGCTGCAGGGGATTCTGGGATTTGAAGTTACAGGAAATGTCAGCTTCCAAGTCACAGAATCAGTCTGATACAATCTACTATACTGCAGTAAACAGTAAGTAAAAAGAAAAAGTTTTTGAACACAATAATGCAGGGAAGCCATGTACCAGCTCAGTGAAAGTCATCAGGATCTGTATGCAAATCTCAACTTGAAAGAATTTATGCTGAACACATACATTTCAATGCTAGTTGCCTTACTGTGGCCAGCTCCATTCGGTCACTTATAGATTATGGGTTCCCCGTCTATGCAGCTGCCTGTGACATAGTACTAAACAGAGTAAAGTGGATCTGTAATAAGGTATGCCACTTTGTACTTGGTGCAGAAAAATGCACTCATTGTTGCACCCTTTACACACTCACTAACTGGCTGCCTTTACCCTTGGCCTAACACCCTCTGCTTTAACAAACTGCTTCAGTGCCGGTCCAACCAATACAACACTAGGAGCAAGGTCAGGAATGCCCTTATGCCTCCTTTCCAGAGTACTCAGCTAGGCAAGTGGTTACTTGCTGTCAGGGCCACTAACTGGTCAAATGAACTGCCTGATGCACTGCTGAATCTCCCCAAGTTTAATCAGTTCAGGAGATCTTTGCAGTCCAGTGCAACTGTAACCATTAAACAGTTTTATGCAGTTTATCTCTGTACATAGCCTGTGACTTTTTATACAGTGATCTGTACGGGTTTTTCTTTTTTTCACAACTATATGTAACTGTTCTGTCTTAATTGCTTACACCTGACTTGACTGCATTTCTTCTGGAACTGCTTAATGTACTTTTTTCCCCTTACTTTATTTGTCCCCGTCGACCGCCCCCCCTTCCACTGGCCCTACCCCCATGGGGCGACATGCCGGCCATCCCCTCTCGCCAAATGAGGCACCAACTGGCCCGGAGCGGTGGGGAGACTGGCTTCATCCCACCAGTTGGCCTATTTTCTCCTCCGGTTTTTGTTCCACCCCCAAGCGTGGAGCCAAGGCGTTTAATAATGCCCAATGGCGAGCCTGTGCTTCCATATGTAGCACGCACTGGGCATCGCGCCAGCTCTGCCCCTACTTGTGTGGGTCCACCGTGCCAGCCCCCCAGCCACCGCTAGGGGCCAGTCAGGCAGCGGTCTCCATCCCCACCCCTCCCTGGGAGAGGAGAGCTGTCCTCTGGATGCTCGATCCTCTCCCTCCCCGGCCAACTCCTGGCGACCCGCTCGCACTGCAAACATGGGTTGCCGGTAAGGCATGATTCCTCAACCCTCCACACCACTGGGCTGGCACTTATTTTACTTGTAATGTTTTTTGTGACTACGTATTTGACATGGAACCTTTGTAAATGAACACTTGCACTCAAAGGTAATCTCCAAAGTTTTCAACAAATAAATAATTAAATGCAACCTATTTTTTTCCAAGTTTAGTTACTAGTCATTCATGAATTGTTCAACACAGTGCTGAGGGAAAGTGGAAGAGCTGACATGCCAATGGTGTTCTAGGAAGAAAAAGAAGAAACCGAACCCTTCATTACATGCTTAATTACTTCTCATTACTTATGATTATATTTGGGATGGGGGAATTCTGTAGTTATTACAAGGCACCATTCTAACAACCAGGATGTACTTGGGAAGAATACTGAATAAGTCTCCATGTACATTTACTGGGTATAAGTATTGTATTAATATATACAGCACCTGAAGTGTGGCATTAATTGATCTGGAAATATAAATACTGGAACCTGGAAGTGAAGTGTTTTGTGCAAATAACTTCTTAAAGCTGGAAGGCTACAGTATAACCATAATTACTTTACATTTTAAAAGTCACAAGTGGTGATTAATTGTGTATAGTGAGTCATGCTGCTAGATATTCTATTAATACAACACCATTTTAAATGGGAGAATGTTTAATTGGCGCTTTGTGTGAAAACATAACTGTTACAGCCAGAGTTTCACTGCTGGTTAAGAGGGCTTAGTGAGGTCTTCAGCACCGTGGATATTGCTTTGCCATTAGTTTAATATCAAAGAGATATGCAAATAGTCTCCTGATGAGATCACTACAGTGACAATAAAAGGCAATGACACTTCTGGAGGGAAGATAACATATTTATTTTCACTTTGGAAGTGTCATCAGCCTGGCCCTGATAGCATGACACAATTATCTGGAAGTGTCATCAGCCTGGCCGATAGTGGGACACAATTACTGGGTAGCAAGCAGAGGTGTTTTTAACAAACAGGCATCTGGCAAACTGCCAGTCAAGTCCAGTCTGCAATCCCACTGGTGATAAAAAAAAAATAAGTGAGACTTACTCTTTCTGTAAAGCGAGTTTTGAAGTGTTCAAAGTGGAAAGAATTGTAATATGCATATTCATGACTGACTAGCACTTCTTTGAAATTTTCTTTCTAAGAGGTTTCAGACTGCATCCTCAGTTGTTAAGTATATCGCACTCTGGAGAGTCCATCATTTGACTTTGTACTTCAGCTACAGTATTTTAGATCTGTCTGTAATACATACTTTTATTACTGTATTCTACTGGAAAAAATTACAAAAGGAAAAAAAATCTCCGTTATCCTTTGCTTTACTTTTTATATTGGGGAACACCTGCATCTGGGTAATTCCCACCTCATGTGCTGCATGTTGGCCCAGTTTATTAAGCATGTTAGACATTAATATCTGCTGTCTGGTATGCATACCTTTAAGTGAAATAATCTGAATAGAGTTGAGATATGCTAAAGGGTTTTAATCTGCTGGTAAAATTTATTGCTGTGTTATTGTTATATGGGTTTACTTTGCTTTTGGTCTTCCTCTGAGCATTCCCTTTAAGTGCTGGTGCAGGTTCTGAAGTAGATATTATACAAGACTTCCTATCATTATAAAATAGTTTGATGCTTTCTCAGGGATGTAATCATTTGTGTTGTTGTATGTAGTTGGTTTTGTTTAGTGGATTCTCTTGTATTTATTTACGTTTCAATAACTGGGTACAAAAACTATACAAAAGCCTATTTTCAGGCGCAGTGCCCACAGTACAATTAAAAGGGAACAGACAGCACTAAGAGTCCCACACCCAAGTGTAGGTGTGGAGCTGGTCACGATTTTCACTTTGCATGCCAATACTTTTTTTTTTTTTTTACTTACTGTTTACTGCAGTAGATTAGATCGTATCTGGCTGATCCTGACAACTCTCACCCCCACATTTACACAGGAATCCCAGAATCCCACACAACCAACGTCAGAGCCAGGCTGCATCTGTGGGCGAATCTATCACCTGCAGTACATGTTAAAGTTTTTATAAGCTCAGATCAGCTGTTCATCTGTATTGCTGCCTTTTCTGGGCTAATTACAGGACTTAGCTTGGGAAAGACAGCGGGACTAGTGGACAGCTGAGCGGAGCTTATAAAAGCTATAATATGTAATACAGGCTAGTGAATCTCATGTGATACAGTACAAGCCATTTAGATGGGACCGCTCAAGCGGACGTCTCTAGAGAAACAGTTTAGTCCTATCAATAAATATAGGTGCTGAAATTCGTATAAGCGGGACTCCGTTAATCAGTAGCGCCACTCTGTTGAGAAGCCTGACAGCTGAATCTTAGCAGCTAACAATCAATTACCCTGAAAGCAGACTGGTATTTTTTTTTATACAGTGGACATGTAACAGTTTGTAATTGGCTATAATGCACTATACTCAGCTGCCAACAGTTAACAGTTTCAGAATGTCACAGGTTCAGTGATAAAACAGTTCTGTAACTTGCTCCATACTTACTACTGCTGTGCTGCCGTCATGTTCGTCCTGCCACAAAATGAGTTTACACTCGCAGAGAGGGTTAAGGTTGTTGAAGCCTTGAGTGATCCTACTTGATCACTGTCCTCTGTTGCTGCTGAATTTAAGATTTCTAAGAGTCAGGCACGGAGGATAAGTAAAAATCGTGAGTCAATTTTGGCAGAGTGGCATTCAAATTCAAATCTGAGCTGAAAGAGGAAATGAGAGGGCAAAGACAGTAATGTCACTGATGCCCTCATGTTATGTTTCTCTCAGGCACTGGAAAAAGGTGCTCATATTACTGGCCCTATGCTAAAAGCAAAAGCAGCTGATTTGGCCACACAAATGGGACATGACAAATTTGATGCGACTGAAGGCTGTCTGTCAAGATGGAAGCAGCGCCATCAGATTGTCTTTAAAAGGGAGCATGGGGAAAAACAGGATGCCGTTGCTAATGCAGCTAGCACCTGGATAACTGAAGTGCTGCCAGGACTGCTTGCCAGATATCAATCGGCAGATGTGTGGAACGCAGACGAGTCTGGCTTATTCTTCAGAGGCTATCCTCACCATGGGCATTCCCTGAAACAGAAAGATCTAATCGGAGGCAAAAAGACTAAGGACAGAATCTCTGTCATGTGTTGTGCAAACCGAAGTGGGGCAGAAAAGCTTAAGCTCCTTGTTATCAGCAAAAGTAAATGTCCCCGATGTTTGCCAAAAGACCTTAAGAGCTGCCTGTGACCTACAAAAGCTCAGCTAATGCCTGGATGACAGGTTCCATTTTCCAGGAATGGCTTTTATCCTGGGATGCTGTGCTACCATCACAAAAGAAGAAAGATTGTGTTTGTGGATAATTGTTTAGCCCACCCTCATGATCTTGCCAGACGGCGTAAATTCATTAAGGTGCTCTTTTTTCCTCCCAACACCACAAGCATCATTCAACAGATGGATATGGGAGTAATCAAGAATCTAAATGCTACTACAGGTCATATGTGGTTGGAAAGATCCTTAACACCATTGATGAGGGAGAGTCAGCGCATGCCGCAGAACTCGCTCGCAAGATAAACCTGCTTGATGCAATTTTCATGCTTCATCGGGCATGGCAAGCACAAAGGCTACAACAATAGAACATTGTTTCCGAAAAGCCAGTTTCAGCAATGGTGTGAGTGTTCCGGCAGAAGAAATAAGTGTCACTGGGCTTGAGGATGTTAACATCCCTAGCTTCATGAATGCAGAGACTTTTAGTGAGTTCATTGACATGGACTGTAATGAGCTGACAGTGGGTGAACTCACCGATTCCGAGGTTGTCCATGCTATAGTTGGAGGAGCTATGACCGATGATGTTGCTGATGGAGACATGCAAGATCAGGAGGCAACAGTGTCTGCAAGTGATGCACTGAATGGACTGCGCAATGCTGTGGTGCCAACAACATGGACAAATCAAATCATGGGAGATTTTGTTTGATGTCGAACGAAACATTCAAGCGCATTCCCAGAGAGAAAAAAAAACAAAAGACCATCACTGATTTTTTTTACTCCCACCAGCACTTTGTCCAGTTCAGCAACAGCGGAGTACGTTCAATGTCTAACTGGAGCTGCTGGTTTTGTTCGAGCACCGGAATATGGAGATGAGGATTAGGCACCATCTACATCGCACGTGGTGTCACAAACAGCCGATCTCTTGCGGCAACAGTATGTTGAGTACCCACAATACAAAGAAGGAGTTTCCAGTGATAACATTTACACTGTACTTTTAAACAGTGTACAAAACTGCAATGAACAAAAGGCACACAAGCTCAAGCATAAAAAAAATTCCCCTCACTGCCCTTAAACAACAAACTGTACATATTGAAACATGATTAGTGCCTAACAATTCAGTGAGTTAAGCTCCTTTCTCCATCCGAATTCAAGCTCCACAAGACTGGTAGACATACTTCGGTTTTCTGGGACAACCGCTTAAGTGGGACAATCAACTTTCTACCCAGCCATCACACTTAAGCGGCTTCTACTGCATGCCATTTAGCTCTGGGAGGACAGCAGGACTGGCAAACAGCTGACTGGAGCTTATATAAGCTCTAGCAAGTGCTACAGGCTATTGATTTTCCTGTGGATGCAGTGAGGGTCTGACATCGGCCATGTGGGATCTTGAGATTCCTGGTTACAGTAGATGTTGGGGTGAAAGTCTGCAGGATCAGCTAGACATGATCTAATAGACTGCAATAAAGGGGGAAGTAAAAATTTCTTGGACAAGCCCCACACTTGGGTGTATGATTCTTACACTGACCGTTTCCCTTCAATATACAGTACGTAACTTGCAATGGACTGTCATTTTACACGAGTCCTGTTACAAGTACATGAGGTAGTTCGGGGCAAGTGAATTCTAGGATTAGTTCTAAAAAAAAGTTACAGGAGGTGATTCTTTGATGTTCTTTGGTACCAGATTCCAAAATTTAGGTGCAACATAACAGAAGGATTTTCGATCCATGTTGGTTGACACTGTCAGTACTTGGAGTAAAAACCTGTCATTAACTCTCAAGCTATAAGTGCTGAGACACCGGGGTGTGGGTTTTCAGAACACAGACAATGAAACAGCTGAGAAGATCTAGTTGCATTAAGAGATAACCATCCAAGGTTTGTGTATAGCATAGAGTGACAAATCACTCGATGTGCTCCTAGGACAAAATGGCAAATACTGTTACAGGAAATGTCCCATTTGTCTAGTATACCATGCAGGGCTTGTGTTAGGCGCGAGGAGGCCATATGTTAGTGTTTGTGCTAATATCCCTTGGGCAACAGAGACGTGAGCTGTGTAAATTAGATTGTTCAGTACTCTGCAAGCCAAGCTTGTAGTTTATAGATTTAACAAACTGTCCAATGTGATCTTATAAGACTTCGATCCAAGGTTACTTCTATGTATTCACAATTGGCCACTTCTCCTAGGATAGACCCCGCTGCACCACAAATTGTAAGATGATTTATTATGCTCTTATTATTTTTGTTTCTTAAGCCAAACAGCATAGTTTGGGATTTGCAAATATTTATGATAAGTTTGTTAAGTGACGAATACTGATGTATACTGTACATTCAAAATCAGCCTTTAACTTTCAGGTAAGTACAACTGCATTATCAGAGCTATTGCAGATTATCAGGTCATCCACATATATAGAGTCTTGCAGATTGCAGCTGCTACAGGTAGTGTGTCGATACATTCAGAAAGGAGGCAGTATAACGCAGTGGTTTAAGGCTCCGAGCTGCAAACCTGAAGAACTGGGTTTGAATCCCACAGCCCCCACTTGCAGACTGTGTGACCCTGAACAAGTCACTTAACTTCCTTGTGCTCCCAGATTGCACCTGTAAACAAGCTTTCAGCTTAGTGTGTTTCTCCTGATTAAAAAACAAAACAATACAAAAAAAAACATTGGGGACCCAATATAAACACTTGGGGTGCGACAACATAGGAATGAGAGATGTCAAAAGGAAGAGAGCAAACCTTGACTCTTTGTGTTATAGTAGTTAAATACAGTAGTTTGACCGCCAGCCTAATGCATTATCAGTCTCACCCATATTAGATAGCTGTGTGATAGGTATCATATGGTTTACAAGGTCAAAAGCCTTAGTAAGATCCACTAAGATGGCCTGGTTAACTTGCCTTGGTCCATTTTTGTGCAGACATCATTGGCGAATTTAGTAAAAGCAGTATTAGTGTCATTTCTTTTCCTAAACCCATGCTGCTGACTTAACAGTAACTTATCTGTCTCATGGTAACCAGTGAGTTGAACTGTGATGACATGGTCCCCCCCCCCCCAAGATTTAGTCACAGCACATATTATAAAAACAGGGCAATAATTATCCATTGAAGTAGGATTCCCAGCTTTGAATATGCTGTAACGATAACAGAAGCAGCTTTCCAGACGACAGGGACATTACCAGTTCTAAGTGACATTTTAAGGTAAAGTCTGAGTAAGGTGGTAATTTCAGAAGCTACCAGCTTCAGAAATCTAGGTACAAGACCATCAGTCCCTGGGCTTTTGTCAGTAGATAAACAGTAGAAGTTTAAGTACATCATTAGGTCTAGCTGGTTCATCCATGTCAGTGCGAAAAACATGTTGCCGACACTGATTACGGTGCAGGCAACATGTCACCCTGCATTACAGCAGCAGGCATTATTTCTCCTGGGCATTACAGTGCCCTCCCAGGAAACAGTCTGCTTTTGCAGGGGGAATTCGACCCCTGCACTCCCCACAACTAAATATAACCTCCTCCAGAGCGAGCATGCCCTGGAGGGGGCAGAAACTGTGTGGGCACAAAGGGCAGCATGACTGAAGGGCGATCTAAAATCAAGATTGATCCTGTCATCACTGTCCTTGTTGTGGTGCCCAAACTGAAGCGACAAAATTTAGTCGCTGTTCTAATGGTATATCTGTTTAGTCACCTTCAAATAAAAGGGGACTTAATGGAATTGTAGGAGAGTTGGCTGAAAGTATAAGAGTCTCATTGGCTGGATCAGGATTGCACATATTTGTATAAGCTGAGAAGTCAAAGAATAGATCATTAATTCACTGTTTTAAGGGGGCCACTACAATTTGAACCATTTAAGATAAAGCTATTTGACAAAGACGGGTTAGCTTGTCTCGTAATTTTTTTTTATATTATTCTAGTATTTTTTAGTGTCTCTAAAGGATTTTCAAGTTTCACAAAGAAGAAGTTACGAGGAGGCCAGCCTACTGGCATGGAAGTCAGAGGCACCCATGCTGCACTTGCCGTCATGCCAGTGACCCACTTTCAGTGATGGACTCAGTTCACTAGAGGCTGGCCTGGGAGAGGAAGATCAAGCACCGGAGGATGTCTCTCCTCCTCCTCTGGGGAAGGAGAGTTGCAGGTCCTGGCACATGTTTGGCCCCTAGCAGAGGCTGGGGGCAGGCAGTCAGTGTCGGCACACTGGGGCTTGAAGGGATGGTGGCCATCGATGTCTCACGCATGGTAGTGTGAGGGGTGCATCTGGATGGCATTGCACATCCATCCTTCCAAACAAGGATAAGGAAAATAAACGGGTGCAGCGTGGCTGACACTGACCCCTCACAAGCTCCGCACTTGCTATAGGGCCTTCTCCCGCACTGGATTTGTGTTTTGGCAGTAAGGTGCCAACCGTCAACCCCTGCCATGGGGGGTAATCCATGGGGGAAGTACAAAGAAGGAGGCAAGTCCCTAGGATGCTGGGTGACGGGGCTGGGGGGGCGGTGGAGGGATGTGGCTGCACTGTGGTGGGAAGTAAGAAATTAATGGCAAAAATAAAAGTTTAAGAGGGATGTGAGGAAGCAGCACGTCACTGAAAAGGTGGTAGACATCTGGAACAGACTGCCAGCAGAAAAAGTGTAGGCGAAAACAGTGTTTGGGGGGGAAGGGGAGGGTTTCAAGCATGCATGGGATAGACATAGGGAAATATTAGTAAACAGGCAGGGGGAGGGATGCCGAAGTCCAGTTAGGGTCTATGGAGACAGATTAGGCAGGGAACATCTGAGCAGACTAGGTGGGCCAAGCTGTCCTTTTCTGCCAACAAATTCTGCTTCTATGTTTCTAAACATGATTGCTTTTGTTTTCTTTTTATTCAAAACCAATCCGCTGCTCTAAAACCGGTCTGCCTTTCTTTATGATCCCATTCCAAAGCTGTATGGAGTTCACCCATTTCTGTTTTTTTGCTACACATAGCACCACATTGTCTTTGTACGGGATGATTTTTGAGTCCCTGCATATTAACAAATTCTTAATAAAAATAGAGAAAAATATGGGCCCTAAAATGGACATCTGTGGTACGCCATATATTACAGGGCAGGTGGACAATTTCACACCATTAACTTTAATAATTGCCAAACCATGCTGTAGCAGATGAGCCAAATCCCAGTTAAGTAAGCCATGACTTCGGAAGGGAGTGATCAGCTAAAGTGACTGATTTGGCCAGGTGCACAAACACCACACCAGTGGGCATCTCCAGCTCCATGTTCAGCTGCAAATCGTTTGTGAACCCCACCAAGATGGCCATGGTGCTACAGGCCCCACTGAAGCCATACTGTGCTGATGTTAAACCCTAGATTTTTCCAGATATTCAATCAACTGGTCATTTAATAATTTCTCCTGAATTTTGCCAATTGTAGATAGTAAAGAGCTCAGTTTATAATTCTGAAACAGACTTGTTGATCCACCCGTGTGTATGGCCACAAGAAATGCAATTTTCCATAAGTCTAGGACTTGCTGAACGCAAAGTGATAAGTTGAAAAGAATCACTAGATGTTTTTATATATATATATACACACACACACATATATATATGTACATATATATTTATATATATATATATATACACACTGTATATACATACACACACACACCTATCAGAATGATCAACAGTCAAAATGATTAACTCATTACCTCCAATAGCTCCGGATGAAATCCAAACTATCCATTGTTTACCTGACACAAAATGGCCGCGCAGGAGGAAATGAGTTTTTAAGAAAAGAACATGATCCAGACCAGTGTAATACAGCTACATGGTACTACATACTTGGTCCCTATAAATTATATCAAATAGTATATGGGATACCCCAATACAGTATGTGACAGACCATAATATGGTAGTGCCTATCAAGAAAGCAAGTAATTTAAAATCATATTAGCTTCAACTTGCACTCACCTTTTTTTCCAGGTGGTATAATGGTGGATAAAGACATCAAAAGATAAATGCCAGCAATCAGAGGCTGCCTGAAAAAAAGATTTCTGGGTTATGCTTAGAATTAAACTAAAAAGCAACATTCCATTGTGGGTTATTTCATACAAACTCACTTTGCAATAAAACAGATATGTCAAATAAACAGGATACACAGAGTATTAAGTGCTGACACTGGGCCGGTGCATCTGACAGTAGGCCAACAATAGCCAGACTAATGAGCTAGCAATTTAACCATGAAACAAAGGACTCCCCACAGTCACTGAAAACATTCAGAACTGAAAGCCCTCAGCTGAATTCTACCTTCAGTTAATTCTTACTGTGGCAGAGGGCAGCAATGGAAAAGTCACTCTCCAAGTTCTGGTGTATACACCTCAATGAAAGTTTATATCAAAAAAGGCTCCATTTGCAGTCTTCATAGACCTCACAAAAGCATTTGACTTGGTTAAGCATAGTCTTCTCCTAACAAAACTAAAGCTGTTTGGTCTTGATGGACTCTCCCTCTGATGGTTCTCCGTCAGGAAGCACAGGAAAAACCAGGAGCAGTTGTAGAAATTCGCAAATACATTTTTTAGTACTAGCAGTAACATAAAAAAAGAAACTTGTTTAGTATATTTACAAAAGCAGAATAAACAGAGAAGGTCCATCTGAGTTTTCCTTCAATCTCTGTCTGCCTGTCTCCTTCTTGCAAGAAACTGCAGCTGTTTTTTATAAGTCCTTGCAACCCCATCCTTAAAGGGACAATGTCAACCTGTTTTCCATCATATTATTTCTAGTTAAAAACCTACATTTTATGATTGCTTACCTTCTCTATCATACATTGATGTTGCTATCTGTTTTGCCTGTCTCCTTGTTTAGTAGAACTGAAATGCATGTGAATGTACATTTATAAACAACTTTGTTTTGTTTACAATCCTGAATCTATTCTTACTGCATACTTCATGAGCATTAGAAACACACCCACACATTGCAGCCACTCTTGAGGCAGTAGACCCCTAAACTCCCACTGCATCCTGAGGGGCAAGACTGTGTTGTGGGTGTTCCCAGGTCCAGGAAAGATGCAGTTAGAGCTATTCAAGGAATGGAAACAAACCTGTGTTTGTGTGGCAACACCAGTATGGTGGGCAGTCTGTTTTTCACCTTTTTAAAGAAAACAAAAAGAGTCAGAATCAAACTACCAGCTACATCAGCAATCTTTGCAGAATGTTGGCAATCATAATTTTTTTTTTAAACTAGGGACACTTTGAGACATAAGGGGGTTGACAGTGTCCCTTTAACAAGCATCCTGTTTTTTTTCCTAAAATGTTTTTGTAAATTTCACGCAGATGCAGCCAGAACACAATGTGGCAGAACTAAGGCCCCTTTTCTCCTCAGCTTCTGAAAAAAAGGCTTAAAACTGCTCTCAGGTTAACCCCTTGAGTTCCCAATAGCTTTTTGCAATCATCTCAAACTATAAGTACATACATTTCAACAGTAACACTATACAATTTCTAAACAAAAGCATCCCAATATATGTTACTTTTCCACATAATGATTTGCATATATTTTTATATCAGCAGATATGCAAGGGATGAAAAAGACAGAAACATCAAGGGAAGACAGATACAATGAGTGGCAGAGAATTGTGAGACTGTCAGGGTGATCAAATCCTAGGTCTCGCAGGAAAATTTGGTTGCGCAACCAGATGGACAAGAGATTGGGAAGGAAAGAACAGACCAGATCCCTGCATTCAAACTCTCCATAACACCTTGGACAGGGTCCAATTCAACCCTGTCACATTCTCCCATTACCTGGCCAGTAGATCTCAAGTGGTCAGGTGGAAGGCCTCACTTTCCTAGAAAAAAAAATATCTCAAATGGTGTCCCCAAGGCCCCATACAGGGCCCCTTGCTGTTTTTATTGTTTGTCAATGATATACTGGGGAACTGTGTGTGTTTGGAGGGAGTGAACCTATTGCTGTAAGCTGACAACTCTGTCCTCGACAGAAGTTCCAGTAATCCCAGCTGTCTCAATGCACAGATTGCTGGAGACCTCCTACAACAGGAAAACTAGTCTGTGGCCAGTAAACTGGTCCTTAATGCAAAAAAGACCAAAGTAATCTTGTCTGACCCTATTAATATGGGTTTGACCAAACACCTACTTCCTCTTCTACTTTCTCCAGAGCACTTACAGAAGTAGTGGAGTCCACCACATACCTTGAGGTTTACCTGTACCAGGAAGTTTTATTTAGTACCCATACTTACTACTTCACGAAAAACCTGGCTGATTCTACCGCCTTGGCAATTTTCTTACCAGGGACTCATGGCAGTCATTGCTATCAGCACTCCACTTCTGCAACACGCAGCCCCATCTTATGATCCCTGAGGAGCTCCAAGTTACTCTACAATAAAATTGGTCGTTTTGCCTCTGGAGCTCCACCCAGGGAGCACCATTGTGATGTGTTGCATGTACTCAACTGGCCTTCATTGGAGGGCCGATTAGAGTACCCTCTCCTCTGCCAGGCCTTTAGCCTTGTCAAGGCCCCCCCCAGTCTACATGGCATCCTAATCCAGTGTGGGAAAGAGGTAATCTGGAATCTCCCTATCTTCTACCCTACAGGACTGTACTTCACTTGTTAGGTTTAAGAAAGGGCTCAAAGTTGTTCTACTGGAGCGCAACCTTTGTTCTTGTAATCATTTACTCTTACTTGTGATATTATAACTGCCTCTGCTTGCCTAGCCTGATTCATGTTGATACCTTGTTGACCTATTTTTCCATTTGCCGTGCCTTTTGTAGTCAAAGATTGTTATTAATACTTTGTCATGTACTGGTACTCCATGTTCTGCCATGTGCATTTCTTCTCTGATCACGTATACTATGTCATGCCTGACTGTTAGCGGATCATTTATTTTGACTACGTACTGTCTGATTGTTATGTCATTAATTCTGGGTTACCCTGAGAACGCGACTCCTATTTACCAGTGAGCCTACCCGGTTAACAGAATTAATAAATTAAATTAAATTATAATTTGTGTAGCAACCTGAAATGGAGAGTAAGTGGGAATGATAGTGGGTATGTGTGAAGCAAACCTTAAATGAAAAAATGAGACAGGGGAGAAAAGGCAGAATGAGATAGTGTGAAAGAGTGAGAAAGACAGTGAGAGTGAGAGTGTGGGGTGGAGAGAGAGAGAGAATGAGATGGAGAGTGTGAGAGAATGGGAGGGAGAATGTGAGAGAATGAGGGGGAGAGCGTGTGAGATAATGACTGTGTGTGAGAAAGACAGATAGAGAGACAGTGTGTGTGAGCGACAGATGCAGAGGGGGAGTGTGAGAAAATGAGAGAGAGACTATGAGAATGAGAGGGAGAGTACTGAGAATGAGAGTCTAAATGAGAATGTGAGAGTGTGAGAGTAAGTGTATGTGTGAGAGAGAGAAGGCGTGTTAGAGAATGAGGGGGAGTATGTGTGAGAATAGTGAGAATGTGAGTGTGTGAGACAGAGAGAGAGGGAGTGGTGGACGTGGCCTACTTAGACTTCAACAAGACCTGCAACACCGTGCCATAAACAGGCTCATGAAAAACTGGGAAGCTTGGGGGTGGGAATCAAGCGATACACTGGGTATGTAATTGGCTAATGGACAGGGGACAGAGGGTGGTGTTTAATGGCACTTATTCCGGGGGAAAGGAGAGTGACCAGTGGGGATCCTCAGGGCTCAGTACTGGTTCCAGTCCTCTTAAATGCCTTTTTAAGTAAAACTGCAGAAGAACTAGAAGGAAAGGTGGGCCTCTTTGCAGATGACACCAAGATCTGCAATAGGGTGGACACTCTGGAGAGGGTGGAGAGAATGAAGAGAGACCTGAAAAAATCTAATCAAATGGTCAAGGGTATGCCAGCTGGGTTTCAGTGCAAAAAAGTGCAAAATCATGCACCTTGGGGGCAGAAACCCAGTGGTAGAGTACAGAACTGGGGTGAGGTATTGACGGTCATGAAATAGTAAAGGGACCTGGGGAAATCATAATGAACAACTTTAAGGTGGTAAGTCAATGAGACAAAGCAGCAGGAAAAGCAAAAGGGATGCTGTGGTGCATAGGGAAAGCTATCACCAGCAAAGGAGGGAGGTGGTGTTGCCACTGTACTGGTCACTAGTGAAACCACACTTGGAGTATTAAGTCCGATTCTGGAGACCACATCTCAGAAAGGACATAGGGTAGAGACCCACAGAAGGGCAACAAAAATGGTGCTGGGGCTGCACCTAATGACCAATGAACAGAGGCTGAGGGATCTAAACTTGTTCACCCTGGAAGAGAGGAGGGAGGGGGGACATGATCGGGACTTTTAAATACCTCATGGGGGTGAATAAGGTACAGGAAGGGAGCATTTTTCAGAAAAGAAGGTGCACTAGGGGACATGCAATAAAGCTGGAGGGCAATGTTTGGGATGGATGTGAGGAGGTATTTCTTCACTGACAGGGTGGCAGATGCCTGGAACAATTTTCCAGTGAGGGTGGTGGGGGCAGGAACAGTGGCGTGCTTCAAACATGCATGGGATAGGTATAAAAGAAAACTGGTATCAAAGCTGGGGGTGGTGGTGGTGGTAGGAGACCAGGTAGGGTCTGTGGTGGCAGAACAGGCAGGGAAAAGAAGGGCAGACTAGGTGGGCCAAAGGGTCCTTAGCCGTTGACAAATTCTGTTTCTCTATGTTAGGGTGGAGGCAGTCCAGAGGTGGGCAACTAACATGGTGCAGGGTTTGCATGAGAAACCATACAAGGAAAAATGGAGGGATGTCAACATGCACACCCTGAAAGACGAGGGAGTGAAGGAGGACATAATAGAGAACTACATACCTCACAGGGGTGAACGGTGTAGGAGGGGAGTCTCTTTCTAAAGAAGAAGAGCACTAAGATCAGGGGGCATGCAATGAAGTTGGAGATAGAGAAGTTTAAGAGGCTTGTTAGAAAGTACTGTTTCACTGAATGGGTGGTAGATTTTATTTTAGTCTTTGGCAACCGGGTAAGGCCCACTAGGCAGAAGTGCCTGTCTTCAGGGGTGACCTGGGAGCACTGGACGGTTAAGTGACTTGCTCAGAGTCACACAGTATGCAAGTGGAGGTTGTGAGAATCAAATGCAGGTCTGGTCTGCTGGATGTATCGAGTTTGTTCACACCTCGTTCCTCTAACCTCTAGGCTATACTGCCAGCCCATAGATGGTACAGATAGAGGAGGATGCCTGGAACACACTGCCAGCAGAAGAGGCAAGGCCAGATTAAGGCATAGGCCAACTAGGCCCAGGCCTAGGGCCCCTGCCTGCCAGGGAGAGTGTGAGAGCATGTGAGAGTGAGGAAGTATGAGAGAATGAGAGGGGCAGTGTGAAAGAACAAGGTACAGTGTGAGAATGTGTGAAACAGTGAGTGTGTGTGACAGAGAGAGAGAGACAGAAAGAGCATGGCAGACATGACCTACTTAGACTTCAGCAAGGTCTCTGACAATGTACCACATGGGAGTCTCATAAAAAAACTGGGAAGCTTGGGTTGGGATCAAGTGAGAGAGTGAGTGAGAACATGAGAGGGAGAATATGAAAAAATGAGAGGGAGAGTATGTGAGGATGAGAGGAGAGTGTAGGGCACGGTGAAAGTGTAAAAAAGAGGGGGTGTAAGAGAATGAGAGTGAGTGTGAAGGAATGAGAGGGACAGTGTGGGATACAGTGAAAGTGTGAGGAACAGGGAGTGCAAGAGAATGAAAGAGAAAGAATGAGAGAAGCAGTGTGAGAGAATGACAGGGACTGTGTGACAGAATGATAGGGTAATGGTGTGTGTGTGTGCATGCGTGTGTGTGTCTGCGAAAAAGGGAGCGATGATGAGAGGGACAGTGAAATAATGAGATAGAGTGTGAGAGAATGAGAGGGAGAGTGTACAAGAGAGTGAGAGTGTGTATACACACACACACACACACACACACACACACACACACACACACACCAGACAGCGACAGAGAGAGAGAAAGAAAAGGAAAGCAAAGAAAAAATGTATTCAGCACAGTAATGTTGTTTCTTCTCAGGGATTCCTCACTATGGTTTCATTTGTACCATCAATCTCCATGGAGACAGATGCCCCAGAGATAGACCCAGTTCTAACAGCAGACTTTAGAACAGATGTTTTGAAAACTCTGCAGCAACCATCCATTCTAACAGTGGTCAGATTTGTTTCTATAGCCAGAGTAGAATGGTGACTATTGAATCCAGATAAAAAAAAAGGCTACACTCAGAAGAGTGTGGTGTGCACATGTATCACATACAAACAAGAGAGAAAGAAATAAGTGCCTCAGCTGGGACTTGAACCGGATCCATGATGCCGGTTCAACAACAAAGCTGTCAACTTAGGTTACAGTGACAGATTTATGTTGACAGCAACTGCAGTCGGCATAAGTCCATCCGAAAAGAATTGCTTTCAGGATACTTTGCCCCTGACTCCTCCATGGCACCCCCCGTAATCCATAAAATCAACTCCGAGTCGGAGTTGATTCAGGGAGGGTGTGCAAGACCCCGAGAAAACAGTGCTGGGTCCCACGGTGACACTACAGCGACCTGTTGCTGTACTGTCATTCACAGTACAGGTGTTGCTGTTCGGTCAGCTTACAACTTGAATCTAGGCCACCCAGAATACAGTTCTGGTTGCACTACCAGCTGTGCCACTGAGGCAACTGGAATCTGGGCTGTCCCAGGAGGACAATACTCTTTCTCCAGTGCGCAACCTGGTGCTTCACAGATAATTACATTTACAATCAGAAGAGTGTGGTGTGCACATTTATGGAACACATACAAACAGAAGAGAGAAAGAAATAAGTGCCTCAGCTGGGGCTGAACCCAGTCCACTCAGAATATTGTTCTAGGGGATCTCTCACTATGGTTTCACTCATACTATCAGTCTCCATGAAGACACATGCCCCAGATATAGACCCGTTCTAATAGTAGAATTCAGAACAGATGTTTGAAAAACTCTGCAGCTATGTTGCATTCTGACAGGTTTTTTTTTCTCCTTGTGGCCCCCGATCGGCTCCTACTCCTCTCCTCTCCTTCTCCTACTTTGATGTCTGTGTGCTCCGAACTCTGGGGCTACCATCTTGTACTCCCCGATGGCTTACCCCCTGTGGCAGGAAGGCGGGGGAGCCCTCAACTCCCCAACCAGACACAGATCCAGATCAGGTGGTGCCGGTGGAGACAATGTGCACTGGCGGACAGCTATCAAGCCACACGACCAGGCTGCCATGTTTTCTGTTTTCTCCCCCTTTGAGAGCACGATGTACAATGACGCCTGCAACGGGGGTCGCGCAGACTCCCATGCGTGCCCACTTCAAGTGTCTGCCGCGATCTGCGTTCTTGCAGTGTCATGCCATCAAGCCCCAGCCTCCACTAGGTCAGGCATGCACTGTCTGCAGGTCTCCCCCTCTCCGGAGATGGAGAGCAGTCCACTGGATGCTTGATCCATCTCCCCCCTGCTGACCCATGGCAGCCTGTGCTTGTTCTGGAACATGGATTGTGGCAAGGCGTGAGTTGTGGCGTCCAGTGCCTCAACCCTCAGCGCCACCAGGATGGCCATTCTGACAGTTGTCAGATTTGTTTCTATAGCCAGAGTGGAATGGTGACTAGTGAATCTAGATTAAAAACATACTACCAAAAAAGGTGCGCAAATTTCTGAGTTTTGAAAAAGGAAAACACCAATTAAATTGAAGCAGAAAAATACATTTAAAAAATATAAACATAAAAAAACACAACTTACAATTGTTATAGTAATGCTCAAGCAACCTAAGCAAAGGAACTGATTATTGCGAGAACCCATTTTCAGGTTCCGGAAGGGGATGCAGAGCAGGAGACTGAAACCATAGTGAGAGATCCCTGAGAAGAAACAATGGGGCCTGATGGGATTCACCCCAGAATTCTAAAAAAATTAAGGATACAACTAGTGACACCACTGACTACTCTTCAACAAATCATGGGAGGATGGGGTGGTACCTGAGGACTGGAGGAGGGCAGATGTGATTCCACTTCACAGAAGTGGGAGCAGGGTAGAGGCAGGAAACAACAGACCAGTTAGTTTGACTTCAGTGGTAGAGAAAATGATGGAATCACTTCTGAAGGAAAGAATTGTTGAGTACCTAGAGGCCAGAGGGGCATAGGACCCAAGGCAGCATGGATTCACAGCAGGAAGGTCGAGTCAGACGAATCTAATAGATCTCTTTGACTGGGTGACCAAAGTAGTAGACCAGAGAGGGGCTATGGACATGGCCTACCCAGATTTTAGCAAGGCTTTTGACACAGTCCCACACAAAAGAATAATATACAAGTTAGCCAGCCCTGGAGTGGGTCCCAAGGTGGTAGCCTCAATAAAAACATTGGCTGGACAACAGGACGCAAAGGGTAACAGTAAATGGAGTCCACAGTGAAGAAAGAAGAGTTACTAGCGGGGCACCGTAGGGTTCAGTACTGGGACCGGTCCTCTTTAATGTCTTTATAAGTGACATTTCAGAGGAACTGGAAGGAAGAGTATGTCTCTTTGCAGACGACACAAAGATCTGTAACAGGGTTGATACACAAAGTGGGGTGGAAAGGATGAGAAAGGACTTGGCAAGGTTGGAGGAATGGTCCAATGTATGGCAGCTCAGATTCAACACAAAGAAGTGCAAAGAAATGCACCTGGGAAACAAAAACCTAGGGGAAAGTACACAATGGGGGGTGAGATACTAACACCACCAAAAATAGAAAGGGACCAAGGGGGGTAATTATATCAGATGACCTAAAGGTGGGCAAGCAATGTGAGAAGGCAGTAAGGAGGGCTGGGGGGATACTGGGATGCATAGGGAGAGGCATCAACAGTTGAAAACAGGAAGCTGTTATCCCTCTATACAGACAGTTGGTCAGACCCCATCTGGAGTATTGCCTGCAGTTCTGGAGACCCCCCAGCTCCACAAGGACATAGACAGAGTGGAGGCTGTCCAGAGGAGGGCAACCAAAATGGTGCAGGGCCTGCACCAGAAGACATACGAAGAGAGACTAAAGGAGCTCAATATGTATACCCTCAAGGAAAGGAGGGAGAGAGGGGATATGATAGAAACTTTCAAGTACCTCAAGGGAATCAACAAAGTCCAAGAGGGTAGCATCTTTCAGAAAAAGAGATGTGCAAGAATAAGGGGCCACAATTTGAAGACAGAGGGGGGATGGCTCAGAGGTAATGTGAGGAAGTATTTTTTCACAGAGACTGTTGTGGATGCATGGAACAGCCTTCCTGAGGAGGTCGTGGAGTCAAGAACAGTGGGGAAATTCAAGATTGCATGGGACACGTAAGGCAAATCTAGTGGGGGGGTAGGAGGAAGTGGGCTGTTGATTAACTAGGATCTGTAGCTTATCCATCATGTAGGGAAATGGGCAGACTAGGTGGGACAAGCGGTCCTTATCTGCTGTCAAATTCTCGGTTTCTAACATTACTAAATTACTACAGTGAGTAATTTTTTTCTTCTAACCCCAGCAGAGCTCCAGATAAGAGGAGTACCGACCTATTTTACTCAACTCATTTTAGGAAATACTATTCAGAAATTTTTTTTAATTAGTACCAGTACTCTCCAAACATCTGTAAATACTCCATACTCCAAAGAATAGTGTTTCCTAACATAACTGGTGATTCAAAAGGAGCATTTTATTCCCAGATTTACAGCACTTGTACCCATCCCAATTGTTTTACTCACTACATTTTAAAACAGGTGAGTAAATTATTCCTCCCTGCCAACATTATCTGCAGCACTGTTGGCACCTAATCAATTCTTACAGTATCTAGAAAAAACTACATTGTTTTTAAAAATGTACTCCTCACTGCACTCCGTCCAGACATTTGTACGCATCTGAATTTGTTTTTACTCACCTCACTTTCAAAATGAGGAGTACAGTACTCATCCCAAAAAATCTCATCTGGAGCCCCGAACCCCAGGAATCCCGGACAGGTTCACTCTTTGCAGACTATGCAGCAGTACTTTGGGAAACTGGGTACAGAACTTCCATGGGAAAAAGTTTCTACAATGCAGCAGTTCCAAAGCTGGCATCCCTTCTGGACTATGTCCAGAAAATAATGCTTTGTGAAGGTGTGTACAGTCTTCCAGGTATCTGCTTTGCAAATGTCTAATAAGGAGATGCCCCTTGTGGATGCCACAGAGGCAAAGGTGCTCCTTGTTGAGTATGCCATTAGGCTTTTGTGTGGCATCTTCCCAGCTTCTTCATAGCAGAACTGAATGCATAAGAATATCCAATGAGAGACAGATCTCTTGGATTCTGGTTTACCTTTGCCATCCTCACCATAGGTGACACAGAGCAGAGTGTTTTTTGGACCGGACATCTTTCGTCCAATCCATATAGATGTTTAAAACTCGACATTAGTTTCAGATGAAAGTTGTGCAATTTTTGCTCATCTGGACTGCAGTGCCCTGGGTGGAGCACAGGAAGTGTTGTTGACAAGTTCGGATGGAATTTAGACATTGTCTTAGGTAGGAATTTCCTATTGGTTTCTAAGGACTACCTTATCCAGGTAGAAGATTATGTAATTTGGCTCTCTGCAGATGGCTAGCAGCTCACACACCCTCCTAGCAGAGGTCATGGCAATTAGGAATATGGTTTTTGTATGCAACACACTTCAGATCAGCAGTGTCCATAGGCTCGAATGGAGCCTCCATGAGGTGGGCAAGGCAGACACTGAGATACCATGGTGGCACCGAGTCCCTTACTAGTGGGTACAAGGGACTGAGGCCTTTAAGAAACCTTTTGAAAATGGCTGAGAGGCCATTGACTTTCCCTTGCCTGCTGATATGTAGGTTGACACTGCTGCTGGGTGCACCTTCAGTGCTGACAGCCTTAGGCCTAAGTACTGCAGGTGTACCAGTTATTCCTAGAATGCAGGCAACCTTGCTTCTATTGGGATTATTCTTCTGAGGGTACACCACTAAGAAAATATATTCCACTTAGATGAAAATGTTTTCCTTGTTGCTGGTTCCCTTGAAACTCTAAACACCTTCAGGACTTCCTCAGAGGGAATTAATCCAGAGTATTCTAGCTCCCCAAGAACCATGCTCTCGGGCATAGTGTTTGAGGTTTGGAAATGCTATCCTACCCTGACATAGGGTAAGTAAACTGTAACTCAGTGGTAGGCTGACTGGAGATTTGCTGGACAGGGTCAGATGAACTGAATACCAGTTCTGTCTGGCCCAGTCTGGAGCTATTAGGATCACTGTTGCAGATTCCCTCCTGAGTTTCAGTGGGACTTTCTGGATGAGTGGAAATGGTGGGAAGGCATACAGGAACCTCCCTGTCTAGTGCAAGGCCAGGGCAACCTCTTGGACTGTCCCTCTGGCTGCTGGTTTGCAACAAAACTATGGAAGCTGACTGTTTTCCCAAGAAGCAATCAGGTTTATTTTGGGAGTGCCCCACCTTCTGAACACTATGGCCCAGATATTCAAAAGGGTTGCGCCATCCGCAATAGGGTTGCTCCAGCGCAAGTCCGAAAATGTGCCATTCTGCGATATTCAGCGGGAGGCAGATGCGCCCCCTAAATCATGCTGAGCAAGAGCACAATGATAATGAATGCATGCGCAACTGAAGGGGGAGGAACCATGCATAAATGGCACAGTGCAATATTCAACAACATGCGCCATGCGCCATAGGGGAGCAAGCGGAAGTTGTGCAATAGTGGAAATGAGCCAAAATTAAAAGGAACAAGGGAGAGGTGCAAGAACACTACAGGGAAGGCACATGTGGCTGAACTCTAGTAAGACAAACAGGGCAGGAGGGACACACAGGGCAGGACAGGGAAAGGGCACCCTGAACCCACAGGCACAGGGAAGGTGTGGGGAGCCACAGCCACAGCCTGTGAAGAAGGGGGAAGTGTCACACAGCACTGCGGCCACCACAGGAAGGTGTTCCCGGTGCAGGGGAAGTAGCAGCCAGGACAGCGAGGGGGGAACACAGAAACAGCTGCCGGGGGGAGTGGTCACAAGCCAGGGACATGGCCAGTGCCACCATCCAGATGGAGGCAGTAATGAGGGGGGTGAGAAGGCAGGCAGCAGGGGGACGCGGGCGTGAAGGGCCCGTCTGGGCGGTGTCCCCAACAGGCAGTACCAAGCTCACACCAGCCTGAGCCAGCAGCACATATCGGAGATCGATGGGTACCGCCTGAATCGGGCAATTTGAGGCGGCTCTGTGAGCTGTGCAGTGATGTGATGCAGGCACCCACACGATGGAGCTATGCTCTGTCAGTGGAGACTAAAGTGACAGCTTGCATGTGCTTGCTCACCACGGGTACCTTCCAGAGACCAACAGGGGACACCACAGGCATAAAGCAGTCGGCCGCGTCATGCCACCTCACCCAATTCCTCAGCACACTGCTGCCACATGCTGCTGAGCACATCCATTTCCCCAGCACACCGGCGGAGCGCACAGCAAACACATAGGAGTTCCACAGGGTAGCATGTATGCCTGGCGTGCTAGGGGCAAGAGACTGCACCCATGTGGTCATCCACATACCACCTGGCCCCGAGGGGCCCGCATATATCAATCGGAAGGGCTATGCAAGCATCAACTGCCAGGTGGTGTGCGATGCCAGGGGGCACATAATCAATGTCTGTGCCATGCACCCTGGGGGAGCACATGATGCCTTCATCTGGCAACAGTGGGCACTGTGCCACAGATTTGAGTGGGCACATCTCCACTGGCCACTTAGTGGGTGAGTATGCAAACCACACGGACAAACATAGAGCTTGGGAGGGGCATGGTCAGAGGTGACATGGGTAGTGGCCTATATGGCCCAAGGCAGGGTGATGCTGATCACCAAACTAACCTCCACCCTCTACACACAGGTGATTGTGGATACCCACTCTGTCCCTGGCTGCTCACACCATATCGGCGGCCAGCGACCCCATCGCAGCAACGCTACAATGAGGCACATGCCACCACACGCAATGTCATTGAGCGGGTGTTCAGGATGCTGAAGGCACGTTTCCATATCCTGGACACCTCCAGCGGTGCCCTACAGTACAGCCCCTCAAATGGCAGTGGGCTATTCCTGGCCTGTTGCATCCTGCACAACACGTCCAACAACTGTGGGATAGCTGTACAGGTCGAAGAGGGGGACAGCGATGGGGACGATGAGGATGTCGGTGACGATGGTGATGGGCAGCCCCCCCTTGGGCGAAGGGACCCCCAACTGCTCCGGCTGGCACAGCTGCACCAGGACACCATCACAGAGGAGCACTTCAGTCAATCCAGGTAAGTCATGAGGCCACACGCAACCACTAGTGGCAAAGGCACAACCCACAAACATGCATGGACACACACCAGGGTGCATACCATCAAGGGAAGTGGCCGAGCATGGAACCGCGCACACAGCCAGGGATGGGCGAGGTCTAACATGGCACGCGGTCAATACACACACACACACACACACACACACACACACACACACACACCTCACAAGACATGCACAAAGGCTAGGATGCACACTGACCCAGACCCCCACCCCTAGCCACATACATGTCCACAGACCACCACGCCCACTGCCTGTCACTGTGCGTGTGTCAGACGCTGGGCACTACTGCACACTGGCGTAAGCGCAACACAGGCATCATCTTGCACACGCAACAGTGGACAGCAGCCGGGAGGGTGTGTAGATGGAACGTGTGTGTGCGTGCAGGGCCGGGTAGCCCACCCGTGCATTGCCCGCTGAATGACACAATGCACACAGGGCAGCATCAGACAGCAGCCATGCTGGGAGACAGGCCAGTCACGCGCCACAGTGCCACGGCCGCCACGGATGTGTGGGCGGCCCCGCTGAGACCCGCCAGCAGTGACAGGCTGACCACTGGCCTCATGGGGTGGCAGAGAGAGTCCCACAGGGGTTCCACTGCGTGAATGCGACCGTGCTCGCGCAGGGGTCTGCAGCACACCGAACATGCCTGCGCCAGGTGTGCTCGGGATGCCCACAGCCGAATCCGGTGTCGACAAGGATGGTGTCACACGACACCAGGAACGGGGGGTGGACATTGCACTGCGTAGTGTCTGCGACACATGAGCAAATAACTGTGTGCCCATGGTGGCCATGACAGCTGTGAATGACTGTGTCTGCCTGTCAATGGCAGCAGTCACATCCTCCCGCAACTTGTCCATCCCTGCCAGGAGCAGAGCGGTGTCTCTGCTGCGACGCTCCTCTGACTGGCACACAGCCACACAGCCACACTCAGTGCATCCACTGCCATCACAAGCCACATCTGCTGATTGACTGATGCTTGCAGTATGCGGGTGTGCTCATCTAAGAGGTCATCTGCCTGATCGGCATGCTGTCCCTCGGTGTTTGCGGCCCTGATGCTCATCACCCCTTGAGGGTGGGTGCTGCACACCAGGGCCAGGCCTGGGCATGTCCACAGGTGGTGCACTGACGCCGCCCCCTGACACTGTACCCCCATGGCCATTGACCGACTGCTGATGCTGCCCCTCCGGCTGCCATTCTCCAGGGCTCAATGGTGCCGCCGCAGTGGTTGCAACAGTCCCACAGTCCTGGACACACACCAGTGCTGCCCCACTGGTGCAGACAGGCACAGGCTGGGACTGTGACGACACGCAGGCCTCCACGGCAGCACCATCCACAGCCATGGCCACAATGTCACCTGCTGTGTGGCCATCCTGTGGCA
Source organism: Neoceratodus forsteri (assembly GCA_016271365.2). Taxonomy (NCBI): domain Eukaryota; kingdom Metazoa; phylum Chordata; order Ceratodontiformes; family Ceratodontidae; genus Neoceratodus; species Neoceratodus forsteri. The sequence goes on along the minus strand of CM057454.1, from coordinate 489,430,716 downwards.
CACACGTGTCACTGCCCATGACGTTAGCTCCATCATCATTGGTGACGGATCCAGCAACAGCCCGAGTCTCAGCATGCTGGCATCCATGGACGCTGGCACGCTGGGACGTGGGCAGGGCCTCCTCTGCACCTGCTCCACCAACATCAGTCCGGACGTCCAGGCGGGCCCACTGTCGCCCTGACCCCTGTATTCCTGTGGAGGTGGATGTGCCCTCCTCCAACTCCATGTTACTGGCCTCAGTGGAGAAGTCCACCACCACTGACCCATGCAGACACTCAGGAGCTGTAAGGGAAAAAAAGTAGCATTACTGCATGTGACCTACCCTGTCTCCCCCACCCCCCCCAATAGACAGACCATGACCTACCATGCAGTGTCGGGCTACCACCCGTCTGGAATCCACCACTCGGAACACCCTCAATGGCGCAACGCTGCATGCTGGCAGCAACCCGCTCTTCCTGTGGGGTCAGGGACTGCAGCTCCGTCTGTCTCCCACTGGTCGCAGACCGTGCTGCCCTGATGGCAGCCACCTTCTCTTTAATCCTCCGCCTGTCCGTGTCCATCTTCTTTTTGCACTCCTGCAGGGAGCGCTGGTGGCTGCCATGCAGGTTGACAGCACGTGCCACCTCCTCCCATGCAGCAGCACAGGCCTGTGGTGTTCCCTGGCGGCCACTGAGTCGGCGCCCACTGAGAAGCGGCTCCTGGTCGAGGTAGGCCTCAAACAGGGCATCTGTCTCGGCCTTTGTAAAGTTTGGCCTCCTCTTCCTCCCACGACTCTGTTCCTCTTCCTCCACCACACGATCGGTCATGATTCATCCTGTGAGAATGACAGGTGTTACCTGTGACTGTGCAGTCCCGTGCATGTCCCAAACACCACAGTCCACACTCCCAAACAGCATGCAACTCACCGCAATAGAGTGCAGTAACCGATTATGGCCAGTGCAGCCCAATGTCTCATTTTTATAGCGCAACCCATGGAAATGAGGTGAGGTGTATCTTTAAGTGGATGCAAATGCAGTGACTGCGCCATTGAATGGCTGATTAGATGATTTGCATATGCCGGCTGAATATCGCGCTGTTGCGCTTTGCGCAATTGTGTTGAACGTGCTGAGCCAAGGGCGCAGTTCTGTGACGTGCGCAGTACACACCTAACTGCGCATGCCAGGGTTGATGATGCAGGCACCTGCCGCGCTGCTGACGTGCTGTGCATGGGAGGCAATGCAGGGCACAGCCACCATTGTGCCAGTGGTGCTACAGTGCTGTTCACCTACATGGCACTGTGGCGTCGTAGGCACACTGTATGCTGCTATAGGAGGTGGCATACAGACACCCAATCGCGCTACACGCATTGGGTTCCAACCGCCTGTGGCTGTCCGCGGGCACCAGAGACCCTGATCCTGTGCCCCGACCTGCCTCTACAGGCGCCCATGCGCCAGGTGCTGGCACATCATCGCATGTTCGGTGACAGTGGATATGGCGCTTGTACCATGTAGCATCTGCTCATGGCAGGACCGCGACTGCAGAGCCATTTTGCTTGAACCAATAGCAGGAGATGCATGGCCAAAGGTGCTGTGGTTTGGAGTTGGTAGAGCTCACCAACCTGGTGGCGATAGTTGAGCCTCATGCTGGGGCTTTGTTTGAGAGGCACCCTGGACAGGGCCAGGAGTGTGGTCTGGCAGGAGGTGGCCATCGCCCTGGAGGAGGCCACCTGGCGGGCTGAATGGCTGAGCAGTGCCGCCACCGCAGTGGGGACCTGAGGCGAGGGACCCAGACCTGCTTGCTCACCTGCAGACACGCTGGTGGGAGAGGCACGGTGCCATGGCCAGGTAGGTGTAACATCCATACACTTGTCATCGTCTACGGGCATTATGGTTGCATGTCCAGTACATGGGGGGGCGTCCGTGTTGGCCATGGTGGTGGTATCGGGGTGTGGGGTGGATGGGTATGGCTGTGTGGGATTGCACACAGATGGGGGCGGGGGGACTTTGCTACCGGATTGCACTGATGTTCCTCTCTCCATGTTTGACCTTAGGGCCATAAGAACGGCGGCGGAACAGGGACAGGAGGCGCCGCATGGAGGAGCAGCGGGACAGGATGGGTGATGGAGGTCGCGGCGCATGGACTAGTCTGATGATGGTGAGTGCCTTACATCCATGATTACTATTGCATGCTGTATAACTGGGCAGGCAGTGGGGCATGGCTACCATCCATTGACACCACTGCCATGCACGCAACTTGTTATAGTCAGCACTGTCCAGTGGCACTGCATGTCTGGGAGTGCGTCAATGGTGGTCCATGCGTGCAACGGGCACATGGCTGTGGCACTGCATTCACACCGTATAACCAAGTCACTGCACCGCCATGGTGGTGCTGCAGGACATGGGCGGTGGGCGTGCAGTGGTCCACATGGCTGTGGCTGCCTGGGTGGGCAGGTCTTGTGACACGGTCACTGTGGGTGGTCGTGACACCATCACAGGGGCATGGCACATGGCTCTCATGCCATGCACAATGGGTGGGATGCAGGGGGATGGACAGTCACACCTATTGACTCCGCTCCCTCGTCCTAGGTGGCCGGCGACTCCTGCAAATACAGCAGGGTATTCAAGAGCTGCTCCAGGTGGCGAGGGAGACATTGCAGCTCCTTCAGCACATGCACCGCCACAGGGTCAGGAGGAGACGGAGGAGCACACATCGGCACCAGGAAGAGGAGGACCGGTGCGGCCGCTGATGTCCCCATGCCCCGACTGCCACCTTCCCTTGACCCACCCTCACACCCCTTCTTTCCTTCTCATGTATTCACCCCTGCCCCCACCCGCCCCCACCTGTTATGTGGTCTTCCTTGTAAATAATTGTACATAGTTTTTTCATCTTTAAATATATGCATTTTATGACAACTGTGGTGGTCTCTGATTTGCAGCGGGCTACAGGTGCTCAGCTGCAGTGGTGTGCATGGCATCGGGTGGTGCACGCACGGGCGCGTGTGTGTGTGTGCAGAGGTGAACCGCCATGGTGTGGGTAGGGGGATCAGTCACTATCTGTGGTTTGTGTGTTGTACTCTGTGCACTGGATGCCTGTATGCAGTGGTCCACGGGGCCTGCACTGTGTGCATGGCATCCCTGTCAGACCGTTCATGGCCTGTGCAGCTGACACCCTTGCATGTCTGTGATATGTACGGTCTCGCTGGCGCGTCAGTGGTGGCTGTCCATGCTGCGATAACAACTGTACCCGCACAATGCCAGGTTGCCTGCCATCACCAGTATGGTGCACATCTGCCTCCGTGGCACTGTGGCCTCCACTGTTGTTGTCCCCCATCCATGCTGTTCACTTGTCTGTTGCAGGATATGCTCCAGTGTCTGTCACTGTGCTCCGCCAGCATGCTGGTGGCATACAGCTTCATGGTGCCTCGCGGTGGCTGGCACACCTGTGCAATGTAGGGTACTGCCGTGGTACATCGCCAGCCATGGCCACACGCTTAGTGGTTTGGCTGGACCCGCTACTGTGTCCCTGTGTTGGTGTGCCCTGGTATGGGTGGTGTTTGTCATGCACTGTGTTGCATCCTGTGGTGCATGTTTCCATGCTACACTGTGGCGTGTCTGTGCTGGCTGTTGTGGCTAGTGCTGGGATGGATGTCCTGGGGTGCAGGGTGCTGTACCGCTGAAGGTGGGGTCTGGGATGCTCTGTCGCATGTGGGGTACCTCGTGTGCTGACGCATGGTCGGTCTCTCAGCTGTACCTCAGGGGGGACATGCAGGGCGGCACTGTGTATGCATCTGTTGCATCACTGTCTGCTGCCGACCACTGCAGGGTGCTCATGGTGGGGCTGCCTTGCATGGCGCCATGATGCACAGGGTTGCATTGCCACAGTGGGGGTGGTGGCATGCATGGGTTGTCCTGCACTGTTGGACGCTACTCCTGGGCACGGTGTATGGGGATCATGGTGCAGGGTGTGCTCTGCATTGGTGGGATGGTGTGGTACAGGGTGGTCGGCCCTCCTTGTGCGATGGTCACAGCTTGCCAGGGGGTGTGCTGGGGCACCATGGCCCGGCTGTGGGTTGGTTGCTGGTTTCCATGGGCCAGTGGTTATTCCAGCTCTCCCCCAGTTGTGCAGTGCATAGGGTGTAGGAGATGATGTCTGTTCTGCTGTGTGTTCCTCTGCTCATCTGTGGCATGGGTGGTGGGCCCCTGCATCCCTGGTTGTGCTGTTGCATTGCTGCCCTGCTGCAGGGGTCCCTAGTTGCGCTATGGTGCATCTGGACTGCTCAGCTGAACATCCCTTGATGCGCTATGGCGCATCAGATGTTCTCAGCTTCACACAGCCCTAGTTGCTGCGCTATGCGACGCCAGGTGGTCGCGATATTCAGTCGTCGACCATAGGCGCATCTTGGCCTGCGCAATTTTTGAATATAGCACTTCTTGCGCATGGGCGCAGTGGACGAGCGCTTGCTCCTGCTGTTGCGCACTTTTAGGGCGCAGTTTGAATATCTGGGCCTATGACTAGAACTTGTCTGTTCAAGGACCTTTCATGGTTTCCCTGACCGCTTCTGCTTAAATAATCTGCCAGGACATTGTCTCTGCCTGGCAAGTGCACTGCATGACGGCTTGCTTCTAAGCTGCATGCCAGGTCCCAGATCCTCATTGCTTCTGTGCACAGTTTTTTTATACTTTATTTTTATGAGTTTGCAATGTGTATTACATTGTAAAAAGCCATTTCCTTGGTTACAAATATAGAAAATGTTTACTAATTCAGCAATATAATGATAGGATACATTATTTGACTTCCGTTGTTACCCCTTATGGGGAATTCCTTTTAGTTATGATACTAAACAATTTTAGTAGCAATAATTCCTTCATGTGGCTATTGCAGCATACTTATCGACTAAAGCGGTAATTATAAAATAAACTGTTACCAGATGAAAACACTCACCCTGCAATGCCAAAAGCAGGCATTTTATAGTCCATGAATCTACATAATCAGTAATTTCTTAACTTTAATAGTAGGATGTATCATTAAGATAACTCCGTCTACAGGGCATTTCCCTTCCAAAAAGAAAGGGGTTCCATAATTTCACGTCTATTCATCTCTTGTACTTGGTTATCCTAATTACTGTAACTGCTACCAAAAACATACTAGCTTTAACATACGCTATACATACAGGCTAACTTGTGAAATATACATTGCTTTAAGGTACTTGAAACAGTTAGCAATGGTAAAAACTACCAACGTATGGACAGATATGAACGGAGTTTAAGATACATGCCACGTTGTGTCGCCATTAAACTGTCTCTTAAGTTTTCAGCCATGGCTTATTTACATACCACCACCATCTTAACTTTTAATCAGAAACATTAAGAAAGAAATGTGATAGCTATTTTGATTTTCTTCCCCTCCTTTCTTCCAGGCAGCTCTGTTTAGTCGTAGCAGTTCCATCTTAATTGGCAGGTACAATACCTACATTTTTGCTCTGCCCCAATACCCGCAAAGATGTTAGGTAATGAAGCACTAGGTGGTAAAAGTCAATCGTCCTCATCGAACAGACTCTAAGATAGAGTACGATGAAAGTCCTTTTTGATAAGTTCCAGTTTCTCCCCTGCTTCCAAAGGGTCAGAAAAAAGAAAAGTCTTGCCTCCATAGCATATCCTCAGTTGAGCCAGTAGCTGCAGCACGTGCAATATCCCCAGTGCTTTCAGGCCAGTCTGAACTGCGTCAAAGGCCTTTCTACATTGTCGGGTCGAGTAACTCAGGTCGGGGAAGATGTGGATCTGAGTGCCCTCGGTTAGCTTCAGTGGAGCCCTCATTTTCACTGCCTCCAGGATTTGGTCTCGGACATGTGGGCCACTGGTAACGATCATTACTGTTCTGGAAAGATTCTCTGGTTGGGCTCTCCGGGGGGGGGGGGTAATTTGGTATGCTTTAAGGATATTCAACTGGGTGTCTATGTCAAGGCATTTATGGATTAGTGCTACAATGTACCCCAAAAGATCTGTCCCTTCTGAGTCCTCTGGTACACCGAGCAATCGGAGGTTAGCCGCCCTCTCTCTGTTCTCTAAGTTTTCTAGTCGAAGACAGAGCAGCTTATTTTCGTTAATAATCCTGCTACTGCTGCTGCAGATTTGTTTGCTGAGCCAGTCGCAATTTTAGCATCAGAGGTTACTAAATCCATTTTTGTTTCCATACATGTAAAGCATGTCCCTAGGGTTTCCACTTTCTTGTCCAGATCTCTGATCGCTTGTAGCAGGGCACTATTTGATGGTTCGGAGGATCCTCCTGATGTGGTTTCCATTTCTACACCGTATGCAGGATCCCCAGGCCTCTGAGTCTTATTTTTCCCCAACTCCATTGTTACCATGTGTTTCGTTCTACCCATGACTCAAATAAGGCAAAAAGCTCCAGATATGCGAGGGTTGTCTCTCGTAAGCCAATGATGGTGTTTCAAATCTGTCAGTTCTGCTTTAGCGTTATTTTATTTCAGATTTTAATAACGAAGTAGATGGAGCTCTGTTAGATGCGTCTGCCCTAGCTGGCTGCTGGCCATGCCCCCCCTGTACACATAGTTTTGACAATCTTGTCCCTCCCTGTTTATGTAATACATTGTTGTGGTATTGTCTGTTCTGATTTGAACATACTGACTTTGTAGCAGGTAGGACAAAGACTGCAATGTTAGCAGCACTGCTCTGACTTCCAGGAGGCTGATGTGTTCCAGTGGCTCCTGTGGGCTCAATGTGTCACTCGCTGTGAGGTCCTGTAGGTGGGGGCCCACCCCAAAAGTGCAGCATCTGTAGTAAAGATACTTGCTGGTGATTGCTGAAGGGAGGGAGGGAATGCCATCTTTGAGGTTACTTTCTTCCTTCTAGTGACTGTACCAGTGCTTCTGTCACTAGCACTAGCTTCGAGAGTGAATCCCATCTTTGAGACCAGTTGTCTCTTAAGTGGTACTGGGTATCTCTCATTTGGAACCTAGCCCATAGAACTACAAATGTTGATACACAGCCATGTGCCCTAGTAATTGCATGAAGTTCCTTGCAGGTCTTGGTTGACTTCTTGTAAAGGACTCTGCTGTTGCTGTCAAAGCTGTAACTCTGGCCTGCGGGAGGAAGGCTTTCCCCCATAAGGTGTTTAGCTTTGCTCTTATGAAGTCCAGTACATGAACAGGTTCTGGCTTTGGCTTCTGCAGATTTATCAGGACTCCAAGGTGCATTTTACAGTCTACAGAGAGTGCCTTTCCTCTGTTCTGATTTCCCTGAGTCTAGCCAGTCATCCAAGTAGGTGAAAAACTATCGCATCTTGCCTTCTCAGGTGTGCTGCCGCCACCGCTAAGCACTTTTGGAATATCTCTGGTGCTGAGATGAGGCCAAAGGGAAGAGCTGTGAACTGGTACTGGCAGTTCCCCATCTTGAACCTGAGATGTTTTCTGTGCGATGACCTTACTGGGATACGAAAATAGGTGTCCTTCAGATCCAGTGATCCCAGCCAGTATCCTGACTGCAGAGATGGTATCACTGTTCTCAGTGTGACCATCTTGAACTTCTCTTTCTTTATATGCATATTTAGATACCGGAGATCTAAAATGGGTCGCCACTCCCCATTTTTCCTGTGGGGGAGGTAGTAGCTTGAGAATAGGCTCTTGCCTCACTGATAGGCAGGGACCTTTTCTACAGATCTTGCTGTTAGCAATTTTTTTACTTCCAGTTCTAGCAGAATTCTTTCTTTTGGGAAGAGTGCCGGAACATTGTTTGTGTTTCTGTAGTCTTGGAAATTTTTTGAACTGCAGAGACAGTCCCTGGCCCACTAACTCCAGAATTCACTTGTCTGAAGTAATGTTTACCCATTCCTTAATGTAGTGAGCTAGTCTTTCCCCCACTGGCAAGGGATGAGCCACCTGGGCGGAACTGTCAGAGGATTTCCTTTGGCTGGAGCCTCAGTGGTGGTGGTGCTGCAGGAGCAGTACACCTTGCGCCCCTTCTGTCCCTGTCACATCCACTTTATAAATGATCCTCATAGGGGGTGTATGGGGTATAAACTCTTGGAAAGCGATCTCTGCCTTCCCTTCCGCAGGGCTTATAGGAGGTAGAAGCTTTTTCCTTCTCACTGTTACTCTTCTAAGTGGTCTTGTATTTATCCACTTTTTTCAAATATGCCTCTGTTTTTGCACCAATATGTGAATTTCCCTCAAAGGAGAGATCCATGGCTTTGATTTGGGTGTCCTGGGAAAGGATGGTAGTCCTTAACCAGGAAAATCTTCTTAAGGACTCTGCATGAGCTAGAATTCTAGCTGCGGTGTCATTAATATCCACAGCAGTGTGGAAAAGGGTACTTACTGGCATCCAGGGCTGATTTTGTTGTGGCCACCAATCTCCTGCATCAGATCACTGTCTGCTCCATCAGCAAGTGCCAAAACTGTGCTCCACAATGCTTTCTGGTATTCTGCTATATATGCTGAATAAGCTACAAACGTGCTCGGCCATAGCATCTAAATGTTTGCAATCCTTTTCTGGCGGCTGTGCTCAGAATGTGACTTTTGCTCTCTTAAAGCAGCAGCCTGGACTATGCCTTGGTAATAAGGGTTGGCATGCAGGTATTCTACCTCCTGTCTGTTCACCTGACATTTTCTATCAATCTTTTTATCGATGGCTTCAGCTGAAGTAGTTACCAACATGACATTTGATATGGACTTCTTAAGGGACTTATGTGCGGGGACTGGCAATCTCTTTGAGGGACCCCTACTCTTCCTGTCTATAAATTTAGCATCCTCCTCAGTTTCCTGAGGATGGGTGCTTAGAGTATCAAGCATATGTCTGACAAATGAGGAAAATGAAATATAGTCCTCATTATGTCCTGGAGGACAGCTCAGCCAACATCTTGCTTAGGTGCTCCCCTCTGATTCCATGGGGTCACCCTCCAACTCCTGTACACAGTACTCTTCCTCCTTCTCCTCCTCCGTAGGCAGATAGCCTGGATCCTGACTTTCGTGAGAGGGTGGCATTTACATTATTAAAATTTCCCATAGCCTGTATGGCATGGAAAAATTGCCACATTTTGTTATATGTCCTCTGATGAAGGCATTTTCTATTTATCATCTGCCTGCTCCTTTCTCCATTCAGGAGGAGTGGCAGTGACTTTTTTTTTCCTTACATTTCTTTTTACCATGCACTGCTTCCAGTGCCTGCTCAGAGACTCTTTTAGTTATATTTTTGCCATCAACGAATTCAGGGTTGCCCCTTTCGAACACCATGGTATCTGATCCATCTTTACAATGCCTTTCAGATGGCTGAGCAACTTTATCTTTTTAAAAGAAATATGCGACTGGAGACACAGTTGTACTGGAGCTGGACTTGGGGCAATCATTCTCTCCAGGCAGAGAAACAAATCTGAGTAGTATAAGTTCATATATCTCGTCAAATGTTAAATTTCAGCCAATCAGCGCATGCCACGTCATTTGACAGGTGGGCGTGGCCTAAAACGGACCAATCAGAATCACCCCGTGTTAAACCGGAAGTCCCTCCCTAATTGCGCTAGCCCCGCCCCCTTCTGGCGGAAATGACATGCATTCGAACCGGTGTTCCGCCCCTTGAGCAGGAAATGACATACGTTCGAACCCGTGTCCCACCCTTGCGCAGGAAATGACCTAACACCACCATTTTGTAAGCGTCTTATGCCCCTCATTCTCGTACACTCCTCGATCCCCTGCCAGACCATCCTGGCTCGAACCCGAGTCCCACCATGCTAGCTAACTCCTGCATCCCCTCCTTTCACCTGCACCCCCACCAGCCTGGTTGAACCCCTGTCCCCACCCCTCCTTCTGGTACACTCTCGATCCCCTGCCAGACCATCCTGGCTGGAACCGAGAATCCCCATGCTAGCTTGAACTCCTGCGTCCCTCCTTTCTCCTGCACCCCCGCCAGCCCTGGCTGAACCCTGTCCCGCCTCTCCTTCTCAGACACTCCTCGATCCCCTGCCAGACCATCCTGGCTGGAACCCGAGTCCCACCATGCTAGCTTGAACTCCTGCGTCCCTCCTTTTCTCCTGCACCCCCGCCAGCCTGACTGAACCCCTGTCCCCGCCCCTCCTTCTCGTACACTCCTTGATCCCCTGCCAGACCATCCTAGCTGAACCGAGAATCCCACCATGCTAGCTTGAACTCCTGTCCCCTCCTTTCTCCTGCACCCCCCGCCTGGCTGAACCCTTGTCCCTTCTCCTACCCACCATCCTGGCTCGAACCCCTGCCCCCTTTCTCCTGAACCCCACCATCCTGGCTCGAACCCTGTCCCTCTTCACCACCGTGCTCCTCCCACCCAAAAATCAGTTAGTGTTTATGTAGTGGTATGTGCCCCCCATGAGCCTGGTGTATAACTGCAGGGACATGTGTGTGTTTTTGATTAGGATATTTTCAGAAAGAAGTATCTAGGAGGGACCTGATCGTGCAGAGGTTTCACAGATCTGTGTGGAGACCCCACCACCCGGAAATTCATCTGCCTGTGTGAGTACCCTTTTTCTGTTTTTGTAACAGTACAAAATTATTTAACATGCATCTATGGGACTGTGTCAAACTTGCATCAAAGGATAGCTTATGTACGCATGTAACATTTATAAGCTAAAGGGGACCTCTGTGTAAAATAAGATGGTTCAGCAGTTTTCTGGATAACATTGCAACAATCGCAAAAAAATAATTATTTATACTTTTGTCATGAATTAGAAAAATAAAATATATCAGAAAAGAATACACATACCTATAGTTCACCCCCTCAGCTCTGTGTAGTATATCAAGAGAAGGCTGAAATAGAAATATGTGAGTGATATTTATAATGTTTTGAAAAAGGGGTGGGGCTACAACAGATGTACCTCTGACACGTTACCATGTATAGTATGATGGGGTGTGGTGATGGTTTTACCAAGGGGCAGTCCATCTTGCTAAGCGTTATATAAACCCTGCATTTGAAGCCAGAAGGCACAGCTTTTGAGAGATTTCTCAGATTCTGTTTTATAGACTTGGAGCAGATTATCAAAAACATCAAGCAAGAAGATGGCAAGCGCTTCTCATTTCAACATCCCTGTAACAGGTCAGATTGTCATACCACCTAATGAAAAATTCAACCTCCCTGTAACAAGCCAGATTGTCACACCGCCTAATGAAAAGTCTGGAGATGAAAAACCAAGCAAGAAGATAGCTGTCGGGGCCCCACAACCCAAGCCAACGTATGTGCCTCGTGAGGTGTGAAACGAATGCCCACACAAGTCTTGTTGAGTGGAAGAGTGTCTGACATAAAAAGAAACTCGCTGAACAGTTTGGTGAATCAGAAAATCCTAAATCTGACTGTCCTTCTGAAGAGACACCACTGCAAGACCTTGAAGAGTTGCTGGGTGTGAATCTGATGCAGAAAAAAGTTACCATGAAACCAAAAACAGAGAGTGACAAGAAGAGGAGCCAGAGATGATGGTCAGTGAGACACTGCCAAAAAAGCATCAGAGAAGTTGTGAAAAAGAAATGCAAGACAGAGCCAAGAGGGGCTCTGACCAAGAGGATGATGATGATAATGCAGCCACAAGCAGTCAGGCCCAGGCTAAGAAAGAGAAAGATGAGAAAAATGAAGAAAAGAGTTGCCTTGATGAGGTAAATGCATTTAACATTTAAAAATGTGAGTGGTTACATGGTGTAACTGAGGAGATGAGTTACAGTAGAACTAAATCTTACCTACAATGAGTCAGAGGACCAATGCTGTTTTGTTTTACTTCAATAGACTGAAGGATTTGCGATGGAGCAGCAGTCATATTCGGACAGCATGGATTCTCGACTTTCCACAAATCTACTGCTCGACTGTCTTTGCTGTGTAGAAAGATACAAATGTGGTTGTTAATGAGATGTGTGAGAACCAGTATGTTAGAAATACAGAGAGCGATAGAATGTTTCAAATGTCACAGAACAGGCTGTGATCACTACACAACCTCTTCTTCTCACTGAGATTAGACAGGGGACCTCATGTGAAAAATCAGGCCTTAGTAGTAAACCCCCAAAACTGACAAACGATATGTATTGTAAGTACATTATGTATCATACCATCCGTGGTGCAATTGCCTCCTTTCACCTGCACCCCCACCAGTCTGGCTCGAACCCCTGTCCCCCACCCCATCCTTCTCGTACACTCCTCGATCCCCTGCCAGACCATCCTGGCTGGAACCCGAGTCCCACCATGCTAGCTTGAACTCCTGTGTCCCTCCTTTCTCCTGCACCCCCACTGGCCTGGCTGAACCCTTGTCCCCTTCTCCTGCACCCACCATCCTGGCTCGAACCCCTGTCCCCCTTTCTCCTGAACCCCACCATCCTGGCTCGAACCCCTGTCCCTCTTCACCACCGTGCTCCTCCCACCCCAAAAAATCAGTTAGTGTTTATGTAGTGGTATGTGCCCCCCCTGTAGGCCTGGTGTATAACTGCAGGGACATGTGTGTGTTTTTTGATTAGGATATTTTCAGAAAGAAGTATCTAGGAGGGAACCTGATTGTGCAGAGCTTTCACAGATCTGTGTGGAGACCCCACACCCGAGGGAAATTCATCTGCCTGTGTGAGTACCCCTTTTCTGTTTTTGTAACAGTATACAAAATTAACATGCATCTCTGTGGACTGTGTCAAACTTGCATCAAAGGATAGCTTATGTAACGCATGTAACATTTATAAGCTAAAGGAGGACCTCTGTGTAAATAAGATGGTTCAGCAGTTTTCTCTGGATAACATTGCAACAATCTAAAAAACTAATTATTTATACTTTTGTCATGAATTAGAAAGAATAAAATATATCAGAAAAAGGAATACACATACCTATAGTTCACCCCTCAGCTCTGTGTAGTATCAGAGAAGGCTGAAATGAAATGTGTGTGTGATATTTATAATGTTTTGAAAAAGGGGGGTGGGGGCTACAACAGATGTACCTCTGACACGTTACCATGTATAGTATGATGGGGTGTGGTGATGGTTTTACCAAGGGGCAGTCCATCTTGCTAAGCGTTATATAAACCCTGCATTTGAAGCCAGAAGGCACAGCTTTTGAGAGATTTCTCAGATTCTGTTTTATAGACTTGGAGCAGATTATCAAAAACATCAAGCAAGAAGATGGCAAGCGCTTCTCATTTCAACATCCCTGTAACAAGTCAGATTGTCATACCACCTAATGAAAAATTCAACCTCCTGTAACAAGCCAGATTGTCATACCGCTAATGAAAGGTCTGGAGATGAAAAACCAAGCAAGAAGATAGCTGTCGGGGCCCCACAACCCAAGCCAACGTATGTGGACTACGTGAGGTGGAAACGAATGCCCCACACAAGTCTTGTTGAGTGGAAGAGTGTCTGACATAAAAAGAAACTCGCTGAACAGTTTGGTGAATCAGAAAATCCTAAATCTGACTGTCCTTCTGAAGAGACACCACTGCAAGACCTTGAAGAGTTGCTGGGGTGTGAATCTGATGCAGAAAAAGAAGTTACTATGAAACCAAAAACAGAGAGTGACAAGAAGGGGGAGCCAGAGATGATGGTCAATGAGACACTGCCAAAAAAAGCATCAGAGAAAGTTGTGAAAAAGAAATGCAAGACAGAGCCAAGAGGGGGCTCTGACCAAGAGGGTGATGATGATAATGCAGCCACAAGCAGTCAGGCACAGGCTAAGAAAGAGAAAGATGAGAAAAATGAAGAAAAGAGTTGCCTTGATGAGGTAAATGCATTTTAACATTTAAAAAAATGTGAGTGGTTACATGGTGTAACTGAGGGAGATGAGTTAGCAGTAGAACTAAATCTTACCTATAATGAGTCAGAGGACCAATGCTGTTTTGTTTTACTTAATAGACTGAAGGATTTGCGATGGAGCAGCAGTCATATTCGGACAGCATGGATTCTCGACTTTCCACAAATCTACTGCTCGACTGTCTTTGCTGTGTGAAAGATACAAATGTGGTTGTTAATGAGATGTGTGAGAACCAGTATGTTAGAAATACAGAGGCGATAGAATGTTTCAAAATGTCACAGAACAGGCTGTGATCACTACACAACCTCTTCTTCTGAGATTAGACAGGGGACCTCATGTGAAAAATCAGGCCTTAGTAGTAAACCCCCAAAACTGACAACGATATGTATTGTAAGTACATTATGTATCATACCATCCGTGGTGCAATTGCTTCAGTGATACAGAGGGTAATACATTGTGAATTGGTCGATTCCGTCCTGGGTGTGAGATAGATGATCCGAGTCAGAAAAACCATTCATGTGTCCTTGATGACTTAAGGTCTAAAACAAGCTCAGAAATGTTTCTGAAGCCATACATATAGGGCAGCTCATGCCCGTGATCTTAACAATCGCCATGAAGCATCAGGGGTTAAATATGACCAATTGTACCCTGGAAACTATAAGTCATGTTTTAAATGATGTGAGAAAATCTGATGACCCCATGTGGTTAGTTATGCAAATGTTACAGCAGACAGGCGGTGAAATTAAAAAGATGCCTGCCGTCTGGTCAGCAAAAGCTCCTTTAAAAATTTCTAAAAAGAAATTCAGGAACACTGTTTATATTGTAAAAAATTACCCCAACACCTGCCCCTACCCCCCCCAAATTACTACATGGAAACATTTCAGTACCAAAATGTCATGTTAACCCTGATGCTTCATAGCGATTGCCAAGATCAGGGCATGAGCTGCCTATATATGACTAGAAACATTTCTGTATGCTTCTTTAGACCTTAAGTCATCAAGGACACATGAATGTTTTTCTGACTCAGATCATCTATCTCACACACAGGACAGGAATCGACCAATTCACAATGTAATACCCTCTACTGTCACTGAAGCAATTGCACCACGGATGGTATGACATAATACTGACAATACATATCGTTGTCAGTTTTGGGGATTTACACTAAGGCCTGATTATGCCATGAGGTCCCTGTCAATCTCAGTGAAGAAGAGGGTTGTGTAGTGATCAGCCTGTTCTGTGAAATTTGAAACATTCTGTCGCTCTCTGTATTTCTAACATACTGGTTCTCACACATCTCATTAACAACCACATTTGTATTTCACACAGCAAAGAACAGTCGAGCAGTAGATTTGTGGACAAGTCGAGAATCCATGCTGTCAGAATATGACTGCTGCTCCGCCATAAATCCTTCAGTCTATTAAAAGTAAAACAAAAAAACATTGGTCCTCTGACTCATTACAGGTAGATTTAGTTCTACTACTAACTCATCTCCCTCAGTTACACCATGTAACCACTCACATTTTTTAAATGTTAAAATGCATTTACCTCATCAAGGCAACTCTTTCTCTTCATTTTCTCATCTTTCTTTCTTAGCCTAGGCCTGACTGGCTTGTGGCTGCATTATCACCACCCTCTTGGACAGAGACCCCTCTTGGCTCTGTCTTGCATTCTTTCACAACTTTCTCTGATGCTTTTTGGCAGTGTCTCACTGACCATCATCTCTAGCTCCCCTTCTTGTCACTCTCTTTTTGGTTTCATAGTAACTTCTTTCTGCATCAGATTCACCCCCAGCAACTCTTTAAGTCTACACAGTGGTATCTCTTCAGAGGACAAAGTCAGATTGGATTTTCTGATTCACCAAACTATTCAGCGAGTTTCTTTTATGTCAGACACTCTTCCACTCAACAAGACTTGTGTGGGGCATTCGTTCACACCTCACGTAGTACACATATGTTGGCTTGGGTCTGGGGGCCCGAATAGCTATCCTTGCTTGGTTTTTCATCTCGAACTTTTCATTAAGCGGTGCGACGTCACAACCTGGTACAGGAGGTGAATTTTCATTAGGTGGTATGACAATCTGACCTATTAAGGGATATTGAAATGAGAGCGCTTGCCATCTTCTTGTGATATTTTTGATAATCTATCTCAAGTCTATAAACAGAATCTGAGAAATCTCTCAAGCTGTGCCTTCTGGCTTCAAATCGCAGGGTTTATATAAACGCAGCAAGATGGACTGCCCTTGGCAAAACCATCACCACACCCCATCATACTATACATGAGTAACGTGTCAGAGGTACATCATTGTAGCTCTACACCCTTTTTCAAAACATTGATAAATATCACGGCAAGCACATTTCATTTCAGCCTTCTCCTTGATTCTACACAGAGCTGAGGGAGTGAACTATAGGTATGATATTCCTTTTCTGATATATTTTATTCTTTCTAATTCATGACAAAAGTATAAATAATTATTTTGCGATTGTTGCAATGCTATCAGGAAAACTGCTGAACCATCTTATTTACACAGGAGTCCCCGTTTTAGCTTATAAATGTTACATGTGATACATAAAGCTATCGCGTTTGATGCAAGTTGACACAGTCCTACAGATGCATGTTAAATAATTTTAATATACTGTTACAAAAACAGAAAAAGGTACTCACGGGCAAGATGAATTTCCCTCGGTGGTGTGAGTCTCACACACAGATCTGTGAAACCTCTCCGATCAGGTCCCCCTCTAGATACTTCTTTCTGAAAATATCCTAATCAAAAAACACACACATGTCCCTGCAGTTATACACCAGAGCCTACAGGCACATACACTACATAAACACTAACTGATTTTTTGGGGTGGGAGGAACACGCAGTGGTGAAAGAGGGACAGGGTTGAGCCAGGATGGTGGGGGTTCAGGAGAAAGGGGGCAGGGGTTCGAGCCAGGATGTAGGGGTGCAGGAGAAGGGACAAGGGTTCAGCCAGGCAGCGGGGTGCAGGAGAAAGGAGGGACGCAGGAGTTCAGACCAGCATGGTGGGACTCGGGTTCTAGCCAGGATGATCTGGCAGGGATCGAGGTGTCAACGAAGAAGGAGGCGGGGACGAGGTTCAGTCAGGCGGGGGTGCAGGAGAAAAGGAGGGGCGCAGGAGTTCAAGCTAACATGGTGGACTAGGGTTCCAGCCAGGATGGTCGGCAGAGGGATCGAGGTGTCACGAGGAGGAGGACGAGGGAAAGCCTGCAGCCAGGCTGGTGGGGTGCAGGTGAAAGGAGGGATGCAGGAGTTCAAGCTAACATGGTGGGACCGGGTTAAAGCCAGGATGGTCTGGCAGGGGATCAGAGAGTGTACGAGAATGAGGCAAGGCGGCTTACAAAATGGTGTTAGGTCGTTTCCTGCAAAGAGCGGGACAGGTTGACGTATGTCATTTCCTGCGGAGGGAAGGTTGATGCATGTCATTTCAGAGGAGGGCTACCACAATTTGGGGCATCGTCAACAGGCGATTCTGATTGGTCGTTTGCCACACCCACCTGTCAAATGACGTGGCGTGCGCTGATTGGCTGAAATTTAACATTTGACGAGATATATGAACTTATACTACTAATCTGTCACCTGCCAGAGTGAAAGGTGGCTGCAGAGTTTTTCAAACACAATATAGAGAATAACATATGGGCAACCATGCACAACAAGGCTGTGTTTCCATCAAGGTGTTGAGATGACAGCATATGGACCTCAAGAGTGAAGCTCGAGAGGTCCATACTGTCATCTCAACCCTGAGATGGAAACACATGCTGAGTTGTATGGGTGCCTGTATTTTATTTTACATAGTATATGTTTTTTTTTACACCAGAGTGACAGACTCCCGCTGAAGTGAAAACGCAAAATCTTATCATTTCTTTGTTCTGTTCGATTATTAAACTCAAATTTACAGGCTTTGAAAGTTAAAAAGTACAACTTTGGGCACTGGGTGGTTAGTAAGTAGCTAGGTGTGGAATAAATGAGAAATTTAAAATTGTATGACCTTTGAACTGTGCAGAACAACCATTCGGAATGCGCACACCATCACTTTGGAATGTGCACACTAAGGATTTTGAGCAAGCAGATTTTTATACATAACAAAGGCTAAGGGCCTGTCTCGGGCATCTGTCTCCATGGAGACCGATACCAAGAGTGAAACCATAAGTGTGGGATTCCTTGGGTTAGAATGAGAGGAAGAGTGTGAGAGTGAGAGACTGTCTGTCGGTGTGTGTGAGAAACAGAGTGAGTGTGACAGAATGCAAGGGAGGGTGTCAGAGTATGAAAGTGAGAGTGAAAGGCAAGCAGAGTGAGGGATTATGAGTGTGAGGGAGCAAGAGAGAAACGGAGAGAGTGACAGAGAGCGAGAGAGAGAGACAGAAAGATATGAGAATGAGTGTCTATGCATGCATATACAGTACAGGGGTTAAAACTGGAAACCAACTGCAGATGAACTGAAAAGTTCTCAGAAAGCTTGGCAGCGATCTGGAGTTTGCATATCTGTAGGTTATCGCTTTTTCCTGTATCTGAACCATATGTTTTTTTTTGTTTGCTTGGTGGGAGACCACCAGCATCCCTCCCAGCTTACATCCAGTGTTGGGTGGACTGCACTATGGAGCTTCTCCTCAGATCTCAGGAGCCAACATTTTTTTTTCTCTCCCCATTTTCTTGTCCCCACCCCCTGCAGACACCGGCACACATGGAAGGTCCAAGAAGATGAAGGCATGCTGTGACATGCCTCTGCTCCGGGCCCTCGGCCGACATCCACCCCTCCCTTGTCTCTGCCATCTCATCTGCACCTCCACCCGTGGCCACCCAGGTTGCAGTAATGCAGCAGGACCCACAGCCCACCCTCCCAGGAGAAGGAGAGCAGCTCTCTGGGTGCTCAATCCTTCTTCCCCAGGCCAGCCCTCCAGCAGTCCAGGCTCCCTACTGAACCCGGGTCACTGGCATTGCAAGCAGTAGCGCTACCACTACACCAGCAGGCTGGCCTGCAATGAGGCCCTTTCTATCAGGAGCAGTGACCATAGCGTATGGTATTCCTCAGGGTTCAGTCTTCTCCCTTGTAATTTTTGTAATGTATATGAGACCACTGGGGGATATCATTAGGAAGAACAGTGTGGGTTATCACTGCTATGCAGATGATACCCAGCCATACCTCTCCATCACACCTAGTCAGGGCCACGGCAGTTACTTAGTACAAGATCTAAACCGGTATATGGAGGAGGCAAAAGACTGGATGGCCTCACACTGGCTGGCTCTTAATCCCAGCAAAATGGAGCTATCACTAGTAGGACCAGGTCAACATGTGCCTGCATTAAAACACAGCCTCAGGCTCCCCATTCTTTATGGGGTTAAACTGCAGGCAGAATGGGTGATCAGCAACCTAGGATTAGTTCTTGATTAACAGCTGCCACTGAAATACCTGGTGTCAAATCATTTCCATGCTGTGCCTCTTTCTAGAACCATATGAATGGAGAGCACTGTCTCAGGCATTCATTTCCTCACACCTTTATTACTGTATTGTGGTCCATAAGGGCCTACCTGTGGTCAGATTCAACACCTGCAGCTAGTTTTAGAATGCGGCAGCCCGCTTTCTGTGTTCACCTAGGATTTCAGAACATATCACTCTGGTACTGCACTGGCTACCTGCATGGCAGAGAAATGAGTACAAGGTGAGTACTCTGACATTTAAAGAACTTAATGCAGTCCATCCTACATCCATGACCCCTGACTGCCTTCCGAGAGCTCCCTGTTCCAGGGACCAGGGGCTTGCTGAGTGTCCCCGTGTGCCATGACGGATGCATCAAGCACTGTTGGCATCGCCCATTCCTGGCTTGAGCACTGCCACCTGTGGTCACCCAGGTGAGGCCGCTGCTACAACTTTTCCTCCCTGGAAGAGGACAGTGTCCAGTGGGATACTGAGTTATCTTACCCTGGCCGGCCGCCGATGGCTCAGGCAGGCTTGCTCCTGAACTCAGACTGCTGCCGTCATAAGCGATAGAGCTTCTGCTGTGCCAGCGGACCAGCCCCACTGTTCAGATTTTTAAAGCAGAGCTACACAGTTTCCTTAAAGAGAAAGGCCAGTACGATTTAGGCTGAAGTTCCAAATAAGGCTGGGTGTGTGTTCACAGTCAAATCTGACAATCATTACATTGTGGTAAGTGAGGGAGGCAAGGTTTTATTTATTTAAAGAGTTTTACCAGGAAAGCCGGCTTAGCTGTAAACAGATCCATTTCCTGAGACGTCCCCGACAAAGGGGTATGGGGGGGAAACACAAAATACAGTGGCAGTTTAGCAGCAAGAATCACAAAGTACAATGATCAGACAACAATTATAATAGTGTCAAAGGAACAGTGCAAAACAGTGATATAATTACTGACATGGTAAATGTACAGAAACAGCTAGAGAGCGTGACGGGGAGAGGAGGGAGCGAGAGCTAGGACAGAGTTAGGTGCAGGAGCAGACATGGACAGATTGACCCTAAGTCCCTTCCATTACTACAGTACTAAGTTACTGTGTTACTGAATCAACATATATTAAACAGAATTGAAGAGTAGGCTTTTCAAAAGGCATGACACAGGTGCAGTGTCTGATATCTGATGTAGCTTGTGTCCTGACAACTACATCTGAACTTTTGAAAACTATTTTCAAAGCTTTGGTCAGATTTGTGGCAGTTGCCATGGTTTATAGCGAAAAAAAAAATGGCACATGCATCATTTAATTTACAACAATTCAGGACACCCGTTAGGCCACCTCTAACTTGTGTTGGAACTGTGATGCAAGGCCTCTGAAGGCTTTCTAAAAATCCTGCCAAAAACGTAAATATAATTTTGCAGAGCATTGTTCTTGAACCTCTTATAAATTTATCACCATGCAAACACTTTCCTCTAATGCCCAGAAAGTTCTTTGTGGGGGAAAAGGCACTGGATTGAAGGAAACAAAACAATTGGACATGTTTACAATAAGCACTATTTTACAGAACATGGGGAGCTGCTGCTGAAAGAGCTGACCAAGAGCCAGGGGAAGCGAGCACGCCAGGAAAAGAAACTGATGTGGTGTGCTAGCTTTTACTATTGTAGCTGTCTTTTCTTTTGTAGTAAAGCACCACTTGGGAATGAGAGCTGCAAGCTTTGAGTGCTCTCAAGAGCCAGGGGGAAACTAGCATCATACGGATGGGACTGACAGTGATGTTCTTATCAAAGCAAGGTGTAAAAACCTCCCAAAGACCTGCTAGCAGGCTTCGAAGGTTGGGATGTCAGTATGAATTAACACCAACAACCAACTGCACACCTGATGCCACTTGCTTAAAAAAGCCTCATTCCAGCGTATCATAAAATGATATGTGGTTTTCAGTTCCTCCTAACACAATGCAAAAGTAAAATCTTTTTGCACTTTCAAATAACACACATGGAAGATAGACCCTGTTATAAGTAACCATATCATAAGAATGCTGCAGAGAAGAGAGTGAATAGAATAGTGCACATTATTACAGTACTGTGTTAGCAAATTAAATTGCTATTAAATCCAATACATTAGGCATCCTGAAGGACAGACTTTAGATTGAGAATGTATGTGCATGTAGAGAACATTGTCTGCATGATTCTACTCAAGCCTGGATACACAACTTTTAAGTACTGTGACAATAAGAATGGCTTAAAAAAACAACCCCCAAAGACAAAGATCATCAATCTAACTCATGCCAGCCTACTAGACTAAAGGTAACATGGAATGAATAGTGTTTTGTGTAGCTTTCTGCTGCCATGGTCGTTTCTCCATTCATCTCTCCTTTAAGTACATGCAATACCACATTAGCTGCCATCATTAGTGCAAAAATACTGCAAGACAGATTCTTGCTGCACCACAGGATACAGCAGACAGCAAGAAACTGAACAAAAAACCTTACTTCTGAATAATGGTCTACTAATAAAAGTTTAAAATCTTCTAACAAAAGTCTCTCACAAAGTGTGAAGGTGTAACCCCTAGGAGGTGCTATCCCAAGGGCTACTACCCCTGCCTGCTTGGCTAGTAGCAGGTTAAGGGGTCAGAGTTCTGAAACGGGTGCCTCCACCCAGAGGTCAGGTTTGGTAGTGGTCAAGCTAACCTGGGCACAGCCCTCCCGGATACTGTAACCCCCCTCTTTCCCCTCTAGTGACCTTAACACTGTACAATAATCACTTTCACAATACCCCTGGTACACCACACAAGTACCCACACTGTTTGCACTTACCACCACGGCTGGTTCCTCTGGTTTGACCCTGGGGACCCCCTGTAAAACAAGGTTAACCACAGCAAGTAGCAACAGTACAGTACTTTGAGCACAAAGTGGAACCACAGTCAGATTACATGCAGAAAAAGTTAGATCTGATTTATTCAGGGGACTTGAATAAGGGAGGGGCAAAATCAGGTTAATTAGCTTAAAGGTTGTATCAATCAAGCAGTTATGCATTTGCTTTGAGTCCCCCCACACAGTCCACCTCTGGGTACCCATGTGGAGAAGAGATGGGCTAGCCAGGACAGTTGCCTGGGGTTGCAGCTGGTTGGGGCCCTGTGATGGAAAACACAACATGCACAGTACATAATATTTGTAATCCAGAGCCAGAGGGCTCAGTTTGTAAAGGAAACGAAAGAACAAGACAATCAGATGACACACTCAGATTAAGCTGTTGGTGCAGGGAGCTACCCTGGTATTTACTCATGATACCCAAGACTGGATACAGGCTGGACGAAAATCGAGACCGCAGGTGGTTGATCTGGAATGCCAGGAGAAGCAGGGCTAACCACAAGTCGCAGAGGCATCGTTCCTGTTCAAGCGTGGAGCAGGGGGGCTGATCCCCAGGCAGGTCTCTCGTCAATGGCTTCTCTGTGCAGTGGGTAGTCTCGCGGGGCCAGTCTGGCAAAGCCCAGACCACATGGAGACAAGTTCGGATGTAGTCCGTTTTGGGCTGGATACAGCTTCCAGCAAGCAGAACACAATTCACAGAGTGAGGAACTAACTCGCAACCCACTAGCAGCTCATAGTAGATTTACATGTACAGGAATTCTACTGTACCAGGCAAAGTGCTCCCCGGTCACAATCGCAAAGTCTCTGCACACACCGGGAGCTTAGAGATAGCTGGAACTCCTGACAGGCCGATCGCATTCAGCAAAAATATTCGGTCTTCGTCAGGTTGAGCCTGACCACTTCAGTAGCTTACTTTAGTCACACAAACTTGGATTTAGTCCAAAATAATTCTCTTCTCTCCCTCTCATGAAGCAGCAGCAGACATGCAGCCAAAATCTCAGCCCTTTCACAGTTTTCCCATGCGAATCCACTCAGGATTTCTGCCCAAAATTACTTCAGCTCCGGCTTCTTGAGCTTCCAGCTCAGAACTAAACTGAAAACTGCAAGCAGCCCAGGACTTCCCCAAGATCCAAAAGATTTGGTTGGCTGATATGGTTATCAGTCAAAGCAAGAGCTCTCCCTTCAGTTGCGAAAAAGGTGCCAAAACTCAAACCACAGTTCCTATATATTTTGAATTCAGACAGCTCCTGTAGGCCAGCTACATTTTAGGTCCCACCAGAACTGATTGGTCCAATTTGCAGTCCAGGACCAAGATAGTGGAGACAAACAAAACAGTCCTTGCTACAAAGAAAGCAGGTTAGACAAACTACATTATCATTCTAAATGGTTTTCAGCAAATATTTACATCTTTCAACAGAGGTCCATCTCAGATTACTTATGCTGCAGTCAAGCAGCTCTTAAAGAGACAGTACACAGAGGTATACAAGATCTGGTAATCACATTTAAACTGCTAAAATGCAGGACACCAGCCAGGCAGTGAGCATTTAGGCAAGCTCAAGGAAGACTTTCTGGGAACCCCCATTTGTAGGGGGGTTACAAAGGGATGGGTGGGGGGATAGCAATTCCATGGTGGACAGGTATTTGGATAGAAGTGGGGTCTCTCTAGCAGCCAGTACCAAGAGGGTGGGAGCCTTATGCCAAGCTATGCAGGATTTGGGACTGGGGGATGTTTCGAGGCCAGCTCACCCAGATATGCGAGATGTACTGTACATTCTTTGTGCGAGATATACATTCTATTATGCGAGATATACATTCTACTCAGTCCCACATGATGTGTATGGTGTCTTGACTTGTTTCTGGCTTCCCAGGACCTGCTCCCCCGCATACCACATGTTCCCACTGAGCAAACTGTAATCTGTGAGCATCCCCCTGTTGCACTGATACTTTAGGTCAGCCCAGGAGGGGTCGAATGAACAAGGAGGTGGAGGCTCAATGAGTCTTTTCTATGTGATAATGGGTTTAGAACATGGATGGGTGGGGGAGGTAAGAAACTACCTCCAGCATAACTCCAAGGACCCAAAGGTATAGAGAGGACAATCTGGGAAGGGTTAAGGGTAAACCTGTGGGACAGATCAGTCCTGCATGCCTCAATCCACAAAAAGGCATGTCAGTAGCTGACATCCCTTGTACAGATCCTTAAAGACTAGGAGGAGAAGCATAAATCGGGGGACACTTTCCATGGCATGCGCTGTAATCTGATGCTTACTAAGAATGCAGTCAACAGACTCTCCACTCAGGCAGTGGAAATTACTTTGCATAGAACAAGGCAGGCTTGCTGGTGGTGGGGGTTGGGGTGTGTGGATGGCTCCCTCCTAGCCAACAGGCTCCATCAAATGATGGAGGATGCAAAGATCCCAGGTGCCCATAATGGAATGGTGGCTGTCAGGATCAGTACTGATCCTGGAATGATTAACGGACACTTTAGTACCTATTATAGGGAACTGCATGCTTCTAACATATGGAATGAACCTACCACAGATGTCCAAGGCACACAGGGAGTTCCTCAACCAGCCACTGTCAGAAGAGGAATTCCAGAGGGCCCTTGGGGCTCTGCAAGGGAGTGGGTCCCAGGATCAGATGGGTACACAGTAGAGCTATACTGAAGAGTGATGAATGTTGTTGGTCGGCACCTTCATGGGGTGCTACAGGGTGCCTATGAGCATGACATGATGCTGGAGAGCATGAATCACAGTAATTGCTATCAAAAAGGGGAAGATCCCCTGCAGTGCTCCAAATACTGACCCATCTCACTTCTTAATGTGCAATTTAAAGTGCTCACTAAGGTCCTTTTGAACAGACTGAACCAGGTATTACCCAATCCTATAAACCCCAATCAGGTGGGGTTTGTGATGGGGAGGGGTTTGGCAGATCATGTTACACGGTCAACCTCTTGTGGGTGGTGGGATCCTCATGTGACCCTGCAGTAGCTGTAGCACTGGACACAGAAATGGCATTCAGCTCTGATGAATGGCCTTATTTCATGGGATTCCTGAAGATATTTGGAATGTGAAGGGCTTCATCAAGTGGGTACAGTGGATCTATTCTGACTTGGAACCTCAATCCTCACCAGTGGAATTCTGTCCGGCACCTTCAACCCTGGGGAGGGGGTACATCACAGGGTTGCCACCTGGCTCCAGCATTTTTTTTTTGCTGGCAATAGAGCCCCCAGTCCACACATTATGAACTTCAGTGGGAATACAAAGAGTGGAGGTGGCATAAAAAGCTTATCAAGGCTATGGTCTTTGCGGATAACATCCTATTGACAATTCAGAATCCTTCAGAGTCCTTCCAACACCAAGTATCATTATTACAGGATTTTCCCAAAACTCTGTGGGCTTAAAACAATTTGGGGAAGACAAAGGTGCTCCCACTGAATCTGACCTGCACTCCAGCGAATGTCTCCTCAGGCTATCTCAGCTGAGCTCCATCGGGTATAAACTATTTGGGCATAACTATTATGCCTCACTAGTAATCCTGGGTGCAAGCCATTGTAATTTTGGCTCACTTTATGGGAAACTACAAACCTGCCTCGATAGGTGGAAAAAGATATAGATGTCACTGTACAGCAAAGTCAGGCGCTCTGGATGATGGTCCTCCCCGGTGTCCTCTATTTTCTATGTTATTTGCCGGTCACTTTCCAGAGAAGGTGTTTGGGAGGCTTAAGACAATGGTTTGTGAATTCCTGTGGGAGGGGAGTATACCCAGGTTTTCAGCACTTAGAATGATGCCCCTCTGGAGCCATGGGAGTTTAAATTGCCCTTGTCCTGGGGTACGATATAGCAGTAGATATCAGGCAAATTTTTATGAGGCCCCACTTAAGAGACTATGAGCAGCACGCCCAGCGACTGGCTCTGGAGGCAGACCTGTGGGACAAAGGCATCCTGGCCATCCCCTCATGCAGTATACTTGGGCTATCTGGAAGAAAGTGCAGGCTATTTTGTGAGGGGGGACCCTGAGTATCCCAAACGGCCATTGTTGCAGAGTGGCAACTTGCTGCTCAGAGGCAAGTCCATCTGGTGGATTGACAGGGACACTAAAGGGATTCTAGCTATTCAGTACGTACAGTATGTGACCCCTGAATGGGGATCTTGCAGCCCCCTTTTGACATATTCAAGAGAGTAACATCCTCCCCTGAGTACAAGCTTAGAGATACTTTCAGCCTCCACATCTCTTGTAGGAAGTTTTAGGGCCAGACCTTACCCTCCTGGGGCTGGGCTGTTGAGAACACTTGGTGTATACAGCAGGAAGGGACTTTGTATGAGGTACCATGCTTCTTAGGTCGAGCCCATCAACAGATAAAGTCTAGTCAGTGTGGGAAACCCTCCTGAGACATCCTATTACAGACAAGGACTGGTCGTGAGTGCCTTACCCAAGCTTATGAGAGCTGCTGAAATACTAGAGAACTGCTAAAGATTTCACTCTTATGGTACAGGACCCTGTCAGCTCTCGTTAGGATGAAACTGATCCAGACAGATGAATGTTGGTGATGTGGGAAGGCAGATGGGAACCAACTCCACATACTAAGGCCCTGTCCCAAAATATCTGTGTGGTGGCACCAACTCTTGTATATTTGTGGGAAAGTCGTGCTGTAATACCTGCCATGGAAGGATAGCCTCACAATATTGAGAAATAACATTACGCTATGGGAAAAGCCATCGTACATCTTGCGCTGGCTCATTGTAGCTTCGGTAGAAGCTAAGAGACTTCTAGTAAGAAGGTGGCATTCTGGAGAGATCCTGACAGATTGGGAATGGGAGCAGAATATGATGACCCTGGCAGGGTGTGAATGCCTGGCATATACCACCTGGGGGTCAGAAAATCAATAGTCAACTGAGGTAGGTTATTGATCCACAGTTCTTGGAGCGAAAGATATCAATGGGGGAAGAGAGGCAAAGAGACC